>CM042022.1:30925000-32175000 GCA_023525975.1 Smallanthus sonchifolius | reverse complement strand
ACACTACAGAGATACCGCCTCAGGTATATGAACATCTATGTTCCCAAGACTGTATTGATAAGGTTTTAGGCTACAGAAAGCATAATCAAAACCTCATAGATCAAAATGAAAAGTTTCATCAAATGAAATCTGAATTCAAAAAGGTCGAAGACAGTTACAAAGAAAAAATTAACTGCCTAAAGAAAGAGATTTCATCATTAAAACATGAACAAACCAATCTTGAAACTCAGATTGATGATCTACTGACCAGATTAAAAGCTACCAGAGCAGAATTGGCACAACAAAAGGTTCATGTCGACAAATATGAATTTGCATCCAAAAAGCTGCAAAGACTTTTGGATGCTCAAATTCATGAAATGGTAAAAACCGGTCTGGGGTATCATACTGAACAATATCAAGTCGTTGCACCTCCTGCTGACTACGTTGCCATCCATGAACCAAGCTTCAATCTTGTAAATCTTGATATGGCCAACAGAAATCTTGATCCTTCTAAGGATGAACCTTTGGTACAAGAATGCACTACCTCATCAGAGTCTGATTCAACTTGCTCAGACTCCTCTGAAACAAGTGAAGCTTCCTATTTGGTACAAGAATCCATTACTTCATCTCCTCCTGTCCCTAAAGTCATTCTGACTAAAGATAAAGTCCCCATTGTCCATTCAGCACCAGTACCAGCCATTTCAGTACCAGTTCCTACACCATTCAAATAAATCAAAATTAGCTATCCTCCAGAAGGTAGGAAGCTAAATACTGAAAAGGGTCAGTCCTCATCTTCAGTCCAGCCAAGGAAGGTGTTTGACATATGTCATGCGCATGGAGAAAGGGTTCCATATGTTCAAAAGACATTGGAAGAAGCTACTTTTGAGCACAACAAAGCTCACCCTTGGAATTTCAAAGACCTTTTCAAAAGAAAGGATTATGTGTATCTTTCAAGGGATAAACTAGCAAAATCATGTTTTGTCTGTGGAAAATATAACCACACTGCCAGCACCTGCTTCTACTACCTTCAGCAGCAAAGAAATCTCAAGCAACATGCTTTTGAGAAGACAAAGAAGAACAAACAGGTAAGAAGTTTTGAAGCTAAGACAACTCAATTCAGAAAATCTCTTTCTCCACCAAGGGAACAGTTGTCAAAACCTCAACAATCTTGCATCATCTGTGGAGAATCAGACCACTTTGCTACAAATTGTAATTCTAATCCTTTCAATCAGATTCTTCTTTCTATCAGAAATATACAAAAGCCTATCAGCAAGGTGAAGAAGGATAAGCATACATCTATTTCTAAGGCATCAGCAGCCAAAATAACTGCTGCTGATCGAGTAAAGCCCAAGCAACCAAAAGGAAAGCCCTCAGTAGCAACAAAGTCTGCAGCTGCTCAAGTAAAACCATCAGCAGCAACAAAATCTGCTGCTGATAAGCCAAATCCTCAAATACAACATCTGCTGCTGAAAAGACAAAGAGAGCTGGAAAACCACCAACTCAACAATGGAAATTAAAGAAACCACCAAGCATCATCATCAGTTCAGTTGAGTGTGTCTATCCTTTGTTGTAAATATGTCTGTCTTATGTTGTAAATAAAAATTATAACTCAGCAGCATCCTTTTGGCTGCTGACAGGTCTGATCTTCAGCAGCAAAGAATTTTCCCCTAACAGCTTTAACTTATCAGAAGGAACAAGTTTCCTGCGGATAGCTTTAAGGCTGTCAGCAGCAACATCTTTGCTGCAGATCATTGCATCTATCAGCAGCAATTAAGTTTGCAGCGGACAGGCTTATTCATCCACAGCAACCAAGTTTGCTGCTGATGAGTAAACTTAAGTCCAAATTAAACTTTACCCGTTGTAAAAGAAATTAACGTCAGTCTTTACCATGACTGCCTCGGTGTATTACAGCTGTAACAATAAAAAGTAAATAAGGTTGTACTGTACAAGTCATTTTTCTTTTTCTCTCCTCTGCCGTTATAAGAACAAATAAATTTTCTTTACCACCTCTTCACATTCAATTCAACCCTAAGTCCCCACCACATTCAAAGCTCTCCATATTCTCCATATTCTCAAGTCTCCACCATACTCAAACCATCCCTCCAAAATCAAACAGCTATGGCAGATATAAACAACCCAGATGACAAGTTTTCCCATACCATAACCTAACAGCATACCTCACCAAAGGAAAGAAATCCAAAGGATTTGATGATATGATCGATTTCTTATGTCGATCAAAGATCTACTTTGCCCTCACCACCAACCCTACCATATATATCCCTCATATGGAGGATTTCTAGAGTACCACCGTCTACTCTACCTAATAGGGGATTCCCCAAATCAAAGCCAAAGTAGACGGCAAGGATATCACAATCTTGGAAGCCACACTCAGAAAACATTTTAAGCTTCAAGATGAGGGAGCAGCGATCTCATACTCGAAGGACGAATATATGAGGACCTTTGTCTCCATTGGATACACTGGAAATCAGACCGAGTATACGATCGAGAAGGCGCTGATGGGCACTCCATGGAAGTATCTCTGCCACACTCTTCTCCAATGCATATCTCAGAAGAGGAGTGGATGGCATCAGGTGAGCTCTGCACTTGCCTCCGCCTTCCATGGTATGGTCACTAACCAAGGCTTCAACTTTGCACACCTCATCTTTGAGGGTTTGAGATATAACCTTCAAGAGGGTGCAAAGCAGCAATTCTTTATGTATCCAAGATTCTTGCAGGAAGTTTTCAATCAAGAACTAAAAGAACTTTCAAAACCTGCAAGAATCTACATCATGTTGGGTCACAAAAATAACATTTTTCAAAGCATGAGGACTGTTTCCAAAAAGTTCTCGGGGGTCAATGTTCCATTGTTATCTACAATGCTGAACATGCAAAGAACCCCGGGTGACAGTTCAGCAACCCCAGCTGATACTGACCCCACACCCTCCACCTCACATCCTGAATAACAATCTGCTTCTACCATTCGAACCCCTGTGCATACTACTAAGGATGCACAGGCACAAAAATTACTTACACCTCTTTTGGATGTTATCGTTCAACCGGAACACAGGGCCCCGGTTGCAACAACTTATACTAGAAAAAGGGGTAAGAGAACTCCTTCTTCTCTCGCCTTCAAGGCCCAAATCCAACCTAACAGCCCTCACTCAGAATCCCAACATTCTGGTGAGAATATCATAAGGGAAAGCCACGTTATTAGGGAGACCTCTTTGTATGTCTCTCTATTAGGATCAGGATCACTTCCCGGATCTGTAGAACAGCCCCCTGAGCCCTTCCTTTATTTTCTGAACTTAAGTGTTGAGGAACCTGATCAAGATTATGTACCTTCTCCAACTACCACCATCTCGGAGGTACTGATTGATCTTGCTTCCAACACACCCATCCCAAGTTCTTCTACCCTGAAGGTCCACTCTAGGAGTTATGACAGACTGGATGTGGAAGAGGCTGTCACTACTGCTGGTCCATCAAATGACCAGGAGGACAGTGACAACATTGCTAAGACCTCAACCACGGCAACTCATAGTGAGGATGCTTCCTTGGAAACTCCCCTCACTGAGAGGAATCCCAGGCGCCAAGAAACCATGGGTGATGGGGATGAAGAGGCTAGGACTAAGGCCCCATTTGGATCCAAGGATTCCACAACTGTGGATGAAGACAGACTGAAACTTCATAACCTGGAATTGACGGCCAGGGTGACTATGTTAGAGGCTGAAGTGTCCAAACTAAGACACCAAGTCTCTATGCATGCAGCCCATCAATGCCCAACTGTACCTTCTCCCTCTCTTGTATCTGTGGGCACCCAAACTGATGCTTATTTGTCCACTGATGCAACCAAAAAGGGGGAGATGGTCCTAATGGAGGAAGACACAGACAGTCTTGATGACTAGATTCAAGAGCAGGCTGTTTTTCAAAGTACACTTTTCAAGCCAACTTTTGTACAGGTCCATGACTTGCCAACTTCAGATAACGAAGAAGAAGAAACAACTGAAGACTGGAAGTTAGTCGTCAAGGCTATTGACGAGGTGCTGAATGAAGCTGGAGACAAAGAACAAAAATATACAGCCTTCAGCATCCTCCCTGAAGCAGTAGCCATCATAAGTCAATCCATTACCCCCCAACTCTTTCAAACTTCACAGAAGCTAGAATTTGACTCCATTCTAGCTTGGGGGTATGATGGATCAGCTGAGAGATTATGGATTAGATGGGAGTTTAGTGGAGTAGAAGAGCTAAACTGGAACTCTCTCAATGCCCTCCAAGTCCTACAACTGTATTTAAGTAACTGCATCAACACTTCATTAGATCTCTCAGCAGAACTTGCCATTGGCAGGTTCTATGACTTGATGGAGGATAATCTACCCAAAAGACTCATACAAACAGCAAAATGGGTAGCTTATCCTGAATCTTTGGCAGCAGCAAAAAGAAGACTGACTCATAGAAGACTTGAAATTATAAGGAGCAGTCTTTTCACTAAAGAAGAAGTTTGCTGCTTAAGAAGATTTCTATACTCCTTCATTGTCAAAGACTTAGATGTGCTGGGATGGATAAGCACTAAGTCTCTTGACCACACCTTCTTACTGAGCAACGGCTCCTCTCTCACCATCAACACCAGGAACATCCTGTCACTTCCTACAGACTTTCTCTACAAGATCTTTCAACTCAGGGCAAATATCTGCAATGTCAACTCCCTTGAAAGCCAGGCAATGATAGCTACTGTCAGAGCCCATCTTGAAAAAGAAGGAAGAATTACTGAGGAAGTATATGTGTCAAAATCTGACACTGATACTGACTCAGCTTCCCCTTGAGTAGACATCTTTGCTGCAGCATATGAGTCAAGATCAATTATCAAAGAAATGCTGAAAGAATTCACAGGTCCTAAGTGCAAAACGGATGAAGCCAATGACCTTCCCCTATTCACCTCTCAATGTGCCAATGAAGCTGAGGCTGAGATCCCAATAGCAGCACCATCAACTGCTGTTGTGGTCAGTGAAGCCGAAGCAGAGGCATCCAATATAAACAAGGGAAAGGGAATTATGACAGATGAAGATGAAGAGAGATTGCTAAAATAGAAAAGAGAGAGGGAAGAAAAGAGAAGAAGAAGAAGAAGAGAAGAAGAGGAGATGGCTGACATTAAAAAGGCTCAAGAAAGAAAAACAGCCATTCTCCTCAGAGAACAAACCATCCAGTTGTATGCTAGACAGCTGGATGAACTAAAAAGAAAGATTCCTGCAGTTGACCAGATTGAAGAAGATGCAGCTCTTGCTCTTCAACTGCAGGAACAATTTAACAGAGAAGAAGAAGAATTGGAGAAGAAGAAGAAAGAAGAAGCTAAGTTCAGAATAACCTATTCTGAACTGGCCAAAGAAATGAGGGAGGAGTGGGAAAAGGCTCTAGTTTCTCAAGGTGAGGATGTAGACTACCTTGAGAAACTATCAAATAAAGAAGTCTACAGAGCCTTCATGGGTCAGCAAGGTCAATTGGCAAAGAAGAAACAGGCTGAAGAAGAAGAAAAAGCCAAACAAAAGTCCAAAAAGACCATTGCCTTTAATAAACGGACCCATGAAGAAAGGAAGGTCATGATTGACTTCTTTAAGGCTAGAGGAGAGAATGGAAAGAGACTAGGTCCCATGAACTTCATGAACATGCAAGCCCTCTACTTCAAAGTCAAGAAGGATGAGGAAGAAAGATTGGGGAAGAAGGGCTCCAAGAAAAGGGTATCTATTCAGGAAGAAGAAGAAACAAAAGCAAAGAAACCCAAGCCTTCTCCCTCATCTACCTCTTCCCCAGTCCAACAACCTTCCACTCTCCTCCCCAAACCTTCCACTCCTCCACCTAAAAAGTCCAAACCATTCCACCCAGCTCCCACTCATCAACAGCCTCCCTTGAAGAAATCTAAACCCACAACTAAACCAGAAGACTCAAGGGACATAGCTGATTGGGTCTATAATCCACAAGATCAAAGGTTTGAGATCTTCAGGGGGAGAACTGAAAGAAGAAGATCTATCCACAGATCTGTTGATGAAGTTCTGCAATTTCCAGATTCAGATCTTGGCAGAATTTTGGAGCTGAGTAAAGCTCATGAGCCTGCAAATGAGGGTGGGAAACTTCTGGTGCTAGCCATCAAACACTACTTCAACCCTAGCAAAGATATGATCATTGACATCAAACCACTCAAGTCCCACTCTCCATTTGTAAGTTGGTCCTATAATGTTGATTTGGACGAGTTCACTTTAACTGATGTAAGGAAACAGAAGATGAGATGTTCAAGCAAAACAATCTACAAAATGCCACATAAAGACATCAAGACTCTGTCTGCACTTCCACTGAACAATCCCAGCAAGGATCCAAGAGGCTATGAAGTTGAAAGGATAGTCAGCCACATGCAAAAGCTTCAGCAGCAAAGTGATTAGAAGAATTTTGGTCGCATCAGTCTATGGGGAGTTTGTAGAACCAAAGATTGATTGCTTCTAAATTATTCTAAGTACAAATGCTGCTGATAGGCTTATCAACAGCATTCAACACATGTTGTTGCTGATAGGCTTATCAGCAGCATTCAACACATGTTGCTAATGATAGGCTTATCAGCAGCATTCAACACATGTTGCTGCTGATAGGCTTATCAGCAGCATCATTCTCATTTTTGCTGCTGATAGCCGTGTTTCTTGAAGACAAATCGTTGCAGCTGACTATCCATGCCAAGCGTCACTGACAACTTTCTACAAAAGCGACTGACACACTCAAAGCAGAAGGAACCTCAATGGTGCAACCAATGACGGACGACAATGCTCTTCTCCAGACATGCAGGCAATAATGCATAAAGAAGACGCTTCAATAAAGTTAACTAGGTTTAGACTAAACATGTAATAGTTAGCTATATTCATCAGATCAACGGTCTGTGTTAGATCTGATACTTAGAATCAAGGGTCTGTCTTGATTCTAAGTGAGTATAAATAATATGTAAACACTTCATTGTAAGTGTGCTTTTTATGCTTCTTCACTGAGTTTTTCATTTGTAATCGTTTATTCACAAAACTTAATACAACAGTGTTCTTACTAGTATTCATTCTGTTTACTCGATTATACTTGTGTAGTTGTTATTTTTTCCGCCAATCTCAACTAAGAACCGAACCATCTTGTACTTTAACGATCCTACAAGATCCATAGTAGCCACAAATGCTGCAAAGGCCTGCTCCATAGTGCAAGGCAATAGTGGCAAGGTCTGTGCTGTAGAAGGAGTAGCTACAAAATAAGGAGATGGGACTTACTCCTGCCTAATCCAACTCCTGATCAGACTAGGGTACCAATCCTAATTGTGTGGGTTATCTTCCGTTCGTACATGAATTGGCTCATCATACACCACTATGTCATTCATCGGTTAGAGCCGACGCCTCTTGGGCTCTAGTGACGGAAGAATAGGAACATCCTGCTCCTAGATAGCTGGTGAGGTAGGTGGGGTAGACATGTTCCTGAAATCTACGAGATAAGTGCCCAAATGGATGTCTATGTTGAGTAACTAATGTGTTTGTGGTTATAGTCTAGTATGCAATCCTAGTTCTCTATAACCAATGGCTCTGATACCAATCTGTCACACCCCCAAATTCCACTAACGGAGTTTTACCGTTTAGTATGTGACAAAACAGGATCTCACTCATTAGTTACTTCAAACGACACTATATGGGACATAAATGAAATCTCATAAAAGTTCAGAGTGAGTGTGGAAGCGTTAAACAAGAAATAAATGCGCAAAAAAACGCGCCGAAGTCAAGTCTAAAAAGAAAGCATAAAGAGTGTTTAATCAATGTTTGAACAGATAACAAGACTCCATGAACGTCATATCGTGCACCTGTTCTTAGCGACCTGAGAAAACATGTATGAAAACGTGTCAACACTAGGTTGGTGAGTTCACAGGTTTCAATGTTTTTAATAGTAGCGTTTACCAGATTATGTACTTTCAAATATGCATATCAATAGGTAGCTAACCTATGTTCATGTCTTACAAAAACGCTCACAACCAAAGTTGACTGATTGTGTTTGAATGCCTCCCACCATGTCTATCAACCGTGGCGAATGTGTTAAGGTTAATATTTCACCCGTTCGACCTCCAATCGAGTTAGCGCGACTAACGCGGGTGGGGTTTGTCAAACCCAGTAGTAATACTAAAATTACCTCGTTAATTCCATATTAACGGTCCGATGTGTGTGAGGACTTTCATGATAGTGAGTTACGCTTAATCTTAACAAGTGATATCATATGAAATACAATAACCAAAAGAGTTTGTGTCGTGTCTTCTCCCCCAATTTAAAACAGTATAAGGGTCCATGAAAACTCACCTGAGTTGAGTAGTAGATGGTACTACACAGGGATGGAACTAGGACCACAAGTGTTAGCCTATGAACGGCTTACGTATGCTCTAAATTTATAAGCATAATAGTTAGGGATGTAATGGGATTCATGGGATATTGTGACGATGACACGGAAGTTTGAACGGCCTAAAACATACTTAGGATTAACGAGTAGACAAACTTGTCCACGGGAAAAAATTTATTAATTAAGATAGGCGTGTTACGAATCGAGAGTTTTCTAATTACGGATAATATTATATAAATAAATATTCGTGTGTTTGCACCATTAAATAATGGTTCAGGAAAATAATATAAATTATTATATTATTTTAAACTCGTAGAAATAATACAATAATCATTTGTGTGGAAAAAATAATAAATATATTATTTTTATTTGAGAATATAACGTGGGTAAATAATATAAATAATTATATTATTTATAAATTCGAAGTGTTACACAATGCTCATTAATGCGACGAAAATAGTATATAAATATATTATTTTTAGTCGGAGTAATGGGTTGAAAATAATATAAATATATTATTTTAAAAGTGGGAAAAATATATTAAAACATGTTATAAACCAAACCCGAGACTACGGGTGTTTTTCTGTGTTAAAACATAATAATATACTAATATAATAATATGGGGAGGGTTTTTATAATTAAAATAATAATTAAAAATAAAAACAAGGGTGGGGAGACTCGAATCTGGGTCCCCTCCCCACCAACACACCGTCTTACTACTCCACCCGCTAGGGTAATCGCAACAGAACCCGGATGCAAAATGTTTTAACACAGAACTCCCCTGAGTTCTTATTCCAAGTTGAAGCCGAAGCCAAGAACCATTCCAAATCCAACGAAATCGTTATCAAATGAACACAAGAGCATATGGGTTTTGCAAATCGAGTATTGGCGAATCTGGGGTGAGATTTAATTTTAAAAACAAACTGTTTTGGATCGTTATCAGGTTTAAGGAAACCGAAACCCTAGAACAAGAACATGGAATCGATTTGATCGATTCTGGTATTGAAAGATGTTGGATTCATAGGGCTTTTATTAATTAGGACCATGCGAAACTGTTAGTGCAGTTTAATTGGATTGAAAACGTGACTAGACAGGTGTTCGATTAACTAGATTCGCGATGAACCCTAGACATCAGATCGTGTTAAATCCGATAATGGAACCCTGAATTATGATAGGGCTTTTGATTAACAGGTTAAAACGAATCTAAAGATGGAATCAATTACCAGAATAGATGACGGATTGATGGAGTTCGATTAAACCACAGTCGCGGGTCCGATGAGTTGGTCTCCGGCTACCTCTCATGCCAAGATTGAATGTGCAAAAGCTTCTCAGGGGTTCGTTCAAGGTGCGTAGATGATTCATTTGTGAGAATGATACAAGAGTTTGTCGAATTTGATGGATAAACGGTGATGATCGACGTTTATGACTTTAATTCCCATTATTTGAGTTTAATTCGATTAATGCCGATGTTTAAAGCCTCAATGATGGTCGTTGATGGCAGGGACGTGCACATCGGTTACAAATTCGAACATGAATTGGTTTAAGATTTGAATTTTGGCTTAAAACTCACGGTTTGACTTTACAAAGTCAAACAGGAGTCCAAATTACCTAATTTTGACTTCCAAAGTCAACAAATTTGAGTTTTGGTTAACTACAACTTCGGTCCTTGTATTTTTGGTGTGTTTGAGTTTGGATAAAGACAGAAATAGTCTATGGGGTTTAATATTGAGTTAACTGGGTTAAGATTTAACTGGATTTTGTTAACAGGGTTAACTCTAATTAGTCGGGTGTCACAGAAGGAGCCTGAGTACCATCATAAGAAACAAAAGACATCCAATGACTTTCCTATAGTACCTCCTGCTACTCCTATTACCCAAGTTACCCCTGTTTCTGCCAAGAAGACATACGGTGGACCTTACCCTCTATGTGAAAAGTGCCAGTATCATCATCCTTCTACACAACCGTGTCGTAAGTGCACCAAGTGTGGAAGAAATGGGCATCTAGACACCTCTTGCCGCATGCCTACTCCTGCTGCTGCCAACAACGTCATGGTCCCTTTTATTACCAATGGTAGGTCTTGCTTGGAGTGTGGTGCAACCGATCACTTCAAGCACCGTTATCCGAAGGTTAACAACAATCAAGGTGCTCGTGCTCGCACCTTTGTCATGAGAACAACTGAGGTTCTTGAAGACCTTACCCCCCAAGATAACGCAAAACCCACTGGTTAAGCTTTGGGAGGAAATCCCCTTAACTGGGAGACATGATAACTATATCACTTATTTGATTTCTTAATTTGTTACCTTGGTTCGTCAAAACTTGAATTCTATGTTTGTTTGGATGACACTATCTTGAGACTTACGTTGATTTCTTTTATCAATGAATTGTGTTTTCTCATAAATTTGCACTATGTTTGGATGTATTATTATTCAAGATTTATTTTGTGGATTGGTATGTGAATATCCCACTTTATACATTACTGCTAAATATGCATAAGATACCTATTTAATCATGATTCTTAATTGTTAAAACAACATGTTTTCACTGCCCTTCGATAATGTTCGTAACCTCCGTCTACATTACTATCATCACTTTATAGGTGCATAGTATCATACCCGTGTAAGGTATATTGACGATTGCGGTCGTGAATGTAATCGTGAATTTATAGGTACATTGGTGTCAAGTGAAATTCTACGATGTAGCTACCCAAAACCAATTCCTGAACTCGAATCATGCCACCCAACATTATCCGTGTTAGTGGTAGTCTTGGTAGGTGGCTATTACGCTTCCAAGGCACCAAAAGTGTGGTGGGTTAGCTGCGGTACACCCTATATATACACACTCATGGTGCATTGGAAGTGGGAGTGGGCGTCGGATCAAGGACTAGCCTTAGTCAACGTATATCATAACCTATCCTTTTCTAGTTTTCACCATCTCTACTGGTTGAATTTTGGGGACGGAATTCCCTTAACTAGGGGAGACTGTAACATTTCTGCTTTTCGCATAGTTGTAACGCTTACCATATTCATGACTCAATGAAGCTTGAAACCCTCATCATAACTCGTGTTCACATCATACGTGAAACATACCTATTTCATGCACATTATACTTATAACATGGTCACATTTTGACTGCAACTCTTGGAATTACCTTAAATTGTAACTTGGACCGTTAATTTAATAACTCGTTTACCGACACAAATTCTCATCCACTACTAATTCAAAGGCAATGTATCAACCATATGTGCCTAACATAGTTATTTAACTCATTCAAGTTGTCACATAATTCAAATTGATGCCCTAGTACGTTAGTTAGTACTTTTGTGCGATCATTCGCCTTTTAAACCGCCGTTAGTTGCGTACCGTCCACACCCGACAAATTCATTTAACATGACATTAATTTATGTTTTAAATGTTTAACATATTCATTTATTCAATTAAAACAAAGTTTGTTTGCAGAACTTTCCTTAAATAAATCCTAAAATTCAAAAAAAACGATCAAAAACCGCAAAACTGAACCGTTGGATCAACCATGGGTCAAAGGCCACCCATGACCCATTGAAGAATTTTGCAGCCCAAAAGGCCAAGAAATTTTGTCCACCCCCTTTACACACCCTAAAAACCCTAAATTCCTTTCCAAGACATTTCATTTTTACACCCCTTCACCCATTAGTATAAATAGGAGGCTTAGGAACTTGTTTTCTTTGCTAATTCTCCCTCAAACACTCTCAAACCTTTATAATTTGTGAAATCCCTGCCTCCCCTTTTGAAGATTTCGAAAATCCCTGGAGGATTCCAAGAGTTGAAGATCAAACAAGTAAGTAACCCTCCGAAGTTCATTACCGTCTTTTAATTCATTCTTTCTTCATCCCCTCAATCTTTTTTCTATTTTCTATCCATGATCACTTGATCATGTGAAACCTCAGCCCTAAAAACCCTCTAATAATCTTAACTAAACCAAGAAATCAAGCTAACATCACCAACAATCAAACAAAGGATCCCGTTTGCAATGGCGGCTATGCCGTCGCATTATGTGAATCCTCAAGACAACTATTGCAAAAGTGGCTCTGCCGATGCTTTAGTATGTTCTTTATAACTTAAAACTTTTTAATAATTATGTATTATCACTTATATGAACTCATACGCTAATTTAATATAGAATCTGCTTCCTCGTGTTGGCTACGCCGATTGCGTTATGTGATTCTCCAAAACGCTTCTGTGAATATCATTGCTAGACCGGTGACATAGGACATTTTGACTAACCTAATTTGATTATATTATGTAATTTTTTATTTACGCGTTCGGTAACCTTAAAACCCAAAACGGCCCACTTAAGTGCAACCGTTGATTGTGGACAGAAACTATGTTGACTTTAACTAAGCATAACTTGATCATAAATAATCGAAACTGAGAAAACTCAAATTCCACGAAATAGTTCGTCGAATTTTATTTCCATCCCTAATTTGCTTGTTTTCTAATTCAAATGTACGACTACGTAGTAGACAAAATGGGACAGAAACCTTTTTCAGTACCTTCTATCATGTTTGGCTGTTTGGCTATGATCCGAATCTCAAATAGAAAAACTTTATAAACGAAACTTGTTCGGAATGACTTAAAATAATCACCAATAAAGTTTCATAATTTTTTGACGTCGTTTGATATTTTTAACAAACTCATTTCTGTTCAGCTACTTTGTTGTTCAAATCAGTAAAACAACTAAAACTCTACTTTTGCAACTAATTCTTAACCTTCTGAACCGAACCGCCTATCTAACACTCGTAACCATCGAACCTATCCTAAAACTAGTTTATTCATTTGTTTAGGGTCTGGTCCGTGATTCACCTCGTCTATTTTCTCAAGTCTCTTATCGCTCCTAGTTATCAAGGTGAGACTTCATAGCCCCGCTTTATTCAAATCGTTTTGGGGGAAACATGTACGCGTTGGCACACATTAAAATACGTTCTTTTTCAAACAATTCTAAAACAAGTGAATTTTATATGTATGTGAATAAATGAACACAACATGATAAACGTTAAACTTGCAAATCCTTAACTTGAAACTTTCAAGCCAACGGTAGTAAATATCATAGGATAGAAACTGTTGGAGCATGTTTTGTGACAAGCAGCTTGAAGACTGTTTGCAGTTCATGATTAAGGCTAAAATTGATACTAGAACCCATAGAAGTTAGTTCAATATGTGTGTCATTCAATTTCTATCTGGTATGATCCCCTTTCTCGCGACTCTTGAACAAAAAGAAATTGCTTCGTAAATAGCTTTCTGTAAATAACTTTGTTATTTTCCTGTATATTCTAATCTCTTTCTCATTTATTAAAAAAAAATCTAAACTTCCATGAAGTTCACATTTTTATGACTTGGGAAATTAAGTGTTTGAGAATCCTTGAATGTAGACAAATAGTTGTCTTTCTTATGTCTTGTTCGAGATTAAGTGTAGATATACTAGGCAAGGACTGCAGCTGGACTTCATGATTTGAGTAGACTTGAAGACAACTTCTGAAGACTTCTGAAGCTGTTGTCAAGGGGGAGTCTGTTAGAGCTTATTTGGAAGCATGTGACAAACATCTTCAGAGCTGTTGTCAAGGGGGAGTCTGTTGGAGCATGTTTTGTGACAAGCAGCTTGAAGATTGTTTGTAGTTTATGAGAGTCGTTTGTATCTTATCGAGTTGTATATTCGAGTCCATGTTTATATATGTTTTGGTTAAGTTGCTCCTGAGTAATTAGCTTGTACTCCGGAAGTTATCCCTGCGTACTTAGGGTTAAGTACGCAGGAAGGTATTCCTGCATACTTAGGGCTAAGTACGCAGGAGCTGACAAGTGGTCCTGCGTACTTAGAGGCTAAGTATGCAAGAACTGGGTCTGTTAGTATATATAGATGGCTCAAGTCATTTATATGTGGCTCTCACTTTGGTCTTGTAAGAAATATACTTTGGAGAGCAAAAACTTGTAATCGTTTGTTGAATGCTAATAGACAAGTGTTTATTTACTCGTGTTTGTTTGCGTTCATCTTACTCGTCTTGTAGACCCAGTTAACCGAGGATTCCGTACTCGTGTTCAACTAGTTACACCACCTACACGGTAGAGATCCTAGACCCGAGGACCTACTGCAAGTCTCTTCTTGATCACTTCAGCTTCATGTCTTCTTGACAAACATCGAGCCACGACTCTCATATACAACTTTGCTTCAGTTTTAATCTTCGTGCTAATATCACATCTAATAGGATTCTAGGACAAAATCTTTAGATCATCATCAGAAAAGCTAAACAAATCCACTGGATCAAAAACTCTGACTTCTGGTAAATGATCCTGTATAATCATAGCTTCATGTGTTTTGCTATCATACACCCACTTCTTGAATCTTTTAATGAATGTCTCTTTACGTGCTGGAATGTAAACAGTTGAAACTGTATCAGCAGGCTTCACAATGTATCTAAACCTTCTTTTGCCGTCTTTATCATTTCTTTTCAAATTTCTGCATTTAGGCACCTGTGGTTTGAATTTTTTAAATTTAGCTTTTCCACCCTCTCTCTTTAAAAATTCTTCAAAATTAGCAGCAAATGTTTTTTTCGATGGATTGATCATCTTCAGTTGACTTAGCTCTCGAATATCCCACTATGGCAATGTGTTTAACTTTGAACTTCTGTCAAAATACTGAATATTCCCATCATATCTCTTTATTACATACATCTTCTTTTCACCATCATAAATCCATGCTAATATTTCACCAGTTAACGCTTGTTCTGGACTCTTTATTGTCTGTGTAATCTTTTCTACAATGGATGGCTTCTCAGTCACTGTCCACCAAGTACTCTTGTTAATCTTTGAAGTCTTTGGCCTTTTAGATGGTGATTCAATATCTTCAGAAACAGTAAATGGCTCTCTTTCATCTGCAAGCTTATCCAATTTACCAATCACTGAACCATCTTCTTCAACATACGTCTGTTGTTGTTCATTTTCATACTTTTTGTATCAAGTGTTGGTTGGAGTTTCTTGTTCAGCATCTTCAATTTTTTTTCCACTTCCACCAAAACCATCAGTACCACCACTATTATCATCGTCATCTGAAGAATTGTTATCATCTTTTCTTTCACCAGTGATCACCACTTCTTCATCATCTTCTTCTTCTTCCTTCTCTGTCTCTTCTTGATTCTCATCAATTTTCTCCAATCCTTCACCTTCATCATTGAGAAGCATATCAACATCAAATAACATGTTGTCTTCAAAAACTGGAGTTTGAACTTGTTCACTAGTAGAAGGAATTGGTTCAGTGGCTGCTGGATTATGAATCTCTTCAACATTTTCTGCTAGGTTTGTACCAATTTGAACATCCGTAAGAGCTATTAAATCCTGTACCTTCTTCTGAAGTTGATCAATATGTTGCTGTTGTTGAGCTATTACACCCTTTTGTTTAGTACTTTCAATTTTCAACTCTCTGATCTCTCTGGAATTAGTAGCTTCTCTACTTTGCAAGTTTGAGATATGAGTCTTCAATTGACTAACAACATCTGTAGTTTCCCTGGTTGCATAGTTAAGAAACTCTTCATCAACCAACTCATAACCGCTAGATCTTTTGGACTTATGCTTCTCTGGTACCTCTTTAGCTTTACCCTTGCCTTTATCAAGTCTTGTTGTAGTTTTCTCTTTCTTCTGTAATTCTGGATCAGTAAATACAATACCCTTAGACGGAGGAGGTCTAGAAGGTACGGTATTTGTTTGTTCAAGTTCTTTTCTTTTCTTTGATGGGGTTGTTGATGTGGCAATTAACTGTTCATCATTAATTTCTAACACTTCCGTGTTCACACTTAATACATCGTCAGCTTCAGCAATAAATTCTTCTATGTGACTTAGTAATGGTTTAGTAACTTCTTCATTTACTTCAGGAACTCTGTTTTCTTCAAAAAACATATCATGTTCTTCAACTTGAACTTGACCTTCCTGTTGAATAACATTTACTTGACCACCACCATGACTTTAATCATTATCATTTCCCTGATCATTATTCTGCACTTGGTCAGTTTCATAATTGTCACTATCAACTCCATCTTCTATATCTTCTGCCATTAAGTCATTGATTTCATCTTCAATAGTAAAATCTGGATCAGGATTTTCTGCAAGCATATTAGGACATAGTGGTGTCACAGTACCACTAAATTTGCTTGTCATTCTCACATTATTCATGCTGCTGAAGATTGCTTCTTTCATTGAATCCAAAGGCAGTTCAACACCATCATTTTCCAGATTCGGTAGCAGTGTATTAATAATCATTTGTACAAATCTTGGGTACATTAGAAACTTGTAGTTTTGCCTTGGTCCCACGAAGTTACTAATCATTGCCTCGAATATCATTCTTGAAAAATTGAATCTTCTATGAGTTGCCAGACACACTAACGCTCTGCTGAATACTTCACCTATTTGATCAAAAGCAGATGTTCTAGGACTCATGCAATGAATTAATACATGGACAAGATATCTCCATTGTTTTTCAAACATAGTTTTGGTCACCTGTCTTCTTAGAAACGTTCCTTCATATCCCATACTCAGAATTATCCCTGAGATTGCAATGTGATTAATTTTGTAAGGAAAATCAGCTGCGTCTCTGAATTTTAACACTTCACGAATAACTTGTTCTATAACTTTTATTGTATTTCCACCAACAGAGATTTCTATCCAGATCTCCTTGTTTACGTTCTTGTATTCTACATTGTCCCAAAACTCCCTCACATGTTTCTCAAACACTCTAACTTGTGTGGATATTGCTGTGAGAATTCTGGAATTTATCAAGAACCTAACAATATCTTCATAACCACGTGCTTTCTTGGCGTTTGTGGTTAAGCACGCACAAATATTGTGCTTGCGTTCAAACTTTAAACGGTTCATATCTGTAAAGAACAAACACATAAAATTAGAAAATTTCTGAAAAATCCTTAACTCTGGACATTTCGATCGAAAACTCCCTTATTTGCAACTTTTTCGATTGAAAAATTCCTTTTAACCCTTTCACCAAAAAAGTTGAAATCATAACTTTGAACTTTTCGATCAAAAACTCTTGTAATCAACAATATAAACCATGACTATTTCGATCGAAAAATTTTCTAATCAGAATTTTCACCAAACGTCTTTTTCGATCGAAAACTCGTATTTTTCAAAAATTTCTCAAGCCATGATTTTTCGATCGAAAACATTTTTCGGTCGAAAACACATTTCGGACGAATCAGAATTAACTTCATTTCCATCTGAAACACTTTTCGATCCATTCAACAGACTTTTCGGTTCATTCTTCCCAGTTTTCGGGCGAATCAAAAACTCATAAATTCAAATTAAAACTACGGCTTTGGATCTAACCTATCAACATCTATGAATCACGAGAACATACCTGGATGATCGAAAAACACTGAGAATCTAGATGACGTCATGATCAACCACTTTTTCGTACGAATCTTTAACACTTGTAAAAAACGATGAATTTTGAAATGATACGGTCGAGAGAAAAATACAAGTGGGAAAAATCTTTTCAATCGAAAAATTTGAATATATAGACTTTTCAAATCTTGACCGAAAACTTCAGTCATGACTTTTCGATCAAAAACTTTATCAGATGATTTATTTTTGGTCAAGAGATTTCGACCGAAAACTCCAAACATGATAAATTTTGAAAATTTTCAAACCAATTTATATATATATATATTATTTAAGTCCATTTTGACATCATTAAGACCTGTTCCAGAACTTTATTTTTCACACACACACAAAACAAACAAAACAAAAACAAAAAACTTTAAACATAAAATCCAGATCATAACAACTAGTTTATTCACAGACATTTTCTTTTGATGAACTGAAATGACATAGGATCATAAATGTATATTGTCTTAACTACACTGCATATCAAATCAGGATATAAACAGTTCAACCTTGATTGCCAGTATTGTTATCCACATAAACTCATGCATCACGTTTCAGCAAATACTGTGTGACATTTAAGGTTATATTAATCAATACAGTGTGTACCCCACAATCAAGATGGAATGAACTTAGAATTAACACAAAATTTCACCAGATCATGATCCAATCTCCAGCATGAAGGTAGCGTTCTTAGCACAGGAAAAATAATCCAAGTGGATTTGATTGGAATCATATTGATTCCGAATCATTTTGATTCATTGTCTTGGTTTCTGAGATAGTACATAATCATATTGATTCATATGAGATGTGAAGAATCATGAATGATTTGGGTATGCGGATATCCGCAAGATATTGGATATGTCAATTGAAATCACGAATGATTCAAAGGGCGAAACAGACTGACTTCTTGGTTTCCATCCGAGATTTTCACCAGAACCATCAGCTGTATTAAGGTGTTTAACTCTAAATCATATATTTGACGTATATAGTCAATAGAGCAAACAAATTATGCTAAGAACTCATCAAGATCCTGGTCTCATGGTATGACTAGATTCACTTTGCATTCGAATGATGAAAGTACTGATATTCGATGTGGGTAAAACACAAAGATTGTGATTTAGTTAATCACACAAATATAACCTAATTTACATATGCAGAGCCTACTAGCATATCAAAAATTATAACTGATGTCACCATCATATCCAATTCATGGTGTAAAGATATCTCAACCAGTTAAGCACACACTTTTTTTTTTCTTTTTTTTTTAAAAGAAATCATCCCTAACATCTCAACCAAAGAGTTAAACCGATCCGTTGAAAAAGATTTTGTAAAAATATCGGCTTTTTGCTCTAAGGTATCGACATGAACCACTTTAATCAGCTCATTCTCAAAACAGTCACGAATGAAATGTAACCTGATCGCAATGTGCTTTTTTTTGGAATGCTGAATGGGATTTTTTACTATTCCGAGCACTGCCTCGTTGTCACAATAAATCAGAGTTTCTAGGAAATTTACTCCAAAATCTAGCATTTGATGTTGAATCCAGATAACTTGTGAACAACAGCTCGAGGCAGCAGTATACTCAGCTTCAGCAGTTGATGTGGATACATTCGTTTGTTTCTTACACTGCCAAGACACCAGTCTCTCCCACAAAAATTGACATCCACCTGAAGTTGACTTCCAGTCCAAATTATAACCTCCATAATCGCTGTCAGTGTAAGCAATTAAATTAAATTCAAAATCAGAAGGATACCATAAACCTAATGTTACTAGACCCTTAAGATATCAGAAAATTCTTTTAACAACTGATTCATGAGATTCTTTTGAAGCTGCTTGATATCTGGCATAAGAGCAAACAGAAAACATGATGTATGGTCGACTAGCAGTCAAATACATCAACGAGCCAATCATTGACCTGTACATCTTTTGATTTACTTCAACTCGAGACACATCGACAATTAAAGGTTCATGAAGAGCAATTGGTGTTGAAGCTGATTTGCAATCAATCATTTTGAATTTTGTAAGAATATCTTTCACATATTTGGCCTGATGAATAAGAATTCCTGATTCAGACTGCTCAACTTGTAACCACAGAAAAAACTGCATTTTTCCCATCAAGCTCACTTCGAACTTTAATTTCATAACTTGTTCAAATTCTTTGTAAAGAGCTTCATTTGTTGATCCATAGATAATATCATCGACATAAACTTGTACAATTAACAAATCAGCATCATATTTCTTCAGGAATAAGGTCTTGTCAATTGTTTCACGAACGAAGACATTTGATGTAAGATGTATTGACAAGGTTTCATACCATGCACGAGGTGCTTGATGTAACCCGTACAATGCTTTATCAAGCTTATACACTTGAAATGGATGAGCTGGATCTTCGAAACCTGGTGGTTGATTCACGTAAACTTCTTCCTTTACCACCCCATACAGAAAAGTTGTTTTTACATCCATTTGATATACAGTAAATTTCTTGTACGATGCATAAGCCAAAAAGATTCGTATGGCTTCAATTCGTGCAACAGGAGCAAAGACATCATCATAATCTAGTCCTTCCTTTTGATAAAAACCTTGTACAACCAAATGAGCTTTGTTCCAAACTACAATCCCACGATCATCCTTTTTGTTTCTGAAGACCCACTTCGTTCCAATTGGATATTTTCCCTCAGGTAAGTCCACAAGATGCCACACATTTAACTTCTTAAACTGAAGCAATTCTTCTTGCATAGCTTCAATCCAACTTGGATCTTGTAAAGCAACAGTAACATTCTTTGGTTCCTCTTGAGATAAGAAACAGGAGTACAAACAAACATTTATATTTCTAGTTTGACTTCTTGTCTTTACTCCATCTTCAAGAGATCCAATAATATTCTCAACTGGATGAGCAGAATGGATTTGATGATTTTGAATATGCTCAACTTCCACAGATTCTGGCATGTTTGTATCATTCAAATCTGGTAATTGATCATTTGAATCTTCAACACTAGAAGAACTTGTTTGAATTACATCCTCAGTCTGATCATTTACAGGATCCAACTGAACTTCATTAATTGTTGGTTCATCATTTGTACTTGGAATTTCTTGTACTTCAGAATCAACATTAGTGACAGAGTTATCAACAAGATCTTCTTGTGTTTGAGTTGATGTAGTAACATTCTCAGACATCTCTGTAGGCCCAGATTTCTCTTGAAATCACTGATTTGATCGATTACACACATACACTGGCGGAAACTGTGTGTATGGTGGTGAAACAGATAATAGAAACAGTGTTGGTGAAGATAACAGGCTAACCACAGTTTGAATAACACGCAAATGGTATGAAAGTGTAAGAACACAGTGAATAAACAACTGCAAATTGTATTGATTCAGGAAAAAATGTGAAAGAGAAGGTTCAGGGTTACAGCCACTACTCACACTCTAAACACTCTCAAACTAGGCTATTTATAGTAGTGACAGTATCGAAACTATGTTTAATCGAAACTACCATTTACAAGTGACACAGAACTGTCGAAACTACCATCTATCGAAACTACTAGTTTCAATTGAACATACTCAATCGAAACTAAGTAGTTTCGATGGCCCAGACTTAGAAATAAAAACAGTAAATTACAGAAAACTGAAATTACATTTAATGAAATGACAGAAAGTAAACTAGTCTAAAACTGTTTAAACAAACAATAAATGACAACAGCTTATACATAAGATATGACTCTACAATCTCCCCCTAAGCTGTTGCATTACCGTATTCAGCTCTTCATCAAGCAGCTGGTCCTTCAGTTGTCCTCGGTATAAAAGGTTTAACATGGAGAGATACAACCCGTTGGTAGGCCTTAGCATCAGCTTCATCTTCATCACTGTATGCCTGAATGTGATTCTGAAAAAGGATTTCCAGATCTTCAGGCTGAAACTTCAACAGCTCCATGGGCTCAAAGATGGTGATGTCTTCCTTGCCCTCACACTCTATCACTGCACTGCCAATGATTGGGTCGTAGTACCATTTTCTGAAAGTTTGTAGCTGGACAGGTACAGATTTTGGAATGGTGATGGTCTTGTGTGTTTGGGCAGGCTTGTACCTTAAGAACACATATGGCTTGTTAGTCTTAGGATGAAACCTTGTCTTTGAGATCTTCTTTTGAGTTTTCCTAGGCTTCATTCCTTTAAAATCATTATTGACTTGAGAATGCAGAAATTTCTCAAAGTCATAAGCCATCATGACCTTCCCAGGGTTTTGAAGGGGAAGTTTGGCTAAATCCCTGAGGTCATAGAAAGGAAGGGTTTGGAAGTCAGTCATATTTTTAAAGTGCTGAACTCCCCCTCTATATCTTCTTATGATAAAGAGCTTCCTTTCATCATCATACTTCCAGCCAATTGGAGGCCTTTTTAGTTCTTGATGCTCTGCTATCCATTCATATGTCTTAGGAGTTTCCTCCTGAATTATTTTCTTAAACCAGGACTTTCTTGAAGTTGGAGGTTCAGGAGCAACCGAGGGTGAATCTTGTGCTGGACCGGATTCGGAGACTGTATTGGTTGGTTCAGGAGTGATTGTTTTGATAAGATTAATCTGAACATCTTCTTCACCTTTTTCTTCGTCAGATAAGGTTTGAATTTCATCTCCGTCTTCCGTAAAGTATCTAGTTCGCTCAGTCTCCTTTTCTTCAGTGGTCATGATTTCTGGATAAAGATCATTATACCTAAAGTTTTCAATGTCTTCTAAAAGGGCATTCAGCTCATCATCAGATGGGATGTCTTCTTCATCAAGAATCACGGTCTCTATTTCAGTGGAAGTCCCTTTCCCTCTCTTCCTTGCATCTCTTCTCTCACTAGCTGAGGGAAGGTTTAGTTCTGTACTTTCAACTTTGACTTCAACCGCCTCTTTTGTCTTTTCAATATGGCCAGCAAATATAGTTAGTGCAGATTCTGGATTAGTCACAAGGTCAGGAGATGAGGGTTCAACTACAGATGTAGTCTCCCCCTGAGCTGTTGAAGTAGTTGGTTGTTTTTGCACATGTTTAACCATTGAGGCTTTGAGCTGTTCCACTACTTCAGCTAAAGCCTTGAATTCTTCTTTTTGTTCTGAGATTAGTTTCTGTTGTGTTTCAAGTTGAGTTTGTTGGACCTCAATCTGGGTATGTAAACCCCCAACTTCCAGCTTCAGGTCTTTAACCTCTTCCTGGACATCATGCAAATTAGTTTTTAAGCCTTCAATTTCTTCATCTTTCTTTTGAATCGTATCCTGCATTTTCTTCAGTTCAAGGCTTAGAGTCTTAACTCTTGGCACAGGAGAGGCTGAATCATGAGTTGGTGATGTGGGAGTAGTATGGATGGGTGATTGTTGTGGAGATGGTTGTGGAGTGGGTTGTGGAGTAGGTTGTGGAGATGGTTGTGGAGTGGCTAATAGAGAATCTGATGAGGATGACAAGTCTTCAAATCCAGTCTTGATTTTCTTTGCCTTAGGCTCTTCTTCCTCAAAATCAGAACCTGACTCAACTTGTCGTTTGGAGGAAGATACATGATGCATTGTTTTATCTTCTGAATCAGACTTGTAGTAGTCAGATCCATAAATCCCTGCATCCAGAGTTCCACTTGATTCTGCAACTTCCTCCTCAACTTCATGCATGCCAGCTTCAACATTAACTTCTGGCTCTTGAATTATTTGAATTTGTCCAACAAAAGGAGCCTCTATCACAGGCTCAATGATGGGTTGTTCTTGTTCTTGAACATCAGGGATGTTTATCTCAATCTCAGCTTCATCAATAGGTGCATTACCTTGATCTTGCTCAACTTCCATTTCTTCTTCTTCATATGATGAGTTCTCTTCTTCAAGATCAGGGTCAATATCAGGGATAAATTCTTCTTCTTCACCAATAATATGACCAAACAGGGGAACGTCCGCTATAGCCATGTTGGTTCTCTTGTTAGTACTTCTCATACAGCTGAGAGTCTTGGCAATCATATGATCGAACACAAAGGTGTTCCCACCTTGTTGCAGCTCAGGATGAATATGATTGATGATAATTTGTAAAAATCTAGGATATACCAGGAATTTCTCCTTCACGGCTCCTGTTAGATTGTCTTTTAACTGTCTGAATATGAAGCCAGAAAAGTTGTAATCTCTTCCCTTGATTATCTCCAAAATAGCTGAGCCTAGAGTGCTGCTTGCTGAATCAAACCCTCCTTTTCTGATTGATAGGCAGTGAATAAACACGTGCACTATATATCTCCAGTGGCTTGGTAAGGAGTTCTTGATTATCTAGCCACTTTTGAATTCATCTGGATGACCTAATCTTCTGAAGCATTCTTTAACATAGAAGATTGGAAATTCAATGGGTGCATCTGGATTATCATTAAACTGAAGCACCTCTCTAATTGTAGATTCAGAAAGTAAGACTTCTTGGCCACGCACAGTTGCTCTAATGTGCTCTATATTCTCAATTGTGATGATTTCTGCAGTCTCCCAGAATTCTCTTATAGTTGTCTCAAACACCGGCAGATTATTGCTGATGGCAAAGCTAATGTTGGAGTTTGCCAGGAAGTTTAATACAGGAATGAACTCTGCAGCCTTAGGATCATTAGTATTGAGGAATGCACAGACATTGTGTCTTTTTACAAATAAGAGATCCATACCTGTAAAATTCATCAATTTTGCACAATAAGTAAGATTTCTGAAAATACTTAATCGAAACAAGGTATATCAACACTTAGAAAAAATTTGAAGTCCTAACTGTCGAAACAACTAGTTTCGATTGAGATCAATACTGTCGAAACAACTAGTTTCGATGGAGATCAACACTGTCGAAACACTAGTTTCGATGGAGATCAAAACTGTCGAAACAACTAGTTTCGATGGAGATGAACTTATCGAAACTATCTAGTTTCGATCAGAGATACTAGGGCAAGTTTGGGTGTCGAAACTAGTAGTTTCGATTGAAAAAAAAATTTAAGATAATTTTGAAAGTTTTGAACCCCTTTATCGAAACTACATGGTTTTGAAACCCAAACCCCTCTGATTCGTTATACTCAGACTTAATATAAACAATTTAAAAGAAAGGTTTAGAGTAGCCTGTAAGTGACGGAACTTCATCTTACCGAATGTGAAACGTTATCTGCAAGAATACACAATAATCGTGAGTTCTAAGATGATTGACATGTATGCAAACACAGAGAAGCACACAAACGACTGTTATTATGAAGATTTAGTCAAACAAATTTTAAATTTTGAAACCCTGGGTCTGCCGTATTGCAAAAATCATCAAAAAGAAATAGTGAGACGTTACCTGATGATGGAGACGATAGAGACAACGGGGAAAATCAGCTGATATCTTGCAACTCAGACCGACGATTTGAGAGATTTTGTGTGACGGAGAAGGCGAAGAGGTTTTGAAAAAATACGAGTAAGAATCAGTATGACGGGAGGGATTGCTTATGAAGGCTTTTAATTCTCGTGAGACAAAAGACAAAATTGCCCCTGTCGAAACAACTAGTTTCGATAGGACAAACTAGTTTCGATATGTACAAAGTAGTTTCGATATGTCAAAGTAGTTCCAATATGCACAAAGTAGTTTCGATAGTTCAAATTAGTTTCGATATGTACAACTAGTTTCGATAGTTCAAAGTAGTTTCGATATGTACAACTAGTTTCGATAGTTCAAAGTAGTTTCGATATGTACAACTAGTTTCGATATTTAATAAATAAAATTATACACAAGATATTTACACTTTTCTTCTTGAAAAAGATCCAACATGAGATCAGATCTGGTCAGTCTCTTGAAACACTTCCTTTTGCAATTCACTATTGTGAGTCCCTGAAGATAGCTGATATTTGTGCAAAGTAATCCCGAACATTTTTTTGTACATAGATTTCATGTGATTAGAAGGTACCATTTAAGAAACATACAAGGTGTACCCCACATATTAAAATAAAATGATTTTGAAAACCTATCAATCCTCAAGAAGTACCCATCTTCATCCTATCATCTCTTTCTGATTAACCAAGGTACCGTCTTAGTAATGTCAAAGTACCACCAAAATAAAATAAGATATCCAAGTGGATTTAGAAAATTAAGATAAAATATATCCAAGTAGATATTAAAAAGGTACGAGCATTCTAGATCTTTGCGTAAGCAAAACAGAAGAAGTCGTAAAATTATCCAAGTGGATAGAAAAATGTTGAACACCCGAGATCTTTGCATAAGCAAAACAGACGGGGTCAAATCATCCAAGTGGATGGGAAAAGGATGAGCACCCGAGATCTTTGCGTAAGCAAAACATACGGGGTCATCGGTGGTAAATATCGTTATATTGACGGTTACTTGGCGTATGAATAGGAATCCAATACGTAAGCCTGTATCTGATTGAATCAGTTTTCTTAGAAATAAAAATGGGTTAGATGTTTCAATAATGGATTCAAACACACAAGTATGAGATATATATTAGGTTTTCACACTACTTACAAGTTTTAACCATATGTCGGGCCTACCAGCTATACCTCAGTAAACACCATCGCTGTTGGTCTATTCCATGTCCAAGAGATGAGATCAGACACTATCATTTCTCAAAGGTCAGATTCAATTTTTCCTGCAACTTGTAAGATTATATATACAGCAATTCTTTTCAATATTAAAATATTATATTTCTCCCCCAAAAGAGTTGCGTGGATACTGTTCATAAAAAAAAATCTTTTTGGAATTTTCTTAGACAGGTTAAACAGAATTAATAATAAAAAATAAAAAATTATTTACACAATTTACTAAAAGTTTATCATTCCAAGCATTTCCACCAGTTGGGCAAATCTGGTAGAGTCAAAAGCCTTTGTGAAGATGTCTGCGGTTTGTTTATTAGTTTTGACTTCAACAATTCGAATATGCTTCTTTTCAACACAGTCACGAATAAAATGATGTTTAATTTCAATGTGTTTGGTTTTGGAATGCTGAACAGGGTTTTTGGTGATATGGGGAACGGCAGTGTTGTCACACAGAATGGGTGTCTCATGGAATGTGATCCCATAGTCAAGCATCTGATGGTGTATCCATCTGACTTGGGAACAACATAGGGCTGCGGCAATGTATTCGGCTTCGGCGGTGGATTGGGAAACGGTGGATTGTTTCTTACATTGCCATGAGACAAGGCGGTTGCCAAGGAATTGACAACCTCCAGAAGTGGATTTTCGGTCTAAGTTGCAACCCCCGTAGTCTGAATCTGAATAAGCCACAAGATCAAACAAGTCAGTTTTAGGATACCACAGACCCAATTTTGGCTTATACCTTAAGTATCTTAAAATACGTTTGACAGCAGATAAATGAGAGAGTTTAGGATTAGCCTGAAAACGTGCACACAAGCACACTGCAAACATGATGTCGGGTCTGTTGGCCGTGAGATACATGAGAGATCCTATCATAGAGCGATAGAGATGCTGATCAACGCTTTCACCATCCACATCAGGAGTCAAACAATGTCGAACTTCCACAGGAGTTTTTACTGGATGGGAATCAGCCATTTTGAACTTGGTCAAGATTTCTTTTACGTATTTTTCTTGATGGATAAGGATTCCTGACTCAGACTGATCAACTTGTAATCCCAAAAAGAACTTCATTTCTCCCATGGAGCTCATCTCAAACTTAGATCGCATCACTTCTTCAAATTCTTTGCAGAGACGGGGATTTGTAGATCCAAAAATGATATCATCCACATAAATTTGCACCAAGATTGTATCCTTTTCCTCCTTCCGTTTGAACAAAGTTTGGTCAATTGCTACTCGTGTGAAACCATTCTCAAGCAGATGCTTTGATAAAGTTTCATACCACGCATGAGGTGCTTGGTGAAGACCGTACAATGCTTTGTCTAACTTGTAAACATGGTCTGGAAAATTAGGATCAATGAAACCCGGCGGCTGCTTGACATATACTTCTTCTTGAACTTTACCATACAAAAATGCGCTTTTGACATCCATTTGATAGACGGTGAAGTCCATGTAGGCTGCATAGGCGAGAAACATTCTGATGGCTTCCAACCGAGCCACTGGTGCAAAGACTTCCTCATAGTTAATCCCTTCTTCTTGATAGAAACCTTGAACCACCAGACGAGCTTTATTTCGAATCACAGTGCCGCCTTCATCCTTTTTGTTGCGTAAAACCCAACGAGTGCCGATTGGAACTTTGTTCTTGGGAAGATCTACCAAATTCCACACATGCAGCTTTGAGAATTGCTGTAGCTCTTCCTGCATTTCTTCCACCCAGCTGTTTTCTAGTAGAGCTGCTTTAATGTTCTTTGGTTCAGTTTGAGAGATGAAGCAAGAAAACATGTTGTTTTCAAATGCTTCACAGTCACTTCAGGTACTAACACCCATATTGAGTGGTCCAATGATGTTATTGGTGGGATGAATCCTGTGAATTCGTAGTTGAGGAATTTCATCTTCTTCCACGACTTCTTCCAAATTGGTAAGATTTTCAGCAAGAGGATCGGCAATATCATTAATAGGATATTCAGCTGGTGATTGTGGTGCAACATCTACTATTGGAATGGAGTTGTCTTCGACAGTTTCACTTGTTGCACCAGAACCGGAAGACTCCATATTAGATTCAGCATTAGCAACCACGGGAATTTCAACCTGAGCAGATGAAGAAGAGCCTTGATCATTTATGTTCCCTAGATTGTTCACAGAGAAGTAAGGATTAGCATGAGTTGATTCAATAGATAAATCAGGAAGATTAAATGACTTAAAAACTGAATCGACGTCAAAGAGCCAATCGGGACCGTCTCCTGCGTCCGTATGATTGTTTTCATGCCAATTGATATCAATGGACTCCATCACTATCCTTTTCTTCTTATGGTAGACACGAAAAGCACGTTGATTGACAAACCAATCCGGCAAAAACCTTCAACTAACCCTCCTGATCACTAATCCAACTTCCGATTCTGAAAATACGAGCAAAAGCCCTTGGAAATCGATGAAACAGTACTTCCGAGAATAGATGTGCAAAAACCCGAAATAGGCTCAAAATACCTCACAAATCACCTAGAATCGATCACAAAACCTGATAACACTCAAAAACACTAGAGCATAATGCTCTGATACCAATTGTAGGTCCAGATTTCTCTTGAAATCACTGATTTGATCGATTACACACACACACAGGCGGAAACTGTGTGTATGGTGGTGAAACAGATAATAGAAACAGTGTTGGTGAAGATAACAGGCTAACCATAGTTTGAATCAACACACAAATGGTATGAAAGTGTAAGAACACAGTGAATAAACAACTGCAAATTGTATTGATTCGGGAAAAAATGTGAAAGAGAAGGTTCAGGGTTACAGCCGCTACTCACACTCTAAACATTCTCAAACTAGGATATTTATAGTAGTGACAGTATCGAAACTATGTTCAATCAAAACTACTAGTTTCGATTGACCATTTACAAGTGACACAGAACTGTCGAAACTACCATCTATCAAAACTACTAGTTTCGATTAAACACACTCAATCGAAACTAAGTAGTTTCGATGGCCCTGACTTAGAAATAAAAACAGTAAATTACAGAAAACTGAAATTACATTTAATGAAATGACAGAAAGTAAACTAGTCTAAAACTGTTTAAACAAACAATAAATGACAACAGCTTATACATAAGATATGACTCTACAATCTCATTTTGAATCATCAATTCTGTGGCCCATCCAAAAACATTCCAACAGATAGATCACTACTTGTAGAAGACTCAGTTACAGTACCCAAAGTACTTGCTTCATTAGAATCCATTTGAAGTTGTTGATCAAAAGTTTTGAAGATTACTTCAGCATCAAAGAAAGTCAGGTCCATTTTGATCTGTAGGAGTATTTAGTTCTTGCCACTCCACATAAAACGATTCTTGAACACTTTTGGTTCTTTTGTTGTACACTCTATAAGCTTTCTGATATGAAGAATAACCCAAAAAATAGCATTCATCACCGACAGCTGCAAATTTTGGCAATGAATCTTGTGTATTCAACAATGTACAAGAACAACCAAATGCTCTGAACAACTTGATATATGGCTTTCGTTTATAGAATAGTTCATACGAAGTCTTTGTAAGTTGCTTCACCATAAGAACTCTCTTTAAAACATAACATGCAGTGTTTGCTGCTTCAGCCCAGAAGATAATGGGCAACTTGGAATCGACAAGCATTGTTTGAGCAACTTCTATTAAAGTTATGTTATTCCTTTCAGCTGCTCCATTCTGTTGTGGTGTTCTTGCAACACTATACTGATGTGTTATTCCTTTTTCTGCACAAAACAAACTTATCAGTTTATTTTTAAATTATGTTCCATTATCACTGTGAATGATTGAAACTTTGCTATCACAGATGTTTTCTATTCGTTTGACAAAATAAATAATTGTTTCAGGTGTTTCATCCTTTGTTGCAAGGAAAAACACCAATGAAAATCTTGAAAAATCATCTGTGATAACAAGACAATATGACTTTTTCGCAATGCTTTTAACTCGAACTGGACTAAACAAATCCATATGAATAAGAAATAAAGGTCTAGTAAAAGTTGTTATGGTTTTTCTTGGATGGGACTTCTTGTGTTGTTTTCCCTTTGCACATGACATGCAATTTTCTTCATTTATGAACTCTTTCTTTGGCAATCCTCGCACCAAATATTTATGCACCAAGTTATTCATGTTCTTTAAATTCACATGACCCATTCTTCGATGCCACAAGTAAGATTCTGAACCAGTTGCCTTTGATAATAAACATGAAACGTTTACTGGTGTAGCATGATCATTCATGTCAACCACATATGCGTTGAATTTCCTTGGAGCAAGCATCAGAATCATTTCTTCTGGAATAACTAATCCATGCTTTAAGAATAAGCATTCCTTTGTATTAAAATGAACTGGTATGTCTGTATCACAAACTTGAGAAACACTTAGTAAATTGAATTCCAATTGAGACACAAAATTTACTTTTTCTAATGTTATGAGTTCATTCGACACTGTTCCTTGATCAGTTATTTTTCCTCCCTTTTTTATCTCCAGCAAATGCAACAAAACCTCCATCAAAAGTTCGAAAATTTTCCAGAATTTTTCTTTGTCCAGTCATGTGCCTTGAGCAACCGCTATCAACATGCCAAGCATTATTAATAGTCCTCCCGGTTAAACTCTGCACCTTCAAGACAAAATTAATGATAAACAGGTACCCAGATCATCTTTGACCCAGGCTGACTTTTACCTTTTACAGTCTTAACATCATTAACATCTTGTTCTTTCAATTTTATATTTTTCTTTATTCCAACCATCTGTGAAGATTGTTCATTTTTAACTTTCCAAACATAACAAACATTTTTTGCATATTTCATAGTAATTTTTTTTTAGCAAAATAGATTGGTTGGTTAAATTTCTTCACATATTGTGAACCTTTTGGGACACGTTTATTCCCAAACTTTGGTAGCACATAATCACGGCAAACATTAGAATATAAAGCATGACAATTTCTGGAAAGCAAGTAATCACAAATGTATCTTTGTATCACTCCGGACTCTGACACACTGTCGTTCTCAGACGCTCGCTTGAAATGCCGATTAACGTTGCTCTTAACTTTCGCTTTATTCTTTGTGACCCTTGACTCACTAGAGTTGTGTTTGCAATTTATCGCAAAATGACCAACCTGACCACACACAAAGCAATTGTAGCTCTTAGGCTTTGACTTTGAACACTCGCCTACTGCACTCGTTATGCCACAACTTTTCTCTCTTAATTGTTCAATGATTTGAATAGACTTATCTTTGACATCAATGAACTTGTCGTTGACATCAATGGTTTTGCCTTTGACACACCAAGACTTTCTTTGGACATTTGTTGGTACACTCACTTTAACTTTGACAACTTTATTGTTCTCTGTCTCACTTGTAAAGATATGATTCTCTGGTACTATGACATTATTTTTCTTTGGTCTCTCACTTGACAAATCATACTCTTGAATCAAAGGATTTCCAAACTCATCTAAGACCACATCGCCAACTAGACTAGAGAGTTTATTAAGTGGGACATAATCTCTAGCTGTATGCACCACTTTATCAAAGAAAGTTGATGTTGATGACACTTCAGACACACAATCAAACTCAACACAACCGTTAGTAGAACATGCCGAAACATAAGAAATATCAGAATCAGAAGCATTAATATTTTTTGCATCAGCATTTAAACTAAAAATTGAAACAAATTTATCTAGATTATAGTCAACATCTAGGTACAGTTTACAGTCCCTAATAAACTCCCTAGTGCACTGTTTATTGAAAGCTGAAAAACTTTTCACTCCATCAAGTTCATTTTCATCATCCACACACCCTGAGTTTATATCTGCACTAATATACATATCATGAAAGTTAGAATTTTTGACATTTATCAACTCATTTGATTCATGCGGTTCAGGAAAAGGTACAAAATTCTCAGGATGTGGAACCTTGTTGTAACCCAACCCGTCTTTGATATAAACAGTTCTCTGTTTGCTCAAACATTCATCAAAGACATTTTGTTGCATCTTCCACTTTGAAACAATTACCCTTTTTTTATTAAATCGGTTTCAGATTTGATAAGTTTTTCTGAAAGATCTTTGATTAAAACGTCCTTTTTATCCAAATATTCTTTAAATGTTACATTATCTTTCAATAATGCTTTAATTTTTCTTGTAAAATTTACTTCATTTTGTTTCAATTCTTTGTTTACTCTTTTTAGTTTATCATTTTCAGTAATCGAAAAAGTGTATGTTGCATGATAGTTTTGCATTCGATTTACACACAATGAGGAACATATATCAAATTTATTTTCAGAATTTACCTCATTCTCAGATGAAGTTTCATCAGAAACAGCAGCTTTGCCCTTTTCTTTATAATCGATTTTGATCACACGGTCACTGGCAATATCAGCCGGTTTCATTGAATCTTCAATTTCAGCCATCAAGGCTTCATCCCTTTCATCCTCAGCATCTTCGATCTCATCCTCCCAATCACAATTACTCATCTATTTGGACATGGGTGCAGTTAAAGCCTTCTTTGACTTATTAGATTCATCAATCATTTCCACCAGCTTAACCCCGCTTCCCTCAACCTTCTTTTTCTTGTCCTTGGTACACTCACGAGCGAAGTGACCAAGCTGTTGACAGTTGTAGCACCTGAGTTTAGCTTTGTCAAACCTTTTTACCAAACTGCAACTTATCATTCCCAACCTTCTGCAAATACTTTTCAGCCCTTACAACTATCATGGTCATCTGCCATTGCATGTCCATATGTTCCAAGTCATCAGGATTGATCTGAACAAGATCTTCTACATCATGCACGGCAGGTTCTAACTTTCCTGTCACCAGTGCATCATAGCTGCTCATAAAAGCTTCGAACAGAGCAATCTGATCTTCAGGGATTTGTCCATATGACTTGACTTTCTCACCAGAGGAGTGTTCACAACAACCTTTGTTTTTCTCAGGTTTTGTTCCACTATTTCCTTCACTACTTCCAGAAAATAATGCTGCATTTGTTGAACTTGAGTTATTTTGTTTATCTTTGTTGTTCAATTCTCTCTTCTTTGCATCCAATTCATAAGACTCGAGTAAACAAATAATATCATCGAGTGTTTTACTCTTCAGATCTGGAGTTGTGTTCTTGATTCGCATACAAGGTATGCTCCAGCAATCTGACAGTGAGTCTAACAGCTTCTTTCCTAGCTCATACTCTTCAAATTTTACTCCCATTTTTCTCAACCTGTTGATCATGGTTGTAAACCTAGTCACCTGCTCACTGAGAGTCTCATTCTTTTTATAACTAAACATGTTATATTGCTTCAGTAGAAGATCGGTTCTGCTTTCCTGAAGAGCTACATTACCCTCAAATCTTAAGCATAAAGCGTTCCACGGACCCTGAGCAGTTTCATGTTGCTCAAAACTCAAATACAACTCAGTCAAAAGTGCTAGAATAATAGAACTCAATGCTATGTTATCCCTGTCGATTAACTTCTTATCTTCCTCTGAATAAAGATCAGGATCAGCAATCGAAACTAACCCATCAGTATTTGCAGTCTTAGGAATGTGAGGACCTTTTATAATTGATTCCCAAAGTGTGTGTTCAGTAAACTTGAAATAAGCCTTCATCATTATCTTCCAATTTGAAAATTCGGATGTTGATTTCAGCATCGGTGGTGATTTTCCAATAACCCTCTCAGTATCGTATACCTTTCCAAGCATTCTTTACTTGTAATTTGAAACTTGGTCGAAATCAGAAAAATTTCCAACTTATAACTTATCTGTCGAAAACTTAGTACAATACTTTTCGATCGAAAAGTCAGAATATTTCAAACAGATGAAATTTCGGGCAATACTTTTTGGACGAAATACTTTTTGATTTCTTCAAATAGAGTTTTCGGCTACTTCAAACAAACTTTTCGGACAATTCAACAGAAGAACACTTGAATTGACCAAAAACTTCCTATGATGATCCGAGTAAAGAATCAAGTCTTAAAACTTGATGCGAACTTCATCTCCATCAAAACTAGCTTCAAATCAGCAACAATGGTACTCAAATTACATCAATTTGATCAGATTTGACTTAAAATCTTCTTGAATACCAAGTGCTATTAACCAACAGCTCTGATACCACTTGTGATTCCCCCAGATCTGTTGATATTCAATGATAAAGTCTTCAATCACTCTCTGAACTGGCGAAATCAATTCAGAAATCAAATCCACATCAAAATGAACAAATCAAAGAAGAACAATCTCAATACTATCAATCACACCAAATGCATACTTCATGATGATTAGCTTCGTTAATCAAGTAATGTAATTAAATATTAACAGCAGAAACACACAGAAATTCTCTTGATTAACTTGTAAAATCATTGTACAAAAATGAGAAAGTTACTTGAAATACAAAAGACACAACTATTTATACTAGAGAGTTTTCGATCGAAATCTTCTTGATCGAAAAATGTTTTCAACCGAAAACATAAACTTTTCGACCCAAAACTCTGAAGTTATACTTCTAAAACCTAATTGATTTCTATGGACTAATAGGTTCCTACAACATTTCTATTTTCGGCCCGTAGGCCCCTTCCTCTTTCTTCTTCCACAGTCTTTAGGGCCTCGGTGAGTGCTGCAGGTAGAGTGCTCTTCAGAACTGCAGCCACTTCGTCGGCTATCGCTTTCCTGACAATTGGCTCCAAGACTAAGCCTCCTTCATCATGTGCTCTAGGGGTACTCGGAGCATTCTCACTAGCAGTATGGATCTATACCGATCCATGAACAAAGGGTTCGCTTTCTTCTCTTTCAACCCGGTTGACACGTGGTCTACCCCTACGTCCAGTACCGGCTCCTCTCTTTGTATCTCTCTTTCCAGCCATGATGTTTTCTTACTGGGAACAAGGAATACTCGTGTCATCATGATAGGAAATTATTTAGAACACCATGATGTAACGTAAATTACTAATTACAGAGACCGGTATGAAATTACTAATTTACTTTACTTCTTGAGTTCTGAACAATCCCTGTCAGAGTAACATCTGTACTCAAGTCTAGAGTTTCTACATCAGATACATTCTTTCTATTTTCTATTCTAAGGTATTTAGTATCTATGTTCTAAACTAGCACATGGGCTACCTTCCTATTCTAAGGCCTTTACTATTTACTCTTTCTACTGTTATCTATTACTAAGGCCTTACTGTTCTTCTTTCGTTGCTTGGCTGCTCTGACTGACACCCATTCTTCTGTCACATTCTCATTTTAAGTTCCAACATTTTGACGAATGTCCGAATCTTTCAAACTATGGCTCTGATACCAACTTGAAAGGACCCAAACCAGGAACCTCTCATAGTTGGCAAACATAGCATAAACATAGTTCTTAAACATTGAATTAAAACATTAAACATCAACAGCGAAAGTCTTGTACAGAATTCAGAGTTAACAAAAACTTTTAAAACATAACATTGTTTTCATTCGTAATCTAAAAATGGGGATGTCCGTCTTGTTAGTTGAAGCCATCCAGCCATCCTCTACTCTAAGCCCTCACGGCTTGATATCCTTTTCTTTCCTTTTCTGCCTGATGTGCATACTAAAATAGTAAGCTAATGCTGGTAAGTTCAAGTATTTATTTTTCTTTAACTTTATATCAAATTTTTTCTCTAAAAACATTATTTAAACATACATATTATATTAAATTCATAATACAATAAAACCTTTCTTATTTCTTTTATATACATACATATTTACTTTGTGTTCTTTTCTTTATGTCATACATTAATGCCTATAATCTGTTCTATGCCTCCAAGCAGGCTTCTTCATTCTTATTTCCTGAAGGAACTTTCTCTACAGATATTGTTCCCCAAGGCTCAACGTCCAAAGGCCGATACCCGACTTTCTATGCCCCCAAGCGGGCTTCTTCATTCTTACATAGCGACTGTCATCGCTAGAGTAACCGTCGTTACTTATCTTAACCAGTTGTATAACATCCTCGTTACATTGCCCTGTCGAGCACTATCCCGATTTTTCTCATGGTACGTCGTGGACTTGTCCATGACGCAACATCGACTTCGAGTAGCACTAGCCTCAAGGACTATACTACTAACTCAAGACTTGCTACTATGCTCAGGGTACCACTAGTCTCGAGGATTATGCTGCTACCCCAAATCTTTCATCGTATGAGCATACTCTTACAGATTAGACAATGTATTTGACTTATTATTCTTCTCTTTGTTTGTAAAACATATAGTTAAATAAACCATTCTTTCTTCTCTTTTTGTTTATAAAACACATAGTTATATAAACCATTATCTTCTTCTTATCTTCTGTTTATAAAACATATAGTTGAATAAACCATTCTTTCTTATCCTTCTTTCTTACCAAACGTTTAATAAATAAACCTTTATTTTTCTTATCTTTCTTTCTTGCAAACGTTTATTTAATAAACCGTTATCTTTCTTTTCTTTATTTCTTGCAAACGTTTAATTAATAAACCGTTATCTCTCTTTTCTTTCTTTTTTACATAACGTTTAAGTAATAATATACAATTATTATAAACACGTGATTCTTGAGTATGCACATGATGTCGTCCAGACGGTCTATAAAACTAAAATAAAAACCTAACCTAGACTCCTAAGTAATAAATGAAAAACCTATGAACTAGACCGCACTGACAGGCAAGTGTACCTATCGAGTGTAGCACAGCTTAATGGTAAACCAGAATATCGAACCCTAGAGACACTACGATAACAAAACTAGACTCGGACTAAAGATTGATTTGGTTTAGGGGGTTTACTGCACTAATTATTAAACTAAGGAATGCAGCAAACTAAGTCGACTCGACTATCAAGAACAAGAACTAAAGATGAAATCAGAAGATGGGAAGAATATCACCTAGGTCGGAATCCTACATGCAAAGCACAACTTCTATCGGTTATGGAAACTATAATGGAACTGGGTTTCTAATGAAACAACTCTAGACAGCCTAGTGGATCACTAATCACTCTCAGGGTGTCACCAACTAAGGAACCTACAGATGTAATAACTCACCAAATGTTGGATCACTTTTCAGGTATTTCCAACTATGATAAAGTACCCTAATAGACAGATTACCTCTCAGTCTCACTGTCCACCAATACACTCAAAGAATGCACGGGGTAATCTCAAGATAACAACTATGACACGAACAGCAACAATCACTAAACACTTAATACCGGCTTCCTCTCAGACAGCTGACACTCGGATTCCTAATAACGAAGACTAAATGACTAATTCTCACCTCTCGGGTATTGAACTAGGATACACATTCAACTATAATCAGTAATCAAAGATAACTCCTATGGCTACTACGTCTAGTAAACCACCCTAATCACAAACCCTAAGATCTATGACCAAGATACGCTAATTAAACTGGCAGACAACCACAATCAACGCAAGGAATTGAAATCAAACATAATAGCATATCTAAACACGCAATAACATCACAATAATCAACTCAAGATCGCTTACAAAATCATTAGTCCATTAATTGAATAAAAAACCGAATAAAAACTTAAACTTTAACAAGTATTCATCATGTGACCTAGGCAATATCAAAGTTCTAGCCTAGGATCATGCTTAAACAACCAAAATAGAAGTAGAAACACAAAACCATGGTATCAAACATCGCAAACAAACAATAAAAATCGAATCTTGCAATCGAAAACGCTAAATCTAAAGAACCCGGAAGCAAAGTCTCAATCTTTTCTCTTCAATCGACTTCCCACTCCTCAAAATCGCGTCTTGTCTCTCTCTAGACGGCTGCAAATTGAACTCTCCTAAGAATGGGAATCAAAATCTGTTTAAATCGAATTTTAGGGTTTTTTTCTCGGATTTTCCTTCCCTCGCGTACCGCGAAACATTTGGGTTGGGTTCCTCGCGTACCGCGAGGAACAAAATAGCCGCGGCCGGTTTTCCTTTCCCTCGCGTACCGTGAGGGAATTCTCTGGATTTCTCGCGTACCGCGAGAACTTGAAAATCAACAATTTTTTCATTTTGAACCCTTGACTTTCTTTCGGCTTCGTTCTCTTGCTCGGCTTTTTCACATATTCACTATTAATTCATACGAGCACCTGCAAACATAACAAAGACTCAATAGTATACAAAAACGACTCAAAACAATTACAAAACTAATTAGGAATGCACTAAAACAATGGAATAAAGATGTGTGCTTTACACTACATCAAATATCCCCACACTTAACCTTTTTTCGTCCTCGAAAAAGCTGCAATGGAATCATAACTGGCATCTAACTTAACAGACATCAATTGCCAATTAGCAAAATATACTCACGCATTAAAAAGCAATAATCAGTATTTCTGTCCGATTAAACCCAAGCACCAACTTTCAAGCCCCCGTTACTTGTTCTAATATTACATTACCAAGCATATCAATCAATCTATGTAACTCACACTTAACAGTTACAGCTCTACCTAATCCCATCTCATGGTCATGTTTAGGCACGGATCAAACCATATAGATTTGCCCTACCACGTTAAACTAAAATTTACAAGTTTTTAGAATTCATATGAAATCATGAATGAATGGATGATAATGAGCATTAATAACCAAATTAAACTTCCGTCTAGAGGCGTTTCAACCAAGTCACTATCCCGGATGGTAACACATAGACTAAGTCTAAACAATGAAGCATATAAGAATCAACCCAGTGGTGTTTCAATCAGGCTGGAACCCGACGTGTGACACGTAGGCGAAACTTAGATTTCTATCAAATAAGCTCAAGAATTATGGAATATGGATGCGGGCGCCACCGAAACTCAGATTTATTCTCATAAAAAGAAAGTGGTGTGCCAAGAAATTTCAAAAACCTCTAAATTTTAACTTAACTTGGTACCTATAACCTTATATTGACAGTTTCAGTATTACCATTACCCTAAGATGAATACCCACAAGATATCATGATTTTAAATCAATTATTAATCTTAAACAACACAAACAGGATATTTAAGCTTTATGTTGGAACCTAATAGTCCATAGAAATCAATTAGGTTTTAGAAGTATTAACTTCAGAGTTTTCGGTCGAAAACTTCAGAGTTTTCGGTCGAAAAGTTTATGTTTTCGGTCGAAAACATTTTTCGATCAAGAAGATTTCGATCGAAAACTCTCTAGTATAAATAGTTGTGTCTTTTGTATTTCAAGTAACTTTCTCATTTTTGTACTGAGAGTTTACAAGTTAATCAAGAGAATTTCTGTGTGTTTCTGTTGTTAATACTTGATTACATTACTTGATTAACGAAGCTAATCATCATGAAGTATGCATTTGGTGTGATTGATAGTATTGAGATTGTTCTTCTTTGATTTGTTCATTTTGATATGGATTTGATTTCTGAATTGATTCCGCCAATTTAGAGAGTGATTGAAGACTTTATCCTTCAATATCAACAAATCTGAGGGATTCACACTTTACTAGCTAGTTGGGTCTACCAAAACATAACTAATTAAACACATTTTCAATTATTTAAATCATTTAAACCCAAATAAGATCTAGTTGTACTATCATTTTCCAAGTATATGTAATTATTTCCATTGACATTTTCAAATTTTTTTAATTTTTTTTGTATTTTTGAATTTTTTTATAAACAAACTAGACTCAACTAAACACTCACATCCCCACACTTGAAAGACACATTGTCCTCAATGTGAAGCAAGACACAACTAAAAAATAAAATGCAAAAATAAATAGGAAGCGACTTAGCTGGTAATGTAGCAGTGAATATATCCAGCTTCCTTCATTCTTATGTGCAACGTATAGCATTTCGGTCGCGGTTGCACCAGCTGCTGTCAGGTTGCCTTTACAAACTGTGTATAAGTGATAATCGATCCCGCTCGAATGGAGATTGAGTACGGGTGAAGCAATAAACCTACAAAATAAGCCTCACCACAAACCCGCAACATTAAACTGACTCAAATTAAAATAAAAGAGTCGACTGACTAAAAATGACTCACTAACAACTTAAAAGACTCAAGATAGATGGATGCAGAAAAACATACTCAATAAGTGGCAAACACAAAGACATGAATGCCACAGCAAGGTCGGTCATCGGTCATGAATGGTTTCAAATTCCCCATGGTAATGGTAAATGATGTTGATTATGATATAGGATGGATGATCATGATAATGGATGAATGAATGATGGATAATGGATGGTGATGGTGGATGTGGAAAACCATGGAAAACAAGGGAACAAGGCAAAACCAGGGGGTCCCCGCGTACCGCGAGAAAACAAGCCACTCCTCGCGTACCGCGAGGGAGTGGCATTTAAGACGGCCCTTATTTCTATCTGTCACATACCGCGAGGAACAAGGGCATAATCTCTCGCGTACCGCGAGGGCCATCTGGTGACAGAAATTTTTGAGGGTTTTTGTACTTCGAAAATTTTTTACCCCTCAAATCTTTTTCACCTAAATTCCATAAAACCCTATTCCAAGCATAAAAGCATATGTAAAAATACCTGGAACTTCATTCTCGACAATTTTCCTCGCCGAATCAAGCGCGAATTCCTGCAAAACACGACACAAACAAAAACACGCATACTGAAAACACATAAAAATTGACACGGACTCAAACCAAGTAATGCAAACAAACTCTACATCCCATGCACTTGCCCGGGACTCAAACAAACCTATCAGGAGGCTTCTCCTTGATCCTAACCGGTACCGCCTTCATCCTATGTGGTATACCGGTCCTCCACGGCCTCATCAGGCTCCTACTTCTATTAAACTCTAAATGTATATCATATGCACCAATCCAGTCTTTCCACCACAACTTAAATCTACCACGTCCAAAGATCACCTGGTTCAAGTACTTCAGCAAACTGTCACCCCTAACCATCCCCACACTTGAGGTTTTCACTCTCTCTAGATTAAGAAACTCACTCAACTCTCGGAGTTTCTTACGGGGTGGCCTAGATTTAGGGGATGACTCGGCTTCTATCCCCTCAGCATGGACACAAGAACAGGTTAAAGTCTCAATATGATATATCACCAAATATGTGGCCTCTAACCTTTCGCCCAGATCCTCATGATCCTCAACTCTCTCCACTACGGGTGGCTCACAAACTATCTTCCCCACTTGTTCTAATATCTCGCTTAAGCTGAAATCATCATCGCTAGCATCCAAGAATGAGGACCCTACTAATTTCTTTTCAAACTCCTCCAACCAATCCGGAGGCTCCTCAATCTTTCCTTCTTCATCCTTTTCAACATCATCCTCTCCTGGATTAGAGTCCTGATGTGCGTCCACAAAGGCATCAAGCATGCACACGGAGTGGCTATGCTCGCCAACATCCTTCACGGACTGTGTAGCATCGAATGTAATAGACTCATCCCCCACACGAAGTGTGAGCTTACCGTCAAAGACATCAATCATTGCCTTGGCGGTATGTAGGAACGGGCGTCCTAGGATGAGTGGGACTCTATCGTCCACTTCCATATCTAGAATCACAAAATCCATGGGGAATACAAACTTGCCTACTTTCACTAAAAGATTCTCCACAATTCCTCGTGGATATTTGACTGAGCGGTCAGCCAAGGAAATGCTCATGAGCGTAGGCTGTGGTTCACCTAGGTCTAGCTGCTTATAGATAGAATATGGCATCAAATTTATGCTAGCACCTAGGTCGGCCAACGCGTGGTTCAACGGTAAACTGCCCAGTAGACACGGTATCGTGAAACGACCCGAATCCGGCAGCTTCTCAGGCAACTGGTTCTGAACCACCGCAGAACATTGCTCACTAAGTGAGACTTCAGAGATCCCCTCTAGCTTCTTCTTGTTGGAAAGAAAATCTTTAAGGAACTTGCTATACTTTGGCATATGCTGGAGGACCTCTATAAAGGGAAGATTGACCATGAGTTGTTTAAACATATCAAGGAAGGTATCGTATTCTCTAGCATTCTTATATGGTAGCAAGCGCGCTGGGTAGGGAACACGACTCAAGTCAATCTCGGGGGACTTCATCTCCACCCCTTCTTCTTCTCCTCCTCCTCTGCCCTCTCGGCAGGTTTCTCCTCTACTATCTCCTCGTCCACCTGCTCCTCTGCCATCTTAGCATCGATCATAGCAAATCGAGCTCTCCAATCAATCTTCTTGACCTCCTCAGGTGACGAAATGTTATACGTGCTCGAGTGGTAGTCATCCTCTACAACCTCTTTCTTCTCCACACTCCTAACTGACACGGCCATCACTGAAGATGGACCTCCCTGTCGATCTTTCAAGCTCTGAGTGATGTCTCCTACCGTGCGTTGCAGATCCTGGAATGCCGACCGATGATTCTTCAATAGAGTGTCGTGGCTATCCAGTCTTTGCCTCGTGTCCTTGTCTTGCTGGACTAAGTGGGCAAGCAGTTGTGTCTGATTCTCGAGCATCTCTTCGATCTTCCTTGTATTTACACTGCTTCCCGAGCTCGCTCTAACTTCTGCTCCTCCATATTGCTGCTGACGACCATTAAACCCAGGCGGTTATTTCCAGATCTCCATCTCGAGCCATAAGTATTGTTGTTATTATACCCTCGGTTCTAGTACTGGTTTCCAGCATAGCTCACATGCTCCTGATTAATTACGGGGCAATCTTGGGTGTCGTGGCCTCCTCTGCACACTTGACACCGCTGAGCACTGAGCTTCAGCTCCTTAATCTCGTTAGCCATTGAGGTGAGTGCAACAGCCAATCTAGTCTTAAGAGTGACCTGATGCACACCTCTAGGAGAAGAGGCGGGTGCTCTAGCAGTAGGAAGGGAATTCCTAACAGAATGTGGATGCTGTTGTTCGGCTTGAGCGAAGCTCTCGAACATTTCCTCGCATTCATCAGGCTCGAGTCTCTCCATGACATGACCTCCTGCAGCTGTGTTGAACATTTGCTGCTTCTCGAAAGGGAGGCCATTATAGAACTTCTACACTAGCGCCCAGTCGGAAAGACCGTGCTGAGGACATCGGCTCAACAGCGTGTTGAACCGCTCCCAGGCCATGTGATAAGGATCGTCAGGGTCCATCCAGAACAAATGGATTTGGTCCCGAAGGCGAGCGGCCCTAGAAGGTGGATAGTAATTCTTATAGAATTTGGCTTGAAGATCCTCCCATGTTGTGATAGAATTGTCGGGAAGGGTGTCAAGCCAAGTAGATGCGCGACCAGAGAGCGAGAATGGGAAGAGACACAAGTAGATAGCGTCTTTAGACAACTCCTGACCCACTATCCTTTCCCTCTTGGCATTTAACTCTTTCAACTTCACCTTTGGCACATTCTATTTCTGTCATAAGATCTGGAGTTACGACCAGTTGATAGGATTTAACCTCGATAGGATTTTTCGTCTCCTTTCGACTCAAGGCGTCGGCCACCACATTCGCCTTTCCGGGGTGGTAAAGGATTTCACGGTCGTAGTCTTTTAACAATTCTAACCACCGCCGCTGCCTCATGTTTAACTCTTTTTGTTCGAAGAAATATTTCAAGCTTTTGTGGTCGGAGTAGATGGTGCATTTGACAATGGCTCCAAATCTTTAAGGAAAAGACAACTGCCTCGAGCTCAAGGTCGTGAGTCGGGTTGTTGACTTCGTGAGTCTTTAACTTCCGTGACGCATAAGCAATCACCTTCCCTAGTTGCATGAGCACACAGCCTAACCCCTGACCTGAAGCGTCAGAATACACTACTAGGTCTTCGTTACCATCGGGTAGGGTCAATACTGGTGCTTGGGTTAACCTCTTCTTTAATTCCTCGAAGGCATTGGTTTGGGCCTTGCCCCATTCGTACTTTACTTCCTTTCGAGTCAATTTGGTTAGAGGTGAGGCTATCTTAGAGAAGTTTTGTATAAACCTCCGGTAGTAGCCTGCCAAACCTAGAAAACTCCGTACATGCGTTGGTGTTCTCGAAATTTCACAATTCCACACTGCATCAATCTTTGTTGGGTCTACCATGATGCCTTCTGCGTTAATCACATGACCTAGGAATTGGACTTCCTTTAGCCATAACGCGTATTTCAAAAATTTAGCATATAGCTTCTCCGTCTTAAGCGTGTCTAGAACTTCTCGCAGATGATATGCATGATCACCTTCGCTCTTAGAGTATACGAGTATATCGTCGATGAAGACTATTACTAACATGTCTAACATTGGTCGACACACTATGTTCATCATATCCATGAATGTTACGGGAGCATTTGTCAACCCAAAGGACATTACACGGAACTCGTAGTGTCCATACCGCGTACGGAATGCGGATTTGGGTATGTCTTCCTCTCTTACCTTTTGTTGATGATAACCCGACCGCAGGTCGATTTTTGAGAACCATTTGGTGTCTTGCAGTTGCTCGAACAGATCTTCGATCCTAGGTAGCGGGTACTTGTTCTTCACTGTTCTTTTGTTCAATTCTCTATAATCGATGCACATTCTCATGGCACCATCCTTCATCTTGACAAACAGCACCGGAGCAACCCAAGGTGAAATGCTCGGTCTGGTAAATCCCTTTTCCAAGAGTTCTTCTAGTTGCGTCATCAGCTCTTTCATCTCAAGTGGCGCTAGTCGATAAGGTGCTTTGGCAATGGGCTGGGCACCTGGCATTAGATCTATTTGAAATTCAGTTTCCCGGTCAGGCGGCAATCCAGGCAGTTCCTCAGGAAACACTTCCGGATAATGGCACACCACGGGTACATCTCTTAACTCTTTCGCTTTCACATCTTTGTCGGTCACGTAAGCCAAGTAAGTCTCCCCATAAATTATGACCTCGTTGCCATCAGGAGCGTTGATCTAAATCACCTTTCGTTTACATACAATCCGAGCTTCATTGGCAGATAACCAATCTATTCCCAATACTACATTGAATCCTCCCAATGCTATAATGAATAATTTAACAGGAAATCTGTAGCCTTCTATTTTTATGGTAAGGTCGTCCACTAGTTCTACTACTCTCGTGTTTCTACCATCGGCAGTTTCTACACTAAAAGCCTTTTCTATCTTGGAGGTTTTGTAGTTCCGTCTTTTACAGAATGAAGAGGATATAAAACTTTTACTACCGCCTGAATCAAACAGAACAGAAACAAAGGCGTGGTCAAGGATGAACGTACCTGACACCATGTTGGGATCTCCCCTTGCTTCCTCCTATGTCAGGGCATAGGCTCCGATCCTCGCTCCCCTTTCTCAGCCTCCTTTCTCTTTTCATTGTTTGTTGCCCTCGGCTTACGACAATCCTTGGAGAAATGACCTGACTCGACACAGTTGTGACACTTCCCATAGTTGCCAGAACCCGGGGCACGGTTACAATCTCGGGACATGTGCCCAGTCTTGCCACAACGGCAACATATGTCCAGCCCATACTTGCACCCCCAAGGTGTGCCTTACCACATTTGCTACAGTTGACCTTTTCCTCCACTGTTGGCTTCTTACTTTTCGAGGCAGACCAATCTCCGCCCTAGCGCTTAGTGGCGTTAGACCACTTATTTTGAGTTTCAGCGGGGGGTGCGCCTTCTGCGGCCACATCATCAAAAATCTTTCCACTCATAGCCACCACCGAGTCAAAGTCTCGAGGAGTGTTGGCATTAATGATCGTGCGAACTCTTGGAGGTAGCTTCTGGATATAGCATTTGATCCTTCTTTCTTCTGTGCTCACCAAATGCGGAACCAGCTGAGTTAATTCATTAAATTTGGAGCTGAACTGTCGGTGTGTCATGCTACCGGCCTTGAGTTCCACGAAGGCTTCTTCTATTTTGTTAATCTCATTTTGGGGACAGAACTTTTGAATAACCAAGGCTTTCAGATCTTCCCACTTCATTCTATCAACATATCTTTCAGACTTAGCTTTCTTCACATTCTCCCACCAGCTCAATGCCTCGAAGGCAAAAGAATGAACGGCAAACCCTACCGCTTGGTCAGAACGGAATTCACTCATCTTGATGACTACAGTCATGCGGTCAATCCAGTAGTATGCGGCAATAGCATCTTTCTTTCCATCAAAAGTTGGTGGATCACAGTTTCGGAAGGACTTGTAGTCACATTCGCGCTTCTCATCATAGTCGGAGTCATCACCTTCAGACTCAGTTTCAATCACATTTCTATTTTCGGCCCGTAGGCCCCTTCCTCTTTCTTCTTCCACAGTCTTCAGGGCCTCGGTGAGTGCTGCAGGTAGAGTGCTCTTCAGAACTGCAGCCACTTCGTCGGCTATCGCTTTCCTGAAAATTGGCTCCAAGACTAAGCCTCCTTCATCATGTGCTCCAGGGTTACTCGGAGCATTCTCTCTATTAGTATGGCTTGATACCGATCCATGAACAGAGGGTTCGCTTTCTTCTCTTTTGACCTAGTTGACACGTGGTCTACCCCTACGTCCAGTACCGGCTCCTCTCTTTGTATCTCTCTTTCCAGCCATGATGTTTTCTTACTGCGAACAAGGAATACTCGTGTAATCATGATAGGTAATTATTTAGAACACCATGATGTAACGTAAATTACTAATTACAGAGACCAGTATGAAATTACTAATTTACTTACTTCTTGAGTTCTAAACAATCCCTATCAGAGTAACATCTGTACTCAAGTCCAGAGTTTCTACATCAGGCGCATTCTCTCTATTTTCTATTCTAAGGTATTTTGTGTCTATGTTCTAAACTAGGACATGTGCTACCTTCCTATTCTAAGGCCTTTACTATTTACTGTTTCTACTTTTATCTATTACTAAGGCCTTAATGTTCTTCTTTCGTGGCTTGGCTGCTCTGACTGACACCCATTCTTCTGTCCCATTCTCAGTTTAAGTTCCAACATTATGGTGAATGTCCGAATCTCTCAAACTATGGCTCTAATACCAACTTGAAAGGACCCGACCCAAACCGGGAACCTCTCATATTTGGGAAACATAGCATAAACATAGTTCTTAAACATTGAATTAAAACATTAAGCATCAGCAGCGGAAGTCTTGTACAGAATTCAGAGTTAACAAAAACTTTTAAAACATAACATTGTTTTCATTCGTAATCTAAAAATGGGGATGTCCGTCTTGTTAGTTGAAGCCATCCAGCCATCCTCTACTCTAAGCCCTCGCGGCTTGATATCCTTTTCTTTCCTTTGCTACCTGATGTGCATACTAAAATAGTCAGCTAATGCTGGTGAGTTCAAGTGTTTCTTTTTCTTTAACTTTATATCAAATGTTTTCTCTAAAAACGTTCTTTAAACATACATATTATATTAAATTAATAATAAAATAAAACCTTTCTTATTTCTTTTATATACATACGTATTTACTTTGTGTTATTTTCTTTAAGTCATACATTAATATCTATAATCAGTTTTGTGCCCCCAAGCGGGCTTCTTCATTCTTATTTCCCAAAGTAACTTTCTCTGCAGGTATTGTTCCCTAAGACTCAACGTCCAAAGGCCGATACCTGACTTTCTGTGCCCCCAAGCGGGCTTCTTCATTCTTACATAGCGACCGTCATCGCTAGAGTAACCGTCGTTACTTATCTTAACCAGTTGTACAACATCCTCGTTACAGTGCCCTGCCGAGCACTATCCCAATTTTTCTCATGGTAGGTCGTGGACTTGTCCATGACGCAACATTGACTTCGAGTTGCACTAGCCCCAAGGACTATACTACTAACTCAAGACTTGCTACTATGCTCAGGGTACCACTAGTCTCGAGGATTATGCTGCTACCCCAAATATTTCATCGTATGAGCATACTCTTACAGATTAGACAATGTATTTGACTTATTATTTTTCTCTTTGTTTATAAAACATATAGTTAAATAAACCATTCTTTCTTCTCTTTTTGTTTATAAAACACATAGTTATATAAACCATTATCTTCTTCTTATCTTCTGTTTATAAAACATATAGTTGAATAAACCATTCTTTCTTATCCTTCTTTCTTACCAAACGTTTAATAAATAAACCGTTAGTTTTCTTATCCTTCTTTCTTGCAAACGTTTAATTAATAAACCGCTATCTTTCTTTTCTTTCTTTCTTGCAAACGTTTAATTAATAAACCGTTATCTTTCTTTCTTACAAAACGTTTAAGTAATAAAATACATTTATTATAAACGATTAATTCTTGAGTATGCACACCACCCTAAAACAGTAAAATAGGGATTCTCACCTGATTTCTCTTAAGGATTAATTCACACAGCAAGGACTCCAAGCTCGGCTGTTAAGAGTCACGAACTAGACAATTTAATTCACTAAGTCGTTATGTCCAAAAACTCTATGTCCGAAAACTATTTCGATCGAAATCTTATCTTGATTGAAATCTTTCTCGACCGAAATCTCTTTCCTTGTAAACATTTATTTCTGAAGTTGTTCCGGTCGAAATATTTTTCGACCGAAATCTTTTTCGACCCGACGTATTCTTGTCCGAAATCTTACGGTGTCCGAAATACTTTTCGGACGGCCCGACTTTTCGGACCATTCAAAGAGATTTCGGACGATTCAAAAGTTATTGGTCAAATTCGTCGTTTTTTATCCAAGTTTGAATCTTTTTACGTCCAAAACACTTGTTGGAAGCTAATACTATGCTTTTTAAGCCGTTTCTCACGTAAAAATTCCGAATTGTAATTTAAAACCCCCCTTAAAACCATAAACCCCCCTTATAACAATAAAACTCAGATTTAGAGTCGTTTGTTACATGTTTCTGCTTGATTCTCCTTCTCCAATCGATGCAAAGCTCCAGCAATGATCTCGAGTCGAGGTGACGATCTTGGTTGCGGGTTGTGGAGCTTTCTCTCTCTAGAACTTGAAGGTGAGAAAGATAAATGGAGAAATGAGGGGGTTTTACCCCTTTTCTTGCGCCACTACAAGCCCGGCCCAAACCTGAGCCCGTGATTCTTTTCTTTTCGTTCGTTCGTTTACTCGATACCCGTCACCTTTTGTTCTATTCTTTTTCTTCACTATTTTCGGGATGTTACATTACGTCCAAAACTCTTGTTTAGCTTCCATGAAGCTAGATCAATGCTTTTTAGGCCGTTTTACACGTAAAAATCCCGACTTTTGATTAAAACCCACATAAAACCCTAAACCCCATTTTCAATCCAAAAACTCATATCTGGAAGCGTTTTGTTACCTGTTTCTGTTGGGTTTCTCCTTCTCCGATCAACACCAAGCTTCAGCAACGATCTCGGGCCAAGATGACGGACTTCGGGTGCGGGTTTGAGGCTTTCTCTCTCTACTTTCTCTCTCTAGGGGTTGAGGTGAAGGTGATGAATGGAGAAGATGAGGAATGAGGGGGTTTTATCCCTTCTCCCTTAAACCCTACGTGACCGGCCCAAGCCCGGTTCTTCGAGCCCATGATTCGTTTTCCTTTCGTTCTTTCCTTTACTCATTACATGTCGCCTTTCATTTTATTCTTCTTTTCTTTATTATTTTCGGGATGTTACAAGTCTACCCCTCTTATTGGAGGTTTCGTCCTCGAAACCTTTTGTATGTTAAATAACTGAGGGCACAATTCCCTAATTCCGGATTCCATTTCCCACGTGGCCTCCGATCCTTTTCGATGTTTCCATTGAACCTTAACCAGTAGAATAACTTTGTTGTGTAGTCGTTTATCTTTTCTATCCATAATTGGCATAGGCTCCTCAATATAGTTAAGCTTGTTGTTTACTTCGATGTCATCGAGTGTGTAGATGCATGGTATGTCCCTAATCCCTTGTAATATGTATTTTATCTATGTTTAATGTAACTATTTGATATATTAATGAAATTACATGTTTATCCTTAATGTTTACTCATATATAACGACTGTGTATTAAACGATCTGATAAATAGCAATAACGTTGATCAATCGTGCTAATGAAAGGCCCATTCGCACGAATGGATCATGAGAATGATCCATTCGCGCGAATAGCTCATGAGAATGATTCATTCACTAGAATAAGTCATGAGAATGATTCATTTGTACGAATGAACCATTCTGATGATTCATTCTTACGAATGAACCATTCTGCTGATTCATTCGCACGAATGAGTCCATTCACATGGCTCATTCGTACGAATGGCCTCAGCACTATATATAGAACTTTCACTTCATGAGCACAGATACAACACATATACACATAGAAGAGACTAACCAGAGCAGAACCAGACTAAGCAACAGAACACACAAACTCTTTGCACCTGTATTGTCGAATCTCTGTCCGTTGAGAGTTTCCAGGTCTTGTATCCATCTTCTCTACACCAAAGGGTCGATAGAAACCTTCGTTCCGACATCTAATCCGCTCGTTTCTTACGACCCGATCCGTGTCATAGATTGGATTGCCAATCAAATCGGATTCCGCACGATTTGGTTCGGTTAATGTGTTGAATCATTGGATCAAGGTAGATCCCGATCCAACAAAGTGGTATCAGAGCCATTGTGCTCTAGATTCAACATAGAAAATCTAATCTTGCTTTTTCTAGCTACTTGAATGTTATAAAGATCACTTGATCGTTGTTTAGCCACGTTCAAAACTTGTGATTATTGATTCTGAGTGATCTGATCGTTTCAGTTTCCAGATCTGATAATAGGCTCAATCATTGGTGCTTTTTGGTGCAAAAAAAGTCAAACAGCCCTCTGTCGTACGAATGGCTACTATGATGAACTTCATTCGCACGAATGGCTCCTACCATTCGCACGAATAGATCAAGTCTCCCGCTCATTTGTTCAAACTTCCAATCGCACGAATAGAAAATTCCATTCGCACGAATAGAAAATTCCATTCGCACGAATAGAAAATTCCATTCGCACGAATAGAAAATTCCATTTGCACGAATAGAAAATTCCATTCGCACGAATAGACCCATTCGCATAAATCTCTTCTGAATTTTTTTTGTGTCGAAAAACTTCGTTTTTTACCATGTCGGACTTAGCCTTTGTTGCCAGTCAGAACAGTAAAATCCAAAACTTGTTATTAATCGATAATGAAGCTGGAAATGCTAACAAGGCTCCAAAACTCATGACAATGGACGAATATCATCATTGGAAAAACAGATTTGAGATACACATTAATGGAGTTGATACAAATTTATGGATGATGATAGAGAATGGATATCAAAAAGTGTTGAGTGAGGATGGAACTCCTGTTTTGGCTTCCCTTTTAAGCGAACAACAAAGAAAAGATTATGACTTAGAAAAGAAGGCATATTCTATCTTATCTCAGGCCATATCAAGAGAAATATTTCATCAATTCAGGCAGTTTACATCTTCAAAATCTCTATGGGTTGCCTTAGAACAACGTCACGAATGAAATGCTTCATTGAAAGCTATCAATGCTAAGGCCATTAAGAAGGAATTTGATAATTTCATGTATACTGGGAATGAGTCCTTAGATGATCTATTTGAGAGATTCTATCACTTGATGAGTGAATTGCATGCCCATGAGATCAAAACAACGAAAGAAGAAAAGGTTCAATGCATGGCAGATGCGCTACCACCAAAATGGGATTCATTCTTGATGGTTCTCAAACAGAACAATACTCTTGAAACCATTGATATCAATGAATTTCTTCAGAAATTGAGAGAACAAGAGGTGATGAATAAGTGGAAGTTAAAGAGAGGCGTACAAGCTCAGGATCCTTCATTGTACTATTCCACATCAACTCAACAAAATGCTCCTTTGCAGACTGCGTTTGTATCAAACATGTCAAATGTTTCAGCCAGCCAGTCTTCAACAGCTCATGCTTCAGTTTCATCAAGCTCGGTTCCACAGCAGGGAAATACTGCTAGTACTCCTCCACCAAGCCCCATTAACTTGCAAACAGACAACTTTGACAAGGTTACTATCGAAGTGGCCAAGGAACACATGGCACTGTTGTCTACCGTTGTCAATTCATATGACAGTCTTGTTGCTGGACAGGTTGGAAACAGTCATCTGACAGCAGAAGACTATGCTCAGATTGATAAGGATGAAATGGATCGAATTGATATAATGTGGGCTCTTGCAAGTGCAGTCAGAAGAGCGAGAGATTATGTAAAAAGGACAGGAAAAACTCTCGAAGGGAACAAAGACACTACTTATGGTTTTGATCTGTCTGCTGTTGTTTGTTTTAACTGTGGTGAGAAAGGGCATTTTGCTAGGCAATGTGAAAAGCCTAAACAGACTGGAAACCGCAACCCTTTCAACAACCGTCAAAGCCAACCGAAGCCACAAAATCAAAATACAGAAACAAACCTTGTTCCAGTTACTCTTGCACAAGATAAGGACACTTCAAGTGGAACAAAAGCTATGGTTGTTCAAACAGATGAGACTGTTGATTGGTCTTTTAAATTTGGAGCTGATGGCAGTTCAGGGGATAGAGCTTACATAGCAAAGGCTGTAGAAGTCAATGAAGAATCAGATTCTGATGCTGAGAGAGAGATTGCTTCAGAAAGTTCATCAGCTGAAGACGACACATCTTCAAACAGTTCTGGCTTCACAGCTGAGAATGAAGAAAAATCATCTGTCGTCTCTTCAAGTCAATCGACAGCTGATGTGGATGATAACAATTCCTCTTCTGAATCTACCTATAGCTGTGCTTTTATGGTAAAAACATCCACAGGCATTCAGGTAAATTCTGACAGTTTTGAAAGTGAGTCTGAATCTCAACCGTGTTTAATTTGTGATGAACTTGAGAAGAAAGTTGAGACACTTAAAAGTCACAACACAGACTTAATTGCTGATTTAACTAATTGTCTTGAAGCAAACCGTGTTTTAAAGGGAAACGAACTTGCCTTCAAAAAAAAAATTGATCTTTTAAACAGGCAAGTTCATGAATTAGAAATCTGTGTTATCAACAAACAAAATGCCATCACTTTTTATTTAAACACGATTGATGAAACAAAGAAAAAGCTGGCGCTTGTCGAATGTGATTATGAAACTTTAAATCAAAAGCTGAAAAGTTATTCAAATTCTTCTTACCTTCTTGATTACATGATTTCACGGCGTACAGGAAAGAAAAATGTTGGGTTTGGGTATAAAAATTGTCCTCCACCGGTGTTGAATACTATGGTAAACACACCGGATGATAACCCAATCATTGACTTTAAGGTCAAAACGCCACTTGTCGTTGATCCAACCGAAAACAAAATTTCTCAACCAAATGTTAACGATAATGGTGCTTCAACCTCGAAGTCCCAGTGTGTTGATGGAATGGTAGAAGAGTGGGATGAAGACGACGATGAGTGTCCTACTCGTGGTTTGGGACACAAAAACCCGTCTGCTCCACAGAATGACAGCATTGGTATTTCAAAATCTGCTTCTAAAAATGTTTTTAAAATTAAACCAACCAATTGTCGTCCATCTTATCCCACTACTTCTGATCAGAAGAGTCAAGTAACCAAAGCCTCAATCAAAAAGGTTAATTTTGTTAAAGCTGGAGAGTCTGTTAAATCAAACAAGTCACTCTCTTCAGCTGAACTAAAAGAAGCTAAGGCTGGTGGTTCAAAAACTCACCAAAGTGAAAATCAATACAGATCTCCGAGGTTGGTTGAGCGGAGATACTGTTTTGAGTGCGGTACACAAGGACACGTTGTTGTCAACTGTCCTTATCTTCAGAAGCCAAGTAAAAGAGTTAACCATTTTCCAGAAAATAAACAAAAGTTTTTAAAGTCAAAATCTAACTCTTTTACCCAACAACAAGTGCATCAAAAGAAAGTTAAACAAAAGATGCATGACTTATTGGTCTCTGATTCGATTTATACACCTGTACAAATCGTTAAGCAATCCACTGTTTACCACAAACAGTCGTTGCACAAACAACATGTGTGGAAAGCAAAATCAGATGATGCTTCTGACGACTGTACTTCAAAGTCAAATGGTTGTTCCAAAAATTCACAAGGACAGTGGATGGATTGTACTGTTGTAGATGAGACTGGGAAACCCAAGACCGTAAAGGCTTGGGTTCCTAACCTAAACTAATTACTTTCCTTCTTGTGCAGGTTGTCCTTTATAATCCTATTAGAAATAATTGGATTATTGATAGTGGGGCATCCAGGCACATGACTGGGAACTTAGCTCTCCTTTTCGACGTCAGAAATATCAAAGGGGGCTATGTTTCATTTGCAGGCGATAAAGGTGGTTTTATCTCAGCTCAGGGAACACTGTCTAATGGAGCTGTCAGCTTTGAGAAGGTCAACTTTGTCAAACAGTTGGATAACAACTTGCTTTCTGTTTCTCAAATCTGTGATAAGGAGTTCAAGGTTCTTTTTTATGACAAGCATTGTTATATCTTGAAAAAGGAGTTTATGATTCCAGAAGACATGGTGGTTATGTCTGCTCCAAGAGTGAATGATCTTTATATTCTTGACATGTCACAAGCATCATCCTCAGTGTCCACAGCATCATGTTTTGTTTCAAAAGCCACTGAGAAGGATTCTATTTTATGGCACAAAAGAATGGGACATCTCAGTCTCAGAAAAATGAATCATTTGGTGCACAAAAATCTTGTTGAAGGAGTCACTGTGAAAAGTTTTCATCTTCCTGACGTGTGTGTTTCTTGCAAGAAAGGCAAACAAACCAAGAAATCTCATAAACCCAAATCTCAACATTCCATCACTATACCACTAGAGCTCTTACACATGGACTTGTTTGGTCCTATCAACCGGAAGAGCATTGCTGGAGACTTATATTGTTTGGTTGTGACGGATGAGTATTCAAGATATTCTTGGGTGATGTTCTTAAAAGAAAAATCTGAAACTTTTGAATATGTGGAGATTCTGATTACCAAATTGGAGTCTCTGTATAAGTTAAAGGTTAGGAGGATCCGTTCGGACAATGGTACTGAATTTAAAAATCACCTTATGGAAACTTTCTGTCAAAAACTTGGTATTCACCATGAATTCAGTGCGCCATATGTTCCACAAATGAACGGTGTTGCTGAGAGGAAGAATCGGATCTTGATAGAAGCTGCAGGGACTATGCTCGCTGACTCAAACTTACCCGTGCAGTTCTGGAATGAAGCCATTGCTAATGCGTGTTACACGCTCAACCGGGTTCTAGTTGTCAAGCGTCACGATAAAACTTGCTTTGAATTGTTGCATCGACGGAAACCGAACTTACAGTATCTTGAACCGTTCGGCGCTCCATGTACCATGTTGAAAAAGGATGCTCATGGCAAGTTTAACGAGAAAGTAGAGGAAGGTTACTTCTTAGGGTACAGCACTCCCAATAAAAGAGTTTACAACAAAGCTTCTGGGAATGTAGAAGAATGGTACCATGTTGATGTTCAAAAGTATACCTCTCCTACTGCTGGAAAAGGTCTTCCTTGGATGTTTGATTATGAAGAACTTTTTGCCTCGTTTAATCTTCCTCCAGAATGTTCAAATGAGGAGGTTGCTGTTCAAATGATGTATGATGCTCAAAACGCACCTGATGAACATGTGCAACCTACTCCCTCATCATCTGATATTCCTGAGTCCTCCAATAACACACAAGTCACACAGGATGATGACTCTTCTTCTTCAGAGTATGAGGGTTCTCGACAAGAAATAGACCAGGTGATTGAAGATCCTTCCCATGATGTTGTACAATTGAGTGATGATGTTTCACATTCTGTGGCAATTGAACAGAGTATCACAAACCTTGATCAAACTGTTAAGGTTCCTGCTCATCCTGTGGGTAGGATTGATAGAATTCATCCTCAACAGAGCATTATTGGTGATCCCACATCTGGTGTTAAAACTAGGGGTCAGATCAACTCTGGAGTCTACTCAGAAATCATGGAATCTGGTGTAGTCAACGATTGTGCGCATTCATGTTTCGTCTCGCAAATCGAACCACGGTCTATAACAGATGCTTTAAAAGAAGAATCTTGGGTAAATGCAATGCAGGAAGAACTACTCCAATTTCAAAAGCTCGGAGTTTGGAAGTTAGTTGATTTACCAAAAGGAGCTAAAAAGATTGGTACTCGATGGGTTCTTCGTTGCAAAAGGGATGATCAAGGAATAGTCATAAGAAATAAGGCTCGCTTGGTCGTTCAGGGATTTAGGCAAATTGAAGGTATAGATTACAATGAAGTGTTTGCACCGGTTGCTCGTCTGGAAGCAATTCGAATTTTTCTTGCTTATGCATCCTACAAAAGGTTCAAAGTCTATCAAATGGATGTAAAGAGTGCTTTCCTTCATGGAGAAATCAGTGAAGTCGTATACGTCAGTCAACCTCCCGGGTTTGAAGATCCTATGCATCGTGACCGTGTCTACAAATTGGACAAGGCACTGTACGGATTGCACCAAGCTCCGCGAGCGTGGTACGAGACACTTTCCACTCATCTTCTGAACAATGGTTTTAGAAGAGGTGTCATCGACTGCACGTTGTTCATTAGAGAAAAGGGTGGAGAACTTTTAATGGTACAGGTATACGTGGATGACATTATTTTCGGATCGACGAATGATGTTCTGTGCAAAGAATTTGAAAGAGTTATGCAGGACAAGTTCGAGATGAGTTCCATGGGAGAGATGAAGTTCTTTCTAGGGCTACAAGTAGATCAATCTGAGACAGGGATTTTCCTTCATCAAACAAATTATGTTGGAGACATACTGAGCCGATTCAGTATGACTGATGCCAAACCTGCTGGTACTCCATTGGCGATCAATCACGGGATTTCGCCTGATGACAAGGGGGAGTATATTGATGCTACTCTCTATCGAGCCATGATCGGATCTGTCATGTATCTCATGGCATCTCGACCAGACATCATGTTCGCCACGTGTCTCTGTGCCCGATATCAGTCAAAACCAAAAGTCTCCCACTTAATTACTGTCAAAAGGATTTTTCGTTATCTGAAGGGTACTCCTGATCTTGGATTATGGTACTCTAATGATGATAACTTTGAGCTTACTGCATATAGTGATTCCGATTATGGTGGTTGCAAAACAGACTTCAAGTCTACATCTGCAGGGTGTCAGTTCTTTGGAAACCGTCTTGTGACATGGCAATGCAAAAAGCAGACTTCAGTGGCTACATCTACATGTGAAGCTGAATACATCGCTGCTGCCAGTTGCTGTTCTCAGATTATCTGGATTCAACAGCAACTTCGGGACTACGGTTTGCAATTCTCTAACACTCCTATTTATGTAGATAATTCTGCTGCCATAGCTATCACTAAGAATCCGGTTCAGCATTCAAAAACCAAACACATCGGCATAAAATATCACTTCATTCGTGATTGTTTTGAAAAGAAACTGATTGATGTGGTTCAAATTAACACTGATTTCCAAAAGGCCGACCTCTATACAAAAGCCTTTGATAAACCAAGATTTTTATTCTTGTTAGAGGTAAATGGCATGAAAAAGAAGGATGACGTTGTTCCGGACCAAGAGTCGAGTCAATAATCATTTTTATCAATTACGTTCCTGTATATATTTTCTTTCTTGCGTTTATTAAAAATCTCAAAAACTCAAAAAGATTTTTCATTTTAAAATTTTTGGGGGAGAAAATGTCAGTAAGAAAATGATCTCTCGCTGAGAAAAATGATAGTACACAGACGCTAGTTATCTGAGACTCCAAAAAGATTTTCTAAATTGTGTACAGTTAATTGTGTACAGTTAAAAAGATTTTCTAAATTGTGTACAGTTAATTGTGTACAGTTATTTGTGTACAGTTTGTTTAAAAAAAAAAAGATTTTCCATTTTTGTACATACTAAAACCCAAAAACATCTGAAAAACTCAAAAATGAGAAATCGTATCCAACCTTTGGGAAGTGATGGCACACTAACCATATGTATGAAGCACATTGCATTTAATGTCATAGTGAATAGTCACACTAAGTCGACATGTGATGCATTGATAGGCTTATCTTACTGAATCTCGACCAATGATGATCAATCTATACCATATTAGGTATTGTCTTGTGAGTCACATAATGGTGAAAGGATTGACGAAAATCAACAATAGAAACTGAAGGTGTTTCTCATTCTGTGCACACCAGTTATCATCGGTTTAATGAGATATCAGAAAGTAGTTATAAAATTAAAAATTAGATTCCGAAGTCGTATACGTGCCATATTGCCTTGTAAATACCTGGCTGAAGCCGTCCATGCGATTAAGAATAAAATAAAAGTATGAATCCGAATCCGTATATGTGCCATATTACCGGGTTGCAGCCTGGTTGAAGCCATCCATGGGATAGGATGAACACAAACACCGTTAGCTGCGTACGTGCCATATTGCCTTGTAAATACCTGGCTGAAGCCGTCCATGAGCTGATGGCTGTCACTGTGAATACTAAAAAAAAAAATAGTAACAGGGAATAACTGAGATCTCATGAACTTATGATGGCTGGTTAAGTAAGTTATGCTGATTTGAAACATTAACATGTTTTGAAAAGTAATTCAACTCAATTCTTAACCAGTGTGGGACACACAGACAATGGACTCAATCCTTCAAGATCATCTTGTAAGTGTTGAGAATAGGTCTGCATAGGTTTAAGATGGACAAACATATCAATGATCGCATTTTGACTAAGTGTACTTTAAGCTCAGATAATTTGCAATGTTGCTGATTGCTATGAGTTTAGTACTGATCCCATGTTCGGATCTTTCTCACAAAAAGATGTGTAAATACCATTGTATAGTTGTATCTACAAAATTCAAAATGTCTCAGATCATTGGTCACTAAGTCTGTATGATTTCTCATAAGGATCATTCTTACTAAGACATGCGTGTATATATCTTGTTGATATTATTTTCAGCATTACATATTCAAAAATCCATAAAGATTTTACTTTTCCTGAATTTTAGATTATCTGATAAGACTCGAACGACTGTCAGAAAATCAAAATTTGAAAACCGCTTGACTTCCTGATTGATCAAATCGTTCCTTTACTTCATAAACTATTCCAAAACTTCATAATTGATCCCTTACTTCATAATTAAATTTTTGTTAAAACCAATGTAGTCGGATACCCCATTTAACCTGAAAAGTTTAATTTACTAAAAGAGATTGTCCCATTCGTATGAATGGATGAGCAAAATGGCTCACTCGTACGAATGGATGATGAGAATAGGTCATTCACACGAATGGACTGACCAGAATGGTCCATTCATACGAATGAAGGTTCATTAGTATGAATGAACATCCATCCGTACGAATGAAGGGTTCATTAGTACGAATGCATACCCATTCGTACGAATGAACCAGGCCATCCTATAAATAGGCCATTCATTCGCATGTGCAGAATCATTCGCACAAAACAGAAAGCATTCGCACGTCTGTTTCATCAAAATCTGAAGTTACCCAAATCTCCGTCTAATCACCGATCTAACGCTTGATTTCATTTTACAGGTATAACCCACAAGTATTTCATTGATTGTATACCGATTCGTGGATGTTCGATTAGATTTAGGGTTCAAAACCGAAAACCAAACCTAAAAACGTAAAAACTGACTTAATAAACCAATTAAACTGCTAAATATTGGTTGAAAACAATAGTCGAGTGTGTTGGTGTTGTTTTTCGGCAAATCTTTTCAAGTGTTGGTTGATTTTTGGACAAGTTGGATCGCGACCCGTCTGTCACACGAATGGATACACTCTTCATGTTCATTCGTACGAATGAACGCTCATTCACACGAATGAGAACTCATTCACACGAATGAAAACTCATTCACACGAATAAACCCTCATTCACACGAATGAACGCTCATTCACACGAGTGAACACTCATTCGCACGAATGAATAGGCAGAATGATTCATTCGTACCAAGGGAAAAATGGTCCAAAAGTTCATATTTCCAAAATCTTGCATGTATTGATTTGAGGTGCTTCATGTTTTTGTGTTTGCAGACTGTTCGTTATGGCGCACAGAGCTCCAGTTGTTCTTAAGGCTTCCATAAAAAGCAACATATGTGCGTACATGATTCCTACATCAAAGAATGCACGTCCGTTTGTCGGCATGATCGAGTTTTTATCAAGATCAAGGATTGCTCATGCTATATCCCATCACCGGACTCCATATACGTCGCATCAAAGGGAGTTCTGGGCCTCTGCCGAGATTGACTGCGAGGTATCTCCACCGGTCATACGAGGGAAGATCGCAGGTCAAGATGTGGTTGTATCGGCAGCTCACATTCGCCGATTGTGTCAATTCGGTGATCATCCTGAAGATCCAGTGACACTGGATAAATATCTGGTCCGCGGATGCTTCATGAGAATAAAGTACGACGGGAATGTAGCCGAGGGAGTTTTAAACAAAGCGAACCTCTGTCCGCAATACAAGTATCTAGGACATGTTCTTCTGCATTGCCTCGGTTCCCGTCGTGGCGGTTTCGACGACATGCGCGAAACAATTCAGAGCGCATTCGTTGCTCTGGTGTTGAACATTCCGTTCAACTTTTCTGAGATGGTGTTCACGCACCTTAAGGAAAACATCTATCTTAAAGGGGACAATGCGTATCTTATGTACCCCAGATTCTTACAAATGATAATAGATGACCAACTTCCTCTTCTACCAAGGTCAGACGTCGACATAATCAAGTTAGAACACATGACGGACGTCACTCTAAACAGGGTACAGACCTGCAGGGGAAGACCAACAAAGCCACCTCACAAACGACTTATTGGACATCTGGCAAATCCAGATTATGTGGCACCAGCAAACAGAAAATGGCGTCACGATAACAGTGATTCTGACGGGGAGGATATTGTTGTACCTCCAGCTGACGACCAAGATGATGACGACCAAGATGATCAGGGAGATGGTGGCAATGCTCCTAATGTTCCATCTACCGCTGCCACCACCCCCACTGTTACTGCTATCGATCCTTCCCTTCCAACTAACCCAGAAGACGTTAACCTGGACACCGTCCTGTTTACTGATTCTGAGGGAACTGAAGATGAATTTGAAATCAGTCAACATGGGGCAAGATTGGTCACAACAAAAAGAAAAAGGGGAGCAGATCAAGGAAGCTCAAGGGTTGATGATGACGTCAGGGATGCTGACTTTGTCCCTGGCTGTCTACAAGTATCTGCTGCTCCTTCTTCCCAATCTACCTCGGTCAAGAAGGGAAGAGGAAAGAAAAGAATGGCCAAACGCCAAAAGTTTAAACTTGTTAGAAGGACGGAGAGCACCTCTGCTACTACAGCAACTGCCACCAGGTCTGAGGCTCCAATGTCAACATCTATGCCTCAGACACAAACTGTGCCTCCTCCCATCTACACGACTGCTCCTACATCACAGCCATCAACTATTCGAGCTGAATCTTCAATGTCACTGCCGACTGTCTCTCTACACGACCAGATCAGTACTTTAAACAGTTTGGTACTTCGTTTACTGGCTCATAATGAAGAGCAATCAAAGCGTATTGACCAACAGGGCTCGCAGATCAGTCAGTTGACTCTGAAAAATACTGAACAAGCCCAAGCCATCACAAGTCTTTCCACTAGATGCAATGATCAGCAAGCCCTCCTTCTCACTGCTACAAACCAGAATCAACAGTTGTCTAAAACTGTTGATGCACATGCTCAGAGGATACAAAGGCTTGAGGAGGAAAGTAAGAGACTGTTGGAAGACTTAGAAAGCATAAGAGACCCGACACCCAGAATTGAGGGTGCTCGCAATGACGATGATGATGATGATGATGATGATGATGATGATGACGATGATGATGATGATGATGATGATGATAGTGATGATGATGATGACAATAATGACAAAGATAAGGACGATGGTGCCAATGCTGGTGCTGCATCAAGTGCTGCAAAGACAGCAGAAGCAGAGGCACGCACAAAGCAAAAATCAGACAAATCAGAAGGCCCATCATCAGATACACAAAAGGGCACTGAAGGTTGATAGTTTTTGTTTTAAGTGTTTGAAGTTGTCTTATTGTAAATATTAGATTATTATGTAAATAATTTCAGTTTTATTTTGATTAAATCAATGAAATTTCTTATTCTCACATGTTTATTTTATGATTGTTTATGTAAATAGTTTTGGATGTGATGCCTCTCAAGCAACAACCTTCAAAGTTAACTTATGTGCTTGACATGCAAGGGATCATCCAACATTCAGTTATTTATGACAAAGAGGAAGGGGAAATCGTACACTGCTTGTCAAAAGAACAGATTGCCGAGCTATTTCAAATGAATCCCGACGAAGTCATCACTGAAGAGGCATCTGTTCCTACAACTGATTATCCCTCCTCTGACGAACTAGAAGACGTTGATAAGGTTGAAGTCGAAGACATCACTAATCAAGAATATCCAAAGTACAATTCAGTAGATGGTGATGATCTTCCCTCTTTCGCATACTTATTCACTCAGCAATCCGACGAGGAGGTCAACCGCATTATCGACAACAAAGGAGATGAAGCCGGTCCCTCCACTATTGACATTGACGAGCTGAATGAACGTAAAAGTCAGTGGATGGAATACATGGCCGAATTAAAGAAGAACTCAAAGCCCTCTCCTCCAACCAAGTACACTAAAGTTTATCGACTCAAAGGACACAAGTCTGATGGACGTATAATCAGTTGGGCATACTTCAACGACTTAAGCTGCTATGCTATAAAAAGAGAGAAGGGCATACAATATTTCAGGTACCCTCATGACTTCAAGACGCTGCCCACATTTGAAGTAAATCAATTGGCGCGTCTAAAGCTTCTATACAGCGAATCTTCCGGTCTATCCGAATGGTTTGAACGTCAATTACAATACGAATACTGGAAGAAGTGGGTGAACTTCAAGCCACAAATGCCTACACGTTACATTCATAAGGAAAAGGTTCATCCAATCACCAAGAAGCCCCTAATTGTCTTAAAGTGGAAACCTCCAACGATCATGAAGAAGATTCCTTTAAGGAAAATGATCCAGGACTTCTCAGATCAGTTCAAATGGTGGTACTATGATGGGCGTACTGGTGAAGCTGTTATAGTGCTTTGTAAAGAAGGGTCATGGGAGACCATCAGGGTCTTTGATCCCTTGTGGCTGACCAACTTGTCTGAACAAGATGTTACAAATTTATACAAGTGTCAGCCGTTTTTTGAAGTTGCAGATATAGACCAGGCGTTGCAGTATGTGAAAGTGATACGTATATGCTTTGCTTTTGACATACACGCCGGGGTCAACTGGAAAACTCGTACAAAAGAGATGTTGAAGACCAACTAATGTCAGTTAGGTCATTTTAAATGGATCTAGGTCCAAGGGGGAGTATGTAGATGCATGATATGTCCCTAATCCCTTGTAATATGTATTTCATCTATGTTTAATGTAACTATTTGATATATTAATGAAATTACATGTTTATCCTTAATGTTTACTCATATATAACGACTGTGTATTAAACGATCTGATAAATAGCGATAACGTTGATCAATCGTGCTAATGAAAGGCCCATTCGCACGAATGGATCATGAGAATGATCCATTCGCGCGAATAGCTCATGATAATGATTCATTCACTAGAATAAGTCATGAGAATGATTCATTTGTACGAATGAACCATTCTGATGATTCATTCTTATGAATGAACCATTCTGCTGATTCATTCGCACAAATGAGTCCATTCACATGGCTCATTCGTACGAATGGCCTCAGCACTATATATAGAACTTTCACTTCATGAGCACAGATACAACACATATACACATAGAAGAGACTAACAAGAGCAGAACCAGACTAAGCAACAGAACACACAAACTCTTTGCACCTGTATTGTCGAATCTCTGTCCGTTGAGAGTTTCCAGGTCTTGTATCCAACTTCTCTACACCAAAGGGTCGATAGAAACCTTCGTTTCGACATCTAATCCGCTCGTTTCTTACGACCCGATCCGTGTCATAGATTGGATTGCCAATCAAATCGGATTCCGCACGATTTGGTTCGGTTAATGTGTTGAATCATTGGATCAAGGTAGATCCCGATCCAACAGAGTGGCACTTGTCCCGACTCGTCAGCCAAACACTTTCGCAAGTGCGATACGTGAAACGTCGGATGAATTTCACACAACCCATCAGGTAGTTCTAAGCGATATGCTACTTCCCCAACACGTGCTAAAACTTTAAATGGTCCGAAAAACCTCGGACTTAGCTTTTCTCTCTTCCGGAATTGGATTATTCCTTTCCAAGGGGACACTTTCAATAAGACTTTGTCTCCTACCTGAAATTCAAGATCTCTCCTTCTCTTATCTGCATAAGATTTCTGCCTGTCCTTAGCGGCTTTCATTCGCGCTTTGATTTGGTCAAACTTTTCGGAAGTTGACTTGACTACATCTAGGCTTGCGAAGTCTTTCTGCCCAATTTCTCCCTAACAGACGGGCATCCTACACTTTCTTCCATATAACATCTCATAAGGCGGCATGCCAATGGTAACATGATAGTTTTTGTTGTAAGAAAACTCTGCCAGTGGTACGTGGCTATCCCAGCTACCACCGAAATCAATAAAGCATGCACGTAGCATGTCTTCAAGAGTTTGGGCAGAAAGACTAATTACTAAGACATAAGTAATTGCGAGAGAAATTGGGTGAAATCAATAATCAATAATGCATGCCCGTAGCATATATTAAAACACCATACAAGAACACCAATTAAATTGTTAAGATCGATCTAAAACAAAACACGTCAGTAAATAAGAAATCAAATTCCACTATCGTATCGTATCAGAGCATAAATACGTACCTTCGTCTTCCATCTCCATCTCCATCTCTAAGCGAGAGACAAATTTCGAGTCTTTATGTCTGGATTTGGTTTAGGGTTTTTACACAACTGATGTTGCAAGTTCAATCTACAAATCAAAATTAGGGTTTTAGAGTTAAATGAAATTTTATACAATCTGAATATGCATGAACCAATGTTGTTACCTGATGATGAACATCAAGGACTAACAGCCGGAAAGTCGATTTCACAGTTGGAACCCTAACCGCCGTCGTCACCGTCGATCTACAAATGTTCCACCACCATTGTTGTCTCGTCTCGTCTCGTCGCCATCACCGTTGTCTGAAATCATCACTGTCGCCATCTACGGTAAGCAAAGGAAGAAATCCGCTAGAGAGAGAGAACGCGGAAGTGAAACGGAGAGAACAGCTAGGGTTTGTTTGAGGGGTGCGAGGGAGAGAACGCTTGACTTAGAGAGAACAGAGAATGGGATTAGTGTAGGTCCCGGGAGCCTCGTCGCGCAGCGGAAATAACACGATCTGTTCTGCGATTTGGGTGGGAACAAAGAGAACGAAGCAGATAAACAAGAACAAAGACAACAGATAATGAAACGACACGTAATCTATAACAAAGAAGTCATCCCGTATTACAGACTACATACCGAAGGAGCACACATCTCTCATCTAAGCTCACGGTCCAGGGGTCGGGAGAGCTCGTCCCGACCCGGACACCTCTCAAACTTGTTCCAGAGTTCCACCTACAAATGAAGACAAGTCTTCTATTTATAGGGGAAGGAACACTACCTGCGTACTTGACAAGTACGCAAGGCAAAAGGCTTGCGTACTTACTAAGTACGCATGGTTTGGTCATGCGTACTTGACAAGTACGCAAGGCAAAAGCCTTGCGTACTTACTAAGTACGCAGGACCAAACGGGTGTGCGGGCTAAGTACTCAGGAACACCCTCCTACGTACTAGCCACGTACACCGATACATAGAATTTAATCTATAGTTACAAAACATGCTTCTACAAACTCCCTCTTAACTATAGCATCAAATTATATCTATCACTAACACTGATATACATCAGTTTACAAAGAATGTCCTAACAGACTCCCTCTAAACTAATGACATCACGTGTCTTCTGGCGAGACTTGATCTTCTGGCATTCCACTTGAGATCTTCAAATCTTCAAACTTCAGTCTTCAGTTGTCGAGTGATGACAAACCCGACTCCCTCAAAACTGTAGCTTTCATTGTAGATCAAAACAAGTGTTTCAATAAGAACCAACTAACCCAACACAACTCATTGTAGTTCATCCTCTCAGCAGTAGCAACCTCCACCCTGACTTAGGACTCTGAGTCTGACAATGTCTTCCTAACCAGGTAACAATAGTAGACTAAGACAACTCCAAATCAGCTGGCATATGATAGAGAGTTTGAGTTTCCAATAACCTGCATCAAACTAATCAGCTCCCATAGGAATTCCAGTAAGATAAACTAAGTCTTCAACCAGATGTGTCCAACTCTATCCTGTATCTTCACGAGTCAACCAAATTCCCGAAGATGTTCATTTCCAATATCCCCTTTCAGTTTAAGCTCCATCTGACTAGACCAGAAACAAGGGTATGTTTCCTATCCCATCGGCCAATGATAAAAGGTTCCATCTTCAACTAATAATCCAACGAATATCCAGCTTTATCTTGAAAACACACGATAGAATCAAACACTAAAAATATAGTTTACACGAGAAATCATAGTTGAGATCCATGTTACGTCAAAGAGGTATATATAGGAAGTACCAACGGCTTTTCCACCACCTCTTTAATGTCTAATGAAGACTAGAATTTATCCCCCTCATTTCTCTGTAAACTATGACCAGCTTCATCATCACTTCACTCAAATCCTCAAAAAGCACAACTAGCCAACTCCAGGATTTTATTCTTTTATTCCTTTGCAAAGATCCAAAACAGCAAATCCTTGGGTTCAAGTTGTTCCAGTATTCATCCCCTATTAAATAAGTATCCCAGATACTCGTAGCCTACATATTCAGGTTTTAATACCTAAACAAGATGATTCTCTTTCCAAAAGACCCAAAGCAGCCACATCTTCACAAATAGAACGAGACCTTTAGCCGATGACGACCCAATTGCTCCCATCAGTTTAGCATTCATACCCTATTAAATAAGTATCCCGGATACTCGTAGCCTACATTTTCAGGTATGGACCCTTAAACAATGTATGACGAGTGGTATCATCCAACAAAAATCTCGTTCGTGTTTCGCCAAGCCACATCGTATACAAATTCTGGTCCGGAAAAACCAAAATTACTATCTTCTCAAGAATGGGCCGAAACACGCGTACAAATGATCACACAAAATTTTGGCCAAGAAAAGTTTTCCCGCCAAAAAACTTTTTTTTTTTAATCCCAGAGGCTAGTCCATGCGTACTTAGCAAATACGCACATAAAGGGTGCTCATGCGTATTTAGTAAATACGCAAAGCCAAGTGCTCATGCCTATTTGATAAGTTCGCAAAAAGCCTATGCGTACATGTTAAGTACGCAGAGTCAAATACTCATGCGTACTTAACAAGTACGCAGGACAACTTCTCTTGCGTACTTAGTAAGTACGCAGGACAAAACTCATGCGTACTTAGTAAGTACGCAGAAAAGCTGAATTTGCGTACTTATCAAAAAGTAACAGCGTTCTTGACGGATCTTGAGGAGAATGCTCGAAAAGTGATGGATCTGAGAAATTAATGCTTCCAAAAGCTTCGAAAACATCATCTAACAAACCCTTAGCCTTCCAAACACCAAATGAAGTGATAACAAACTCGGATTTAAGGATTTTTGCAAGAAAAAGTAGCGAACTTTTATTTTTCAGATCTGCTCGAAAACCCTAAAACCCGAAACTGGAACACAAATTAACGAACACCGAGGCTCTAATACCACTTATAGGTCCCGGGAGCCTCGTCGCGCAGCGAAAATAACACGATCTGTTCTGCAATTTGTGTGGGAACAAAGAGAACGAAGCAGATAAACAAGAACAAAGACAACAGATAATGAAACGACACGTAATCCATAACAAAGAAGTCATCCTGTATTACAGACTACATACCGAAGGAGCACACATCTCTCATCTAAGCTCACGGTCCAGGGGTCGGGAGAGCTCGTCCCGACCCGGACACCTCTCAAACTTGTTCCAGAGTTCCACCTACAAATGAAGACAAGTCTTCTATTTATAGGGGAAGGAACACTACATGCGTACTTGACAAGTACGCAAGGCAAAAGCCTTGCGTACTTACTAAGTACGCAGGACCAAACTGGTGTGCGGGCTAAGTACTCAGGAACACCCTCCTACGTACTAGCCACGTACACCGATACATAGAATTTAATCTATAGTTACAAAACATGCTTCTACAATTAGGGTTTTCTGATGATGGCTCTTGCCTTTGATGGTAGTGGGGTGTGGTCCCGTAGGTGGTGAGCAACGATCGATGAGCGTGGGTTGGTGGCTGGAGGTGGTTGAGGATTGAGCTTGTGAATGTGAATGAGTTATGCCAGTGGAAGACATACCAGGCTACCAGCTGGATAGAATTAGGTCATCAGGGAATTCAAAATTTGAATCTCCTTTCTCCGGCTTTCAAAACTTTTTAAAATTTAAAATGAACCTCAAAAGTATGCATGCTTCTTTGGGTTGTACACAATGCATAAAATGACCATCAAGCCCTTCTAATATGTATATTATATATAGTATAGATATATTATATACTAGTCGGCGGTGGCGGCCACAATTTACATCGCGGTACTCGTTTTCATTTAGTTTTTAATCTGTATTAACATTTGTATATCAGATCTGCTGGTTCGATTTGACCGGTTGTTAAAAGAATTGGCCAAATCTTTAATAGCTTCCTTCATAGCTATCATAGATTGAGCTTGTTCCTTAACGAATTTCGGATATCAAAATAAAATGATCTTGAGCCTTGCGATTATCAAACGATTGATTGTAGACATTCCTTGAGTTGTTGAAGTAGTAATTTATTATCACCATTGTCTTGTTCGAAAGAACTGGAATTTCTTACTTCATTGTTGCATTCTTCTACTTCTGCATAACAGGTTACCCTAATTGGATCAGTTCATCTTGTCATCGTCTTGCTAATCTCAAATTAAGCTCCAAGGAACATGAGCTCTAATACCAATAATGTGGTCTATGTTGAGATTGCTTAGCAATAGTAACACTTCTAACACTTTAGGGATTAAAGAGCTTGTTATTCATTTTCATAATATCTCATCAAGTACAGACGCCTCTTTTATATACAAATTTACAAATGACTTGACCTATCCTCACGCTACAACTGACTTCGACTCTTTCTTTTGACCTGACAGTTGGAAAATGAATTGAATTCAAGTGAGATGTGATAGAAACGAATTGAATTCAAGTGAGATGTGATAGAAACGAATTGAAGTTACAAAAATCAATCAAATGAACTATTACATGTATATAACTAAATTGCATCTAAGGTCATTTCTATTTCCAAGATCCATGCTTCACAATTTCCCTTCTAATTGACCATGGAAGCCACCAGGTGCTACCTGCAAATCCTAGCTGAAACAAGAGACATGAAAGTTGAATCTTTAATTGATTCAGATTCCAAAAAAGAAATATGAAATGAAATCAACTATGATTTCTACTTCACACTTGCATTTTGAGATTCAAAAAAGTGAAATCATCAAAAATAATAGGGGAAAAAAACATAACATAAGAGGCAGTTTGTGGAGCATAAAACATGGATAAGTTTTGATAATTTCCCATCTGGTGAGGTCCAAATTGCATAACAATCATTGTCATTCATTTTCCAATATGAACTTCAAACTGAATATATTATGGAATTACTGGTGTGTAATAAACGATCTTAAACCTGCAAGTCCTTCAAAAACCAATTGAGTCAATTTTTTAAAATATTGTTAACGTAATAAAATTCATTTATAGAAGTTACCATCTCCTTGGTAAGAGGACCTGCAAAATGTCTTCATGTCAAAGAGCTTTTAGGATAATAGGATCTGAATCCTCCATAAGAGGACCTGCAAAATGTCTTCATGTCAGAGCTTTTAGGATAATAGGATCTGAATCCTCCATCTCTTCTTCGTGATATATGTTTTTTTTTCAGGACTCTAAACACCAACAAACGACCTCAATATAGAGTGCTTTACAAAAGAATCTCACTTTAGTCCATTTGTTTCCAAAAATAACAGAACATGAAAAGAAATTGAATAATAACAGCAAAAAAACTGCAAAAATGCGTCAAAAGAACTGCAGAAAAAACAACACAACAGCAATAAAACTGCCAAAAAAACTAGGGGAAAATAGCAAAAAAATAAAATAAAAACTAGCAGTAAAATGCACCAAACACCTGCAAGAAAACTGCAGTAAAATGTAGCAAAAAAGGTGAAAAAGAAAACTCGCGGGTCGGGTCAAAACTGGTCAATTTAAAATGCATCTTACCAGCTGCATGAGATAGAATTCTACAAATTCTGAAATCAACCTAAACCTACAGGATATCAATCAGAAACATAGAACTACTGATATTAAAAGTTAACATTTTGAAGACATTTAACTTCTGAATTTAGGCTACCCAAATAACACCCTAATAAAAAAATAAAAGTTATTCTTTAAGTTTTCATCGGAAATGATCACGTGTGACCAGAAGTTGTCGAACATTCCTGCGTTTGCTGTTTCGTCATCAACACGTGCATTTCCAATCTGCAGAATATCAACATCATCATATCAAAGCAGATCAAATCACCCATGGTTGTAAAAATCGCTAGGCGCTAGTCGGGCGGTGAGATAGGGCCTAGGCCTAGGCGGGATTAATCGGGGCCTAGGCGGGATTAATCGGATTGGAATTTTTATATGTAATTTTCAGTTTTTTATATATACACACACATTTTTATATGTAATTTTTATAAAAATGATCATTTTTAAACCACACCAAAGGTTTTCGCCAGAATTTGGCCAGATATTTCAGGTTTTCGCCGGAATCTGGCCGCCTAGGCCCGCCTAGGACCGACTAGGCCCGCCTAGGCGCGATTTGGACCGCCTAGCGACTTTTGGACCGACTAGGCCAAAATTAGTCGTTAACGAGCCGCCTAGCGACTAATCGGCAACACTGAAATTACCTAATGTAGAACTTGAAATGATTTGACCACATCTCCAAAAGTTGCTAAAACTTGCTTTGAAAACTTTTAGAATTTTGATAGATTGGAACATATCAGGTTGACCCATTAGCACTTATTGTCTATTTATTTTTTAGTAAATAAATAATGCATTAGTTATGATTATAAGCAGAATATTAGTCTAAATCTTTATTCAAATAGGTGGTTTGGTCCTGACTCCTGACCATGGACCATTCGGTTAGGTTTCAGAAAATGAAATGTATGAAATTTAAGCATATTTAAAAAGGTGGCACTAAAAGACCAGAGCTTTCAGCTGTAACCTACTGAAGTAAACAGCTTTCAGAAAATGAAATGTATGTAAATTTAGTCATTATTTGCCCTATTCATCCTTAGAAACCAAACAGATTTGATAAGATACCCATACATGAAGGTTTCACCTTTAATTTCATTCACAATTAGCACTTAAATTCTGTGAATAACTATTCTTTTTTCTTCTGAAGTTAGACTTTTTTTTTATCTAATTGCAGTTTCATGTTTCTTCCCCAAATATGTTTCTTGCCTTACCCACAGTTGGAAATCTTGAAAATTGTCAAAAATAAATAAATCAAATAAAAACAAAGATTATAATCAAGAAAGTGTAAATTTAATACCTGATCAATTACTAAAGGATTCCTGTAATCATGGAAAGTGGAAACAAGCATGAACCTGAAACACAAACACTAAATTGATCTTGCATCATTCTTGCCGTTTGATCATATATACTGACCAAACCCTGAAGCAAAGCAGAATGGTCAAATTTTAGCTCAGAGATGAAAAAATATCAATTATCATATTTGAATTTTCAATACATTTATGCGAACTCTGCGCTCTATCTCATCCATAAGTTAACGGGTCAAGTGCTACACAGTAACTTTTGAACTACAAAATGGAATCTATATATGCAAAACATTTTGGTTACTATTTCACTTGATTCAAATTATTTGAAAATATAAATGGTTGGAATATATTACATCTTAGTAAACCAAAGTCAACATGGAATTGAAGCATAACGTTGAACCATTTAGTTGAGCCATGCAGTCCATGACATCGAAATAACGGTGCCTTGACCGCGGTTAAAAAGTTTAGATGTTCCAAGTAGCTTAAACAATGGTGCAGCCCATCATATCTAACACATCAAAATGGTGATTAGTAGACTTACACAAATGACTAAAAATGGAAAAAGTTATAGATTTGATACAGAGGTGCCCATTTGAGGTGTTTTAATGGACGGGTCTATCCAAGATCATATTTTATTACTAACGGGTCAAACAGAAAAATATCATCACAAAACTTTTCAAGTGTTTTGGATCAAGTTGGATCATGTCTCTATCAAGTGACTGTTTCTCGAGGGGCAAAAACCGACTTACAGTGCTCTTTTTTTTTAATGTATTTCGTTAAACAACCCTAGGAAAAGGGTACACATCTATCATAACTATTTAAGCGGTTTTATGCAATAAAAAAACAATTTGAAAGACCTTTAAAGTAAATACTCACCAATTGAAGAATCTTCCTGGTATAATCTGTAAAATTCTTTAAACTTTAACCTGGAAATTCATATCCCATTTAATTAAAATCATGAATAGTCCTTTTAGTTCAAGAACAATAAACACTTGGAATTTGCTTCTTTTGAAGAATAGCAATAGTTTAAATAAGAGTCAGATAAATACACAACATTGATAAGCCAAATATGGTCGCATTTAAGAGAATCAACTGACATGTCAAATATCAAATTTAGTTATCATACAAAAAGGCATGAAGTTTTCTAAATTTTGCAGTAACTTATAAACTTCATTATAACACTAACAACAAACCCCATTTCAAGTAACACAAATCATCCATATTACTTAAATTCAAAAGAACAACAGTCAATCTACATCTTTAACCACCAGCCAGTCAACAAAACAAACCACCATGACATGACCAAGTCTGGCAAACCGAACCATGCACCTAGACAAAACCCACATTACACTTGCAAGTTTGCAACAAACTGATCCTATGATTTTTGCTTCAAGGGGGTAATATGTCGTGTAGTTCAGCTAACCGCAAGTGTGATAATCAAGTAGTTTTCACCGACAATTGTCACACATCTGGCAAGAAGAGATGGAGAATCTGTCCACTTCCGGTAGGTCTGGCACAAAAATATAAAGAAACGCAAGGGTTAAATTCTCAATGTTTACAAATCTTTACAAAAAAATCACTGAAAACAAAACATGTGAAGTTTATCTCTTTGGTTTAGGAAGTCTTTTAACTTTCAAACTCACTTCAGTTTTACCTATTTTTCTCATGGTTTATATCTAGAGCCGGCAATCCGTAGTGAGAAAAAGCAATTAGTATGGGTCGTCTTATAAAAAAATTTTGGTCAATTTGGACTGCTGGTTTTTTATCAACGGTCAGAATTGGTTGATATGTTCTCAAGTCAAATATTCAACGGGTCAGAATGGGCCATGATGATTTGTGAATATGGACAGTTTCATACTGCTGTAACAATGGTGAAACTTGGATCTAGACTTACCAAAACATAATTTAAAAGTAACTTTAACTGAATTGATGCACACTTATAGGTGTAATTGATCATTGGGTTTTACATTAGCCATTTAGACTTGCCAAAAACATAATTTAGCACCTTGAGTCTAAAATAGTTTTAGTTGTGGTGGCTGACTCAACCTAGTACAATCTTAAAAGAAGATATAGATGCCATTTTAACACTATTTAAAAGAACTCCAAGCAAACAAATATGAAAGAACTTCACCCTGTTTGCATAGGGAACCTCATATCGGCCACGATATGGTGGTCTTCTATGGTTATTCTTGTGTGTTGGTGACACACTACAACGTGGCGGTGATCGGGCACGAGGACTGCAGCTCCTGCTTTCAGTAAACATCATTTTTATATTATCTTTAAAAAAACATTTAATTGCAAAAAGAAAGAGACTCAAACTCTTCCCCATGTGAACATTCATAAAGAACAAAGTACCTGGTGTGATAAGTAGTTATTCCATTTAATGGTATAACAAATTTATCTAATTGGAGCTGCAAAATAAACAAATTAAGTCATACTAAAGTTGTAAAATTAAGAGGAACTCACTGACCTCTCCCTCTTTTTCAATACGTTTTCTTCAACTCTTCAGCTAACTTTAAAAAAAGGTGTGAATGGAAACTGCAGCAGCCAGAAAGAACTCAAAGAAAGTCAGCAACAAAATACGAACTGAACCCTAAAATCTGAAATCAGGTGAAAAAGGATAACAGCTTATCAATGAGTAGTTCATAAACACCAAAGAAAAAGATAACAGGCCTTCAACAACCATTAAAATCTGGTAAAATACCGATCATAAAGCGATCAATTATACACATATGTACGATTTAAAATACGAAAATCAATATCACATAAAAACAAAAAAATATGGTCTTCATTAGTTTGTCCTCTAAATGATCTTGAATGTTTCCTGAAAGTCTTCACTCTTCGCCCACCCAAAACACCTCGACGAAGTGGCGGAGCCATTTTCCTGCTATTAAACCGACAAAATCATATCATAAAGCCACTCAAATGAGCTCAATTCCAATAGAAACAATAACAGATAAAAAAATTGTTCATATAATTACTCCACTGATCCAACAACCCCAAAGAAATTCAACCTCCAAGCAGATGCTCTTCACTTTAATGATCATGAAATTAATTCAAATTCAAAAAAAACAGAAGTATAGAAATTCAATTTGCAAACATAAAATTAATACAAAAAATTAAAAACAACATAAAAGTTTATAGAATGGAAAAGAACAATTTGTTTACGTTCCACAAAATTGAACAAAACCTAAAAAATCATAACAAAATTAAAAACCCTAGGCTTATGAAAGTGTTCATGTGTGAGTAGATACACATATACGCATATCAGATCCATCTTACGATATCAAGACAGAAAATAAACACTTACAATTCGAAATTTTGATGCGACGCCTCTTGCATGTGAAATCAAGTATCTGATCTGAAACAAAACCCTAAAAACATTAACAAAAGAACACAAATAGCAAACCACTGTGAGCAGCCCTAATTTTGTGCCCAAAAGAAATTTACCGGCGGCTGTGTGAAACGAATAGAGGCCAGTAACTGCAGATGGTGATGACGATGCTAACAAGAGACAATGGGGACGATGGTGAAAGCACGAAGATTTAATCAAACTTTGGAGTCTTTCTTCTCCCGATCTTTTTATCGCAGCCAGATGTTTTAGGGGAAATCGGGGGGGGGGGGGGGGGGGATTCAAATTTTGAAATTTGGTGCCTTTAATCTGTTGTACCTTATTGGTTTTTTTTAGGGTATATGCATTACAAAGTTGTACATTGTGCATCAAGAGTGGTAAAACTTTTAATTTTAAGAGTTTTTGGTAAATTACTATTATACCCATCCACTATGCATTATATCTATACTAATAAATAAAGGTTTTTAATGCCACTTGTCACTTCCTCGTGCCTTCTTACATTGGTTTTTCCGCCTTTCTCTCTTAATAAATGCGTCACTATCTTATTAAATAACTAGCTTAGACCCCGTGTATTACACACGGGGTGAAAAATATCCTACATACAATTCTAAAATTTTATATATATTTTTTTACAGATGTAAAAATATATTACATATACTAAGGATAAAAAAAAATTTTAAAATATGTAAAAATTAATATATAATTGGGTTTTGAAAATACGTTAATTATTGTAGGTCCCTTCGTGTGTGTCGGATCGTTGCATGCAAGTGGTCTACTAGTCGGACCGGGTGCGGAATACCCATGACTAGGCGGAGAGTCTAACTAAAACAAAGTAAACCAAACACGAGAGTCACAATAAAAGCTCTTTCTATTATAAACACTCGACGGTTACAGAGAGATTACAAATTGCGTACTTAACAAACTGAGTTCGTCTAAGGTATGAGTTCTGCGTACTTATCCTCTGTGAACCAAACCTATTTATACAGATCTGATGCCTGCGCACTTAGCAAGTGCGCAGGACCAAATGCTCTTGCGTACTTAGCAAGTACGCATGGGTCTTCTTGCGTACTTGCTAGTACGCAGGAGCTTTCTCCTGCGCACATATAAGTGCGCAAAACACTTAGAATAAATGCAACATACACTATGTAAAAGTATATACAACTCGATAAACTATTACATAACGACTCTTACATACAAAGACAAATTACATACATTAGAAATACAAACTAAGACTCTATCCAGAGTGTTGTCACAGGAAAGTGCATCAACAAACTCCCCTTGACAACAGCTCGGGATCTTCAGTCTTCACAGCACTGGCTCCTTAGCTTCCATCTTTCTTTTGTAATCAAGGCAGAACTTGATCAACTTGTCGTACTTGGCAGAAAGAAGCTTTGTCCAATCATCAGTGTGGATGCAGTACTTGTCGGCTAGTACCTCCAGATCGTTCATAGAAAAGTTGATGAAGCAGACTTCATCAAATATCCTGATCACTTCCTTTGGCACCATGTTTCCACTTGCTGACTTACCTTTACCCATAACCACAGCCTCGCCCGTTTTTGGATCAACGTACCAGTACCACATGTCACCAAGAATATCCTGAGGTAACTTGCTCAGGGGAATCTTAGTTTCACATTGCACTGGCTTGTATACCAATCTCTTTATGTGCTTCTTAGTCACAGGATGTACAGCGTGCTTATCCTTGACTCTTTTGGGCACTTGAGGCTTGAAGTATTCAAATTTCCCTGATCTTGCTTCCCGCTGTAGTGTTACCCACAAACCCATTGCTACTGCATGACTCGAGTGACTCAGCAGGTCGCGGTTTGCGAGGTTCACAAGGTCGTACTTGGGCAAAGAGTTGAACGCCTCTGGTTGGTTTCAAGTATTGAACCCCCCAAATCTTTTGATGGCGAACAGCTGCTTGTCCTCCTCGAACCTAACAGCCAAGATCATACCTGTAGCTCCGTGCTTGTCTGTGATGGACGTCTTTTGCCACACGGTTGCTGGACCCTTAGGTGATGCAGAAGGCATGTCTTTATCTTTTGGTGCCTCGGGGTCCACAGGTGTAGGGTCGACTGGGGAGGCTTCAGTTGTAGCTTCAACATTACTTGCCATGTCAACTGAGCCTGTTTCGAGCAGAGATTCGAGCGATGGTACTTCAAAGATCTCACCATCCTCTAACTCGTACTCTCCTTCCCCGTCTCCCTTGGGAATCTCTATTACCACATCCTCATCTTCATCATTCCAGTCATCACCAGAGTCGATCTCTCCTTCTTCTAGATTGAAGAGAGCATCGATCTGTGCTTCTTTAGAGTAGTCAGGCTCTAGATATAGGATCTCATCATCAGATAAGTCCTTAAGTACTTCAGCCACTGACTTCCCTTTATCACCACCACCACCAGATGTATCACCACCCTCTTGCTGAGTAGACTCCCCCTCAGCCATTGGAATAGAAGAGATGGGTACAATCGCCAAAGCTTAGTGCTCACCTCCACTAGGACCGGCTTCAGGATCCTTGTCTTTATCATCATCCTTAGTCAAGTCGACTGGATGACAAGGCTCAGCACCAGTGGATTTATTTTCTTTCTCTTTCTCCTTCTCTTTCTCTTTCTCTTTTTCTTTCTCCCCCTGAGCATCAAGCTTCTTGGTCAGTTCTTCAACTAATTTGACCATCGCTTCGTGCTCTTTTCTCTGCAAATCCATCCTTAGCTCAAGTGAAGTTCTGTGGCTTAGAATCATTTCATTGGTTTTCATCAGCAGCTCGTTCTGTGCCATAACATTCTTCAGTTGCTCATTTGTCCCTGTTCTCTGGCTGTGGAGAATCCTAACTTCATCTGCCAGGGAATTAATCTGTGCTTGTTGAGCATCAGACTCCTCCTTTGACTTTTGAATGGTCTTCAACAGTTCAGCAACTTGGGTCTCTAAGACATTGATCCTTGCTTCATACGGATCAGAATGCCTAGATGATGAGGCTTCAGCATTATGGATGGGGGAGGAAAAGATTGTGTCAAAGTCAAACCCTTGTGAGAAATCACCATAGTTGAAGGGTTGACCTGACGGCTCAGTGGTGTGAGGTGGGTGTGGGGATGTAATGATGGGAGTGGGTGTTATGGTTGGGGTGATGGTGACTGACTCCGTGAGAAGTGGAGTAGTCACCGTTACCTGGACGGTTGGAGTAGGGAGGGTCACCATCACAGGAATCTCCTCTGTGACCGCCGTGACTGCCACATTACCTTGTACTAGTGGCCTTCTCCTCCTTCTGTACAGTTCCTGTGCTGGTGGGGCAGATTCTGACTCTGGACTGTCAGCCGCAGGTTGTACTTGCTGCACAGGCGGGGTCTCTACAACCCTGGGGATAGCAACCTCTTGCCTATCGCCCCTCTTCTTGTTGGCACTCTCTTGCCTTTGTCTTTGTAGAGCAGCGTCAGAGTCAGAAGTCGGCTCATATTCGCTGCTCGAGCTTTGTCGCTTTCTTTTAGAAGACGACGCAGGCAGGGTTACCTGTGCCGATCTCCTCGGGTGTGCCTGGGATGGTGCGTCATTGGAATCAGAATAATCTGATTCTGTTGCTTCTGAATCGGATTTCCTCAGCACCACCATCACCACCTTCGTCATCACCTCCATCACTTTCATTCTCTTCTTCTTGTTGTTCATCAGAATCATCACTCATCTCTGGTGCCGAATTGGGACTATACCAATTCCAATCTTCTGGTGCGACATATGCTTCATTAAGCAGGTGGCCAAAGAGTTCAGTATGCACAGGGGTAGGATCTACACTGCCTGACTTTAGAAACTGAGCAAATACTCTCTTGTCCACCCGTTTTACTTGCAGTCTCTCCCCGATAGCACGTAGGTTTGGCAATGCATCATCAATCAAAAGTTGCACAAACCTCGGGTACAATAGGAACCTAAACTTCTCTGCTGTATTGATCTGATCATTGATTGCTTTGAAGATGTAGCGAGAGAAGTTGTAGCCCCTATTAAGAGACAAGCCCACCATGGCTGCTGCAAGGTCATGACCCATGGCATCTTTCCCCGCTTTTCTGGACGAGATGCACACGATCATGATGTGGGCAAAATACCGCCATTAATCCAAAACCCACATCTTCTTGTAAGAAGCATAGTCCCTCGCTCCGACATATCCCATTCTATGCCTTCAACATCCATCCACATAGTAATCTGGATAGGATGTCGGGTCGGTAGCGAGGTCTCCGAACTGCAGAACCCTTCTTATTGTATCCTCAGAGAAAGCAATAGCCCGACCATCAACGGTAGCCCTTATGACATTAGGGGATACCGTGCAGTCGTGCTCTGCCGTCTCCCAGAATTGCTCCAAGTAAGGTCTTGAGACTGTTGGGTCAGCTGAGATTGCATAACTTATTTTTTATCGGTTCAAAAAATCAATGATCTGTCGATACTGCAAAGCTGCCCCTTTCCACTCAGGTTGAGTGTTCGCTAAAAAGTTGAACTCATCAGTGAATGCCCGAGCCATAGTCTGCAGAAACACACAGAAAACACAATTAGAACAACGTATATTATTGAAGATGAACAAACATGACACGGTATAGTAGGTACACTATGAACAAAAACTTCAGACTTGAAAATTTTTCGAAGTGTTGGTCCTGCACACTTAGCAAGTGCGCAGGCTTTTCCTCTTGCGTACTTAACAAGTACGCAGGAATTGCTTCTTGCGTACTTGCTAAGTGCGCAAGAACAACACTTGACAAAAATTTCAGAATTTTAACAAAATCATAGATTGCTCAAAGACCGAGTCAAGTAGGTCGCCAATAGGTCGGAATCGAGGATTCGAACTTATGGGACCATTATTAACACCAGTAACTACCAACCCAAGACCAATTTCGACTTAAAAACGTCGCCCAATCCCACTGTCGATTAAGATTCCACCGACGTCTAGAATCGAGGACGAAATGGATGAATGTGGAGTCGATTAAGAATCCTATTAGCATAGAAATGTCAATAAGTTACCCAAACAACCCCAATTTTACCCAAAATATTTCGGTTTTAACCTAAAAATTTCTAAGTCAGAATCGGTCCAATGTCACGATTTAATGGATGGAAATCTCCTAGATTCTCACCAATGAGATGAAATGAGATGATGAAACTATAGACGGGACGAAAAATGGTTTAGACACACTTGATTTTGAGTTAAATTTGCAGAGGGAAGGTGATCGGTTTGAAAGCTTGAAGCCGAAAGAATTTTCTAAGTGTCCCTTTTATACCCCTCACTTATCGGTCGTGCGTACTTGTTAAGTGCGCACAAGTTAACTCTTGCGTACTTACAAGTACGCAGGACTTAACTCCTGCACATTTACAAGTGCGCGAGACTAACTCTTGCGTACTTGCTAAGTGCGCAAGGTTTACTTCGTGCGAACTTGACAAGTACGCACAAGCCTTAAGTGCGCAAATTTGAAACTTAGATTTATGAAGATTTTCAGGTCAAATAACGAACAAGATAAAAGTACTCAATCACGAGGTTTCAAATACAATTCATGAAGGTTAAACATAAAATATTTTTGCCTTTTTCTGATTAAACTTGAACAATGCATAAACTTAAAATCTTTTTGTTCTTTTCTAGATAGATATATACAAGTATTCACACAAACTATTTTTGATCAAAGACACGAGCAGAGGATCATATCAGGCTATCTTTTAGCAAAAACGATACAAAATAAACATCAAAGAATATGGGATCATGTCATGGATTACTCTTTATTCATACGTAATAAGCACATAAACAAGTAATTCAAGTTGACAATATTATAAGATTTGAAACTATACGCATCTTTGTATCATGTTCTTGTGTATTAAGGTATTAATTATAAGATATACAACGTGTACCCCACTGAAATGCTATTTTAATTTGCAATATCTCAAGGCATCTAAGATTTTCCCAATGATTTTCTAGATTTTCAGAATGAAGCTACATCTCTTAGCACAGGAAAAATCAAGCAGAATCCATAAGGATTATCGGGAATCATAAGATTCAGAATCGAGTGATTCATTTGTCTTGGTTTCATGTGGTTTTCTTCTTTGAATATCGGGATGATGATTCAGGATAATAAATATGGTGTTTGATTATCAGGTAAGGGGATCCAACTTTTATCTGGATTTGATTTCAATGAATCAGGAGTGATTCAAGGGTGAATACATGCTCAACGGTTAATGTAGAGACATGTCTTGATTCAATCTCTCCTTGCATACTTGTGAGTATGGGCAGTGAGATGAACCGCATTAATTGTGCTAACGACATAACCCGAAACTGATCTCAAAAGAAAATTATTGCCAAAATCTAACATCCTTTATCTGATAATGATCTTTTCTATTCTTTTATGCACACACATTTGCAAACATGGGTTCAAATCACGGTTGTAATTTAGATTTAGTTTCCACACTACTGGTGATTCAAAGACGCATACAGCCTACTGACAATTCAAATTACTTGTAAATAAACAGATTAAAAACATAATAATTTAAACAATTAAGTAAACATGACGCAATCATTTCCCATATGAGCAGTCTATGACGTTTAGATCATTTCTGATGTACTATCATTTCCTCTTTTCTCAAGTTAACTTTGAAATTTTCTACATTTTCTATTTTTTTTTTGGTTTTTGTAAAATATTTTAAAAACTAAAAGAACTATACAGAAAATTTAAAAGAGTTAAAAATTTAACTTTCATGAATTGAATTGAGTTAAGAAAACTTAGTTTTCACTCAGGATTGAACATTCCTATCAAGTTGACAAGATGCTCAAAACAGGATCGATCAAATGCCTTTGTGAAAAGGTCAGCAAGATTGTCATCCGTGTGAACTTTTACAAGTTCAATTAAATGCTTTTCAGCACAGTCACGGATGAAATGATGGCGAATTTCTATATGTTTAGTTTTGGAATGTTTCACCGGGTTATTTGTGATGGACATGGTGGCATTGTTGTCAATGAATAGAGGAGTTCCAGTGAAGTTTAAGCCGTAGTCTCTCAACTGCTGCTGAATCCACAGTATCTGAGAACAACCGCTCGCTGCAGTAATGTATTCTGCTTCACAAGTTGAGACAGAAACAGTTGACTGCTTCTTACACTGCCAGGAGACCAGTCTGTCTCCTAAGAAATGACATCCACCAGAAGTTGACTTTATGTCAAGGTTACAACCGCCATAATCTGAATCAGTGTAGGCTTTGAAGTCGAATGACTGCTGCTTAGAGTACCAAAGACCTAATCGGGGTTTCCCTTTCAGGTATCTGAAAATTCTCTTCACGACTATCATATGTGACTCCTTTGGTTGAGACTGAAACCTTGAGCACAAACATACAGCAAACATTATATCGGGTCTTGAAGCTGTGAGATACATAAGTGATCCGATCATCCCACGGTACAATCTGCTATTTACATCCTTTCCATCTTTGTCAGGATGCAAACCATGATTGACTGGGATGGGTGTTCCATAAGTACTGCTATCATTCATCTTGTATTTTGATAAGATGTCCTGCACATACTTAGTTTGATGTAGATAAATGCCATCCTCTCTTTGACTGACTTGCACACCCAGGAAGAACGACAATTCACCCATATTACTCTGTAGGATCGTAAGATTACAAAGTGATTCTGTTCTAGTTGATATTGGCGGAAACAATAGCAACCAACAAAGTAAACAAGTAAACAGCAAGAATGCTGATAAATGCACTGTTGTATTAGACTTCCGAGATTACAAGTTTACAAGTAAAACACTATCAAGAAGCACTATCAAGGCACACTTACAATGACGTGTTTACACAGTATTTATAGTAACTTAGAATCAAGACAGACCCTTGATTCTAAGGATCAGATCTAACACAAGCCGTTGATCTTGTTTATTAATCTAACTTACACGCAAAGGCTAATCTAGATAACTTTACTGAAACGTCTTCTTAGGGCATCATTGTTTGCATGCTTGGAGAAGCGCGTCATTGTCCTTTATTGGTTGCACTAGTGAGGTTCCTTCTGCTTGGAGTGTGGCAGTTGCTTTTGCAGAAAGGTGTCAGAGGCGCTTCACATGGATAGTCAGCTGCAACGTTTGGTCTTCAGTGAATAAAGCTATCAGCAGCAGATATGAGAATAATGCTGCTGATAAGCCTATCAGCAGCAACTTGTGTTGAATGCTGCTGATAAGCCTATCAGCAGCAACAAGTGTTGGATGCTGCTGATAAGCCTATCAGCAGCAACAAGTGTTGAATGCTGCTGATAAGCCTATCAGCAGCCATATGTGTTGAATGCTGCTGATAAGCCTATCAGCAGCATTTGTACTTAGAATAATTTGGTAGCAATCAGTCTTTGGTTCTACAAACTCCCCCTAGACTGATGCAACCAAAATTCTTCTAATTACTTTGCTGCTGAAGCTTTTGCATGTGGCTGACTATCCTTTCAACCTCATAGCCTCTTGGATCCTTGCTGGGATTGTTCAGTGGAAGTTCAGACAGAGTCTTGATGTCTTTGTGTGGCATTTTGTAGATTGCTTTGCTTGAACATCTCATCTGCTGCTTCTTTACATCAATCAGAGTGAACTCATCCAAATCAGCATTGTAGGACCAAGATACAAATGGAGAGTGGGACTTGAGTGGTTTGACATCCACGACCACATCTTTGCTAGGGTTGAAGTAATGTCTGAATGCTAGCATAAGATGTTTCCCTCTCTCATTTGCAGGCTCATGAGCTTCACCCAGCTCCAAAATTCTTCTTAGGTCTGAATCTGGTAGTTGCAGAACCTCATCAACAGACCTGTATGTAGATCTTCTTCTTTCAGTTCTCCCCCTGAAGATCTCAAACCTTTGATCCTGTGGATTGTAGACCCATTCAACTATGTTTCTTGAGTCTTCAGGTTCAGATGAGGATTTGGATTTCTTTAAGGGAGGCTGTTGATGAGTGGGAGCTGGGTGGGATGATTTGGACTTGTTGGGTGGAGGAGTGGAAGGTTTGGGGAGGAGAGTGGAAGGATGATGGACTGAGGAAGAGGTAAGTGAGGGAGAAGGCTTGGGTTTCTTTGTCTTTGGTTTTTCTTCTTCTTTGATAAGTACCCTTTTCTTGGAGCCCTTCATCCCTAGTCTTTCTTCCTCATCCTTTTTAACTTTGAAGTAGAGGGCTTGCAGGTTCATGAAATTCATGGGACCCAACCTCTTTCCACTATCTCCTCTAGCCTTAATGAAGTCAATCATGACCTTCCTTTCTTCATGGGTCCGTTTATTAAAGGCAATGGTCTTTTTGGACTGTTGTTTGGCTTTTTCTTCTTCTTCAGCCTTTTTCTTCTTTGCCAACTAACCTTGCTGACCCATGAAGGCTCTGTAGACTTCTTTAGTTGATAGTTTCTCAAGGTAGTTTGCATCCTCACCTTGAGAGACTAGAGTCTTTATCCACTCCTCCCTCATTTCTTTAGCTAGTTCAGAATCGGTTATTCTGAACTTAGCTTCTTCTTTCTTCTTCTTCTCCAACTCTTCTTCTTCTCTATTGAATTGTTCCTGCAGTTGAAGAGCAAGAGCTGCATCTTCTTCAATCCGGTCAACTGCAGGAATCTTTCTTTTTAGTTCGTCCAACTGTTTAGCATACAGCTGGATGGTTTGTTCTCTTAGGAGAATGGCTGTTTTTCTTTCTTGAGCCTTTTTCATGTCAGCCATCTCCTCTTCTTCTTCTTTTCTCTTCCCTCTCTCTTTTCTCTTTTAGCAACCTCTCTTCATCTTCATCAGTCATGATTCCCTTTCCTTTGTTTACATTGGGTGCCTCTGCTTCAGCTTCACTGATCACAACAGCAGATGATGATGCTGCTAATGGGATCTCTGCCTCAGCTTCATTGGCAAATTGAGGAATTGACAAGGGACGATCATTATCTTCATCAAGTTGATACTCAGGACCTTCTAATTCCCTCAGTTGATCCCTAAGTGAAGATCTTGTGCCAGCTGCTACAGATGTGGCTTCAACTTGTGGAGTATCTGAGTTGGAGTCAGTATCAGAAGTTGACACAGAATCTTCCTGGGGAATCAGTCCTTCTTTTTCAAGATGGGCTTTGATGGTGACCATCATTGCCTGGCTCTCCAATGAGTTGATATTGCAGATGTTGGCTCTGAGATGAAAAATCTTGAATAGGAAGTCTGAGGGCAGCTGAAGGATGTTCCTGGTGTTGATGATGAGAGAGGAGCCGTTGCTGAGCAGAAGAGTGTGGTCAAGGGACTTAGTGCTCACCCAACCTAGCACGTCCAAGTCCTTGACCAGGAAGGCATACATGAATCTTCAAAGGCCAGAACTTCTTCTTCATTGAGAAGACTGCTCCTTGTTATTTCAAGATTGCTAGGAGTCAGTCTCCTTTCTGCGGCCGCCGAGGATTCAGGATAAGCTACCCGTTTTGCTCTTTGAATTAGTCTTTTGAAGTGGGGTAGATTATCCTCCATCAGGTTATAGAACCTGCCAATGGCAAGTTCTGCTGAGAGATCTGCTGAGTTGTTGATGCTGTTTGATACGTATAGCTGTAGGACTTAGAGGGCATTGAGAGAGTTCCATTTCAGCTCTTCTACTCCGCTGAACTCCCATCCAATCCAAAACCTCTCAGCTGATCCATCATACCCCCAAGCTAGAATGGAGTCAAATTCTAGCTTCTTTGATGATCTGAATAGTTGGGGGGTTGAGGATTGACCAATGATGGCTGCTGCTTCAGGAAGGATGCTGAATGATGTATTTGTTTGTTCTGTGTCTTCAACATCATTCAGCATTTCATCGACAGCCCTGACGACCAACTTCCAGTCTTCAGATGTCTCTTCGTCTTCATTATCTGGGACTGGCAAGTCATGAATTTGGACAAAGGCTGGCTTGAATAGTGAGCTTTGAAGTACAACCTGCTCTTGAATCCAGTCGTCAAGACTGTCTTTATCTTTTTCCATAGAGACCATCTCCCCCTTTTTGGTTGCATCAGTAGACAGGTAGGCATCAGTTTGGGTGCCTACTGATACAAGAGAGGGAGTGGATAAAGTTGGGCATTGATGGGCTTCATGCATAGAGACTTGGTGTTGTAGTTTGGACACTTCAGCCTCTAGCATAGCCACCCTGGCCGTCAATTCTAAGTTATGAAGTTTCAGTCTGTCCTCATCCACAGTTGTGGAATCCTTGGACCCAGATGGGGCCGTAGGCCGAGCCTCAGCATCCCCATCACCCGTGGTTTCTTGGTGCCTGGGATTCCTCTCAGTGAGGGGAGTTTCCAAGGAAACACCCTCACCATGAGTTGCCGTGGTTGAGGTCTTAAAGATGTTGTCACTGTCCTCCTGGTCATTTGATGGACCAGCAGTAGGGACAGCCTCTTCCACATCCACTCCTTCATTACTCCTGGAGTGGACCTTCAAGGGTGAAGAACTTGGGTTGGGTGTTTCGGAAGCAAGACCAATCAGTACCTCCTTGATAGTGGTGGTTGGAGAAGGTACATCACTTTGGTCAGGTTCCTCAACACTTAAGTCCAAAGAAGATAGAAATGGCTCAAAGGGCTGTTCTATGGATCCGGGAAGTGATCCTAATCCTAATAGAGAGACTTCCGAAGGATTCTCCCTAGCAGTGTGGCTTTCCCTTATGATATTCTCACTAGAATGTTGTGATTCTGAGTGAGGGATGTTGGCTAGGGTTTGGGCCTTGGAGGCAAGAGAAGAAGGATTTCTCTTGCCCCTATTCCTTGTATACTTGGCTGTAACCGGGGCCCTGCGTTCCGGTTGAGCAATCAAACTGTGGGTGAGTAGAGTATGTGCCTGTACATTTTCAGTAGAATGCACAGGGGTTCGATCAAGGGAAACGGCAGTTTGAGTTTGTGGCAGTGAGGTGGAGGATGTGGGATCAGTATCAGCTGGGTTTGCTGAACTGTCACCCTGGGCACTTTATGTGTTCAGCATTGTAGATAACAATGGAACATCGGCCCCTGAGAACTTTGATGAAACTGTTCTCATGCTTTGAAAAATGTTGTTCTTATGTCCCAGCATTACGTAGATTCTTGCAGTTTTTGAAAGATCTTGGTGCTCAATATTGAACACTTCCTGCAAGAATCTTGGGTACATGAAGAACTGTGATTTCACCCCTTCATGAAGGTTGTATCTCAAACCTTCAAGAATGAGGTGGGAAAAATTGAAACCCGCCCCAGTTATCATACCGTGAATTCCCGACGCAAGTCCGGAGCTAAGTTGGTTCCAACCACTCCTCTTATGGGATATGCATTGGAGAAGAGTGTGGCAGAGATACTTCCATTTGGGACCCATGAGTGCCTTCTCTATCATATACTCTGTTTGATTCCCAGTGTACCCTATGGATACAAAGGTCCTCATGTATACGTCTCTTGGGTAAGAGATGGCGTCCCCTTCATCTTGAAGCTTGAGGTGTTGGCGGAGCTTTGCTTCAGTGATGATCATCTCTTTGCCGTCTACTGTTCCTTTGATTTGGGGAGTGCCCTGGTCAGTAGAATACATGGCTGAGCTCCAAAAATCTTCCATGTGGGAAGTATAGATGGTTGGGTTGACTGTTAGGGCATGGTGGATTTTGGACCGACAAAGGAAGTCGATCATATCATCGAAACCTTCTGATTTCTTGCCCTTTATTAGGCATGCCGTGAGGTTGTGATATGGGGAAAACTTGTCGTTGGGGTTGTTTATGTCTGCACCTGCCATTATAATGGATTTGGAGGGAAGAGAGAAGGGTGTTTGAATGGAGGGCTTTGAACTTGTCGTTGGGGTTGTTTATGCTCTGATACCAGTGTTTGAATGGAGGGCTTTGAATGTTGTGGGGACGGGAGAGAAAGTGATGGGAGATTAGGGTTTGAAATTGAATATGAAGAGGTTGTGGGAACGTTTGAAATTGTGATATAACGGCAGACGAAGAAAAAGCAACCTTACTTGTACAGTACAACCTGTTTCACTTTTCATTGTTACAGCTGTAAAGCACTCGAGCAGTCATGGTAAAGGCTGAGAGTAGTTTTTACCGCAGGTAAAAGTTAATGTAGACTTGTTTTACCCATCAGCAGCAAACTTGGTTGCTGCTGATGGTGTGCTATCCGCTGCAAACTTGGTTGCTGCGGATAGTGAAGTCTTTCAGCAGCAGATTTGGGTGCTGCTGACTGTTGTATTCATTCCACAGCAAAAAGGTTGTTGCTGACCGCCTTAAAGCTATCCGCAGGAAACTTGTTCCTGTTGATAACTTAAAGCGATCAGTGGCAAAGACTTTGCTGTTAAGAGTAAATCTGTCAGCAGTGAAAAAGTACTGCTGACTATAACCTTTTATTAAGAACAAAAACATAGACATATTTACAAGGAAGGATAAAAACTTGAGACATGTCTTATTCAAAGTTCATCATGCCAATTGATTCAACTAGATATCGAAATCTTGCTTCATCAAAAGGTTTAGTGAACAAATCAGCATATTGCCCATTTGTGTGAACCTTGGATAGGACAATTCTCTTTTTCTCAGCTTGATCCCTGATAAAGTGATACCTGATGTCGATGTGCTTAGTCTTGGAATGCTGCACTGGATTATTCGTGATAGAGATTGCACTCATGTTGTCAATGTGAATTGGAGTCTGCATGAAGGTCATTCCATAGTCAAGCATTTGATTTTGGATCCAGATGACCTGTGCACAGCAGCTTGACGCTGCAATGTATTCTGCTTCAGCTGTTGAAGTGGAGACACATGTTTGCTTTTTGCATTGCCATGAGATGAGCCTTCCTCCAAGAAATTGACATCCCCCTGATGTGGACTTTTTGTCCAAGTTACAACCCCCATAGTCACTGTCAGTTTAGGCATAGAGATTGATATTTCCATTCTTTGGATACCATAACCCAAGTTTTGGAGCTCCCTTTAGGTATCTAAGGATCTTTTTGACAGCTTGAAGATGAGACACTTTTGGAGCTGCTTGAAATCTTGCGTAGAGACAAACTGCAAACATGATATCTGGTCTTGAGGCAGTGGGATACATGAGAGACCCTATCATTGCTCGGTACTGATGTTGATCAGTGTCTTGTCCTTCTTTATCCGGAGATAATTGATGGTGCACTTGCATAGGAGTTCTTGCAGCAGAGCAGTCAGCCATTTTGAACCTCTCCAAGATGCTTTTGACATACTTGGATTGACTTATGAAGATTCCATTTGGTACCTGTTTGAATTGAAGTCCTAAAAAGAAATTTAGTTCACCCATTGAACTCATTTCAAATTTGGAATGCATCAGAACTTCAAAGTCTTTGCAGAGCTTCTTTCTTGTAGATCCAAAGATAATGTCATCACCATAAATTTGGACCAACAAAATTTCTCCCCCTTCATCTTTGATGAAGAGTGTCTGATCAATGGCCCCCTTCTGAAGTTGTTGCTAAGTAGATATCCAGATAAAGTTTCATACCAGGCTCTTGGGGCTTGGTGTAAGCCATAGAGAGCTTTGTCCAGTTTTAAGACCTTATTTGGATGTGCAGGATCCACAAAGCCTGGAGGCTGTTTGACATAGACCTCTTCACCAATCTTTCCATACAAGAAGGCACTCTTCACATCCATTTGATAGATCATAAAGTTTTTGGATGCAGCATATGCCAGAAAGATTCTGATAGCTTCCAGACGGGCAACAGGAGCAAAAACTTCATCATAGTCAATGCCTTCTTCTTGAGTGTAACCTTGAGCTACCAGTCTGGCTTTGTTCTTGACCATGATGCCCCTTTCATCTTGCTTGTTTCTGAAAACCCATCTTGTCTGGATAATCAACAAGCTTCCAAACATCTTGTCTTTTGAATTGCAGCAACTCCTCCTGCATTGCTTCAATCCAGCTGTTGTGCTTGAGAGCTTCATCAATCTTCTTGGGTTCCACCTGAGATAGAAAACAAGAGAACAAACAAATGTTGGCTTCATGAGACTTACTTCTTGTCTGGATACCTGTGTGGACTTGGCCAATGATGTTTTCCAGAGGATGCTCTTTGTTTATTCTTTGTGCTGGTATCACATCCAGCCGTATTCCCTCTTCAAGATTACTTTGGTTTAGATCAGGATTGTCTTCAGTTGTGAGGAGAGGAGCTTGGAGGTTCTGATCATTGTGTTCCACATTGTCAGCAGTATTAGCATCAGAGGCCTCTTCAGCATGGATTGAGGAGGCTTCATTAAAGATTTCTTGGTCAGAGAGATTGCTGCTTGTGGTGTTGGAAGTATTGGCTTCACCTGTACCGGCTTCAATAGCTTCTGCCACTGATGGAGGGTCAATGGATGGCCTTTTCATCCTGATGTAGGGACTGGGAAAATCTAGTCTGTAGTCAGTAGAAGAGGTTGAGGCAGAAGATGTTGATTTTGAAGAAGAACACTCCATATTTGAGAATATGAGAGGCTCAAATATCTGGGTGAAGGAGTCTATATCAAAGAGCCAGTTAGGACCTTTGCCTTGTTCACAGACAACATGTTCCCTGCATTCCACATTAGCAGATTCTTCCACAATCCGAGTCCTAGAATTGAACACTCGGTAGGCCTTTGATTGAGAGGAGTAACCCACAAAGTAACCTTCATCAGACTTTGCACCGAATTTAGGAAGAACTCCATGTGTGATGAGGATGGTACATGGACATCCAAAGGGCTTCAGGAAGCCAATGTAGGGAACTCTTTTGAGCCATAGTTCATAGGGTGTTTTCTGGAGAGGCTTAACAATAAGGACTCTATTCTGCACATAACAAGCTGTGCTTACTGCTTCTGCCCAGAAAGTAAGGGGCAGCTTTGAGTCAGCCAGTATAGATCTTGCTGATTCAATCAGAGTCCTATTTCTTCTTTCAGCAACCCCATTTTGTTGAGGGATCTTGGAGCACTGTATTGCCTTTCAATGCCCTTGCTCTCACAGAAACTGTTCAAGGTGTGATTTTTAAACTCTGTTCCCTGATCACACCTTATGATCTTTACCTTCAGATTGCTTTGATTCTCTACCCTAAGAATATAGGTTTTGAGAATCTCAGCAGTTTCATCTTTTGTTCTTAGGAAGAATACCCATGAGAATCTGGAGAAGTCATCAGTTATCACCAGACAGTAGGACTTTTTGCCCATTGACATGACATTCGTAGGACCAAAGAGATCCATATGCAGTAGCTGGAGAGGGGTGTCATTTGTGTTCAATGTCTTGGGCTTGTGGGAACTCTTGTGTTGTTTTCCCTTCAGGCAGGCAATGCAGTGATCGTCTAGCTGGAATTCTTTGTCAGGAAGCCCTCTGACAAGATTGTCCTTCACTAATTTATTGATTGTTTTGATGTTAACATGGCTTAACCTCCTGTGCAAGAGAGCGGATTCATCAACTGATGCCTTTGACAAAAAACATGAAACACTACCAGATGGAGTGGCTTCATTCATGTCAAGCACATATAAGTTGTCCTTTCTACGAGCAGTTAGGAGAATCTTCTCTGGAGGGGGTTTAGATAGGCCAGGAGCTAACACGAAACATTCTTTGTCAGTGAAGAGCATCCAATGCTTTTGATCACATACTTGGGAAACACTCATGAGATTGAAATCAAGTTCTTTAACATAGTTGACTCTTTCAATACTCATCCTTTCATTGGACACAGTTCCTTGTCCAGTGATAGATCCACCCTTTGAGTCACTCCCAAAAGCAACATATCCTCCATTGAAATGTCTGAAGTTAGAGAGGATGGACCTGTTGCCTGTCATGTGCCTGGAACAGCCGCTATCTACCACCCAAGTATTGTGTTTGTTGCCTGGCTGTCCCTGCACATGGAAGATATCTAATTAGTGGGAGGATCATTGTAGCATGTAGCATTGTAGAAGATCGTTGCTAATTTGCCATTGTCAGCATGCTTGCAGTCAATGGAACCAATAGTTATGCTTGGAGATTGTTTGGCCTTCCATTGCTGTGTTGGTGGTTTTCTAGCTTTCTTTGCATTGTCGGCAGAAGATGTTGTTGCTGACAATTTTGGCTTATCCGCAGCTGATTTTTCCGCTGAGGGCTTTGCTGGAGCAGTAGCAGTTTTTGCTTTGTCAGCAGCAGATACTTTTGCTGCTGATGCCGTTGTTTTTTATTTTGCTTTGTCAGCAGCAGAGACTTTTGCTGCTGGAGGCTTTGCCTTTTGTTTCCTGGACTTTACTCTATCAGCAGCGATTTTGTTTGCTGCTGATGGGTTGAGTACAGATGAATGATTTGCAATCTGGTTAAAAGGGTTGAACTTGCATGTTGCAGCAAAGTGGTTTGATTCCCCACATATGATGCAAGTTTGTTGAGGTTTCTGCATCTTCACTCTTTGAGGGGATAGAGATTCTCTGAACTTTGTTGCCTTTGCATCATAGCTTCTCACCTGTTTGTTTTCTCAAAGGCATGCTGCTTTGAGTTTCTTTGGTGTTCACAGTAGTGAAAGCAGGTGCTGGCAGTGTGATTGTATTTGCCGCACACAAAGCAGGATAGTGCTATCTTGTCCCGGTGAAAGTCCACATAGTTCTTACTTTGAAACAAATCTTTGAAGTTCCAGGGATGAGCTTTGTTATGCTCAAAAGTGGCTTCTTCTAGTGTCCTTTGAACATATGGACCTTTTTCTCCAAGTGTATGAAAACTATCAAACACCTTTGGCTTTGACTGAGGCTTGGGGTTGGTGAAACCTGATGTCTCTCCCTTCTCAATGTTTAGCTTTCTTCCATTTTGAGGATAGCTAATCTTGATTTGTTTGAATGGGATGGGAGCTGGAATAGTTGGAGTAACAACAGGACGTTCAGTTTTGTTCAGAACAGCTTCAAAGATAGGAGCAGATGGGACTGCACGAGTTTCACAGTGGTCTGAGCAGGTTGACTCAGATTCTGAAGTGGTGGAGCAGTCTTCCACGAAACATGCATCCATTGAAGGATCAAGGTTTCGGTTTGCCGTGTCAAGATTTGCAGTATTGAAGCTCGGTTCGTGAATGGCAACATAGTCAGCAGGAGGAGGAACTGTCTTGTACTCGTCATCATGATATCCAAGTCCAGTTTTTACCCTTTCATGGACTTGAATATCTAACAATCTTTGCAACTTTTTAGATGAAAATTCATATTTTTCAACATGAACTTTCTGTTCAGCCAGTTCAGCTCTGGTAGCTTTAAGTTTTACTAATAGATCATCAATCTGAGTTTCAAGATTGGTTTGTTCATGTTTTAAAGAAGAAATCTCTTTCTTAAGGCAGTTAATCTTTTCTTTGTAACTGTCTTCGACCTTTTTGAATTCAGATTTCATTTGGTGAAACTCTTCATTTTGATCTATTAGATTTTGGTTATGCTTTCTATAACCTAAAACTTTGTCAATGCAAGCTTGAGAGCAAAGATGTTCAAATACCTGAGGTGGTATCTCTGCATTGTCTGCCATAAGTGCTTGGTTGGAGGCAGGAACATCTTCATATTGAAAACTCCAGTCAAATTCTGTAGTTCCAACATTTGCACAGGCTGCAGTTTATGCTGGATGAGTTCCTTGCTGCTGCTGCTGCCTGGGCTGACCTTGGTAAGCTTTTCTTTGATGGCTGGCACCCAGATTGGCTTTAGGTGCCTTGCACTCCCTAGCAAAGTGACCCATTTGGTTACAGTTGTAACATCGGATCTTGCTTTTATCAAGCCCAACTCTGGTGTTTGAGTTGTTGCTTGGAACTGATCTCCTTTCTTTAGCTTGAATCATTTCTAATTCATAGGTTTTGAGCATGCCAAAGAGCTCAGTCATCTGAAGAGTCTTCAGATTCTCTGTTCTTCTGATGGACACTGTATATAATGTCCAACAGCTAGGAAGAGATCTTATGAACTTCTTGAGAATGTCTTCATTTTCCAGATTTACCTTGGAGCACTGCAGTTCTCCAACCAGGTACGTGTACCTGTTATATAAAACTGTTAGTGACTCACCTTCTTTCCAGACGAAGTTTTCATACTGTTGCTTGAGAATGTCACGTCTGTTCTCCTTGACCTCCTCAGATCCAGCAAACATCTTTTCCAAGGCTCCCCATAATTCCTTTGCAGTTTTGTGAGCCTTGAAGTTGTGAAAAACTTCATTTGGAAGGCACATTTGGATAGCTCCTAATGCCTTGAAGTCCACCTCCATTTTCTTGATGTCTTCTTCAGAATACTTGGAGGGTTCCTTCGGAACTAATGGTCCTCCGAAGTCAGTAGAGGCCACCATGGGAACATAAGGTCCATCCCTTATGGATTTCCACATTCCGTATTCATGGTAGCAGAAGAAGCTTTCCATACGGTTCTTCCACATATCATAGTCCTCCCCAGACACCAACCTCGGTGGTCGGTTGATACTGCCGATGTCTTCAGATCCATGACTTTGTGCCATTTTGTTTTGTGTGACTTGATCAAGAATAGAGTTTTGAATAGAATCAGAAAGTGATTAAACAAATGTTAGTTTGTTTAATCTTAAAGCCAAAGCTCTGATACCACTTGTAGGATCGTAAGATTACAAGGTGATTCTGTTCTAGTTGATATTGGCGGAAACAATAGCAACCAACAAAGTAAACAAGTAAACAGCAAGAATACTGATAAATGCACTGTTGTATTAGACTTCCGAGATTACAAGTTTACAAGTAAAACACTATCAAGAAGCACTATCAAGGCACACTTACAATGAAGTGTTTACACAGTATTTATAGTAACTTAGAATCAAGACAGACCCTTGATTCTAAGGATTAGATCTAACACAAGCCGTTAATCTTGTTTATTAATCTAAATTATACGCAAAGGCTAATCTAGATAACTTTACTGAAACGTCTTCTTAGGGCATCATTGTTTGCATGCTTGGAGAAGCGCGTCATTGTCCTTTATTGGTTGCACCAGTGAGGTTCCTTCTGCTTGGAGTGTGGCAGTTGCTTTTGCAGAAAGGTGTCAGAGGCGCTTCACATGGATAGTCAGCTGCAACGTTTGGTCTTCAGTGAATAAAGCTATCAGCAGCAGATATGAGAATAATGCTGCTGATAAGCCTATCAGCAGCAACTTGTGTTGAATGCTGCTGATAAGCCTATCAGCAGCAACAAGTGTTGGATGCTGCTGATAAGCCTATCAGCAGCAACAAGTGTTGAATGCTGCTGATAAGCCTATCAGCAGCCATATGTGTTGAATGCTGCTGATAAGCCTATCAGCAGCATTTGTACTTAGAATAATTTGGTAGCAATCAGTCTTTGGTTCTACAAACTCCCCCTAGACTGATGCAACCAAAATTCTTCTAATTACTTTGCTGCTGAAGCTTTTGCATGTGGCTGACTATCCTTTCAACCTCATAGCCTCTTGGATCCTTGCTGGGATTGTTCAGTGGAAGTTCAGACAGAGTCTTGATGTCTTTGTGTGGCATTTTGTAGATTGCTTTGCTTGAACATCTCATCTGCTGCTTCTTTACATCAATCAGAGTGAACTCATCCAAATCAGCATTGTAGGACCAAGATACAAATGGAGAGTGGGACTTGAGTGGTTTGACATCCACGACCACATCTTTGCTAGGGTTGAAGTAATGTCTGATTGCTAGCATAAGATGTTTCCCTCTCTCATTTGCAGGCTCATGAGCTTCACCCAGCTCCAAAATTCTTCTTAGGTCTGAATCTGGTAGTTGCAGAACCTCATCAACAGACCTGTATGTAGATCTTCTTCTTTCAGTTCTCCCCCTGAAGATCTCAAACCTTTGATCCTGTGGATTGTAGACCCATTCAACTATGTTTCTTGAGTCTTCAGGTTCAGATGAGGATTTGGATTTCTTTAAGGGAGGCTGTTGATGAGTGGGAGCTGGGTGGGATGATTTGGACTTGTTGGGTGGAGGAGTGGAAGGTTTGGGGAGGAGAGTGGAAGGATGATGGACTGAGGAAGAGGTAAGTGAGGGAGAAGGCTTGGGTTTCTTTGTCTTTGGTTTTTCTTCTTCTTTGATAAGTACCCTTTTCTTGGAGCCCTTCATCCCTAGTCTTTCTTCCTCATCCTTTTTAACTTTGAAGTAGAGGGCTTGCAGGTTCATGAAATTCATGGGACCCAACCTCTTTCCACTATCTCCTCTAGCCTTAATGAAGTCAATCATGACCTTCCTTTCTTCATGGGTCCGTTTATTAAAGGCAATGGTCTTTTTGGACTGTTGTTTGGCTTTTTCTTCTTCTTCAGCCTTTTTCTTCTTTGCCAACTAACCTTGCTGACCCATGAAGGCTCTGTAGACTTCTTTAGTTGATAGTTTCTCAAGGTAGTTTGCATCCTCACCTTGAGAGACTAGAGTCTTTATCCACTCCTCCCTCATTTCTTTAGCTAGTTCAGAATCGGTTATTCTGAACTTAGCTTCTTCTTTCTTCTTCTTCTCCAACTCTTCTTCTTCTCTATTGAATTGTTCCTGCAGTTGAAGAGCAAGAGCTGCATCTTCTTCAATCCGGTCAACTGCAGGAATCTTTCTTTTTAGTTCGTCCAACTGTTTAGCATACAGCTGGATGGTTTGTTCTCTTAGGAGAATGGCTGTTTTTCTTTCTTGAGCCTTTTTCATGTCAGCCATCTCCTCTTCTTCTTCTTTTCTCTTCCCTCTCTCTTTTCTCTTTTAGCAACCTCTCTTCATCTTCATCAGTCATGATTCCCTTTCCTTTGTTTACATTGGGTGCCTCTGCTTCAGCTTCACTGATCACAACAGCAGATGATGATGCTGCTAATGGGATCTCTGCCTCAGCTTCATTGGCAAATTGAGGAATTGACAAGGGACGATCATTATCTTCATCAAGTTGATACTCAGGACCTTCTAATTCCCTCAGTTGATCCCTAAGTGAAGATCTTGTGCCAGCTGCTACAGATGTGGCTTCAACTTGTGGAGTATCTGAGTTGGAGTCAGTATCAGAAGTTGACACAGAATCTTCCTGGGGAATCAGTCCTTCTTTTTCAAGATGGGCTTTGATGGTGACCATCATTGCCTGGCTCTCCAATGAGTTGATATTGCAGATGTTGGCTCTGAGATGAAAAATCTTGAATAGGAAGTCTGAGGGCAGCTGAAGGATGTTCCTGGTGTTGATGATGAGAGAGGAGCCATTGCTGAGCAGAAGAGTGTGGTCAAGGGACTTAGTGCTCACCCAACCTAGCACGTCCAAGTCCTTGACCAGGAAGGCATACATGAATCTTCGAAGGCCAGAACTTCTTCTTCATTGAGAAGACTGCTCCTTGTTATTTCAAGATTGCTAGGAGTCAGTCTCCTTTCTGCGGCCGCCGAGGATTCAGGATAAGCTACCCGTTTTGCTCTTTGAATTAGTCTTTTGAAGTGGGGTAGATTATCCTCCATCAGGTTATAGAACCTGCCAATGGCAAGTTCTGCTGAGAGATCTGCTGAGTTGTTGATGCTGTTTGATACGTATAGCTGTAGGACTTAGAGGGCATTGAGAGAGTTCCATTTCAGCTCTTCTACTCCACTGAACTCCCATCCAATCCAAAACCTCTCAGCTGATCCATCATACCCCCAAGCTAGAATGGAGTCAAATTCTAGCTTCTTTGATGATCTGAATAGTTGGGGGGTTGAGGATTGACCAATGATGGCTGCTGCTTCAGGAAGGATGCTGAATGATGTATTTGTTTGTTCTGTGTCTTCAACATCATTCAGCATTTCATCGACAGTCCTGACGACCAACTTCCAGTCTTCAGATGTCTCTTCGTCTTCATTATCTGGGACTGGCAAGTCATGAATTTGGACAAAGGCTGGCTTGAATAGTGAGCTTTGAAGTACAACCTGCTCTTGAATCCAGTCGTCAAGACTGTCTTTATCTTCTTCCATAGAGACCATCTCCCCCTTTTTGGTTGCATCAGTAGACAGGTAGGCATCAGTTTGGGTGCCTACTGATACAAGAGAGGGAGTGGATAAAGTTGGGCATTGATGGGCTTCATGCATAGAGACTTGGTGTTGTAGTTTGGACACTTCAGCCTCTAGCATAGCCACCCTGGCCGTCAATTCTAAGTTATGAAGTTTCAGTCTGTCCTCATCCACAGTTGTGGAATCCTTGGACCCAGATGGGGCCGTAGGCCGAGCCTCAGCATCCCCATCACCCGTGGTTTCTTGGTGCCTGGGATTCCTCTCAGTGAGGGGAGTTTCCAAGGAAACACCCTCACCATGAGTTGCCGTGGTTGAGGTCTTAAAGATGTTGTCACTGTCCTCCTGGTCATTTGATGGACCAGCAGTAGGGACAGCCTCTTCCACATCCACTCCTTCATTACTCCTGGAGTGGACCTTCAAGGGTGAAGAACTTGGGTTGGGTGTTTCGGAAGCAAGACCAATCAGTACCTCCTTGATAGTGGTGGTTGGAGAAGGTACATCACTTTGGTCAGGTTCCTCAACACTTAAGTCCAAAGAAGATAGAAATGGCTCAAAGGGCTGTTCTATGGATCCGGGAAGTGATCCTAATCCTAATAGAGAGACTTCCGAAGGATTCTCCCTAGCAGTGTGGCTTTCCCTTATGATATTCTCACTAGAATGTTGTGATTCTGAGTGAGGGATGTTGGCTAGGGTTTGGGCCTTGGAGGCAAGAGAAGAAGGATTTCTCTTGCCCCTATTCCTTGTATACTTGGCTGCAACCGGGGCCCTGCGTTCCGGTTGAGCAATCAAACTGTGGGTGAGTAGAGTATGTGCCTGTACATTTTCAGTAGAATGCACAGGGGTTCGATCAAGGGAAACGGCAGTTTGAGTTTGTGGCAGTGAGGTGGAGGATGTGGGATCAGTATCAGCTGGGTTTGCTGAACTGTCACCCTGGGCACTTTATGTGTTCAGCATTGTAGATAACAATGGAACATCGGCCCCTGAGAACTTTGATGAAACTGTTCTCATGCTTTGAAAAATGTTGTTCTTATGTCCCAGCATTACGTAGATTCTTGCAGTTTTTGAAAGATCTTGGTGCTCAATATTGAACACTTCCTGCAAGAATCTTGGGTACATGAAGAACTGTGATTTCACCCCTTCATGAAGGTTGTATCTCAAACCTTCAAGAATGAGGTGGGAAAAATTGAAACCCGCCCCAGTTATCATACCGTGAATTCCCGACGCAAGTCCGGAGCTAAGTTGGTTCCAACCACTCCTCTTATGGGATATGCATTGGAGAAGAGTGTGGCAGAGATACTTCCATTTGGGACCCATGAGTGCCTTCTCTATCATATACTCTGTTTGATTCCCAGTGTACCCTATGGATACAAAGGTCCTCATGTATACGTCTCTTGGGTAAGAGATGGCGTCCCCTTCATCTTGAAGCTTGAGGTGTTGGCGGAGCTTTGCTTCAGTGATGATCATCTCTTTGCCGTCTACTGTTCCTTTGATTTGGGGAGTGCCCTGGTCAGTAGAATACATGGCTGAGCTCCAAAAATCTTCCATGTGGGAAGTATAGATGGTTGGGTTGACTGTTAGGGCATGGTGGATTTTGGACCGACAAAGGAAGTCGATCATATCATCGAAACCTTCTGATTTCTTGCCCTTTATTAGGCATGCCGTGAGGTTGTGATATGGGGAAAACTTGTCGTTGGGGTTGTTTATGTCTGCACCTGCCATTATAATGGATTTGGAGGGAAGAGAGAAGGGTGTTTGAATGGAGGGCTTTGAACTTGTCGTTGGGGTTGTTTATGCTCTGATACCAGTGTTTGAATGGAGGGCTTTGAATGCTGTGGGGACGGGAGAGAAAGTGATGGGAGATTAGGGTTTGAAATTGAATATGAAGAGGTTGTGGGAACGTTTGAAATTGTGATATAACGGCAGACGAAGAAAAAGCAACCTTACTTGTACAGTACAACCTGTTTCACTTTTCATTGTTACAGCTGTAAAGCACTCGAGCAGTCATGGTAAAGGCTGAGAGTAGTTTTTACCGCAGGTAAAAGTTAATGTAGACTTGTTTTACCCATCAGCAGCAAACTTGGTTGCTGCTGATGGTGTGCTATCCGCTGCAAACTTGGTTGCTGCGGATAGTGAAGTCTTTCAGCAGCAGATTTGGGTGCTGCTGACTGTTGTATTCATTCCACAGCAAAAAGGTTGCTGCTGACCGCCTTAAAGCTATCCGCAGGAAACTTGTTCCTGTTGATAACTTAAAGCGATCAGTGGCAAAGACTTTGCTGTTAAGAGTAAATCTGTCAGCAGTGAAAAAGTACTGCTGACTATAACCTTTTATTAAGAACAAAAACATAGACATATTTACAAGGAAGGATAAAAATTTGAGACATGTCTTATTCAAAGTTCATCATGCCAATTGATTCAACTAGATATCGAAATCTTGCTTCATCAAAAGGTTTAGTGAACAAATCAGCATATTGCTCATTTGTGTGAACCTTGGATAGGACAATTCTCTTTTTCTCAGCTTGATCCCTGATAAAGTGATACCTGATGTCGATGTGCTTAGTCTTGGAATGCTGCACTGGATTATTCGTGATAGAGATTGCACTCATGTTGTCAATGTGAATTGGAGTCTGCATGAAGGTCATTCCATAGTCAAGCATTTGATTTTGGATCCAGATGACCTGTGCACAGCAGCTTGACGCTGCAATGTATTCTGCTTCAGCTGTTGAAGTGGAGACACATGTTTGCTTTTTGCATTGCCATGAGATGAGCCTTCCTCCAAGAAATTGACATCCCCCTGATGTGGACTTTTTGTCCAAGTTACAACCCCCATAGTCACTGTCAGTTTAGGCATAGAGATTGATATTTCCATTCTTTGGATACCATAACCCAAGTTTTGGAGCTCCCTTTAGGTATCTAAGGATCCTTTTGACAGCTTGAAGATGAGACACTTTTGGAGCTGCTTGAAATCTTGCGTAGAGACAAACTGCAAACATGATATCTGGTCTTGAGGCAGTGGGATACATGAGAGACCCTATCATTGCTCGGTACTGATGTTGATCAGTGTCTTGTCCTTCTTTATCCGGAGATAATTGATGGTGCACTTGCATAGGAGTTCTTGCAGCAGAGCAGTCAGCCATTTTGAACCTCTCCAAGATGCTTTTGACATACTTGGATTGACTTATGAAGATTCCATTTGGTACCTGTTTGAATTGAAGTCCTAAAAAGAAATTTAGTTCACCCATTGAACTCATTTCAAATTTGGAATGCATCAGAACTTCAAAGTCTTTGCAGAGCTTCTTTCTTGTAGATCCAAAGATAATGTCATCACCATAAATTTGGACCAACAAAATTTCTCCCCCTTCATCTTTGATGAAGAGTGTCTGATCAATGGCCCCCCTTCTGAAGTTGTTGCTAAGTAGATATCCAGATAAAGTTTCATACCAGGCTCTTGGGGCTTGGTGTAAGCCATAGAGAGCTTTGTCCAGTTTTAAGACCTTATTTGGATGTGCAGGATCCACAAAGCCTGGAGGCTGTTTGACATAGACCTCTTCACCAATCTTTCCATACAAGAAGGCACTCTTCACATCCATTTGATAGATCATAAAGTTTTTGGATGCAGCATATGCCAGAAAGATTCTGATAGCTTCCAGACGGGCAACAGGCGCAAAAACTTCATCATAGTCAATGCCTTCTTCTTGAGTGTAACCTTGAGCTACCAGTCTGGCTTTGTTCTTGACCATGATGCCCCTTTCATCTTGCTTGTTTCTGAAAACCCATCTTGTCTGGATAATCAACAAGCTTCCAAACATCTTGTCTTTTGAATTGCAGCAACTCCTCCTGCATTGCTTCAATCCAGCTGTTGTGCTTGAGAGCTTCATCAATCTTCTTGGGTTCCACCTGAGATAGAAAACAAGAGAACAAACAAATGTTGGCTTCATGAGACTTACTTCTTGTCTGGATACCTGTGTGGACTTGGCCAATGATGTTTTCCAGAGGATGCTCTTTGTTTATTCTTTGTGCTGGTATCACATCCAGCCGTATTCCCTCTTCAAGATTACTTTGGTTTAGATCAGGATTGTCTTCAGTTGTGAGGAGAGGAGCTTGGAGGTTCTGATCATTGTGTTCCACATTGTCAGCAGTATTAGCATCAGAGGCCTCTTCAGCATGGATTGAGGAGGCTTCATTAATGATTTCTTGGTCAGAGAGATTGCTGCTTGTGGTGTTGGAAGTATTGGCTTCACCTGTACCGGCTTCAATAGCTTCTGCCACTGATGGAGGGTCAATGGATGGCCTTTTCATCCTGATGTAGGGACTGGGAAAATCTAGTCTGTAGTCAGTAGAAGAGGTTGAGGCAGAAGATGTTGATTTTGAAGAAGAACACTCCATATTTGAGAATATGAGAGGCTCAAATATCTGGGTGAAGGAGTCTATATCAAAGAGCCAGTTAGGACCTTTGCCTTGTTCACAGACAACATGTTCCCTGCATTCCACATTAGCAGATTCTTCCACAATCCGAGTCCTAGAATTGAACACTCGGTAGGCCTTTGATTGAGAGGAGTAACCCACAAAGTAACCTTCATCAGACTTTGCACCGAATTTAGGAAGAACTCCATGTGTGATGAGGATGGTACATGGACATCCAAAGGGCTTCAGGAAGCCAATGTAGGGAACTCTTTTGAGCCATAGTTCATAGGGTGTTTTCTGGAGAGGCTTAACAATAAGGACTCTATTCTGCACATAACAAGCTGTGCTTACTGCTTCTGCCCAGAAAGTAAGGGGCAGCTTTGAGTCAGCCAGTATAGATCTTGCTGATTCAATCAGAGTCCTATTTCTTCTTTCAGCAACCCCATTTTGTTGAGGGGTTCTTGGAGCACTGTATTGCCTTTCAATGCCCTTGCTCTCACAGAAACTGTTCAAGGTGTGATTTTTAAACTCTGTTCCCTGATCACACCTTATGATCTTTACCTTCAGATTGCTTTGATTCTCTACCCTAAGAATATAGGTTTTGAGAATCTCAGCAGTTTCATCTTTTGTTCTTAGGAAGAATACCCATGAGAATCTGGAGAAGTCATCAGTTATCACCAGACAGTAGGACTTTTTGCCCATTGACATGACATTCGTAGGACCAAAGAGATCCATATGCAGTAGCTGGAGAGGGGTGTCATTTGTGTTCAATGTCTTGGGCTTGTGGGAACTCTTGTGTTGTTTTCCCTTCAGGCAGGCAATGCAGTGATCGTCTAGCTGGAATTCTTTGTCAGGAAGCCCTCTGACAAGATTGTCCTTCACTAATTTATTGATTGTTTTGATGTTAACATGGCTTAACCTCCTGTGCAAGAGAGCGGATTCATCAACTGATGCCTTTGACAAAAAACATGAAACACTACCAGATGGAGTGGCTTCATTCATGTCAAGCACATATAAGTTGTCCTTTCTACGAGCAGTTAGGAGAATCTTCTCTGGAGGGGGTTTAGATAGGCCAGGAGCTAACACGAAACATTCTTTGTCAGTGAAGAGCATCCAATGCTTTTGATCACATACTTGGGAAACACTCATGAGATTGAAATCAAGTTCTTTAACATAGTTGACTCTTTCAATACTCATCCTTTCATTGGACATAGTTCCTTGTCCAGTGATAGATCCACCCTTTGAGTCACTCCCAAAAGCAACATATCCTCCATTGAAATGTCTGAAGTTAGAGAGGATGGACCTGTTGCCTGTCATGTGCCTGGAACAGCCGCTATCTACCACCCAAGTATTGTGTTTGTTGCCTGGCTGTCCCTGCACATGGAAGATATCTAATTAGTGGGAGGATCATTGTAGCATGTAGCATTGTAGAAGATCGTTGCTAATTTGCCATTGTCAGCATGCTTGCAGTCAATGGAACCAATAGTTATGCTTGGAGATTGTTTGGCCTTCCATTGCTGTGTTGGTGGTTTTCTAGCTTTCTTTGCATTGTCGGCAGAAGATGTTGTTGCTGACAATTTTGGCTTATCCGCAGCTGATTTTTCCGCTGAGGGCTTTGCTGGAGCAGTAGCAGTTTTTGCTTTGTCAGCAGCAGATACTTTTGCTGCTGATGCCGTTGTTTTTTATTTTGCTTTGTCAGCAGCAGAGACTTTTGCTGCTGGAGGCTTTGCCTTTTGTTTCCTGGACTTTACTCTATCAGCAGCGATTTTGTTTGCTGCTGATGGGTTGAGTACAGATGAATGATTTGCAATCTGGTTAAAAGGGTTGAACTTGCATGTTGCAGCAAAGTGGTTTGATTCCCCACATATGATGCAAGTTTGTTGAGGTTTCTGCATCTTCACTCTTTGAGGGGATAGAGATTCTCTGAACTTTGTTGCCTTTGCATCATAGCTTCTCACCTGTTTGTTTTCTCAAAGGCATGCTGCTTTGAGTTTCTTTGGTGTTCACAGTAGTGAAAGCAGGTGCTGGCAGTGTGATTGTATTTGCCGCACACAAAGCAGGATAGTGCTATCTTGTCCCGGTGAAAGTCCACATAGTTCTTACTTTGAAACAAATCTTTGAAGTTCCAGGGATGAGCTTTGTTATGCTCAAAAGTGGCTTCTTCTAGTGTCCTTTGAACATATGGACCTTTTTCTCCAAGTGTATGAAAACTATCAAACACCTTTGGCTTTGACTGAGGCTTGGGGTTGGTGAAACCTGATGTCTCTCCCTTCTCAATGTTTAGCTTTCTTCCATTTTGAGGATAGCTAATCTTGATTTGTTTGAATGGGATGGGAGCTGGAATAGTTGGAGTAACAACAGGACGTTCAGTTTTGTTCAGAACAGCTTCAAAGATAGGAGCAGATGGGACTGCACGAGTTTCACAGTGGTCTGAGCAGGTTGACTCAGATTCTGAAGTGGTGGAGCAGTCTTCCACGAAACATGCATCCATTGAAGGATCAAGGTTTCGGTTTGCCGTGTCAAGATTTGCAGTATTGAAGCTCGGTTCGTGAATGGCAACATAGTCAGCAGGAGGAGGAACTGTCTTGTACTCGTCATCATGATATCCAAGTCCAGTTTTTACCCTTTCATGGACTTGAATATCTAACAATCTTTGCAACTTTTTAGATGAAAATTCATATTTTTCAACATGAACTTTCTGTTCAGCCAGTTCAGCTCTGGTAGCTTTAAGTTTTACTAATAGATCATCAATCTGAGTTTCAAGATTGGTTTGTTCATGTTTTAAAGAAGAAATCTCTTTCTTAAGGCAGTTAATCTTTTCTTTGTAACTGTCTTCGACCTTTTTGAATTCAGATTTCATTTGGTGAAACTCTTCATTTTGATCTATTAGATTTTGGTTATGCTTTCTATAACCTAAAACTTTGTCAATGCAAGCTTGAGAGCAAAGATGTTCAAATACCTGAGGTGGTATCTCTGCATTGTCTGCCATAAGTGCTTGGTTGGAGGCAGGAACATCTTCATATTGAAAACTCCAGTCAAATTCTGTAGTTCCAACATTTGCACAGGCTGCAGTTTATGCTGGATGAGTTCCTTGCTGCTGCTGCTGCCTGGGCTGACCTTGGTAAGCTTTTCTTTGATGGCTGGCACCCAGATTGGCTTTAGGTGCCTTGCACTCCCTAGCAAAGTGACCCATTTGGTTACAGTTGTAACATCGGATCTTGCTTTTATCAAGCCCAACTCTGGTGTTTGAGTTGTTGCTTGGAACTGATCTCCTTTCTTTAGCTTGAATCATTTCTAATTCATAGGTTTTGAGCATGCCAAAGAGCTCAGTCATCTGAAGAGTCTTCAGATTCTCTGTTCTTCTGATGGACACTGTATATAATGTCCAACAGCTAGGAAGAGATCTTATGAACTTCTTGAGAATGTCTTCATTTTCCAGATTTACCTTGGAGCACTGCAGTTCTCCAACCAGGTACGTGTACCTGTTATATAAAACTGTTAGTGACTCACCTTCTTTCCAGACGAAGTTTTCATACTGTTGCTTGAGAATGTCACGTCTGTTCTCCTTGACCTCCTCAGATCCAGCAAACATCTTTTCCAAGGCTCCCCATAATTCCTTTGCAGTTTTGTGAGCCTTGAAGTTGTGAAAAACTTCATTTGGAAGGCACATTTGGATAGCTCCTAATGCCTTGAAGTCCACCTCCATTTTCTTGATGTCTTCTTCAGAATACTTGGAGGGTTCCTTCGGAACTAATGGTCCTCCGAAGTCAGTAGAGGCCACCATGGGAACATAAGGTCCATCCCTTATGGATTTCCACATTCCGTATTCATGGTAGCAGAAGAAGCTTTCCATACGGTTCTTCCACATATCATAGTCCTCCCCAGACACCAACCTCGGTGGTCGGTTGATACTGCCGATGTCTTCAGATCCATGACTTTGTGCCATTTTGTTTTGTGTGACTTGATCAAGAATAGAGTTTTGAATAGAATCAGAAAGTGATTAAACAAATGTTAGTTTGTTTAATCTTGAGCCAAAGCTCTGATACCACTTGTAGGATCGTAAGATTACAAGGTGATTCTGTTCTAGTTGATATTGGCGGAAACAATAGCAACCAACAAAGTAAACAAGTAAACAGCAAGAATACTGATAAATGCACTGTTGTATTAGACTTCCGAGATTACAAGTTTACAAGTAAAACACTATCAAGAAGCACTATCAAGGCACACTTACAATGAAGTGTTTACACAGTATTTATAGTAACTTAGAATTAAGACAGACCCTTGATTCTAAGGATTAGATTTAACACAAGCCGTTGATCTTGTTTATTAATCTAAATTACACGCAAAGGCTAATCTAGATAACTTTACTGAAACGTCTTCTTAGGGCATCATTGTTTGCATGCTTGGAGAAGCGCGTCATTGTCCTTTATTGGTTGCACCAGTGAGGTTCCTTCTGCTTGGAGTGTGGCAGTTGCTTTTGCAGAAAGGTGTCAGAGGCGCTTCACATGGATAGTCAGCTGCAACGTTTGGTCTTCAGTGAATAAAGCTATCAGCAGCAGATATGAGAATAATGCTGCTGATAAGCCTATCAGCAACAACTTGTGTTGAATGCTGCTGATAAGCCTATCAGCAGCAACAAGTGTTGGATGCTGCTGATAAGCCTATCAGCAGCAACAAGTGTTGAATGCTGCTAATAAGCCTATCAGCAGCCATATGTGTTGAATGCTGCTGATAAGCCTATCAGCAGCATTTGTACTTAGAATAATTTGGTAGCAATCAGTCTTTGGTTGTACATGCCATGCCCGCGGTGCTTGATGAAGACCATAAAGTGCTTTGTCGAGCTTATTCACTTTATCGATATTATGCGGATCTTCAAAACCGGGAGGCTGAGTGACATAGACTTCTTCATGAACTTTACCATAAAGGAAAGCACTCTTCACATCAAGTTGATAGACCTTGAAGCCGACATATGTGGCATAAGCCAAGAACAGTCGAATGGCTTCAATTCAAGCAACTGGGGCATATACTTCCGTGTAATCCAAGCCCTCTTGCTGATAAAAACCCTGAGCAACCAATCTTGCTTTGTTCTTCACAACAACATGACGATCATCCGTCTTGCATTTGAACACCCATCTGGTTCCAATTGGCTGAAAGCCTTTTGGCAAGTCGACCAAATCCCACACATGCAACTTTTGGAATTGAGACAATTCATCTTGCATTGCCTCAATCCAGCAGTTGTCAGTGAGAGCCTCCTTCACATTCTTCGGCTCTAACTGGGACACGAATGCAGCATGCAGACATGTTTCCATGACACCAGTGTCAAGTATCTCAGTGTAAAGACTGGTGTTCTCAGTGATGGTTCGATGACGAGTCTGAACGCCGGCATAAGGATCACCAATAATGTTGTCGATTGGATGATTCCTATGCACTCTCGTCTCCGGTACAATCGGTTCCTGAATTTCTGGATCAAGATTCGTGCTTAACTCCCCCATTTCCTGTGTTCCAGAGGAAGAAGATTCAATGTTAATTGGATCAGCTGGAGCTTCATTTCCTACAGTTGTGTTAGGATTAGCTGGAGCGTCATCTCCAACGACAAGAACATCTTCACTGTTATCACTGTCATGAGTTCCAGATGCAGATGCAGCATTGGAATCAGGAGTTACAATCAGTACAGTAGCACGAGTAGAGAAGCTGGAGTCATTGTCGCCACCCAATAATTCATAAACATTTGCGGCATCAACTGCAGATAGATCAGGAAGATTGAATGACTTGAATAGCGCATCATAATCAAAACCCCAAGCTGGACCTGTTGGTTAGGGTGGAATGCTGTGTTTACTGCAATCCACTTCAAACCATTACTCGACAGTACGAGTTCCTATGTTGTACACTCTCTTGCAAGGCGAGTTGGCAACGGATCCTAAGAAGATGCCTTCCACCGCTTTTACCTGAAACTTAGAATGGAGGTCTTTGTACTGTAGCAACAAGGAACAGGGACTACCGAAAGGAACTAGGTAATCAAGATTGGGAAGTCGATTGTTGATCAACTCGTAACAAGTCTTGTTGTGCCTTTTCACAACCAGAACTCTGTTTAAGACGTGACACGCTGTATTAACTGCTTCTGCCTAGAAAGTGACAGGAAGCTTTGCATCTGACAGCATAGTCCTTGCAGTCTCAATCAGTGTTCTGTTCTTCCGTTCAGTAACTCCATTCTGCTGAGGCATGTACGACGCGCTGAATTCGTGACGGATCCCTTTCTTGAGACAGAAAAGCTCCATCAAATTATTCTTAAACTCAGTTCTGTTGTCGCTCCTTATCCTTCTGACTTTCAGCTTGCAAAGAGATTCCAAGCTTAGGATCAAGTATTGAAGAATATCAGCAGTCTCGTCTTTAGTACCTAAAAAATGCACCCAAGAAAAACGTGAGAAATCATCAGTTACAACTAGACAGAGCGACTTACCTCCAATACTCCTGATACTTATGGGGCCAAATAGATCCATGTGTAATAGCTCCAAAGGGGTATCAATAGAGTTTTGGAGCTTGGGATTGTGAGACTTCCGTTGCTGTTTGCCTTTTTTACAAGGCATACAGTCATCTGCAACGGTAAACCTCAGCTTAGGAACCCCGGTTACCAAACCGTTTTGGACAAGATGATTCATTTTACGATACGAAATATGTACGAGTTTCCTATGCCACAAGATAGAGTCAAGCTCTGTCGCTTTTGTAAGCAAACAAGTAGCAACTGATGAGGTGGTTGTTGCAACGCTCATATCGATCTGATATGTGTCATTCGTTCTTGGTGCTCTCATCAGAGTCCAGTCTTCGGGAACCTCAAAACCAGGTTTGAGAATCAGGCATTCTGACTTGTTAAACATCACCGAGTACTCCTTATTACACATTTGGGAGACACTCAACAGGTTATGCTTCAGCTGCTCGCAGAAGTTGACATTGTCAAAGCTGACACAACCGTTTGAAACCACGCCTTGACACGTGATGCTGCCGCCTTTTTCTCCGGCAAAGGCCACATAGCCGCCTCTGAATGGTTTAACGTCTTGAAGCAGGGCCATGTTTCCTGTCATGTGCCTGGAACATCCACTGTCTACATACCAGCGGTTAGAGATAGTACCCTTTGGACGTCCCTGCACGAGTAACAAAATAATTAGTTAGATTTGGAGACCCAAGCCATTGTGGTCTTGGGTCGTCCGTCTTTCTCAAAATAAACTACTTCTTCAACTCACAGTCATGATGACTGTTCAAAATTGGTGAATCTTTGGAGGATTTGGGAACAGGAGATTGAGAACCTTTTACTTTCTTGTTCCAGGATCTCTTTTGATTCTTAACCAGAACAAGAGACTTTGGCTCAACCACAGCTGGTGAACTTGTGAAAGCTTCACCTGATTGAGCTTTAGTCAGCTGTTCCAACTTTCTCAACCTCTTATTTCTTCTTCTTCTCTGTGGCTTAGAGAGTCTAGCCACAGATTTCTCACCAGTACGTGTACTACCAGATGTAGACACACGAGGTACAGCAGATTGCTTTACCTTTTTTGCAACAGATGGTTTGGCCTCAGATTTGATCTTTGGCTTTCCCATCGGTTGGGCTGGTGGTTTCACCACATTCTGCTTTGGATGTTTGGGAGATGGTTTCACTGGTGGCGACCTGGGGATAACAGCTGGTTGTGAAACAACAGGCCGTTTCCCTTGGTTCTTAGAAGGACAGTTCACAAAAATGTGACCAACCAAGCCACAGTGAAAACAGTTCCTCTTGTCTACATAAGTTCTCTTGTAAGGCTCATTAGATTTGGCCTTAGAAAACTCTCCATTATGAGCAGGAGGAGTTGGTTTCTGAACAGCAGTCTGAACCTTAACAATTTGATTTTTGGGAGTATAGTATTTTTCCAAATTTTCTTTGTAACCAAGACTAAAGTGAGATGAAAAAGCCTCTTTCTTTACTTGGTTAAGGTTTTTATACCCCCCATAAAGCATTACCTTAAGTTTATCATTTGATTCAATGACATCAGGTTCAGTTAAAATGCAATTATCACCATTAGTGATAATGTTTTTCTTGACTTTCTGTTCAGTCAACAACTCCTCAGATACTACTCCTTCAGGGCAAGAGTTAACCGACCCATCTTCAGAAGCAGTAACAAACTCCTCACTAGATGTGGAGTTAGCCTTACTTGAGGATTCATCCCTTTTAGGGGAATCATCCTTATCAGAGGACTCATCTAGACAAGTGAGATCAATGTCTAATAAGCCATTGACAAACTTCTCACTGATTGGTGGAGGAATGGCATTGGTACCAAGACCTAGACCATTCATTTTCCTCACTACAGATTCGTAGTGTTCCACCATAAAGCGAGAGTTTTTCAACTTCTCATTAGTGCATTTTAACTGCAAGATCTCATTTTGCAGTTTGTTGATTTCATTGTTCCGTTTTTCTAACCCCTTATAAGCAATATCCAAGTGAAGCTGTTGATCGCTCATTTTTAAAGAATACTCACGTTTTTCCTTTGTCAATGTTTCAATAGATTCTTTAAAACGTTTTTCGTTTTCTTTATAGTTTAGAGCTGCCATACTTAGGGGGTTCGATTTTGTCTTGGAGCTTAGAGTTTTCAAGTTTTAGCCCTAGACACTTAGAACATGAAACAACAGAAAAGGGATTAGAGTCTACCTCATGAGATGTACTTGTTGCTTCTCCAATGGCCATGAGAGCAACAGCAGTCGACTCCTCTTTCTCAGCTACAGAAGCTTCCTTTCCTTCAGCTTCCTCCTCTTCCTCTGTAGCAGCAGTAGTAGACTCTTTTGGGTCAGCCATAGAAGCTTCCCTTCTCTCTGCTTCCATCATTTCCATGATCTCAGCCATGAGACCAACCTGTGTTTGTGCGATGATGGCATCGTCAAGATGAACGCCCCAATCAAAGCTGTCGTCATGTTGTGCTACCAGTGCATTGGACGTTCCACTTTGGCTTTGATTGTGGTGGTTTGGATTGTTTTGGCCATGGCTGTTTCCTTGGCTGGGTTGGGTAAAACCAGAGGCAGGTGCTCTGTCTTTCTGACACTCACGAGCAAAGTGTCCATAGTTCAGACACTTGTAGCATTTGGCCTTAGATTTATCAAACCCGACCTTGGCATTAGGATGCCCGCCAATAAACTTTCTTCCTGTTCTGTTCAGGAAACGCTTGGCTCTCCTCAAAAGCATGGCCATATTCCATTGAATATCCATGTCCTCCATGTCATCAGGATCCACTTGATTAAAATCTTCTTCAATCGTCTCTGGATCAGTAAGCTTCCCACCTATGAAATTTTCATATGCAAGCATACAAGATGAGAATAAAGCTACATGATCTTCAGCTATTCTGGCTATAGCTGAGTTGTTAGCTGAAGATGTAGCAGGAGGATTTCTTGAGGTATTTTGATGATGAGACCCCAACCCTGATCCTGAAGCATAGCAAGCATGACCACCACACCCAGTTGAGTGGTCTTCTTCAGTAGGATTTCCAGTGAAGAGGGCAATTCCAGAGCCAGATGACTTGGATGTAGAAGTCGTCCCATGATACATAGAAGGGTCTTGTATCTGGGGTCTTCCAGAGCTCTCCTTTCTTTTCAAGTTCATTTCATGAGCTTGAATCTTTCCTATTGCTTCCTCTACTGTCAACTCATAGAATTTAGGATTTTCCCTCATCAGGGTTGTGTACATCTCAAATTTGGGTGGTAAGGCATCCAAAAACTTTTCCACCATCTCTTCATCAGGATACTTGAGGTCAAAAGTATTCAACTCAGTCTGTAATGATAGAACCTAGAGATGAGGTCATCTAAAGATTCGTTCTCAAAGAATCTAAAGCACTCATACTGCTTCCTGAGAAGATCCCGCTTACTCTTCTTGATGTCACTATTTCCTTCGAATCTCTTCTGTAAGGCTTTCCAGAGATCCTTAGAATTGTCATACCCTCGGAAACTGTGGAACAATTCCCGAGTTAACGCCATAGTGATCGAACCAAGTGCCTTCTTTTCTCAATCATAAGCTTTCTTTTCTTCGTCAGAAAGCTTAGAGATAGGCTTGGGCAATTCATCATCAAGATATATGTGTGTGGGATGCTTATATCCCTCAAGGATTGGTATCCATAGTGATGAGTCGGTATACGAAATGTAGTGCTTGAAACGTGCCTTCCAATTGGAATAATCGTTTACGTTTAGCAACTTAGGTGGTTTCTGAGGTGTACCGATCTCATTATCATAGTTTAACATGTTTCCAAGATTCTGAAGGTTCGACATAGTGAACACTTAGTCAAAATTCAGAAAAATCAGACACAGTTGCGCACTTGAGATTGGCCTTGCGCACTTGAGTAATAGTCTTGCGTATTTAAGACTTGCTCTTGCGTACTTGTAAGTACGCAGGAGGAAATGATTAAGTACGCAAGATATAACTTAAGTTCACACAAGTTCAGTCTTGCGCACTTGTAAGTACGCAGGAGATAACTCTTGCGTATTTAGTAAGTACGCAGAAGACTGTACTTTTTGCCAAAAATGGTAAGTACGCAGGATACCTTTTCAGCAACTCTCACCAACCTTTTCCGGTGACTGGAAAATCGTCGGAGATGGTAAAAGTTGGTCTGATGATTACTGCAAATGAGCCAAAGAGTCAGAAACTTGTTTCTAACCAACCTTTGATGCTCAAATACACAACAAAAAAATGGTTTTTGAGAGATTTTTGCTTATAAAAAAGTGCTCAAGAGCTACCCTTTTTTATCACAAAAATCAACAAAAATACCTCTTTTTGCTTGTAAGACTCAGTAAAAACGTCTCCAAACTCACTTACAACACTCGAATTCAAGAGCAATGCTCTGATACCACTTGTAGGTCCCTTCGTGTGTGTCGGATCGTTGCATGCAAGTGGTCTAGTAGTCGGACCGGGTGCGGAATACCCGTGACTAGGCGGAGAGTCTAACTAAAACAAAGTAAATCAAACACGAGAGTCACAATAAAAGCTCTTTCTATTATAAACACTCGACGGTTACAGAGAGATTACAAATTGCGTACTTAACAAACTGAGTTCGTCTAAGGTATGAGTTTTGCGTACTTATCCTCTGTGAACCAAACCTATTTATACAGTTCTGATGCCTGCACACTAGGACCAAATGCTCTTGCGTACTTAGCAAGTACGCATGGGTCTTCCTGCGTACTTGCTAAGTACGCAGGAGCTTTCTCCTGCGCACATGTAAGTGCGCAAAACACTTAGAAGAAATGCAACATACACTATATAAAAGTAAATACAACTCGATAAACTATTACATAACGACTCTTACATACAAAGACAAATTACAGACATTAGAAGTACAAACTAAGACTCTATCCAGAGTGTTGTCACAGGAAAGTGCATCAACAATTATTATTTAATATAATTTGACTTTCATTACTACTTGATTGAAAATAAAAGTTAAATAATTAGATTTTAAAGTTTTTTATGATAATAGATAATTTAAATAAATGTATTTTATTAGTATAATTAGTATTTTTTTAATATATTATTATTATTAAAAGATGAAAATGTATTTAATAGGAGAGAGAGGCGGGAAAAAAAATGATGAGGGTGAATATGGAGGCGACATGTGACAAGAAAAACCTTTATTTATTAGATAGTATAGATAATGATATTATAAATAAATTATTAAAGAAAAACACTAATTATATTAAATAATCTATACTAATAAATAAAGGTTTTTAATGTCACTTGTCACTTTCTCGTGCCTCCTTACATTGGTTTTCCCACCACTCTCTCATAATAAATGCGTCACTATATTATTAAATAATAATGATATTATAAATAAATTATTAAAGAAAAGCACTAATTATATTAAATAAGAATATATAATAGGATATCAAAATATAACTAATTAAAGAAAAATATTAATTTGTTATATGCACACATTTCCACTTGATATATATTGAGACGATCATAATAGTCTGACAAGTTATGACGTATCTACAAATTTATAAGTTATATTATTTTTAATATACGACTCGTGTAATACACGGGATTCTAACCTAGTATAGTATATAGATAGATATATAGGTAAAGAGTAAAATGAAAACCCTCTTCACTTAAGAAAACCCACTAAACCCTATGAAAAAAAATAGAAAAAAAAGTTTTAATTTTTTTTTTGGGATTGATTATAACCCTAAAAATAAGCACTTTCATCAAAAAAATAAAAAAAGGGCGAGTGAAAAAAAACAAAAAAATATGTAAAAAAATAGCAAAAAATCCCCTTTTTTTTTACTAGTTACATATGTAAAAAATGTCAGACTTATATGTAAAAAATGTCAGACTTTTTAAAAAAACCGCTCGGCGTTTTTTTGTTATATTTTTTATCCATAACTGATAAAATTGAATGTAGAATTCATCCCAAAAATTAAAATTCTTTGTTTTTGATGTGTTACATATGTAAAAATAGAGTTTAGTGGGTTTTCTCAAGTGGAGTGGGTTTTTGTTATAATCTTGTCATATATATATATATATATATATATATATATATATATGGGGAGAATCAAATAATAAGTAGTTTTTCGCTAAAAAAATCTAAGAAATAACAAAAACCTTAAGAAACGATATCAAACGAACTCCAATTGAGCTAATTTCAGCGGCCTTGGAACCGTCTCGTTGAACTCTACCATCTTAGCTTTTAGGGTTTAGCTTTTAAGGTTTAGATTTTACGTTTGAATTTTAGGGTTTTAACCTTATGGTTTAGCCTTAAGGTTTAGATTTTATGGTTTAGGTTTTTTTTTTAGGGGTGGGGGTGGAGGGTTTAGGTTTTCGGGAGTGGGTGAGGGTGGGTTTAGGTTTTTAGGGGGTGGGGTGTGGGATTTAGGTTTTTAGGGGGTGGGGTGGGGTTTTAGGCTTTTCAGGGTAGGGTTGGGAAGGTTTAGGTTTTTGGGGGTGCGGGCGGAGCGGGGTTTAGGTTTTTGGGTCCGGGTTATGGTTTGATGAGACGGTTCCAACGTCGCTGGAATGAGCTCAATCGGAGTTCGTTTGACCCACTTCTTAATATTTTTCTTAGCGAAAAACCATTTTTTAGTAGAAGCGTCATATATATATATATATATATATATATATATATATATATATATATATATATATATATATGTCTCCTTTTGCTTTCCAATAACTCAAGTAAATTGTAAACACCCAAGATCATATGATCCTGGGGCTATAACTAGACAACAAATTTGTAAGAAAATGCATCAAAACACTTCAAACCACACCAAAACCAAATGTTGACCACATATAGCCAGCAACATATATCTTACAAGTAAAGTGGAAAAGGGTACCAATTACTAGAACCAAGGACTTTGTCGGAAGAACTTGTTATATAAGTTTACAAATGAACTAGAAACCAATATTACAATATATTACATACTTTTTTAAGGAGCATTATAATTCGATCTCGATCTCGATCTCATCCCAGTTTACTTTGAAGAGTAAAGGTTATGCCCATGAAAATCATATTAGCTTCACACCGTGATCCATACTCAAGTGTTATGACAACTATGTATAATATGAAATCAATATAAATTAACTTACTTCATTACTTGAAGAATGAATATGATTTAGGGATCACTTAAATAAGCACGCCATTTATCGTTAAATGGCAAGTCATTTGGACTCATACTTGGAACATCGTAATTTTGAAGAGTGTTGATTATCTGCTTAGTTTCACCTAGAAGTCGGGCTGCAGCTTGGATGCATGCCTCTCTTTTCTCTATGACACTAGTGTGGCATTTCATGGCTATGACTTGGGGTAAGTTGGTGAGACATGCAGCCATTATGTCAGCGATCCTTGATGATAACTCAGCAAACAGTTCCTTTTGGCTTTCCTTGTCATCAATGATTTCTTTGGTGATACGAGACATTGAGTTCACAGAAATAGACATGAATTTGGAATCAGTACTATCCATATTTCCTACCCTTTCTTTGATCTTGTTTTCAGCTTTCTCCAAAAACAATTGAACAACTTGTCGTGTTGTATCCACTTGGCAAGCATCTATATTCAATTGAGAAGCAACATCTCGCAACTTGATTCCTACCATGTGTGACAGACATCATGTCACACCCCCAATATTTATTTACTTAATAAATAAATAAAGGCCGCAACGATTGGTTCATTACATAATAACGGAAGCTGTATTAGTGATTTCTAAGACTACATATACAAATTACTAATACTAATTAATACAATGATCTAAGTCCTTCTAGATCAATGATAGACTTGAGACTTGATAATCTATGCCCCTTCAGGTACTAGGATTTGTTCCAACATAGCTAGCCTATTCCAACCGCGTCATGGAAAAGTGATACCTGAAAAACATACTTGAAAGTGTCAACACAAAGGTTGGTGAGTTCACAGAGTTAGTTATTTCAGTGTAAAGCGGTTTTCCTGAAAACATGACGATGACCTCATAGTCTTAAAACCTAGTAGTTTTTCCCTGAAAACACGTACATGACCTTACCGTCATAAAATAAGTAGTTTTCCCGAAAACATGCACATGACATTACCGTCATAAAATAAGTAGTTTTTCCCGAAAACATGCACATGACATTACCGTCATAAAATAAGTAGTTTTCCCCGAAAAAATGCACATGACACTACCGTCATAAAATAAGTAGTTTTCCCCGAAAACATGCACATGACACTACCGTCATAAAATAAGTAGTTTTCCCCGAAAACATGCACATGACACTACCGTCATAAAATAAGTAGTTTTCCCACGAAAACATGCACATGACATTACCGTCATAAAATAAGTAGTTTTCCCACGAAAACATGCACATGACATTACCGTCATAAAATAAGTAGTTTTCCCCCGAAAATATGTACATGACATTTCCGTCATAAAATAAGTAGTTTTCCCCGAAAACATGATGATGAATTCCTTGTAAACAAATAGTTCTAAGTGCATATGATAAACAAAACAAGTATTGATGATCCATTTGTATGCTAGCTAGGCTTACAAATAAAATGTTCATACATGATACCGTAACAAACCTATCTGGTAAATGCCCCTCCCTCGCTTTACCACAAGAACGGAATAAGACAATATGCGGACATTCGACCATTCAGGTCCCGGTTAGCGCGACTAACCATGACCGGGGGCGTCACCCCTAATAGTACTATTCATAGAATCCTAGGCTAAGTCCATAGCTAACAGTTACAAATGTTGATGATGTTCAGGGGACTTTAAGAACTCTCCTCATCTAAAACATAATGTTAGTGTCTTGTTTTGTTGTTATCATATAAAAATGTTTGCAATGTTTTCTCAAGTGCATGAAACAACAATGTTTCCAAATGTATTGAGCAATAACGTAAAGCATGTTATGTAAGTATGTTTCTCCCCCTGTAGTTTACAAAGCATTAAAAAGCGAAAAGGGGCCATGAACTCACCTTGTGATTGATGTATGCTAGCAAATAACAGTGTGCTAATAGTTCATGTCTATCCATACCCTAATCACACAAGGGTACTAAGGTGTTAAGACTACCCGTCTTAATTGCAAGTTGTTCACCCGACTTAACGAATCCCGTTAAGTACGTCTTTGTTAAAAACTGTGTTTTTCCATGTTACGACTCATTGGTGATTATTATTCCAGTATAGATGTTTACATATTTTCTGAGAAAATATTATGTTTCCATATTGGTGACTTATTACGTTTACCAAAAATAAATTACTATATTTGTAAAGATTCATAAGTTATTCACATTAGGGTTCACACATATTTATATAATTATTTCCCATAAACAATTATATATAATCTCAAATATCGTTCAAGTTATCCATGCATGTTAATTATCCTACGTACGTACAATCCCCGATACTACGTCCACATGCAAATACTTATATTCCGAACGATATTTAGTAACTTAGTTACGTTCATCATGCATACATCTTTATTTATTTTTATCAATGCATGCATACATGTATTTCCACATCTCTCCATATATTTGCATATGTTTCACGATGTCATGTGATTACTTATTTTTAACCGAACGTTTTTAGGTTTCATGCATATAGATTCACTTACAGTTTATATCATGCATATGTGCTTTTTATATTTACCAAATGTTCTAAACATTTCCATCATAACAAGTTTCATGTTCAACACATAACTATAATTTGCAAGTTCCAAATCTTTTAAGTGTTTCGTCTAATATTTTCGATGATCTATTTCAAGATATGAATACATTTCATTATTTCATGTATATATACATTTGATCATGTTCTAAATCAACAACTTGACAACTACATACATATGTATTCATACACATATATCACGGTTTCCATATGCATATATATATATACACACACATACAACTTAACTTTATCAATTAATGATCATGCATGTTTCTCTACAAATATCATAAAACATTTTTCTTTAAACTACAAACTATATGTCATCGTATACTTCTTGCAATTTTCGGTCTAGCATATATATACATAAACAAATCTTAGACTTTTATGTCACTAATGTTTGCTTCGTAAAACAATAATCAAACGAAATCCGATTGAGCTAATTTCAGCGGCCTTGGAACCGTCTCGTCGAACTCTACGATCTTAGATTTTAGGGTTTAGCTTTTAAGGTTTAGATTTTACGTTTGAATTTTAGGGTTTTAGCCTTACGGTTTAGTCTTAGGGTTTAGCTTTTATGGTTTTGGTTTTTTTTAGGGGGGTGGGGGTGGGGGGTTTAGGTTTTTAGGGGGGGTGGGGGTTTTAGTCTTTTCAGGGTAGGGTTGGAGAGGTTTAGGTTTTTGGGGGTGCGCGTGGAGGGGGGTTTAGGTTTTTGGGTCCGGGTTAGGGTTCGATAAGACGGTTCCAACGCCGCTGGTATGAGCTCAATCGGAGTTCGTTTGACCCACTTCTTAGTATTTCTTAGTGAAAAACCACTTTTTAATGGAACCGTCCCATATATATATATATATATATATATATATATATATATATATATATATATATATATATGTATATCTCCTTTTGCATTCCAGTAACTCAAGTAAATTGTAAACACCAAGATCATATGATCCTGGGGCTATAACTAGACAACAAATCTGTAAGAAAATGCAACACTTCAAACCACACCAAAACTAAATGTTGACCACATATGGCCAGCAACATATATCTTACAAGTAAAGTGGAAAAGGGTACCAATTAGTAGAACGAAGGACTTCGCCGGAAGAACTTGTTATATAAGTTTACAAATGAACTAGAAACCAATATTACAATATATTACATACTTTTTTAAGGAGCATTATAATTCGATCTCGATCTCATTCCAGTTTTGTAAGGCCCCAAAACCGGGAACCTTACTTGTTGGCTCAAACGTAAGCTAAGTAGTCATAGACATCAAACTAAACACAATTCATTGCAGCGAAAATCAAATAGTCAACAAAGGTCAACGACCCGACCCAAACATAATTCAAATCAAGTACTAATATCAAAATGTCTCAACGAAACAACTAGTAAATAATGTCATCACAAACGCTCACGGTAACCAAATGCCATCAGAAGCCGCCAGCTCACACCTTCTCTTTACCTGAAATACATGCTTAAAAGTCAGCAACGCGGAGTGAGTTCTATAGTAGTTCCTTAGGGAATATTGAATCCCAAAACGTTATAAAATAGTTTCCATCTCAAAGGTTTATTCATAGTACTTTCTCAATAGTTCAAACAGATATATTTTATCGACAAACAATTATACCATGTTCCCCGGTCCGAAGACACAAGCAAACATGATCTCCCGCCTGACTTACATCAGACACAATATCCCGTTGACTAACGTCAACACAATATCAAGCTTACGCTCGATCTCCCGCCTGACTAATGCCAGACTCAATATCCCATTGACTAACGTCAACACAACATCAAGCTTACACTCGATCTCCCGCCATGGCGTTTAAGTACGTGACACAAACTCATACACACATGCAAGCATAACGATTATTTAAAAGCATATATTTCTTTACCAAAAGCGTCGCCTATGCATGCGACCTACTGAAAACACGTTTTACATGTATTAATGCCCAAAACAATAAAATATTTAAAGGTGGGCGATAGAAACTCACTTTTGCTCAACACACCTCGTTCTCTAAAACTTGCAAACTCCCCGTGCTCGTTTTTCGACTTTGCACCTAAAACACATGCAATACACGAGTCAATAATGTGACCCGACTTAATTCCACACCTACACAACTAACCCTACGTCGCGCACGACTTCATGCATGTGCATGGCACCATGCATGCTCTCCATGCATTACATGAAACTCACGTTCATGTTCCCGACGTAACCAACTACCTATCTCTCTTTCGTACGACTCCCGCCATGCACGCGTACCATAACCCGGTTCCCCAATGGTTTTCGACAGCCCCTGCCGCCCTGCACTGCCGCGAACATCCCATGCATGGCCACCATGGCCTACGGCCGGTCTCCTCCCTGCTGCCGTGCCTCCCCGGATGCTACCGCTGTGAAGTCCGAAACCACCAAAGCCGTGAATGGCTCCTTTTGGGGACTGTCGTGACATGTTACACCATCTCCAAACTCCTTGCACGGGTTCCGGCTCCCCCGAGTCCTAGCCACACGCCCGTAAGCCACCATCCTAGCACCTTTAGGGTTTTCAACCAACGCTCACTCGACCCCCACAAGCTTTAACTACTAAAATGAGTATACGTACGCGATATAGGAATAATACCTTCGATCCGAGCGACTCGTGCAAATCGAATCGCCTAGAACTCTCCTTCTCATTTCCCTAGTTCCATACGAAACCCTAGAATCATACCACGAGTTATCACGGTTATACGGGAATCAAATCACGTAACAAAATGACTAAATGCTCACGATCTTACCTTGCTTTGAACTTGAAACACGATGAACGGCCTCTCTTTCCCTCCTCTTCCTTCTCGGCAGCCACAAACCCCAAATGGGGTTCTCCCCATTGCGTAACACCCTAAAAGGGTGTCTCCCTTATCGGGCTCGGCCCTAGCGCGCAACCGTTTAGCCCCCGGGCTCGGCCCATCTCCTGTTTTTAGTAGAAACCCCCCACTAAGTCTTGATATTTACTCGTCACCCCTTCTAGGTTTATTTATATAAAAAAAAACCCGACACCACACCTCTGTTAGGTCTCGTTACTATCTCGTAGCAATCCGTCCATTATGTTACATCATATACACATATGTACACTAATCCCATTGGTTTTATAAAAACCGGGATGTTACAAGTCTTCCCCCCTAAAAGAGGTTTTGTCCTCGAAACCAGCGTCATCCGGAAATAAATGCGGATAGCGTTCGCGCATCTTCGCCTCCGGCTCCCAAGTAGCCTCAGATCCCTTACGATGCTTCCATTGCACCTTAACGATCGGGATTACTTTCCGTCTCAATCTCTTTTCCTTCCTATCCAATATAGCCACCGGTTCCTCTACATAATTTAGCTTATCGTCCACCACAATGTCGTCTAACGGCACATGTTCAGTAGCGTCTACCAAACACTTCCATAAATGAGACACATAAAAAGTTGGGTGTATCCATGCCAGTTCGTCTGGCAACAATAGTCGGTAGGAGACACTACCAACACGCTCCTCAATCATAAACGGTCCGATATACCTTGGACTAAGCTTTCCGCGTTTCTGGAAACGAATGATGCCCTTTCAGGGCGACACCTTAAGCATCACATAATCCCCTGTATTAAGCTCTATAGGTCGCCGTCTCTTATCAGCATAAGACTTTTGTCGATCCTGAGCGGCTTTCATTCTCAGCTTTACCATCTCAAACTTCTCAGAAGTTGCTTTCACAACGTCTAAACTTCCTAACTCTTTCTGTTCGATCTCTCCCCAGCACACTGGAGTCCTACATCTTCTCACATAAAGCATCTCGTATGGCGGCATTCCAATAGTCGTATGATAACTATTGTTATAAGAAAATTCCGCCAATGGTAAGTGACTATCCCATGCACCACCAAAATCTATCACACACGCACGAAGCATGTCCTCCAATGTCTGTATTGTCCGCTCTGACTGACCGTCAGTCTGAGGGTGATACGCCATGCTAATATGTAACCTCGTCCCCATAGCCCCATTGAATCTCTTCCAAAAATTCGACGTGAACCTCGTATCCCGATCAAATACAATAGAAATCGGCACTCCATGCCTGGCAACAATCTCATTCACGAACACCTCAGATAACCTCTCATAAGAGAAAGTCTCTCTAATCGGTAGAAAATGAGCGCTTTTCCTTAACCGATCCACTACTACCCAAATCGTATCATGCCCCTTCGCCGTCTTGGGCAACTTCATAATAAAATCCATCGTAATGTGCTCCCATTTCCACTTTGGTATCTCTAACTGTTGGATTTTACCATAAGGCTTCTCGTGCTCTGCCTTAACCTGCAGGCACGTCAAACACTTGCCCACGTACTGGATCACATCATGCTTCATCCCTGGCCACTAATAGTTACCCTTCATGCCCTGGTACATCTTTGTCGTACCCGGGTGAATCAAGTACCTTGACTTGTGTGCTTCGTCGAGCACTTGTTCTCTAAACCCACCAAACTTTGGTATCCAAATACGATCATTCTTGACCCACACCCCATTACTATTCTCAGTCAACAATTCACGCTGCCTGAATATTCTTTCTTCCTTCAACTTCTCCTCCGCAAGGCCTCCGCTTGCACATCTCTTAGTAACGTCAGAAAATCTGGTGTTACTATCAATTGACATGCTTAACCCTAATTGGAGCGTGTTCCTCCTTGCGACTCAACGCGTCCGCAACCACATTTTCTTTAACAGGGTGGTAAAGGACTTCACAATCATAGTATTTTATTAGCTCTAACCACCTCCTTTGCCTCATATTTAATTCTTTCTGCTCGAAGAAGTACTTCAAGCTCTTGTGATCCGTGTAGATAGTGCACTTGACTCCATATAAATAATGCCTCCATAACTTAAGTGCAAACACCACTGATGCTAGTTCTAAATCATGAGTAGGGTAATTCACCTCGTGCGTCTTTAATTGTCTTGACGCATAAGCAATTACTTTACCTCGTTGTATCAACATGTAACCCAGACCCAAATAAGATGCATCCGAATACACCACTAAATTTGTAACATTTCTGATTTTAGTATTCATATTTCAATTCAATGTAATGTATTTCGAACTCAATACCCGTGCACTGTCTTAATATTTTCTCGCCGTAAATTAAATGCAAGGATACTATACAAATTCGCAAGTTTTACTCGATCATATACAATTAAAACGCTATACAAGAAACTATGTTAATCAAACTTATCAAATCTGAAAAGTCAAGGACTAAAGTTGAAAAATATCAAGAAATCCTAGTCTAGCACGGTCGCGCCAAGTGCTTTGGCACGGTCGCGCGACTTGCTTTGGAACGATCGCGCCCGGTGCCTAAGCACGGTCGTGCCTGCGTAACAGTCGAAACGTAAATGCAGTTTCAAAACGCTCGATCGTTTGAAATTCAAAACCGATTACGTTTTATTTTCTTTGACAAAGAAAATATCTCAGTCCATTACAATTTTTATCAATCCAATTTCGTTTTCCTCTCAAGAAACCGTCCAATATTTCTCCCAAGCCTCGAATCATTCTTTTCGATCCTGTTGCTATCAATTAATCAAGGAACTCAATCCTCCGAGCATCTCTAAGTTTTCTGAAGGGGTTGGATCAGCCGGAAATCACAGCAGAAGACGCCGGGAAGAAATCTCGCCGTCGCCGGAACCTCCTTCTACCGTCCTATATCGATTCTCGGTTATTCAAGGTAATTGAAGCCATTTATTTCATTTAATTAGTCTCTATATCGAAAGCCCCTTATCAATTTGGGCTTACATTATGTAAATCATCCCGAATCAGAACTATTATTTTAATAAAAATGATTTAATCGATTCCACTCTTAAACACGATATACAATTAATTTATATGAATAGACTCATAACAACTCAGTAATCAAAAGCCCTATCAAATCCAACGCTATAAATACAAAAATTGTTCAATTCGTGTCTGACTTGGAAGAGACACGGTCGCGCTAATCATATAGCGCGGCCGTGCCTCATGAAACGCGGTCGTGCCGAATAGCAGCGCGGTAGTGTCCTCCTGTCCAGACCTAGTCATGCCCTTTGGGCTAGCCTCTGTTGTGTCTAAAAATCATAGACACGACCGTGCCGAGCCAAGGCATGGTCGTGCCTGTTGACTTGTCTTAGTTTGTGCCCTTTGTTGATCAACCCGGTCGCGCCCCGACTAGCGCGGTCGCGCCCGTGGCTTGAGCACGATCGTGCCCTTCCGAGGCACGGTCGTGTGTGACTCAGAACTTTTAACAGAATTATAATTTTATATTTTTCAATCAGTAAATGTTTCAAATTTTATAAAAAAAATATGTTTTCTGTACTTGAAAAGATTTAAAATTTAATCTGGACATAAATATTATTTATTTGAAAGTTTATTTAAAAATTTATAAAAAATTAAAATTATATTTATCTTACACTTAAATGATGTTTTAAATGATTAAGTTACAAAGTTTATAAATAAATAAGATAATAATTATTTATTTAATTCATATTTAAACAAAAATCATTTATTTATTTATACTTAATTACAATCAATATTTACATTATTTCATAAACTATAATCATTTATTTACTTATTAAATTACATTTATCACATGCATTATTTTCATAATCAACAATTTTATAAAAATTCTATTTTTCAATTCCAAACTTTAATCAAATGTTCCAAAAATGTTTACTACAACCTTATATATTTTATTTAATACTTTTTATACACAAATTCAACCTTCAATGTTAGACTTAAACTTTGTGCACCTATTTGATTCAATATACATTACTATCTAGGTTAACCCGTGCGTATCAATGACCCTTATTTTATCTATACTCTTTGTTAGCTACACCTGCATACCAAGTGAGTATTCACAACCCCTTTTTACTCTTTTACACTTTTGGGGTGGAACATGAACTTTATACACATTACACATTTACATTTACACAAACAACACAAGTGCAAAATCCTATTTACATACATGTGTGCAAAATTTGAGCTTTGTGCCCGAGTGCTAGTTGTGCTAATCTTTGTGCAAACTTATGTGCAATCATTAACTATACAAGCCGACAGTTTTCAATGATAGATCTATTGAGTCTGACAAACCCACCCAAGTGGAGGTGATTGATACCGACAACACAATTTGCATACTAGTTACAAAGGTTTGGTTGTACTTGATTACACAATAGCTGCTCCCCATAAATGCCTTATTTTATCATGTCTTGTAAAGGATTTGTTTTCAACTATATGCTATCTATATACAACTGTGTTATACTCACCAACTTTTTAGTTGACTTTATTTTATTCATGTTTCAGGCCCTAATATGTGAGAATGATTCAAGACGTGCTCAATATAGGATTTGGACTTAGCAATTTAAATAAAGAATTCTATGAGTTGTTTTATGGTTCTTTGTTTGAATTGGGTTGTACTTGGATTATTTGTACTGGAAATTTGACTTTAATATATTTCAATTTAGTCAACCATGTGCTATGAACAGTCTACATGTCCCGCCCCGATGATTCCGCCATCGGTCGGGGTGTGACAAAATTCTCCATCCCTTCTGGTAACGTTAACACCGGTGCTTCAGTCAATCGGTTCTTTAGCTCTTGAAACGCACCTTCTTGATCTGCTCCCCAAGTAAACTTCACCCCCTTTCGAGTAAATTTAGTTAATGGCGTCGCTAGCCTGGAGAAGTCCTTAATGAACTTCCTATAATAGCCCGCCAACCCCAAGAAACTACGCATTTCCGTTGGAGTCTTCGGAGCGTTCCACTTCACCACCGCTTCAATCTTCGTAGGATCCACCATTATCCCTTCTGGGTTAATAACATGACCCAGAAACTGTACCTCCCGTTGCCAAAACGCATTCTTCGAGAAAGCTTTTCTCGCCTCAACGTCTCCAACACTTCTCGCAGATGCTCTCCATGCTCCTCCTCGCTCTTAGAATAGATTAGAATATCGTCAATAAATACGATCACCGGTCTATCTAGCATCGGTCTACACACACGATTCATTAAGTCCTTGAATGTTGCAGGAGCATTCGTTAACCCAAAGGACATAACTAAGAATTCATAATGCCCATAACGTGTCCGAAATGCAGTCTTCGAAATATCCTCCTCCCTAACCTTCAACTGGTGATATCTTGACCTTAGATCTATACGTGAAAACCACTTCGCCCCTTGCAGTTGGTCGAACAAGTCATCAATACGTGGTAATGGATACTTGTTCTTCATCGTCAACTTATTAAGCTCTCGGTAGTCGATGCACATACGCATGCTACCATCCTTCTTCTTTACAAAAAAGACCAGTGCACCCCACGGTGAGATGCTTGGTCTTATGAACCCCTTATCCAACAAATCTTGAAGTTGCTCCATGAGCTCCTTCATCTCTGTCGGTGCTAAACGATACGGCTCTTTAGCGACCGGCTGTGCTCCTGGCTGTAAATCAATCTGGAATTCGATTTCTCTCTCTGGTGGTACTCCTGTCAAGTCATCAGGGAAAACATCAGGAAAGTCTTGTACCACCGGAACTTCTGGCAATTCTACTATCTTTGCTTCAGTATTAGTGATATAGGCTAGGTATGCCCCGCATCCCCGCTTCAAGGACTTTACTGCCTTCATCATCAAAATCAATCTCGGTAGAGACCTCTCTGTCTCCATACACCGTTACTACTGTACCTTTCAAGGATCTCAACTTTATCATCTTCCTTCGACAAACTATATCCGCATCAAATCAGCCAACCAGTCCATACCCAATACTACGTCAAAACCTCCCAAAGCGATTATAAATAATCTAGCGGGAAACCTATAACCCTCTAGATTGATATAACAATCATCTAATGCTTCAATCACCCTGGTGGGCGATCCCACCGCAGTCTCAACACTGAATGGCTTCTTTATCATTCTAGCAGTTCTACGTAAACTCTTACAGAAAGATGGGGCTACAAAACTCTTACTTGCCCTAGAATCAAATAAAACAGTAGCTGGTACATCATTAATAAGAAAAGTACCTGAGACCATGTCCGGGTCGTTCTTCGCCTCAGCTGCAGTCATAGTGAAGGCTCTCCCCTTTGCTTTAGGATTCTCATCCTCTTTCTTCATTGGAACCATTTCCTTGCTTGGTCCCGCACCCTGACCTGTCTTACAATCCTTTGCCCTATGGCCGACACCTCCACACTGATAACACTTAGGATCACGCGGGCACTCTCTAGAGAAATGTCCCACCTTACCGCATCTGTAACACATAACAGAATCAGCTTTGAACTCGCCCGAGTGCAACCTCCCACATTTAGGACATGGATATGGACCCTCGGTCCTTGCCTTCTTTCCAAAGGGAACCTTTTGGTCCCTAATGAATCTCTTACTAGGCACAGTCCATTTCTTTTCTTCTGGCTTCTTTTCCTGCACCTCGGTACTCATGACATCATCATATAATGTCCCACTTAGTTCCATAGCTTCGTTAAAGCTCGGCGGTTGCTAAGCCTTGACTAAATGCCTCACCTTATCAGGAAAACCTTCTACATACAATTTCTTCCAACGCTCATCATTACCAGCTAAGTGTGGCACTAGATGCGCTATCTCAATGAACTTTGAAGTGTACTCATGGTGTGTTAGTTTACCCGCTTGAGAGTCAAAAACTCTCGCTCAACCCTCTCTAGCTCCGCTGGAGCATAGAACTTCTACCTCACTAACCCCTTCAGATCATCCCAAGTCATGTCACTCAATTCTTGAACAGTCTTCTTATCTTTGACCGAGTTCCACCATTGTAGAGCTTCCCCAGCGAAAGAGTGTGAAACAAATTTCACAATCTGGTTCAGATTACATTCACTGATCGAGATGGTAGACTCCATCTCAGTAAGCCAGCGGTACGTAGCCACTGTATCTTTACGCCCATCAAACTTAAGCGGACCGCACTTCTTGAAGTACCCATAGTCACAGTTACCACCGTTCCCGGACGGTTTCTTCTTTTCTTTCACCTCATCCAGAACTCTCTTCTCTAACTCTTTGAATGCCGCTTTCACAATGTCTGGCAAGTACTCGTGGATCATCTCCACCACTTCTTTCTTCATCGCATCATGAACTGTTGGTTCGAACTGGAACTCTTCGTTGTGCTCAAAGTGCACTGAAGGTTCAGTGTGCATGGATGGTTCAGTGTGAACCAACACCTCCACTCCATTACCGTCCTCATTCTGAACATTCCTATGACGCCTCCCGGCGTTAGCATTAACAACAACTTGTATTTTGGTTCCATCTACTTACTAAAATTTTAACAAACGGAGCAATATTCAGGTACAGTTTAAAACATTACGAGCAGTGCAATTAGCTAATGACGGTGGCCAATCGCCATTACCCTATCGCCTTGCTTTTAAGGTTTTAAACCTTCCCTGTACTGCATCTTGGCATAACGCCCCTGTCTTAGCCTACTAACATGACACATTTACATGGCATACTAACACGACACTCATACAAACTCATACCTGGCGCTTCTGGTTTTTGGTTACACGTGATGACATTTCCACTCATTGGTCCCATTCTCAGTCTAAGTCTAGGCATCGAGGGTGCCCAAATTATTTAAACCTGACTCTGATACCAACTTGTAAGGCTCTAAAACCGGGAACCTTACTTGTTGGCCCAAACACAAGCTAAGTAGTCATAGACATCAAACTAAACACAATTCATTGTAGCAGAAATCAAATAGTCAACAAAGGTCAACGACCCGACCCAAACATAATTCAAATCAAGAACTAATATCAAAATGTCTCAACGAAAAAACTAGTAAATAATGTCATCACAAACGCCCACAGTAACCAAATGCCATCCAGAAGCCGCTAGCTCACACCTTCTCTTTACCTGAAATACATGCTTAAAAGTCAGCTACGCTAAGTGAGTTCTATAATAGTTCCTTAGGGAATATTGAATCCCAAAACGTTATAAAATAGTTTCCATCTCAAAGGTTTATTCATAGTACTTTCTCAACAGTTCAAACAGATATATTTTATCGACAAACCATTATACCATGTTGCCCGGTCCGAAGACACAAGCAAACATGATCTCCCGCCTGACTTACGTCAGACACAATATCCCGTTGACTAACGTCAACACAATATCAAGCTTACGGTCGATCTCACGCCTGACTAATGCCAGACTCAATATCCTGTTGACTAACGTCAACACAACACATGACACAAACTCATACACACATTCAAGCATAACAATTATTTAAAAGCATATATTTCTTTACCAAAAGCGTCGCCTATGCATGCGACTTACTGAAAACACGTTTTACATGTATTCATGCCCAAAACAATAAAATATTTAAAGGTGGGCGATAGAAACTCACCTTTGCTCAACACATCTCGTTCTCTAAAACTCGCTAACTCCCCGTGCTCGTTTTCGACTTTGCACCTAAAACACATGCAATACACGAGTCAATAACGTGACCCGACTTAATTCAACACCTACACGACTAACCCTACGTCGCGCACGACTTCATGCATGTGCATGGCACCATGCTTGGTCTCCATGCATTACATGAAACTCACGTTCATGTTCCCGACGTAACCAACTACCTATCTCTCTTTCGTACCACTCCCGCCATGCACGCGTACCATAACCCAGTTCCACAATGGTTTCCGGCAGCCCCTTCCTACCTACACTGCCGCGAACAGCCCATGCATGGCCACCATGGCCTACGACCGGTCTCCTCCCCGCCGCCGTGCCTCCCCGGATGCTACCGCCGTGAAGTCCGAAACCACCACAGCCGTGAATGGCTCCTTTTGGGGACTGTCGTGACATGTTACACCACCGCCGACCGCCTTGCGGGGGTTCCGGCTCCCTCGAGTCCTAGCCGCACGCCCGTAAGCCACCACCATAGCACCCTTAGGGTTTTCGGCCAACTCTCACTCGACGCCCAGAAGCTTTAACGACTAAAATGAGTATACGTACGTGATATAGGAACAATACCTTCGATCCGAGTGACTCGTGCAAATCGAATCACCTAGAACTCGCCTTCTCCTTGCCCTTGTTCCCTACGAAACCCTAGAATCATACCACGAGTTATCACGACTATACGAGAATCAAATCACGTAACAAAATGACTAAAGGCTCACGATCTTACCTTGCTTTGAACTTGAAACACGATGAACGGCCTCTCTCTCCCTCATCTTCCTTCTCGGCAGCCACAAACCCCAAATGGGGTTCTCCCCATTGCGTAACACCCTAAAAGGGTGTCTCCCTTATCGGGCTCGGCCCTAGCGCGCAACCGGTTAGCCCTCGGGCTCGGCCCATCTCGTGTTTTTAGTAAAAACCCCCACTAAGTCTTGATATTTAATCGTCACCACTTCTAGGTTTATTTATATAAAAAAAGAAACCCGACACCACACCTCTGTTAGGTCTCGTTACTATCTCGTAGCAATCCCTCCATTATGTTACATCATATACACATATGTACACTAATCCCATTGGTTTTATAAAAACCGGGATATTACAAGTTTACTTTGAAGAGTAAAGGTGATGCCCATGAAAATCATATTAGCTTCACCCCGTGATCCATACTGAAGTGTTATGACAAATATGTATAATAGGAAATCAATATAAATTAACTTACTTCATTACTTTAAGAATGAATATGATTTAGGGATCACTTAAATAAGCACGCCATTTATCGTTAAATGGCAAGTCATTTGGATTCATACTTGGAACATTTTAATTTTGAAGAGTGTTGATTATCTGCTTAGTCTCACCTAGAAGTCGGGCTACAACTTGGATGCATGCCTCGCTTTTCTCTATGACACTAGTGTGGCATTTCATGGCTATGACTTGGGGTAAGTTGGTGAGACATGCAGCCATTATGTCAGCGATCCTTGATGATAACTCAGCAAACAGTTCCTTTTGGCTTTCCTTGTCATCAATGATTTCTTTGGTGATACGAGACATTGAGTTCACACAAATAGACATGAATTTGGAATCAGTACTATCCATAATTCCTACCCTTTCTTTGATCTTGTTTTCAGCTTTCTCCAAAAAAAATTGAACAACTTGTCGTGTTGTATCCACTTGGCAAGCATCTATATTCAATTGAGAAGCAACATCTCGCAACTTGATTCCTACCATGTGTGACAGACATCATGTCACACCCCCAATATTTATTTACTTAATAAATAAATAAAGGCCGTAACGATTGGTTCATTACATAATAACGGAAGCTGTATTAGTGATTTCTAAGACTACATATACAAATTACTAATACTAAGTAATACAATGATCTAAGTCCTTTTAGATCAATGATAGACTTGAGACTTGATAATCTATGCCCCTTCAGCTAGTAGGATTTAATCCAACATAGCTAGCCTGTTCCAACCGCACCATGGCTAAGAGATCCCTGAGAAACATACTTGAAAGTGTCAACACAAAGGTTGGTGAGTTCACAGAGTTAGTTATTTCAGTTTAAAGCAGTTTTCCTGAAAACATGATGATGACGTCATAGTCATAAAAACTAGTAGTTTTCCCCCGAAAACACGTACATGACCTTACCGTCATAAAATAAGTAGTTTTCCCTGAAAAAATGCACATGACATTACCGTCATAAAATAAGTAGTTTTCCCCGAAAACATGCACATGACACTACCGTCATAAAACAAGTAGTTTTTCCCGAAAACATGCACATGACACTACCGTCATAAAATAAGTAGTTTTCCTCCGAAAACATGCATATGACATTACCGTCATAAAATAAGTAGTTTTCCCACGAAAACATGCACATAACATTACCGTCATAAAATAAGCAGTTTTCCCCCAAAAACATGTATATGGTATTTCCGTCATAAAATAAGTAGTTTTCCCCAAAAACATGATGATGAATTCCTTGTAAACAAATAATTCTAAGCGCATATGATAAACAAAACAAGTATTGTTGATCTATTTGTATGCTAGCTAGGCTTACAAATAATATGTTCATACATGAGACCGTAACCAAACCTATCTGGTGAATGCCCCTCCCTTGCTTTACCACGAGAACGGAATAAGACAATATGTGGCCATTCGACCCTTCAGGTCCCGGTTAGCACTTCTAACCATGATCGGGGGCGTCACCCCTAATAGTACTATTCATAGAATTCTAGGCTAAGTCCATAGCTAATGGTTACAAATGTTGATGATGTTCAGGGGACTTTAAGAGCCCTCCTCATGTAAAACATAATGTTAGTGTCTTGTTTTATTGTTATCATATAAAAATATTTGCAATGTTTTCTCAAGTGCATGAAACAACAATGTTTCCAAATGTATTGAGCAATAACATAACGCATGTTATGTAAGTATGTTTCTCCCCCTGTAGTTTACAAAGCATTAAAAAACGAAAAGGGGGCAGTGAACTCACCTTGTGATTGATGTATGCTAGCAAATAACAGTGTGCTAATAGTTCCTGTCTATCCAAACCCTAATCACACAAAGGTACTAAGGTGTTAAGACTACCCGTCTTAATAGCAAGTTGTCACCCGACTTAACGAATCCCGTTAAGTACGTCTTTGTTAAAAACTGTGTTTTTCCATGTTACGACTCATTGGTGATTATTATTCCAGTCTAGATGTTTACATATTTTCTGAGAAAATATTATGTTTCCATATTGGTGACTTATTACGTTTACCAAAATTAAATTACTATTTTTGTAAAGATTCATAACTTATTCACATTAGGGTTCACACATATTTATATAATTAATTCCCATAAACAATTATATATAATCTCAAATATCGTTCAAGTATATCCATCCATGTTAATTATCCTACGTACGTACAATCCACGATACTACGTCCACATGCAAATACTTATATTCCGAACGATATTTATTAACTTAGTTACGTTCATCATGCATACATCTTTATTTATTTTTATCAATGCATGCATACATGTATTTTCACATCTCTCCATATATTCACATATGTTTCACGATGTCATGTGATTACTTATTTTTAACCGAACGTTTTCAGGTTTCATGCATATAGACTCGCTTACAGTTTATATCATGCATATATGTTTTTTATATTTACCAAATGTTCTAAACATTTCCATCATAACAAGTTTCATGTTCAACACATAACTATAATTTGCAAGTTTCAAATCCTTTAAGTGTTTCTTCTAATATTTTCCATAATCTATTTTCAAGATATGAATACATTTCATTATTTCATGTATATATACATTTGATCATGTTCTAAATCAACAACTTGACAACTACATACATATGTATTCATACACATATATCACGGTTTCCATATGCATATATATATATATATATATATATATATATATATATATATATATATATATATATATATATATATATATATATATATACATTCAACTTAACTTTATCAATTAATGATCATGCATGTTTCTCTACAAATATCATAAAACATTTTTCTTTAAACTACAAACTATATGTCATCATATACATCTTGTAATTTTCGGTCTAGCATGTATATACATAAACAAATCTTAGACTTTTATGTCACTAATGTTTGCTTCGTAAAACAATAATCATACTTTTTAAAGCAACAAACTCACTTTATAATCATCCTATTATGAGATCAAAACAATATAACTATATATATTCTTACAAGAATTCAGCCTATATATAAATTTAATCAACATCCTTGAATTTTCAAGTTACTTTAAGTTTAATCTTTATAAAAATCATGGAACTTTTATAACACTTTTGTTTTTTAGGGTGAACAACTAGTTTTTATAAATGGAAACTAGAGTTTGGTTTCGGTTTCATACCGCTAGACAAGCCAGGAGAAGAACACGAGTAGAAGGTGGTAATGCTTGAATTCTCTTGGTAAAAGCTTCCTAAAACTCCAAGATCTCTTGAATCTCCAAGACTTTTAGCTAATTCTCTCTAATGAATCTTAATCTTGCGTTTTAAGTGTGTGTTCGTGTGTGTTGTTTGAGCCGAGAAAGGGAGAGAACAAGAGGAAACTCTTGTTCTTCCTTCATACACCCTAATATATACTAGTAGGAAACCCGCGCGATGCGACGGGGGCGACAATTTGAAATGCAGCAATCGTTTATGTTAATTTATCAATCATCTCGTGAGATATTGTAAAGTACTTCTGTTAGTTTTCTTATTCGTATAAAGTATAATATATATTATTTATTTATAGTGAAATTCCCACGCTCGTTGCGGCGGTTATTCGGTCAGTACCGGTTCAATTCTTTACGATATTGATACGATACCGACACTCGGTTGCCAAATATATTCATGCAGCTTTGTAAATTTATACATGTAGAATTACAACTTTAGACGCTTTTGTGTACACAGAAAACGTGTAACGCAAATATGTGAGATTGTTGGTGCAACATCTAGTAGAAGCTTTTAGACATTATGTGCTTAATCATATCCAGAATGAAAATAGTTGTAACACAAATAATACACTAATTACCTCTCAAACTATAATCATCATTTTCTCAGTTTGAGCTGCAAAGAGGGGATGTTCTGACTTTTCACAACTTCGTGATATTTACATCAATATTTACTATATAAATGATCATGTGGATAAAAGGACAAGGACTACACATCTTGTTTTGGTCCCCTGCTTTCCTTGTCAAGCTTTTGACAGTTGATTCTTGCTTCCCTTTGTCTACAAGAATCATTTAAGTCGGATTAACCAAATATGAAGTTAAGTACTCAAGTAGTTGCTTCAAAGATCGCGCATAATTCTTTTTGGCAAATTTGACGGATCACAAGCATGTGGTTTAGTTGTAAAGAACTGAAAGGAAAATTAAATGCTACATAAATCAACTGACCACATAAATAAGTTCGATCTAAGTTTATTCAATATTAAAAAAAGACATTTACCTCACTCTTTAACGTGAGGCCTGCAGTTCCTCTTCGAAGATAATTAAAAAAAATCAACTCTTTTACCTGGTCAAAACAATGAACGGATCTACTAAAATTGAGATATTTGTTACAGTCCGCACTCCCTTGGACCATCATATTTTAGTAGATAAACAAAGCGTTGTTATCAAATGGTGATAGTAGTGATGATGTACGATTGTAGCATATGGTATACAAGTTATCTTGTGTTTATACTTCCTACCTATTTTGTGCATTCATTAAATAGTTTGTCTTTGTTTTATTTTTCTTTTTTTTTGTTTTAGCATTCATGGTCCTGTTGACACAAAGGAGATGGAATCAATTATGTAATTACCATTTCTTTAATGATTTCTGAATCAAAATTTAAGTTGGAACAATGTAGTTGATATAGAACTTTAATATTGATTGTATTTCTTTTTTTTCCCTAAAAAATGTGGAAGGAATGTATGTTCATAATTAATGGAGCATATGCAATTTTGTTGTATATTAGGTTTATAAGAATATAAGGTATAAATGCTTATATGCATACAATAGTGTTCAGAGAAATGCATATATGCACCTGATGAAAGCAAAACAACTAAAAGATCTAAAAACATGAAAGCAGTAATACTGCTGCAAGTTACAGTTTATCCTTTATCAATGAACTATTCTAAAATTATGCATGCACACACTGCACAGAAAGTTCAAAATGCGAAGTTTATCAATGAACTATTCTAAATTCATACCGTCGAGTAGGCATATGAAGGGCTGGCTCGTTAAGGGCGTTTGAAATCCGGGTCTGTAAGAAGCTGTGAAAACGTGGATAAGAAAAGAAAAATACACCATTTAAGAAAACATCATAAATAATAGTATATGTTTCTAACAGTTTCATAAATAAACATCATAATAATATTATATTCTGAATAAAATAATTTTTAAATATAAATGTTGTGAACACTATGGACCTAAGCCCAACTAAAGTCAACACCACCACAATGGACCCAATCAGGCAGCCCATCTCTAGAGTTAGAAAAAAGGCCCAAACAAGATGAATGGATCTGAGAAGAAACGATCGCATGATATAAAGAAGGGTAGAAGAGAGTGTAGGGTATAAATGAACTTGTGTATGAATGTTCTAGTCTCCCATCCTAATTCTCTGTATTTCCCATCATCTTCTTCCTTGTTTGATTAATGAATCAGTGTTGACTTCCTCTTAATTCATCTCTTTTCTATCATCTATAACAATTCACTTCAATAAATTACTTTAGGAAAACAGGTACACAAGTCAAACTGTTTACTATAACACACAGTTAGCAAAACAGGTGCAGAATCTGACGGAACGTATTTGAATTAGTCACATAAATGGAGTATATGACCCAAAAAATTAGAAAGCTGTTCAGAAATCTTCTAAAATATAAAATACATGACAAACGTATACTTATGGCAGAAAAATGCAAGACCACGATACTGTATGGCTTGTGTACCTGTTTCGTATTTGAAATCAGCTCCTGTTTATTATTTTCAAGTACTTTCAAAAAAATGTTTATTCACTTAACTTCACATTTGAAATCTTTATAACACAAGCATAATGTGTAAAGAACATATACACAAGCTGTGAAAACTTGGATAAGAAAAGAAAATTACACCATTTAAGAAAACATCATAAATAATATTTTATGTTTCTAACAGTTTCATAAATAAACATCATAATAATTAGTCCTGGCAAAAACAAACCCACATATTAAATTTTGGGTGAGTATGGGTGTTTATAATAACATGATGGGCTATTTTGGACAGTAAGTAAATTTTTAATGGGTATCTTTGGGTTGAAATCTAGGGTAGAAAATATCAAGCGGGTCACAATGGGCAGAAATGAAAGATTGAACGGGTCAGGATAGGCTGTTTAGAAATCTGTTAATTATAACACACAATTAGCAAAACATGTTGTTTCAAGAGCAAATCATTTAAACATGTCTTGTTTGGTAAAAAAAAAACATTTCACATTTAATCATTAACCGGTGTAAGTAACTCTAGTAAGAGATTATTAATGCTTTAAAGTCTTACAAATTTAAAACATGGAATACCTTGTGATCCAAGCTTTATCCTTCTGATTTGGGGCTGATCTTGGATGGAGAAAGCCGAGAGAGAGAGAGAGAGAGAGAGAGAGTAAATATGAAGGGGTTTACTTGTGTGTGTTTTGATGTTTTTTGAAAGAAGTCGAGAGAGAGAGAGAGAGAGAGAGAGAGAGAGAGAGAGAGTAAATATGAAGAATAGAAGTGAAGGTGATGGGGAGTAAGGATTTTCATGGGGAATAAGGTCTGATGCATCTTTATTTTTTCATAGGTCTACTTTGCTGCAGAAATAGGTCTGCTACAGCTTACTGCCCATGAAAAGTAGACAACAACAGAAAAATAGGTCTGCTACAGCTAACTCCCCATGAAAAGCAGACATCAGCAACAAAAGTAAGTTCATTTAGACACCTTACTCCCCATGAAAAGTCCTTTTCAAAGTCAGTAGTAGACCAGCTAGTGATGGGGCTACTGATGGGTCAAGGGCTCTAACCATTGGCCTACTGATTTTTTCATAACATCACCTACTGATTTTTTTCAAAATGCTTAACCTACTTATTTTTCAAAAGTTCATTAAAAGTTTTTAGTGGTCTGCAATTTCAAAAGTGGTATGCAATTTCAAAAGTTTTTAAAACAATTTTTAGATGATGGTCAAAAACTAATCTATTTTTAAAAACTATTTTTAAAACAAATTTAGATGATGGTCAAATAAATGCAAATGAGCCACTTAATTCTTTTGTTCATCTAAAATGAAAAATCTAATGACCTACCACTTAATTCACAAAACATTTTAAAATATTCTCATATCTTTTTTATGTAACAATAAGTAATTTATTTCAACTTACCTTACTTGTAGATGGCTTTTCACATATGTTCACATCCTTTATGTCCAAAAGAAAAACAAATAACCTACAGATGACAGAAGGAAGATGCAAAAATTGTAGTCATTTTGGCCAAAAGCATCCACGAAACAGTGCAGTAAAAGGAGTACAAAACCAAATCAATTGACATACTTGATTATTGAAATCTTGACTATATTTAAACAACATACAACAAATACACAAACCTAAAAGCATACACCTACAAACGTTTATAGAAACAGGATCAGATAAACTCCCTAGTGCGTAGTATTACCAATTTTTTTGCATCTTGATGTGTTGCAATGCACATGAAGATAATATTGGCTTTTGGTGATATGAACAATCAATTTACTAAAATTCAGACAGATGCTAAACCCTAGCTTCAAAATCATCACCTTTTTTTCATTATCAGCTTCATTTAAAACAAGTTACTGATCTATGTTCATTTGAGCTAAAGCACAAAGTTAACAAAGACCATTTTCTTATTTTCTTAATAAATTAAAGCTCACCTAAAATAATATTCAATCTGTCCAAGTAACAAAGTTAACAAAGACCATTTTCTGATGAACCAGCCTTGCTAATTCTTTCTGCAGATGGACAAGCCTTGCTAAATTTTTTTACCTAAACAGGCACATACACATACACAACATCAAATCCTTGCTCATTCTTGTTTAAAAAACACCAAAAATATATTCAAAATGAATGAACTTTGGTGCATACATCACTGCCACGAGATACGTAATCACTGCAACTCCAACCCGACCCGACCCGTTATAGGGTAAACGAACTTGCATCATCAAAATCATTGCTAAATCTAAGACCTTCACTTGAACCACACATGTATATGATCCAGTAGTTATGAACCTTTTGTACCTTAGAACATGCTAATTTTCAAAATCTGAAGCAGAAGAGTCCCTATATTTCTTGGCTAGCCCAAAGCCAATAGCATAGACCTGTAATTTGTAGGCATATATTTATTTTTAAAAACAACTTATAAAATCAGAAACTTGAAACGAATAAAGAGAACAAATTATGGACAGAAACCTGATTAGCACGCCTCCTTAAACCCATAAGGAAGTTGCCTGGCTTAATATCGCAATGCAGAAACGATTTACAATGAATAAATTCTAAAATTCTAAAAAAACAAATTAACAAAACACGACGCGTCTACAACAAGGATTGGCTGCAAAAGGAAAAGATGAAAATCATGTTTAAAATTCTATAAAAACAAAACTGAAAATCCTGAACATACTTTCTAGCATTTGCATCCTTCATTTATAATTTTCTAGATCTTGCAAATTGCTACAGGGTGGTTGGCGCACTTCTGCTTGCAGGTGCTGACTGGGAAGCGACTCTCGTCCAGAAACACCTGAAATTTAAGAAGAAACAAAATCAAAATTCCAAACTTTTAGAAGAAATTAACAAACAATTGCCAACCATAAATGAATTCATATCATCTATCTTGCCAGGAATATTTGAATCCAACACAAGTGGCCCCAAATGATTTGCATTTTGATTTTGGCTCTCCAATGCCCCAACATTGATGTTGAAAAGATCATCACGCGACATCCCGGGCTTGTACACCAGCCTGAATGATGACTACATCAGCCCCTTCCAATGCCTTTCCCAGATTCTCATCACCAATATATAACCAACAACCTATGTAATAATACACCAATACATTTACAAGGTCAACAAATCAAACTTAATTTACAACAAATCAAATCTAATATGACGCTTTGAAATGATTGGCATTATCACATTTGATGGCATGTCTCAAACACCAAAATGTGATATGTATATTATATATGCAGAAATTTGCAGCTACAACAAACACAAATTTGCAGCTATTTGACCAGAAGACAGAACAAACACTAATTTGCAGCTACAACAAACACAAATTTGCAACAAACACAATATTGCAGCTATTAATATTAATAAAATGTGATGAGTAGATTAGATTTACCAGTTGGAAGGTGCTTCATCGATGTTTACAAAGAACCTTACCATGGTTTTCGTCCATCTGCCTTCACCTGCATCACGAAATAATTCAAGTCATGACACAAATATTTGCCAAAAAATAAAATAAAAATAACAAAGGATTAAAAAAACCTCAAGTTGTTCCAATAGTCACTTAACTCGGCAAGGTAAATCAGTTTATTAAAGAATCCCACCGGCCATCAAGACCCTGTTCTTCACTGCAAGGTTGTTAAAGAATCCCACCAGCCCCAAGACCCTGTACCATTCACTGCAGGTTGTACATACATCCTACATTAATTGATATGTAAATTTTGAATAGGAATCAATGGCAGAACAGGAAACCCTAAGAACAGAAATAATTTAAATATTTTTCAAGATACAAAATTGTATACCAGAAAGGGGAACAATAATATACTTTTAAGGTTGTGATTAATACCTTGCCATCAGAAACATCTTGTTTCTTGAGAGATCTAGATTTGAGTTAAAGGATCAATAATATCCACCGCAATACCACCCAAATTAATACGTGTATCATTACATAAACCACTTTTCTGTAGGAAAAGTTGAAAAACGTTGAGTTTCATAATCTTGTTAGGAAGGAGACAGATGCAGAAAACTACAATATTACAATTATGAACCCTAGAAACAAAAAAAAAACAAACGAAATCGTCAACAAAACCACAATCATCGGGTAAAATCAATCACATACAGATGAACGATGCAGCATTCACTAACAGACGAAAGTGAAACGGAGAAGAAGATAGATCAGAAAGTGAGAGAAAACACAAAAAGACAGACCTGCACATACATTTTCTTTTTCATATCTTCATTCGGAGACTTTAATGTCTGTGTAGCCGAGGAGAATGATGCAGCAGTCAGTGGCTGAGCATGGTTCGATTGTTGATTTGGGGTTACGCCGGCGAGGGTGAGGATGTTGGCGAGGGTGAGGATCTTTGCGACAGGAGGAAGTTTGGTGGCGATTGGATTTAGGGTTTTTTTGAAATAGGGGGAGAGAGAGAGAGAGCGACAGCGAGAGCGAGAGCGAGAGAGAACAGCGTTTGAATTTTGAAATGGCAATTAGGGTGTTTGGGATTCCATTTCAAACTACTTATTAACTTATTGTCTTTAAAAAGATAATAAGTTAAAAGTTTGTTTAGATAATTGATAAAAAAATTAATTTTAAAAGGGTGAAGAAGTTGTTTTAAAGAAGTAAGAATTTTTAACTTCTTCAAGAAGTCAAAAGTAGTTTTTAAAATGGAACCCAAACACCCCCGAAAAGTTGGTTGGTTGAAGGGGGGTTTCAAAGCTGCTTCTTGAGTTGTACGTTATGCTTGATTAATTATACAACTCTTAAAATTAAGACTTTTGTGTTAAAAGACCCTTTTACCCATCTAATATCTATATTATATATAGTATAGATGTTGGATGGAGTGTTGGATCGGTGATAATCGTGGATCATTATTACAAAGTATGGTAGGTGTGATGGAGGTGACTCTTGCTTGAAATCTTGGTTGGATGGGCATGGACTTATGACAAAAATTATGGTTTGTGATGGTGGTGTTGTAAGGTGGGTGGCCCCCACATTCTTTCGGTCGAAAGGGGTGGGGGGGTTGGGTCTTGTCCCATCAACTAGTTACATTCAAATGGTTAGTTTAAATAGGTCCAAGGTAGTGTAAACCCGGTAGGTGTTCCCGTGATATAATACCCGGTTCGATAGTTTTAATTATTAAAGCGTCATATATATTGTGTAGTTTGACTAACTTTAATTATCTGCTAGTGATTCCCGACATAGTTAATATCTTAACTACATTGTACATGCTCACATATAGAAAATAAATCAGGGTCGTGAGAACAAACATTTTTGTGTTAACCTTTAAAGATTTAGTCACCAATATATATTTTGTATGAAATAAACATTCCTCTAGACTTTATTTGTATAAGAACTTGTTAATCACCAATGACCGTACCTTTCCGGTTATATATATATATATATATATATATATATATATATATTCTATATATATATTTATTAAATGAGACGGGGGTTGAGTGTAGATCTCAACAAGTCATCATCATTATGACTTGATGTTGGAGTGAAGTATAAGCAAACTTATAATGATGGTGATGTGATCTTTGAGGTTGCTTGCTGATGTCGTCCAGACGGTCTATAAAATAAACTACTAAACCTAACCTAGACTCCTAAGTAATAAATGGAAAACCTATGAACTAGACCGCACTGACAGGCAAGTGTACCTATCAAGTGTAGCACATCTTAATGGTAAACCGGAATATCGAACCCTAGAGACACTACAATAATAATACTAGACTCTGACTCGGACTAAAGATTTAATTGGTTTGGGGGTTTACTACACTAAATATTAAACTAACGAATGCAGCAAACTAAGGTCGACTCAACTATCAAGAACAAAGAACTAAAGGTGAAATCAAAGGATGGGAAGAATACTACCTAGGTCGGAATCCTACTTGCAAAGTACAACTTCTACCGGTTCTAGAAACTATGATGGATTTGGGTTTCTAAGGATGACAACTAAAGACTACCTAGTGGATCCTTAATCACTTTCAGGGTGTCACCAACTAAGCTACCTAAAGTGTACTGAACTCACCAGATGGTTGGATCACCTCTCGGGTATTTCCAACAATGATAAAGTACTCACAGGACAAATTACCTCTCAGTCTCACTATCCACAATACATTCGAAGAATGTATGGGGTAACCTCAGGATAACAACTATGATACGAATAGCAACAATTACTAGACACCTAATATCGACTTCCTCTTAGACAGCTGACACTCGGATTCCTAATGACGAAGACTTAACGACTAATTCTCACCTCTCGGGTATTGAACTAGGACACATACTCAATTCAAATCAGCAATCTATCACAATCCCTATGGTCACTACGTCTAGCAAACCACTCACAATCACAAACCCTAAGATCTATGACATAGACACGAAGATCAAACTAGCAGACAACCACAATCAACGCAGGGAGTTATAATCAACCACACAAATCAGACATGAACATGCATATTCATCACAATTATCACACAAAGATCGCTTACAAAATCATTAGTCCATTCAAAATAACCAAAACCGATAAAAATCATAACTTTACGAAGTATTCATCATAACCTAAGAAGTATCAATGGTCTTAGCCTAGAATCATATTCAAACACATCAAAACAGAAGTATTTAACACAAACATGGTTTCAAACTTAGAAATCAAACACAAAGACGGAATCTTGAAACCGAAAACGCTTAAATAAACGAACCCGAATCTTAAAGCCTTCACCTTTGTACTTGATTCTTCTTCCTTAGCCCCAAAATCGCCCTATAACTCTCCTCAGATGGATGGAATGCGATCTATCCTCATAATGGGGATCAAAATCTATTTAAATCAAAATTAGGGTTTTTCTCAAAAAATAACTCTCTCGCGTACCGCGAGACATTTGGGTTGGGTTCCTCGCGTACCGCGAGATTTTCTCTTCTGGTCTTTGCGTATTGCGAAGACTTGAATTTCTTCATTTTTCACTTTTGAACCCTGGACTTTCTTCAGGCTTCGTTCTCTTGCTCGGTTTCTTCACGTATTCCCTTGTAATTCATACGAGCACCTGCAAACATAACAAAGACTCAATAGTATACAAAAATGACTTAAAACAATTACAAAACTAATTAAAAACGCACTAATACAAAGGAATAAAGATGTGTGCTTTGCACTACATCACTTGCACTTTTCGTCATAATCATGATGATTATGACACTTGAGTGAAGTGTAAGCAAAGAAGTCATCGTGATGATAATGTGATTGATTTAGACGCGGTATACTACCAGAAATTGATACCCGGTTTAATATATAAAATTAATACCCGCTTTAATCTTGAATTTGGTGTATTCATAAACAAGGACTGGTACTCGGTTTTCATTTGATCTTTGCGTTCCCATGTATACTCAGGGTCATGCTTTGAGTTCCAACATTCATTAACCAATTTAGCACGGTTATGCCCTATTCCCTTGTAATATCTTGGATTTCCCGACCATTTCATAGATATTTATTTAATAAATATAAAACATTTATATACTTTGAGAACCTACACATATTTAAATAAATATATGAGACACCTTGAAATATGTATTTATATATATATACATATATATATAAAATACCTTTGGAACTTTATGAGTTTAAACTCACTATTATATATATATATATATATATATATATAACAATAAAACGAATAAATACATGAAGTCTCGAAAGTACGGGAATTATTTTAACAAGTTAAAAACATTAAAGCTATAAAGGGTTTTATAAATAAAAACATATATAATTGTTTTTATAAAATCAAGGGACCAAACTGTCATTATGGGAAACTTGTTTTAAACTAAAACTTAACTTTTCACACAAAATGCTAACTGAGGGAAACCTCAGGGACCTGTCTTGCCAACTGCCCAAACTCCCAATCCCAAGAACCCATCACCAGTTCGAATCCCCGCAACACAGGCTTCCACCCGTTTCACGTATGCTTGTTCAAACATGATGAACGTATAAGACTTTAAACTACTCGTTTGACGTATGCTTGTTCAAACATGATGAACGTATAAGACTTTTAAATTACTCAAGGTTTGATGTATTCTTGATCAAACACGAGGAAAGTGTAAAGACTTTAAACTACTCGATGATTGAGGTATTCTTATTCAATCACGAGGAAACTTTGAAACTCTAAATCTTGTCACATTCTTCTCTCTTTAATCATTGAATGACGTTTCTCTCTAAGGGACTCGTTAATCAATAATCACTCTTATGTGGAAACTCTAGTCGTGTGTTAAACAAATTCTTATACTCTTTATTGATCCACACAAACGGAAGAACCTATGCAGACTATACGACGATTTAAATGTTTGCGGGTGCACACGTAAGTATGAAAATCAGTGTATGGGAAGACATAGTAAACTCTGTCGTGTGCTATGATCCAAGACTTATCGTAAAAGGTAGCCACGGAACTTGGGTACCGTAGCAATCCTTAGACGTAATAGTCTACAAACTCAAATCGTTAAACTATCATCGAACCCATTCTGAGTGATGCATCTCACTTTAAATCTTGAATGGGAGTTCATCAGTTATCCTCTCAAATACATTTCTGAAAACAAATCTTCATATATTTCAGTGAAACTATATGCTTCTTAGGGAAACTCTTGACAATCATATGCTTTGAAAACTTAGAAACTTGAGCATAATCTTATTCCTAGCATTCCATTTAAGAAATCTAAACGTAACCCAGGGCCCACGCGGGAACATAAGGAACCCTCGCATTATCCTTGCGCGTATCATAGACTAAAATCCGATCTAAACCCTTCTACTTTAATTTCGGGACGAAATTTCCTAAAGTAGGGGAGACTGTAATATCTTGGATTTCCCGACCATTTCATAGATATTTATTTAATAAATATAAAACATTTATATACTTTGAGAACCTACACATATTTAAATAAATATATGAGACACCTTGAAATATGTATTTATATATATATATACATATATATATATATATAATACCTTTGGAAGAGTTTAAACTCACTTTTAAATATATATATATATATATATATATATATATATATATATATATATATAACAATAAAACGAATAAATACATGAAGTCTCGAAAGTACGGGAATTATTTTAACAAGTTAAAAACATTAAAGCTATAAAGGGTTTTATAAATAAAAACATATATAATTGGTTTTATAAATAAAAACATATATAATTGTTTTTATAAAATCAAGGGACCAAACTGTCATTATGGGAAACTTGTTTTAAACTAAAACTTAACTTTTCACACAAAATGCTAACTGAGGGAAACCTCAGGGACCTGTCTTGCCAACTGCCCAAACTCCCAATCCCAAAAACCCATCACCAGTTCGAATCCCCGCAACACAGGCTTCCACCCGTTTCACGCGAAAAATCATGATTCGGTCCAGATTCGGTGAACCTCGAGCCTCGGCTCGAGCGTGCGACCCGTCCCCAAGAAGCATTAACGTTTGATTCGACCAAGATCACGCGCATGAGGCCGGAATCAATTCTGACCGGCGCAACCACCCACCCACTACCCGTTCGCGCATTTAAGGCCGAATCGTCTATAAATACCGACTCCCTCAGCCCAACAACATCATCCCAAATCGCTCTCAAACACCAATTTCACGGATTCATACCCACATTCTTCGATTCGAAGCTAAGACCGCCGACGCCCACCTTCATCCCGATCTCCCTCTATTCTGCATCATTTCAGGTAAACTCGATAGCCAACTGATTCGAATTCTCGCATTGATCGAAAGCCCTCTGTTTAATTCCATTAACAGAGGGGGCTAATCGATATGTATTTTGTGGATTTTGATTTCTAGGGTTCATGATGAATTTGAGATCGATTTGAACTTGTGTTTATCAATTGTTTTTCACGGTTACAACACTAACGAACCCGTAGTCGGGATGGTTAGTTGGTGTGTGTATACTTGACCCGGTCCCAGACCCGAGTTCGAGCCTTTTGAGCCGGGTTTTGCCCATTTTATTTTTTTAGCCTTTTTAAAAAAACAATTTTAAACCCTTAATAAATTTTATAAATTCTGAGATATTTTTATAAACTTAAAAATGAATCTTATTTACACTTTTGTATTCCAAAACTATTTTATTTAATTAAAACTTGCTAAAACCTATAATGTTTAATTCTTTAAAAATAGTTTTAAACATTTAAAAGAATACTTCTAAAATTTATAAAACTTGGACATTCAATAGAAATCGTTTTTATAAAATTTGAAACTTAAGTTCTTATTTTTATATAATAAACTTATTTTATTTGAAACTTTAATTTAATAAATGTTAAACTTATACATTTTATATTTCATATAAACAAGAAATCCATTTGTTTATAAAAATATAAAACAAGAGAAATGATTATACTTTATTTGTCTTTCAAATAATTATAAACCTATATTTTAAAACATAAAATTAAATACTTACAAATTGAAAGAAACCTTAAGGAACTTATTTAAAACATTTATAAAAACTTATGGTTCTATCTACACATCAAAAACATTTATAAACTTGTAACTAAAACAAAGACTTTATAAGAAATTTTGTTTGATAAATTTGTATATACTTGTTATCTATTTAAACTTATAAACTTTAGTTAGTTACAAAGTAATTTGTAAATCAAATGTTCAATACTTAAAACCTTAATAGACTTAAATAATATACGTTGATTATTCTAAAATAAAGTAATTATTCTTTTAGAAAAATTATTCATCCTTAAAAATTAATTACTAGTTCTAAACATTTTTACAACTCTTTAACCATTAGTTATCCTTTAATAATTTTATTTAACTTTAACAATTAGTATGCTTTAAGTAATTACTATTAAACTTAGTAATTATTCTAAACTAATAAACTTATTACATGTTATTTTAGAGTCTTATGTCATTCAAGATTCCTATTCGAAACTTCAATCTAAACTTTATAAACACAATCTTTCCCGTCTCCCATTTGGAACCCTAGTCGAATCTTAAAATCCTAGATCTTTTGTCTTAGACTTTTACTTAAATCTTTAGACTTGCATACTTAGGCTTATCGTGAGGATATTCTCCCTCAAAGTCTTGCAAATACTTATCCGTGTCGGAGACTCTTCATCAATCCAAGTGAGTATACTTAGCCCCTTTTTCCTTTCTATACTTTTGGGGTGAAACATGTTCAAAAACATTAAACTTATTCAATTCTTGTACAACTATGACTATATGCTTATTCTTATGTTAAACTTGAGACTTGTATGCTTAGATTAAACTTAAAACTAGCACATTCATTAACTTTGATCAAGCCTATAGTAACAATGATAGATCTATTGTATTTGACCAATCCACCTTGATTGATTGACCCCTTCGGGGGGGAGCCCTTGGTGATTGTTACTGAATTAAACTTTAAACTTGAGACTTATAAGGGTAACCTGCGGGTTATGCCTAAACTTGGTTGGAGGGTTGAAGTGCACAATGTTTAAGATACTTGTTCTCATACTTACATTATAGAATGCATATATCATAGTGAATTGTAATTCTTTCCAAATACTTGTTAAACTGTGTCAAAACCTTTGTATCTCACCAACTATTTTGTAGTTGACAGATTCTTTCACATGTTTCAGGTTCTACATCATGAGACTTGTTTATGATCACATAGGATGCTTTGGACCTAGACTACTTATCAATTAAATGTTGTATTCTTGTTATGTTTCCTTGTATTGAATCTTAAATTATTTATTAATGAAATAGTGAAACTTTAATAGTCAACCTTGTGCTATTGAACAACCGTGTCCGCCCCGACGTATAATCCGTCGTCGGTTGGGGTGTGACATCCCTGAACTTTTTAGTTAGTGATTTCAATAAGTTCCTTAACAGAGTTGTGGTTTTCCACCTATGTGAATTTCATCAGATGGCATGATTAGTGTTTTCGTCTGACCATACTTCTTGAGATCTGACACATGAAACGTATCATGTATATTTCTTAGTTCTTGTGACAACTTAAGCTTGTAGGCTATAGAGCCAACCCTAGCCCGTATTTCAAACGGACCGATGTATCTATAGTTATGTTTGCCACGATTGCCAAAACTGGCAACTTCTTTCCAAAGTGAGACTTTTAACAAAACTCGGTTTCCAACTTGGAATTCTAATGGCTTTAGTATGTTGTTAGCACAGCTCTTTCGCCTGCCTTGAGCTGCTTTCAGACGTTCTTTAATTTCGAAGATCTTGTCGGTGGCTTCCTGGCTAATCTTAGGACTAGTCAAATGCTTGTCGCCAACCTCCGTCCAACATAGCGGTGAACTACATTTACGACCATACAAAGCCTCAAATGGAGCGGCTTTAATGCTAGTATGGTAGCTGTAGAAAACTCAGCCAACGGTAAATAAGTATCCTAATTTCCTCCAAAATCAATTACACAAGCACGGAGCACATCTTTTAAAGTTTGGATGGTCCTTTTACCTTGACCGTGCATCTGGGGATGATATGCAGTGCTCATGTCAAGGCGTGTGCCCAAGGCTTTTTGTACTGACTGCCAGATTCTTGACACGAATAGACCGTCCCTATTGGAGATAATGGAAACTGGCATACCATGCCTAGCCTTAATTTCCTTAATATTTAGCCTTGCACGCTTCTTAGTTTTACCTGTCTCCTTGATTGGCAGCAAGTGAGCGGATTTCATCAAACGATCGACGATTACCCATCCCTTTTAATGAAAGAAATGGTACCTTAGAATCTTGAGTGTATGCCGACACATATCCTCTATTCATCTACGCGTTATGATGCACAATAGCCAGATCTCTATGGATCTTTGAAAAGAATTACTCGACGGGGTGTTCAGGTTTTAGTTAAAGATCGGATAGCAATGATATAATATGGAAATGAAACATTATGTTTGTCCCTCTTATGCTTTCCGAAAGCATTTTCTCGGACTAAGACTTTACTTTTATTTTAGGTTTCGTGTTATCTAGGATCTTCCTTTCCATGTGTCTTAATGGATTTAAAATTTTGAGGTTCCTTGTGAGCTCTTACTAACAAAGGTCGAGTCTAATCACCACCTTACCCTTTGCTTGCACTACCTTTTCGCGATAGACTAGCATTTGGGTTGTATAGTCCTGATATGTAAACTCATGACTTGACTACCATACCCTCGAAGTATGTAAGCCATATGAAGTTCTATGGTTGTTTGGAATGTTCACATTCCATTTCGGTGAGGAAATGAATAGTGAGATGATGTGTTAGTATTTACACATCTTTTTGGCACAAAACTTCATTCATTTAATGATCAATTCTTGGTTATATTCAACGTTTAGACACTTATTTGCTTCATTTCCTGTTTTGTAGGTTTTTGTGAAGCTTGGTGAATAAACAAGAAGATTCCAGGATAAACAAGTGAAGTTTTAGGGTTTCTGTGATGGAGGCACGGTCGTGCCAAGCTCCAAAACCCTAGGCACGGTCGCGCCCACATCTGGCACGACCGCGCCAAGCCAAATTCCAAGGCACAACCGTGCCTTGGCCGCCCACGGTCGCGTGTCATCTCATGAGTCTGAACAGCCGTACGTCCTCGATCAGTGGTACCCAATGGAAGCTACGGATCGGTCAAACCTCTGTCACACGGTCGCGCCAAGACCTAGACACGACCGCACCCATGTCTTAGGCACGGTCGTGCCTTCTCTCCTGGCACGGTCGTGCCTCCCCTTTTCCACTTAAACAGAACTTAATTCTCATTCAAACATTCAGCAACCCAGGGGAGAAACCTACTGTTCCAGCTCGAGTTTTCTTTGTTCCAGCCATATTTCAAGATTCTTGGAGAGGATACAACATCAAGAGGATCACCATACATCAACAACAACATCTAGGCTTGGAGGAGTGGTTTGATTCTTGTTTTCATATCATGTTTCTCACTATTTTTCCCTGCTTATTTGTAATTTTGATGCTCATGATGAGCTAAAACTCCTGTTCACTTTGGTTTAGATGAAGTTTAGATACATTTGACAACATTCATGGATTATTGGCAATTGTTGTGTTAATGTTATGACAACCGTATGATTATTCTTTGATGAAATTATGTATTCAAGTATTTTGAGTTGTTTACAAGACTTGTATTTGTGTATGTCATATTATGTTGGAAAAATTATGATTTATGCCCATATTCATGGATTGGTGTATGTAATTATACTAGTTTATGGCATTTGACTAGGAATGGTGAATGAAGTCTTGTTTATGAATCGTTATATTTGTATGTGTAACCTTATGCTTATGTTTGGAAAGACAAAGTATTTGTTATAATGTGTCATATTTAGTATTGTGTTTATCTAGGAATTGTTAACACATCCTCCTAATTTATATAATCTTTATATGAACATTGTATGTTGAAGAAATGCATATTGTTGTCTAAATTAATCAACTTGAGGTGGATAGTGTGTTGTTCATATTATCTTTCCAACTAGTTGTTGGATTAGTATACCTTAATCGGAAGCTAGTTTAATCTTTATAAACATTGACATGATTATTAAACACGTGAGCCTCATTGTATGACTTTAGGTGGTTGGTTTGTGTAATTCATGCTAGCTTTCTGAATAGTCATTTGATTAGATATCTTTGACGAGAATTTAGTCAATTTATGTATCGTGTATTTGCCATATTTCTATGAATGTATTGAATGTATTCTAAATGGATTCGACACCGAAGTGATATTTTCTCCTTGATCGTTTGATTTGTGACTTTAGTCTAGTTTTATATTCTCACATATTAGTTTAGTTAAAAATCAACTTAAACATCTTTTACCCATACTTGATTGAATCTTAGTCCCGGTTTACTATCGCATCCCACCGTGTCCACGGATTGATATCCGGTTCTTACCTTTACTATATTGCTTTCCGACGGGTACACTGCCCGGTGTGTGTGATTAGTATTTGGTGAAAACCCTTTTTAAAACTAATTGTGTAAAATACTTATAAAAATATATATATATATATATATATATAGTTTACACGCATCATGAGACCGTGAAAATGGTCTCATAGAATTAGTGTTTCCCCAAAATAGGTTATGGATTTGTCAACCCATTAAGTTGGCAGAAAGGGATTAGGAGTTTCACAATTGCCAACTATTAGTCATTCAGCGTGTCTGCACTTTCCTGGCGTTCGAATGGTACTTTGGTGATTTACCATTACGTACTCCACTCATATCGACCATAGCCTCAAAGTCCTTAGTACAAGGACTCAGGTCATAACATTGAGGTAATGAGTGTTGAACATCAAAATTTTTGTACTTTTCCCAAGCCTGCGTTAAGAAGTCATTTCTTAACAATAGATGCCCTAGAGCTTCCTAATCATAGAAAAATGGGAGTGAAAGGTGTGATCATGTAACATCTCGGAAATATGGAAGTTAACAATTCGGGTTAATGGGCAACCCGGAACCCTATTTAGCCTAGTGACGAGTAGAGTTGGCCGACGTATGACCGTTTAACTACCAAATTAGACCCGAGAGGTCGTTATTGAGCCATGCGGGTTAATAACACACAGTTATGAATTAACAGGGACCCGAGTGTAAAACTTAAGCATTTAAAAGCAAGTTTGGGAGTAAAGCCTAGGCCTCATTCTGCCTAGGTAGTGTCGCACGTTAACAGGGAGAACAACGAGAAGGAAAGAGTCGGCGGAGGTGGCTCGACGGTGGTATCACGCAAGGAACTTTCAAACAATCAACCAGGTAATCTCCGTTCCTACTTTTTACACGTATGGTTTGAGTTTTGATTTGCAAACCCGACTAGGGTTTATGGTTGTGAGTCCCGGCAGCAGTCTAAGGGCGATGGCGGCCGGTGACAGTGGGAAATTGTGACCCGACAGTGGAGAAGACGACGGCGATGGCGACGGGCTGCATTGGCAGCGGTGGTGCTATGGGATGGTGTGAAACTGTAGGATCATGAAAGTACAAGATGGTTATGTTGAAATTGGCGGAAACAATAACAACTACACAAGTATAATCGAGTAAACAGAAAGAATACTTATAAGAACACTGTTGTATTAAGCTTTTGCAAATAACGATTACAAATGAAAACTCAATCAAAAAGCACGCATACAATGAAGTGTTTACACTATATTTATACTCACTTAGAATCAAGACAGACCCTTGATTCTAAGGATTAGATCTAACACAGATCGTTGATCTGTTGTATATAGCTAACTATTACAAGTGTAGTCTAAGCTAGCTAACTTTATTGAAGCGTCTTCTTTATGCATTATTACTTGCATGCTTGGAGAAGAGCATTGTTGTCCTTCATTGGTTGCACCATAGAGGTTCCTTCTGCTTTGAGTGTGTCAGTGGCTTTTGCAGAAAGTTGTCAGTGATGATTGGCATGGATAGTCAGCTGCAACAATTTATCTTCAACTCACAAGGCTGTCAGCAGCAAGGATGATTATCAGCAGCAAGATGTGACCATCCAAAGCTACTGACAATTTGCCTATCAGCAGCATCAAGTGTTGATGCTGCTGAGAAGCCTATCCACATCAACTTTGGTCTTCAGCAGATAAGGCTATCCGCAACAGATTTGTTCTTCAGCAGAAGAACAAGTATCCGTTGCAGATAAGCTTGTCAGCAGCAGTTTGTTGGTCAGCAGCAAACTCTGAGATCAGCAACATTTGTACTTAGAGAATTTTGTAGCCATCAGTCTTTATTTCTACAAGCTCCCCCTAGACTGACGCTACCAAAACTCTCTTACTGCTTTTGTTGCTGAAGCTTTTGCATGTTTCTGACTATCCTTTCAACCTCATATCCTCTCTGGTCCATGATGGGATTGTTAAGAGGAAGCTCATATAGAATCTCGATGTCTTTGCTTGCCATTTTGAAGATAGCCTTGCTTGAACACCTCATCTTCTGTCCTTTAACATCTGTTAGAGTGAATTCATTCTTCTCAGCATTGTAGGACCAGCTGATGAATGGAGAGTGGGATTGAGAGGTTTAACATCGATGATTTCATCTTTGCTGGGGTTGAAGTAATGTTTGATTACCAGGAATAGATGTCTCCCACCTTCATTCTCAGGCTCATTGGCTTCACCCAGCTCCATCATTCTTCTTAGATCAGAGTCTGGAAGCTGTAGTACCTCATCAACAGATGTATAGATTGATCTTTTAGCTTCTTTCCTCCCCCTGAACACTTCAAACCATTGGTCTTGAGGGCTGTATGACCATCTGATTATTTCTCTTGAGTCTTCTGGTTTGGAAGTGGGTTTGTTTTTCTTTTTGGGAGGTTGTTGATGAGTAGGAGCTGGGTGTAAGGATTTGGACTTTGAGGGAGGAGAGGAGGGAGGTCTAGGAAGGAGAGTGGAGGGTTGTTGGATTGAGGAAGTGTTGGGTGAGAGAGAAGGCTTGGGTTTCTTTGATTTCCGTTCTTCTTCTTGAATGATTACCCTTTTCTTGGAGCCTTTCTTCTCCAATCTTTCTTCCTCATCCTTCTTGACTTTGAAATAGAGGGCTTGCAGGTTCATGAAATTCATAGGACCTAGCCTCTTTCCACTCTCTCCTCTAGCCTTAAGGAAGTCAATCATGATCTTCCTTTCTTCATTGGTCCTTTTATTAAAGGCAATGGTCTTTTTGGACTTTTGTTTGGCTTTTTCTTCTTCTTCAGCCTTTTTCTTCTTTGCCAATTGACCTTGCTGACCCATGAAGGCTCTGTAGATTTCTTTATTTGATAGTTTCTCAAGGTAGTCTGCATCCTCACCTTGAGAAACTAGAGCCTTTACCCACTCCTCTCTCATTTCTTTGGCTAGTTCAGAATCAGTTATTCTGAACTTAGCCTCTTCCTTCTTCTTCCTTTCTATCTCTTCTTCTTCTTTGTGGAATTGTTCTTGCAGTTGTAGAGCAAGAGCTTCATCTTCTTCAATCTGATAAACTGCAGGAATCTTTACTTTCAGATCATCCAGCTGTTTTGCATACAGTTGGATTTGTTGTTCTCTGAGGAGAATGGCTGTGAGTCTATCTTGAGCTTTCTTTGTTCCAGCCATCTCCTCTTCTTCTTCTTCTTCTTTCTTCCTTCTCTTTCTTCTCTCTTAGCAACCTCTCTTCATCTTCTTTGGTCATAATTCCCTTTCCTTTATCTTTGTTGGATGCCTCTGCTTCAGCTTCACTGATCACAACAGCAGATGATGGTGCTGCTGTTGGAATCTCAGCCTCAGCTTCATTGGCATTTTGGGGAATGGATAAGGGAGGGGAACTTACTTCATCTTCTTCCCATTCCATACCTGTCACATCCTTCCATGTCTCTCTCATCTTTTCCTCTTCTCTTCTTTTAGATTCTTCTTCTGTGTTTAGTCTGATTGTTGGAGAAGAGAGAAAGGATAGGTCTGAGTCAGATCCAGATTCCTCCTTAAAAAGAGAAGCCTTGATGATTTTGATCATTTCTTGACTTTCTAAGGAGTTGACATTGAAGATGAGTGATCTGAGCTCAAAGACCTTGTGCAGGAAGGCTGAAGGTAGGAGCAGGATCTCCTTGATGTTGATTGTTAGAGAAGATCCATTGCTCAGGAAGAAGGTGAAGTCATGGGAGTCAGTGCTTGTCCATCCTTGCACTTCGACATCCCTGACCATTCTATTGTACAGGAATCTTCTCCAGCACAGAACTTCTTCTTCAGTGAGAAGACTGCTCCTTATTATTTCAAGTCTTCTAGGAGTCAGTCTTCTTTCTGCTGCTGTTGAAGATTCAGGATAGGCTACCCTTTTTGCTGCCTGTATTTATCTTTTAAAGTTGGGTAGATTATCCTCCATCAAGTCATAGAACCTGCCAATAGGAAGTTCTGCTGAGAGGTCCGTTGAGTTGTTGATACATTGTAGATGGTATAGGTGAAGGACTTGGATGCTGTTGAGAAAGTCCTAGTTTAGCTCTTCTACTCTGCCAAACTCCCAACCAATCCAGAACCTCTCAGACTTTCCATCATACCCCCAAGCTAGTATTGTATCAAACTCTAGCTGTGTTGAAGTCAGTGGAAATTGGGGGGCAGTGGATTGACTTATGATGGCTGCTGCTTCAGGGATGATGCTGAAAGATGTATATGTTTGTTCTGTGTCTTCAGCATCATCCAGCATCTCATCAACAGCCCTGACGACTAACTTCCAGTCTTCAGATGTCTCTTCTTCTTCGTTATCTGAAGCTGGCAAGTCATGAACCTGTACAAAAGCTGGCTTGAATAGTGTGCTTTGAAATACAGCCTGCTCTTGAATCCAGTTGTCAAGACTGTCTGAGTCTTCCTCTGTTGGGACCATCTCCCCCTTTTTGGTTGCATCAGTGGACAAATAAGCATCAGTTTGGGTGCCCACTGATACAAGAGAGGGAGTAGATACAGTTGGGCATTGATGGGCTTCATGCATAGAGACTTGGTGTCTTAGTTTGGACAGTTCAGCCTCTAGCATAGCCACCCTGGCCGTCAATTCCAAGTTATGAAGTTTCAGTCTGTCCTCATCCACAGTTGTGGAATCCTTGGATCCAGATGGGGCCTTAGGCCTAGCCTCTGCATCCCCATCACCCATGGTTTCTTGGCGCCTGGAATTCATATCAGTGAGGGGAGTTTCCAAGGAAGCATCCTCACTGTGAGTTGCCGTGGTTGAGGTTTTAGCGATGTTGTCACTGTCCTCCTGGTCATTTGATGGACCAGCAGTAGTGACAGCCTCTTCCACATCCACTCTGTCATAACTCCTAGAGTGGACCTTCAGGGTAGAAGAACTTGGGTTGGGTGTGTTGGAAGTAAGATCAATCAGTACCTCCGAGATAGTGGTAGTTGGAGAAGGTACATCATCTTGATCAGGTTCCTCAATACTTAAGTTCAGAAGAGAGAGGAGTGGCTCAGGGGGCTGTTCTATGGATCCGGGAAGTGATCCTGATCCTAATAGAGAGACATCCGAAGGAGTCTCCCTAATAATGTGGCTGTCCCTTATGATATTCTCACCAGAATGTTGTGATTCTGAGTGAGGGCTGTTAGGTTGGGTTTGGGCCTTGGAGGCAAGAGAAGAAGGAGTTCTCTTGCCCCTTTTTCTAGTATATGTCGTTGCAACCGGGGCCCTGTGTTCCGGTTGAATGATAACATCCAAAACAGGTGTAAGTAATTTTTGTACCTGTGCATCCTTAGTAGTATGCACAGGGGTTCGAATGGTGGAAGCAGACTGTTGTTCAGGATGTGAGGTGGAGGGTGTGGGATCAGTATCAGCTGGGATTGCTGAACTGTCACCCGGGGTACTTTGTATGTTCAGCATTGTAGATAACAATGGAACATTGACCCCTGAGAACTTTTTGGAAACAGTTCTCATGCTTTAAAAAATATTATTTTTATGTCCCAACATGATGTAGATTCTTGCAGGTTTTGAAAGTTCTTTTAGTTCTTGATTGAAAACTTCCTGCAAGAATCTTGGGTACATAAAAAATTGTTGCTTTGCACCCTCTTGAAGGTTATATCTCAAACCCTCAAAGATGAGGTGTGCAAAGTTGAAGCCTAGGTTAGTGACCATACCATGGAAGGCGGAGGCAAGTGCGGAGCTCACCTGATGCCATCCACTCCTCTTTTGAGACATGCATTGGAGAAGAGTGTGACAGAGATACTTCCACGGAGGGCCCATCAGCGCCTTCTCGATCGTATACTCGGTCTGATTTCCAGTGTATCCAATGAATACAAAGGTCCTCATGTATTCGTCCTTCGAGTATGAGATGGCTGCTCCCTCATCTTGAAGCTTAAGATGTTTTCTGAGTGTGGCTTCTGAGATGGTGATTTCCTTGCCGTCTACTTTGGCTTTAATTTGGGGAATCCCCTGTTCGGTTGAGTAGACGGCGGTACTCCAGAAATCCTCCATATGAGGGATATATATGGTAGGGTTGGTTGTGAGGGCAAAGTAGATTTTTTGATCGACATAAGAAGTCGATCATATCATTGAATCCTTCAGATTTCTTTCCCTTGGTAAGGTATGCTGTAAGGTTATGGTATGGGGAGAACTTATCATCAGGGTTATTGATGTCTGCCATTGTTGTTTGATTTGGAGGGAAGGTTAGAATATGGGAGGCTTTGAATGTTTTAAAGATGAAGGGCTTTGAATGTGGTGGGGACTTGAGAGAAAGTGATGTGGGTTTAGGGTGAAATTGAAGGTGAAGAGGTGGTAAGGAAATTTGATTTGTACAGTACAACCTTATTCACCTTTTACTGTTACAGCTGTAATACACCGAGGAAGTCATCGTAAAGACTAACGTTAATTTTTACAGCGGGTAAAAGTTAATTTGGACTTAAATTTACCCATCAGCAGCAAACTTGGTTGCTGTGGATGAATAACCTGTCCGCTGCAAACTTGGTCGCTGCGGAAGGTTAAGTCTGTCAGCAGCAAACTTATCAGCTGCTGATGGATTTAATAATCCGTAGCAAGGATGTTGCTGCTGACGGTCTTAAAGAAATCCACAGGAAACCTGTTCCTACTGATAACTTAAAGCAGTCAGCTGCAAATCTTTTGCTGCTGAAGATTAAACCTGTCAGCAGTTAACTCATCTGCTGCTGACAGTCTTAAAGAAATCCGCAGAAAACCTATTCCTGCTGATAACTTAAAGCAGTCAGCTGCAAATCTTTTGCTGCAAATCTTTTGCTGCTGAAGATTAAACCTGTTAGCAGTTAAGGGACAAAAATGCTGCTGACTTATAACTTTTATTTACAACATAAGACAAAACACATTTTAAAATAGAAATTTTAGAGATAGATTTTAGTCAAAGTTCATCATACCAATGGATTCAACTAAATATTTAAATCTAGCTTCATCAAAAGGTTTTGTAAACAAATCAGCATATTGCTCATTCGTATGAACTTTGGTTAAAATAACCTCTTTTTCTCAGCTTGATCTCTTATGAAATGATACCTGATGTCAATGTGCTTTGTCTTTGAGTGCTGCACCGGATTGTTTGTGATTGAGATAGCACTCATGTTGTCAATGTGAATTGGAGTTGCCATGAAAGTCATCCCGTAATCCAGCATTTGATTTTGTATCCAGATGACTTGTGCACAGCAACTTGAAGCTGCAATGTATTCTGCTTCAGCTGTAGAAGTTGAAACACATGTTTGCTTCTTGCATTGCCATGAAATTAGTCTCCCTCCCAGAAACTGGCATCCCCCTGAAGTGGATTTTTTGTCCAAGTTGCATCCCCCATAGTCATTGTCAGTGTATGCATACAGATTAAACATGTCATTTTTAGAGTACCACAGCCCAAGTCTTGAGGCACCCTTTAGGTATCTAAAGATTCTCTTGACGGCTTGAAGATGTGAAACTTTTGGAGCTGCTTGAAATCTTGCACAAAGAGATATTGCAAACATGATATCTGGCCTTGAGGCAGTGAGATACATGAGAGACCCTATCATCGCACGGTACTGATGTTGATCAGTGTCTTGGCTATCTTTGTCTGGAGACAGCTGATGATGCACTTGCATAGGGGTTCTTGCAGCAGAGTAGTCAACCATTTTGAATCTTTCCAAAATGCTCTTTACATATTTGGATTAGCTGATGAAGATTCCATTTGGGACCTGTTTGACTTGTAGACCTAAAAAGAAATTTAGTTCACCCATTGAACTCGTTTCAAACTTTGAGTGCATCAGAATCTCAAAGTCTTTGCACAGCTATTTCCTTGTTGATCCAAAGATGATATCATCAACATAAATTTGAACTAGTAAGATTTCTCCCCCTTCATCTTTGATAACACAAGGACTGGTCAATGGCACCTCTTCTGAAGTTGTTGCTTAGTAGATATCCTGACAAGGTTTCATACCAGGCTCTTGGTGCCTGATGTAGGCCATACAGAGCTTTGTCTAGTTTGAATACTTGAGTAGGATGTGCAGGATCTATAAAGCCTGGAGGTTGTTTGACGTATACTTCCTCACCAATCTTCCCATACAGAAAGGCAATTTTAACGTCCATTTGATAAACAGTGAAATTCTTGGATGCATCATATGCTAGGAAGATTCTGATGGCCTCCAGCCTGGCAACAGGGGCAAAGACTTCATCATAGTCAATTCTTTCTTCTTGAGTGTAGCCTTGAGATACAAGTCTGGCTTTGTTCTTGACTACAATGCCTCTCTCGTCTTGCTTGTTCCTGAAAACCCATCGTGTGCCAATAGCATATTTACCTGTTGGAAGATCAACAAGTTTCCAGACATCATGCCTCTTGAATTGTAGCAATTCTTCCTGCATTGCCTCAATCCAGCTGCTATGTTTGAGTGCTTCATCTATCTTCTTTGGTTCCACCTGAGATAGGAAACATGAAAACAAGCATACATTGGCTTCGTGAGATTTGCTTCTTGTGAGAACTCCTTGGTGGACTTGGCCGATAATATTTTCATGAGGATGTTCTTTGTGGATCCTCTGTGCTGGTACCACCTCTAGCTGTATCCCTTGCTCCAGATTACTTTGATTTTGATCAGAGGTCTCTTCATTCATGTTGGAAGAGTCTTCAACATCATTAGCCACATCAATATTTTCAGCAACAGCATCATCAGCATCTACATCATTTACCGAGGAGTCTTCATTTAAATTTTCAGTTTTATACAGGCTGCTGCTGGTTACATTAGACAGTCTTGTTCCTGCTTCACTTGCTTCAATTGCTTCCACAACTGATGGAGGATCAATTGATGGTCTTCTCAGACTGATAGAAGATTTTGGAAAATCCAGTCTGTAGTCAGTGGATGAAGTGGAGGCAGGTGTTTGTGTAAACGTAGACTCCATATTTGAGAAGGTGAGAGGCTCAAATATTTGGGAGAAAGAGTCTATGTCAAAGAGCCAGTTTGGACCTTTTCCCTGCTCACAGACTATGTGTTCTCTACATTCCACATTTACTGATTCTTCCACAATTCTTGTTCTTGAATTGAATACTCTATAGGCTTTTGATTGAGAGGAATAGCCTACAAAATATCCTTCATCAGATTTGGCACCAAACTTAGGAAGAACCCCATTTATGATGAGAATTGTGCATGGACACCCAAAAGGTTTTAGAAACCCAATGTAAGGAACTCTTTGAAACCAAAGTTCATAGGGTGTCTTGTTGAGGGGTTTGACAATTAGAACTCTATTTTGCACATAACAGGCTGTGCTAACTGCTTCTGCCCAGAATGTGAGTGGCAGTTTTGAGTCAGCCAACATAGATCTTGCTGACTCAATAAGAGTTCTGTTTCTTCTTTCAGCAACTCCATTTTGTTGAGGAGTTCTTGGAGCACTGTATTGTCTCTCTATCCCCCTTGCTTTCACAGAAACAGTTTAAAGTGTGGTTTTTGAACTCTGTACCCTGATCACACATTATGATTTTCACCTTTTGATTGCTTTGATTTTCTACCCTCAGAATGTAGGATTTGAGAATTTCAGCAGTTTCATCTTTAGTTCTCAAGAAATATACCCAAGAGAATCTGGTGTAGTCATTCGTTATCACCAGACAGTATGACTTTTTGCCCATTGACATGACATTTGTAGGACCGAAGAGATCCATATGCAGCAGTTGCAGTGGAGTGTCATTTGTATTCAAGGTCTTGGGCTTGTGAGAACTCTTGTGGTGTTTCCCCTTTAGGCACGCAATGCAGTGGTCTTCTAGCTGAAATTCTTTGTCAGGAAGCCCTCTAAAAAGATTATTCTTCACCAATTTGTTAAAAGTTTTGATATTAACATGGCTTAATCTCCTGTGCTAGAGAGCTGATTCATCAACTGAGGCTTTTGATAAAAAACAGGAAACACTCCCAGATGGAGTGACTTCATTCATATCCAGTACATAGAGATTCTCTTTTGTCTGAGCAGTTAATAAAATGCTTTCTAGAGGAGGTGTGGATAAGCCTGGAGATAGTACAAAGCATTCTTTGTCTGTGAAGAGCATCCAATGCTTTTGGTCACAGACATGGGAAACACTCATGAGATTAAAGTCCAATTCTTTGACATAGTTGACCTTATCAATGCTCATTCTTTCGTTGGACACAGTTCCTTGTCCAGTAATGGATCCTCCCTTTGAGTCACTTCCAAAGGCAAAATATCCTCCATTGAAATGTCTGAAGTTGGAGAGGATGGATCTGTTGCCTGTCATGTGCCTGGAACAACCACTGTCTACCACCCACGTGTTATTCTTGTGACCTGGCTGTCCCTGCACATGATAGATTTCTAATTAATAGGAGGAACCCAAGAGTCTGCAGACTTGAAAAAGATGGTTGTTAGTTTATCCTTTTCAGTATGTTTGCAGTCAATGGAACCAATGATAATGCTTGGAGATGGTTTAGCTTTCCATTACTTTGTTGGTGATTTTCTAGTTTTCCTCACATTGTCAGCAGCGGATTTTGCTACTGATGTTTCTGGCTTGTCAACAGTAGATCCTGCTGCTGATAGCTTTGCTGAACTGGCAACATTCTTTGCTGCTGAAGGCTTTGCCTTGGATTTTGCCTTATCAGCAGTGGACACTCTTGCTGCTGATGGCTTTGCCTTATCAGCAGCAAATTTTGCTGCGGAGGATTTTAGCTTATCAGCAGCGGACTTGGTTGCTGCTGAAAGTTTCTGCTTTGTTTTCTTGGGCTTCACTTGACTACCAACATTTTTTCTGGCTGCTGATGGTTTAACAATCGATGTATGCTGATCCTTCTTTACCTTTTGTCTTTGAGGGGCTTGATGAAGGATCTGGTTGAAGGGGTTAAACTTACAATTTGCAGCAAAGTGGTCTGATTCACCACAAATGATGCAAGTTTGTTGAGATTTAGGCAGCTTCACTCTTGGGGGAGATAGAGACTCCCTGAACTTAGTTGCTTTGACCTCGTAGCTTCTTACCTTCCTATTTTTGTTAGTCTTTTCAAAGACATGATGCTTTGAATTTCTTTGGTATTCCAGGTAATGAAAGCAGGTGCTGGCAGTGTGGTTATATCTGCCACACACAAAGCATGATCTTGCCAGTTTGTCTCTTGAAAGGTAGCATAGTCCTTTCTTTGGAACAGATCCTTGAAGTTCCATGGATGAGCTTTGTTATGTTCAAAAGTGGCTTCTTCTAGGGTCTTTTGAACATATGGAACTTTTTCTTCACGCTTATGACATATATGAAATACCTTCCCCTTTGTGATCGGCTTTGACTGAGGCTTGGGGTTTGTGGGTCCTGATGTCTGTCCTTTTTCAATGTTTAGCTTTCTTCCATCTGGAGGATAGCTGATCTTGATCTGTTTGAATGGTACAGGGGCTGTAATAGCTGGAATATCAGCAGGAACTTCAACTTTATTCAGAACAGCTTCAGATGGGGCTGCACTGGTTTCATCATGGTTTGAGTAGGTTGACTCATATTCTGATGAAGTAGTGCAGTCTTCGACGAAAGGTTCATCCGTTGAAGGATCAAGGTTTCGGTTTGCAGTGTCAAGATTTGCAACATTGAAGCTTGGTTCGTGAATGGCAATATAGTCAGCAGGAGGAGGAACAGATTTGTACTGATCATTGTTATACCCAAGTCCAGTCTTTACCTTCTCATGGACTTGAATATCTAAAAGTCTTTGTAACTTTTTGGAAGAAAATTCATATTTTTCAACATGAACTTTCTGTTCTGCCAGTTCAGCTCTGGTAGCTTTTAGTGTGACCAGTAGATCATCAATATGAGTTTCAAGATTAGTTTGTTCGTGTTTTAACAATGAAATCTCTTTCTTAAGGCAGTTAATCTTTTCTTTAAGTATTTTCAACCTTTTTGAACTCAGATTTCATCTGATGAAACTCTTCATTTTGATCTATAAGGTTTTGGTTATGCTTTCTATAACCCCAAACTTTATCAATACAGGCTTGAGAGCAAAGATGTTCAAATACCTGAGGTGGTATCTCTGTAGTGTCTGCCATTAGAGCTTGATTGTTGACAGGCAGCTCTTCATACTGGAAGCTCCAGTCAAAGTCAGAGGTTTCAACAGTTGCACAGGTTGCAGTTTGAGCTGGAGGAGTAGCTTGTTGTTGTTGTTGTTGTTATCTGGGTTGGGCTTGGTGAGCTTGTCTTGACTGAGGAGTAGCTGGATTTGCTCTTGGTGCCTTGCATTCTCTAGCAAAGTGACCCAGTAGGTTACAGTTGTAACATCATAGTTTGCTTTTATCCAAGCCAACTCTGGTGTTGGAGTTGTTACTTGGAATGGGTCTTCCAGTTCTAGAGTAGAACCTTTTAGCTCTTATAGAGAGCATGGCATACGAGTGCTGAATGTCCATTTCTTCTAAGTCATCTGGGTGAAAGCATTCCAGATCCTCCTTGATAAAGGACATGTTGCTTGAGTTTTCAGAAACAAAAGCAGCAGAGGTTGAGGTTTGAGGAGGAGCTTCTAGGAGAAATGGTGAGGTGTTTGTTTGAGAGGTTGGAGTTTGTGGATGGGTGACAATTGGAGGATAGTAGTTGCTTGAACTAGGACCTGAGTGGTCAGAGTGAAGTGCAGATGAGATGGTGGAGGAAGAAGAGGCTGATTGATGATTTGAGCTCCTTTCCTTGGCTTGAATCATTTCTAATTCATATGTTTTTAGCATGCCAAAGAGCTCTGTCATCTATAGAGTTTTTAAATTCTCCGTTCTTCTTATAGACACTGTATATAGTGTCCAGCATCTTGGGAGAGATCTGATAAACTTTTTGAGAATGTATTCATTCTTTAACTTTACTTTGGAGCACTGCAGTTCTCCCACCAGGTACGTGTACCTGTTATACAAAACGGTTAGTGACTCACCTTCCTTCCAGACGAAGTTTTCGTATTGCTACTTCAGAACGTCCCTTCTATTTTCTTTGACTTCCTCTGAGCCAACAAACATCTTCTCAAGAGCCTCCCAGAGCTCCTTAGCAGTTTTTTAACTTCTGAAGTTATGAAAAACTTCATTTGGAAGGCACATTTGGATAGCTCCTAGTGCCTTGAAATCCACCTCCATCTTCTTTATGTCCTCTTCTGAGTACTTGGAGGGCTCCTTTGGAACTAGTGGTCCTCCAGAGTCAGCAGAGGCCACCATGGGAGTGTAGGGTCCATCCCTGATGGATTTCCACATTCCATACTTCTGATAACAGAAAAAGCTTTCCATGCGATTCTTCCACATGTCGTAGTCTTCCCCAGATACCAATCTTGGTGGTCGGTTGATGCTGCCGATGTCTTCTCTGTGCCATCTTTGTTTTTGTGATTTTGGGTGACTTGATTGAAAGAGAGTTTAGAATAGAACCAGAAGTGATTAAACAAGTGTGAGTTTGTTTAATCTGAGCCAAAGCTCTGATACCACTTGTAGGATCGTGAAAGTACAAGATGATTCTGTTCTTAGTTGAAATTGGCAGAAACAATAACAACTTCACAAGTATAATCGAGTAAACAGAAAGAATACTTATAAGAACACTGTTGTATTAAGCTTTTGCAAATAAACGATTACAAATGAAAACTCAATCAAAAAGCACGCATACAATGAAGTGTTTACACTGTATTTATACTCACTTAGAATCAAGACAGACCCTTGATTCTAAGGATCAGATCTAACACAGACCATTGATCTGTTGTATATAGCTAACTATCACAAGTGTAGTCTAAGCTAGCTAACTTTATTGAAGCGTCTTCTTTATGCATTATTACTTGCATGCTTGGACAAGAGCATTGTTGTCCTTCATTGGTTGCACCATAGAGGTTCCTTCTGCTTTGAGTGTGTCAGTGGCTTTTGCAGAAAGTTGTCAGTGACGCTTGGCATGGATAGTCAGCTGCAACTATTTATCTTCAACTCACAAGGCTGTCAGCAGCAAGGATGATTATCAGCAGCAAGATGTGACCATCCAAAGCTGCTGACGATTTACCTATCAGCAGCATCAAGTGTTGATGCTGCTGAGAAGCCTATCCGCAGCAACTTTGGTCTTCAGCAGATAAGGCTATCCGCAGCAGATTTGTTCTTCAGCAGAAGAACAAGTATCCGCTGCAGATAAGCTTGTCAGCAGCAGTTTGTTGGTCAGCAGCAAACTCTGAGATCAGCAGCATTTGTACTTAGAGAATTTTGTAGCCATCAGTCTTTATTTCTATAGAAACGAAGGAGGCGAAGTGGGTAGCCGGTGGTAGTCAACGACAATAGTGGTGGTGGCTGATCCGGTGGTGGGGATGAGTCGGTGTGGGCACGGTGGATCTGTGTAGGCCCGTTAGGGTTTGCGCATGGCGAGAAAACATAGTGGAGATCGATGGAGGTGGAGACGAGCCAAGGTGGTGGCGGTGGTGGCAGAATGTGGCCACACGGCGGTGAACGGGGAGGAGAATGAATCGGGTGACACCCGATTAGGGTTTTGTGGCAATAAGGTTTGCGTGTTGAGTTACGAGCAAGCCGAGCGAGAAGTAGATCAAGTTAGGGTTTGCATGCATGCATGCATGAGACCCGGTACGTGTATACGAGATCTAAACGGGTCATGAACGGTTCGGTACGAAGGGGACATGAGATTAGGTTTTCATGATGTTGGATGGACAAGCAGATGGAACTCGGGGTTTTATTATATTGTTGTATGTTATCCAACGTATGTGTAGGTCCCTCGGGTGTGGCGGATCGTCACATGCAAGTGGGTCTACTAGTCGAACCAGGTGCGGAATGCCCGTGACTAGGTGGAGAGTTAAACTAAACAAATAAACCGACAAGATAATCACTTTGAACGTTCTTTGTATTATAAGAACTTGAAGGTTACAGAGAGAAGTACTAAGATTACACTTTGCGTATTTGCAACTATGACTGCGTATGTCTGCGTACTTAACTTCTGTCAACCTATCCTATTTATACAAGACCTGATGCCTGCGCACTTAGCAAGTGCGCAAGGCAAAATGCTCTTACGTACTTAACAAGTACGCAAAGGTATTCTTGCGTACTTGCTAAGTATGCAGGAGCTTTCTCCTGCGCACTTACAAGTGCACAAAACACTTAGAGAATTTTGCAACATTCAATATGTAAAAGTAAATACAACTTGATAAACTAATACATAAAGACTCTTACATACAAAGACAATTACAAACAAGAAAATACAAACTAAGACTCTATCTATCTAGAGTGTTTGTCACAGAAAAGTGCTTCAACAAACTCCCCCTTGACAACAGCTCTGGATAATCTTCAGTCTTCAGTCTTCACAGCACTTGATCTTTAGCTTCCATCTTCTTCTTGTATTCAAGGCAGAACTTAATCACCTTGTCATATTTAGAAGCAAGGAGCTTTGTCCATTCATCGGTGTACACACAATACCTGTCTGCTAGTGCCTCCAGATCTTTCACAGAAAAGTTGATGAAGCAGACTTCATCAAATATTCTGATCAGTTCCTTTGGCACTATGTTCCCACTCTCTGAACGTACCTTACTCATAATCACAGCCTCGCCCTTCTTTGGATCTACGTACCAGTACCACATGTCACCAAGAATATCCTGAGATAACTTGCTCAGGGGAATCTTAGTTTCACATCGCACTGGCTTATATACCAATTTCTTTAAGTGCTTCTTAGTCACAGGATGTCTAGCGTGCTTATCCTTGACTCTCTTGGGCACTTGAGGCTTGAACATCTCGAATTTCTCAGATCTTGGTTCCCGCTGCAGAACCACCCACAAACCCATCGCCATTGCGTGATTGGAATGACCCAGCAGCTCTCGGTTTGCTAGGTTCACAAGGTCGTATTTGGGTAAGGAGCTGAACGCTTCACTGGTGGGTTTCAAGTATTGAACCCCGCCAGATCTTTTGATTGCGAACATCTGCTTATCCTCCTCGAACCTTACAACCAAGATCATCCCTGTTGCTCCTTGTTTGTCTATTATAGACGTCTTTTGCCACATAGGAGCTGGACCCTTTGATGAAGTAGAAGGCATATCTTTTTCTTTCGGTGCCTCTGGGTCCACAGGTGTAGGGTCAACTGGGGAGGCTTCAGTCGAGGCTTCGACATTACTAGCATGCTCGATTGAACCTGTGTCGAGCTGAGCTTCGAAGGATGGAAATTCAAAGATCTCTCCATCCTCTAACTCGTACTCTCCTTCCCCGTCACCCTTGGGAATTTCAATTACAACATCCTCATCATCATCATCCCAATCGTCACCAAAGTCGATCTCTCCTTCTTCTAGATTAAAGAGAGCATCGATATGTGCTTCCTTGGAATAGTCAGGCTCTAGGTATAGGATCTCATCATCAGATAAGTCCTTAAGCACTTCAGCCACTAACTTTCCTTTGTCACCACCACCACCAGAGGTATCACCACCCTCTTGATGAGTAGACTCCCCCTGAGCCATTGGAATAGCAGAGATGGGCACAATTGCTAAAGCTTGGTGCTCACCTCCACTAGGACCGGCTTCAGGATCCTTGTCTTTGTCGTCATCCTTAGTCAAGTCGACAGGATGACAAGCCTCATCACCAGTGGTTTTCTTTTCTTTCTCTTTCTCTTTCTCTGTCTCTTTCTCCCCCTGAACATCAAGCTTCTTGGTCAGATCAGCGATTAGTTTGACCATCAGCTCATGCTCTTTCCTTTGAGTATCTAACCTCAGCTCCAAGGACGACCTGTGACCCTGAATCATTTCATTTGTCTTGATTAGGAGCTCGTTCTGGGCCATGACGTTCTTCAGTCTTTCATCAGTCCCCGTTCTCTGGCTACGTAGGATTCTAACTTCGTCTACCAAAGAATTAATCTGTGCTTGTTGAGCGTCAGACTCCTCCTTTGATTTCTGAATAGTCTCCAGTAATCCAGCAACTTGGGTTTCCAGAACATCTATCCTTGCATCATTCGGATCAGGATGTCTGGATGATGACGCCTCGGCATTGTGAATAGGGGAGGAGAATATGGTATCGAAGTCAAACCCTTGTGTGAAATCTCCATAATTGAAGGGTTGACTTAGAGGATCAATGGTGGTTATTGGGATTGAGGATGTGATGAGGGTTGTTGGAGTTATGGTAGGGGTGATGGTGACTGACTCCGTGAGAATTGGAGTAGTCACCGCCACCTGAGCAGTTGTGGTAGGGAGGGTCACTATCACAGGAATCTCCTCTGTGATTGAAGTGACGGCCACGTCAAGTTGCACCTGTGGCCTCCTCCTCCTACGATATAGTTGCTGTGAAGGTGGGGTGGAGGCTGAATTAGGACTAGCAGCTGAAACTTGTACTTGCTGCTGAGCCTCCACCTCACTGGGGATAGAAAGCTGTTGCCTATCGCCCCTGTTTTTGTGAATGCTTTCTCGTCTTTGTCTCTGTATAGCAGCGTCAGAGTCAGAGTCTGGCTCATATTCGCTGCTTGAAGACTGTCGCTTTCTCTTGGAGGAGGACTCAGGTAGGGTTACCTTTGTCATTCTCCTTGGGTGTACCTGCGATGGTGCATCATCGGAATCAGAAGAATCTGACTCTGTCTCTTCCGAGTCTGATCCCTCAGCACCATCATTTCCTCCTTCTTCATCTCCATCATCAGACGATCCATCATCACTTTCCACTTCCTCCACTTGTTGTTGCTGTTGTTCGTCGGAGTGTTCACTCAATTCAGGCTCCGAATCGTGACTATACCATCTCCATTCACCTGGTGCCACATATGCTTCATTGATTAGGTGGCCAAAGAGTTCTGTATGCATAGGGGTAGGTTCTACACTACCTGGCTTTAAGAATTGTACGAACACTCTTTTGTCCACCCTCTTCACTTGCAGTCTCTCCCCTATAGCAGGTAGGTTTGGCAACACGTCGTTAATCAAAAGTTGCACAAACCTAGGGTATAATAAGAACCTAAACCTCTCCGCCGTGTTGATCTGATCATTGATGGCTTTGAATATGTAGCGGGAGAAGTTGTAGCCCTTATTGAGAGATAGGCCAACCATGGCTGCTGCAAGGTCATGACCTATGGCATCTTTTCCAGCTTTCCTTGATGAGATGCACATGATCATGATGTGGGTGAAGTATCTCTATTGGTGTAACACCCACATCTTCTTATATGAAGCATAGTCTCTCGCACCGACATAACCCATTCTTTGTCTCCAACAGCCGTCCACAAAGTAGTCTGGATACGCTGTCGGGTCGGTCGAGAGATCTCTGAATTGAAGGGCCCTTCTAATAGTATCTCCAGAGAAAGCGATAGCATGACCAACAATGGTAGCCCTTATAACGTTGGGAGTTACCGTGCAGTCATGCTCCGCAGTCTCCCAAAACTGCTCCAGATAGGGTCTTGAAACTATCGGGTCAGCAGAAATAGCATAGCTGATTCTTGAACGATTCAATAAATCAACTATTTCTCTATACTGCAGTGCTGCACCCTTCCATTATGGTTCAGTGTTAGCTAACAGGTTGAATTCGTTGGTAAACGCCCGATCCATGATCTGCAAAAACACACAGAAAGCAGAATCAGAACAACAAGTATCATTGGAAATGAATAAACATGACTCAGTATAGCAGTTAATCTTTGAACTGAAATTTCAGACTTAGTAATTTTTGCCAAGAGTTGGTCCTGCGTACTTAGCAAGTACGCAGGAATTTCCTCTTGCGTACTTAACAAGTACGCATAAATTGCTTCTTGCGTACTTGCTAAGTGCGCAAGAACTACACTTGGTGAAAATTACATAAATTTGAAATTTTAACTGATGTTCAAAAATCGGTGTGTATTGGGTCACCACATGGCCGGAATCGATGATTCTAGCCTATGGGACCAATAACAACACCTAAACATTGCTTAACTTGACCAATTTTGACCTAAAAGTCGATCGACGACGCTGTCGGTTCACATTCAAGGTCAAGGACAAAATCAAAGACTAAAATGCACGATTAAGGGTCTAGCACGGGTTCTATATACTTTCTAGTTATCAAGATTTATCAAAACAACCATTGATTTGGTCAAAAACCGCGATTTAAACCCTAATCCATTTTTTTAGTCGAAATCGGTCCATATTAAGTGATTATGTGGATGGATTAATCCTAGTTTCTCACCGATTGATTGTAATGTAGTGATGTAACTAGCAATGAGACGAAAAATTGATTTAGGAACACTTTGATTTTTGAGTAAAAGTCGGAGGGAATTTGAACCGGTTTGAAAGAGATGAAACTCTGAGATTTTTCTAAGTCCAGTTTATATATCCCACGCAAAAAGGTCGTGCGTACTTAGCAAGTGCGCACGTTTTAACTCTTTCGTACTTACAAGTGCGCAAGACTTAAATCTTGCGTACTTGTTAAGTATGCAGGGATTACTTCATGCGCATTTACAATTACGCAGGGCTTACTTCATGCGCACTTACAAGTACGCACAAACCCTTAAGTGCGCAAACTTTCAACTCAAATTTATGAAGTTTTTCAAGTCAAATAACGAACAAGATAAAAAATATTCAATCAGGAGGATTCAAGTACAATTCAGGAAGGTTAAACACAAATACTTTTGGCTTTTCTGAATAAAATTGAACTATGCATAAACTTAAAATCTTTTTGATCTTTTCTCATAAAAATATACAAGTATTCACACAAACTATTTTTGATCAAAGACACGAGCAGAGGATCATATCAGACTATCTTTTAGCAAAAACGATACAATAAAAACATCAAAGAATATGGGATCATGTCATGAATTAATATTTATTCATACGTAATAAGCCCTAAACAAGTAATTCAAGTTGACAATATTATAAGATTTGAAACTATAAGCATCTTTGTATCACGTTCTTGTGTATTAAGGTATTAATTATAAGATATACAACGTGTACCCCACTGATATGCTACAATAATGTAAATTGCACTATCTCAAGGCATCTAAGATTTTCCCAATGATTTTCTAAATTTTCAGAATGAAGTTACATCTATTAGCACGGGAAAAATCAAGCAGAATCCATAAGGATTATCAGGAATCATAAGATTCAGAATCGAGTGATTCATATGTCTTGGTTTCATTTGATTTTCTTCATTGAATATCGGTATGATGATTCAGGATAATGAGTATGGTGTTTGAAAGGGGATCCAACTTTTATCTGGATTTGATTTCAATGAATCAGGAGTGATTCAAGGGTGAATACATGTTCAACGGTTGATGTAGAGACATGTCTTGATTCAATCTCTCCTTGCATACTTGTGAGTATGGGCAGTGAGATGAACCGCATTAATTGTGCTAACGACATAACTCGAAACTGATCTCAAAGGAAAATTATTGCCAAAATCTAACATCCTTTATCTGATAATGATCTTTTCTATTCTTTTACGCACACACACTTGCAAACATGGGTTCAAATCACAGTTGTAATTTAGATTTAGTTTCCACACTACTAGTGATTCAAAGACGCAAACAACCTACTGACAATTCAAATTACTTGTAAATAAGCAGATTAAAAACATAATAATTTAAACAATTAAGTAAGCATGACGCAATCATTTCCCATATGAGCAGTCTGTGACGTTTAGATCATTTCCGATGTACTATCATTTCCTCTTTTCTCAAGTTAACTTTGAAATTTTCTACATTTTCTATTTTGTTTTTGATTTTGTAAAATATTTTGAAAATTAAAAGAACTGTACAGAAAATTTAAAAGAAATAAAGTTTAACTTCCATGAATTGAATTGATTTAAGAAAAATAATTTTTCACTCAGGATTGAACATTCCTATCAAGTTGACAATATGCTCAAAACGGGATCGATCAAATGCCTTTGTGAAAAGGTCAGCAAGATTGTCATCCGTGTGAACTTTTACAAGTTCAATTAAATGCTTTTCAGCACAATCACGGATGAAATGATGGCGAATTTCTATATGTTTAGTTTTGGAATGTTTCTCCGGGTTATTTGTGATGGACATGGTGGCAATGTTGTCAACGAATAAAGGAGTTCCAGTGAAGTTTAAGCCGTAGTCTCTCAATTGCTACTGAATCCACAATATTTGAGAACAACCGCTCGCCGCAGCAGTGTATTCTGCTTCACAAGTTGAGACTTATACCGTCGACTGCTTCTTGCACTGCCAGGAGACCAGTCTGTCTCCTAAGAATTGACATCCACCAGAAGTGACTTTCTGTCAAGGTTACAACCACCATAGTCTGAATCAGTGTAGGCTTTGAAGTCGAATGACTGCTGCTTAGAGTACCAAAGACCCAATCGGGGTTTCCCTTTTAGGTATCTGAAAATTCTCTTCACGGCTATCATATGTGACTCCTTCGGTTGAGACTAAAACCTTGAGCACAAGCACACAGCAAACATTATATCGGGTCTTGAAGCTGTGAGATACATAAGTGATCCGATCATCCCACGGTACAATCTGCTATCTACATCCTTTCCATCTTTGTCAGGATGCAGACCATGATTGACTGGGATAGGTGTGCCACAAGGAATGCTATCATTCATCTTGTATTTTGATAAGATATCTTGCACATACTTGGTTTGATGTAGATAAATGCCATCCTCTCTTTGACTGACTTGCAGACCCCAGAAGAATGACAGTTCACCCATATTACTCATTTCAAACTTGGACTTCATCACCTGCTAGAATTCCCTACACATCCCTTCATTGGTAGATCCAAAAATAATGTCGTCGACGTGTACTTGTACAAGAAGAATGTCACCTCCTGCTTTCCTAATGAAGAGAGTCGAGTCAATCTGTCCACGGTCGAAACCATTAGACAGTAAATGCTTAGATAATGTCTCATACCATGCCCGCGGTGCTTGATGAAGACCATAAAGTGCTTTGTCGAGCTTGTACACTTTATTGATATTATGCGGATCTTCAAAACCGGGAGGTTGAGTGACATAGACTTCTTCATGAACTTTACCATAAAGGAAAGCACTCTTCACATCAAGTTGATAGACCTTGAAGCCGACATATGTGGCATAAGCCAAGAACAGTCTAATAGCCTCAATTCTAGCAACTGGGGCATATACTTCCGTGTAATCCAAGCCCTCTTGCTGATAAAAACCCTGAACAACCAATCTTGCTTTGTTCTTCACAACAACATGACGATTATCCGTCTTGCATTTGAACACCCATCTGGTTCCAATTGGCTGAAAGCCTTTTGGCAAGTCAACCAAATCCCACACGTGCAACTTTTGGAATTGAGACAATTCATCTTGCATTTCCTCAATCCAGCAGTTGTCAGTGAGATCCTCCTTCACATTCTTCGGCTCTAACTGGGACACGAATGCAGCATGCAGACATGTTTCCATGACACCAGTGTCAAGTATCTCTGAGTAAAGACTGGTGTTCTCAGTGATGGTTCGATGACGAGTCTGAACACCGGCATAATGATCACCAATAATGTTGTCGATTGGATGATTCCTATGCACTCTCGTCTCCGGTACAATCGTTCCTGAATTTTTGAATCGAGATTCGTGCTTAACTCCCCCATTTCTTGTGTTCTAGAGGAAGAAGATTCAATGTTAATTGGATCAGCTATTTCCTACAGTTGTGTTAGGATTAGCTTGAGCGTCATCTCCAACAACATGAACATCTTCACTGTTATCACTGTCATGAGTTCCAGATGCAGATGCGTCATCTCCAACAACATGAACATCTTCACTGTTATCACTGTCATGAGTTCCAGATGCAGATGCAACATTGGAATCAGGAGTTATAATTGGTACAGTAGCACGAGTAGAGAAGCTGGAGTCATCACCGCCACCCAATAATTCATAAACATTTGCGGCGTCAACTGTAGATAGATCAGGAATATTGAAAGACTTGAATAGCGCATCATAATCAAAACCCCAAGCTGGACCTGTTGGTTCAGGTGGAATGCTGTGTTTACTACAATCCACTTCGAACCATTCCTCGACAGTACGAGTTCCTATGTTGTACACTCTCTTGCAAGGCGAGTTGGCAACGTATCCTAAGAAGATGCCTTCCACCACTTTTGCATGAAACTTAGACTGGCGGTCTTTGTACTGTAGCAACAAGGAACAAGGACTACCAAAAGGAACTAGGTAATCAAGATTGGGAAGTCGATTGTTGATCAACTCGTAACAAGTCATGTTGTGCCTCTTCACAACCAGAACTTTGTTTAAGACATGACAAGCTGTATTAACGACTTCTGCCCAGAAAGTGACAGGAAGCTTTGCATCCGAAAGCATAGTCCTTGCAGTCTCAATCAGTGTTCTGTTCTTCTGTTCAGCAACTCCATTCTGCTGAGGTGTGTACGGCGCGCTGAATTCGTGACGGATCCCTTTCTTGAGACAGAAAAGCTCCATCAAATTATTCTATCCTTCTAACTTTCAGCTTGCAAAGAGATTCCAAGCTCAGGATCAATTATTGAAGAATATCAGCAGTCTCGTCTTTAGTACCTAAAAAGTGCACCCAAGAAAAACGTGAGAAATCATCAGTTACTACTAGACAGAACGACTTACCTCCAATACTCCTGATACTTATGGGGCCAAACAGATCCATGTGTAATAGCTCCAAAGGGGTATCAATAGAGTTTTGGAGCTTGGGCTTGTGAGACTTCCGTTGCTGTTTGCACTTTTTACAAGGCATATAGTCATCTGCAATGGTAAATCTCAGCTTAGGAACCCCGGTTACCAAACCGTTTCGGACAAGATGATTCATTTTACGATAAGAAATATGTCCGAGTTTCCTATGCCACAAGATGGATTCAAGCTCTGTCGCTTTAGGAAGCAAACAGGTATGAACTGATGAGGTGGTTGTTGCCACTCTCATATCGATATGATAGGTGTCGTTTGTTCTTTGCGCTCTCATCGGGATCCAGTCTTCGGGAACTTCAAAACCAGGTTTGAGAATCAGGCATTTTGACTTATCAAACATCACTTAGTACTCCTTATCACACATTTGGGAGACACTCAACAGGCTATGCTTCAGCTGCTTGCAAAAGTTGACATTGTCAAAGCTGACACAACCGTTCGAAACCACGCCTTGACACGTGATGTTGCTGCCTTTTTCTCCGGCAAAGGCCACATAGCCGCATCTGAATGTTTTAACATCTTGAAGCAAGGCCATGTTTCATGTCATGTGCCATGAGCATCCACTATCTACATACCAGCGGTTAGAGATAGTACCCTTCGGACGTCCCTGCACGAGTAACAAAAGAATTAGTTAGATTTGGAGACCCAAGCCATTGTGGTCTTGGGTCGTCCATCCTTTTCAAAATAAACTACTTCCTTTAACTCACAGTCGTGATGACTGTTCAAAACGAATGAATCTTTTAAATAATTAGGACTAGGAGATTGAGAAGTTTTGGATTTGGCAGTCCAGGATCACTTCTGTTTCTTAACCGGAACAGGAGACTTTGGTTCAACTACAGCAGGTGAACTAGTGGAAGCTTCACCTGATTGAACTGAAGTCAGCTGTTCTAGCTTTCTCAACCTCTTGTTCCTTCTCCTTCTCTGTGGTTTAGAGAGTCTCACCACAGGTTTCTCACCAGTACGTGTACTACCGGAGGTAGATACACAAGGTACAACAGGTTGCGTAACCTTTCTTGAAACAAATGCTTTAGCTTCAGATTTGATCTTAGGCTTTACCATCGGTTTGACTGGTGGTTTCACCACATTTTGTTTTTGATGTTTGGGAGGTTTCACTGATGGTGACTTAGGGATAACAACTGGTTGTGAAACAACAGGCCATTTCCCTTGGTTCTTTGAAGGACAGTTCACAAGAATGTGACCAACCAAGCCACAGTGAAAACAATTCCTCTCGACTATATAAGTTCTCTTGTAAGGCTCATTAGATCTGGCCTTAGATAACTCAGCATTATGAGCAGGAGGAGTTGGTTTATGAACAGGAGTCTGAACCTTTACAGTTTTGTTTTTAGGAGTATAATATTTTCGCAAATTTTCTTTATACCCATGCCCATAATGAGCTGAAAAAGCTTCTTTCTTTACTTGGTTAAGACTTTTATAACCCCCATAAAGCATTACCTTTAGTTTATCATTTGTTTCAATGATATCGGGTTCAGTTAAAATGCAGTTATCACTATTAGTGATAATGTTTTTCTTTACTTTCTGTTCAGTTAACAACTCCACAGATACTACTCCTTCAGGGTAAGTGTTAACCGACCGATCTTCAGAAGCAGTAACGAACTCCTCACTAGATGTGGAGTTAGTCTTACTTGAGGATTCATCCTTTTTAGGGGAATCATCCTTATCAGAGGGCTCATCTAGACAAGTGAGATCAATGTCTATTAAGCTATTGACAAACTTCCCACTTACTGGTGGAGGAATGGCATTAGTACCCAGCCCTAACCCATTCATTTGTCTCACTACAGATTCGTAGTGTTCCACCACAAAACGAGAGTTTTTCAACTTCTCATTAGTACATTTTAACTGCAAGATCTCATTTTGCAGTTTGTTGATTTCATTGTTCCGTTTTTCCAACCCCCTGTATGCAACATCTAAGTGAAGATGTTGATCGCTTATTTTTAGAGAATATTCACATTTTTCCTTTTTCAACATTTCAATTGAATCTTTAAAACGTTTTTCGTTTTCTTTATAGTTTAGGGCTACCATACTTAGGGGTTCGATTTTGTCTTGGAGCCTAGAATTTTCAAGTTTTAGCCCTAGACATTTAGAACATGAAATAACTGAAAAAGGATTAGAGTCTACCTCAGAAGATGAACTTGTTTCTTCTCCAATGGCCATGAGAGCAACAGCAGTAGTCGATTCCTCTTTCTCAGCTACAGAAGCTTCCTTTTCTTCATCTTCCTTCTCTTCCTCTGTAGCAGCAGTAGTAGACACTTCTAGGTCAGCCATAGAAGCTTCCTTTTTCTCCGCTTCCATCATCTCCATGATCTCAACCATGAGACCAACCTGTGTTTGTGCAATGATGGCATCTTCTAGATGAACACCCCAATCAAAGCTTTCGTCCTGTTGAGCTACCAGTGCATTGGACGTTTCACCTTGGATTTGATTGTGATGGTTTGGGTTGTTGTAGCCATGGCTGTTTCCTTGGCTAGGTCTGGTAAAACCAGAGGCCGGTGCTCTGTCTTTCTGACACTCACGAGCAAAGTGTCCAAAATTTAGACACTTATAGCATTTGGCCATAGATTTGTCAAACCCGACCTTGGCATTAGGATGCCCGCCAATAAACTTTCTTCCTGTTCTGTTCAGGAAACGCTTGGCTCTCCTCAATAGCATGGCCATATTCCATTGACTATCCATGTCCTCAGGATCCACTTGATTAAAATCTTCTTCAATCGTCTCGGGATCTGTAAGCCTATCACCTATGAAATTCTCATACGCAAGCATACAAGATGAGAATAGTGCTACATGTTCTTCAGCTATTTTGGCTATAGCTGATTGATTAGCTGAAGTTGTAGCGGGATGATTTCTTGAGGTATATTGATGATGAGACCCCAATCCTGATCTAGATGCATAGCATGCATGACCACCAGAACCATTTGAGTGGTCTTCCTCAGTACAGTTTCCAGTGAAAAGGGCAATTCCAGAGCCCGATGACTTAGATGTAGAAGTCGTCCCATGATACATAGAAGGGTCTTGTATCTGAGGTCTTTCTGAGCTCTCCTTTCTTTTTAGGTTCATTTCATGAGCTTGAACCTTTCCTATTGCCTCCTCCACTGTCAACTCATAGAATTTTGGATTTTCCCTCATCAGGGTTGTGTACATCCCAAATTTGGGTGGCAAAGCATCCAAAAACTTTTCCACCAGCTCTTCATCTGGATACCTGAGTTCAAAAGCCTTCAACTCAGTCTGTAGATGATAGAATATAGAGATGAGGTCATCTAAAGATTCGTTCTCTAAAAATCTGAAGCATTCATACTGCTTCCGGAGTAGATCTCGCTTACTCTTCTTGATATCACTATTTCCTTCGAATCTTTTCTGTAAAGCTTTCCAAAGATGCTTGGAATTGTCATAACCTCGAAAACTGTGGAACAATTCCCGAGTTAATGCCACAGTGATTGAACCAAGTGCCTTCTTTTCTCGATCATAAGCTTTCTTTTCTTCGTCAGAAAGTTTAGAGATAGGTTTGGGCATGGTTTCATCAAGATAGATGTGTGTAGGATGCTTGTATCCCTCAAGGATTGGTATCCATAGCGATAAGTCGGTATAAGAAATGTAGTGCTCAAAACGTGCTTTCCAATTAGAATAATCGTTTACGTTCAGCAACTTTGGCGGTTTCTGTGGTGTACCGATCTCATTATCATAGTTTAAAAGGTTTCCTAAATTCTGAAGATTTGACATAGTGAACACTTAGTCAAATTTCAGAAAAATCAGACACAGTTGCGCACTTGATTTTGGCCTTGTGCACTTGAGAAATGGTCTTGCGTATTTAGATTTGCTCTTGCGTACTTGATAAGTACGCATGAGTAAATGATAAGTATGCAGGATATAACTTAAGTTCGCACAAGATCAGTCTTGCGCACTTGTAAGTACGCAGGAGATTAGTCTTGCGTATTTAGTAAGTACGCAACAGAACTGTACTTTTTGCCAGAAATGGTAAGTACGCACAACACCTTTTCAGCAACTCTCACCAAACTATTCTGGTCACTAGAAAATCGCCGGAGATGGTAAAAATTGGACTGATGAACAATGCAAATGAGCCAAAGGGTCAGAAACTTGTTTCTAACCAACCTTTGATGCTCAAAACACTCAAATACACAACAAAAATCAGTTTTTAAGTGATTTTTGCTTCTAAAATAGTGCTCAAGAGCTACCCCTATTTTATCACAAAAATCAACAAAAATACCTCTTTTTGCTTGTAAAAACTCAGTAGAAACTCTCCAAACTCACTCACAACACTCGAAATCAGGAGCAATTGCTCTGATACCACTTGTAGGTCCATCGGGTGTGGCGGATCGTCACATGCAAGTGGGTCTACTAGTCGAATCTGGTGCGGAATGCCCGTGACTAGGTGGAGAGTTAAACTAAACAAAGTAAACCGACAAGATAATCACCTTGAACGTTCTTTGTATTATAAACACTTGAAGGTTACAGAGAGAAGTACTGAGATTACACTTTGCGTATTTGCAACTATGACTGTGTATGTCTGCGTACTTAACTTCTGTCAACCTATCCTATTTATACAAGACCTGATGCCTGCGCATTTAGCAAGTGCGCAGGGCAAAATGCTCTTGCGTACTTAACAAGTACGCAAAGGTATTCTTGCGTACTTGCTAAGTACGCAGGAGCTTTCTCCTGCGCACTTACAAGTGCGCAAAACACTTTGAGAATTTTGCAACATTCAATATGTAAAAGTAAATACAACTCGATAAACTAATACATAAAGTCTCTTACATACAAAGACAATTACAAACAAGAAAATACAAACTAAGACTCTATCTATCCAGAGTGTTTGTCACAGGAAAGTGCTTCAACAATATGATTTAAATGTATCCTGATCATATGATCGTGCGTTTGATAGGTTCGGGGTTTGAGCAAGCATGCGTGGTGCAGAGCTAGGATTTGGACGCGGAATAACGGGTGAGTTTCTAATTCCCTCTTTTAAACGTTTTACTGTTTTTGGGGATATCGTACATACTTACAAGAGATGTTTAACATACTAAACGTATTAAGAGTTTTGGGTTTTAACCCGATGTGTTTATGAACTAAAACATTCAGCAATGAGTCGGAAGGTCTACGGGGGTGTTTATGAGATCATGTGATCTAGGCTTAAAGATGGGTATATGGTCGTGGGTCGTATAGTGACCTAATAGGGGTGAGTTGGGGGACGAGTCTATATGTCGTGCGGAAACAACTAGGTGGTGCTGCAGGATGTGCACGTACATGGTATGTGCTTAGACAGTGATACATAGTACTTGAATGTGTGTCACCATAAAAGTGGGATATTGTGTGATGAGTTAGCGAGGGTGAGTCGGGATATAAGCTTAACGCTTATGAATATGTGTAGGATATGTTATCCTAGTGCTATGTGTGGGGTGCAGGTGCAGGTATGGAGTCATGTAAATAGAGTATGATGTTATATGTTTTATACATGTGTTGTGTGTATTGTGTCGTTGTCCTTGTGACATGGCGGGTATTGCTATTGTGTCATTGTCCTTATGACACGGCGGGTATTGTGTTTGCATTGTTGTCTTTATGACACGGAAAACGGGATTGTGAAAGACGAAGTCCTTCTGGAGGTACTAAAGGTGACAATATTGAGTAGGTTAACGATGAGCTCGGGGTGTGTCAAACGCCCTGACAAGGGTAACGCTGACGAGGGTGCAGTGAAGAGGTATGTTTGTGTGCATATATATGTGTTAAACTTGCATACAAGTGTTGAGTTATATGTACTGTGTACGAGATGATATTGACGTGGTGAATAGATGCTATCAATGTGATGTGTAGAGTTATATTGACCATTATGCCGGGAAAAGTACGTTGTTTACAAATGTTATGCCAGTGGGTTTATCAGATTCTTGGTTAGGGCTGGTTAAGCCGGTGTCTAGATGGTGGTTTGGATAACCAGTGTGTGGTCAATATGTGTGGTAAACTTTGAGTTATCAGAGTGGTAAGTTTGATCCATGTCCGAGAGACTTACTGGGTTAAATGGTGGGGTGAGTCTGATATGGTGAATCCTTTGGGATATTGTAAGATAACGAGGGTTATCTATTGTCACACCCCGACCGATGGCGGAATCATCGAGGCGGACAATGTGATGATTGTTCAAAAGCACATGATAACTAAAGGTTGCATAATTCATTAATTAAATTTAAAGACAACAAGTTCCAAATACAATACATTTCAAATAACCTAGTCTAGTTCAAAACATTAATTTATTTAACTAGGTCCATAGTTCCTAAGTGGAGAGATCTTCGGCAAGCAGTCACATATCCAAACCTGAAACATTATTTAAATCAAGTGTCAACTAAAAAGTTGGTGAGTACATAGGTTTAGTATTTCCAGTAAATAGTGGTTGTAAATCGTTTTGCAACTCATTGTTTATATTGTTAAACATAGCATATGATGTATCATTTATTTAATCACAATTCAAACCGAGTTTGACACGCTTGAACAGAGCACAACAGCTAAGTCCGATATGTTTGAATATAGTTACCCACTATATCCGATATGTTTGAATATAACACGCGGTCATATCCGAGTATGCAGTAATAAACACCCTAACCGGGTGGGCTGGTCAGGCACAATAGATCCATCAATATTACAGTTGGTTGTCTTGTGTTTAAATGTATGTACATCCAAAGAATAAGCATATAGTCTCATGTATAACACGTATAAACAATGTGAGTAGCATGTATAATGTTTCACCCCAAAACGTATAAAAATGTAAAATAGGGGCTATGTAACTCACCTGGCTAGCGGATATGATAATCCACGAGTGCGGGTGATAAGGACGTTGAAGCCTAAGCACGATGAAATCCTATGTGGATAAATAGGTGTTATTGTATGTTTATATATGTGCGTATTCGTATTTAAATGTATATAGGTTTCATAATAATATTCCTTAATATTTATTTGTATAAAATATGGAAATAGAATGATAATGGTTTTTGTAAAACTTTAATTCATAAGGATATATATGTATATTGTTTTAAACAAGTATTATTATATTTAATGTATTTATATAAAATAACAAATAATAAAAAAAAAGTCTTTATTTGACTAATTATGTTGATGTTCAAAATTTATTTAAACAAGTTTATTGAAAATATTGCTAGGTTTATATAAAAAGATGAGACATTTTATATATTAGATGTATTTTATTAAGTTTATAAAAATGTTACAAGAGTTAAAAAAATATAGGACATTTTATATATAAAAAATGTATTTAAATAAGTTTATAAAGGTATTACAAGATTTAAAAATATAAGATATTTTATATATAAAAATGTACTTAAATAATATTACAAAATTTATAAAAATGGGTTTCAAAATAAACGAACGATCAAACCAACTCGTTTTAGTCTTTAGTGTATAAAAATGATATTAAAATAAATTAAGAAAATTAAATAAAATAAAAAAAATGATAACAGGAGCAAAATGGGGTTGGGCCGTAGGCCACCCTGATCGAACCCGCGACCTGATACACAAACACACACACGCATAACCAGCCGGGCTACTGCCCATCGCTGGTTATGTGTGTGTCGTTTAATTGATATACACACAACCCGTGCTGGTCGCTGGTCCTCGGCAACCGGCAAACCATGTCCGAGGACTTGGGTTTGCTCGGAAACTGTCGCGCGAATGCCTAGATTTTGATCCGAAAAGTTTACCAGGGATAAGTAGCGGACAGGGGAATTGATTTGAGACTCGAACCAAGTCGAAGCAGGCCTGGCCGGCAGAAGTCTTTTGTCCGAAAAGTCCAAAGATGGAATTGAACTTCTAGATGGAATTAGCTTCTGAATCCTTGGTCACAGCTTCTTTCAGGGACGACGAAAGTGATGGAATTCTCAATTTGGAGTGAGAGTGCGTGGACGGAGGGTAGCGAGCTCGTACAGGGCCGACAATGGTCATTTATAGGGGAGCTCGATTTCTATGCTAGAACGTGCGATTGGGCATGTACCGACATTGTTCTGAACGAGACGAAGCTAACCAGACAATCGACACGTGTGGAGGTGGCCTGTCGAGCACGAATTCGATCGCGGGTATCTCGGCCACCGACAAGATCGGGCGATCCCTATGTTGGGGGAACAAATTGGTCGAGGCCTTTTGTTCGTGTGGGAGAGACGAGGCCAGAGAGACCACTTTCGGCTGTCGAGGTGTAGGGGACAGTCGTGTCGAGCGTTCGCCGGAGAAAGCCTTGGACCGCCGGACTGTTGTTGTGGGTGACCGGATAAACGAATTGGGTATTGACAGTTTTAGTCCCTGGAGTTTGATTTCGTTTTAATTAGGTCCCTGCGGTAATTACGGATGGGTCCTTGTAGTTTAATTTTTCCAGGAATGGTCCCTCAACAGATTTCAATTTTTAAAACCTTCTAGTTTGATTAATTACTAAACAACCCCTAAACTTTTTATTAAACAAATTAATTTAATTTCTTTTAAATCTATTTATATTTTATAAATTTATTTTCATTATTATTATCATAAATAACTTTTATAAAAAGATTATTTGTATTATTTAAATGGGTTATGCAACTTTTAAATCTAGATTTTTATATAAAATTTTATATAAGTTTAAAAGCTTATATAATTTTAATTATTATAAAATAAAATATATATATTTTGTACACAATTAAATAAGAACACTCGCATTTCATTTAATAGAAAATGATTACATGATAAATATAATACAAGTGCGAGAACGAAAAATCCGAAACGTCACAGTCTCCCCATGTTAGAGGAATTTCGCCCCGAAATTCAACTAGTGGAGGCTTTGAAAAGAGATGCGGATACTTGGTCTTCATTTGGTCTTCACGTTCCCAAGTGAACTCGGGTCCACGTTTAGATTCCCAACGGACCTTGACAATTGGGATGCGGCTACGCTTGAGTTTCTTGACTTCTCGGTCCATGATTTCCACGGGTTTCTCAACAAAGTGCATCCTCTCGTCAATGCGCACTTCATCAAGAGGGATGTGGAGATTCTCGTCGGCTAGACACTTTTTCAAATTAGATACATGGAAAGTCGGATGAACGTTGATGAGTTCTGAAGGAAGATCGAGTTTGTAGGCCACTTTTCCTACCCTTTCAAGTATCTTGAATGGACCCACATATCGAGGTGCAAGTTTTCCTTTCTTTCCAAATCGGACTACGCCTTTCCAAGGTGATACCTTTAGAAGGACCATATCTCCAACTTGAAATTCCAAGGGTTTTCGTCGTTTATCGGCATAGCTCTTTTGCCGGCTTCTTGCTACCCGAATGTGGTCACGGATAAGAGAAATTTTATCGGAGGTCTCTTGGATAAGCTCGGGACCGGTGATTTGTGCTTCACCAATTTCGTTCCAACAAATCGGTGAACGACATTTCCGTCCATAAAGAGCTTCAAACGGTGCCATGTTGATACTTGTGTGATAGCTGTTGTTGTAGGAGAATTCAATCAGTGGTAGGTGAGAATCCCAACTGCCACCAAAGTCAATGACACAAGCTCTAAGCATATCCTCGAGAGTTTGGATTGTTCGCTCGGTTTGTCCATCAGTTTGAGGATGGTAGGCCGTACTTAAATCCAAACGAGTACCAAGTGCTGATTGTAACGATTGCCAAAATCGGGAAGTAAAACGCGAATCACGATCGGAGATGATGTTCAAAGGGATTCCGTGACGACTTACAATCTCATCAATGTAGATCCGAGCCAATTTCTCGACTCGATAGTCCTCACGAATAGGCAAGAAATGAGCTGACTTTGTAAGTCGGTCGATAATAACCCAGATACTATCGTGCCCACTAGAAGTGCGTGGTAGTTTGGTGATAAAATCCATAGCAAGGTTTTCCCACTTCCACACAGGAATCTCAGGTTGTTCGAGGAGTCCGGAAGGCTTTTGGTGTTCGGCTTTCACTTTGGAACAAGTTAGGCATTTTGCCACAAAGAGGGCAATATCCTTTTTCATGCCGGGCCACCAATATTTCTGACGAAGACCCATGTACATCTTATCAGCTCCAGGATGTACCGAATATCGAGTTTTGTGGGACTCGTTCATAAAAAATATACGAAGGTCGTCGCGATCGGGAATCCAGATACGATCCAAGTAATACAATAGGCCGTTGGCTTTGGTTTTTAGCAAGAGTTCTACACCACATGCCATTTCTTGATACATGTTTCCCTCGGTAACCGAGGTGTGTTGTGCTTGGAGAATGCGGGCTTGAATATCATTATGAATACGAACACTATGAAGCATGATACGTTCTTTACGACTCAAAGCGTCGGCTACAACATTTGCTTTGCCGGGGTGGTAGCGAATCTCGCAGTCGTAGTCGTTAAGAAGTTCGACCCATCGTCGTTGCCTCATATTAAGCTCTTTTTGATTGAAAATATGTTGGAGACTTTTGTGGTCGGTGAAAACCACGCATTTGGTACCATATAAATAGTGTCTCCAAATTTTCAAGGCGAAGACGACAGCACCAAGCTCGAGATCATGGGTCGTATAGTTCTTCTCATGAATTTTGAGTTGACGTGATGCATATGCAATTACTTGGCCACGTTGCATAAGGACACAACCAAGACCTTGGTTGGATGCATCACAATAAACGACAAAGTCGTCATTACCGCTAGGAAGAGTTAGAATAGGAGCATTGCAGAGCTTGTGCTTGAGAGTTTGAAAAGCTTCCTCTTGCTTGGGTCCGCATTCGTAAGATTTACCTTTATGAGTCAAGGCAGTGAGCGGAACCGCAATCTTAGAGAAATTTGAGATGAAGCGACGATAGTAACCCGCTAGTCCAAGGAAGGAACGAATCTCGGTAGGAGTCTTAGGAGTACTCCAATTCTTTACCGCTTCGATTTTTGCCGGGTCCACATGAATTCCCTTATCCTTGACTATGTGTCCCAAAAATTGAACTTCCTTTAGCCAGAATTCACACTTGGAGAACTTGGCGTATAGTTGTTCTTTCTTCAAGAGTTCTAGGATCAAACGAAGATGTTGTTCATGCTCCGCTTTCGTCTTAGAATAGATAAGAATGTCGTCAATGAAAAAACGATCACGAACTTGTCCAAATAAGGTTTGCATACACGGTTCATGAGGTCCATGAGGACCGCAGGTGCATTAGTCAAACCGAATGGCATGACCATGAACTCGTAGTGACCGTACCTAGTCTGAAAGGCAGTCTTTGGAATGTCTTCATCGAGAACACGAAGTTGATGGTATCCGAAACGAAGGTCAATCTTGGAGAAACATGTTGAACCTTGAAGTTGATCGAAAAGATCGTCGATACGGGGTAAAGGATATCGGTTCTTAATTGTAAGTTTGTTGAGTTCACGATAATCAATGCACATTCGAAATGATCCATCCTTTTTCTTTACAAACAGCACGGGAGCACCCCAAGGTGAATGGCTCGGGCGGATGAATCCTTTGGATGAGAGTTCTTGTAGTTGACTTGCAAGCTCTTGCATCTCGGAAGGTGCAAGACGATAGGGGGCTTTTGCCACGGGAGTTGCCCCGGGCACAAGGTCGATACGAAACTCCACTTGTCTAGTGGGAAGAAGACCAGGTAAATCCTCGGGGAATACCTCGGGAAAATCTCAGATGATTGTCTTGCAATTTCTTACCCTTGTCTTTCGTGTCAACTATTTGGTTTAAGAATGCAACGTACTTTTTCCGCAAGTACTTTTGTGCCAATGTGCAAGACATAATTTGAAGATCACGACACGGTTTTTCACCGAAAATAACTAACATGTCACCCGAAGGGAGAGGTATACGAATGCACTTTTCGTAGCAAATAACCTCGGCATGGTGCTTGGATAACCAGTCCATGCCAATTATAATATCGAAGCTTCCCAATTGCATTGGAAGGAGATCAACAGAGAATTCATGATTATTAAGCTCGAGATTGCAGTTGCGGATAACAGAGTTTATAGCAATAGATTTCCCGTTTGCTATCTCCACGGAATAAGGATTGTCAAGTTTCGTTCTTTGTTTAGCAAGTCGAGATTCAAAGGTAAGAGACACGAAACTCCTATCGGCACCGATATCAAATAAAATGGATGCATAATGATTGTTTACGAGAAACGTACCGTTTATCACGTCGTTGTTTGCTTGTGCCTCATTAGCGTTTATATTAAACGCTCATCCTTGGGGACCACCTTGATAATGAAGTTTTGGGCATCGGTCACGGAAGTGGTTTGGGTCTCCACATTCGTAACATGCCCGACCATTGAGAGGTGGCGGATAGACGGGACGGTTGGCTGGAGCAGCTTGATGGACGGGAGGACGGGTACGGCAAGTAGTGACCACATGTCCATATCGCCCGCAGCTTGAGCACAAACGGCAATGTAGATTGGCAGGATGATGGTACTTGCAGGTCTGGCATTGGGGATTCAGGCCCTGATAAGTTTTCGGCTTTTGACCCAAAGGGGCCGCTTGAATAGCAGGCACAGCGGGAGTTACGGCTGTGAAGTTTCGACCCTTTCGTTTCTTGTTACGGTTAGAAGACTCGGGTTTTACATCCTTGACGGCCGCAAGAGTAGAAACAACCTTCTTGGAACCCTTTCTTGTTAAGGTTCCGGCTTTGACATGGTTATCGGATAGTGTAGCAGATAGACGGATAGCAGCTTCAAGAGTAGGAGGATTGCTTCCTAGCACAGCATCTTGAATTTGCATAGGCAGGCCGCCTATGTATTTTTCAATTCCCCGAGCAAGGGGAGTGATCATATGAGGCACCAGCAGACTTAGCTCTTGAAACCGGGTGGTGTAAGCCAGATTATCCCCGCTGTCTTGGGCAAGATCCCAAAATTCAGCCTCGAGCTTCCTCATTTCATTCCGAGGACAGAATTCATCAGTCATGGCCTTCTTTAGATCATCCCATGATAAGGATGTAGCAACCTCAGCACCACGAGTGCGTTTCTCACCGTTCCACCAGGTGAGGGCTCTCTTTTGGAGTACACTTGTGGCATAACGAACCCGAAGATTATCGGGACAGTCGCTGTTTTGGAATGTGCTTTCCATGCTTTCAAACCATTGAAGTAGGCCGGTAGCACCTTCAGTCCCGAAGAATTTTGTAGGATTGCATGAGTTAAAGTGCTTAAACGTGCAGTGAGGCGGGTTGGTACCACCGTTCCATTGGATGTTGTGAGACCCGTCACTGTTGTTATTTGCTTGGGTCATTTGCCCTACTAGCTGGGCAAGGAGAGTAGCAAGATCCGGGTTGAAAGTGCTAGAGTTTGCACGTCGAGGAGGCATTCTAACACCATAAGAAAAGACAATGATATTTTAGATAAGACGGATAAATATGAGTTATAGCGGGAAATAATGTAAGCAGAAATACGAGATTTATCATGACGCGTGCCAGTGCATGTGTATTTATTCTAAGTTGATAGGGGAAACTAAGTCATCTTTTCCGGGTAGGACTTGATGTTGTAGATCATTATTTGCATAATAGGAATTGCCGGGACTTGCATGCATTACAAATCGTTATTACGTGTGCACCCGAAATAATGATTTGTTTTGCATGTTTGTCTAGTTCTTCCTGTCTTGCTATAATATCCCCAAAATTTAAGTTTAAGTTCGGATTGTATCCTTGCGAATACATTGACTTATCAACGTTAAATAATTCCCCGAAACTTTCAAAGAGACATGCTTTAGCCTATAGGTAAACACTCACTTCAGGAATTCCCAGGAAAGCATACGGGTCCGTTTATTTGGATTTATACGAAATGCTTTCCTAGACAGAAAACCCGATGTACAGGTGTCACCCTTCCAGATTGCACGTGTCTTTTACTAGTCTCAAGAAATTAAGTTGTTGACGAGGTTTTCAAGATTTTTGATAGACTTGAGAGTCTATGAGTATAAAATGTGTAGGAATGTTGCAATTAATATGGATTAGAAAAGAGTATGGATAAGGATGAGTAGTGTATTTGTTTGCATGAGTTTGTTTGTAAAAGTGTGTATCATGTATTTAAGCCTTGTATGTATGTGTATAAGTCTCATGTATCAAACTTGGGAAAACTCAAATAATACCTAACTACAAATAATTCACATAGCAATTAATCATTTAGCACATAACACATAAAAGGGAGTCCTAGGGTTATAGTCTAGGTCATCGTGTCTAATAACCTAATTCCCTATAACCATGGCTCTGATACCAATCTGTCACACCCCGACCGATGGCAGAATCATCGAGGCGGACAATGTGATGATTGTTCAAAAGCACATGATAACTAAAGGTTGCATAATTCATTAATTAAATTTAAAGACAACAAGTTCCAAATACAATACATTTCAAATAACCTAGTCTAGTTCAAAACATTAATTTATTTAACTAGGTCCATAGTTCCTAAGTGGAGAGATCTTCGGCAAGCAGTCACATATCCAAACCTGAAACATTATTTAAATCAAGTGTCAACTAAAAAGTTGGTGAGTACATAGGTTTAGTATTTCCTGTAAATAGTGGTTGTAAATCGTTTTGCAACTCATTGTTTATATTGTTAAACATAGCATATGATGTATCATTTATTTAATCACAATTCAAACCGAGTTTGACACGCTTGAACAGAGCACAACAGCTAAGTCCGGTATGTTTGAATATAGTTACCCACTATATTCGATATGTTTGAATATAACACGCGGTCATATCCGAGTATGCAGTAATAAACACCCTAACCGGGTGGGCTGGTCAGGCACAATAGATCCATCAATATTACAGTTGGTTGTCTTGTGTTTAAATGTATGTACATCCAAAGAATAAGCATATAGTCTCATGTATAACACGTATAAACAATGTGAGTAGCATGTATAATGTTTCACCCCAAAACGTATAAAAATGTAAAATAGGGGCTATGTAACTCACCTGGCTAGCGGATATGATAATCCACGAGTGCGGGTGATAAGGACGTTGAAGCCTAAGCACGATGAAATCCTATGTGGATAAATAGGTGTTATTGTATGTTTATATATGTGCGTATTCGTATTTAAATGTATATAGGTTTCATAATAATATTCCTTAATATTTATTTGTATAAAATATGAAAATAGAATGATAATGGTTTTTGTAAAACTTTAATTCATAAGGATATATATGTATATTGTTTTAAACAAGTATTATTATATTTAATGTATTTATATAAAATAACAAATAAAAAAAAAAGTCTTTATTTGACTAATTATGTTGATGTTTAAAATTTATTTAAACAAGTTTATTGAAAATATTGCTAGGTTTATATAAAAAGATGAGACATTTTATATATTAGATGTATTTTATTAAGTTTATAAAAATGTTACAAGAGTTATAAAAATATAGGACATTTTATATATAAAAAATGTATTTAAATAAGTTTATAAAGGTATTACAAGATTTAAAAATATAAGATATTTTATATATAAAAATGTACTTAAATAATATTACAAAATTTATAAAAATGGAGTAGTTTATGGATTAAAAGATTGTTTAATCGGTTTCAAAATAAACGAACGATCAAATCGACTCGTTTTAGTCTTTAGTGTATAAAAATGATATTAAAATAAATTAAGAAAATTAAATAAAATAAAAAAAATGATAACAGGAGCAAAATGGGGTTGGGCCGTAGGCCACCCGGATCGAACCCGCGACCTGATACACAAACACACACACGCATAACCAGCCGGGCTACTGCCCATCGCTGGTTATGTGTGTGTCGTTTAATTGATATACACACAACCCGTGCTGGTCGCTGGTCCTCGGCAACCGGCAAACCATGTCCGAGGACTTGGGTTTGCTCGGAAACTGTCGCGCGAATGCCTAGATTTTGATCCGAAAAGTTTACCAGGGATAAGTAGAGGACAGGGGAATTGATTTGAGACTCGAACCAAGTCTAAGCAGGCCTAGCCGGCAGAAGTCTTTTGTCCGAAAAGTCCAAAGATGGAATTGAACTTCTAGATGGAATTAGCTTCTGAATCCTTGGTCACAGCTTCTTTCAGGGACGACGAAAGTGATTGAATTTTAAATTTGGAGTGAGAGTGCGTGGACTGAGGGTAGCGAGCTCGTACAGGGCCGACAATGGTCATTTATAGGGGAGCTCGATTTCTATGCTAGAACGTGCGATTGGGCATGTACCGACATTGTTCTGAACGAGACGAAGCTAACCAGACAATCGACACGCGTGGAGGTGGCCTGTCGAGCGCGAATTCGATCACGGGTATCTCGGCCACCGACAGGATCGGGCGATCCCTATGTTGGGGGAACAAATTGGTCGAGGCCTTTTGTTCGTGTGGGAGAGACGAGGCCAGAGAGACCACTTTCGGCTGTCGAGGAGTAGGGGACAGTCGTGTCGAGCGTTCGCCGGAGAAAGCCTTGGACCGCCGGACTGTTGTTGGGGGTGACCGGATAAACGAATTGGGTATTGACAGTTTTAGTCCCTGGAGTTTGATTTCGTTTTAATTAGGTCCCTGCGGTAATTACGGATGGGTCCTTGTAGTTTAATTTGTCCACGAATGGTCCCTCAACAGATTTTAATTTTTAAAACCTTCTAGTTTGATTAATTACTAAACAACCCCTAAACTTTTTATTAAACAAATTAATTTAATTTCTTTTAAATCTATTTATATTTTATAAATATATTTTCATTATTATTATCATAAATAACTTTTATAAAAAGATTATTTGTATTATTTAAATGGGTTATGCAACTTTTAAATCTAGATTTTTATATAAAATTTTATATAAGTTTAAAAACTTATAAAATTTTAATTATTATAAAATAAAATATATATATATTTTGTACACAATTAAATAAGAACACTCGCATTTCATTTAATAGAAAATGATTACATGATAAATATAATACAAGTGCGAGAACGAAAAATCCGAAACGTCACATCTATCTTTTGATAAATGACAAAACTATTTTATAAAGACCAATGGGTCTTGAGTGGAAATAAATATTAAATGAGATGAGTTGGCTTTTGTTTAAATTAAACTATTAGAACTCACTCAGCGTAGCTGACTTTATATGTACGTTAGATTGTTGCAGGTGAGCTTTGGGGCCGACGTATCTTGGCTTGGGAGCGGTGTTACTCGGATTGGTGTGCAGGAATTCGTGAGGTAAGTTTAATGGAAATAATGACATTATGTAGTAATTATTATTTTTAGAAAGATTTACGCTGTACGTTTGTTAAACAAAACAAGTACTTTTAAAGAGTATAACCAGTTATGAGAACCAACTGTAGGGTGCCCGTTTTGGTGCCTTACAAGTTGGTATCAGAGCCGTGGTTTAAGAGAAAACCGGTGTTTTTAAACAAATAAAATGCCTTAACTTAAACTAAAAATGGGACGAGGGTGAAACGAATGCCACCACGAGTAACCGCGAGCCAAGAGGTACGTCTTTCGAGTTGAGCATTAATTATTATTTACCATTTGTGTAGTGTTACACTAGGTAAAGTGATTGGTGTGAGTAAGTGACTTATGGTTCCGTGTGGGATCATGATGTGTGCTATGTGCTATAGTAGTATGTAGAACTACATGAAGTTGTGTGGTGTGATTAAATGAGACTATGACGTGAGTTGAGTAATGCGGAGTAGCATTAATTGTAACTATGTGAGATAGTTTGGTGTGTCGATATGATTTAGTAATTTTGTGTGTAACCTTGGATGGTGTGAAATTGTGATAAAGATGATGACTTGCTAGATTATTGTGTGGTGCTATGTGAGTTGTGTGCGATGCATGTGCATCCGGGGTGTGTGAAAGATAGAAAGCTAGTGTGAATACAATGGGGAAGGTTTAGAATCCAAGCAGTAATGTGGACCACCAAATTGCATTTGATCACCTTGTGTAAATGTTCATGACGAGGTCCTATGGGAAATCTTAAATATACATCTTTAGTATGTATAAATGTTCAGGACTAGGTTCTGTGGGAAATTGTAGCTACATACCTTATGTTTAGGTATGCATGTTTAGGACCAGATCCTGTGGGGAAATAAGATATTTTTATATCTTGTGTGTATGAACGTTTAGGGATGTTTTCTGTCTAGATTGAGTAGCGTGTCGTCTTGAAGTATGGGTACGACCGAGTAAACTCTGTATGAGTATATGATGACGTGTGGCAGGGGCTACCGTTGTAGTAAGTAAGAGGTAGGGTTCAGGAGTTTGTGTGTCTATAAATGACGAGGTCATATTGTATGCATGTAGATTTACTCACATCTAGTAGTTGTGTGTTTGCACATGATGTGTGTTTAGAGTTTGGGGTTACTAGTACATGTGTAGAACAATGGTGTTCTGTAGTTATGTGTGTGGGTGTGTGTCCTTGTAGTACACACTTAGTCGTGCATAGGACGGGTGGTCAATGTGCACAAGTATAGTATTTCTATCTTGATGATTTTCTCGACGCTGATACATCGAGGTGGTGTGAGAAGTTTTGACATCTTTCTAGACGATCGGTGAGGTGCTCTTATGAGATGCCTATGCTTATATCTCAGGAATTCGGAGCACGAAGCCAATGGGCGGAACTGTGAGAGTAGATGATGAAAGCGTTTACATGGATGCTTGGCCAGAAATGTTTATGATGAGGTAAAGGTGATGACGCTGAAGATTTCATCACGGAGATAACAAGGTGACGAAGAGTCTTCATGGAACACATTCCAGATGAAGGATTCAGTCGAGGTGAGATACCAGAGGAATAGGGATATCTTCCCTGAACAAGACAACAGATAGCCGAGTCTTGTGAGCAGACTGACTTCATGTTCGTACATGATAAATGAGATGAGGTCGGTGATCGCGTGGTAATAGTAGAGCAACAATGACGAAAGTAAAACTCAAGAGGGGCAAGTGCAGGATTGTACATAAGTGACTAGGAAGGAGGTGCCTACGCTGGTAAATGTAGGGCTTGCTTAAAGCGAGCTCCTGTGGAGCATACAAGTAAAGCAAGAGTGTGGTTGTTGTAACAGACATGGCAGTGATTAGAGAGATTTTGAGAAACATCGAGAGCTAAGGAAGATGACCCTAGTGTTGGGGTGTATGTACATACTTAACGGGCGCACATAATGTGCGATAGTGAAGTAAAAAGATACTACGATAGAGAAATTTTGAGGAGACCAGTGTAGATTTGCACAAGCCCCTATAGATCATCAAAGAAGGGCAAAAGTAATACCCTTATGAGTAGGACAGTGGGATTGAGTTTGAGGAATCATCGCAAGATGGCGATCAGAGTATGAGAGAGAGAAGTGTGATGGACACACGATAGTAAGACAACTATTACTCCTGTCTGTGAAAGACAAGGACCTATTAGGGAGGATGATCATCGGAATGACGAGATTATCGGGGCTATGTAAGAGACAATGACAAATGTGCTGACGAGATGTTTATGGATATGCATGGAATGCAAGGAGCGTGGTACTAAGGGGCATCTAACAATAAGCAACCGATGGTGTTGGTAATGAGAGGTTACTAAGTAGATCATGTGTAAATCAGTATCGTGCTATGGAATTATGGCCGAAGAGATGAAAGACGACGTAATGCGTAGGTAAAACCTACAATTCCCACATCGGAAGTGAGCAGTGAAGAGAATTTCTTTGGACACAAGGGGCGGTGATCGAATCTCTAAGCAAAGTAATCGTTTAGTTAATTGTGCAAGATAATGCTTGTCACCAAATGGATTTGGTGCACGTGCGAGAATGAAAGGATAGGTTGGGTTGGTATGCACCGACGCATGATTCGAGAGCGAATCCTCTTTTAAGGGGGGTAGACTTGTGACATCTCGGAAATACAGAAGTTAACAATTAGGGTTAATGGGCAACCCGGAACCCTATTTAGCCTAGTGACAAGTAGAGTTGGCCAACGTATGAACGTTTAACTACCAAATTAGACCCAAATGGTCGTTATTGAGCCATGCGGGTTAATAACGCGCAGTTATGAATTAACAGGGACCCGAGTGTAAAACTTAAGCATTTAAAAGCAAGTTTAGGAGTAAAACCTAGGCCTCATTCGGCCTAGGTGGTGTCGCACGGCAACAGGGAGAACAACGAGAGGGAAAGAGCCGCCGGAGGTGGCTCGGCGGTGGTATCACGCAAGGAACTTTCAAACAATCAACCAGGTAATATCCGTTCCTACTTTTTACACGTATGGTTTGAGTTTTGATTTGAAAACCCGACTAAGGTTTATGATTGTGAGTCCCGACAGCAGTCTAGGGGCGTACGACGGCCGGTGACAGTGGGAAACGGTGACTCGATAGTGGAGAAGACGACGGCAAGGGCGGCGGGTTGCATTGGTAGCGGTGGTGCGACGGGATGGTGTGAAACGAAGGAGGCGAAATGGGTAGCCGGTGGTAGTCAACGACACCAGTGGTGGTGGCTGATCCGGTGGCGGGGATGAGTCGGTGTTGGCATGGTGGAGCTGTGTAGGCCCATTGGGGTTTACGCATGGCGAGAAAGCATAATGGAGATCGATGGAGGTGGATACGAGCCAAGGTGGTGGCGGTGGTGGCAACATGTGGCCACACGGTGGTGAACGGGGAGGAGAATGAATCGGGTGACACCCGATTAGGGTTTTATGGAAATAAGGTTTACGTGTTGAGTTACGAGCAAGTCGGACATGAAGTAGATCAAGTTAAGGTTTTCATGCATGGGACCCGGTACGTGTATACGAGTTCTAAACGGGCCACGAACGGTTCGATACGAAGGGGACATGAGATTAGGGTTTCATGATGTTGGAGGGACAAGCAAATGGAACTCGAGGTTTAATTATATTGTTGTACGTTATCCAACGTATGATTTAAACGTATCCTGATCATATGATCGTGAGTTTGACAGGTTCGGGGTTTGAGCAAGCACGCGTGGTGCAGAGCTAGGATTTGGACGCGGAATAACGGGTGAGTTTCTAATTCCCTCTTTTAAAGGTTTTACTATTTTTGGGGCTATCGTACATACTTACAAGAGATGTTTAACATACTAAACGTATTAAGAGTTTTGGGTTTTAACCTGATGTGTTTATGAACTAAAACATTCAGTAATAAGTCTGAAGGTCTACGAGGGTGTTTATGAGATCATGTGCTCTAGGATTAAAGGTGGGTATATGGTCGTGGGTCGAATAGTGACCTAATAGGGGTGAGTCGAGAGACGAGTCTATATGTCGTGCAGATACGACTAGGTGGTGTTGCAGGATGTGCACGTACATGGTATGTGCTTAGATAGTGATACATAGTACTTGAATGTGTGTCACCATAATAGTGGGGTATTGTGTGATAAGTTAGCGAGGGTGAGTCGGGATATAATATTAACGCTTATGAATACGTGTAGGATATGTTATCTTAGTGCTATGTGTGGGGTGCTGGTGCAATTATGGAGTCATGTAAATAGAGTATGATGTTATGTGTTTTATACATGTGTTGTGTGTATTGTGTCGTTGTCCTTGTGACACGGAGGGTATTGCTATTGTGTCATTGTCCTTGTGACACGGCGGGTATTGTGTTTGCATCGTTGTCTTTATGACACGACAAACGGGATTATGAAGGACGAAGTCCTCTTAGAGGTCACTAAAGGTGATAATATTGAGCAGGTTAACGATGAGCTCGGGGTGTGTCGAACGCCCTGACAAGGGTAACCTTGACGAGGGTGAGGTGAAGAGGTATGTTTGTGCGCATATATATGTGTTAAATTTGCATACAAGTGTTGAGTTATATATACTGAGTATGAGATGATATTGACGTGGTGAATAGATGCTATCAATGTGATGTGTAGAGTTATATTGACCATTGTGTCGGGAAGAGTACGTTGTTTACAACTGTTATGCCAGTTGGTTTGTGATAGTCTTGGTTAGGGCTGGTTAAGCCGGTGTCTAGAGGGTGGTTGGGATAACCAGTTTGTGGTCAATATGTGTGGTAAACTTTGAGTTATCAGAGTGGTAAGTTCGATCCATGTCGGAGAGACTTACTGGGTTAAATGGTGGGGTGAGTCTGAGATGGTGAATCATTTGGGATATTGTAAGATAACGGGGGTTATCTATCTTTTAATAAATGACAAAACTATTTTATAAAGACCAGTGGGTCTTGAGTGGAAATAAATATTAAATGAGACGATTTGGCTTTTGTTTAAATTAAACTATTTGAACTCACTCAACGTAGCTGACTTTGTATGTACATTAGATTGTTGCAGGTGAGCTTTGGGGCCGACGTATCTTGGCTTGGGAGCGGTGTTACTCGGATTGGTGTGCAAGCATGCGTGAGGTAAGTTTAATGGAAATAACGACATTAAGTAGTAATTCTTATTTTTAGAAAGGCTTCCGTTGTACGTTTGTTAAACAAAACAAGTAATTTTAAAGAGTATAACCAGTTATGAGAACCAACTGTATGGTGCCCGGTTTGGGGCCTTACAAATCACGACTCTCTTCTAGGCTGAAAACTGGGATCCATCCAATAAGATGATCCTTAGGGAAGTGCGGGTACAAAAGGGTATAAAGTTATCCTTCTCGGATCATTGTGGACAGTGGTCTGTTGTGAACAACTCGTGCTTACGTCCCTTATGCATATCATGAACTAATGAGGTTAGCAAGAAATTCCGCATTTGGGGAATCTTTTAAGAGTTTTGTATGTCGTTCTTCTATTAGTTCGACAATAGTCATTAGTCCATACTTATGTTTCATTGGCATTTGCTTGAACATAAATCACGGCTTATTCATCACCGAAAGAATAGTCGGACCTAAAGGTGTACTGAATGTCAAAGGTTGTGAGGGCAACCCCGTTTGACCAATATTCTAAAATGTCAGATTACCTACTTGTCTCATGTCGGGCTTCCACAATACCCCATAGGTGTCATGTGTATGTGGGTCTGAAAAAATTTTCTGTCCCATTATAGAAGTTAGTGCATAGCACTCCTGACGTAAATTTCAAGTAATCGTGAGACTGAATTGTACGATGGATCCTGAGATTACGCTATAATCTCCCACAATAATTGTGCAATTATTATAAGTGTTGGTAGTGGTAACGCTCAATTTGAAGCCTTCGTGACAGGTAGAATCTCAAAGAATGAATGTGTGAAATCCTTCGTCGTTCAAGATTTATTAAGGATTGGTTGGATTCAATTTGAATTTCTCTTGTTTCTCCAGAACTGCAAGAATGCTTTGCGAACATCTAATTGAGAAGTCCGATTTGTTAAGATCCAATCCTTAATTAAGTGACTGAGAATATGGTTTAATCATTAGCTTGGACAGCAAGACTCACTAAAGTTCCCATGCACTGCAAATTATGATTACGTGTGCACCCGCAATGATAATTTACTTTGCCTTATCCATATAGTGTTTCTTCTATCCCAAGCTTTTAGTCAAAAGGGATTTGAAATGTTCATTAGATCGTGTTTGCACACTTGTGTAGGAGTGTGTATTGTTCTATCGGATTACTCTTAATTATGTGTACCAATACTCATGAATCTGTCGACTATGGCTGTTGTCGGATGAAGTTAATGATAGAGAGGCGCCACCGGTGTCTCTCAAAAATAAAATGTGTATGGTGGAAATCAGGCACTATGTGTAGGGCAGAGATCCTCAAATGAGTGTCGAGCAACTCATGCTCCAAGTCTGTATGTACGTATGGATCCACATGATCCTGATGAATGCCTGGGTCTCCTGACTCGTGTAGTTCTCTCCCGTTTAGTCCAATCCACCTCGGGTTCCCTTCTGTCTGGGCAATCCTGTCTGCCATATCTCATGGCGAAAGTCTAGGCATCTGATCCGGCAATTCATGAAGGAGAGCATTTATAGCGCACATATGTTAGAAAGAAAGTTGCCTCCTCGGCTGGAGTAGTTGTAGGTGTGGTGCAAGTATAGGTACAGGTTCTGGTACGGGTTCAGCCTGTTGTGATACCAAGATCGGTAACTGGAGATTGTTGTCATCGTCGCCCAAGCTTAGCTCGTAACTCGATCTTTTAGGGTTATAGTGTGCTGAGTACCCGTCATCCTTGATTCGTAATCCGAACAGTGACACTTTGTTGGAAATGTTGTAAGTGTCTATTTGTACATGTTAAGTGTTTGTTACATGTGCCACATAATTGTATTAAGTATTAGCGTAGCTAAAGATTTCTCTAGTGTAACTACATACACTAATAGTCTACACAAGTTGTTCGGCAACGGTTGGAATTTCTATACTCAAGTCTTGGGTGATGTAAGTCTTAGAAACCTTGGTCCCTAATTGAGTCTGGTTAGAGCCTAGGTGTCACTAAAGAAACCTAATTTGCTAAAACTATTGGCTCTGATACCAATCTGTCACACCCCCAATATTTATTTACTTAATAAATAAATAAAGGTCGCAACGATTGATTCATTACACAATAGCGAAAGCTGTATTAATGATTTCTAAGACTTGAGTACATACACAAATTACTAGTACTAAGTAATACAATGATCTAAGTCCTTCTATATCAATGATAGACTTGAGACTTGATAAACTATGCCTCTTCAGCTACTAGGATTTGTTCCAACATAGCTAGCCTATTCTAGAGTTAGTTATTTCAGTGTAAAGCAGTTTTCCTGAGAAACATACTTGAAAGGGTCAACACAAAGGTTGGTGAGTTCATAGAGTTAGTTATTTCAGTGTAAAGCAGTTTTCCTGAAAACATGATGATGACCTCATAGTCATAAAAACTAGTAGTTTTCCCTAGAAAACATGTACATGACCTTACCGCCATAAAATAAGTAGTTTTCCCCGAAAACATGCACATGACATTACCGTCATAAAATAAGTAGTTTTCCTCGAAAACATGCACATGACACTACCGTCATAAAATAAGTAGTTTTCTCCCGAAAATATATACATGACATTTCCGTCATAAAATAAGCAGTTTTCCCCGAAAACATAATGATGAATTCCTTGTAAACAAATAATTCTAAGCGCATATGATAAGCAAAACAAGTATTGTTGATCCATTTGTATGCTAGCTAGGCTTACAAATAATATGTTCATACATGAGACCGTAACCAAACCTATCTGGTGAATGCCCCATCCCTTTACCACAAGAACGGAATAAGACAATATGCGGTCATTCGACCCTTCAGGTCCCAGTTAGCGCGACTAACCATGACCGGGGGCGTCACCCTTAATAGTACTATTCATAGAATCCTAGGCTAAGTCCATAGCTAATGGTTACAAATGTTGATGATGTTCAGGGGTCTTTAAGAGCTCTCCTCATGTAAAACATAATGTTAGTGTCTTGTTTTCTTGTTATCATATAAAAATGTTGGCAATGTTTTCTCAAGTGCATGAAACAATAATGTTCCCAAATGTATTGAACAATAACCTAAAGCATGTTATGTAAGTATGTTTCTCCCCCGTAGTTTACAAAGCATTAAAAAGCGAAAAGGGGGCCGTGAAATCACCTTGTGATTGATGTATGCTAGCAAATAACAGTGTGCAAAGAAGTCACCATGATGATAATGTGATTGATTTAGACGCGGTACACTACCCGAAATTGATACCCGCTTTAATATATAAAATTCACGGAGTTGTCATCCTATCATATCTATACATATCTATACACACACACACACATATATATATTCCTATATATATATATTTCTTAGTTTAGACGCATTAACGATCTTGAATGAAAACGTTCAAGTTTACATATACATTTATTTGTAACTGTGTTCGCTCACATTTTATATGCGTCTTGAGAGAATAATTCACAACGACAACTCTAGAATGTTTTTGCGAGAATCTTTATATTTAATATATATTAAAGGTTTAGTCTTCGGAGCATGATCGTTTATTTAGAAAATAATTCTAAATATTTTTCTGTTGTAATAATTAATTGCAATTATTTGTGTTCTATGGACTTTACGTTCGTATGAACCGGCAATCCTTATAATTATTACGATATGAACGATCGATTCATTATGTTCGCTAGACTTTTATCGTTCGAGTATACGATTTTGAGTGATTCAGGAAACATATTAACGTAAACACGTTTAAGTCGTGTTCGGATGATGTTTTGGAAATGTCGGGTGTCACACATCAAATTCTTGCCACAACGTTGCAGCGGCCTCCTGAATGATTACATAGTCATCAGCAACATTGAGGCTTTATTCCACAAGTGTGACATATTCAAGATCTTCCCTCACACTTTTCATCAAGCTTTCAACTTCCGCCTTTTCGATGTTAGGAAGAGTAATGGCAATGGTTGTTAGAGTTACCACCGGCAAGCTCCAACCTTCTAGATATTCTTCTCTTGATGGGGAATAATGAGCATGATGATAGTTGTTGTCGAACATTTTAACTCCGTGAAAATATTTAGTAGATTTTTCTAGAATTAGCTTCTTGAGATTGTTGGGTTGTTTTTTTTCACCCTGTTGGATCATTTTGTTCATAGATTTTGAAAGACCTTTCAATGTTCTCTCAGCAAGTTCCATCTCATTTTCAAGTTGCAAAACATACTGGCTTTGATCCAAGTTAGTCTTTTCCCCTGACCAACTGCACACAGCCTGTAATAACCATTTCAAACAACACATACTATAGAAGACACATATCATAAAAAAAATTGGGATCAACGCTATTATCTTGCATACGACCACAACTCCCTCCTGAAATTTTATACAAAAGCTGAGAGTTAGGTTCTGCAAAGTCTTGATGATCACCTTGAGTTTGTGGCTACGAAATGGGAATCGTATACTACCATGTTTCCAATCATGTAACTTCTGAGTCCAGTAGCTCTCTACTTTAAATACCTTCATATGGTTCAAAATGCTTCTGATGGCCACCTTAAAGCTTAAGGTTGCAAAACATCTACAAAGTGGTGCAACTGTACCAATCACCATTCCGATAAATTGTATTATGAAAATCAGTACCATTGACCACTTATAATCTGAATCATATTTATTTCCAGACATGCCTAAAACTGTCCAAGACACAGTAAGAGTGTGCAAGATAGTGGTTAAAGCGTTTATTACCCCAGAAGCAGTGGTCGTCGCAGAGCACGCTATGATGAATTGGGGGCTGCCACTTCATGCCATTATCCAGTAGTTTCTCACATGCTGCTGTAGCTTCTAAACGGTTAAGAACTTCTCTGTTGATTCTTGAAGGTATTTGATGCTGCTTCATGTCCTTGTTGGTATTTCGATTCTACAATCTGTTTGCTAAAGATGAACATACATGTATTATCAACAACACTAGTAAAAAAGTCACATAAACTGTTGCTATTGTGGAATATGGAACTTCATTTTTGAACACTAATTCATTATGAAAATCTTCTTTCTAGACAAGTTTAACAAGCTTATTCATTTCGTTTCCATAGCATACAACTCCCGTCTGTATTTCAAAGCAAACATTCACCACCAAGGTGATTACAAGAACACCAAAAGCTGTGATGTTTGTCAAAAACTCATTGTTGTCCATGGTTGCTAAACAAGGCAACAAATTAGCCATCATGGTGCACATAAAGGCCATACTTCCGAGCTTTGCCATTTGATCCACAGGACCAGGCATCCAATCACTTATCATTCTTTGTAGATAAGGGTCTGTTTTCGTACAAGCATGAGGGAAAACATGTTTGACCAGGGGCGACTCGACTGTATAAAAAATAAGTTGCCGCTTAGGGACCCCAATTTTTAAGTTTTAACTTCATTTAATTTTCAGGTTTGATAAAGAAAGCAAAGAATAAATACATTTGTAAGAGTTTTCTTTTTACTAAAACGCCTCCAACTCTAATGTGTGATTTTATGTCTTTTAAAAAGCGTAGACAAAAAATGCGTGTCATCATATTATCACATCAATAGGTATTTCATTCCCCACATTAACATATATCCAACCTGCTCAATATTTTCTAACATCGTAACTCAGAGTACTTTAACCAATTTATAAACATAAACATCTACGAATCCCCGGTGGGAACTTCATCTCTATTGATATTTTCAATATTAAGACTTTATAGCTCAAAGGAAATTATGTATTCTTGTTAAATGATAATAGCATATTCAAAATACAATCATTAGCGAGATTGTTTTAATTCAAAATACAATCAATATCTTAACTTTTTCGTTTATTATTGTTGATCCCAAGCTCGAATAAATGAGGAGCATTTTGTAACAATGAAGGTTGGAAAAAAGGATTCATTTTCTACTTCGCTTTGGGCCTCCAAAATGGTTGGTTGAGCCACCCCTGTATTTGACATGTGTATTGACCGAACATCGGGCTTTTTTGCTTGATGTTTCAAGTACTGGCCAATTAAAGGATTTCTTCACTTTCGACAACTGAGCCGAAAGGACTTCAATAAGAGTTGGTTGACAACTTGTATTTCAACTTTATCTTATGAATCCTTTCTCCAACAATTCATCTAATTGTTTCTTAAATTCCGTTATTTCTGTAGGAGGTAATATGTACGGGGGTTTGGCGATTGGTTCCGTACCCTGTACTAGATTAATCTTGAATTCTACTTCTCGCTCTGGCGGTATTCTAGGAAGTTCGTCTAGAAATACATCTTTATACCCGACCACAACTGGCACACTTTCTATCTTTTTCTCTTTGTTGTCAATTGTTATGGATACCAGGTATGCCAGACATCCCTTCCATAAATACTTCATCGCCTTCAACATTGATATTATTCCAATTTGATTGGAAAATTTATCACCGTTGATGAATATTATTTCTCATGTCGGTGCCTGAAGTTCTATGGCATTTTTGTCGCAGATGATACGGGCTTGGTTAAGGGATAACCAGTCCATACCCAGAACAATGTCAAAGCCTGCCATTGTCATTGGCAATAATTATACACGTATGACATGTCCAGACAGAATGAACTTACAGTCATCTAAGGATTTGGAGATTATAACTAAATCTCCATTTGCGGTTTCAACTTTATAAGATTTCTCTAGTTTAGCTAGGGGTTTATTTAATAGACTACAAAATTTATGATCTATAAAACTTTGGTTTGCACAAGAGTCAAATAAAACCCGAACATAAACATTATCGACAAGAAATGTACCAGTAACGATGTCCGGTATGTGGGCTGTGTCGCGGGTATTTAAAACGAATGATCTTGCATTCTTCTTCACTCCTTCATTTGCTTTTACCCCCGACCCTCCAGTTTTGTTTATCTTTGGGCATTCGGTTCTGATATGCCCTGGCTCTCTACATCCATAACAAGTAATGGGCTTTTTCTTAAACAATTCTCGGTAGTATGGATCGAGATTTTGCGATTGTTATAAAAAGCTCCCAAGCTCCCGATCCTGCATCTTCCCAAGTGCTTCTTTCTGCAAGTTTGCACTCTGGGATTGGAGGACGAGTGTCTCTTCTTCCGAAACCTTTCTCGTTCCTCTTGAATTCTTGTTTGGATTTTTGAGTAATTTATTTCTTCTTGTTTTCTTCCTGGGCTCTAACCATACCATCAGTTAGCAAGGCACCAGTTATATGGTTGATTCTATGATCTGAGGTTTCGTAAATTGGATTCCGGGGTGGCTAAATGTGGAACTAGATTACATACTCAAATAGTTTTGTAGTATACTCTCGGTGGTTTGAACCAATCATCTTATGGTTCAAGAATTGGTCTCTATCTGTTCTCTCTCATTTAGAGGACATACCTTTCGTATCACATTCTCCTTGAATTCCTCCAATTCTAAAGCGCATGCTTCCTTTCTTCCATTGGCTTGAATGGTAGAGTTCCACCATTCCAGTGCTTCATCTTTGAACATATTAGAAGTATATAATATTTTATCTTCCTGAACATATTTGCTGACAGCCAATACCGACTTTGTTTTCTCCAGCCATCTCAGGGCGGCAACGACCCCTTCCTTACCAGAGAAGTTATATGGCTTACGAACTTGGACTGTTTTGTGGGAACATCCCATATGATTCTTTTTCTTCTTCTTCCGAGGTTCATAACTTCCCTCAGAGTTATCGCCGTTAGAACTTTGGCGATCATATTCGGTTTTTCTAGATTTTGAAATTTGTTTACTATGAACAGAAGGTTCTTTTTCTTTAATTATTGGTTCTTTCTCTTTAATAGCTACAATAATTGTTAGAATAGCTTCTTTTATTCCTTCGACTATTATTTTTTGTAACTCAGCTTTTTGAGCATCTTGCTTAGTTGTATTGTTTTCAAGAAGTTGTTTCTTCCTTCCTCTAGTATTATTTGAGGGTCCACTGTTTACTTGTTTCGACATTCTACAAGGAAAAAATAAGAAAGTGTCAAAGTCGAAGACATTTGACAAATATACAAAGATTTTATTTCATAAGATACTATTACAAGAAAATAACATAATTACTATTAGTATCTTATTTCTATTTTCTACCACGATTTGAATCTGCCCTATTTGAATATGCCATTTCTTCTTTTTATTGAAGTTTTCATAGGTCCTATTTGAATTTGCCCTTTCTTCTTCTTCTGGAACTAGAATGTTCTCATAAGGAACTCCTGGTAATCCCTCGTAGTAGTACGGGTTATTACCGTAAGCAAAGTTATGGCTTGCAGCCGTGAAAGCGGAATGAAAACTCATGGAAGGCATATATGGATTAGTGGGTATTTCTAATTCTCCAAGACTTCTAAATATATCTCCTGAGTTTTCCGTATCTTCTCTGGGTTCATAACCAGATTCACTTGATTTGCATGTTAAAATTCGTCGATGCGTATTTACGGATAAAACTCGGTCCTTTGCAGTGTCCTAGCATTCTATAGAAAATAAATATCTTATTTATATAACGAAAATAATATATACGTCATAAATTGGAAAGGTTACATTATAAGTTAAATTAATCTCTCATCAGATCCTTTCCTATTTTCTTTATTTCCTTACCATATTTCAGGAGTCTTCCTCCGATCGTCTTATTTTTCTTTTTCCTATTTATTAAATCCTTCGTGATTTCATCTTTCTCTCGTAAGGCACGATCGAGACATTCGATAGGTGATTCCGGGTGAATAGAAGGATAATCGTATTGTGGTGGGGGGTCTCTATTTCCCATCACAATATCATTATATACGTTTTGATAAGGATCCATTGGTTCTAAAGAAGGAACATTGTTCATATAGTCTTCATATGGATCCATTGGTTCCTCATATGGAGCATAGTCCTCCAGATTCTCGAATGCCGGGAATACATACGGATCTAGAAAAGTAGGGGATAATACTGTGGCTCATCATCAGACTCCTCGTCCATTGGTAAGTTTCTATAAAATGCCTCCATTTTTCCGGTTAACGGCATTTACCGTCTCCATTTGGCATACCACCCGCATCCTAGGCTTCGTGGGTTTGCTAGGTCCAGCTTCATCTGCACCTGCATTTATTTGACTTACCAATGGCGGTGGTGTATCCGTCCGCCAGTTGTCTAGATCTGATTCCCCATCGTGTCCGAAGCAATCAGATTCACACATGTGATCCTAGCCTTCCTGACCCCAAATTTCTTCGGAGTGATGGTACTGTTCGATAGTACTAGATTCATCGTCAGGAATTATAATTTGCATTTCTCGAGTTCACGAGAAATAAGGAATTTCCCTTTGTTCTTGTTTCACAGGATGATCGTTCACGAAGACGTACGTATAATAACTATTATTTCCTAACATCATGTATACTAATCGTTATATCTTAGATACATGTATCAATCTACTTTCACCTAATAGGCATTTGATCTCAATCTAGTTTAAGATTAGATACTAACCAAGTATCTAATTTGCTAAACCTGTGGTATCAAAGGTTAAAGTTTAGATACTATTTCCAATATCTAATTCGCTGAAACCTGTGGCTCTGATACCAATATGTGACACCCCGGGCGTTCGACACCAATTCGTACCTTCTCATTTATTTTCTTTGAACATCAGAGTTTTGCAGCGGAAAATTATTTGGATCTTTTCTTTCATAAATGCTCAACTCGAAAGTTGATATAATATATTCAATTATTTGATTGAATAAAACCTTCTTTTCATAGATAATTTTAAACACCTCTTTGATTACAAACATTGTTTGAAATCAAATTACATCATATCCTGCGTCACAACAGGTTTAAAGCCACAAGTTAGTTTCATGTGCCTAGGGAGTGTATCCTTTTAATACAGTGCCTCGGAGTCATCATCCTTTCATCACTGTATCTAGGGAGTTTATCATTTAGGCACCTAGCCTTGTGTATATACTGTAGAGTTATCTCCGTGCCTAGGGAGTCGGAATCCTTTCAGCACATAACCCTGTCAAAATGATATATACATTTGTCCATGAGATTATCTCTAGGGCCTAGGGAGTCATAATCCTTTTGGCTAATCTCGTCTAACAATTTAAAATCATTCATTGTTACATAAAAACATTTTTAAAATGAAACGTCAACGATAAAGCAGGTGAATACATTTAACTGACACAAAATATTTTTGATATAAATAGTATTAAATCTTTTAACCATAATTTTATGGTCAGTCTACACATTCAGCAGGCTATTTCATATGGGGTTCCATCCACTGTATACACTGTTATCATCGATGTGCAAGTCGACTCCCAGTTTTACGTCTGCTACGGGTTTCCCATGTCTTACGTCTTTCTTACAGAGTCAGAAATAACCCCATTATGGGAATCTCCCCCTTAACATGTGCACTATTTGATCAAATAATACGTATACCAATGGTCCGAATGCTTATCCGTATAAAGCCTTTATGCACTAAAATATTTAATACATGCTTTCCTATTTTCGCATACAAAATCGTTTGTAAGTTCTGAAAGCATTAAACTTATTCACCTTTTGAGAGTTTAACAAAGACTTGGAAGAGTAGCTTCTAAGTGGGCAGCACTACAACTCTAGCTCTTAGACCTGATTCCTCAAAATCCTAGCATTATCCTTAAGCAGAGGAACAACGGTTAAGCAAGAGTACGTCGTTTAAGCGAAAGTCAGATATTTTGAGAGTGTGATGCGTTAAAGAGGTTATGGGTTTGTTCCACGAAGTTGGGAGATAGGAAGTGAAATGGGATGAGTGAATTTGTCTTCAACTGATCTCGCGACGAACCGTTATGAGGGGTGACGGTCCATCACTGCCTCGCCGTAAGGGACCATTATGGTTCGGTGATGGTCCATCACCGAACTAGCTAGCCATGTGTTGGCTCATGATTGTGCCTGGCCAAATTACTGTTGCCAATCCCGATCAAGATTCAAACGAAAACAATAACATAATTTTATGAACACCAAATCTGCTGTAACAAATCTGTACATGTAAACGAATTTTCGGGTTGCAATTACAGACTCCTTTGACTCATATATATAGCCCCTAATCGAACCATTGCATCCTTTCCATGTTAACTGTTCTACACACATCAAACCGGTGTGTTTCTTTGTTAACTAACGCCTCCTGTCTTCATACAACGCATCCATTGATTTGTAGGTCGTAGGGTTTGGTTCTCGACACTTCTAGTCCCTCTAATTATAAGTAATACAATTACTAATCTAAATACAATAATGAGCTAATTACATACTAGTCCCTATACTATGTGAAAGTGATTAACTCACATTCACCCCCTTAATCACGATCACATTGTTGCAGGTCTTGAACTCCGAGCAGTTCCCTCATTGTAGTAAAGTTGACTATTGCTAATGCCTTGGTCAATATGTCTGCCCTTTGCATCTCTCCACTGACGTGTTCTACACTGATGTGGTTGTCTTTAACACACTCTCTTATGAAATGATAACGTGTGTCTATGCGCTTGCTTCTTCCATGAAATACTGGGTTCTTCATTAACGCTATAGCTGATATCTTATAAACTAAAAAAGTTATCTTTTCTTCCTTTCAGCCTGTTATTCCACTGAGCAGTCTCTTTAACCATAATGCTTGACATGCTGATGCTGTTGTTGCCAAAAACTCAGATTCACATGATGATAATGCAACGGTCTGTTGTTTCTGAGTGCTCCATGTTATAGGTGAGTTCCCGAAGTAAAATAATATCCCTGTAGTTCCTTTTCCTTCTTTAGTGTTAACTCCATAACTACTATCACTATAACCTGTAATCTTGCAGCCCCCGAATTTCCTATAAGTTATACCGAACTCCTTTGTTCCTTTGATATAACGTAACACTTGTTTGATAGCCTTCAGATGATGTCATGATGATGAGTACAAGATTGTTAGATATTCAAGTCCATGAAAGGGTAAAAACTGGACTTGGATATCATGATGATGAGTACAAGACAGTTCCTCCTCCTGCTAACTATGTTGCCATTAACGAACCAAGCTTCAATACTGCAAATCTTGACACGGCAAACCGAAACCTTGATCCTTCAATGGATGCATGTTTCGTGGAAGACTGCTCCACCTCTTCAGAATCTGAGTCAACCTGCTCAGACCACTGTGAAACTAGTGCAGTCCTATCTGCTCCTATCTCTGAAGCTGTTCTGAACAAAACTGAATGTCCTGTTGTTACTCCAACTATTCCAGCTCGCATTCCATTCAAACAAATCAAGATTAGCTATCCTCAAAATGGAAGAAAGCTAAACATTGAAAAGGGAGAGACATTAGGTTTCACCAACCCCAAGCCTCAGTCAAAGCCAAAGGTGTTTGATAGTTTTCATACACCTGGAGAAAAAGGTCCATATGTTCAAAAGACACTAGAAGAAGCCACTTTTGAGCATAACAAAATCCCTAGAACTTCAAAGATTTGTTTCAAAGTAAGAACTATGTGGACTTTCACCGGGACAGGATAGCACTATCCTGCTTTGTGTGCGGCAAATACAATCACACTGCCAGCACCTGCTTTCACTACTGTGAACACCAAAGAAACTCAAAGCAGCATGCCTTTGAGAAAACAAACAGAAACAAAAAGGTGAGAAGCTATGATGCAAAGGCAACAAAGTTCAGAGAATCTCTATCCCCTCAAAGAGTGAAGATGCAGAAGCCTCAACAAACTTGCATCATATGTGGGGAATCAAACCACTTTGCTGCAACATGCAAGTTCAACCCTTTTAACCATATTGCAAATCACTCATCTGTGCTCAACCCATCAGCAGCAAACAAAATCGCTGCTGATAGAGTAAAGTCCAGGAAACCAAAGGCAAAGCCTCCTGCAGCAAAAGTCTCTGCTGCTGACAAAGCAAAATAAAAAACAACGGCATCAGCAGCAAAAGTATCTGCTGCTGACAAAGCAAAAACTGTTACTGCTCCAGCAAAGCCCTCAGCAGCAAAATCAGCTGCGGATAAGTCAAAATTGTCAGCAACAACATCTTCTGCCGACAATGTAAAGAAAGCTAGAAAACCACCAACACAGCAATGGAAGGCCAAACAATCTCCAAGCATAACTATTGGTTCCATTGACTGCAAGCATGCTGACAATGGCAAATTAGCAACAATCTTCTACAATGCTGCATGCTACAATGATCCTCCCACTAATTAGATATCTTCCATGTGCAGGGACAGCCAGGCAACAAACACAATACTTGGGTGGTAGATAGCGGCTGTTCCAGGCACATGACATGCAACAGGTCCATCCTCTCTAACTTCAGACATTTCAATGGAGGATATGTTGCTTTTGGGAGTGACTCAAAGGGTGGATCTATCACTGGACAAGGAACTATGTCCAATGAAAGGATGAGTATTGAAAGAGTCAACTATGTTAAAGAACTTGACTTCAATCTCATGAGTGTTTCCCAAGTATGTGATCAAAAGCATTAGATGCTCTTCACTGACAAAGAATGTTTCGTGTTAGCTCCTGGCCTATCTAAACCCCCTCCAGAGAAGATTCTCCTAACTGCTCATAGAAAGGACAACTTATATGTGCTTGACATGAATGAAGCCACTCCATCCGGTAGTGTTTCATGTTTTCTGTCAAAGGCATCAGTTGATGAATCCACTCTCTGGCACAGGAGGTTAAACCATGTTAACGTCAAAACAATCAATAAATTAGTGAAGGACAATCTTGTCAGAGGGCTTCCTGAAAAAGAATTCCTGCTAGACGATCACTGCATTGCCTGCTTGAAGGGAAAACAACACAAGAGTTCCCATAAGCCCAAGACATTGAACACAAATGACACCCCTCTCCAGATACTGCATATGGATCTCTTTGGTCCTACGAATGTCATGTCAATGGGCAAAAAGTCCTACTGTCTGGTGATAACTGATGACTTCTCCAGATTCTCATGGGTATTCTTCCTAAGAACAAAAGATGAAACTGCTGAGATTCTCAAATCCTATATTCTTAGGGTAGAGAACCAAAGCAATCTGAAGGTAAAGATCATAAGGTGTGATAAGGGAACAGAGTTCAAAAATCACACTTTGAACAGTTTCTGTGAGAGCAAGGGCATTGAAAGGCAATACAGTGCTCCAAGAACCCCTCAACAAAATGGGGTTGCTGAAAGAAGAAATAGGACTCTGATTGAATCAGCAAGATCTATGCTGGCTGACTCAAAGCTGCCCCTTACTTTCTGGGCAGAAGCAGTAAGCACAGCTTGTTATGTGCAGAATAGAGTCCTTATTGTTAAGCCTCTCCAGAAAACACCCTATGAACTATGGCTCAAAAGAGTTCCCTACATTGGCTTCCTGAAGCCCTTTGGATGTCCATGTACCATCCTCATCACACATGGAGTTCTTCCTAAATTCGGTGCAAAGTCTGATGAAGGTTACTTTGTGGGTTACTCCTCTCAATCAAAGGCCTACCGAGTGTTCAATTCTAGGACTCGGATTGTGGAAGAATCTGCTAATGTGGAATGCAGGGAACATGTTGTCTGTGAACAAGGCAAAGGTCCTAACTGGCTCTTTGATATAGACTCCTTCACCCAGATATTTGAGCCTCTCATATTCTCAAATATGGAGTGTTCTTCTTCAAAATCAACATCTTCTGCCTCAACCTCTTCTACTGACTACAGACTGGATTTTCCTAGTACCTACATCAGGATGAAAAGACCATCCATTGATCCTCCATCAGTGGCAGAAGCTATTGAAGCCAGTACAGGTGAAGTCGGTACTTCCAACACCACAAGCAGCAATCTCTCTGACCAAGAAATCTGTAATGAAGCCTCCTCAATCCATGCTGAAGAGGCCTCTGATGCTAATACTGCTGACAATGTGGAACACAATGATCAGAACCTCCAAGCTCCTCTCCTCACAACTGAAGACAATCCTGATCTAAACCAAAGTAATCTTGAAGAGGGAATACGGCTGGATGTGATACCAGCACAGAGAATAAACAAAGAGCATCCTCTGGAAAACATCATTGGCCAAGTCCACGCAGGTATCCAGACAAGAAGTAAGTCTCATGAAGCCAACATTTGTTTGTTCTCTTGCTTTCTATCTCAGGTGGAACCCAAGAAGATTGATGAAGCTCTCAAGCACAACAGCTGGATTGAGGCAATGCAGGAAGAATTGCTGCAGTTCAAAGGACAAGATGTTTGGAAGCTTCTTGATCTTCCACCTGGTCAAACAGCCATCGGAACAAGATGGGTTTTCAGAAACAAGCAAGATGAAAGGGGCATCGTGGTCAAGAACAAAGCCAGACTGGTAGCTCAAGGTTACACTCAAGAAGAAGGCATTGACTATGATGAAGTCTTTGCTCCTGTTTCCCGTCTGGAAGCCATCAGAATCTTTCTAGCATATGCAACATCCAAAAACTTTATGGTCTATCAAATAGATGTGAAGAGTGCCTTTTTGTATGGCAAGATTGGTGAAGAGGTCTATGTCAAACAACCTCCAGGCTTTGTGGATCCTACACATCCAAATAAGGTCTTAAAATTGGACAAAGCTCTCCATGGCTTACACCAAGCCCCAAGAGCCTGGTATGAAACTTTATCTGGATATCTACTTAGCAACAACTTCAGAAGGGGGGTAATTGATCAGACACTTTTCATCAAAGATGAAGGGGGAGAAATTTTGTTGGTCCAGATTTATGTTGATGACATTATCTTTGGATCTACAAGAAAGAAGCTCTGCAAAGACTTTGAAGTTCTGATGCATTCCAAATTTGAAATGAGTTCAATGGGTGAACTAAATTTCTTTTTAGGACTTCAAGTCAAACAAGTACCAAATGGAATCTTCATAAGTCAATCCAAGTATGTCAAAAGCATCTTGGAGAGGTTCAAAATGGCTGACTGCTCTGCTGCAAGAACTCCTATGCAAGTGCACCATCAATTATCTCCGGATAAAGAAGGACAAGACACTGATCAACATCAGTACCGAGCAATGATAGGGTCTCTCACGTATCTCACTGCCTCAAGACCAGATATCATGCTTGCAGTTTGTCTCTGCGCAAGATTTCAAGCAGCTCCAAAAGTGTCTCATCTTCAAGCTGTCAAAAGGATCTTTAGATACCTAAAGGGAGCTCCAAAACTTGGGCTATGGTATCCAAAGAATAGAAATGTCAATCTCTATGCCTACACTGACAGTGACTATGGGGGCTGTAACTTGGACAAAAAGTCCACATCAGGGGGATGTCAATTTCTTGGAGGAAGGCTCATCTCATGGCAATGCAAAAAGCAAACATGTGTCTCCACTTCAACAGCTGAAGCAGAATACATTGCAGCTTCAAGCTGCTGTGCACAGGTCATCTGGATCTAAAATCAAATGCTTGACTATGGAATGACCTTCATGCAGACTCCAATTCACATTGACAACATGAGTGCAATCTCTATCACGAATAATCCAGTGCAGCATTCCAAGACTAAGCACATCGACATCAGGTATCACTTTATCAGGGATCAAGCTGAGAAAAAGAGAATTGTCCTATCCAAGGTTCACACAAATGAGCAATATGCTGATTTGTTCACTAAACCTTTTGATGAAGCAAGATTTCGATATCTAGTTGAATCAATTGGCATGATGAACTTTGAATAAGACATGTCTCAATTTTTTATCCTTCCTTGTAAATATGTCTATGTTTTTGTTCTTAATAAAAGGTTATAGTCAGCAGCACTTTTTCACTGCTGACAGATTTACTCTTCAGCAGCAAAGCCTTTGCCACTGATCGCTTTAAGTTATCAGCAGAAACAAGTTTTCTGCGGATAGCTTTAAGGCGGTCAGCAGCAACCTTTTTGCTGCGGAATGAATACAACAGTCAGCAACACCCAAATCTGTTGCTGAAAGACTTCACTATCCGCAGCAACCAAGTTTGCAGCGGATTGCTCACCATCAGCAGCAACCAAGTTTGCTGCTGATGGGTAAAACAAGTCTACATTAACTTTTACCCGAGGTAAAAACCACTCTCAGTCTTTACCATGACTACTCGAGTGCTTTACAGCTGTAACAATGAAAAGTGAAACAGGTTGTACTGTATAAGTAAAGTTGCTTTTTCTTCGTCTGCCGTTATATCACAATTTCAAACGTTCCCACAACCTCTTCATATTCAATTTCAAACCCTAATCTCCCATCACTTTCTCTCCCGTCCCCACTGCATGCCTAATAAAGGGCAAGAAATCAGAAGGTTTCGATGATATGATCGACTTCCTTTATCGGTCCAAAATCCTCCATGCCCTAACAGTCAACCCAACCATCTACACTTCCCACATGGAAGATTTTTGGAGCTCAGCCGTGTATTCTACTGACCAGGGCACTCCCCAAATCAGAGGCACAATAGACGGCAAGGAGATGGTTATCACTGAAGCAAAGCTCCGCCAACACCTCAAGCTTCAAGATGAAGGGGACGCCATCTCTTACCCAAGAGACGTATACATGAGGACCTTTGTATCCATAGGGTACACTGGGAATCAAACAGAGTATACGATAGAGAAGGCACTCATGGGTCCCAAATGGAAGTATCTCTGCCACACTCTTCTCTAATGCATATCCCAGAAGAGGAGTGGCTGGAACCAACTTAGCTCCGGACTTGCGTCGGCAATTCACGGTATGATAACTGGGGCGGGTTTCAATTTTTCCCACCTCATTCTTGAAGGTTTGAGATACAACCTTCAAGAAGGGGTGAAATCACAGTTCTTCATGTACCCAAGATTCTTGCAGGAAGTGTTCAATATTGAACACCAAGATCTTTCAAAAACTGCAAGAATCTACTCAATTCTGGGACATAAGAACAACATTTTTCAAAGCATGAGAATAGTTTCATCAAAGTTCTCAGGGGCCGATGTTCCATTGTTGTCTACAATGTTGAACACGCAAAGTGCCCAGGGTGACAGTTCAGCAAACCCAGCTGATACTGATCCCACACGCTCCACCTCACTGCCACAAACTCAAACTACTGCTTCCTTTGATCGAACCCCTGTGCATTCTACTGAGGATGTACATGCACATAATCTACTCACCCCCAGTTTGATTGCTCAACCGGAACACAGGGCCCCGGTTGCAGCCAAATATACAAGGAAGAGGGGCAAGAGAACTCCTTCTTCTCTTGCCTCCAAGGCCCAAACCCAAGCCAACATCCCTTACTCAGAATCACAACATTCTAGTGAGAATATCATAAGGGAAAGCCACACTGTTAGGGAGACTCCTTCGGAAGTCTCTCTATTAGGATTAGGATCACCTCCCGGATCCATAGAATAGCCCTTCGAGCCATTCCTATCTTCTTTGGACTTAAGTGTTGAGGAACCTGACCAAAGTGATGTACCTTCTCCAACTACCACTATCAAGGAGGTACTGATTGGTCTTGCTTCCGAAACACCCAACCCAAGTTCTTCACCCTTGAAGGTCCACTCTAGGGGTAATGAAAGAGTGGATGTGGAAGAGGCTGTCACTACTGCTGGTCCATCAACTGACCAGGAGGACAGTGACAACATCTTTAAGACCTCAACCACGACAACTCATGGTGAGGGTGTTTCGTTGGAAACTCCCCTCACTGAGAGGAATCCCAGGCGCCAAGAAACCGCGGGTGATGGGGATGCTGAGGCTCGGCCTACGGCCCCATCTGGGTCCAAGGATTCCACAACTGTGGATGAGGACAGACTGAAACTTCATAACTTGGAATTGATGGCCAGGGTGGCTATGCTAGAGGCTGAAGTGTCCAAACTAAGACACCAAGTCTCTATGCATGAAGCCCATCAATGCCCAACTTTAGCCACTCCCTCTCTTGTATCAGTAGGCACCCAAACTGATGCTTACCTGTCTGCTGATGCAACCAAAAAGGGGGAGATGGTGTCTATGGAAGAAGATACAGACAGTCTTGACGACTGGATTCAAGAGCAGCTTATACTTCAAAGCTCACTATTCAAGCCAGCTTTTGTCCAAGTTCATAACTTGCCAGTCCCAGATAACGAAGACGAAGAGACATCTGAAGACTGGAAGTTGGTCGTCAGGGCTGTCGATGAAATGCTGAATGATGTTGAAGACACAGAACAAACAAATACATCATTCAGCATCCTTCCTGAAGCAGCAGCCATCATTGGTCAATCCTTAACCCCCCAACTATTCAGATCATCAAAGAAGCTAGAATTTGACTCCATTCTAGCTTGGGGGTATGATGGATCAGCTGAGAGGTTTTGGATTGGATGGGAATTCAGCGGAGTAGAAGAGCTGAACTGGAACTCTCTCAATGCCCTCCAAGTCCTACAGCTATACGTATCAAACTGCATCAATAACTCAGCAGATCTCTCAGCAGAACTTGCCATTGGCAGGTTCTATGACCTGATGGAGGATAATCTACCCAGGCTCCAAAGATTCCTACAAGCAGCACATCGGGTCTTATCCTGAATCCTCGGCGGCCGCAGAAAGGAGACTGACTCCTAGCAATCTTGAAATAACAAGGAGCAGTCTTCTCACTGAAAAAGAAGTTCTGGGCCTTCGAAGACTCCTTTATGCCTTCCTGGTCAAGGACTTAGACGTGCTAGGTTGGGTGAGCACTAAGTCCCTTGACCACACTCTTCTGCTCAGCAACGGCTCCTCTCTCATCATCAACACCAGGAGCATCCTTCAGCTGCCCTCAGACTTCCTATTCAAGATTTTTCAGCTCAGAGCCAACATCTGCAATATTAACTCATTGGAGAGCCAGGAAATGATGGTCACCATCAAAGCCCATCTTGAAAAAGAAGGACTGATTCCTCAGGAAGATTCTGTGTCAACTTCTGGTACTGACTCCAACTCAGATACTCCACAAGTTGAAGCCACATCAGTAGCATCTGGCACAAGATCTTCACTTAGGGATCAACTGAGGGAAATAGAAGGTCCTGAGTATCAACTTGATGAAGACAGTGACCGTCCCTTGTCAACTCCTCAACTTGCTAATGAAGCCGAGGCAGAGATCCCAACAGCACAATAATCAACTGTTGTTGTGATTAGTGAAGCCAGAGCAGAGGCATCCAATATTAATAAAGGGAAGGGCATTATGACAGAAGAGGATGAAGAGAGGTTGCAAAAAGAAAAGAAGGAGAAAGAAGAGAAAAGAAGAAGAAGAGAAGAAGAGGAGATGGCTGACATGAAAAAGGCTCAAGAAAGAAAAACAGCCATTCTCCTAAGAGAACAAACCATCCAGCTGTATGCTAAACAGCTGGATGAACTAAAAAGAAAGATTCCTGCAGTTGACCAGATTGAAGAAGATGCAGCTCTTGCTCTTCAACTGCAGGAACAATTCAATAGAGAAGAAGAAGACTTGGAGAAGAAGAAGAACAAAGAAGCTAAGTTCAGAATAACCGATTCTGAATTAGCAAAAGAATTAAGGGAGGAGTGGACTGAAGCTCTGATCTCTCAAGGTGAGGATGCAGACTACCTTGAGAAACTTTCAAACAAAGAGATTTACAGAGCCTTCAAGGGTCAGCAGGGTTAATTGGCTAGCAAGAAAAAGGCTGAAGAAGAAGAAAAAGCCAAGCTACAGTCCAAGAAGACCATTGTACTGAATAAAAGAACCCATGAAGAAAGGAAGGTCATGATTGACTTCCTTAAGGCTAGAGGAGATAGTGGAAAGAGGCTAGGTCCCATGAATTTCATGAACCTGCAAGCCCTCTACTTCAAAGTTAAAAAGGATGAGGAAGAAAGACTAGGGAAGAAGGCCTCCAAGAAAAGGGTACTTATCAAAGAAGAAGAAAAACCAAAGACAAAGAAACCCAAGCCTTCTCCCTCACCTACCTCTTCCTCAGTCCATCATCCTTCCACTCTCCTCCCCAAACCTTCCACTCCTCCACCCAACAAGTCCAAATCATCCCACCCAGCTCCCACTCATCAACAACCTCCCTTGAAGAAATCCAAATCCTCATCTGAACCTGAAGACTCAAGAAACATAGTTGAATGGGCCTACAATCCACAGGATCAAAGATTTGAGATCTTCAGGGGGAGAACTGAAAGAAGAAGATCTACATACAAATCTGTTAATGAGGTTCTGCAACTACCAGATTCAGACCTAAGAAGAATTTTGGAGCTGGGTGAAGCTCATGAGCCTGCAAATGAGAGTGGGAAACGTCTTGTGCTAGCAATCAGACATTACTTCAACCCTAGCAAAGATGTGGTCATGAATATTAAACCACTCAAGTCCCACTCTCCATTTGTATCTTGGTCCTACAATGCTGATTTGGATGAGTTCACTCTGATTGATGTAAAGAAGCAGCAGATGAGATGTTCAAGCAAAGCAATCTACAAAATGCCACACAAAGACATCAAGAATCTGTCTGAACTTCCACTGAACAATCCCAGCAAGGATCCAAGAGGCTATGAGGTTGAAAGGATAGTCAGCCACATGCAAAAGCTTCAGCAGCAAAGTGATTAGAAGAATTTTGGTTGCATCAGTCTAGGGGGAGTTTGTAGAACCAAAGACTGATTGCTACCAAATTATTCTAAGTACAAATGCTGCTGATAGGCTTATCAGCAGCATTCAACACATATGGCTGCTGATAGGCTTATCAGCAGCATTCAACACTTGTTGCTGCTGATAGGCTTATCAGCAGCATTCAACACTTGTTGCTGCTGATAGGCTTATCAGCAGCATTATTCTCATCTCTGCTGCTGATAGCTTTATTCACTGAAGACCAAACGTTGCAGCTGACTATCTATGTGAAGCGCCTCTGACACCTTTCTGCAAAAGCAACTGCCACACGCCAAGCAGAAGGAACCTCACTGGTGCAACCAATAAAGGAAAATAACACGCTTCTCCAAGCATGCAAACAATGATGCCTAAGAAGACGTTTCAGTAAAGTTAACTAGATTAGCCTTTGCGTGTAATTTAGATTAATAAACAAGATCAACGGCTTGTGTTAGATCTGATCCTTAGAATCAAGGGTCTGTCTTGATTCTAAGTTACTATAAATACTGTGTAAACACTTCATTGTAAGTGTGCTTGCTGTGCTTTCATAGTGCTTCTTGATAGTGTTTTACTTGTAAACTTGTAATCTCAAAAGTTTAATACAACAGTGCATTTATCAGTATTCTTGCTGTTTACTTGTTTACTTTGTTGGTTGTTATTGTTTCCGCCAATATCAACTAGAATAGAATCACCTTGTAATCTTACGATCCTACAGAACTCCTTTGTTCCTTTGATATAACGTAACACTTGTTTGATAGCCTTCAGATGATGTTCCTTTGGTTCTTGCATAAATCTACTAAGTAATCCAACTGAGTAGCATAGATCCGGTCTAGTATGCAATAATTATCTTAAAAAACCAATTAAACTTCTGTATACTGTTTCATCAACTGAATCTCCTCATTCGGTCTTTGTTAGCTTGGTTCCCGGGTCCATGGGTATCTTTGTTTCATTACTATCCATCACGTTGGTATCCTTGAGTATCTTGTTTATATATCCCGTCTGTTTGATTGATATCTCACCCCCCGATTGGGTAACTTCTATGCCAAGATAGTATGCTAATAACCCTAAGTCACTCATTTCAAACTTTTCTTCCATTTGAGATTTGAAATGTTCTATCTCTTTCTTTAGAATCCCCGCCACTATTAGATCGTCAACATAAACTCCAATTAACAAGGTTAAGTCCTTGTTCCTCCTTGTGTATACTGCTTGTCCTAAGTTACACTTCTCAAATCCTAGTGACTTCAAAGTATGGTCTAACTTCATGTTCCATGCACGTGGTTCTTGTCTTAAACCATATAGTGCTTTAGAAATATTATATACTTTCCCTTCACTTCCTGTCTTCACAAATCCCTCTGGTTGTGAGACATAAACTTCTTCCATTAAGTCTCCATGCAAGAATGTGGACTTTACATCTAGATGATGTACTTCCCAATATATTAGCCTTACTGTCTCGATTCTTGCTACTGGGGCGAAGACTTCCTCAAAGTCTATCCCTTACTGTTGCTACTAATCTAGCATTGTGCTTTGTAATCTTTCCACTTGCATCCCTCTTGGTCTTGAATACCCATTTCAAGCCAATTGCTTTGTGGTCACTTGGTAAGTCTGTTAGCTTCCAAGTTTTATTCTTATTTATGGATTCTAACTCAGCTTTCATTGCTTCTATCCATTTCCCATCTTCAGCTGCTTCCTTATAATTTCTTGGTTCTTCTTCATCTAAGAGAAGTTCTTTGTAATCTGCTTCTACTTCTCTTGCTTTTTTAGTAACTTCTGTTAGAGTTCTAAAACCTTATAAAGGTGTATGATCAAATGGTCTTGCTGATCTTTCCGTAGATGGTTCTGAAATGTATTTTGCTGAGTTTGGTACATAGGTATATGTTGGTGGAGTGAATGGTGTACTTGGTGAGTTTATAGGTGATTGCCTTGTTTCTTGTGTATTGCTATCACCTGCTAAATCACCATCAAGGTTTATGGGTTCTATTTCAATGTCTTTTGGTAGGTTAGTATCATCTTTGTCTGCTACTGTGAAATCTAACCATTCCGGTTCTTTACTCCCAACTTTTTCAATATAATCCTTCCAATTCCATGAATCCTTTTCAACAAATTTCACATCTCTACTTACACAAATTCGTTTTGTCTCTGGATCAAATAATCTGCACGCCTTTGATCCTTCATCTATTCCTAGGTATACCATCGGAATGCTTCGATAATCCAATTTCTTTAGATGTTGTGATGGTACCTTAGAATATGCTACGCAACCAAATATTCTCAAATATTCTAAATTTGGTTTCCTACCCTTAAAAGCTTCATATGGCGTACTGTCCTTTAAAGCTTTAGTAGGTACTCTGTTCAATACATAGATAGCGTGTCTTACTTCCTCTCCCCAAAAATTTTGAGGCATCTTCATAGCCTTTAACATGCTTCGCGCTGTAGACAACATTGTCCTATTCGTTCTTTCAACCACTCCATTCTGCTGTGGCGAGTATGGTGCTGTCAGTTGTCTTGCTATCCCGTTGTCTTTACAGTACTGTGAGAACTCATTAGAAGTAAGCTCTCCTCCTCTATCTGTTCTCAACATCTTTAACTTGGTTCCTACTTCGTTTTCCACCCTTTGTTTGAACTCCTTAAAGGTTTCAAACGCTTGATCCTTTGAGTTCAGAAAGTACACCCACATGTAGCGTGTACAATCGTTTACAAGTAAAAATATGTACTTCTTTCCTGAATATGTTGGTGGCGATATAGGGCCACATAGATCTCCATAGACTAAGTCTAATGCTTCCGATGACTTAAACTTAGCTTGTTTCTGAAATGGAGCTCTACTGTGTTTTCCTAATAAACATGCATCACAAATTTGACTAGCATGGTTTATCTTAGGAATCCCCTGAACCAAATTCTTCTGGGTCATTTGTTTGATCGAATCAAAGTTTAAATGACCTAACCTTGCATGCCATAACCATGCTTGGTCTTCTAGGCTTCCTAACAGACAAATAGGTACACCAATCTTCAAGTTGATGTTGTAAAGTCTGTTCCTTGAACGTGTGACTATCATTATAAGCTTCTGTTCTTAATCATGCAGAAGTAGTAAGTCACGTTCCATAGTCACTTTACATCTATTTTTTGTTAACTGTCCAAGGCTCAGTATGTTGCTTTTCAAACTTGGAATGTAATAAACTTGGGATATCACCCTTTGTTCCTTGTTTTTACATTCAAGTACTATTTGCCTCTTATTTCTACATACGACCCATCTCCAAACCGAACATTTCCAGTAATATTTTCATCCAATTCTGGAAAATGCTCTTGTACACCAGTCACATGGTTACTTGCTCCATTGTCTAAGTACCATAGACTTTCATCTGATGTCGTATACTTGCTAGGTTCTATTTTTTCGTTTAAGAAAATCTCTTCTATTTTCTCATTTTCACTAACTGCCATTAAGAGCGTTGGTTCAACATCCTCTTGCACTAAGTTAGACTGTTCTTGTGCATGCTCTTGTTGTGGGCAGTTCCTCTTGACATGTCCAAGCTTGTTACACCCGTAACACTGCACCTTGCTTAAGTCCCCTGCTGGCTTTCTCCACTTCTTGAAGTTCTTATACTTGGACTTATGAGAAGAGCTTTCTCCTTTCTCGTATTGCTTGGACTTTCCATCACGCCAACTCCCTCGTGATGTGTTGAATTTATTAAACCTCCCTTGTCCATGATTTTCAAAACGATTCCCACGACTCGAGTTGTTGTCGTGTCTTGTGAATAGTAGTTTATCTTGATGGTCAGCTGGGCCTCCTTTCTCTAAGTCTCTCTTCCTAGGTTTTTAATCTTCCAATTGTCTCATCAAGGGTTATGTCATCTAGATCGGTAAATTGTTTGATTGATGCTACAATTTGGGTAAACATATCTGGTATGGCATTCAGAAGTTTCCGTACTAGCATTGGTTGACCAAATGTTGTTCCTAAACAGGTCACCTTTGTGACAATATTATTCATCTTTCCCATAAACGAATATATCATTTCGTCTTCCTTCATTTTCAATAACTCAAACTCCATTGTGAGTGTTTGCAATCGTGCCTTCTGCACTCGGTCTACACCGACATGTCTGGTCTTTAACGCATCCCAGACTTCCTTTGCTGTCTTACAACTTGCGATTTGTAATATCACATCTTCTGGTAGTGGTTGATACAGATAAGCCATCGTGGCTTTGTCTTTCTTAACATCACGTTCTGTGTCGGCACTAGGTTCTATTGTTTCCTATAAACCATTAGCTTGATGCGTAATGCCCATATTGTATAATTTGTTGATTTTAAGATAGGGCATTGGTAATGGGTCAAAGAACTAGCTTCTTTGTGAATTACAATCTCTTTACCGCTCGTCCCTGCTGGTGGTGTCTCCGGCATGGTAAAGTCTAAGTTTTTTCTAAAACTCTAACGGCAAGTTTCTAGGCAAGACTGGTTTTCTTTAAAAAATACAACTATGATTCCAATAGTTCTTCTAACTAATCTAGGAATCAAAGCAATTTCTAAACCTAATCGTATAGGTATAGTAATATAAAAACTAAACTTAGGTTCGAAATATAAATATAGAACCTGGACTTCGTGAATTTCTGTCCTATGATTCGGCCTTTTGATCACACCTCTTAACTCTTGGTTCCTAACGTCACCGTAACACGTTCTTGAACCCTTTAGTCTTTTCCCACCGAGCACGCCTTTGTCTCGGCTATGTTTGGTACCGCAACACGCCTTTGTGCGTTCTTTTCCTTGTGAAGCCTTAATCCAACAAACACCCTTTTGTTTGTTCCTGCCTCCACCTAACCAAACACCCTCAAAATCTCCAATCTCAGATTCTCTTATGGTTCCGTTTCTTGATTCCGGTAATCCTAAACGAACCCTTGCGCTCCTGTTGCCTTATGTTTGTCTCCTGTTTACAACAGCCCTTTACAAACCGCAACACCAATTCGTCCCCGTTTGTGGTAGCCTTCTGCCTACAATCTTCTAATCACAGCCTTCTACAATACGATATGCAGCCTCCAATTAATCGAACCCACTGTAATTTAATCCCTATACAGCCTTCAATTAATTCTGCAATCTTCACTATTATAATCCAAACAGCCCCGTGTTCAAATAATTTGTCTATGTCCCTTCAATTTTGATCAGGCCTTCGATCAATCTCTGCAATCCTCAAATAATTATCCATGTGTTCGTCCCTGTGTATTCATGTTCTCGTTCCCAATTACCGCCGCTCGTAATCAGGTTTCTGCAATTAATCGACCCCTTAACCACGTCTGATTTTTTTACGAGTAATCTACCGATTGTAGTGAATCTCCTTCAACCTGTAGGCTCTGATGCCACTGTTGCCAATCCCGATCAAGATTCAAAGGAAAACAATAACATAATTGTATGAACACCAAATCTGTTGTAACAAATCTATATATATATAAACGAATTTCTGGGTTGCAATTACAGACTCCTTTGACTCCTATATATAGCCCCTAATCGAACCATTGCGTCCTTTCCTTGTTAACTGTTGTACACACATCAAGCCGGTGTGTTTCTTTGTTAATCGGCGCCTCCTGTCTTCATACAACGCATCCATTGATGTGTAGGCTGTAGGGTTTGGTTCTTGACACTTCTAGTCCCTCTAATTATAAGTAATACAATTACTAATCTAAATACAATAATGAGCTAATTACATACTTATCCCTATACTATGTGAAAGTGATTAACTCACAATTACGGCGTGACGGACCGTTACATATCCTGTGACGGTCCGTTATGGCCATGACGAACCGTTATGAAAACGGTGACGGTCCGTTATAGGGTTACCCGCGTCAAATCCTTCCGGTGAGGCACATGGACACGTGTCAGCACCCGGGAAATTCCTTCCTGGGTCCGTAATGGACCGTTACATACGGTGACGATCTGTTACCGCCTATTTTTCTAAAATTTCAATTTTGGTCCCTGATGTTTGATCTATTTACACTTTCAACCCTTTTGGTTTATTCCTTGCTCAAATTGGGGCCAAATTTTGACAGGTGTTACAGAGTATGTCCATTCAGATGGTTTTGACAAGTTTAAATCTTTTGGCATAATTAGACTGTGGTGTAATGTTTTGGAAAGAAAATATTTGCAAATGAATATTTATGTATTAAGCTTCTGCTGTGATATGAAAATATATATGTTCTAAACTTGTGTAAATCCAACATACGTCCCGCCCCAGGTGTCCGAAACTTGGGGTGTGACAAATTGTAAAGGGTAAGGGTAGCAAGAAAATGCTTATAATATGAGTTTCTAAGATTTCTGCCCTATGTTTAAATGTTTTAGGCTGGAATGATTGTTTAAGGTTTGTAAATGCAAAATGTTTGTTTATTTTAATGCCTATTACTTTACCCATAATACTAGTTACTAATTAGCTCATATGGTAGTGCGTATGTAAGGTTATGCATATCTAATGGTTCGCCTGGAATGGGGATCGCATGTTGTTAACCAAACAGTTTAACGACCCGTATGGTAGTGCCACACAAAGTGATTTGGTCAGTGGAAGAGGTAGCTTGGAAAGGTATCTCGGTAATGGAGTAATACTTAGCGTAGTTGTAATGGCATTAGGAAAGGAATGACTAAGAATATCCCTAAGGTGACTGCGTGAGGTCAGACAAGATATCTTAGGAAATGGTTTTTATGCATTAACATTCTATATCAAGTTTTTTATACTTGATATGTTTTTAAAGTGAAACTTAGAACTCTTGTTTTAATAATGCATTCTAGAGAAGATAGCATCTTCAAGTAGGCGGTGAAAGAAAAAACTATGAACGGCATCGACAGGGATTTTAGACAAATAAAATCTTTTGGCATAGTTTAACTCTGATGTAATGGCTCATGACAAGAACAAAATTGTAGTTAATGTTTATGTTTTTATATTTTCATTGTGAAATGAAAGATTTTTGTTTTTAAGATTGTATACATTCCAATGTACATTCTGCCCCGGTGTCCAAAACTTGGGTTGTGACATGATGCAAAAAACATAGCCCATGAGGAGATGTATAAGTGCCTGGGTATAAGGAAGATGAGAATGACATGTTCAAGATTGCTAAAGATAGGGACCGGATGAGGCAAGATCTAGGAGTTGTGAAGTTCATAAAAGGTGAGGATGGAGGGGTTTTGGTAAAGGGGCAGGACATCAAGGTGAGATGGGAAACCTAGATCTTTTCAACAGTAGAAGGGATCATCAAGAAGAAAGCGATAACTCCACTAACCAATGACGACAAAGAAATAATTGCTGCTATTGTAATATCACTACAGAGGAGGAGAGGAGAGCTCTTAGGAAGATTGGTAGGCATAACAAGGTTTGACTAGAAAACATGGTGAAACACCCTACTTTCATTTCTATATTTTCTCAGAGTTACTATGCGGAAATCAGTCCCAGATTTTTCAAAACCTTGCCACCATGGTGACATAGGCATATTTTATTTTATAAAATATTATTTTGCATACAATATTACATTGTACAAGACCTAGGGATTCTCTTGCTCCGACATGCCATATCCTTAGGAAGCTTCAATCATTTCAAGTGCCTTTCCTTGTAGTGTTTGGAAAACATTTTTAAATTAGCTTACGCTAAGTAAGTACACCGCCTTTTTATTATGGAACCCTTTAAGTTCCTTATTCAAGTTTCACCAGGCATACATGCCCCCGTGACCATCATCGGGCGTACCTCAAGTCACGTTATTTGTTGATTTTACACAAGACCCACCCTATAGGCTGGACATCTTGATTATAAGACTTGCCCCATAGGTTGACACCTTATTTATTATTTTATAAGGCCCACCCCGTAAGCTGGACACCTCGTTACATTCTCGAGACCCGCCCCGTAGACTGGACATCTCATTACATTAATTCCTTTCTAGATCCGCCCCGTAGGCCGGACATCTCATTTCATTGGGACCTTAAGTGTCATAGATTCACAGTCTCCCTATTTATCAAGCATTTATTTATAACATGCATGTTCACTTTTATCATGCATGCTTATGCTTGGTCCACCATTAACCAATCCTCACCTTAAAACTTTACAACAGTTTCTCCCCGATGCATTAAAGAGGTTTATATATAGGGTATACCGCAGCATGCCCACAATCCCTTTAATACTTCATGAATACTCCGTTACTCCGTTTTAGGGTTTAGACTCGTTTATATCACATTTATCACATATAACATGATTTCTTATCATGCTTTTCAACTAGTCATTTCTCTAATTCTTCGTAATGGTTTCTCCTTGATACATTAAAGAAGTTTATATATTGGGTATACCGCAGCGTGCCCACCACCCCTTTAATATTTCGTGAATACTAATATACTTAGATTTTAGAGTCTCCATCATGTATTCACTTATATTTAGCATGTATTTACATCATGCTATTCAAAATTAGTCACTACCCTAAACCTTTGTAATGGTTTCACCCCGAGATATCAAAGAGGTTTATATATAGGGTATACCGTAGCGTGCCCACCACCCCTTTGATATCTCGTGGTTACTCCATTACTCGGGTTTAGGGTCTAGATTAATTTACCATTTCCCCCGTACCTCTAAGATCGTTCCCTGCTTAAAAGTTCCTCCGAATACGAACCGCACTCGCACTTTAACGTACCACACCGGCTGTTCTAATTCTCCTCAGATTGTATGTGTGTAGTATGGTGTTTGTGTGTGTGATGTTTCCAAGTGAACGGCCAACTCCAACTATTTATAGGCAAAATTTTGAGTCCGTAACGGACCGTTACTGCCGGTGACGGTCCGTTACCGTTTTCTTGGCCTCCAAGCACTTTCTGACCACATAATGAACTGTCATAGCCCATGCAATGACCTTAGGGTGGGATAAGTCAGTGATACGTGCCGAAAAACGATGACTTTTCTAAATAGTGCGGCGTGACGGACCGTCACGGCCGGTGACGGTCCGTTATGGCTTCTATTGTGTAGGTCCCTCGGGTGTCTTGTAGGTCCCTCGGTTGTCTCGGATCATCACATGCAAGTGTGTTCCCAGTCGAACCAGGTGCTGAATGCCCGTGACTAGGTGGAGTATCAAACAACACAAAGTAAACCGACAACAAAACACAAGATACTTTCAAACTTCTTCTATTGATAATCACAGCCGGTTACAGTGTGAATGAGTGCATACATAATTCTGTCACTAACTGGCTATATATACTAAGACCTGTTGCCTGCGCACTTGGCAAGTGCGTAGGGCTTAACTCATGCGTACTTAGCAAGTACGTAGACTTTGTTCTTGCGTACTTGCTAAGTACGCAGGTTAAGCAACCTGCGCACTTGTTAAGTGCGCACAACACTTAACAAAGACAAATACAATGACAAGTACCTACGAACATGATTACAACTCGATAAACCAGTACATACATATACTGAAATACAAATACAAATACACAAGGACATTTCATAACCAAGAACAATCTTCAGAGTGCTTGTCACAAGAATTGCTTCAACAAACTCCCCCTTGACAGCAGATCTGGAGATGTCTTCATTCTCTAGCAGCTTCAAAGTGCTTGTCACAAGAATTGCTTCAACAAACTCCCCCTTAACAGCAGCTCTGGAGATGTCTTCAGTCTCTCATGTAACATCTCTGATTTTTTTATGTACTTGTTTGGTGCATAAACAACAATTCAATGATAATGCAAACCTTGATTTCATTTGATACATTTTCTAGGATTTCATGTATATATTTCAATCCATACTAATACTAATTCAAAGAAAGCAAAAACTTTCCAAGTTGATTCCGCATATGCCATACAAGAATGAATATTGAAGCTCATGGTCTCTTCATATATGTAACTATATATATGTAAATATATATATGTAAATATATATATGTAAATATATATATATAAGTATATTTTATAAACCAATTGGTCTTGAACCTCATCCACAAAATCCTTGAACCCTAAACATGACCCCCCCCCTTTTTAATTGAACCTTTGGCCTAGATTGGACCCCATATGACTCCAAATTGACCCTCATTCGTCAATTTTGACTATAAAAGTCAAACAGACCCAAATCTATGAAATCCAACTTATGAAATCGATTAAGCCTGTTGATATAGATTTTCCTTACGCACAAGGCTGTTAATCGATCATACCCTGACCCATGTAACAGCCCAATTTAGTTTATAACGCGGTTGAATTCGAATTCAAACAAATTGACTTCGTGGAGTCAAAGCCGAATCAATTCGGTCGAACTTTAATAAATTAGACGCGTTCCAATCCCGAAAATCATGCGTAGACTGATCCCCTTCTGTACCTAGTTCAGTTTCGCGACCCAATTCATCCTATTGCAGTTGGAATGACGCGTAATTGAAGCCATAGCCGACACCCGTAACCTTTGCAATCGAATCAAACATTCAAGACCAAATCAATCGAATTAAACCCTCATGAACCTTCGCACGACCCTATATAATCTCACTCAAACCTAAATTTAGTCTCGTTCCACCCCTGTTTTTCGGTCGAGTAACAAGAACTCCGGGACTGAACCAGTAGCTGACGACTTTCAATATTCGATCTTTTTGGTAAAGGTCAATGTCATTTGATTCGTTTTTATGTAAGGATCGAAAGCCCTCTGTCAATTTCAAACGACAGAGGGCGTCAGATTCGAAATCGCCTGAGAATCGAGGGGATGTTCATACGAGTTTTAATCTGGAAATTTTGGGTTCAAATAAGTAACGTATTTATATTTTTTAACATCTCAAATCTACCAGCGAGACCATCTGGTCCAACCGGTTAAGACATTGCACGGTCGGACCAGAGGGTGTGGGTTCGAAACCCATGCAAACCGGCCTTTTTGCACGCCCCCTCAACCAGATCTGCCCCCTATAAACATCAAATTAAATAGAAATCTGATCGGGTATAATTCAGATATAGTTCCTTGGTCCAGTGGTTGAGCCGGCTGTCTTGCACAGAAACCACCCGGGTTCGAGTCGGGTGGTCTGTATCATTTTTAAAAACCAGTTTTAACCACCCAAACTTTTTATAAAAATTATTTTTATAGAGCATACATTATTTAAAACCGAATGCTATAAAAGTTTGCAAAGTTTAATATAAAATATTTTTTTTATGAATTAATTGTTTAAAAACTCATTTTAATTATTTAAAAATACATTCTTAAATAATTAAACAAAGAAATTAAATTTGACAAGATATATCATAAAGTGGGTATTTTTGTAAATCATTTATCCCATATATAAATATATGCATTGAACAAAACCCCCTTTCTAAATACATATATATATACATAATATTCTTTAGTTATTTTTATAATAAATAAAATTATTATTATGCATCTAGGGTTTTCTTTAACCCATATTAGTTCGATCTTGACACTTTGGCAAAAATAAATAAAGCAATGAGTTTATTTAAAAATCATATTACTTTTAGCAATACTTATTATCTTAATTAAATAAATAAAAAGAGTTTTAATTATTTAATCTTTAACCCTAAAAACACGTAATATTTTCATACAACGTTTTGAACTCCCAAAGTTACACCAAACTTTTGATAACTTGTAATTTCCTACATAAAATAACACAAACCTTATACAAACTCACACCTAAACAAGACCCGATGAACGTTAGACGTATCTTTAGACTTGTGCATATTATTGATTTAAGATCATGCTTTTCACACTAGGTTAACTTGTGATTTGAGAATCACTTGTGCTTCATACTTGCTTGTATTATCCACCCAACATATACAAGTGAGTTTACATAGCCCCTTTTTCATTTTGTACTTTCGGGGTGAAACATGATTTACTTTTTGAAACTTTTGCATAGACTTAAATACAATTCAATAATATGATATTATGTTTTATGTGCTTTATGCTTGAATGCTATGAGTTAAGACTACATATACATGATATTAGTACAATCATTAACTCCGTACAAGCCAACGGTTAACATTGATAGATCTATTGTGTCTGATAAACCCAACTGGTTAGGGTGTTTGTTACCGACTTTACATAAGGGTAACCTGCGTGTTATGCCTCAGTCACAAGGTTTGATTGTACACACTCAGTTTAACTATAGATTCTCCATAATTGCCTTATACACGTATATCGTATGAATTGTATAAAACACTTTAAGTTTGGTTGTGTGTTAAAACCTATGTATGCTCACCAACTTTTTAGTTGACCTTGTTTTCATCATGTTTCAGGTACTAATGCTTGAGAATAAGTACAAGTTGCTTCACTTAGGACCGAGGACCTAGAATCTAATTTAAAGAAACTATTTATGTATTTCTATTTTCCTTGTATTATTGGATTCATGATTATTTATGATATGAAATTGGTTGTTTAAATATTTAAACTTTAGCAAACCTTGAGCTTTTGAACAGTCTACATGTCCCGCCCCGACGTATTCCGCCGTCGGTTGGGGTGTGACAGATTGGTATCAGAGCCTTGGTTATAGGGAATTAGGTTATTAGATACCTTTGACCTAGACTATAACCTTAGAACACCCATTAATGCCATGTTCTATGATTATATGATATGCTACATGTTATGTGCTATATGATTATTTATTAGACCCTGTGACTTGCTAGGAGTTATCTAAATAATAAATTCAAATTAATAATACCTTTTCCCTTACCCTAAGCCTCAATCCTTCTGTAATGTCATCATCATCATTGCATGTGGAACGTCATATTCATAGACATAAGTTTATTAATTTTTTTTTACACCTCGTTAGGGTTTTAAACTTTGTTAACTAGTAGAGGACATGTGCAATCTGGAAGGGTGACACCTGTATTCTGGGTTTTCTGTCTAGGAAAGCATTTCATATAAAACCCAATCAACCGAGGGATCCGTATGCTTTCTTGGGAATTCCTGGGATGAGTGTTTACTTTTAGGCTAAAGCATGTCTCCTTGAAAATTATATGAATTTAATTAACCTTAATGTGTCATAGTATTCAAGTGATTATGTCACTATTCGAGTACAATCCAAACTATGATTAATTTCTTTATTATCTCGTCCTCTTTAAATTCAATCAACTTTCATAAATTCTTACACCTCTCACTGTTTTGTTTAAATCTATAGCATGCCTCCCCGTCGTGCCAACGAGACCAACAATTACCTTGCTTCTCTTCTCACTCAACTTGTGAACCAACTCACCCAGGCTAATGGGGGCTCTAGTGGTAGTGCTAACAGTGGTGGTGGTGGTGCCAACCCACCCCCATGTACTTTCAAGCACTTTAACTCGTGCAACCCCACTAAGTTTTATGTCACTGAAGGAGCCACAGGTCTTTTGCAATGGTTCAAGAGCATTGAAAGCACTTTTCTCAAAAGCGATTGTCCCGACAACCTCCGGGTCCGCTATGCCACCAGCGTCTTCCAAAAACGAGCGCTCACTTGGTGGAATGGTGAAAAGAGGAATAGGGGCATAGATGTGGCAATGGCCTTGCTATGGGATGAGGTCAAACGGCTCATGACCGAGGAGTTCTGTCCTCCCAATGAAATGAAGAAGTTAGAGGCCGAATTTTGGGATCTTGCCTAAGATAGTGGTGAAAGTTTAGCCTACACTACCCGTTTCCATGAGCTAAGTCTTCTAGTACCTCATATGGTTACACCTTTGGCTCGGGGTATTGAAAAATACATCGGTGGTCTGCCGATGAAGATTCAAGACACTGTTTTAGGGAGAAACCCAAATACCCTTGAAGATGCCATCCGCCACATTAACCGATAACCATGTAAAGGCGGGTACGTTAACAAGGAAGGGTGCCAAGAAAGTCCTAGACACGACAACACCTTCTGAGCCCTCCAAAGGGATTAAACTCGAACCTTTATCCAACAACAAGAAACGAAAGACTAGGAACCTTGCTGTTGTTACCCCAGCTGCCCAGTCAATCAGGTTGCTTCTATGACTCAGAATTCAGCCAAGAAGCATTATGTGGGCATCAGCCCTTTGTGCAGCACGTGCAATTACCATCACTTCCCAAATCTACCGTGTCGGATATGTGCCAGCTGTGGAAGATATGGGCATTTAGCCAACACCTGCAGAGTCAAACCACCCGACAATACATCCAACCAGGGAAACAAAGGGGTTCCAACTATCACTAATGGAAATGATTGCTTTGAATGTGGTAACCCAAACCACTTCTGAAACTGAAGCCCAAAACTTACCAACTCTAATCAAGGTGGAGCTAGAGGGCGTGCTTTCAACATAAATGCTAGTGAAGCCCAGACCAACAATGATGTGGTCAACGGTACGTTCCTCGTTAATAACTAATATGCTTCCATACTATTTGATACCGGTGCCGATAAGAGTTTTGTTTCACTTAATTTTGAACCTTTGCTTGCTAAAACACGAACTAAGTTAGAGAGAATGTTTATCGTTGAAGTAGCGGATGGAAACCCTATCATCATTGACTCCATTATCCACGATTGTTTCATCGAGCTTAATGAATATTCCTTTCCCGTCAACCTCATACCTATGCAATTGGGAAGCTTTGACATCATCATAGGCATGGATTGGCTATCTAGTCATCATGCCGAGGTCGTTTGTTTCGAGAAGTGCATCTGAATTCCTCTCCCCTTGGGTGATACATTAAAAGTGTTTGGTGAGAAACCATGTAGTGGGCTTAATGTCGTGCATTACGGCCCGAAAGTACTTACGGAAGAAGTATTTGGCCTTTTTAGCCCATATCGTTCAAAAGGACCAAGAGAAGAGTATTCAAGACATCCCCATCATGTGTGACTTTCCCGAAGTATTTCCTGAAGATCTATCCGGTCTTCCACCCGTTCGTCAAGTAGAGTTTCGTATCGACCTTGTACCTGGAGCTAATCCTGTGGCTAAAGCTCCATACAGTCTAGCACCTTCTGAAATGCAAGAACTTGCAAGTCAGCTTCAAGAACTTTCTGATAAAGGTTTCATTCGTCCCAGTCATTCATCATGGGGTGCACCCGTCCTATTCGTGAAGAAGAAAGATGGCTCATTCCAGATGTGTATTGACTACCGCGAACTCAACAAGCTTACCATCAAGAACCGTTATCCTTTGCCTAGGATTGATGATCTCTTTGATCAACTCCAAGGTTCCATATACTTCTCGAAGATTGATCTTCGATCCGGATATCACCAACTTCGTGTGCAAGAGGAGGATATTCCAAAGACTGCCTTTCGTACAAGATACAGTCACTACAAATTTATGGTTTTGCCTTTTGGGCTAACCAATGCCCCCGCGGTTTTCATGGATCTTATGAATTGCGTATGCAAACCATACCTAGATAAATTCGTGATCGTTTTCATTGATGACATCTTGATCTACTCCAAGACTAAATCAGATCATAAACAACACCTTAAGTTGATTTTAGACCTTTTAAGAAAAGAACAACTATATTCTAAGTTCTCCAAGTGTGAATTTTCGCTAAAGGAAGTTCAATTTTTGGGTCATATTGTCAACGAAAAGGGAATTCATGTTGATCCCACAAAGATCGAAGCCGTTAAGAATTGGAGTACCCCTAGGACCCCTACCGAAGTTCGTTCATTTCTTGGTCTTGCTGGTTATTACCGTCGTTTCATCTCAAACTTTTCCAAGATTGATGTCCCTCTCACGGCCTTGACCCATAAAGGTAAACACTATGAGTGGGGACCAATGCAAGGGGAAGCCTTCCAACTCCTCAAGCAAAAATTGTGCAATGCTCCTATTCTCACTCTTCCTGATGGCAACGATGATCTGGTTGTCTACTGTGATGCATCAAACCAAGGTCTCGGTTGTGTTCTCATGCAACGGGGCAAGGTGATCGCTTATGCATCAAGACAACTCAAAACTCACGAAAAGAATTATACGACGCACGATCTTGAGTTGGGTGCGGTCGTCTTTGCATTGAAGATTTGGAGGCATTATCTCTATGGCACGAAATGTGTGGTGTTCACTGACCACAAAAGTCTCCAACACATCTTCAATAAAAAAGAACTCAACATGAGGCAACGACGTTAGGTCGAGCTCCTTAACGACTACGACTGCGAGATTCGGTACCATCCCGGTAAAGCGAATGTTGTGGCCGATGCCTTGAGTCATAAGGACCACGTTATGCTTCATTGTGTTAGGATTCAAACCGATATTCAAAATCGCATCTTAGAAGCTCAACACGTCTCGGTCACCGAGGGTAATCTGTATAACGAAATGTCATGTGGTGTTGAACTCCTATTAGAAACCAAACCTAATGGCCTCCTCTATTACTTGAATCATATTTGGGTCCCCGGTCGTGATGGCCTTCGCGCAGTCCTTATGGACGAGGCACACAAAGCTCGTTACTCCGTCCATCCCGGGGCGGATAAAATGTACAAGGGTCTTCACCAACAATATTGGTTGCCCGGAATGAAGAAAGACATTGCACTTTATGTTGCAAAATGTCTAACTTGTTCCAAAGTCAAAGCTGAACATCAACGCCCTTCTGGTTTGCTTGAACAACCGGAAATTCCAGTGTGGAAATGGGAAAATCTAGCCATGGATTTCATTACCAAACTCCCTCGTACTTCTAGCGGTTATGATAGCATTTGGGTGATCATTGACCATCTCACCAAATCTGCTCACTTTCTACCCATCCGAGAAGACTATCGGGTAGAGAAATTAGCCAGAATCTACATCGATGAAATTATGAGTCGTCACGGGGTCCCACTTAACATAATCTCTGATAGGGATGCTTGTTTCACCTCCCGCTTTTGGCAATCTCTCCAAACTGCTCTTGGTACACGCTTGGATTTAAGCACGTCATACCATCCCCAAACTGATGGTCAGACCGAGCAGACAATCCAGACTCTCGCGGACATGCTTAGAGCTTGTGTAATTGATTTTGGTGGAAATTGGGATTCACATCTATCCCTCATTGAGTTCTCCTACAACAATAGCTACCACACAAGCATTAACATGGCTCCATTTGAAGCTCTCTATGGTCGGAAGTGTCGCTCTCCTATCGGTTGGAATGAGATTGGCGAAGCACAAATCACCAGTCCTGAATTAATCCAAGAAACTTCCGATAAGATCCTTCAGATTCGTAACAACATTCAAGTGGCAAGGAGTAAAAGAGCTATGCCGACAAAAGACGTAAACCCTTGGATTTCAAGTCGGTGATCTTGTACTTCTAAAGGTATCTCCTTGGAAGGGGGTGATCCATTTCGGGAAGAAGGGTAAACTAGCACCTCGCTATGTGGGTCCATTCAAGGTCCTCGAAAGGATCAGGAAAGTGGCTTACAAACTCGAATTACCTCCATCACTTGCTAATGTACATCCTACTTTTCACGTGTCCAACCTAAAGAAATGTCTTGCTGATAAGAACCTCCATATACCTCTTGAAGACGTGCACATTGATGAAACGATGCACTTCATTGAGAGACCGGTAGTGATCATGGATCGTGAGATCAAGCAACTCAAGCGAAGTCGAATTCATATTGTCAAAGTTCGTTGGGATTCTAAGCGCGGTCCTGACTTCACTTGGGAACGTGAGGATCAAATGAAGCTTAAGAATCCACACCTCTTTTCTGATTCAGTAGCCTCAATTAGTTGAATTTCGGGACGAAATTCCCTTAACATGGGGATACTATAACATCTCTGATTTTTTCATGTACTTGTTTGGTGCATAAACAACAATTCAATGATAATGCAAACCTTGATTTCATTTGATACATTTTCTAGGATTTCATGTATATATTTCAATCCATACTAATACTAATTCAAAGAAACCAAAAACTTTCCAAGTTGATTCCGCATATGCCATACAAGAATGAATATTGAAGCTCATGGTCTCTTCATATATGTAACTATATATATGTAAATATATATATATATATATATATAAGTATATTTTATAAACCAATTGGTCTTGAACCTCCTCCCCAAAGTCCTTGAACCCTAAACATGACCCCCCCCCCTTTTTAATTGAACCTTTGGCCTAGATTGGACCCCATATGACTCCAAATTGACCCTCATTCGTCAATTTTGACTATAAAAGTCAAACAGGCCCAAATCTATGAAATCCAACTTATGAAATCGATTAAGCCTGTTGATATGGATTTTCCTTACGCACAAGGCTGTTAATCGATCATACCCTGACCCATGTAACGGCCCAATTTAGTTTATAACGCGGTTGAATTCGAATTCAAACAAATTTACTTCGTGGAGTCAAAGCCGAATCAATTCGGTCAAAATTTAATAAATTAGACGCGTTCCAATCCCGGAAATCATGCGTAGACTGATCCCCTCTGTACCTAGTTCAGTTTCGCGACCCAATTCATCCTATTGCAGTTGGAATGACGCGTAATTGAAGCCATAGCCGACACCCGTAACCTTTGCAATCGAATCAAACATTCAAGACCAAATCAATCGAATTAAACCCTCATGAACCTTCGCACGACCCTATATAATCTCGCTCAAACCTAAATTGTGTCTCACTCCACCCTTGTTTTCCGGTCGAGTAATAAGAACTCCGGGACTGAACCAGTAGCCGACGACCTTCAATATTCGATCTTTTTGGTAAAGGTCAGTGTCATTTGATTCATTTTTATGTAAGGATCGAAAGCCCTCTGTCAATTTCAAACGACAGAAGGCGTCAGATTCGAAATCGTCTGAGAACCGAGGGGATGTTCATACGAGTTTTAATCTGGAAATTTTGGGTTCAAATAAGTAACGTATTTATTTTTTTTAACATCTCAAATCTACCAGCGAGACCATCTGGTCCGACCGGTTAAGACATTGCATCGTCGGACCAGAGGGTGTGGGTTCGAAACACACGCAAACCGGCCTTTTTGCGCGCCCCCTTAACCAGATCCGGCCCCCTATAAACATCAAATTAAATAGAAATCTGATCGGGTTTAATTCAGATATAGTTCCTTGGTCCAGTGGTTGAGCCGGCTGTCTTGCATAGAAACCACCCGGGTTCGAGCCGGATGGTCTGTATCATTTTTATAAACCAGTTTTAACCACCCAAACTTTTTATAAAAATTATTTTTATAGAGCATACATTATTTAGAACTGAATGCTATAAAAGTTTGCAAAGTTTTACATAAAATATTTTTTTATGAATTAATTGTTTAAAAACTCATTTTAATTATTTAAAAATACATTCTTAAATAATTAAACAAAGAAATTAAATTTGACAAGATATATCATAAAGTGGGTATTTTTGTAAATCATTTATCCCATATATAAATATATGCATTGAACAAAACCCCCTTTCTAAATATATATATATATATATATATATATATACATACTATTCTTTAGTTATTTTTATAATAAATAAAATTATTATTATGCATCTTGGGTTTTCTTTAACCCATAGTAGTACGATCTTGACACTTTGGCATAAATAAATAAAGCAATGTGTTTATTTAAAAATCATATTACTTTTAGCAATACTTATTATCTTAATTAAATAAATAAAAAGAGTTTTAATTATTTAAATCTTTAACCCTAAAAACACGTGTTGAAGCACTTTCTTGTGACAACACTCTGGATAGAGTCGTAGTTTGTATTTTCATGTCTGTAATTGTCTTTGTATGTAAGAGTCTTTATGTATTAGTTTATCGAGTTGTATTTACTTTTACATATTGAATGTTGCATTTCTTTCTAAGTGTTTTGCGCACTTACATGTGTGCAGGAGAAAGCTCATGCGTACTTAGCAAGTACGCAAGAATACCTTTGCGTACTTGTTAAGTACGCAAGAGCATTTTGCCCTGCGCACTTGCTAAGTGCGCAGGCATCAGGTCAGGTATAAGTAGGATAGGTTGACAGAAGTTAAGTACGCAGTCACAGTAGCAAATACGCAGATTGTAAATTCAGTGCTTTTCTCTGTAACCTTCAAGTGTTTATAATACAAAGAACATTTAAAGTGTCTTCTCTTGTCGGTTTACTTTGTTTAGCTAGACTCTCCACCTAGTCACGGGCATTCCGCACCCGGTCCGACTAGTAGACCCACTTGCATGTGACGATTCGCCGAGGGACCTACAAGTGGTATCAGAGCATTTGCTCATGATTTCGAGTGTTGTGAGTGAGTTTGGAGTGCTTTTACAAGCAAAAAGAGGTATTTTGTTAATTTTTGTGATAAAATAGGGGTAGCTCTTGAGCACTATTTTAGAAGCAAAAATCACTCAAAAACTGATTTTTGTTGTGTATTTGAGTGTTTTGAGTATCAAAGGTTGGTTAGAAACAAGTTTCTGACCCTTTAGCTCATTTGCATTGATCATCAGACCATTTTTACCATCTCTGGCGAGTTTCAGGTGACCGGAATAGTTAGGTGAAAGTTGCTGAAAAGGTGTTGTGCGTACTTACCATTTTTGGCAAAAAGGGCAGTTTTGTGCGTACTTACCAAATACGTAAGAATTATCTCTTGCGTACTTACAAGTACGCAAGACTAAACTTGTGCGAACTTAAGTTATATCCTGCGTACTTACATTTAATTCTGCGTACTTACAAATACACAAGAGGAAATCTAAATACGCAAGACCATTTCTCAAGTGCGCAAGGCCAAAACCAAGTGCGCAACTGTGTCTGACTTTTCTGAAATTTGACTAAGTGTTCACTATGTCGAATCTTCAGAATTTGGGAAACATGTTAAATTATGATAATGAGATCGGTACACCACAGAAACCACCAAAGTTGCTGAACGTGAACGATTACTCTAATTGGAAAGCACGTTTTGAACATTATATTTCGTATACCGACTCATCGCTATGGATACCAATCCTTGAGGGATATAAGCATCCCACACACATCTATCTTGATGAAGCCATGCCTAAACCCATCTCTAAGCTTGATGATGAAGAAAAGAAAGCTTATGATCATGAAAAGAAGGCACCTGGTTCGATCACTATGGCATTAACTAGGGAATTGTTCCACAGTTTCCGAGGTTATGACTATTCCAAGGATCTTTGGAGAGCTTTACAGAAAAGATTCGAAGGAAATAGTGACATCAAGAAGAGTAAGAGGGATCTTCTCAGGAAGCAATATGTGTGCTTCAGATTTTTAGAGAACGAATCTTTAGATGATCTCATCTCTAGATTTTATCATTTACAGACTGAGTTGAAGGCTTTTGAACTCAGGTATCCAGATGAAGAAATGGTGGAAAAGTTTTTGGATGCTTTACCACCCAAATTTGAGATGTACACAACCCTGATGAGGGAAAATCCTAAATTCTATGAGTTGACTGTAGAGGAAGCAATAGGAAAGATTCAAGCTCATGAAATGAACTTGAAAAGAAAGGAGAGCTCAGGAAGACCCCAGATTCAAGACCCTTCTATGTATCATGGGACGACTTCTACATCCAAGTCATCAAGCTCTTGAATTGCCCTCTTCACTGGAAACCCTAATGAAGAAGACCACTCAACTGGTTGTGGTGGTCATGCTTGCTATGCATCAGGATCAGGGTTGGGGTCTCATCATCAACATACCTCAAGAAATCCTCCTGCTACGTCTTCAGCTAACAACTCAGCTATAGCCAAAATAGCTAAAGATCATGTAGCACTATTCTCATCTTGTATGCTTGCATATGAAAATTTCATAGGTGGCAAGCTTACTGATCCAGAGACGATTGAAGAAGACTTTAATCAAGTGGATCCTGATGACATGGAGGACATGGATATTCAATGGAATATGGCCATATTATTGAGGAGAGCCAAACGTTTCCTGAACAGAACATGAAGAAAGTTTATTGGTGGGCATCCTAATGCCAAGGTCGGGTTTGACAAATCGAAGGCCAAATGCTACAAGTGTCTGAACTATGGACACTTTGCTCGTGAGTGTCAGAAAGACAGAGCACCTGCCTCTGTTTTCACCCACCAAACCTCCAAAATCAAAGCCAAAGTGGAACGTCTAATGCACTGGTAGCACAACAGGACGACAGCTTTGATTGGGGTGTTCATCTTGAGGATGCCATCATCGCACAAACCCAGGTTGGTCTCATGGCTGAGATCATGGAGATGATGGAAGCAGAGAAAAAGGAAGCTTCTATGGCTGACCTAGAAGAATCTACAACTGCAGCTACAGAGGAGGAGAAGGAAGCTGACGTAATGGAAGCTCCTGTAGCTGATGAAGAGGAATCGACCATTGCTGTTGCTCTCATGGCCATTGGAGAAGCAACAAGTTCATCGTCTGAGGTAGATTCTAACCCTTTCTCTGTTATTTCATGTTCTAAATGTCAATGGCTAAAACTTGAAAATTCTAGGCTCCAAGACAAAATCGAACCCCTAAGTTTGGCAGCTCTAAACTATAAAGAAAATGAAAAACATTTTAAAGATTCTATTGAAACGTTGAAAAAAGAAAAATGTGAATATTCTTTAAAAATAAGTGATCAACAGCTTCACTTAAACGTTGCATACAGGGGGTTAGAAAAACGAAACAATGAAATCAACAAACTGCAAAATGAGATCTTGCAGTTAAAATGCACTAATGAGAAGTTGAAAAACTCTCGCTTTGTGGTGGAACACTACGAGTCTGTGGTAAGACAACTGAATGGGTTAGGTTTGGGTACTAATGCCATTCCTCCACCAGTGAGCGGAAAGTTTGTCAATAGCTTAATAGACATTGATCTCACTTGTCTAGATGAGTCCTCTGATAAGGATGATTCCCCTAAAAAGGATGAATCCTCAAGTAAGGCTAACTCCACATCTAGTAAGGAGTTTGTTACTGCTTCTGAAGACGGGTTGGTTAACTCTTGCCCTGAAGGAGTAGTATCTGAGGAGTTGTTGACTGAACAAAAGGTAAAGAAAAACGTTATCACTAATGGTGATAACTGCATTTTAACTGAACCCGACATCATTGAAACAAATGATAAACTAAAGGTAATGCTTTACGGGGGGTATAAAAGTCTTAACCAAGTAAAGAAAGAGGCTTTTTCAGCTCACTATGGGCTTGGGTATAAAGAAAATTTGGAAAAATATTATACTCCCAAAAACCAAACTGGTAAGGTTCAGACTAATGTTCATAAACCAACTCCTCCTTCTCATAATGCTGAGTTATCTAAGGCCAGATCTAATGAGCCTTACAAGAGAACTTATGTAGACAAGAGGAACTGTTTTCACTCTGGCTTGGTTGCTCACATTTTTGTGAACTGTCCTTCTAAGAACCAAGGGAAACGGCCTGTTGTTTCACAACCAGCTGTTATCCCTAGGTCACCACCAGTGAAACCATCTCCCAAACATCTAAAGCAAAATGCGGTGAAACCACCAGTCAAACTGATGGTAAAGCCTAAGATCATTTCTGAAGCTAAACCATCTGTTCCAAGAAAGGTAACGCAACCTGCTGTACCTCGTGTATCTATCTCTGGTAGTACACGTAATGGTGAGAAACATGTGGCAAGACTCTCTAAGCCATAGAGGAGGAGATGGAACAAGAGGTTGAGAAAGCTAGAATAGCTGACTTCAGTTCAATCAGGTGAAGCTTCCACTAGTTCACCTGCTGTAGTTGAATCAAAGTCTCCTGTTCCGGTTAAGAAACAGAAGAGATCCTGGACTGCCAAATCCAAAACTTCTCAATCTCCTAGTCCTAATTATTTAAAAGATTCATCCGTTTTGAACAGTCATCACGACTGTGAGTTAAAGGAAGTAGTTTATTTTGAAAAGGATGGACGACCCAAGACCATAATGGCTTGGGTCTCCAAAACTAACTAATTCTTTTGTGACTCGTTCAGGGACGTCCGAAGGGTACTATCTCTAACCGCTGGTATGTAGATAGTGGATGTTCCAGGCACATGACAGGAAACATGGCCCTGCTTCAAGATGTTAAACCATTCAGAGGCGGCTATGTGGCCTTTGCCGGAGAAAAAGGTGGAAGTATCACGTGTCAAGGCGTGGTTTCGAACGGTTGTGTCAGCTTTGACAATGTCAACTTCTGCGAGCAGCTGAGGCATAACCTGTTGAGTGTCTCCCAAATGTGTGATAAGGAGTACTCGGTGATGTTTGACAAGTCACAATGCCTGATTCTCAAACCCGGTTTTGAAGTTCCGGAAGATTGGATCCTGATGAGACCGCCAAGAGCAAACGACACCTATCAGATCGATATGAGAGTGGCAACAACCACCTCATCAGTTCATACCTGTTTGCTTCCTAAAGCGACAGAGCTTGAATCCATCTTGTGGCATAGGAAACTCGGACATATTTCGTATCGTAAAATGAATCATCTTGTCCGAAACGGTTTGGTAACCGGGGTTCCTAAGCTGAGGTTTACCGTTACAGATGACTGTATGCCTTGTAAAAAGGGCAAACAGCAATAGAAGTCTCACAAGCCCAAGCTCTAAAACTCTATTGATACCCCTTTGGAGCTATTACACATGGATTTGTTTAGCCCCATAAGTATCAGGAGTATTGGAGGTAGGTCGTTCTGTCTAGTAGTAACTGATGATTTCTCACGTTTTTCTTGGGTACATTTTTTAGGTACTAAAGACGAGACTGCTGATATTCTTCAATACTTGATCCTGAGCTTGGAATCTCTTTGCAAGCTGAAAGTTAGAAGGATAAGGAGTGACAACGGAACTGAGTTCAAGAATAATTTGATGGAGCTTTTCTGTCTCAAGAAAGGGATCCGTCACGAATTCAGCGCGCCGTACACGCCTCAGTAGAATGGAGTTGCTGAACGGAAGAACAGAACACTGATTGAGACTGCAAGGACTATGCTGTCGGATGTAAAGCTTCCTGTCACTTTCTGGGCAGAAGCCGTTAATACAGCTTGTCACGTCTTAAACAGAGTTCTGGTTGTGAAAAGGCACAACAAGACTTGTTATGAGTTGATCAACAATCGACTTCCCAATCTTGATTACCTAGTTCCTTTTGGTAGTCCTTGTTCCTTGTTGCTACATTATAAAGATCGCCAGTCTAAGTTTCATGCAAAAGCGGTGGAAGGCATCTTCTTAGGATACGTTGCCAGCTCACCTTGCAAGAGAGTGTATAATATAGGAACTCGTACTGTCGAGGAATGGTTTGAAGTGTATTGCAGTAAACACAGCATTCCACCAGAACCAACAGGTCCAGCTTGGGGTTTTGATTATGATGCGCTATTCAAGTCATTCCATTGTCCTGATTTATCTGCAGAAGACGCCACAAATGTTTATGAGTTATTTGGTGGCGGCGATGACTCCATTTTTTCCACTCATGCTACTGTACCAATTATAACTCTGGATTCCAATGCTGCATCTGCATCTGGAACTCATGACAGTGATAACAGTGAAGATATTCTTGTTATTGGAGATGACACTTCAACTAATCCTAACACAATTGTAGGAATGAAGCTCCAGCTGATCCAATTAACATTGAATCTTCTTCCTCTGGAACACAGGAAATGGGGGAGTTAAGCACGAATCTTGACCCAGAAATTCAGGAACCGATTGTACCAGAGACGAGAGTGAATAGGAATCATCCAATCGACAACATTATTGGTGATCCTTATGCAGGCGTTCAGACTCGTCATCGAACCATCACTGAGAACACCAGTCTTTACACAAAGATATTTGACACTGGTGTCATGGAAACATGTCTGCATGCTGCATTCATGTCCCAGTTAGAGCCGAAGAATGTGAAGGAGGCTCTCACTGACAACTGCTGGATTGAGGCGATGCAAGATGAATTGTCTCAATTCCAAAAGTTGTACGTGTGGGATTTGGTTGACTTGCCAAAGGGATTTCAACCAATTGGAACCAGATGGGTGTTCAAATGCAAGACGGATGATCGTCATGTTGTTGTGAAGAACAAAACAAGATTGGTTGTTCAGGGTTTTTATCAGCAAGAGGGCTTGGATTACACGGAAGTATATGCCCCTGTTGCTAGAATTGAGGCCATTCGACTGTTCTTGGCTTATGCCACATATGTCGGCTTCAAGGTCTATCAACTTGATGTGAAGAGTGCTTTCCTTTATGGTAAAGTTCATGAAGAGGTCTATGTCACTCAACCTCCCGGTTTTGAAGATCCGCATAATATCAATAAAGTGTACAAGCTCGACAAAGCACTTTATGGTCTTCATCAAGCACCGCGGGAATGGTATGAGACATTGTCTAAGCATTTACTGTCTAATGGTTTCGACCGTGGACAGATTGACTCGACTCTCTTCATTAGGAAAGCAGGAGGTGACATTCTTCTTGTACAAGTATACGTCGACGACATTATCTTTGGATCTACCAATGAAGGGATGTGTAAGGAATTCGAGCAGGTGATGAAGTCAAAATTTGAAATGAGTAATATGAGTGAATTGTCGTTCTTTCTGGGTCTGCAAGTCAGTCAAAGAGAGGATGGCATTTATCTACATCAAACTAAGTATGTGCAGGACATCTTGTCAAAATACAAGATGAATGATAGCAGTACTTATGGCACACCTATCCCAGTCAATCATGGTCTGCATCCCGACAAAGATGGAAAGGATGTAGACAGGAGATTGTACCGTGGGATGATCGGATCACTTATGTATCTCACAGCTTCAAGACCCGATATAATGTTTGCTGTGTGCTTGTGCTCAAGGTTTCAGTCTCAACGAAGGAGTCACATATGATAGACGTGAAGAGAATTTTCAGATACCTGAAAGGGAAACCCCGATTAGGTCTTTGGTACTCTAAGCAGCAGTCATTCGACTTCAAATCCTACACTGATTCAGATTATGGTGGTTGTAACCTTGAAAGAAAGTCAACTTCTGGTGGAGGTCAATTCTTAGGAGACAGACTAGTCTCTTGGCAGTGTAAGAAGCAGTCAACGATTTCTGTCTCCACTTGTGAAGCAGAATACATTGCTGCAGCGAGCGGTTGTTCTCAGATACTGTGGATTCAGCAGCAGTTGAGAGACTACGGCTTAAACTTCACTGGAACTCCTCTACTCATTGACAACAATGCCACAATGTCCATCACAAAAAAGCCGGTGAAACAATCCAAAACTAAACATATAGAGATTCGCCATCACTTCATCCGTGATTGTGCTGAAAAGCATTTAATTGAACTTGTAAAAGTTCACACGGATGACAATCTTGCTGACCTTTTCACAAAGGCATTTGATCGATCCCGTTTTGAGCATCTTGTCAACTTGATAGGAATGTTCAATTCTGAGTGAAAATTAATTTTTCTTAATTCAATTCATGGAAGTTAAACTTTATTTCTTTTTAAATTTTCTGTATAGTTCTTTTAAGTTTCAAAATATTTTACAAAAGCAAAAACAAAAATAGAAAATGAAGAAAATTTCAAAGTTAACTTGAGAAAAGAGGAAATGATAGTACATCAGAAACGATCTAAACGTCATAGACTGCTCATATGGAAAATGATTGCGTCATGCTTACTTAATTGTTTAACTTATTATGTTTTTTAATCTGCTTATTTACAAGTAATTTAAATTGTCAGTAGGCTGTATGCGCCTTTGAATCACTAGTAGTGTGGAAACTAAATCTAAATTACAACTGTGATTTGAACCCATGTTTGCAAGTGTGTGTGCGTAAAAGAATAGAAAAGATCATTATCAGATATAGGATGTTAGATTTTGGCAATAATTTTCTTTTAAGGTCAGTTTCGGGTTATGTCGTTAGCACAATTAATGCGGTTCATCTCACTGCCCATACTCACAAGTATGCAAGGAGAGATTGAATCAAGACATGTCTCTACATTAACCGTTGAGCATGTATTCACCCTTGAATCATTCCTGATTCATTGAAATCAAATCCAGATAAAAGTTGGATCCCCTTACCGTATTCAATCACCATATATATTATCCTGAATCATCATTCAATATTCAATGTTGAAAATCATATGAAACCAAGACAACTGAATCACTCGATTCTGAATCTTATGATTCCTGATAATCCTTATGGATTCTGCTTGATTTTTCCTGTGCTAATAGATGTAACTTCATTCTGAAAATTTAGAAAATCATTGGGAAAATCTTAGATGCCTTGAGATAATGCAAGTTACATATCAGTGGGGTACACGTTGTATATCTTATAAATAATAACTTGATACACAAGAATGTGATACAAAGATGCTTATAGTTTCAAATCTTATAATATTGTCAACTTGAATTACTTGTCTATATGCTTATTACGTATGAATAAATAGTAATCCATGACATGATCCCATATTCTTTGATGTTTATATTGTATCGTTTTTGCTAAAAGATAGCCTGATATGATCCTCTGCTTGTGTCTTTGATAAAAAATAGTTTGTGTGAATACTTGTATATTTCTATGAGAAAAGATCAAAAATATTTTAAGTTTATGCATAGTTCAACTCTATTCAGAAAAGCCAAAAATATTTGTGTTTAACCTTCCTGAATTGATTTTGAAACCTCGTGATTGAACATTTTTATCTTGTTCATTATTTGACTTAAAATATTCATAATTTGAGTTGAAAGTGTGCGCACATAAGGGTCTCTGCGTACTTGATAAGTGCGCATGAGGTAAACCCTGCGTACTTAACAAGTACGCAAGACTTAAGTTATGCGTACTTGGTAAGTACGCAGGAGTTAAGTCCTGCGCACTTAGTAAGTACGCACGACCAATATGTGTTGGGTATAAATACAGGACTTAGAAATTTTTTTAGAGTTTATCACTTTCAAACCTTTTTCTCCTGTGATATTCCCTCCGACCATTTTCCTTAAAAAATTTTGGGTCTTCCAATCGGCTTTTTCGTCCCGCTCATTGTTTAATCATCATCTAACATTTACTTGGTGAGAATCTCGGTCCGTATCATCCATTAAATCCCATGTTTTCGACCGATTCATCGACGGTTTTAAGTGTGAAACTATTGACCTATTTTGGTGTTCTAAATGCAAATTAAGACCTAAAACTTGTTAATAATCACCAAACGAAACCTATTGACTCCTAATTTGTCCTTAACTTGGTTTGATTTTGGCCTTGACCCTCGATTGCCCGTTGGTTCAACTGGGTCGTCTTCTAGGTCAAAACATTTGACGGGTTTAGAGGTTAGTTGCGGTGGATAGTGGTCCCATAGGTCTTAATCAAATATTTCGACCTTGTGGTGACCATAATCCACGGCAATGCCTCTCTTCTGATTGACAGTTGAAATTTCTGGAATTTTGGCCAAGTGCGTTTCCTGCGCACTTAACAACTACGCACGAAGCACTTCATGCGTACTTGTTAAGTACGCAAGAACAAACTCCTGCGTACTTGCTAAGTACGCAGGACCAACACTTAGCAAAAATTCCTAAGTCTGAAATTCACTTCATTGAGTAACTGCTATACTGAGTCATGTTTATCCATTTCCAATGATACGTGTTGTTCTGATTATGTTTTCTGTGTGTTTTTGCAGATCATGGCTCGGACGTTTACTAAAGAATTCAACATGTTAGCTAACACTGAACCAGAATGGAAGGGTGCAGCGTTGCAGTACAGAGACATAGTTGACTTCTTGAACTGTTCAAGAATCAGCTACGCCATTTCTGCTGACCCGATCGTGTCAAGACCCTATCTCGAACAATTCTGGGAGACGGCGGAGCACGACTGCACGGTAACCCCCAATGTCATAAGGGCTACCGTTGCTGGTCAGGCTATCGCTTTTTCTGAAGATACCATAAGAAGGGTACTGCAGTTCAGAGACCTTGCTACCGACCCGACAGCCTATCCAGACTACTTTGTGGATGGGTGTTGGAGGCAAAGAATGGGATACGTCGGAGCAATGGACTATGCTTCTTATAAAAAGATGTGGGTATTAGACCAATGGCGGTATTTCGCCCACGTCATGATCGTGTGCATCTCGTCTAGGAAAGCTGGGAAAGATGCCATGGGTCATGACCTTGCAGCAGCCATGGTCGGCCTTTCTCTCAACAAGGGCTACAACTTCTCCCACTACATCTTTAAGGCCATCAATGACCAGATCAACACAGCGGAGAGGTTTCGGTTCTTGTTATACCCTCGATTTGTGTAACTTTTGATAAATGACGCGTTGCCAAACCTTCCTGCTATAGGGGAGAGACTGCAAGTCAAGCGGGTGGATAAAAGAGTATTTGCTCAATTTCTGAAGCCAGGCAGTGTAGAACCTACCCCTATGCACACAGAACTCTTTGGCCACCTTCTAAATGAAGCATATGTGGCACCTGAAGACTGGAGATGGTACAGCCACGACTCGGAGCCTGAAATGAGTGAACACTCCGATGAGCAACATGAACAACAACAGGAGGATATGGAAAGTGATGATGGATCGTCTGAGGATGGAGACGACGAAGGCGGTGATGGTGGTCCTGAGGAATCTGATTCAGAAGCAACAGAATCAGATTCTTCTAATTCTGATGACGCACCATCACAGGCACACCCCAGGAGATCGGCACAGGTAACCCTACCTGAGTCGTCCTCCAAAAGGAAGCGACAAAGCTCGAGCAGCGATTATGAGCCAACATCTGACTCAGACGCTGCTCTACAAAGACAAAGACGAGTGCGTGTTCATAAGAACAGAGGAGATAGGCAAGAGGTTGCTATCCCCTGGGTAGTAGAGGTCCTGACTGTGCAGCAAGTACAAGTTCCAGCTGCCAGTCCAGATTCAGCCTCTACCCCACCCTCACAGCGGTTATACCGTAGGAGGAGAAGACCACAAGTTCAAGCTGACGTGGTAGTCACGGCAGTCACAGAGGAGGTTCCTGTGATGGTGACCCTCCCTATAACATCAGTCTAGGTGGCGGCGACTACTCCAATTGTCACGGAGTCTGTCACCATCACCCCTACCATAACACCCACTCCCATAATCTCATCCCAAATCCCAACACCCACCATTGATCCTCCAAGTCAACCCTTCACTTATGAAGATTTCTCACAAGGGTTTGACTTTGGTACCATCTTCTCCTCCCCTATCCATAATGCCGAAGCGTCATCGTCTAGGCATCCTAATCCGAATGAGGCAAGGATCGATGTGCTAGAGACCCAAGTTGCTAGACTGCTGAAGACTATTCAGAAGTCAGAGGAGGAATCTGATGCTCAACAAGCACAGATTAATTCACTGGCCGATGAAGTTAGGATTCTGCATAGCCAGAGAACGGGGATTAATGAGCGACTGAAGAACGTAATGGCACAAAATGAGCTATTAATGAAGACAAATGAAATGATTCTAGGCCACAGAACGTCACTTGGGTTAAGGATGGATTTACAAAGAAAAGAGCATGAAGCGATGGTCAAATTAGTTGCAGAACTGACCAAGAGGCTTGATGCTCAGGGGGAGAAAGAGAAAGAGAAGGAGAAAGAGAAAGAGAAAGAAAAGAAATCCACTGGTGCTGAGCCTTGTCATCCAGTTGACTTGACTAAGGATGACGATAAAGACAAGGATCCTGAAGCCGGTCCTAGTGGAGGTGAGCACCAAGCTTTGGCAATTGTGCCCATCTCTGCTATTCCAATGGCTAAGGGGGAGTCTACTCAGCAAGAGGGTGGTGATACCTCTGGTGGTGGTGGTGATAAAGGGAAGTCAGTGGCTGAAGTACTTAAGGACTTATCTGATGATGAGATCCTATATCTAGAGCCTGACTATTCAAAAGAAGCACAGATCGATGCTCTCTTCAATCTAGAAGAAGGAGAGATTGACTCTGGTGATGACTGGAATGATGATGATGAATACGTGGTGATAGAGATTCCCAAGGGTGACGGGGAAGGAGAGTACGAGCTAGAAGATGGAGAGATCTTTGAAGTTCCATCCTTCGATGCTCCACTCGACACAGGTTCAGTCGAGCAGGCTAGTAATGTAGAAGCCTCGACTGAAGCCTCCCTAGTTGACCCTGAACCTGTGGACCCAGAGGCACTGAAAGATACAGACATGCCTTCTACCTCATCAAAGGGTCCAGCTCCGGTGTGGCAAAAGACGTCTATCATCGACAAGCACGGAGCAACAGGGATGATCTTAGCTGTAAGGTTCGGGGAGGACAAGCAGTTGTTCGCTATCAAAAGATCTGGGGGGTTTCAATACTTGAAACCCACCAGTGAAGCTTTCAGCTCCTTGCCCAAATACGACCTTGTGAACCTAGCAAACCGAGAGCTACTGGGTAAGTGTAATCATGTAGTAGCGATGGGTTTGTGGGTGGTTCTGCAGCGTGAAGCAAGATCTGGGAACTTTGAAATGTTCAAGCCTCAGGTGCCCAAGAGAGTCAAGGATAAGCACGCTGTGCATCCCGTGACTAAGAAGCACTTAAAGAAATTGGTATACAAGCCAGTGCGATGTGAAACTAAGATTCCCCTGAGCAAGTTATCTCAGGATATTCTTGGTGACATGTGGTACTGGTACGTAGATCCAAAAACGGGCGAGGCTGTGATTATGGGAAAGGGACGTTCCGAAAGTGGGAACATAGTGCCAAAAGAACTGATCAGAATATTTGATGAAGTTTGCTTCATCAACTTTTCTGTGAAAGATCTGGAGGTACTAGCTGATAGGTATTGTGTCCACACGGACGAATGGACAAAGCTCCTTGCTTCTAAATATGACAAGGTGATTAAGTTCTGCCTTGATTACAAGAAGAAGATGGAAGCTAAGGATGGACAGCTGTGAAGACTGAAGATTGAAGACTGAATACGATGAAGATCCTGAGCTGTTGTCAAGGGGGAGTTTGTTGAAGCACTTTCATGTGACAATACTCTGGATAGAGTCTTAGTTTATATTTTCATGTCTGTAATTGTCTTTGTATGTAAGAGTCTTTATGTATTAGTTTATCGAGTTGTATTTACTTTTACATATTGAATGTTGCATTTCTTTCTAAGTGTTTTGCGCACTTACATGTGCGCAGGAGAAAGCTCCTGCGTACTTAGCAAGTACGCAAGAATACCTTTGCGTACTTGTTAAGTACGCAAGAGCATTTTGCCCTGCGCACTTGCTAAGTGCGACGGCATCAGGTCAGGTATAAGTAGGATAGGTTGACAGAAGTTAAGTACGCAGTCACAGTAGCAAGTACGCAGATTGTAAATTCAGTGCTTTTTTCTGTAACCTTCAAGTGTTTATAATACAAAGAACGTTTAAAGTGTCTTCTCTTGTCGGTTTACTTTGTTTAGCTAGACTCTCCACCTAGTCACGGGCATTCCGCACCCTGTCCGACTAGTAGACCCACTTGCATGTGATGATCCGCCACACCCGAGGGACCTACAACACGTAATATTTTCATACAACGTTTTGAACTCCCAAAGTTACACCAAACTTTTGATAACTTGTAATTTCCTACATAAAATAACACAAACCTTATACAAACTCACACCTAAACAAGACCCGATGAACATTAGACGTATCTTTAGACTTGTGCATATTATTGAATTAAGATCATACTTTTCACACTAGGTTAACTTGTGATTTGAGAATCACTTGTGCTTCATACTTGCTCGTATTATCCACCCAACATATACAAGTGAGTTTACATAGCCCCTTTTTCATTTTGTACTTTTGGGGTGAAACATGATTTACTTTTTGAAACTTTTTCATAGACTTAAATACAATTCAATAATATGATATTATGTGTTATGTGCTTTATGCTTGAATGCTATGAGTTAAGACTACATATACATGATATTAGTACAATCATTAACTCCGTACAAGACAACGATTAACATTGATAGATCTATTGTGTCTGACAAACCCATCTGGTTAGGGTGTTTGTTACCGACTTTACATAAGGGTAACCTGCGTGTTATGCCTCAGTCACAAGGTTTGATTGTACACACTCAGTTTAACTATAGATTCTCCATAATTGCCTTATACACGTATATCGTATGAATTGTATAAAACACTTTAAGCTTGGTTGTGTGTTAAAACCTATGTATGCTCACCAACTTTTTAGTTGACCTTGTTTTCATCATGTTTCAGGTACTAATGGTTGAGAATAAGCACAAGTTGCTTCACTTAGGACCGAGGACCTAGAATCTAATTTAAAGAAACTATTTATGTATTTCTATTTTCCTTGTATTGTTGGATTCATGATTATTTATGATATGAAATTGGTTTTTAAATATTTAAACTTTAGCAAACCTTGAGCTTTTGAACAGTCTACATGTCCCGCCCCGACGTATTCCGTCGTCGGTTGGGGTGTGACATCTCATATCAGTATGTAAGTAGTATTTGTCTAACACCATCGTATCAGAGGTTCCCTAAGGTCAAAATCCATGAGTTCAAGGACGACTACGTCAAGTTTGAGCTCCGTGAAACCGACGCCACATGGCTAACATGCTCCACTTCATCAACTCAAAATGACGTATATAGAAAGATTCAGGAAGTGTTCCCTGAATAGCCCTATTCTTCCTCTTCTCAGTCACATGTTCAGGATCATACTTGTTGTCTGAACTCCCTTCTCTTTGTCTTTTGGAGGATGTCTTGGGACGGGAAACCTTCGCCATTCTCCGTGGGTGTATTTGGTCTGGTGCATCATCAGAGTCAGATGAATCAGATTCATTCGCCTCGAAATCTGACTCTTCAGCACCATCTCCTCCTTCTTCTTCATCACCTCCATCACCAGTCATCTCTGTAAGAACATGAGAGAAATAATATTAGATCAAACAGAATCATTGGAATAGTACAAGCATGACATGGTATAGTAGTTGCACATTGAACTGGTTTTCAGACTTACAAAATTCTGAGTGGCCCTTCCCGCGTACTTAACAAATACGCAGAAACCCTTGTGAAATCCAATTTCAACTCAAATTATGAAGAATGTCATGTCAAAAAGCGAACCGGATAAGAACATTCAATCAAGAGGTTTCAAAAGCAATTCAAGGAAGTTAAACACAAATTTTTTTGGCTTTTATTAAGTTTTGATAAACTGTACTTAAAATATTTTTGGCATTTTTGAATGAAGATAATATGCATAAGAATATACACACCAGCTATTTTTGGGTCAAAGTCATGAGTAGAGGATCGTATCAGTCTAATGTAAGCAAAAATGATACACAATAAACATCAAAGAATATGGGATTATGTCATGGATTACTACTTATTCATACGTAATATGCAATATAAACAAGTGTAGGTCCCTCGGGTGTGGCGGATCGTCACATGCAAGTGTGTTCCTGAGTTGGACTGGGTGCGGAATACCCGTGACTAGGTGGAGAGTCATACAACACAAAGTAAATCGACAAGAGAATCACTTTAAACTTTCGTCTATTATAAACACTTGAAGGTTACAGAGAGAAATACTGAGTATACAATGTCTGCGTATATGACTGCACACTTGTCTATTGTCAACCTATCCTATTTATACACGACCTGGTCTCTGCGCACTTAGCAAGTACGCAGGGCAAATTGCTCATGCGTACTTAGCAAGTACGCAAGGTATTCTTGCGTACTTGCTAAGTACGCAGGAACTAATTCCTGCGCACATACAAGTGCGCAAAACACTTAGAGATTTCAGCAACTATCAACATGCATTAGTAAATACAACTCGATAACTAATACATATAGACACTTACAAACATAGACAAATACATACAGTGAAATACAATAAACAAGACTCTATCCAGAGTGTTTGTCACACAAAAGTGCTTCAACAAACTCCCCTTTGACAACTGCATCTTTAGCTTCCATCTTCTTCTTGTAGTCAAGGAAAAACTTGATCACCTTGTTATATTTAGAAGCAAGGAATTTCGTCCATTCGTCCGTATGCATGCAATACCTGTCCGCTAGTGCCTCTAGATCTTTCACAGAGAAATTTATGAAGCAGACTTCATCAAATACTCTGATTAGTTTCCTTGGCACTAAGCATCCACTTTCTGACCGTACCTTTCCTATCACCACAGCCTCGCCCGTTTTAGGATCTATGTACCAGTACCACATATCACCGAGGATATCCTGAGATAACTTGCTCAGGGGAATCTTGGTTTCACATAGCACTGGCTTGTATACCAGTTTCTTTAAGCGTTTCTTAGTCACAGGATGTCTAGCATTCTTATCCTTGACTCGCTTGGGCACTTGAGGTTTGAACACTTCAAACTTCCCAGATCTTGCTTCCCACTGTAGAACCTGCCACAAACCCATTGCCACTGCATGATTTGAGTGACCTAGTAGCTCTCGGTATGCTAGGTTCATGAGGTCGTATTTAGGTAAGGATTTGAATGCTCCACTGGTTGGTTTCAAGTATTGAACCCCCCCAGATCGTTTGATTGCGAACAACTGCTTATCTTCATCGAACCTTATAGCTAAGATCATCCCTGTTGCTCCTTGTTTGTCTATGATAGACGTCTTTTGCCAAACAGGAGCCGGATCCTTTGATGAATTAGCAGGCATATCTTTATCTTTCTGTGTCTCTAGATCCACAGGTGTAGGGTCGTCCGGGGAGGCTTCAGTCGATGCTTCAACATTACTAGCAGACTCGACTGAACCTGTGTCGAGCTGAGATTCAAAGGATGGAACTTCGAAGATCTCTCCATCTTCGAACTCATACTCTCCTTCCCTGTCACCCTTGGGAACTTCAATAACTATATCATCATCTTCATCCCAATCATCACCAGAGTCGATCTCTCCTTCTTCAAGATTGTAGAGAGCATCGATCTGTGCTTCCTTGGAATAGTCAGGCTCTAAGTATAAGATCTTATCGTCAGATAGATCCTTTAGAACATCAGCCGTTGACTTTCCTTTATCACCACCAGAAGTATCACCACCTTCCTGATGAGTAGACTCCTCCTCCGCCATTGGAATAGCAGAAATGGGCACGATTGCCAAAGCTTGATGCTCACTTCCACTAGGACCGACTTCGGGATCCTTGTCTTTGTTTTCATCCTTCGTCAAATCAACAGGATAACAAGGCTCATCACCGGTAGGTTTAGATGTCTTTTCCTTCTCTTTCTCTTTATCTTTCTCCTTATCTTTCTCCTTATCTTTCTCCCCTGAGCCTCTAGCTTCTTGGTCAGATCAGCAATTAATTTGACCATCATGTCATGTTCTTTTCGCTGCAGATCAAACCAAAGCTCAAGAGATGACCTGTGTCCCAGAATCATATTGTTTGTCTTGTTTAGTAGCTCGTTCTGGGCCATCACATTTTTCAGTCTCTCTTCAGTCCCCGTCCTTTGGCTTTTCAGAATTGTAACTTCGTCCACCAACAAATTTATCTGAGCCTGTTGGGCATCAGATTCCTCCTTTGATTTCTGAACAGTTTCCAGTAGAGTAGCCACTTGGTTTTCCAGAGTTTCTATCCTTGCATCATTAGGATCAGGATTCCTGGACGAAGACGCTTCAGCATTATGAAGTGGGGATGAGAAGATAGTATCGAAGTCAAAACCCTAAGTAAAATCGCCATAGTTGTAGGGTTGACTGATCGGTTAAATGGTGGTTGTAGGGATTATAGATGTGATGATGGTTGTAGGAGTAATGGAAGGTGTGATGGTGACGGACTCTGTAAGAACAGGAGTAGTCATCGCCACAGGGACAGATGGTACAGGGAGGGTCACTATCACAGGAACCTCCTCTGTGATAGAAGTGACCGCCACATCAGGTTGTACGTGTGGCCTTCTCCGCTGTCGCCGGTATAGTTGTTGTGAAGGTGGGGTAGAAGCTGAATCAGTACTCGCAGCTGATACTTGTACTTGCTGCTGAGCACTAACCTCTACCTCACTGGGAATAGCATGTTGTTGCCTATCCCCCTACGTTTGTTTACACTTTTACCTCTTTGTCTTTGAATAGCAGCGTCAGAGTCAGAATCTGGCTCGTATTCACTGCTTGTTGACTGTCACTTTCTCTTCGAAGATGACTCAGGAAGGGTTACCTTCGTCATTCTTATCGGGTGTGACTGTGATGGTGCATCATCAGAATCAGAGGAATCAGACTCTGTAGCTTCGGAGTCGGATCCTTCAGTACCATCATGAACTACTTCTTCGTCTCCACTTTCATATGATTCATCCACACTTTCAACTTCCTCCTCTTCTTTTTGTTCATCCGAATGTTCACTTAGTTCTGGCTCTGAGTCATGGCTAAACCATCTCCAGTCAGCAGGTGCCACATACGCTTCGTTTATCAGGTGGCCAAAGAGTGTTGTGTGCTCAGGGGTAGGTTCTACACCGCCTGGCTTTAAGAATTGTGCAAACACCCTCTTGTCCACCCGCTTGACTTGCAATCTCTCCCCAGTAGCAGGCAGATTTGGCAACGCATCATTTATAAGTAGTTGCACAAATCTTGGGTATAACATGAACCTAAACCTCTCAGCCATATTTATCTGATCATTTATGGCTTTGAAGATGTATCTTGAGAAGTTGTAGCCCCTGTTGAGAGACAAGTCAACCATGGCTGCAGCAAGATCATGACCCATTGCTTCCTTCCCTGCCTTTCTTGAAGAGATGCACATGATCATCACGTGGGCAAAATATCTCCATTGATCGAGCACCCACATTTTCTTGTATGAAGCATAATCTCTTGCACCGACGTATCCCATACGCTGCCTCCAACATCCATCCACAAAGTAGTCAGGATAAGCTGTTGGGTCGGTGGAGAGATCTCGAAATTGCAAGACCCGTCTAATGGTGTCCTCAGAAAAGGCGATGTCATGACCCGCCACGGTAGCCCGTATAACATTGGGGGTTACCGTGCAGTCATGTTCCGCGGTCTCCCAGAACTACTCCAGATACGGTCTTGATACTATCGGGTCTGCTGATATAGCATAGCTGATCCTTGAACGGTTCAAGAAGTCAACTATCTCTCGGTATTGTAGTGCAGCACCCTTCCATTCTGGTTTAGTATGTGCTAGGAGGTTGAAAACACTTGTAAACACACGAGCCATAACTGCAAAACACACAGAAAACATAATAAGAACAAGAAGATTCATTGGAATTGAATACACATGACTAAGTATAGCAGTTACTCATTGAACTGAATTTTCAGACTTAGAAAATTTTCACAAGTGTTGGTCTTGCGTACTTAGCAAGTACGCAGGGATTTGTTCTTACGTACTTAACAAGTACGCATGAATTACTTCTTGCGTACTTGTTAAGTGCGCAAGAATTGCACTTGTTCAAATTTTCAGAAATCAAAATTTTCAACTGATGATGAACATTGATGTGGATTAGGTCCCCACAAGATCGAAAACCGTGATTATAGCCTATGGGACCAATATCAACACCAAATAGCCGCTACATTAGTCACATTTTGACCTAAATGGCGACCCAGTCGAACCGACGGTCAAAATCTAAGCCAAAGTCAAAATTAAGAATTGATAAGGACGATTAAGGACTAAATAAGGATCGATTGTTAATTCTAAGCAAGTTTTAATTATAGTGTGTTACCAAAATAACTAAAAGATTGACAAAAATCTAGATTCAACCCTAAAATTTTTATAGTCTAATTCGGTCCATAATTCGCGATTTTGTGGATGGAATGCCCTTAGATTCTCACCAAGTGATTGTAATACGATGATGGAACTAGAAACGGGACAAAAAACCGGTTAAGAACACTCGAAGTTTTTGAGTAAAAGTGGCAGAGGGAATTCAACAGGCGAAAATAATTTGAATGTGATAAAATTCTGAAATTTTTCTAAGTCCTGTATATATACCCACCCCAAATTGGTCTTGCGTACTTGCTTAGTGCGCAGGACTTAACTCATGCGTACTTACTAAGTCTTTGCGTACTTGTTAAGTACGCAGGGTTTACCTCATGCACACTTATCAAGTACGCAGAGACCCCTGTGTGCACAAACTTTCAACTCAATTTATGAAGATTTCAAGCCAAATAACGAACAAGATAAAAGCATTCAATCAAGAGGATTCAAAGTCAATTCAAGAAGGTTAAACATAAATATTTTTGGCTTTTCTGAATAAAATTGAACTATACACAAACTTAAAATCTTTTTGATCTTTTCAAGATAGAAATATACACATATTCACACAAACTATTTTTGATCAAAGACACGAGCAGAGGATCATATCAGGCTAACATATAGCAAAAATGATACAATATAAACATCAAAGAATATGAGATCATGTCATGGATTACTATTTATTCATACGTAATAAGCACATAAACAAGTAATTCAAGTTGACAATATTATAAGATTTGAAACTATAAGCATCTTTGTATCACGTTCTTGTGTGTTAAGGTATTAGTTATAAGATATACAACGTGTACCCCACTGATATGCTACAGTAATGTAAGTTACACTATCTCAAGGCATCTAAGATTTTCCCAGTTATTTTCTAAATTTTCAGAATGAAGCTACATCAATTAGCACAGGAAAAATCAAGTAGAATCCATAAGGATTATCAGGAATCATAAGATTCAGAATTGAGTGATTCATTTGTCTTGGTTTTATTTGATTTCTTCAGTGAATATCGGTATGATGATTCAGGATAATGAATATGGTGTTTGAGTATTAGGGTAGGGGAATCCAACTTTTATCTGGATTTGATTTCAATGAATCAGGAGTGATTCAAGGGTGAATACACGCTCCACGGTTGATGTAGAGACATGTCTTGATTCAATCTCTCATTGCATACTTGTGAGTATGGGCAGTGAGATGAACCGCATTAATTGTGCTAAAGACATAACCCTAAACTGATCTCAGAAGAAAATTATTGTCAAAATCTAACATCCTTTATCTGATAATGATCTTTTGCATTCTTTTACGCACACACACTAGCATACATGGGTTCAAATCACAGTTGTAGTCTAGATTTAGTTTCCACACTACTAGTGATTCAAAAATGCCTACAGCCTACTGACAATTCAAATTACATGTAAATAAGCAGATTAAAAACATAACAATTTAAACAATTAAGTAAGCATGACGCAATCATTTCCCATATGAGCAGTCTATGGCGTTTAGATCATTTCTGATGTACTATCATTTCCTCTTTTCTCAAGATTACTTTGAAAATTTTCTCCATTTTCTATTTTGTTTGAAGTTTTGTAAAATATTTGAAAATTAAAAGAACTATACAGAAATTTTAAGAGAAATAAAATTTAACTTTCATGAATTGAATTGATTTAAGAAAAACAAGTTTTTACTCAGGATTGAACATTCCTATCAAGTTGACAAGATGCTCAAAATGGGATCGGTCAAACGCCTTAGTGAAAAGGACAGCAAGATTGTCATCCGTGTGAACCTTTACAAGTTCAATGAGATGCTTTTCAGCACAATCACGGATGAAATGATGGCAAATTTCAATATGTTTAGTTTTGTAATGTTTCACCGGGTTATTTGTGATGGAGATTGTGGCATTGTTGTCAATGAACAGAGGAGTTCCAGTGAAGTTAAAGCCGTAGTCTCTCAATTGCTGCTGAATCCATAATATGTGAGAACAACCGCTAGCCGCAGCAATGTATTCTGCTTCACATGTTGAGAACAACACTCGAAATCAAGAGCAAAGCTCTGATACCACTTGTAGGTCCCTCGGGTGTGGCGGATCGTCACATGCAAGTGTGTTCCTGAGTCGGACAGGGTGCGGAATACCCGTGACTAGGTGGAGAGTCTTACAACACAAAGTAAACCGACAAGAGAATCACTTTAAAATTTCGTCTATTATAAACACTTGAAGGTTACAGAGAGAAATATTGAGTATACAATGTCTGCGTATATGACTGCGCACTTGTCTACTGTCAACCTATCCTATTTATACATGACCTGATCTCTGCGCACTTAGCAAGTGCGCAGGGCAAATTGCTCATGCGTACTTAGCAAGTACGCAAGGTATTCTTGTGTACTTGCTAAGTACGCAGGAACTAATTCCTGCGCACATACAAGTGCGTAAAACACTTAGAGATTTCAGCAACTATCAACATGCATTAGTAAATACAACTCGATAACTAATACATACAGATACTTACAAACAAATACAAATACATACAATGAAATACAATAAAGAAGACTCTATCCAGAGTGTTTGTCACACAAAAGTGCTTCAACAACAAGTGAACTCAAGTTGTCAATATTAAAAGACTTGAAACATAAGCATCTTTGTATCACGTTCTTGTGTGTTAAGGAATTAATTACAAGATATACAACTTGTACCCCATAGTTATGCTACAAAAATTTAAATTGCACTGTCTCAAGGCATCTAAGATTTTTCCAAAGATTTTCAAATCTCCAGAATGAAGTTACATCGTTTAGCACAAAAATCAAGCAGAATCCATAAGGATTATCAAGAATCATAAGATTCAGAATCAAGTGATTCATTTTTCTTGGTTTGGTTGGTTTTTCTTCTGTGAATATCATATAATGATTCAGGTTAATAAATATGGTGTCTGAGGATTTAGGTAAGGGGATCCAACTTTTATCTGGATTTTATTTCAATGATTCAAGGGTGAATATATGCTTAACGGTTAATGTCAAGACATAGCTTGGCCCAACTTCCCATTGCATACTTGTGAGTATGAGCAGTGAAGTGAACTGAAAAATTGTGCTAAAGACATAACCTGAAACTGGTCTCATAAGAAAATATTTGCCAAAATCTTACATCCTTTATCTGATAATGATCTTTTTTGTATTCTTTTACACACACACACATGCATACATGGGTTCAAATCACAGTTGTAGTCTAGATTTAGTTTACACACTACTAATGATTCAAAAATGCTTATAGCCTACTGACAATTCAAATTACTTGAAAATATTCAAATTAAAACTGAAACAACTTAATCTTTCATGTAATCATGACGCAATCATTTCACATATATGCAGTCTAAGATGTTTAGATCATTACTGATGTACTATCATTTCCTCATACCTTCAAAAGACTTTGAATTTTTTTTTAAGATTTTCTGTTTTGTTTGGATTTTTCAGAAGATGTTAAATAAAGAGAAAAAGAACTGTACAAAAGAAATTTAAAAGAAATAAAGATTAACTTCCATGAATTGAGTTGCTTTTAGAAAATAGAAAGTTTCATTCAGGATTGAACATTCCTATCATGTTGACAAGATGTTCAAAATGGGTCCGATCAAATGCCTTAGTGAAAAGGTCAGCAAAGTTGTCATACGTGTGAACTTTTACAAGCTCAACCAAATGCTTTTCAGCACAGTCACGGATGAAATGATGGCGAATCTCTATATGCTTAGTTTTGGAATGTTTCACCGGGTTGTTCGTGATAGACATAGTGGCATTATTGTCAATGAATAAATGAGTTCCAGTGTAGTTCAAGCCATAATCTCTCAATTGCTGTTGGATCCACAATATCTGAGAACAACAGCTCGCGGCAGCAATGTACTCTGCTTCACATGTTGAGACAGAAATCGTTGACTGCTTCTTACACTACCAGGAGACCAGCCTGTCTCCCAAGAATAAACATCCACCTGAGGTTGATTTTCTATCGAGGTTACAACCGCCATAATCAGAATCGGTATAAGCTTTTAAGTCGAATGACTGCTGCTTCGAGTACCAAAGACCCAATCGGGGTTTCCCCTTCAAGTATATGAAGATCCTCTTAACAGCTATCAGGTGAGACTCCTTTGGTTGTGACTGAAACCTCGAGCACAAACAGACAGCAAACATAATGTCGGGCCGTAAAGCTGTGAGATACATTAGAGAACCGATCATCCCGTGGTACAATTTACAGTCCACATCCTTTCCATCTTTGTCCGGCTGCAGACCATGATTGACTGGGATTGGTGTGCCATAAGTAGTACAATCATTAATCTTGTATTTTGACAAAATGTCCTGCACATACTTAGTTTGATGTAGATAAATGCCATCCTCCCTTTGACTGACTTGCAGACCCAGAAAGAACGATAGTTCACCCATGTTGCTCATTTCAAACTTAGACTTCATCACCTTTTCGATTTCTCTACACATCTCTTCATTGGTAGACCCAAAGATAATGTCGTCGACATAAACTTGCACTAGTAGAATATCACCTCCTTCTTTCCTAATGAAGAGAGTCGAGTCAATTTGTCCACGGTCGAAACCATTGGACAGTAGATATTTTGATAAAGTCTCATAACACGCTCTAGGTGCTTGATGAAGACCATAAAGTGCCTTATCCAGCTTGTACACTTTATTAATATTATGTGGATCTTCAAAACCTAGTGGTTGAGTGACATAGACCTCTTCATACTTTCCCATATAGAAAAGCACTCTTCACATCAAGTTGATAGACCTTGAAGCCGACAAAGGAGGCATAAGCCAGAAGCAGTCGAATGGCCTCAAGTTTAGCAACTGGGGCATACACCTCTGTGTAATCCATGCCCTCTTGCTAATAAAAACCCTGAACAACCAACCTTGCTTTATTCTTCACTTCAACATGTCGATCGTCCGTCTTTCATTTGAACTGGTTCCAATCGGATGCATACCCTTCGGAAGGTCAACCAAATCCCACACGTGCAACTTTTGGAATTGAGACAATTCATCTTGCATCGCCTCTATCCAGCAGTTGTCAGCGAGAGCCTCTTTCACATTCTTCGGCTCTAATTGGGATACGTATGCAGCATGCAAGCAAGTTTCCATGATACCTGAGTCAAGTATCTCAGCATACAAACTGGTGTTCTCAGTAACGGTTCTATGACGAGTTTGAACACCGGCATCAGGATCACCAATAATGTTCTCAATTGGATGATTCCGATGCACTCTCGTATCTGGTAATTGTGGTTCTTGAATTGCTGACTCAAGGTTAGTACTCAACTCCCCCATATTAAGTGTACCCAAAGATGACTCAATGTTGATTGGATCAACTGGAGCATCATTTCCTGCATGAACATTAGGATCAGCTTGAGCATCGTTTCCTTTTACATGAAATTCATCTCTGTTGTCACTGTCAAGAGTTCCAGATGCATATGCAACATTGGAATCAGAAGTTGGGATAGGTATCGTTGCTCTAGTTGAGAAGTTGGAGTCGTCGCTGCCACCACAGAAATCATACAACTTGGCAGCATCTTCAGCAGATAAATTTGGAAGGTTAAAAGACTTGAACAGAGCATCATAATCAAATCCCCAAGCAGGACCAGTTGGTTCTGGTGGAATACTGTGTTTACTGCAGTCCACTTCAAACCATTCTTCCACAGACCTACTCTCAATATTGTACACTCTCTTGCATGGCGAGTTGGCAACATATCCTAAGAAGATGCCTTCCACCGCTTTTGCATGAAATTTAGACTTTCGATCCTTGTACTGTAACAATAATGAGCAGGGACTACCAAAAGGAACTAGGTAGTCAAGATTTGGAGGTCGATTGTTGATCAGCTCATAACAAGTTTTATTGTGCCTCTTAACCACTAGAACTCTATTTAAGACGTGACAAGCTGTGTTGATTGCTTCCGCCCAGAATGTTAAGGGAAACTTGGCATCAGACAGCATTGTTCTTGCAGTCTCAATTAGGGTTATGTTCTTCCGTTCTACAACTCTATTTTGCTGGGGTGTATACGACGCACTGAATTCATGACGAATGACCTTCTTAAAACAGAAAAGCTCTATCATGTTGTTTTTGAACTCCGTGCCAGTGTCACTCCTTATTCTTCTAACCTTCAGTTTGCATAAAGTTTCCAAGCTCACAATCATGTATTGAAGAATATCAGCAGTCTCATCCTTTATACCTAAGAAATGAACCCAAGAGAAACGTGAGAAATCATCAGTTACAACTAGACAGTATGACTTACCTCCAATACTCCGGATACTTATGGGCCCAAACAGATCCATATATAAGAGCTCCAAAGGGGTATCTATGGAGTTTTGGAGCTTGGGCTTATGAGACTTCCATTGCTGTTTGCCCTTTTTAAGCGGCATACAGTCATCTGAAATGGAGAATCTCAGCTTAGGAACCCCGGTAACTAAACCGTTTCGGACAAGATGGTTCATTATACGAAAGGAAATGTGTCTGAGTTTCCTATGCCACAAGATTGACTCAAGTTCTGTCGCTTTTGTAAGCAAACAAGTAGCAACTGATGAGGTGGTTGTAGCCACGCTCTTATCAATCTGATATGTGTCATTTGTCCTTGGTGCTCTCATCAGAATCTAATCGTCAGGAACCACAAAACTAGGTTTGAGAACCAAGCATTCAGACTTATCAAACATAACTGAGTACTCCTTGTCACACATCTGAGAAACACTCAACAAGTTATGCTTTAGCTGCTTGCAGTAGTTGACGTTGTCGAAGCTTACACATCCATTTGAAACCACGCCTTGACAAGTAATACTACCGCCCTTCTCGCCTGCAAAGGCCACATAGCCACCTCTGAATGGTTTTACATCTTGAAGCAGGGCCATGTTGCCTGTTATGTGCCTGAAGCATCCACTATCTACATACCAACGGTTAGAGATAGTTCCCTTCGGATGTCCCTGCACGAGTCACAAGAAATTAATTAGTTTTGGAGACCCAAGCCATGGTGGTCTTGGGTCGTCCATTTTTCTCAAAATAAACTACCTTAATTAATTCACAATCATGACTATCAAAAATGGGCGAATCCTTAGAAGATTTGGGATCAGAAGATTGAGAACTTTTAGATTTCTTGTTCCAGGACCTTTTCTTTTGCATTCAGAAGCACCAGGTGAACTAGTAGAAGCTTCACTTGATTAATTCCAGCCAGCTGTTCTAACTTTCTCAATCTCTTGTTCCTTCTTCTCCTCTGTGGTTTGGAAAGTTTAACCACAAGCTTCTCACCAGTTTGTGTACTACCAGAGGTAGATACACCCGGTTTAGCAGGCTGCTTTTCCCTTTTCAGAACAGATGGCTTAGCCTCAGATGTGGTCTTTGGCTTCACCATAGGTTTCACTAGTGATTTCACCTCTTTTGATTTCGGACTTCTGCGTTGCTTCACTGATGGTGTCTTAGGGGAAACAGTTTGTTGTTGAACAACTGGCCATTTCCCTTGGTTCTTATCAGGACAGTTCACTAGGATGTGACCGACCATACCATAATGAAAACAAGCTCTTTTTTCCTTGTAAGTACTCCTGTAAGGCTCTCTGCTTTTGGATGCAGATGACTCGGCTTGATGAGTAACAGGAGTTGTTTGATGAACATTACAAGCATCTTGTGCTTGGCCTGATTTTAATTGACTTTTTGGGGTGTAGTGTTTATCAATGTTTTCTTGAAAATTATTCCCTAAATTATTAGCAAAAGCTTCTTTCGTAATTTGCTTAATGGATTTGAAACCTCCATAAAGCATCATTTTCAGTTTATCATTTGTTTCAACAGTATCAAGTTTAGTTAAAATGCAATTGTTACGATCAGTAACAATGGGTTTCTTGACATTATGTTTATCAAACAACTCTTCTGAGACAACACCCTCAACTTTGGTGTTCTCAGAGCCTCATCAGTAAAGAATTCCTCATCAGAAGCTGAGTCAGCCTTACTTGAGGAATCATCCTTGTTAGAGGAATCATCCTGACTTGAGGATTCATCAAGGCATGACAAGTCAATATCAATTAAGCCGTTGACAAATTTCCCCGCTTACTGGTGGAGGAATAGCATTAGTACCCAACCCTAAGCCATTCACTTGTCTAAATACTGATTCATAATGTTCCACCACAAATCGAGAATTTTTCAACTTCTAAATTTTACCATTCAACTGCAAGACCTCATTCTGCAGCTTGGTAATTTCATTATTTCTCTTTTCCAACCCCTTGTACGCAACATCCAAATGAAACTGTTGTTCACTAATTTTAAGTGAAAAATCACGTCTTTCTTTCTTTAAAGTTTCAATTGAATCTTTGTAATGTTTTTCATTTTCTTTGTAGCTTAAAGCTGCAATACAAAGGGGTTCGACCTTGTCCTAAAGCTTAGAATTTTCTTCTTTCAAGCCAAGACATTTGGAACAAGAAATAACAGCAAAAGAGTTAGAGTCTACCTCAGTTGACGAATTTGATGCCTCCCCAATAGCCATGAGTGCAAGTGAAGTTGTAGACTCCCTTTGGTCAGCTATAGAAGCTTCCCTTTCTTCTGCTTCCATCATCTCAACGATCTCAGCCACGAGGTCAACTTATGATTGAGCAATAAGAGCATCCTCCAAATGAACACCCCAATCAAAGCATTCGTCCTGTTGAGCTACCAAAGCATTGGACGTTCCACCTTGACTTTGATTATGGTTGTTAGAATTGTTGTACCCTTGACCATTTCCTTGGTTGTTTCCTTGGCTTGGTCTAGTGAATCCTGAAGCAGGTGCTTTATCCTTCTGACATTCACGAGCAAAGTGTCCAAAGTTCTGACACTTGTAGCACTTGGCTTTGGATTTATCAAAACCCACCTTGGCATTTGATTGCCCACCAATGAACTTCCTGCCAGTTCTATTCAAGAAACGCTTGGCCCTTCTCAAGATCATGGCCATATTCCATTGAATATCCATGTCCTCCATGTCATCTGGATCCACCTGATTAAAATCTTCTTCAATGGTTTCAGGATCTGTAAGCTTGCCACCAATGAAGTTCTCATAGGCAAGCATACACGATGAAAACAATGCTACATGATCTTCAGCTATCTTGACTATAGCAGTCTGGTTAGCTGAAGATGTGGACGTAGGATTTCTTGAAGAATCTTGGTAGTGAGAACCAGATCCCGATGTTGTAAAGCATGTATGACCACCACAAACATTCGAGTTATCTTGTTCATGAGAGTTCCCTGAGAATAAGGCGATTCTTGAACCCGATGACTTAGTTGTGGAAGACGTCCCATAATACATAGAAGGGTCTTGTATTTGAGGTCTCCCTGAGCTTTCTTTTCTTTTCAGGTTCATATCGTGTGCTTGAACCTTTCCAATTGCTTCTTTAATCGTCATATCATAGAACTTGGGGTTCTCTCTCAGCAGAGTGGTATACATCTCAAACTTTGGTGGTAACGCATCCGGAAATTTTTCAACTAATTCCTCATCGGGATACTTTAGCTTAAAAGCTTTTAACTCAGTTTGCAGATGATAGAATCTAGATATAAGTTCCTCTGTAGATTCATTCTCCAGGTATCTGAAGCACTCATACTGCTTTCTCAGGAGATCTCTTTTGCTCTTATTGATGTCACTGTTCCCCTCAAATCTTTTCTGCAATGCCTTCCAGAGATCTTTCGAATTATCATATCCTCTAAAGCTGTGAAAAAGCTCTCTAGTTAGGGCCATTGTGATAGATCCATGTGCCTTCTTTTCTCTGTCATAAACTTTATTTTCTTCTTCATCTAGCTTAGATATAGGCTTGGGAACAATCTCATCAAGATATGTGTAAGTTGGATGCTTATAACCCTCAAGTATAGGTATCCACAAAGAGGAATCAGTGTATGAAATATAATGCTCAAAGCCTGCTTTCTAATTCGAATAATCATTAACATTCAGCAGCTTTGGCGGTTTTTGTGGAGTACCTATCTCGTTATCATAGTTAAGCAGGTTACCAAGATTCTGAAGATTTGCCATAGTGTAAAACTTAGTCAAAAACTCAGAAAGTCAACACAACTTGCGCAGTTAAGAATGGCCTTGCGCACTTAAGAAATTGGTCTTGCGCACTTACTATTTGCTCTTGCGCACTTACTATTTGCTCTTGCGCACTTATCAAGTACGCAGGAGTAATTGTTAAGTATGCAGGAAGAGAAATTAAATACGCACAAGAATGGTCTTGCGTACTTAGCAAGTACGCACAAGACTTTCCTTTTTGCCAAAAAGGGTAAGTACGCAGAATGCTTTATCCACCTGCTCCACCAACTTTTTTCGATCGCCGAAAATACCTCAGATATTCAAATTTTGAAGATATGAACAAATTGATCAATCCAAGAGGTTAGAAACTTGTTTCTAACAAACCCTTGATGATCAAAACACTCAAACAAACAAGAAAAAGGTCGGATTTTGAAGGATTTTTGCTTTTAAAATTGCGCTTAAGAGCTACCTCTATTTTATCACAAAAATACCAAAATGGTCACTTTTCCTTGTAGAAAGGATGTAGATTGTGTCGAAAATGCTCCTAACACACTCACAACACTCGAAATCAAGAGCAAATGCTCTGATACCACTTGTAGGTCCCTCGGGTGTCTCGGATCGTCACATGCAAGTGTGTTCCCAGTTGAACCGGGTGCGGAATGCCCGTGACTAGGTGGAGTATCAAGCAACACAAAGTAAACCGACAACAAAACACAAGATACTTTCAAACTTAGTTTATTGATAATCACAGCCGGTTATTGTGAGAATGAGTGCGTACATAATTGTGTCACTAACTGGCTATATATACTAAGACATGTTGCCTTCACACTTGGCAAGTGCGCAGGGCTAAACTCCTACATACTTAGCAAGTACGCAGACTTTGTTCTTGCGTACTTGCTAAGTACGTAGGTTAAGTAACCTGTGCACTTGTTAAGTGCGCACAACACTTAACAAAGATAAATACAACGACAAGTACCTACGAACATGATTACAACTTGATAAACCAGTACATACAGATACTGAAATACAAATACAAATACATGAGGACATTTCATAACCAAGAACAATCTTCAGAGTGCTTGTCACAAGAATTGCTTCAACATGTTGGTCGTAAAGACTGTTACACCAGGTGACGGTCCGTTATAGCAACATTTTCAAATTCTTCTCGCTGAGGCACCCTAATTTCATATATTATGGCTTTCGTAACTCATTTTCTAACCCGAGATATGCCTATTTGAAGTTTTGGTTTATTTCTGGTTGAACCGTCTTTCTGTTTTCACGTTCGGTTACGTTCTAGTGTCGCGTTTCTTAGCCAAAACTTGTCGTAACTTATTGTTAGAAGTTTGGGATGTTACAAATCTATCCCCCTTATTTTTGGTTTCATCCTCGAAACCTATAAGTCCATAAATAATTTAGGATAAGTCTTCCTCATTTCTTCCTCGCTTTCCCAGGTCATCTCTGACCCTTTTCTGTGCTTCCATTGAACCAACAGTTGTTTGATGGTCTTGTGATGTAACTGCTTTTCCTTCGTATATAGAATCCTCACAGGTTCTTCGACATAAGTTAATTTTTCATCAACCTCTATTTCTTCTAGATGTACGTGAGCAGTCTCGTCTACTAAACATTTTCGTAAAGTAGATACGTGAAATGTGTTATTTATCTTATTTAACTCTTCAGGTAGTTCTAGTTGATAGGCTACCTTTCCAACTCGTTTGATGATCCCAAAAGGACCAATGAAACGCGGGCTCAATTTACCTCATTTCTTTAATCGAATCAGACCTTTCTAAGGAGATACTTTTAACAAAATGTAGTCTTCTTCTTGGAATTCTATTGGTCTACGTCTCTTGTCTACATATGACTTCTGTCTATCTTGTGCAGCCTTTAAACGAGTTTTGATCGGGTCAAGTTTTTCAGCTGTAGCCTAAACAATTTCTTTGCTTCTTAACTCTTTCTGCCCAACTTCTCCCCAACAACCAGGGGTTCTACATCTTCTGCCATATAGCATCTCGTATGGTGGCATACTAATGCTGGAATGGTAGCAGTTATTGTACGAGAATTCTTTTAACGGCCGATGATTATCACAACTTCCACCAAAATCAATTATACAAGCATGAAGCATACCTTCGAGAGTTTGTATTTTCCTCTCACTTTAACCATCGGTTTGAGGATGATATGCCGTTCTGATTAACATTCTAGTTCTCATCTCTTAGAACTTCTTCCATAAACGTGAAGTGAAACAAGTATCTCTATCAGAGACAATTGAAACCGGCACCCTATGTCGCGAGATAATTTCTTTGATGAAAAAGTCGGCTAACTTTTCTAATAAGTACGTCTCACGTATGGGTAAGAAGTGAGCACTCTTAGTTAGCCAATCTACCACTACCCATATGGTATCATAACTGTTGGAACCTGTCAAACCGTTGTATTCCAGACAAAGTATAGGGGCTAGATTGTAATTTTTGTAAAGTTGAGAAATTGCGACACTCTGAGAGTCGCTAGGTTGGCTACAACAGACACTCTCAGAGTGTCGGCTATGCAGATTTCCGACTCTCATAGTTTTCTATAAATACCTGACCAATTTCTTAACATTTAGACCTTTTGTTTATGTATTGTGGTAATCTGTAACCGTTTAGCTTGTTAGAGGGGTCGTTGTAATCGTTTCATGTCCAGGAGCATATCTGTAATCATTATTGTGGATCTTAATGAGAATATGAGTTTTGTGTTTCATTGTTTATTGCTCTTCATCTTTATTTCTACTGATTTGTCAACAAACAGCTTCTCTATAGCTGATTTGTTGATTTGGTCTCGTCTAAAATCATTCTAGCACAAAGATCCATCTGTTTAGGACCTACAATAACCTCTAGCTGTTTTGGGTAGTGAGGTGTTTCCATTTCCATTCTGGGATTTTAGTGGTTGTAATCTTCCATACGGATTCTGATGCTCTGCTTTAACTTGTAAACAAGTTCAGCATTTTGCCACATATTTCATGATATCGAATTTTATTCCGGGCCACCAATAATCTTTGTACAGATCTTGGTACATCCTTGTAGTACCCGGATGAATAGAATGTCGTGATTTAGGTGCTTCATCGAGAATCTTAAGTCTAAACTCACCTTATCGTGGTATCCACATACGATCAAATCAAGTCTTGACTTTATACTCGTTTTCCTCTAGAAATCTCTCCTGACCAGCCATTCTTTCTTTCTTGACATTCTCACCTTTTAATGCTTCGATTTGCGCTCGAAGTTGGTTCATGAAATTAGGAGTTATCAATAATTTATATGCTTTCACCCAAATGGGATGATGCTCTTTCTTACGGCTCAAAGCATAGGCTACTATGTTAGTACTTGTACAAGACGTCAGATATGGGTTATGGCCATTAGTAAGAACCTTTGTGGTTCGTTAATGGTTGTACAACTGGGATGTGTGACGGTGGTTGCCCGGGAGAACCACGCAACTCCCCTTAGCGTAAAGCGGTATTGTCGGTTCATGGTCGTGGATCATGGGGGCATTGGCCGGGTAAAGCGGTATTGTTGGTTCATGGCTGCTGGCCATGGGGGCATTGACCGGACAAAGGAATTGACAGTAAAGCGGTATTGTCGGTTCATGGCCGTTGGCCATGGGGGCATTGACCGGGTAAAGGAATTGACGGTAAAGCGGTATTATCAGTTCATGGCTGTTGGCCATGGGGGAATTGACCGGGTAAAGGAATTGACGGATATCGCATGTTTTTAAACTATTTTTAAAGTAAAGTATGTAAAGTTTTTGCCTTAATGACAGTATGTATGTATTAGTAAATCTTTTGTATAATTGATTTAAAGTAAACGTTAGAACTCACTCAGCGTTGCTGATTTTTTGTATGCACATTCACCACGTTTTCTGCTGTTTTAAACGCGTCAGTCAGAAGGATGAATGGGGCGTCACCCCGATAGATCTATCAATATTTAACCGTCGGCTTAGTAAAGTTAACTAGTTGCGTTTCTTGAAAAAGGGGACTTGAGAAGTGATAATAATTCTAGTTCAGCTCAAGTTATATAGTCAAATAGACAAGCGAATAATCAATATAGTAAATAGTGAAAATAGATAGAGCATATTTTTCCCCCAAAAGTTTAAGAGAAAAAGGGGCTACGAAGACTCACCTAGTGTTGGTGAATTTGCGTTCTTGCGGTCGAAGTACGTCCTACTCGGGTCCTACAATGGTGGGACTCTATGAGTTTTATGGACTTTATATTGGATTAAAGTGTCATTTTGTATAAATGTTAGTTCTTGTTTTCTTGTATTTTACACGCTTGGATTTACGGCGGCAATTGCCAAGACATATAAGATTGACTTGTAATGGTAACGAGGTTTAGAAAAAAAAATGTCAAACTCTCACTAGGGTTTTAGAAATATAGGATGGATGAAAATAAGTAGATGTCACATATGTTTAAAGAGTTCTTTTAAAGGTTTCATTCTTAAAATTTCACAAACCGTTTTAATAATAGATTTAACGTTTTGATGGTTAAACTTAGCAAAACTCATACTTTATAATAAAAGTATATGTTTTAAGCTTTTATTAGGTTTTAAACCCTCAAATATTCTTGAAGAATATTATTCTTAAAAACTAGTCGTTTCACGACGGTTTTTCGATGGATTAATCTTACAAAAATACCATGGTCATGATTCTTGATAAAAATAATAGTTTGATGACTCACATGGACTCATTTTATTTACAAGAAGAGTTCCAAAAGTTGGTCAAGTCAATAATGTGTGTTTAAAGATATTTTTATTAATCGTTTCGGTCGTAATTGCTCAAAATAAGTTAAAATTTTGAAAGTATAGCTATCCATCTCCAATCCTTATGAAATTTGGTTTATGGACTTGATAAAATATTATAAATTTACTGGAATTTTTGTAAACTCATTTGAAATAGTTTAGTATTTTTCCAAAAATCATTTGAGATAGACTAATTTTGAAAGGATAGCTATTTATGTCCAAAAATTATGATTATTATTTTATAATAACCTTATGACCAGTAGGTCACTTGGTAAAAATTTGAGAATTTTATAGAAACTTTAGATGAAAGAATGCTTACAAGCTTGAATGATTCAAGGCTTTGAGAGTTGGTCTTGCACCTCCCTTGAGCCGAGATTTTAGAGGGAAAGAAAGAGTGAGAGAGTTTATGAAAGGTGCAAGTGAAAATGGGAGGATTTGGTCTTGTATTTATAGGTAAACAAGAGCATGGTTTGTGTATTAAAATATTGATTCTTTAGATTACATTGAGATAGAGTTGTAAGAAAAGAATGGGAGGTGGAGTGTTTGGGATTCTTGGCCGAAAATGGGGGATGGGGGTGGAGTGTGTAGGTGATTTTTGTAAGTGATTGGAATGATGGTGTTTTTGTAGGTGGGTTTTGTACAAAAGTTCATGGAATGGTAGATTTTTATAAAAATGGTGGTGTTTTATAAATGTGATGAGAATTCTAGTCTTTCATAAGTGTGTGTGTAAATATACAAGTGTTATATAAAATAGATGAGATGTATTTATATAATTATGTAAGAAAGATTTATAGAAATGATTTATATAAGTATTTATATAAATATGACATGGAATTGATTGAATTAGGATTTCTAAATCATGTACACATGATATAGTCTTATAAAATATAGATGGACATAGTTTGGGTAATATTACCAAGTTTAATGAGATTAGTGTAGTAATTAGACATAGTTTGATTAATTAGACAAAGATTAAGGTATAATTAGGGTAATTAGTGTGAGATTAGACTTAATTAAGCTAATTACACTATGATTAGTCTATAATTAAGTAATTAATGTAGGATTAGACATAGTTTGACCTAATATAGGTGATTTTATGTCATAGTTTCTAGATTAGAGTCTTGAACTCTCATGTTTTCATGGAATTGGTGTAGAATAGATGGTAGACATAGTTTGTTGACCTAGTTTCATGTTAACTAAGTATTATTGGATGCACAAAGATTGATTAGGTATATGAATAATGTACAGACTATGAACCTGAAAATTGGGTAGGTGTCACATGTCCAGCCTTTCCGCATTTGCTATAGTGGAGTTTTTTAAACCGCATTCTCCCGGGTGTCTCTTCCACAAATCCTACATTCCCTCACTTCTTTCCTTGGAGAGGGACTACTTCCAAGTTTTCTAAATTTAAACTTCTTGAGAGGTATAGGAGATGGATAATTTTATCCTTTCCTCTTTCCATCTCTTTCTTCCTGTCTCTTAAGCTCAGATTCTTGCTCTCGAGCCCAATCAATCATTTCCTCCAAGTTTGCGCACTTGGACGGATGAATAAACTCCCTAATTTCTGTTTTTCAGAATGAGATGGTATCACATCATCCACATCTCGGGAGTTGTTAACAGAGCAAGATAGAATCTAGCATTATAGAAGAAAATGCCAATGATCTCATCCGTTGTTTCTTTAGTCTGACGGAGTTGCAAGAACTCCTCTGTAATCCTTTCAATTGCCGCTCGTGGGCAATAATGTTTTAAGAAGATTTCTTTGAATTCTTTCCATCTCATCTTCTTGATTCTATCTCTCCCTTTTCTCACGTTTCATTACACCCCACCAATCTTTTGCACTTTCCTTCAGTTGATTGGTAGCGAACACCACATCATCTTCTTTTTTGCAATGGCACGTATCAAAGACTGTTTCTATTTCAGCAATCCACCTCTGGTTTTTTAAGGGATTAACCGCTCCCTTAAATTCTATTGTCTTGCATGTCATAAAATATTTGTATGTGCATCGGGTTAACTTTGATTCACCCTTCGGATTTTCACCTTCTCTATTATGAGGTTTCTCGACATCCTTATGGTTTTCAAACCAGCTCTCAAGCGAACTTTGTAGTTCCGCTTGCATAATCGGGATGTTTATGTCGAAAGCTTTTCCTACTTCTAACGTGATCTGTCTTCGGATAGCTTCTAGGACTTGTTTGACTTCATTCTCACCAGGAGGTGGAGACGCAGCTCTCCCATGAGTTCCTTTGTTACGCATCTCTACGTTTTGGTTTTCAGCCATTGTTTGCTGAGACACGAATTTCTTTTAGCTTCTCACTGGTTTGCCCTAATCATAGTCTAGGGTTTCAAATTACAGGCCTCATATTGTTCTATCCCAATTCAAGCTTTTTAGGGTTTCATGTAAGGCCCATACATATTTATGCATTTCTACACATGCATATTCACATTTCCGACTTACTATCTGCTCACATAAGTTTTTGGATATATGATGTCCGATCGTCAATTTAGTCAACGTTACTATCAAGGTACGATCCAAATAGTTACACTTTGGGCAACGAACAAATTGATAATATTTAATTGTGAATAATATAGTTCACGAAAGACGGTTTTATTGAATGGCAAATAAATATTTAGAGAAATATTTTATTGATGAATGCGTTAATTAATTATTTAGAGAAATAATTATTTACGGGGAATTAATGTTTAAAGTGTAAAACATTTGAAGGACTAAATTTTACTGATTATTTGTAATTAGTACAATGCAGGGTTTAACAGTAATTAATTGTTAATTAACTGGGGATTAAATGTTAATACCTCAGGGGTGCAGTCTGCATTTAGGGTGGTTATAAATTTAACATTAACCTGAAACCCTAGAGACAGTTTTTGTTGCCTCCACCCAACCCTGCGTCCCCCTTCCCTCTCTTGGTTTCCATGCGACGCCACCACCACCAGGCCGCCACCAGGCCGCCACCGTCCGCCGCACACCGACGTGCGCTGCCACCAGGTTTCCTCTGTGCAATCTGTTTGACGTTTTGCTGCAGATTTTGTGAACTGTCACTTGCCAGACACCCGTTGTACCAAAGTGTTGATCTTTCGGTTAATCGTCGAAGGTATAAACGTTTTACCCGCTATGGTTAGTTTCAATTTATTGATTATACTTGTGTAATCGGATCACTGACAGGATCTCGGTTTATAACTGTTAATCGTACTAAATGCTTCCGCTGTTAAAATCTGATTTGATTATTTATTTATTTATTTAAAAGGTTTAAATAATTTATGTTTTAAAAGTTAAAACTGCTACTTGGATTCCCAACAGTGGTATTAGAGCCACCTTTAACCGCGTTTAGACATATTATTTTTTCGATCTTGTGTTTTATTTGTCAAAACTTTTGTTTGACAAAAAGATCGCGCCTTTATGGTTTGGTTTGGTTGTGTTTATTAAATCAAGCACTAGTGACCCGTAGTTGTGTTTGTATTTTTGGTTGGTTTATCTTTGTATTTTTATGGATTATTTGGAAACCGTTGCAATAGTTAGATTTATTTATTTTATTTATTTTTAGTGTTTTTGTAAATAAATTGTAAACCTAACGAGATGAATGCAAACATAATTAAAGATGGAGATCTTGGACTAAGTGGGAGATAACAAGACTATTTATTTATTTTTGTTATCCCTTAGACTAGTCCGGTTTTCGTTTGATGCCTCAAACGAAACCGGACAATATTTACTAGTTGCTTGGTTTATATGTTTTATTTATTTTGTGGTTGTGATATTATTTAGGATAATAATTAAACCGCAAATATTTTATAAAACTTTTGACACAATCTTAAAACGACGAGATATTTAAATTGTATAAAATATTTCTCGAAAAGGTTATTAAATAAATGTGTTTTTATTTAAAAGTAAAACATGTTTTAAATTTAATAGTTTTATTTAAAACTATTTTAAATTAATTAAAGAGTTTATTTGTTTAAAATATATAGTTCGCGATTAACGACAAATTTAGATTAAATAAATTATTTAAAATTGGATCGTGTCGAGTGTTGAAAGGCGTTTCACGAACTAAAATAGTAAAATCGGTTTACTGAAATTGCATGACTTGGCTCATGCTCTTAGTCGTCTAAAATATTTTTGACCCTTAATCGGTAATTTAAAATCTTAAAGCAAATCCCAAATTAAAATCGATATTTCTGCGCCACCCTAAATTGTGACACTTCAACTGATCTATCCGAACCCCGATGTTAGTGAATTACCCTGCATCCGGCCTTACGATTTTGGTTGAAGGTATAGCCGCGATTCCTGAGTTACTTAGGCCGGCTCTACGGTTACGATTGAAGGACAAATATCACTTAAGTCGTTTAAGTGGGTGTAGTTGAGGGAAATGTATCCAAGCTTAATAATACTCGTCATGCCCCTCAAACCGATAATTATGTAGTTGAAACAACTGGTAAACGTTACCTACCTACCTAGCCGTACCAGTGGAGAGTGCTAAGCCATTCACTGAGTTATGGTGAACCGGGATCTCACTCCTAATTATATATTTTTGCAATTGGGTCATAAATTTAATTTGGACGTTATGCATGAAAATACTAAAACTTTATTTTTTGAATTTTGTAGATGTCTAACGACTCGAATCCCAACTCCTCATTCTCCCTAAAGTTAATCCTTGAGAAGGACAAACTTGATAACTCTAACTTCATGGATTGGTACTGAAACCTGAAAATTGTCATCAGGGCTGAGAACAAGATGTATGTTCTCGAGGAACTAATCCCAGAAGAACCTACTACTACTACGGGCCTAGCTCATAAGAATTGGGATAAGCATGTCGATGATTCCATTAAGGTCTTTTGCTTGATGCTGGCATCCATGATATCGGAACTTCAGAAGAATCTGGTTGATATGCCAGCCTACGACATGATTAGGCAACTGCAGGAAATGTTCCGGCAGCAAGCCCGTCATGAACGCTTTGAGGTGATGAGATCACTTATAAGCTGTCGTATGCAAGAAGGTTCTTCAGTCAGCACTCATGTGTTGAAGAGGAAGGGGTATATTGATCACTTGGCACGTCTTGACTCTCCCTTAAGCAATGAGCTGGACGGGGATATAATCCTCAACTCAATGTTTATTTTATTCCTAGTTTGACAAGGAATATTGTTTCGGTCTCCGATTTGCGAGAACAAGGATTTTATTACATTTCTACATATTTAAAAGATTTGTTTTATTTTTCTACTAAGCCTCACAATGGAATATATGAGATAGAGGTCCATGATAATAACGTTCTACTCAACATCTCCTCCAAACGTAAGAAATTAGATTTCAATGATACATATCTATGGCATTGCCGACTTGGACATATAAACAAGAATCGCATAAAGAAACTCCAGACTGCCGGAATTTTGAATTCCACTGGTCAAGAGTCTTTTGATGATTGTGAATCTTGTTTAAGTGGCAAGTTAACCAAAGCCCCTTTCACCGGTATCGGTCAAAGGGGTAAGGATCTGTTAGGACTCGTACATACTGATGTATGTGGTCCGTTCAGAACAATGTCTAGAAGTGGAGAGATAATACTTCGTTACATTTACTGATGACTTCAGTAGATATGGTTATGTTTATCTTATGAAGCATAAACATGAAACGTTTGAAATGTTCAAACAAAACCAAAACGAGTTACAAAATCAGCTCGGTAAAATGATTAAGATGCTTCGATCTGATCGAGGAGGTGAATATCTTAGTCAATAATTTGACGAACATCTTAAGAAACGTGGGATCATTTCTCAACTCACTCCGCCTGGAAACCACAGCTTAATGGTGTGTCCGAAAGGAGAAATCGATCTATATTATATATGGTTCGATCAATGATGTGTCGTACAAACCTCCCACACTCCTTCTGGAGTTTTGCTCTCGAAACTGCCACAAGAATCATAAATCTAGCTCCTACAAATAAGGTGAACAAAACGCTTTATGAGATATGGCATGGGGAGAAACCCAAAGTGTCCTACCTTAGGGTCTGGGGATGTAACGCTTATGTTACCAGTGAATCTATGGATAAATTGAATCCCTAAGGCGATAAAGTCGTTTTCGTCGGATACCCTAAAACCATTGGTTACTACTTCTACAATCTTGCTGAAAACTGGGTTTTCATTAAATGCAGAGCTACCTTCTTGGAGAAGGAACTTCTTGCTAGAGGGATTGGAGAAAACCATGTGGGTCTGGATAATATCCAAGAACGATAATTAGCCGAACCCCAAACTGCAAATCAACATGAGACTGTTGAAACTGAATCTGGAAGTGTTCAAGATTCAACTGTGACACAAACCATCCGTAGAAGTACTAGGGATCGTCATGAACCCGAACAGTATATCGGAGTTCACCGGATTGATGAGATCCTGATAGTTGATCAGGCTGAGCCCACTAGTTACAAATGTGCAATCTTAGATTCAGATTCTAAGAAATGGCTTGAAGCTATGGATGCTGAAATCCAATCCATGTATGACAACTATGTATGGGACTTGGTTGATCTTCCTCCCGGGAGTCGGACTGTAGGAAGCAAATGGATTTTCAAGAAGAAAATAGACATGAATGGAAACGTGCAAACCTTTAAAGCAAGGTTGGTAGCGAAAGGCTTTACTCAGAATCAAGGAATTGATTATGATGAAACCTTCTCGTTGGTAGCTATGCTTAAGTCAATTTGGATCTTACTTGCCATTGCAGCGTATTATGACTACGAAATATGGCAAATGGATGTCAAAACCGCATTCCTAAACGGATAACTTACTGTAGATGTCTATATAGTTCAACTGGAAGGTTTTGAAAATCCAGAGAATCCTAATAAGGTATACAAATTGAACAAATCAATTTATGGGTTAAAGCAAGCATCTAGAAGCTGGAATCTTCGCTTTGACCAGAAAATCAAAGAGTTTGGTTTTGTGAAGAATGAAGATAAACTGTGTGTCTACAGGAAGGCAAGTGGGAGCTATATCACTTTTCTGACTATGTATGTAGATGACATACTACTAATTAGAATACATATTCCTATGCTAAAAGACGTAAAGTCTTGGCTAGGTAAATGTTTCGAAATGAAAGATCTTGGTGAAGCCGCATATATTCTGGGAATAAAGATCTATAAAGATATATCAAAATGTCTTATAGGTTTAAGTCAAAGTACATATGTTGATAAGGTCATTCGACGCTTTTCAATGCAAGACTCTAAGAGAGGATCTTTGCCCATGGCACATGGAACCATACTGAACAATAAACAGTGCCCTCAGTCTGACGAGGAAAAGAAGAAAATGGAAAGAGTTTCATATGCTTCTGCCATTGGTTCCATCATATATGACATGCTATGTACTAGACCAGACGTATCGTACGCATTAAGCATGACTAGTAGATATCAACAGAATCCTGGTGAGAGTCACTGGACAGCTGTGAAGTACTTGAGAAGGACTAAGGATATGTTTTTGATATATGGAGGACTGGAAGAAGAACTAGTTGTAAGATGTTACACTGATGCTAGCTTCCAGACTGATCGAGATGATTCTCGATCACAGATGGGATTTGTGTTTATTCTGAATGGTGGTGTTGTCACTTGGAAAAGTATTAATCAAAGTGTTGTTGCTCAATCCACCACTGAATCAGAATACATTGTCGCTTCAGAAGCTGCAAATGAGGCCGCCTGGATGAAGAAGTTCATTGTTGATATCGGGGTAATGCCTGGCATTCAGAAACCAATCGAGATATTGTGTGACAACACTGGTGCCATTTCTCAAGCCAAGGAACCAAGGTCACACCACAGCACGAAGCACATACTCAGGTGATTTCATTATATTAGGGATATTCTGGAACAGGGAGACATCATGTTAAACAAAGTTCAAACAGATCAGAATCTAGCGGACCCATTCACTAAGCCTATGCCTCAATCTAAACATGAGGAGCATGCTGATAAGATAGTCCTTAGATTTGCTAGACAGTGGGTTTGATCTGTAATTTAGTATTTGGTGCTTTCGAACAATAAAGTTACATTTGTATTTTATTTTGATTTAATGGTTCAATGCATTACAAATAGATGTTTCTATGTTCGATATTTTATACATTTTAGAATCCTTGAATATTGTATTCTAAATGTCTATAGTCGATCAGATTCATGGGAATCAATCTGAATGTAAGACTATTGTGAATTAGATGATTGATTCATTTCGAATGAAAGTCCAAGTAGTTGGAGATCATATTCACAGATATTCATTAGAGAATTAATATTTGATGTAACTCGTTTCAAAACTATCTTCTTGTATCAAGGTCTTGAGAAGTTTTGAATATAGTAAGATCTATCGATCCTTCGACCCGAGGCACATATTAGAACTAAATTTGACTGAAGTTTGTTCTTTGACCATACCTAACGGTGTTCTGTGAAAGGTAGTAATACGTTTATGATTGGGATTAAATCTGAAGTTAAGTGGCAGTTGTACGTGACCAAAGGAATTTTGTTCTCCTTTGATCAGGAGTTGGACATTTTGGCGCCCTCGTTAATTCGAAATGGTATAAAATGCATGGCCATGCTCAAACTAAGAGTAGTTTGTTTAGACCACTTTGAATTGGTAACGAGAACAAGAATGGTTGAATAACATATGAGAAATGACTTGCATCCATGTCTCGTGTTCAATGAATGCCCTAAACAGAAAGGAAACATAGATATGTTTACCATGATTGTTGTACTTGGTTAAGTAAGAGTTACTTGAACACAAGAAAATAGTTGACGACTTTAATACGTCATACCTTACTTGGGGCAGTGAGATGCAGCTAGGCGTTCACCACTGTCTACGTTGAACCGATTAATTGATGAATCGTCCAAGTGGGAGATTGTTAGATATATGATATTCGATCGTCAATTAAGTCAACGTTACTATCAAAGTAAAATCCAAAGAGTTACAGCAAATTGATAATATGTAATTGTAAATATTATAGTTCACGAAAGACGATTTTATTGAACGACAAATAAATATTTAGAGAAATATTTTATTGGTGAATGTGTTAATTAATTATTTAGAGAAATAATTATTTACGGGAAATTAACGTTTAAAGTGTTAAACATTTGAAGGACTAAATTTTACTGATTATTTGTAATTAGTAAAATCCAGGGTTTAACAGTAATTAATAGTTAATTAACTGGGGATTAAATATTAATACCCCAGGTGTGCAGTCTTCAATTAGGGTGGTTATAAATATAACCTTAACTTGAAACCCTAGAGACAATTTTTGTTGCCTCCACCCAAACTTGTGCCCCCTTCCCTCTCTCGGTTTTCGTGTGACGCCACCACCACCGGGCCGCCAACGTCGTGCGCCGCGCTGCCTCCGTCGCAAGCCTCCGCCGCAGGTTTTCTCCGTGCAATCCGTTTGACATTTTGCTGCAGGTTTTGTGAATTGTCACTAGCGAGACGCCCGTTTTACCAAAGTGTTGCTATTTTTGTTAATCGTCAAAGGTATAAACGTTTTACCCGCTATGGTTGGTTTCAATTTATTGTTTATACACAAGTAATCGGATCACTGGCGGGATCCCGGTTTAGAACTGTTAATCGTAATAAATGCTACCACTGTCAAAATCTGATTTGATTATTTATTTATTTATTTAAAAGGTTTAAATAATTTCTTTTTTAAAAGTTAAAACTGCTACTTGGATTCCTAACAAAGTTATCATATGATGTTTGCGATATCATGATGGTCCCATACATTAACTCTCATACTGGCCTTGTATGAGGCAATATATGTTATGCGTCATGATACGCGTCATGATACTTCTAATACTCAAATCCCTCAAACCGTGCTTTGTTACCAACTTGAAACAACCTACTTTCATTTCTATATTTTATCAGAGTTATTATGTGGAAATCGGTCCCAAAATTTTCAAAACCTTGCCACAGTGGTGACATAGGCATATTTTATTATATAAAATATTGTTTTACATACAATATTACATTGTACAAGACCTGGGGATTGTCTTGCTCCGAAAGGCCAAATCCTCAGGAAGCTTCAATCACTTCGAGTGTCTTTCCCTAAAGTGTTTGGAAAATATTTTTACATTAGCTTAAGTTAAGTAAGTGTCACACCCCAACCGACGGCGGATTATACGATGGGACTGACACGGTTGTTCAAAAGCACATGATCAACTATTAAATAAGTTTCAATATTTATTCAACTATATTAATTATTCATTACAAGGAAATGAGAAACACATAGTTCAAAAGAAACATGACTTAATCAAAGCTTGAATTAAATATAACTAGGTCCATAGTCGTATATGATCAAGACTTGTCCTCAAACTAGTGCACCTGAAACATGTTAAGTAAATGTCAACTACAAGTAGTTGGTGAGTAACATAGGTTTTAACACCAACAAAAGTTGAAAATGATTTACAATTCATTATATCCATATCAAATCTAAGGCATAAATGTGAAAACATACAAGGTTTCAAGTGTATAATCAAGCCATGAAATATGAACAATGTATACACAATCCATCTGATTATGTTATGAAAGGTACCAAAATGTATACACAAATCCGCCAAGATTTGTGTTAAGTAATTAATCGGGTTCCCATATATATGATCATAATAAGTACTACCTTAGGCTTGCAACTCAAGTTAATGATTGTACTAAAAACATGAACACATGTAACACCAAGTAGTTTAGGATGTGAAGCACGTAGACCTTGCATAAGGACATAGTAATTGAATTGTACACAGTAAAGTATTGTAAACACGTTCCACCCTGAGTATTTGTAAACAAAAAGTAATGTAAAAGGGGCTTTGAAACTCACCTGTAATGAAGCTAGTAGGCTGTATGAATTGAAAATGAAAGGTAGGCTTCGTGAGGATTTCTTACAATTAACCTACACTGGTAATTGTATTCTAGGCTTAATGTACGTCTAATGGAGAAAGTAAAGAATTTTAAGTTTATTTGAGATTCTAGTGATTCTTAGAATTCGGGATCGGATATCGGATTTGTACAAGTTTTCAGTAATATATATGTTTATCACAAGTATTGAAATAATGATAAAGTAGTTTATATAGTTAATTAGAATTTCTAATTAAATATACAAGTATAGGATTTATAATAATAATACGTTTGAATTTATTTAATAACTACTCTAAGAATAATCAATAAATAAATTGTGGATTAGAAAAGGTTTAAATAATTGTTTTATGTAAATAAAATAATTATTTAAGTTACTTAAAGGATTTCTTTTAATTCAATATTAAATAAAAAAAATATTAAATAAATATTAATATAAGTAAGTTTAAAGAGATTAAATGGATTTGTATAATTATTTATCTAAAAATAATTATTTAAGTATTTCTATAAGTTTTTAAATGTTTTAAATAATTATTTTTTGCCAAATAATTATTTATATATTTCAAGAATTAGGTTAACAATGTTTAAATAAATATTTATAATTTGTTTTATAACCATTACTATCTTATAATTATAACAAAATAACTAGATTTATTTAAATAAATCATTTATATATTGTGTATTTAAGAATTATAATATTTATAGCATGTTTTTAATAAATTAAAATGAGTAAAGTATCATTTCATATTTTCTGTTTTTATAAAAGTTACTAAATATTTTTATAAGATTTATAAAAATTATTTCCGAATTTAAAACATTTATTTATGTATTAGAATAATCAAAAGGAAGGTTCTGGTTTAAAAACTGGCCACAACTGGCCTCGAACCCGGGTTGGTTCTTAGGGCACACACACGTGCAACCGCTAGACCACGGCTTATGCCTTGGTAAAGGACCACTACGTTTAAACTATAACTAACAATCCCAAACCCCCTTCGTCCCCAATTGAAACCCGTAAACCCTAACCACCCAAATTGACCCGCTAAGGCCATTGATAGACCTCGGAATCATAGGGCTTTCACTGCCTGGATTGAGACGAATCCAACGGTACTAGAATTACTTGAAATGGATAAGCAGAGGATGAGGTCAACTGAGATGCGCAGACCCGAGTTCTTAGACTGAGTTGGGTGTTCCAGAGACGAAATGAGATGCGATTGAGAGTATAGGGTGTTCGTAATGAGTCTCTTCGATGATTAGGAGCGTCAATTTATGTTCAATTCGGACTGAAATAGATCGAACGATTAAATGTAATTTAAGGGGTAGTCGGTTACGAGTTTGATAGTGATTAGTTCATGAATTCTCAATTAACTTCGAGGGATGATTCATTTGGATGACCTTAACGTTTGCCGTTTACGATTTTGCACGAAAACGGGTCAAAGGTTGAATTCGCAAATCATGGTCAGAAAACCGGGGTTGGCTCGGCTCGAACCCACGATCGAAATGGAAGGGGGAATCCGGATTTTATTTTTGAACATTTGCACTTTGGCCCCTAATGTTTCACGAACTTATCATTTTATGTACAAACTTAGGCTTAAGTTAAGTTAGGGTTTTTGAAATTGCAAAACCTACCCTGAACTTTTATAAAAGTATAAAATCATTAGATTTTATGAGTTTTTATAAAATCTAATAATCTTTGTATTATATTTAAATGTTAGTATAAAATCATTAGATTTTTATCATTTACAAAAATAGAATAAATTTTCTTTTAAACCATTTTCTTTGAAATTTATAAAATAACTTTTATAAATCCTATTTTATTTATAGAATTTATTTATAATTTAGTTTATTTGAGTTTATATATATATATATATATAGCTTAGTAAATACATAACATATATATATATGATTTATTTTTGAAGTTTAAACAATTATTTATATAATCCCTTATATAAATCTTTTTTATGTTTTGTAATGGAAACAATTGTACACAAATGCACTTATGTATGTATATATTCATGAGTTTAGAATGGATAACGAGATGGATAAATATGATAGCTTCCATTGAAATTGAAAAAAAAAATACAGAATAATGGAAATACAAGTACAAGAATGGTAAAATAAAGGCCGGAAAATCCTGAAAATTACAGTCACCCCTACTTTAAGGAATTTCGTCCCGAAATTGATTAGGAGGAGGGTCTAGGAAAGAGATGCGGGTATTTGGCTTTCATTTGATCCTCACATTCCCAAGTGAATTCTGGGCCACGTTTGGATTCCTAACGAACCTTGACGATTGGGATATGACTTCGCTTGAGTTGCTTAACTGCTCGATCCATAATCTCCACGGGTTTCTCCACGAAGTGCATAATCTCGTGAATGTGAACTTCGTCAAGTGGTATGTGAAGATTTCGTCGGCCAAGCATTTCTTTAAGTTCGAGACATGAAACGTTGGATGTACGTTGTTGAGTTCTTCAGGTAATTCTAGTTTGTAGGCTACCTTCCCAATCCTTTCAAGGATTTTCAAAGGACCGACATACCTTGGTGCAAGTTTTCCCTTATTTCCAAAACGAACCACACCCTTCCAAGGGGATACCTTGAGAAGAACAAGACCGCCAATTTGGAATTCCACGGGTTTTCGACGTTTGTCGGCAAAGCTCTTTTGCCGACTCCTTGCTACTTGAAGATTGTTACGGATTAACATGATTTTGTCGGAAGTCTCCTAAATATCGGGACCAGTGATTTGTGTTTCACCAATATCAGTCCAACAAATAGGCGAACGAAACTTCCGACCATAAAGCGAACTCGACTAAAGGTAGGTGTAAATCCCAATTTCCTTTAAAGTCAATGACACAAGCTCTAAGCATATCCTCGAGGGTTTGAATCGTTCGTTCAGATTGACCATCAGTTTGTAGATGGTAAGTCGTACTAAGATTCAGTTGAGTACCCAAAGCTGATTGCAAGGATTGCCAGAAGCGAGAAGTGAATCGTCCATCACGATCAGAAATAATGTTGAGAGGTACACCATGACGACTAACCACTTCATCAAAATAGATTCGAGCCAATTTCTCGGCTCGATAGTCTTCACGAAAGGGTAGAAAGTGAGCAGATTTAGTCAAACGACTAATGGTTACCCACATACTATCATAACCACGAGACGTATGTGGAAGCTTGGTTATAAAATCCATAGCAATACACTTCCATTTCCACACGGAAATCTCTGGTTGTTCAAGTAAACCAGACGGACGCTGGTGGTCGGCCTTTACCTTCAAACAAGTAAGGCACTTGGACACATATAGAGCAATGTCCTTTTTCATACCAAGCCACCAATACTGAGTACGAAGGTCCTTATACATTTTATCCGCACCGGGATGTATAGAATAACGAGTCTTGTGAGCCTCATTCATGAGAAAAGTACGAAGATTGTCACGGTCCGGAATCCAGATACGATTCAAAAAATAAAGTAACCCATTGGGTTTGGTTTTAAGTTGGAGTTTAGCACCACATGCCATCTCACTGTACATGTTTCCTTCACTGACCGAAAGATGTTGTGCCTCAAAGGTGCGAGTTTGAATGTCATTTTGGATTCTGATGTTGTGGATCTTGATAGATTATTTACGACTAAGAGCATCGGCTACGACATTCGCCTTACCAGGATGGTAACGAATAATGTAGTCGTAGTCGTTTAGAAGTTCAACCTAATGCCTTTGCCTCATGTTGAGTTCTTTTTTATTGAAGATATCTTGAAGACTCTTGTGGTCGGTGTAAACCACACACTTAGTGCCATATAAGTAGTGTCTCCAAATTTTGAGATCAAACACGACTGCACCCAACTCAAGGTCGTGCGTCGTATAGTTCTTCTCGTGGATTTTGAGTTGCCGAGACGCATAAGAAATCACTTTACCTCGTTGCATGAGAACACAACCAAGGCCTAAATTAGAAGCGTCACAAAAAAAAAGCAAAGTCATTGTTTCCATCGGGAAGAGTCAAGATAGGGGCTTCACACAATTTCTGCTTTAGTGTTTGAAACGCTTCCTATTGCTTTGGTCCCCACTCGTATGGTTTGCCTTTATGTGTTAAGGTTGTGAGTGGCACCGCGGTCTTTGAAAAGTTCGATATGAAACGACGATAATAGCCCGCTAAGCCGAGAAACGAGCGGACTTCTGTAGGGGTTTTTGGAGCTTGCCAGTTCTTCACTGCCTAAATTTTAGCGGGATCCATGTGAATACCCTTCTCGTTAACTATATGGCCCAGGAATTGGACTTCCTTTAGCCAAAATTCACTCTTGGATAACTTGGCATATACTTGTTCCTTCTTCAAGAGATCCAAAACTGATCTCAAATGTCCTTCGTGTTCCACTTTTGATTTTGAATAAATAAGAATGTCGTCACTGAAGATGATCACGAACTTGTCCAAGTAAGGTTTACACACGCGGTTCATGAGATCCATGAACACCGCGGGTGTGACATTTCAAAGATTTTCGTTGCGAAATTTATCGTGTAAATATTAACATTTTATTTCAAAACATATACACGTATATTTAATCAAATTTATACAAATCGGTGTATTGGCAAATTTCAATTTAGATATTTTTAATTTAAAAAAAAATATATATATATTTGAAGGTTATAAACTATATAAATCATGTTATCAAATTAGATAATTTATATAAATAAATCAATGGTTTTCAATTTTATTAACCATTCAAAATGATTGATTTTAAATAAAAACATAAGTTTTATAAAATTCTATATGCTTAAGTTTTATTTGGTTTTATACAAATAGGTATCTTATTTTATGGATTTAAACTAATTAGAAATTTATAAATTTTAAAACTAATATAAAATTTTATATAAAAATCTAAGTAAAAAAAAAAAAAAAAAAAAGAAGTTACATATTTAATAAAATAACCCATTTGAATAAGATGAATAACCTTATAAAAATTATTTATAATAATAATAATAAGTAAGTTTATAAAAACATTTAAAATATAATGTTAAAGTAAATTGATTTAAAAGAAATTAAATTAATTTATTTAATAAAAAGTTTAGGGTTCGTTTTGTAATTAACTAAACTAGAAGGTTTTAAAACTAAAATCGTTTGAGGGACTATTTCTGGACAAATGAAACCACAAGGATCCATCCGTAATTATTTTAAGGGTTGTTTCGAATTAAATCAAACCACAGGGACTAAACCTGCCATTTTCCTATTCGCGTTTCCGGTCACCCCCAACCTTGGTCCGGCGGTCCGAAGCTTTCTCCGGCGAACACCCCGACAGGGCTGTTCCCTGCACCTCTAATACGGCCCCGACAGTCAACCTCCACGCCTGTCGATGGTCTGGTTAGCTTCGTCTCGTCCAGACGAATGTTCAGGCATGCTCAATTGCTTGCCTTATTATCAGGTTTAGGCTCGACTATAAATAGCCATTAACGAACCTGTTCGAACTCGATGCCCCTCTTACACCCACTCTCACCCCAAATTGAAGGCACCATTGCATTCGTCGACTCTGAGTGAAGCTTGGACCAGGATATCAAGGCCTGATTCCACCCCGAAGTCTGATTCCCGTTTTGGACATTTCGATTCAAAAGTCTCTGCCGACCAAGCCCTTCGCGACTGGGTTCGAGCCTCGATTCGATTCCTGTACCTTCTGTTATCATCAGGTAACCTCCCCAAATCGAAATCACGGCAATAAACCGTTGATTACCGGGCAAACCAATGTCCTCGGACACGGTTTGCCGGTTGCCGAGGACCAGCGACCAGGGTCGCGTTTGTGTATATCAATTAAATGACACACACATAACCAGCGATGGGCAGTAGCCCGGCTGGTTATGCGTGTGTGGGTTTGTGTCAAAGGTCGCGGGTTCGATCCCGGTTAGCCTACGGCCAAATTTTTTTTATTTATTTTTAATTCTGTTTTCATTTATTTATTTTATTTAATTATCATAATACTCTTTTTATGCAATAAATACTAAAACGAGTCGGTTTACTCGTTCGTTTATTTTAAAATCAATTTAAACTATATTTTTATAAACCATCCCATTTATTTTATATATATATAAACTTATTAAAATACATTATAATATATATAAAATATCACATACTTTTATAAATCTTACAATATTTATATAAACTTAATTAATTACATTTTTAGACATAAAATATCCTATATTTTTATAAATCTTGTAATATTTTTATAAACTTACTTAATTACATTTTTAGATATAAAATGTCCATATTTATATAAATCTTGAAATATCTTTATAAACTCACTTAATTACATTTTTAAATATAAAATGTTCTATATCTTTTTATAAATCTTGTAACATTTTATAAACTTATTAAAATACATATAATATATAAAATGTCTCATTATTTTTATATGAACCTAGCATTATATTTTTTTTATTTTATGAACTTGTTTAAATAAATAAAGACTTTTCTTTTGTTATTATTATATAAATACATTGAATATAATAATACTTGTTTAAAACAATATATATATATATATATCCTTATAAGTTAAAGTTTTACAAAAAAACCCATTATCATTCTATTTCTATACTTTATACAAATAAATATTAAAGAAAATTATATTAGAGCCTATATACATTTAAATACAAATACACACCTATACGCAGACAATAATACCCATTTGTCTACATAGGGTATCAACGTGCTTAGGCTTCCGCATACTTATCACCTACGCGCGTGGAAAATACCCGCTTGCAAGGTGAGTTACATAGCCCCTATTTTTACATTTTTATACGTTTTGGGGTGAAACATTATACATGCTACTCACATTGTTTGTACGTGTTATACATGAGACTATATGTTTATTCTTTGGATGTACATACATTTAAACACAAGACAACCAACTGTAATATTGATAGATCTATTGTGCCTGACCAGCCCACCCGGTTAGGGTGTTTATTACTGCATACTCGGATATAACCGCGTGTTATATTCAATCATACCGGATATAGTGGGTAACTATATTCAAGCATACCGGACTTAGCTGTTGTGCTATGTTCAAGCGCGTCAAACTCGGTTTGAATTGTGATTTAAATAAATGTTACATCATATGCTATGTTTAACAAGATAAACAATGAGTTGCAAAACGATTTACAACTACTATTTACAGGAAATACTAAACCTATGTACTCACCAACTTTTTAGTTGACACTTGATTTAAATAATGTTTCAGGTTTGGATATGTGACTGCTTGCCGAAGATCTCTCCACTTAGGAACTATGGACCTAGTTAAATAAATTAATGTTTTGAACTAGACTAGGTTATTTGAAATGTATTGTATTTGGAACTTGTTGTCTTTAAATTAAATGAATGAATTATGCAACCTTTAGTTATCATGTGCTTTTGAACAATCATCACATTGTCCGCCTCGATGATTCCGCCATCGGTCGGGGTGTGACAGATTGGTATCAGAGCCATGGTTATAGGGAATTAGGTTATTAGACACAATGACCTAGACTATAACCCTAGGACTCCCTTTTATGTGTTATGTGCTAAATGATTAATTGCTATGTGAATTATTTGTAGTTAGGTATTATTTGAATTTTCCCAAGTTTGGTACATGAGACTTATACACATACATACAAGACTTTGATACATGATACATACTTTACATACACATTTGATCAACACACTTATGCAAACAAATACACTACAAATCCTTGTCCATACTCTCTCCTCATCCATATAAATTGCAACATTTCTACACATTTTATACACATAAACTCTCAATTCTACTAAAATCTTAAAATCTCGTCAACGACTTAATTTCTTGAAACCAGTAAAGGACACGTGCAATCTGGAAGGGTGACACCTGTACATTGGGTTTTCTGTCTAGGAAAGCATTTCGTATAAATCCAAATAAACGGACCCGTATGCTTTCCTGGGAATTCCTGACGTGAGTGTTTACCTATAGGCTAAAGCATGTCTCTTTGAAAGTTTTGAGGAATTATTTAACGTTGATAAGTCAATGTATTCGCAAGGATACAATCCGAACTTAAACTCAAAATCTGGGGACATTATAGCAAAATAGGAAAAACTAGACGAACATGCAAAACAAATCATTATTACGGGTGCACACGTAATAACAATTTGTAGTGCATGCAAGTCCCGGCAATTCCTATTACGCGAATAATGACCTATAACATCATGTTCTATCCGGAATAGATGACTTAGTTTCCCCCATCAACCTAGAATAAATACACATGCACTGGCACGCGTCATGATGAATCCCGTTTTTCTGCTTACATTATTTCCCGCTATAACTCATATATATCCATCTTATCTAAAATATCATTGTCTTTTCTTATGGTGTTAGAATGCCTCCTCGACATGCTAACTCTAGCAACTCCAACGTTGACCTTGCTGCACTACTTACTCAACTAGTAGGCCAAATGATCCAAGCTAACAACAATGGTAATGGGTCTAATACGCAAGGGAAGGGTGCAAACCCACCATACTGCACATTCAAGCATTTCAATTCTTGCAACCCCACCAAATTCTTCGGGACGGAAGGTGCTACTAGCCTTCTTCAATGGTTTGAAAGTATGGAGAGTACTTTCCTAAACAGCGGTTGTCCCGACGTCCTCAAAGTCCGTTATGCTGCCAGCGTCTTCCAAAAACGAGCACTCACCTGGTGGAACGGTGGGAAGCGTACTCGAGGCAACGAATCTGCTATGTCCTTGTCTTGGGACGAAATGAGACGACTTATGACTGACGAGTTCTGTCCTCGCAACGAAATGAGGAAGCTCGAAGCTGAGTTTTGGGATCTCACCCAAGATAGCGGAGAAAATTTGGCTTACACCACTCGTTTTCAAGAACTAAGTCTGCTCGTGCCCCACATGGTTACTCCCTTAGCACGGAGAATTGAGAAATACATAGGTGGACTGCCTATGCCAATCCAAGACACCGTATCGGGAAGTGATCCCTCCACTCTCGGGGACGCTATCCGTTTATCTGCTGTATTGACTGACAATCACGTCAAAGCGGGTACCTTATCTAGGAAGAGTACCAAGAAGGTGGTCGACAAAGCTGCTACTTCTGTGTCCGACAAAAACGAAGAGCTCAAATCTTCCCATCATGATAGGAAGCGCAAGGCCCAAAACTTTGCGGCCATCATTCCTGCCATACCTATGACCCAAGTTACTCCTACGGGTCAAATTCCGAGAAACTATGTAGGTTCATTTCCCCAATGCCCTACTTGCAAGTATCACCATGCCCCGCATGCTGCATGCCGTCTATGCTCAAAGTGTGGACGCTATGGGCACGTTGTTACTACTTGCCGTGCTCGCACTATCGTTAATCAAGCTACTCAAGGCAATCATTCAATGCCTCTCACTGTCACCTATGGACGGGCCTGTTACGAATGTGGAGACCCAAACCACTTTCGGAACCAATGTCCAAGACTTCAAAATCAAGGTGGTCCTCGTGGACGAGCCTTTAATATAAATGCTAACGAGACTCCGGCCAATGACGACACTGTTAACGGTACGTTCCTTTGTACACTATTTTTATACATCCGATTTATTCAATATTCATGCCAATAGAAAAATTGTGTCTCTTGCTTTTAACCAACTGTTTGCTAAACCATCAATCAATCTTGATAACTCGTATATCATGGAAATAGCGGATGGGAAATCCATTGCTATGAGTTTTATAACCCGTAATTGCATATAACAGCTATGCTATCACCATTCATCTCATTCCTATACTTTTGTGAGACAAACCTATTAGGTTTAAACTCGGTCATACAACTTGCTAGCTCTGTTAAAGTTTACCTAAATTGTTGAAGTTCCAAATCCTAGTAATTATGCGCGGGGAATCCCCGGTATATCAAAGGGGTGGTGGGTTAGCCGCTGGTACACCCTATACATAAACCCACTTGATATAACGAGTATAAACCGTGCATAAGTACTAAGAGGAGGACCGGATTTTAGAAAATGTTTTTGCAAAACTTGAAAATATGAACACCCGTGAGATGGAGTTTTAAAGGAAAATGCCATGTCACAAAGTGATTGGCACCAATATTGTTAAATCTGAGTTCTAGTAGTTTACACTCATGCATTGTACGAACAATTGTATGCATAAATCTCATTATACTATTAGATCAACTAATTGACAACTCGACTCGAATTAGCATCGTCATCCGTTATCATACGATATTTCCCCGCTGAATCTTTCTCTTGTGAAGTAATTCCATTCTAAGTCTATTGGCACCCCTTTTCCCGTTCCCATAACCTTCGCTAATCGAATTTCGGGACGAAATTCCTTCAACTTGGGGAGACTGTGACATTTCAAAGATTTTCGTTGCGAAATTTATCGTGTAAATATTAACATTTTATTTCAAAACATATACACGTATATTTAATCAAATTTATACAAATCGGTGTATTGGCAAATTTCAATTTAGATATTTTTAATTTAAAAAAAAAATATATATATATTTGAAGGTTATAAACTATATAAATCATGTTATCAAATTAGATAATTTATATAAATAAATCAATGGTTTTCAATTTTATTAACCATTCAAAATGATTGATTTTAAATAAAAACATAAGTTTTATAAAATTCTATATGCTTAAGTTTTATTTGGTTTTATACAAATAGGTATCTTATTTTATGGATTTAAACTAATTAGAAATTTATAAATTTTAAAACTAATATAAAATTTTATATAAAAATCTAAGTAAAAAAAAAAAAAAAAAAAAGAAGTTACATATTTAATAAAATAACCCATTTGAATAAGATGAATAACCTTATAAAAATTATTTATAATAATAATAATAAGTAAGTTTATAAAAACATTTAAAATATAATGTTAAAGTAAATTGATTTAAAAGAAATTAAATTAATTTATTTAATAAAAAGTTTAGGGTTCGTTTTGTAATTAACTAAACTAGAAGGTTTTAAAACTAAAATCGTTTGAGGGACTATTTCTGGACAAATGAAACCACAAGGATCCATCCGTAATTATTTTAAGGGTTGTTTCGAATTAAATCAAACCACAGGGACTAAACCTGCCATTTTCCTATTCGCGTTTCCGGTCACCCCCAACCTTGGTCCGGCGGTCCGAAGCTTTCTCCGGCGAACACCCCGACAGGGCTGTTCCCTGCACCTCTAATACGGCCCCGACAGTCAACCTCCACGCCTGTCGATGGTCTGGTTAGCTTCGTCTCGTCCAGACGAATGTTCAGGCATGCTCAATTGCTTGCCTTATTATCAGGTTTAGGCTCGACTATAAATAGCCATTAACGAACCTGTTCGAACTCGATGCCCCTCTTACACCCACTCTCACCCCAAATTGAAGGCACCATTGCATTCGTCGACTCTGAGTGAAGCTTGGACCAGGATATCAAGGCCTGATTCCACCCCGAAGTCTGATTCCCGTTTTGGACATTTCGATTCAAAAGTCTCTGCCGACCAAGCCCTTCGCGACTGGGTTCGAGCCTCGATTCGATTCCTGTACCTTCTGTTATCATCAGGTAACCTCCCCAAATCGAAATCACGGCAATAAACCGTTGATTACCGGGCAAACCAATGTCCTCGGACACGGTTTGCCGGTTGCCGAGGACCAGCGACCAGGGTCGCGTTTGTGTATATCAATTAAATGACACACACATAACCAGCGATGGGCAGTAGCCCGGCTGGTTATGCGTGTGTGGGTTTGTGTCAAAGGTCGCGGGTTCGATCCCGGTTAGCCTACGGCCAAATTTTTTTTATTTATTTTTAATTCTGTTTTCATTTATTTATTTTATTTAATTATCATAATACTCTTTTTATGCAATAAATACTAAAACGAGTCGGTTTACTCGTTCGTTTATTTTAAAATCAATTTAAACTATATTTTTATAAACCATCCCATTTATTTTATATATATATAAACTTATTAAAATACATTATAATATATATAAAATATCACATACTTTTATAAATCTTACAATATTTATATAAACTTAATTAATTACATTTTTAGACATAAAATATCCTATATTTTTATAAATCTTGTAATATTTTTATAAACTTACTTAATTACATTTTTAGATATAAAATGTCCATATTTATATAAATCTTGAAATATCTTTATAAACTCACTTAATTACATTTTTAAATATAAAATGTTCTATATCTTTTTATAAATCTTGTAACATTTTATAAACTTATTAAAATACATATAATATATAAAATGTCTCATTATTTTTATATGAACCTAGCATTATATTTTTTTTATTTTATGAACTTGTTTAAATAAATAAAGACTTTTCTTTTGTTATTATTATATAAATACATTGAATATAATAATACTTGTTTAAAACAATATATATATATATATATCCTTATAAGTTAAAGTTTTACAAAAAAACCCATTATCATTCTATTTCTATACTTTATACAAATAAATATTAAAGAAAATTATATTAGAGCCTATATACATTTAAATACAAATACACACCTATACGCAGACAATAATACCCATTTGTCTACATAGGGTATCAACGTGCTTAGGCTTCCGCATACTTATCACCTACGCGCGTGGAAAATACCCGCTTGCAAGGTGAGTTACATAGCCCCTATTTTTACATTTTTATACGTTTTGGGGTGAAACATTATACATGCTACTCACATTGTTTGTACGTGTTATACATGAGACTATATGTTTATTCTTTGGATGTACATACATTTAAACACAAGACAACCAACTGTAATATTGATAGATCTATTGTGCCTGACCAGCCCACCCGGTTAGGGTGTTTATTACTGCATACTCGGATATAACCGCGTGTTATATTCAATCATACCGGATATAGTGGGTAACTATATTCAAGCATACCGGACTTAGCTGTTGTGCTATGTTCAAGCGCGTCAAACTCGGTTTGAATTGTGATTTAAATAAATGTTACATCATATGCTATGTTTAACAAGATAAACAATGAGTTGCAAAACGATTTACAACTACTATTTACAGGAAATACTAAACCTATGTACTCACCAACTTTTTAGTTGACACTTGATTTAAATAATGTTTCAGGTTTGGATATGTGACTGCTTGCCGAAGATCTCTCCACTTAGGAACTATGGACCTAGTTAAATAAATTAATGTTTTGAACTAGACTAGGTTATTTGAAATGTATTGTATTTGGAACTTGTTGTCTTTAAATTAAATGAATGAATTATGCAACCTTTAGTTATCATGTGCTTTTGAACAATCATCACATTGTCCGCCTCGATGATTCCGCCATCGGTCGGGGTGTGACAGCGGGTGAATTGGTTAGGCCAAATGGCATTACCATGAACTCATAATGATCGTACCTCATACAAAAAGCTATTTTTGGAATATCAGATTCAAGAACTCGTAACTGGTGGTAACCAGAATGAAGATCGATTTTTGAGAAACAAGTCGAGCCTTGGAGTTGATCAAACAAATCATCAATTCTTGGAAGTGGATAACGGTTCTTCACAGTAAGCTTGTTGAGTTCCCGATAGTCGATACACATACGAAAAGAACCATCCTTCTTCTTAACAAATAAGACGGGTGCTCCCCAAGGAGAAACACTAGGAAGAATGAAACCTTTGTCGAAAATTTCTCAAAGTTGGCTTGAAAGTTCTTGCATTTCTGTGGGTGCAAGATGATAGGGTGACTTAGCCACGGGATTTGCTCCTGGCACTAGGTCAATACGGAATTCAACTTAACACGCGGGTGGAAGACCGGGTAGGTCTTCGGGAAATACTTCCGGAAAATCTTTAATCACGGGAATGTCTTGGAGACTTTTGCCCTTGTCTCTCCGCTCCACAATATGGGCCAAGAAAGCCACACACTTCTTTCGTAAGTACTTTTGCGCGGTGGTACAAGACATAAGCTTGAGTCCTTTAGATGGTTTCTATAGACGTTCAAAATATTGACCGAGACGAGGGATACGAATATTCTTGTCAAAGCAAACAACTTCAGCATGATGCTTGGTTCCCCAATCCACGCCTACTATGATATCGAAACCTCCGAGAGCCATAGGAATTAGATCAATTGAGAAGAAATAGTCATTCAAGTTAAGGGTACAATTTCTAATGATGGTGTCACAAGTAACAGAATATCCATCTGCTACTATTATATCGAAGGATTTGTCTAATTTAGTTCGACTCATCGCAAGTTGTGGTTCAAATTCAAAAGACACGAAACTCCTATCAGAACCAGTATCAAATAGGATAGAAGCATATTGATGATTAATTGGATGTGTACCGTTCACCACATCATTGTTGGCTTGAGCCTCGTTGACATTAATGTTAAAGGTATATCCACGAGCTACGGGATTTGCATTCCCCTGATTCATGTTTCCTTGGTTCATGTTGGCTTGATTAACAATAACCAACCTAGGACAATGGTTTCTGAAATGATTAGGGTCACCGCACTCGTAACAAGCATGACCCTGGGTAATAGCAGCAGGAGTAGGGACAATAGGTTGGTTGACTTGGTTAACTTGTGGAACAACACGACAGGTGTTAGCCATATGCCCATAACGTCCACAAGTGGTACATGGACGACATGGCACATTAGTCGTATGATGGTGCTTGCTGGTGTTGCACAAAGGTAGAGTCCCTCCATAAGGCTTCTTATTGGGGTTGTAAGCATTAGGGGCTGCTTGGGCTAAAGGTGCAGCATGAGTGATTATAGCAAAATTCCTGCCCTTCCGCTTCTTGCCATTGAAAGAAGACTCGGCCTTGACTTCTTTGGTGGGTTTCGTAGTAGTTTTCTCAACGGTTTTCTTTGCACCCTTTTTAGACAAAGTCCACGCCTTAACATGGTTATCCATCAACGTAGCAGCAATACGGTTTACTTCCTCAAGTGTGGTTGGATTGCTACCCAAGACGGTATCTTGGATTTGCATAGGTAGACCATTGATGTACTTTTTAATAGACCTTGCAAGAGGAGTGACCATGTGAGGCACGAGGAGGCAAAGTTCATGAAAACGTGTGGTATAGGCAAGGCTTTCACCACTTTCCTACTTGAGATCCCAGAACTCAGTTTCTAGCTTTTTAATCTCATCACGAGGACAAAACTCTTCAGTCATAAGTGGCTTAACCTTAGCCCAAGGTAGAGCCATTGCAACTTCCAAACCACGGGTACGTTTTTCCCCGTTCCACCAAGTGAGTGCCCTCTTTTGAAAGACACTAGTAGCAAAGCGAACCTTTAGGTTCTCGGGACGGTCAGCATTGATAAAAGTACCCTCAATACTTTCGAACCATTGGAGAAGTCCAGTGGCTCCTTCACTCCCATAGTACTTGGTGGGGTTGAATGAGTTGAAATGTTTGAATGTGCACGGGGGATTGGCATTTCTTGGATTTGCACTCTGATTCAGTTGGTTGACCATGGTTGGTAAAACTGCAGCCATTTGTTGGACAATCATGGCAGTGAGGTTGTCCCTTCGTTGACGATGAGGAGGCATTCTACAATAGTAAAACACAAGAAAGAATGAATAGGAAATTCAAATGATATGAATCATTAATAAGAGTTTGTAATAAAATCATGAGATATTTAATAAAACATTGGATGGCACCCATTCAATTTACATCACCAAATGGATACGTTGACTTATCAAAAATATTTTAAGTTCACCTAATATTCGAGAAGTTGTGCTTTAGCCTATAAGTGGACACTCATCCCAAGAATTTCCAGGAAAGCATAACAGGTCCAGCGGTTGATTTGGATTTATATGAAATGCTTTCCTAGACAGAATTTCCCAGAATACAGGCATCCACCCTTACGGATTGCACAAGTTCTCATTCATTATTTAGAATTTACATACTTTTGACGAGAATTTCATTTTGGGTTAGACTTTTAAGTCTAAGAGTGTGTATCAAGTAATCCATGTAGTTTCAAGTAATTTCATGTAGTTCCTTGAAGTTGTTGTTCATGTATTTACACCACGTAGATAGAAATAGGTAGATGTAGATAGGTATGGATAAATGGATAAGGTTTATGTAAGGATAAATGTAAGTATGTGTGTGTAAAGACTTAGGAATAGAATAAGAGTAGAGTGGATTTCCTAATATAGGACACGAGTCAAACTCATGTTTTGGACTCCTATGTTATAGGCTAGGTCATGTGTAACTAATAACCTAATTCCCTATAACCATGGCTATGATACCAATCTGTCACACCCCGATCGACGTCAGATTATACGTCGGGGTTGACACGGTTGTTCAAAAGCACATTATCAACTATTAAATAAGTTTCAATATTTATTCAACCATATTAAGTATTAATTACAAGGAAATGAGAAACACATAGTTCAAAAGAAACATGACATAATAAAAGCTTGAATTAAATATAACTAGGTCCATAGTCCTATATGATCAAGACTTGTCCTCAAACGGGTGCACCTGAAACATGTTAAGTAAATGTCAACTACAAGTATCAAATCTAAGGCATAAAGGTGAAAACATACAAGGTTCCAAGTGTACAATCAAGCCAAGAAATATGAACAATGTATACACAATCCATCTGATTATGTTATGAAAGGTACCAAAATGTATACACAAATCCACCAAGATTTGTGTTAAGTAATTAATCGGGTTCCCATATATATGATCATAATAAGTACTACCTTAGGCTTGCAACTCAAGTTAATGATTGTACTAAAAACATGAACACATGTAACACCAAGTATTTTAGGACGTGAAGCACATAAACCTTGCATAAGGACATAGTAATTGAATTATACAAAGTAAAGTATTGTAAACACGTTCCACCCCGAGTATTTGTAAACAAAAAGTAATGTAACAGGTGCTATGAAACTCACCTGTAATAAAGCTAGCAGGCTGTATGAATTGAAAATGAAAGATAGGCTTCGTGAGGCTTTCTCACAATTAACCTACACTGGTAATTGTATTCTAGGCTTAATGTACGTCTAATGGAGAAAGTAAAGAATTTTAAGTTTATTTGAGATTCTAGTGATTCTTAGAATTCGGGATCGGATATCGGATTTGTACAAGTTTTCAGTAATATATATGTTTATCACAAGTATTAAAATAATGATAAAGTAGTTTATATAGTTAATTAGAATTTCTAATTAATTATACAAGTATAGGATTTATAATAATAATACGTTTGAATTTATTTAATAACAACTCTAAGAATAATTAATAAATAAATTGGGGATTAGAAAAGGTTTAAATAATTGTTTTATGTAAATAAAATAATTATTTAAGTTACTTAAATGATTTCTTTTAATTCAATAATAAATAAAAGAAATATGAAATAAATATTAATATAAGTAAGCTTAAAGAGATTAAATGGATTTATATAATTATTTATCTAAAAATAATTATTTAAGTATTTTTATAAGTTTTTAAATGTTTTAAATAATTATTCTTTGCCAAATAATTATTTATATATTTTAAGAATTAGGATAATAATGTTTAAATAAATATTTATAATTTGTTTTATAACCATTACTATCTTATAATTATAACAAAATAACTAGATTTATTGAAATAAATCATTTTTATATTGTGTACTAGGTTAGAATCCCGTGTCATACACGGGTTGAATAAATGTAATGTTATATACTTAATAATAAAAAAATTTATGTTTTTATAAGCCCGTGTATTACACGGGTTGAATACAATATAATGTAATCTGTTAACACATACACTCACTAAAATGAAACAATGTGAATACGTAAATACATGATTAAAAAGTTTTTATTTGGATCTTAGATGGCTATAAAATTGTTTTCAGTTTGTAGAATTCATAAAAATATGATAGAACAATTTAATTGATGATAAACACAGTTTTAAATTTAAAAAATCTGTACATAAAAATTGAAACAAATAATTAATTTAGTTGCCTAAAATAGTGGAGTTGATTATTAATAGGAGAGAGAGGCGGGAAAATGAGAATGTGGAGGCCTAGAAATGTGACAAGTGTCTCTCTCAAAACCTTTATTTATTATTATGTATAGATTTAAGAATTATAATACTTATAGCATGTTTTTAATAAATTAAAATGTATAAAGTATCATTTCATATTTTCTGTTTTTATAAAAGTTACTGAATATTTTTATAAGATTTATAAAAATTATTTCCGAATTTAAAACATTTATTTATGTATTAGAATAATCAAAAGGAAGGTTCAGGTTTAAAAACCGGCCACAACAGGCCTCGAACCCGGGTTGGTTCTTAGGGCACACACACGCGCAACCGCTAGACCACGGCTAATGCCTTGGTAAAGGACCACTGCGTTTAAACTATAACTAACAATCCCAAACCCCCTTCGTCCCCAATTGAAACCCGTAAACCCTAACCACCCAAATTGACCCGCTAAGGCCATTGATCGACCTCGGAATCATAGGGTTTTCACTGCCTGGATTGAGACGAATCCAACGGTACTAGAATTACTTGAAATGGATAAGCAGAGGAAGAGGTCGACTGAGATGCGCAGACCCGAGTTCTTAGACTGAGTTGGGTGTTCCAGAGACGAAATGAGATGCGATTGAGAGTATGGGGTGTTCGTAATGAGTCACGTCGATGATTAGGAGTGTCAATTTATGTTCAATTCCGACTGAAATGGATCGAACGATTAAATGTAATTTAAGGGGAAATAGGTTACGAGTTTGATAGTGATTAGTTCATGAATTCTCAATTAACTTCGAGGGACGATTCATTTGGATGACCTTAACGTATTGTTGTTTACGATTTTGCACGAAAACGGGTTAAAGGTTGAATTCGCAAATCATGGTCAGAAAACCGGGGCTGGCTCGGCTCGAACCCACGATCGAAATGGAAGGGGGAATCCGGATTTTATTTTTGAACATTTACACTTTGGCCCCTGATGTTTCACAAACTTATCATTTTATGTACAAACTTAGGTTTAAGTTAAGTTAGGGTTTTTGAAATTGCAAAACCTACCCTGAACTTTTATAAAAGTATAAAATCATTAGATTTTATGAGTTTTTATAAAATCTAATAATCTTTGTATTATATTTAAATGTTATAAATATAAAAAGATGGATTTTTATCATTTACAAAAATAGAAAAAAAAATTCTTTTAAACCATTTTCTTTGAAATTTGTAAAAGAACTTTTATAAATCCTATTTTATTTATAGAATTTATTTATAATTTAGTATTTTATAAGTTTATATATATATATATATATATATATATATATATAGGCTTAGTAAATACCTAACATATATATGATTTATTTTTGAAGTTTAAACAATTATTTATATAATCCCTTTTATAAATCTTTGTTATGTTTTGAAATGGAAAAAATTATACACAAATGCACTTATGTATGTATATATTCATGAGTTTAAAATGGGTAACGAGATGGATAAATATTATAGCTTCCATTGAAATTGAAAAGTACAAAATACAGAATAATGGAATACAAGTACAAGAATGGTAAAATAAAGGCTAGAAAATCCTGGAGATTACAGTAGGTACACTGCCTTTTTGTTATGGAACCCTTTAAGTTCCTTATTCAAGTTTCACCAGGCATACATGCCCTCGTGACCATCATCGGACGTACCTCAAGTCACGTTATTTGTTGATTTTACACAAGACCCGCCCCATAGGCTGGACATCTTGATTATAAGGCCCGCCTCATAGGCTAGAAACCTTATTTATTATTTTATAAGGCCCGTCCCATAGGTTGGACACCTCGTTACATCCTCAAGACCCTCCCCGTAGGCTGGACATCTCATTACATTCATTCCTTTCGAGATCCGCCCCGTAAGTTGGACATCTCATTTCATTGGGACCTTAAGTGTCATAGACTCACAGCCTCCCTATTTATCAAGCATTTATTTATAACATTCATTTTCACTTTTATCATGCACACTTATGCTTGGTCCACCGTTGATGTAGTGCGAAGCACACATCTTTATTCCTAATGTTTTATGCATTTTTGGTTAGTTTTATCTTCGTTTTTAGTCGTTTAAGTCTGTATTTGAGTCTATGTTGTGTTTTCAGGAGCTAGTGTGGAGTACAAGTGAATATCATGAAGAGAATGAGCAAGAGAAGAAAGTCCATGGGTTAGATTTGTCCCTCAGGAAGTTGTACATTAGGCTTTTTAGGTTATACATATAGGTTATTTAGATCTTAAACCATATATGTAGCTTATTTATGTCTAAATTTTGGGTAAATGATGCTAGAAACCTATAAGAAATATACTAAAAATTTATATAAAAAATTGCGCCTCGCATACGAAAAGCGATGCACCTTTGCGCTTGGCGCTTTGTGCCTTAGTTTTGGACCTTGTTGCTTTTGTGCGCTTCTCGCTTTTTAAAACCAAGATTATTCTCGTAATAATATAAATTTTTGAATAAAATAATGTAGAAGGTTTTATACATTAAAATACACTGGCTGGTCAGTTCGTCCCATTTCACATATTTACTTTGAAGCTTTTTTGTCACCCATTTGAGTCATTGAGAAAAAACGAAGCACGACACCTTCATAAGTAAATGGATCGAAATTGGAACGTCTATGATTTGTGTTCTATTAATCTCGTAAGCTTGATATTTAACTCTGCTATAGCAAGGATAGTTTTTTATGGTATCATCAAAGGACTTCAAAACGGTTGCCAACTTTAAGGTTTTAAAGGGTGTTGGATGTGCATTTAAATTGATTATTGGAGTTTGATGTTACAATAACAGGATTGGAGTGTATGGGTAAAACTGGTGATTTTCTGATTATATGGGGTCAAAATAATTGTATTTGGTGAAAATAGTAATAAGTAGCCATTATAAATTGATTAGTAAGATAAATGTGAACTTAACTGTTTATCCTGAGCTCTAATCAACTGATTATCTTATCCGATGTTCTTCTTTCAAGCATTATAATCGCTTTGAAAATGCACATCCAAAAACACCCTTAAATAGTGGTCAAGATGCATTAATTGCTACACTCGCTGCTTCATTGTACATGTGGTAGTTTGCACCCATTACTTATGAACGAGCTGATTCGATTTACTTTTACATCTAATAAACCAAACAGGTGAAATTAAAAAAGTGATCAAAAGGAAAAGGAACAAAAGTTCTTTAAAGTGTATTTTAATGCATATTACCTCCTAAATTGTTTTATTCAAAAAAGTATATTATTATTGAAATAATACAGTTCTTGTAATAATGCTGATTATTCCGTCACCTGAAGAGGTGAAGAAGATTGATTGGAGAGCTCGATTTGCTGAAATCGATGCTAGGTTGATAAAGGAGCCCGAGTTGAATGTTGTTTCGACGAGAAGTAGAAGGGCAGAAGAGAAGTAGAGCCCACTGGTAGTAGAAGAAGAAGAGCTGGTGGACGAGGAGATAGTTATGGAGAAGCCCGCCGAGAAGGCGGAGGAGAAGAAGAGTGGGGGTGAGATTAAGACCCCCGAGATTGACTTGAGTCGTGTTCCCTACCCAGTGCGCTTGCTACCATATACGAATGCTAGGGAATAGAGTACTTTCCTTGATATGTTTAAACAACTCAAGGTCAATCTCTCATTTATAGAGGTCCTCCTGCACAAACCTAAGTATGGCAAATTCGTGAAAGATCTTCTTTCCAACAAGAAGAAGCTAGAGGGGATCTCTGATGTCTCACTTAGTGAGCAATGTTCTACAGTGGTTCAGAACAAACTTCCGGAGAAGATGGCGGATTCGGGTCGTTTCACGATCCCGTGTTTGCTTGGCGGTTTGCCTCTACACCACGCGTTGGCTGATCTGGGTGCTAGCGTCAATATGATGCCTTATTCTATCTATAAGCAGCTAGACCTAGGTGAACCGCAGCCGACGCGCATGTGCATATCCTTGGCTAACCGTTCAGTCAAGTATCCACGGGGAATTGTGAAAAATCTTCTAGTGAAAGTGGGCAAATTTGTCTTCCCCGTGGACTTCGTTATTCTAGACATGGAGGTGGATGACAGAGTCCCCCTCATCCTCGGGCGCCCATTCTTGCGCACTACCAAGGCAGTAATCGATGTCTTTGACAGGAAACTCACACTTCGTGTAGGGGATGAGTCGGTTATATTTGATGCCACACAGTCCGTAAAGGATGTTGGCGAGCATAGCCACTCTGTGTGCATGGTTGATACCTTCATGGACTACCAGCATGACTCCGATCCAATGTTAGAAGTTGGTGAACTCGCCCCGAATTCAGAAAAACCATCTGATTGGGCGGTAGAATTAGAGAAGTTGTTGGAAGAGCCGGAAGATTACGACGATGAGATGCCTGATGATCTACGTGGTATGATGGCAGAGCTAGATGCAATCATAGGCAAAACCTCAAGTGTGGGGAAGTTGGAAGAAGTTGTAGAGGATCCCGGAGGTCCGGGGGAAGGTTTAGAGGTCCCACATATAGAAAATCGCATTCCTGAACCACTACACATCACCATTGTGCTTTATGAGGGGAGAACCGTTGATCCGACCCCTAGTTCTAGTGTTCCTAGGGCTAGGCCACCCCGTAAGAGAACCTGCGCGTTAATAGATTCATCTAGGGTGAGGGTAGTGAAAACCTCAAGTGTGGGGACGTCTAGGGGTGACAAATTACTTGGTTGTTTGATGCATATTACATTCGGATCGGGTAGATTTAAGCTGTGGTGGAAGGATCTGTGTGCAAAATATGTTCTAAGTTCATGGTTTAATAAGAGTGTGAAATTGCTGAGTTGGTGTAAGACCGGGAGGCCACAAGGGATGAAGGCGGTACCATTTAGAATCAAATAGAAGCCCCTGATAGGCTTGTTTGATTATCGGGCAAGTGCCCGGGATGTAGAGTTTGTAAGCTTTTTTGGGTATGATTCCATGTCTTTTCTATGTTTTCCGGTATTGTGTTTTGTGTGTGTCATGTCTTGCATGGATTCGCGCTTGATTCGGTGAGGAAAATCATTGGGAACGAAGTTCCAGGTATGTTTACATATGTTTTTATGCATGGAAAGAGTTTTTAAGGAATTTAGGTGAAGAAGGATTTTTAAGGGTCAAAAATATTCTAAGTATAAAATTGAATTTTTTATCTTAACTTTCTGTGATGGATACTCCCTCGCAGTACGCGAAGGTTGAACAAAAGTCTCTCGAGGTAAGCGAGAGACAAAAAATGTCAGCCGGCTTGTAACTCAGTCCCTCGGGGTACGCGAGGGATTATGCTTAGCTTTTCGCGGTACGCGGGGCCCCTCTGAAAAATCCCTAATTCACTTGGTTTCCCATGGTTTCCCATACCCGTTTTCCATACCCACCATCCATTACTCATCATTCCTACCATCATATCATCACCATCATTCATCATCATTATCAATCATTCACCCATAACCTACTTGGGGAAACGAGAGACCTTTCGTCACCGATGACCCACCTTGTCGTGGTTTTTATGTCTAGGTTATTGCCGCACATCGGGTACGTGTTCTTGCATATCTATCCAGAGTCAGTTTAAGTCAGTGAGTCTTTTATTTATGTCAGTTTAATGCTTCGGGTTTGTTGTGAGGTTTATTTTGCAAGGTATTATTCATCCTGCCCGTACTCAATCTCCATTCGGGCGGGACCGATGCTTCAATCACTGTGTAAAAGCAACCCAACAGAGTGTGCAACCGTGACCGAAATGCTATACGGTGCGCACACAAGGAAGAACGAAGCTGGATAGACTTGTTTGCATCTTCATTACCAGCTAAGTCGCTTCCTGTTTTTATTTTTTGCATTTTTATTTTTACTTTTGTTTTGCTTCACATTGAGGACAATGTGTCTTTCAAGTGTGGGGATGTGAGTGTTTGGTTTGTTTAGTTTTAGTTAGTTTGTTTTTTTTGTTTAAAAAATTCCCAAAAATACAAAAAAAATAATTTTTTTTTTGAAAAATGTCCTTGGAAATAACTGCATATACTTGGAAAATGATAGTACAACTGGATCTTGTTTGGGTTTAAATGATTAAATAATTGAAAACGTGTCTAAATTGTGATGTTTTGGTAGACCCAGCCAGCTAGTAAAGCTTAAAAATACTGTTTATGTTGTTTAGGAATTAATTGAATTTTAAAATCATGATATCTTGTGGGTACTCATCTTAGGGTGTCGATAATAGTGAAACTGTCAAAATAGGGTGATAGGTACCACGTTAAGATAAAATTTAGAGGTTTTTGAAATTTTTGGCACACCATTCTCTTTTTATGAGAATAAATCCGAGTTTGGTGGCGCCTGCATCCATAAATACATAATTCTTGCAACTGGGTTGATTCTTATGTGCTTCATTGATATGACTTAGTCTATGTGTTACCTTTCTGGATAGTGACTTGGTTTAAACGCCTCTAGATGAAGTTTAATTTGCTTATTAATGCTCATATTTCCATCCATTCATTCATATTTCATCTGATTTCTAAAACCTGTAAATTTTAGTTTAACGTGGTAGGGTAAATCTATATGGTTTGATCTGTGCCTAAACATGACCGTGAGACGGGATTAGGTAGATCTGTAACTGTTAAGTGTGAGTCACATAGATTGAATGATATGCTTGGTAATGTAATATTAGAACACGTAACGGGGGCTAGATAGTTGGTGCTTGGGTTTAATCAGACAGAAATACTAATTATTGCTTTTTAACGTGTGAGTATATTGAACCGTGAATTGCTAACTGATGTTAAAGTTAGATTTCAGTTATGATTCCATTGCAGACTTTTTCTAGGACGAAAAAAGGTTAAGTGTGGGGATGTTTGATGTAGTGCAAAGCACACATCTTTATTCCTAATGTTTTATGCATTTTTGGTTAGTTTTATCTTCGTTTTTAATCGTTTAAGTCTGCATTTGAGTCTATGTTGTGTTTTCAGGAGCTCATGTGGAGTACACGTGAATATCATGAAGAGACCGAGCTAGAGAAAAAAGTCAAGGGTTCAAAAGTAAAAAAAGTTGAAATTCCAACCTTTCGCGGTACGCGAGAGAGGAAGAGAGGAGATTCGTGGTACGCGAGGATCTTCAGAAACCCGCGCGACTATTTTGTTCCTCGCGGTACGCGAGGAACCCAACCCACTTCTTTGTGGTACGCGGGAGATGGAAATTCCGCAAAACCCTAGTGTTCTTAATTAATTAGAATTTGATAGCCATAATTGAGAGAGTTCGATTTCCAGCCGTTTAAGGAGCATTCTAGGGCGATTTTGGGAGAAAGAAGGTCAATACAAGTGCAAGATCAAAGCTTTTGGATTCCGGGTTCGTTGTAATAGCGTTCTAGGTTTTCAGGTTTGAATCTTTGTGTTTAAATTCTGTGTTTGAACCTATGTTTTGCTTGATTACTTCTGTTTTGATGTGTTTGAGTATGATCCTAGACTAAAACATTAATAATGCCTAGGTCTAACGATGAATATTTGTTAAAGTCTCAATCTTTTATCGGTTTTGGATTCGTATGATGGTTTTATGATTTTGTAAATAATTTTGAGTTAGTATTTATGATGAATATGCATGCTTTGATCTGATCTAATGTTTGATTTCAATTCTGTGCGTTGATTGTGGTTGTCTGCCAGTTCAAACAGCGTATCCTGGTCGTAGATCTTAGGGTTTGTGATTATGGTGGTTTGCTAGACGTAGTAGCCATAGGAGTTGTCATTAATGACTGATTAGAGTTAAGTGTTCTTCCTAGTTAAATACCCGAGAGGTGAGAATTAGTTGTCTAGTCTTCATCATTAGGAATCCGAGTGTTAACAGTCTGAGAGGACGTTAGTATTAGGTGTCTAGTGATTGTTGCTAGGTTAAATCATAGTTGTTATCCAGAGATTACCCCGTGCATTCTTTGAATGTAGTGTGGACAATGAGACTGAGATGTAATCTGTCCTGTGGGTACTTTATCATTGTTGGAAATACCCGAGAGGTGATCTAACCATCTGGTGAGTTTAGTACACTTTAGGTAGCTTAGTTGGTGACACCCTGAGAGTGATTAGGGATCCACTAGGTAGTCTTTAGTTGTCATCTTTAGAAACCCAGATCCATCATAGTTTCCAGAACCGGTAGAAGTTATGCTTTGCAAGTAGGATTCCGACCTAGGTAGTATTCTTCCCATCTTCTGATTTCACCTTAGTACTTGTCTTAATAGTTGAGTCGACATTAGTTTGCTGCGTTCTTAGTTAAGCTTTAGTGTAGTCAACCCCCCAAACCAATTAAATCTTTAGTCTAAGTCAGAGTCTAGTATTATTATCGTAGTGTCTCTAGGGTTCGATATTCCGGTTTACCTTTAAGTTGTGCTACACTCGATAGGTACACTTTCCTGTCAGTGCGGTCTAGTTCATATGTTTTCCATTTATTACTTAGGAGTCTAGGTTAGCTTTAGTAGTTTATTTTATAGACCGTCTGGACGACATCAACCGTTAACCAATCCTCACCTTAAAACTTTATAACAGTTTCTCCCCGATGCATTAAAGAGGTTTATATATAGGGTATACCGCAGCATGCCCACCACCCATTTAATACTTCGTGAATACTCCGTTTTAGGGTTTAGACTCGTTCATATCACATTTATCACGTATAGCGTGATTTCTTATCATGCTTTTCAACTAGTCATTACTCTAATTCCTCGTAAAGGTTTCTCCTTGATACATTAAAGAAGATTATATATAGGGTATATACCGCAGCGTGCCCACCACCCCTTTAATGTTTTGTGAATACTCATATACTTAGATTTTAGAGTTTCCATCATGTATTCACATATATTTAGCATCTATTTACATCATTCTATTCAACATTAGTACCTACCATAAACCTTTGTAATGGTTTCACCCCGAGCTATTAAAGAGGTTTATATATAGGGTATACCGCAACGTGCCCACCACCCCTTTGATATCTCGTGGTTACTCCATTACTCGGGTTGGGGGTTTAGATTAATTTACCATTTCCCCCGTGCCTTAGTGCTACATATAACACATACCATATAATCACATAATAAATTAGCTAGGTACGGGTCCAATGTACTTACTATAACCTCGGGTCATTTCATACGCTCGTTCCTTGCTTAAACGTTCCTCCGAATACGAACCGCATTCGCACTTTAACGCACCGCACCAGCTCTTCTAATTCTCCTCAGATTGAATGTGTGTAGTATGTGTTTGTGTGTGTGATGTTTCCAAGTGAACGGCCAACTCCAACTATTTATCGACAAAATTATGAGTCCATAACGGACCGTTATCGCCGGTGACGGTCCGTTATTGTTTTCTTGGCCTCCAAGCACTTTCTGACTACGTAACGGATCGTCATAGCCGATGACAATCCGTCATGGCCTTAGGGTGCGATGAGTCAGCGATACGTGTCGAAAAAAGGTGACTTTTCTCAATTTTGCGGCGTGACGGACTGTCACGGCCGGTGACGGTCCGTTATGGCTTTTGTTGCTCATGAAGAACCGTTACACTAGGTGACAACCCATTATAGCACCATTTTCAAATTCTTCTCTCTGAGTCACCCAAGTTCCATATATTATGGCTTACGTAACTCATTTTTTAGCCCGAGATATGCCTAGTTGAAGTTTTGGTTTATTTCCGGTTGAACAGTCTTTCTGTTTTCGCGTCCGGTTATGTTCTAGTGTCACGTTTCTTAGCCGAAACTTGTCCTAACTTATTGTTAGGAGTTTGGTATGTTACACATGGCGGACGAAGGAGTTAAACGGCTAATAAGTTTGTTCAATGTTATCTTCACAACTGGTAAGATGCCAAGTCAGTGAAGGAGTCGTGTCTTAGTCCCTCTCTACAAGAACAAAGGAGACAATCAATGTTGTGGTATCTACATGGGGATCAAGCTCCTAAGGCATACTATTAAATAGTTGTAAGGATTATCGAGGTTAAAATCAGACTAAAAACTCAGGTTACAGTGAACCAATTTGAATTTATGCCATGGCGATATATTACAAAGGCGATTCACATTCTGAGGAGACTGGTGGAAAAGTATAGGGAGAGGAAGCATGATTTACATATGGTGCTCATTGAACTTGAAAAGGCTTATGATAGTGTGCCCCATTGAGTGATCTGGGATAGTCTTGAAGGAAGAGGGATTTCATGGACGTATATCGAGATAATTAAAAATATGTATGGTAGTACTAAGAAGACGTTTGGATTCCACTGGGGGATACATACTTCTTCCCTGTGGAGGTGAGCCTTCACTAAGGATATGTACTGAGTCTATTTCTTTTTGCAGTAATATTGGATGATTTATTGAAGTTGATTTAAAAGGTCATCACGTGCTGCATGCTTTTTAAAAATGATATTGTGTTGATGATGGAGAGTAAACAAGACTTGAATGGGATGCTAGAGGAGTGGCGAGCACCTTAGAACGAAAAGGCTTATGCATAAGTCGATCTAAAACCAAGTACCTTTACTTCAGTTGTGCCAATGACGAGGAGGACACACACAAATAACTATTGAAGGCCAAGTTATCCCTCAAACAACGAAGTTCAAGTATTTAAGGTCATTCGTCTAGAGCAACGAGGACATTCACTGTGATGTAGCTCACTGAGTTCAGATAGGTTGGTGCAGGTGGCTACTCTCCACTCGCACATCTCCAAGACTGTGATCGGTGATAAGAGTTATTAGAGGCGTAAGATAAATGTTAGGGATGTTTAGAGGGACACCGGACATATAGATGTGTCTTAGCTAAGTCTTGGTGTCGTAGTTTGTCCTACACTTTTGTTTGCTCTTCTTTTTAGGTGTCGGTTGTTGGCCTTAATTGTGTGATAAAGTTTGGATAAAAGTTAACAAGTCCGATTTAATTAGCTATAAGTCTAGTTTAATGTCAAGAATGTAATTGTAAATAGTCAAGGGGTTCATGTAGTAATAAATGTAAATTAGAAATTGTATTTAGGGTTGCCAAAGGATACGGCGTTTGGATGAAACATTATGTCGTTCCTATGGTCTATATATATACGATGCCATTATAAACGGTGGTTGTTGGGTTGATTAATTCAAGTGTTTTTTAGGGTTAATCTTCTTCTTGTTCTTCATATTAATTCTTGATTGATGGTTGAATCATTCTCTCTTGGGATCTACAGTGGTATCAGAGCCAAGGCTCAAAGAAAATCAAGATCATGGATTCAACCTTTCAATCAAGAAAGTCGTTCACGTTGAAGAATCAGACCACAACGGTGGTTGATTGTTGGCGATCAGAAATCACAAAGGAGTAATTGGAATCCGTCTTTACAATAACTAGACATCAAAGGGTGATTTTGGTGTTAGAATGGACCGCAAAACAATTCTAAAATTCAGAAGGCAAAAGGACGGAAACCAGGAATTGTGTTTGTCCGTTGTTTCGAAGGAAGAAGGAAATCAGAAAGAAAAAGCAAAAGGGTTGTTATATAAATCGAAAAAAGAAAACAAAATCATTGGGACTACTATTGTTGTTTGCTGATAAAAAAACATAAAACATGTTTTGTGTTGTCTGTCTCTTGATTTCAAGAAGAAAACATAAAACAAAAGTTTGGTTTTTTGTTGTCTGTTATTGAAATCCGAAACCAGGGGCTGTTTCGGGTGTTTAAAACGGTCGCAAATCAAAGGGATTTTTTAGGTACTATTCGTTGTTGTTAAACAGAAGCAAAAGTCAGATTTTTTTGTTCTCTGTTATGTCTGATCAGAACCAAGGTCGAATAAAGGATATTCGGGTGTTTAAAGATAGTCAAGAAGGAAGAGGATTTGTGGGTTGTTGCTGGTTATAGAAACCAAAGGGATGTTCACGTTTTTATCAGCGTTTTGTTGTCTGATTGGGTTAAACGCTACTAGTATGTTAGGATTTTTGTTGAAGGCAGCGTTAATCACCATTAGGGGGGATGATGACTGCTGTATCTTTTTGTTGTTTTTGGGAGGATAGCTTCACAAAGATCAACCACAAGAGACGGAATTCCTAGAATCGCCTAAGGACTTGATGGGTTGAAGATTGGTGATGGTTCAAACCATAAAGGGAAGAATAAAAATCCTAAAAGGTTCATTTCTAGAAAACAAATGGAGAAAGAAGAAAGTTTCTTGTTGTTGTGTTTTTCATCACTAACAAATTGAACGAGTCACAATCAAGTACAAGTCATCCTGGAGATCGGACTCTGGATTCAGGCATAAATGGTTGTCGGTTCGGGAATCGCATCCGGGGAAGCCATGAGGAATCACAGTGGATCTTGCTAACTTGTATTTAATTAATGGTTTAATGAAGGAAGAGTTTCAATTTCAATGATGACGGTGCTAACCCGCTTCAATCCCGATCAAATAGTATCCGGAGAGTTCAAAGTCGAGATTGCAACTAAGAGTTCGAGATTAAAATCAAGTGATGAAGGAATCAAAGGAAGAAGCAATCAAAGTTGAAGAATCAAACTTGGATAAACAATTAGGAGGTGATTGTTGGCCTTAACTATGTGATCAAGTTTGGATAAAAGTTAACGGGTCCGGTTTGTAATTATCTATAAGTCTAGTTTAGTGTCAAGAATGTAATTGTAATTAGTCAAAGGGTCAAAGTGGTAATAAAGGTAAATTAGAAACTGCATTTAAGGTTGTCAAAGGATACGATGTTTGGATGAAACATTACGTCGTTCCTATGGTCATATATATACGATGCCATTGTAAATGGTTGTTTGTTGGGTCGATTAATTCAAGTGTGTTTTAGGGTTAATCTTCTTCTTCATATTAATTCTTGATTGATGGTTGAATCATGGTCTCTTGGGATCTATATCGATGATAGTTATTTTCTAGGTGATCTTTGATACCTCTTCTCTTCTACTATTTATATATACTTTAAGTTACTTGAATTTTTTTAAAAGAAGGAAAGAAACAAGGTTTCTTGAGCTGATGTCTGATCGGGAATAATCTATCTATTTTTTAGGATGGAGGTGAGGTTTGTATCTAAGGAAAAATAACAAAACGGACATTGTACCGGCTAACTTAAATGAGCATCGGTTAAGCCGGCAAAAACTAAAGACTTAAAATTTTTTTCCCAAGGGGCTAGACCCTGATTTTAGGAGTGAAACTGGTTTTTGAAATTCTTCCGACCAATAGACTTAGGACATGTCCGATTTATGAAGATTGTTTATAATCGAATATCTGAAATAAAAATGTTTAAATAAAAGCTCACCCGACCCTTAACCCATTACCCATTCTCTCTCTTATGCGGTCTGTTTGGAAACACAACGGCGCCGGATAAGCAGTGCGCACGTTATAAAGCGTTTACATCGCATCCTGGCGCAAATTAGGGTTCATCCTAAACTAACCCCCTTCTTCCCAGATCAATCATCTGGCTCGCTCACGCACTCGACACACATCAGATCAGTCACCGTCATAACTTCTGTAAGTAATCCCTAAAACCCTAATTTTCTTTACAACAATGTCATTGCTATAACGAAACTGCTTAGATGATACCATTTTATTGTTGTTAGAACGTTAATGGAGCTTCAGATGATCATATCCATTGTTGAAAATTCTCAGAGATGGAGGAAAAACTGTGAAATTAGTAATGTATTGTTGCTTCCTTTTGTTCATTGAAATTGATAGCATTTACTATTTGATCAAACACGTTTTTCTAATTTATCTATATAAATACAATCTAGTTGAGACCTCTAATCAATAGGTATATGTGGTTTGGGAAAGTTATGTGTCTAAATGAGCATGTAGCAAGTGGATTTTTGACCAAATTGTTTTGGGTTGAATTCGCCAGAAAATTGAGACTGTTCATCGGAATGTTACTACATGGTGATCATATTCTTAGATGGGAAAGTAAAAGATTGATAGAATATTTTATGATCCACTTAATGTTTGTGAGTATATCGCTAAATGGACGATTGGAGGTTCTAAGTAGTCAGGGGCGAAGCTTGAATAAAAACGCGGGGGGCCGGGATTTTTTTTCCTACCAGGGGGCCCGAACTATAAATTTTCGTTCGAATACGTATAAATTAACACTACTGAGCGAAAAATTGGGGGGGGGGGGCCTCACTAAGCTTCGCCCATGTGAGTAGTACTATTGGACTAGGTAGTCGAAGGCGTTAGGTGCATTCAAGGTGCAAAGGGTGAGCCTTGGGCCTAGGCGCTTAAGAAGAGAGGGTTTTTTAAGCAAGACGCACAGTATAAACATGCCTTTTTTAGGGGTTTAGAGTTGACACGTTTTTGGCCGGTTCCAGACCAATTTTGGACGTTTCAGACCAGTTTTAGCTGTTTCAGACCGGTTTTTGCAGAATTTGGCCGGAATGTGCGCCTGTGAGCCTTGATGGACGCAAGGCGCGTTTGCTGCGCAGGGATGGCCAACATTTATAAAAAGCTTATATTTTTATGTGTAATTTATTTTCATAAACTGAAAATAAAGGGAATATATTTCATCTTCTTCTTTCTTAGAGGAATTGTGAAGGTTGAAAATTTACCATGTAAAAAGAAAGAAATTATGCCCTAGTATTCTTTCCCGTAAACACTTCTTATAATTGTCACTATGTTGACTAATGACTTGTCGGTCCCCTAGTATTCTTTCCCATAAACACTTCTTATAATTGTCACTATGTTGACTAATGACTTGTCGGTTCAAAGTTGATTAACTACTAATATGTCTCTTTATGCAAGTTATTACTCCATCCTACAAAAGTAGGAATATATCCATTTTGGCACTTTGGTAAGTGTAATTCAATTGCTTAGTTTTATGGAAAATTTGAAGCTAAAGTATATATAATTGACCATTGTTGTCGCTATAGATTATCTATATTATTACTTTGGTCCACAAGATTTCCCTTATTTTTTCATTGAAGTGAATTTTACACATCTGGTTAATAGTAACACAATTATGTTAAATCAAGTCTAGAGTAAAACAAGCATCTATTTATAGCATATGCTTGCTTATTCTTGAAACAAAGGCATTTCTTTCCTCATTATTTCAGGTCACTTTTTTCTTTATTAAGGATCAAATGGCAAGAAGTTGATCTTTTGACCGGAAACCATAGAGCTATCAACTATGATGTCTGAGGATGCTGAACAGCTATTGGTCGTTTATGATGACCCCTCAGATCAACGGTCCATATCTTTAGATGAAACAAGTAGCACAGAAGAATCACCTGATGAAACAAAACTATCCCTAGAAACAACAAATGAAGCTATTCCATATAACGGTCAAAGATTTGCTACTCATGATCATGCTTACGAGTTCTACAGTGAATTTGCCAAACAGTGCGGCTTCTCAATCCGTCGACATAGAACCGAAGGTAAACATGGTGTCGGGAAAGGTCTTACCAGACGTTATTTTGTTTGCCACAGGGCAGGCAATACACCCGTGAAAACTTTAAATGGAAATAAACCACAAAGAAATAGAAAATCATCAAGATGTGGATGTCAAGCATATATGCGTATAAGCAAAACAACTGAATTAGGATCACCCGAGTGGCGGGTAACAGGTTTTTCAAATCATCATAATCATGAGCTTTTAGAACCCAACCAAGTTCGCTTTCTTCCCGCTTACCGCACAATAGCAGATTCAGACAAAAACCGAATCCTCATGTTTGCCAAAACAGGAATTTCAGTGCAGCAAATGATGAAGCTTTTGGAACTTGAGAAATGTGTGGAGCCCGGATACCTTCCGTTTACAGAAAAAGATGTAAGGAATTTGCTTCAATCTTTTAGGAAAGTGGATTTAGAAGATGAGAGCATTGATTTACTCAGAATGTGTAGAAGTATCAAAGACAAGGATCATAATTTCCAGTTTGAGTTTAAACTTGATTCAAATAACCAATTGGAAAACATTGCTTGGTCATATGCATCATCTGTCCAATCATATGAGATATTTGGTGATGCTGTGGTGTTTGATACAACACATCGATTGAATGCTTTTGATATGCCACTTGGGATATGGGTTGGGATGAACAATTATGGTATGCCTTGCTTCTTCGGTTGTGCACTTCTGCGTGAGGAAAACTTGAAGTCGTATTCATGGGCTTTGAAGGTAATCAAATTAACTAGTTTATAAGATGGAACTCATTCTTTTATGTCAAAATTCAACATGGTAATTTTTTTGAGGGTGCATAACAAGAACCTAGTAACTTTTCTGTTCCCTTCCTTAAAGACACTTGTTTAATTTTGTGTTTATTTTTCTGTTGTTTTCATTGCTTTTACATAGCTAGATATTCTAACACCATTGAGAATCTAATTAAGTTAAATATATTGTGTCCAATACATAGAGGTGGCAAAATGGAAGGTTGGGTGATGAGTTCTGGTTGGGTAGGGTTGACCAACAAACACTTTTTGTCCACTTTACTTGAATTTGGTATATCTTTAATGTGTTTAATATGATTACAAAACTGTACAATGACAATGGTTATCTATTTGTTTAATAAAGCAAGTTAGGAGTTTGTATTCGTTTACATATACATTGGGCAACTTTTGAGTTAACAGCTTTGTCCAATCTTTAATTAAAAATTTAATAATACATGTTTGGCACATAAGAAATTAAACATAACATAAGTTGACCCATTTACCTATAAATGAGTCTAAATCGCCACACCTGCCCAAACAAAATCAATGATATTTGCAGTGCATTCTATTTATGGAACCTAGGGTGGTTAATTTCTAAACTAGTTTCTTCATTTTCTGAAAAGGCGCTTCTAGGGTTTATGGTTTACTTATAAATAGTAGTAAATTGACACCTCTGTATTTACAGGTCCAATGATATTTTCCTTGCGGTCTATTTATGAAAATTTTGTATTTTAATTTCTAAAGTAACTTTATTTCATTTTGTGAAAGGCGTTCCTGGGGTTTATGAATGGGAAGGTTCCACAGACGATATTAACTGATCAAACATTATGTGTGAGTGAAGCTATATCAATGGAAATGCCCTCTGCCAAACATGCTTATTGCATCTGGCTGATAGTTGCAAAATTCCCTTCCTGGTTTAATGCTGTTTTGGGAGAACGATATAATGAGTGGAAAAGTGAATTTTATCGACTTTATAATATGGAGTCAATTGAAGATTTTGAAATGGGTTGGAGAGATATGGTTAATTGTTTTGGGCTCCACACTAACCGCCACATAAACACATTGTTTGCGTCAAGGAATCTTTGGGCTTTGCCATATTTGAGAACCCATTTTTTTGCTGGAATGACAACTGCCCATGCAAAAGCTATCAATGCCTTCATCCAACGGTTCTTGAGTGCCCAAACGCGACTGGCACACTTCATTGAACAGGTATGTTATATTTTCTTGTTAGCTTGTTTTACCTGGTCTTGTATAATTCGTTAGAGGGGGTAAAATGGGCGGGTTACGTAGCATGTCAAACTGGTAATTTTTCGTATGGCTCGGGTTGACCTGAAACAATTTTAGTCCAACATTTTTAAATCTTTTAATAAATAATCAGTGTGTCAAGTATGATTACATAAATTATATTATTCTTGGTTTTAGAAAGCGTGCCTAGACGCAAGGGGTGGCACTTTTGTGTAGGCAAGGCAAGCAGTGTACGAAAGGCGCACTCGAGGCACGCTTTTTAGTAAAAAAAGGCTTAAGGCGCAGGTCTAAGGCGCGTTTTTTGTACATGGGTTGGATTTGTGCTTCAGGAAATTGTATAGTAGGCTTTTTAGGTTGTACATATAGGTTATTTAGATATTAAACCATATATGTAGCTTATTTACGTCTAAATTTTGGGTAAATGATGCTAGAAACCTATAAGAAATATATTAAAAATTTATATAAAAAATTGCGCCTCGCGTACGAAAAGCGGTGCACCTTTGCGCTTGGCGCTTTGTGCTTTAGTTTTGGACCTTGTTGCTTTTGTGCGCTTCTCGCTTTTTAAAACCAAGATTATTCCCGTAATAATATAACTTTTTGAATAAAATAATTTAGAAGGTTTTATACATTAAAATACACTGGCTGGTCAGTTTGTCCCATTTCACATATTTACTTTGAAGCTTTTTTATCACCCATTTGAGTCACTGAGAAAAAACGAAGCGCGACACCTTCATAAGTAAATGGATCGAAATCGGAACGTCTATGATTTGTGTTCTATTAATCTCGTAAGCTTGAGATTTAACTCTGCTATAGCAGGATAGTTTTTTATGGTATCATCAAAGGACTTCAAAACGGTTGCCAACTTTAAGGTTTTAAAGGGTGTTGGATGTGCATTTAAATTGATTATTGGAGTTTGATGTTACAATAACAGGATTGGAGTGTATGGATAAAACTGGTGATTTTCTGATTATATGGGGTCAAAATAATTGTATTTGGTGAAAATAGTAATAAGTAGCCATTATAAATTGATTAGTAAGATAAATGTGAACTTAACTGTTTATCCTGAGCTCTAATCAACTGATTATCTTATCCGATGTTCTTCTTTCAAGCATTATAATCGCTTTGAAAATGCACATCCAAAAACACCCTTAAATAGTCGTCAAGATGCATTTATTGCTACACTCGCTGCTTCATTGTACATGTGGTAGTTTGCACCCATTACTTATGAACGAGCTGATTCGATTTACTTTTACATCTAACAAACCAAACAGGTGAAATTAAAAAAGTGATCAAAAGGAAAAGGAACAAAAGTTCTTTAAAGTGTATTTTAATGCATATTACCTCCTAAATTGTTTTATTCAAAAAAGTATATTATTATTGAAATAATACAGTTCTTGTAATAATGCTGATTATTTATAAAAAAAACATAGAATTTTTGGCAAAAAGTCCCGGCCTGACCTGTACACAAATGACCCCTTTTGACTAGTTACCCAACTGCTCATTTTCCACCTATATTTCATATAATCTTTTTCTATTACACTTTCTTGATTATAAATTTGAACATCAACTTGTTATATTTGCATGCCACCAAAAATGCGATGCAAAATCAGGTGGCTGTTTCTGTGGACTTCAAAGATCAGGCAGGTGAACAGCAAACAATGCAACAAAATCTCAAAAACATTTGCTTGAAAACAGGGGCCCCCATGGAATCCCATGCAGCCTCAATTCTTACCCCCTTTGCATTCTCCAAGCTACAAGAACAACTTGTGCAGGCTGCTCATTATGCATCATTTCAACTTGAAGATGGGTTCTTAGTTAGACACCATACCAAACTTGAAGGTGGTCGGAACGTTTATTGGGTCCCACGTGAAGGCATCATCAGTTGTAGCTGCCACCACTTTGAGTTCTCTGGAATCCTTTGTAGGCATGCTCTTCGAGTCTTGTCAACAGGAAATTGCTTTCAGATTCCAGAAAGGTAATTTTCAACACGCATTGTTTAAAGTTAATTACTAAAATAACCGACAACTGTGTTTTGGTAATCAAAATAGGCAACATGGTATTCTATGATTGAAATAGCTAACGATGATATATCCATAATTAGATAACTCTGTAAGTAGGAATAATTTGAGGTATTGTTTAGTATGGTTTATCTGGTTATTAGCTAGGGGTGTAAACGAGCCGAGCTCAAGCTTAGCTCGTTTAACTTAAGAGAGCTCGAGCTTGGCTCATGAGTAGTTTTTCAAGCTCGAGCTCGGCTCGTTTATTATTTATTAATTATTTTATTTATATATTTTTATAACTATTTATGTGTATATATAATTATAATTTTTATATATAGCTATATATATAATTATTTTTATCATTATTCTATATATAATAATGATTATTATATACATATATATTTAATACATTAAATAAAAATTATATAAATAGAAGGCTAACTTAGGCTCACAAGCCTGCTCGAGCTTGATATGTGAAGCTCAGGCTCGAGCTCTTTTATTAAATGAGCTCGAGCGCATTTAAGCTCTGTTCGATTCGAGTTTTTAGCGAGGGGATCTGGAGTAGCTCACGAGCGGCTCAACTTGTTTACATCCCTAATTATTAATCTAGGTAGAATGCGGAAGGGGGGAGTTGGTTAAAGGGTGTCAAATATGATTCCAAAAATGATTTCTTGAATAAAATAATTTTGTAGGTATTTGCATCAAAAGTTCATTTTCAACTTCTGAGCCGTTTGACTTGTTATCATGTGGGTGTAATCAGGTATATGCCCCTGCGTTGGCGGCGCATCAACACATCAACAAAGCTCCTTCAGAACAGTTTGAGTGATCATACAGAAAGAGTTCAGTTATTGCAAGGTATGGTGTCAAATCTTGTGACAGAATCAGCCAAGTCAAAAGATCGGCTTGATATTGCTGTGGAACATGTTTCTGTTTTATTGTCACGGATTAGAGACCACCCGCTTCCTTCCTCACGGTATGCAAGAAATGATTGTTTTACATAGGAAATCGTAGTCATAATTTACAGCCCATGTAGAAATAGTAAAAAGAATCGGTTCGGTTTACGGGCAAAAGTTGTTTTTTGGGTCTTGATGGTGCACAACTTTTGAGACACATTTGCTAGATGCTCTAATGGAACTGCTTTTGTGTTGCATTCTTTATGTCTGAGAAAAGTTTATTGCTTCTGAAGTCTGAACCATCAAGAGGCATTAAAAAACAAATAGAAGTCGGAACATTCATTGGCATTCAAAAACAGTCTTTTAACATGCAAATATTTGTGACAGATCCATAATAAAATGTAAAGCTTGTACTGGATCATAGATTTATGTATTTGTAATGGGAAAAATGTTGTTTAAACCTAACACGAGTATTGATGCATGATCGCTCAAACCAAGGCCGACCTGAGGGCGGAAGTGCTGGGTAGGCGACCGCTCCTGGGGCCATTTTTTTTTATTTCGTTTATGACCCTCTAAATCGCTTCTAGAACTTGGAATAGTTAGAAGAATAAGATAAAAAGGTAAAAATAGGGACTTGCTAACGAGACACGGGTTTTGTTAACCAGACACGGCTTTATACGCCTTATTATAGGGCAATACGAGGTGTATATAGCTTTTCAATTTCCAACACCAGACAACATCGTACACCTGGTCATTCCCAACCGTTATACGCCTCATATAGTGCAATACGATGCGGTTTAGAGTATGATGTAACATCAACCATCACATCACTATATACTGCGTATAGTGATGTGATGATTGACTACTTGCAGAAGGTACATCGTACCCTAAACTATATCGTATTGGCTTATACGATGTGTATAGCTCAAAAAAAAATCTATTTAAGCTTCTACTTTCACATTTGAACAATACAATCGCAAAAAATTTCGTATACGTGCTCAAAAAACACAAGTATAGCCAAGTCATGGTGGTGAGATGGTAACTATGGTTTTCAACCATATTCTAACGAGTCATTAGAAAACAACCCGGAAAATTCTGGCGTTCATGTTGGATACGGGACATGGCCGGTAGATGTGAATCATGAGGAGGTCTCGCCCGACGTTCATTTTAATCACCAGGTAAGGCTTTCAGATTTAAACGAGCCACTAAGCAATCTCGAGTTCGTATACGGTGAACCCTCTTACCCGACACAACCCACTAACGATTTCGGATACGGTGCACCCTCTTACCCGATACAACTGACTAACGAGTCCGTATACGGTGAACATTCGTACGAGGAACAAACCAATATAACCGTGTCGTATGAAACTGACTAGGTGTAACATTTCTACATATATATACTTACATATAACTTACTTGTAATGTTTAGTTTGTTTGTTTGTTTACGTATAAAATATTTTTATTAACAAAGTTATAAATTAAAAATGTAAACACGATGAATATGTTATAAAAGTGTTAGTAATATTATTCAAAGTTTTATAAAAATTGATAAAAAGATAAATATTATATAAATTAAAAAAAAAATTCCTACACGTGCTTCATTTATTAGAAAAAAATGCAATATCTACATCAATTTTATAATTGCGGAATTTTCAGTCTCGTGAAGAGTTAGTGGATTGGGTTGTCCGCAGAGGACGTGAGAATGATTACGTCATTGTCACCCGACGATCGAGGAAACATGGCGACGACCCGTCGGCACCGGTTATCAAGGTATGGGTTGTATGTGACCGTCACGGCGAACGCAAGTCTACAACCACGATTAGACGTGTCAGCAGCAAGAAAACAGGCTGCCCTTTAAATTGGAAGGAAAGTACCAATAAAATAGTCGTGCTTGGAAGTTAAAGGTGATGGATGACAGTCATAACCACGATCCTACTCAACATCTTGATGTGCACTCATTTGCTAGGAGACTGTCCCGGTAGGAAAACCTTTTGGTGGCGAAGCTGTATTCGCAAAACATGTTGCCACATAACATTATGGCAACAATAAGGGAACAAAACCCAGATAGTAGGTGTATTAAAAAAGACATTTACAATGCGATACATAAGATAAAAAACGAAACGAGAGTCGGTGAAACTCCAATGCAGGTTCTGAAAAACCTGCTTTCTTCTAAAAAGTACGTCTATTATACTCGGGAGGATCCCGCCACAAATGTCGTGGAGAAGGTTTTCTTTGTTCATCCGAGTACGAGATGTGGCGTGCGTTCCCGCACGTGTTGATGATCGACGCGACGTACAAAACGAACATGTATAGACTTCCATTTGTTCAAGTTGTCGGTGTGACCTCCACACACCAGTCGTTTTGCGTCGCTCATGCATTTATATCCAAAGAACGGGAGGAAAACTTCGCATGGGTGCTACTGAATATCAAAGGTATGTTGCAAAAGTGTATGGAGCCGTGTGTAATAATAACAGATAGGGACCAAGCTCTTATAAACGCGTGTGATAAAATATTCCCCAACACTTCCAAGTATCTATGCAGGTGGCACATCCACGAGAATATATCAAAACATTGCAAGGCATTGTTGACAGACGAAGAGTGGACAAAATTCAAGTATTCATGGGCGGTATTGTGCGAGTCTCCCATGCAAGATATATAACCTTACAATTTCAACCGACTTTATGAACAACTGTATGCAGCTAGATAAGGAAGTAAGTTTTTATTTTTTCAAATAATATATATTATTTTTAATTTATAATATTCATTCAGGTTTATATTATTTTTCCACGAGTTATAGACTATGTGACTAAAAATTGGTTGGACCCATATAAAGAAAAGTTTGTATTAGCCTGGTCCAACAGAAACCTCAACTTTGGTTAACGTACAACGAACAGAGTCGAGAACCAGCATGAGCTCCTAAAGAGCTATCTTAGAAATGCTAATAGCTCGCTGGATAGACTTATGGGGTTTGTCGATAAGATTGTAACATCTCAGTATATAGAATTAGAGCATGGGTTTGGAACAAGCCTTATAAGAAAAATGGACCACCACAAAGCTATTGAATTGTTTGATAACCTACACAATAAGGTTTCATATAAAGCACTAGACTTGTTAGAAAATGAGTGGTTTAAGTTATCTATTATACGAAAACAAAATGCATCGTGGGGTTGCCAGCTTTTCAGTAGTTGTGGGTTGCCGTGTGTTTGTAGATTCCGAGGACGCGGCGACAACAAAGAAAAAGGACGCCGCAAGAAACATTTCGCTTATAGATTCCTAGGACGCCGCGAGTAATAGCTCGTTCATAGAATCACAACAAAGCAGATGTGACCTTACGAGACATAGCTCGTATATTGTGTCACAGGAAAGACGAGCGAGTTCAGTCATAAAGTTGAAGAAACCCTTCATGCAATGCAATCGTTCAACGACTTATAAAAGAAAACAGTCACGCGATGATAACGGGTTTCCATTGATGGTGGGGGATGAAGCGGTTAACAATATTCATCGTTTTAAACATTTCATTCCATCTTTGTTTCATTGCTACATTTCGCATACACAAGATGTCAACAATAATCATTTCATCCACGTTAAGTTAGTCGAAGATTATCAAATGCCCATATCGAATCCTCTTTGGATTTTGCACCGAAATGATGCTGCAGCAGAATGTGAAAATATATACAAGGATCGTATCGAACGGTTTAACGAGATAATGTATAGTGTTGTACATACAGTTCCACAATACACAACTAATGTTGGATAGCGTTTGTTTGTAATAATATTTTAACTATATAATTTTCTTTTATATTAGCTCGTGTACAATAATTAATTAGTCTACTTATTAGAAAAATTGACTTAACTGATGATGAGATGAGTAAATGTTTGTGGTGGAGATACATGTGCAAAACTAATATTAAAACCTTAATAACAAGATCAAAAAATAAAATAAAATAATTTTTTTTAAAAAATTCTATAACCAAGTATTGGGCTATACGTGACGTATAGAAGATGGGGGGACACTTGAATCTTTAAAAGTTTTGAATTTTAAAGCCATACGCCACGTATTGGACTATACGTGGCGTATAGCTTTCTGATATACCCAAATGTTTCCCTCAGACAGACCAAAACGCAAACAAAGCTACCCATACACACACATACGGACGCTCGTTGACAGAGATACTCGGGTCGAAAATCATCATCTTTACTAGTAAAGGTACGTATTTGGACTCCCGTTCAATAATATTTAGTTTATTTTGGTTATTAACGGTTAAAAGTGGGTGAAAATGGAGGGTTTATTTTTCCTAAAAATGGACGAACTATACGCCACTATACGTTGCGTATGGGTCTTGTTACTCGGTAACTGATATCGCGTATGACCAGGTAAGCCTGTCCATAGGCTATACGACACGTATAGTGCTATACGCCTGGTATAGCTTTATTTATTTATTTTTTTAATAAAATAATATTTGTGGCACGTATATCGACGTTGATTTTTTTCAGGTATGTCGGATTCGGATATCGAGGTGGATATTGGTATGGAGGTGGATGAGAACGATCTTGCTCACTACCCGTTTTTGCAGTTCCCGGCCGACTCGGGCGCATTTAGACGGTGCCAGAAGTTACGCCAGATGACGATGGGCCCGGGGACTGCCGTGGACTATGGGCTTTTTCAGGAGGTCGGCGAGGAGGAGTGAGCTAGGGCCATTATCGGTGAGCATACGCCTTGGGATCGTTTGTTTGAGCTTTCGTTTTTGGAGACCTATAGAGAGGTGGTTGTCGTGTTTCTTTCGACGTTCACCTACACGGTGCAGCCGGAGGAGGATGATGATGTCAACAGGGACGAGAATGAGCTACTGGATGAGCCGGAGTAGATCTCGTTTCGTATGTTCAGCCAGGATTACAGTATGACGCTCCGTCAGTGGGCGATGTCGACCTGCTTGTATTACCTGCCCGAGACGGTCACGCCATGTCACACCCGGGTTTTAACCTGCCCGGGCATGTTACTCTCATTTGATACCCGTTTCTTGTTTTATTTCATCAGAGTTTAAAATCACAACAGAAATAATCTTTGAGTTTCATAAATCAGAATATTTTCAAAATACGGGAAACACCCTGATTGTTTATACAAACATTTAATTATCAAAACCAAGGTTCACATGAGCCATTTCTTTCAACAGATGTCTAGGGTGGACATTCCCTTTCGTGACATCAAGGATTCATTGTCCTTTTTGGCTAGTTCGTAATCATAATCATCCTTGGTTACCTGTAAAACTTTTGAAAATATTTTATCAGTATAAACCGGTGAATACAAGTATAGTTTTATCATAATCTGACAAGCGTCAATAAGTAGAACAGTTTGCCCATATTTTTATGGTCAATTTACACATTCAGCGGACCACCTGGCCCGAATGTATAACCACTAGCCACACTAGGCACTTTCTTGGATCATCATTGTTTTACGTTAAGTGAGACCCCGCCTTACGCTTCACGTGATTTAGGTCTTACGTATTAGAAACAACCAAGCCATAGCCCTAGCCATGTTACAGCGTTTCATCTGTAACACGTGTATGCATACGTGACTCAATGGTCTGAATGCTATATAGTAAATCACCTTATGCGACCAATGGTTGTATTAGTTCATTCAAGTCAGATCATAATTCAAAACAGTTTATGGTTTTGAAAACATTTTATAAAAATACAAATATTCACCTTTGCAGAGTTTCATCTTAGGAAGTCTTTAAGAGTGTAGGCTCTAGTGGGCAGCGTTTCCACTTAGTGTTCCTAGCTTGGTTTCTTGGAATGAGAGTTTCCTAGCTTCTCGGCTTTCTCTAGCGTAATCGGTACTTATGAAACTTAAACGTATGAGCGGGAATGGATTAGTGGGAGTGGAAATAGTAAAATTAACTCTGAAGTCGAGTTTTGGATGTTTGGAAAATGGTTGGTTCGTACTTTCTATTTATAGACAAGTTTGGCGGTTGTGACGGACCGTTATGAGGGGTGACGGTCCATCACCGCTTGGTCGTAACGGACCGTTATCAATGGTGAAATCCGTCACCAAATTAGGGTTGCGGAGTCATGTGCCAGGCGTCAGCTTCCGGTTGAATTGCGGCGTAATGGACCGTTACAGGGCGTGACGGTCCGTTATGGACTTGACACGCGTAAGATCTCAGCCGCTAGTCAGCTGACACGTGTCGCGTTCTGGGCGTTTTGCGGCGTGACGGTCCGTCATAGGGTTTCTATGCGTCAGAATTCACCCATTAGTCACCGGACACTTCATCATTGCGTGTGTGTTCAACCTGTAACGGACTGTGACGTTCCGTTACCATCAGGATTTCAAGTTTTTGACTTTTTGATCCTTATTCTTTTATGTAAATACATTTCTAGTCCCTGATCTTTATAATTTTATTATATTTGCCACAAGAAAATTTGGAATGTTACACGCCACTTTACACCGACTTTGTGACAGAGGTGGATAGAGATGATCTCCTTGTTTTTTGGGGTTTTATTGCTGATGGCCCATGGTTGAGGACCAATGGGAGGGTCTCGGCGATTAGAGACCCCCTCTACAGATATTTACACCGGCTTATTTCGACGTCTATTGCACTGCGTCGGAAAAGCCGTGAGTGGTGCACGAAGAGACTTGTTCTTTCTGTATAGCTTGCTTACCGGCAGGCAGACGCAAAGTACAGCGCTAAGTATGTCGCTAGGCATGTCACAAAGTACAACGCTAAGCATGTCGCTAGGGAGCACCGCCTGCCGGTAAGCAAGCAATACAGAAAGAACAAGTTTCTCTCTGTGCACCACTCACGGCTTTTCCGACGCGGTGGACTAGACGTCGAAATAAGCCGGTGTAAATATCTGTAGAGAGTCTCTAATCGACGAGACTCTCCCCTTGGTCCTCAACCATGGTGTAACACCCAAAATTTACACCCGATTATAAATTTCAAAATCATGCGGAAAATAGGTCCCATTTGACACTCTTGATTAAACAACACATGTTAAGAACAATAATACGAAACGATATAGTTTTGTTTTAAAACAACCGACCGACATCTCAAAATATAACAACAAGTTTTAACACTTGAAAGACAACCCAAAGCAAGTTTATTGACCTCCCTATAAGGAGTTCCAACCCAAACATTAACCACCACCAAAGGCAACCAAGAATCCAATCCGACACGAAGCGTGACCCGAGACATAAAACCGGAGCTTTAACTACAAGGAAACACCACAATATCACCATTAGTAATGATATACAAAATCCCCCAAGCCCGAAGGGTAACATCCAAGAAGAATGGCCAAGAACACATAAAAGTTACAACACAGCGTTTTAGAACTCCACAACAACGTTTTGAAACTCCAAAGGTTGGTGGAGTTTTAGCAGCGTTTTGGAGGCATTGGACAGTGAGTTTCTCCAGCACACTTTACTACAGGGGCGTTTTGAAACTCCACAGGGGCGTTTTGAAACTCCCTACAATCATACACTCTAAACATCACCTATTGCATACATATATCACCTATGTATGTCACCTTGGTTTGGTTTTCCTCTCACTAACCCGACCATACATCCTTATGAGGTTCTAAAGACCCCAAACACCACAAAACGTCTATGTGAAGTTCATGACCTCAAATAACTTTCGTGTGAGGTTCTTAGACTTCAATTACCACAAAACGACTTGTGAAGTTCATGAACTCAAATGACTTCCATGTGAGGTTTTTAGACTTCAAACTCCTTTGTATGATCATATTTACTCCCATGTGAGGTTCAAAGACCTCAAACAACAATGACAACTAGTGAAGTTCATGACCTCAATTACTACCGGGTGAGGTTCTTAGACTTCAACACCGACTCTTTAACACACACATACAAGTGTACACACGACCTCTATTCATCTTTTATAACCCTTAAGTTATTTATCGATACGTGGGATTCAAAGATCCTAATTCCCCCTTTCCCTTTGTGAAGTTCAAAGACTTCAAACAACAACAACAACAATGGTGAAATTCAAGACCATGTGAGGTTCTTAGACTTCAAACTCCTTTGTATGATCATATTTACTCCCATGTGAGGTTCAAAGACCTCAAACAACAATGACAACTAGTGAAGTTCATGACCTCAATTACTACCGGGTGAGGTTCTTAGACTTCAACACCGACTCTTTAACACACACATACAAGTGTACACACGACCTCTATTCATCTTTTATAACCCTTAAGTTATTTACTGATACGTGGGATTCAAAGATCCTAATTCCCCCTTTCCCTTTGTGAAGTTCAAAGACTTCAAACAACAACAACAACAATGGTGAAATTCAAGACTTCAAGCAACAACACATGTGCAGTTCATAACCTCAGTTACCACGTGTGAGGTTCTTAGACTCCAAATACCGACTCTAAACATACAAACAAATGTTTACCACGTTACCAATCCATCTTTATAACCCATAGATTATTTACCAACATGTGGGATTCGAAGATCCCAAATCCATCCATTTCATTTGTGAAGTTCAAAGACTTCAAACCTCTATTCCATCCCCAACCCTTGCATACAACATGGTCTTACAAACACTACTACATAAACAAATAGCAATCAACAATGTATGATCTACTCCTATCATTACTAAGTAAGTGCAAAGCACTTACCTTTTGCTAAGAAAGATCCCACTTGATCTTCAAGCTAGCTCCTTTAACGCCTTGATCACCTAGCAATCAACTTGCATTTAGAAATCTTATGATCTCAATTCATTCACCAAATTGAGATTCAAGACACACCTATGATCTAAAGATCAACACCCTAACTTAGTTTGATTATCACAACCTTAACAAAACCTCCAACACCTCATTCAAGCTTTCAACCCATTTTGACCCGTTAAGGAATCCCCCAAGTTCACCAAAAATCCATTTTACAAATTACCATAAAAATTGGGGCTTTATGGTTAGTTGTGTATCTATTAACTCCATAGACACTTACCCAACCTCAATTTAACATTCAAACATCCCCAAATCAAAACCCCTAATTTTGATACTCAAGAACCCTAACTTTCAAATCAAGAAATTGGATGAGGTTTCTTACATAAAATTGTGTCTATCAACACCATAGACACTTATCCAACATCAATTTATCATTTAAACACCATTAGGATGAAAACCCCAAATTCACCCTCAAAAACCCTAATTATTGAATCAACAATTTGGATGTTTAGATGACCCAATTCAACCCCAAATTCATTTTATTTGGATGTTTAGATGACCCTCAAAAACCCTAACTCTTGAATCATCAATTTGGTGTTATCTACCTCCCACTACTTGTAACCAAGCTAGATTATAACTTTTAACAAGTTAATAATCATCTAGACCACCCAATTCAGCCCCAAATTCGTATTCCTCCCTACAACACCAAGAACACCTCTAATGGAGGAATCAAGAGGAGAAAGATCACTTACTTGATGACTGGAAGAACATGATTACTCCAAAACCTTCTATCCAAGCATGCAAACACCCACCTCTTTGGTCCTAGCCCTCAACCTCTTTCTCTCCACCTTTGCAAGACCCAAACCCACACACAAAGTGTGTAATTTTCGTGACCCCCCTCCACCATATTCTAGCATTTCAGAATTTACACAAACAGTCCCTGAACTTCTAGAAGTGACCCCTTTCACCCAAACTAGTTAAGACCACTTTTTCAACAAACCTCCAACTTTCATTTTATTTAGTTACACCCTTATAATATGTTTAACATATTATATTATAAACCCAAAAATTGGTTCGTTACACATGGGATATCAGCAATAAGACCCCAAAAAACAAGGAGATCATCTCTATCCACCTTTGTCATAGCGTCGGTGTAAAGTGGCGTGACCGTCTCGGGGCAGGTAATACAAGTCAGTCGACATCGCCCACTGACGGAGCATCATACTATAATCCTGGCCGAACATACGAAATGAGATCTGCTCCGGCTCATCCGGCAGCTCATGCTCGTACCTGTCGGCATCATCATCGTCCTCCAGCTACACCGTGTAGGTGAACGTCGAAAGAAACTCGACAACCACCTCTCTAAAGGCCTCCAAAAACGAAAGCTCAAACAAATGATCCCAAGGCGTAGCCTCATCGATAATGGCCCTGGCTCGCTCCAACTCGCCGACCTCCTGAAAAAGCCCCTAGTCCACGGTAGTCTCCGGGCCCATCGTCATTTGGCGTAACTTCTAGAACCGTCTAAACGCGACCGAGTCAGTCGGGAACTGCAAAAATAGGTAGTGAGCAAGATCGTCCTCATCCATCTCCATACCAATATCCACCTCGATATCCGACTCCGACATACCTGAAAAAATCAACGTCGATATACGTGCCACAAATATTATTTTATTAAAAATAAATAAATAAATAAAGCTAGACGAGGCGTATAGCACTACTCGTGTCGTATATCCTATGGACGGGCTTACCTGGTCATACTCGGCCATGTTACCGAGTAACATGACCCATACGCGGCAATCCTTGTCATACGCTGCATCGGTTACTGGGTAACAAGACCCATACGCAACGTATATCGCTAAACGTGGCGTATAGTTTATCCATTTTCAGAAAAAACCCCCCCATTTTCACCCACTTTTAACCGTTAATAACCAAAATAAACTAAATATTATTGACCGTGAGTCCAAAATACGTACCTTTACGAGTAAAGATGATGATTTTCGACCCAAGTATCTCTGTCAACGAGCGTCGGTATGTGTGTGTGTGTGTGTGGGTAGCTTTGTTTACGTTTTGGTCTGTACGAGGGCATACGCCACGTATAGTCCAATACGACCCCGTCAAGGCGGAAAACGCGAGGTGTCGTACATATAGTACATAACACAAGGTATAAAGACATTTACTAAGATATCACATAAATTATTAAAATTTCATAATTAATAACAACCCTTGTTTCAACATCCAAAATAAAAATAAATATAGTGTTCAAATTTATTAGCTAAGTCCCAAAAGCAATCATATATGATCATGCGTCTCTTAGTTATTATTCCCTAAAGTAAAAATAGGTTAACAAAAAGTTGGTGAGAGACATATGTTTTATAAATTTTAAAGATAAATTAGCATAAAAGATATAAACAAATTCAAATCAAGTTCAAATAAGTGTACAAGCATATTAACACAAACTTCTTGCAATCAACCCTTAATGTTATATGTTATATGCATCCACAATCCACGATTGTGCCGTTAAAATGCTATTGCATCCACAATCCCAAAGATTGTGTCGTTGTTATATCGGTTTCCCATATATGGCCATACTAGTACTTCTTTAGGCTTATGATAAAGTTAATGATTGCAATATTGTTATTAGTGTTCAAATATCAAGCAAATAATTGAAATTACTTGTTTGAGAATTTGTTTTGATAAAATAGTTGAGTTATAAAGTTATGGATATACATATTTCACCCCAAAAGTAAAAAGGAAAAAATGGTATATGTTCTCACCTTGATATGACTTTAAAATTCATAAGTTTTAAAGTTTCAAATGACCCTCCATCTTCTAAATACCACATATATCCTGATATGTGGCTTATATAAAATTTTTCTAAACACCACATATATCCAAATATGTGGCGTATAGAAATTTTTTTAAAATTTTATTTTATTTTTTTGATCTTGTTATTAAGGTTTTAATAAAACATAAAATTTTCTTTTATTTTTTTGATCTTGTTATTAAGGTTTTAATATTAGTTTTGCACATATATCTACACCACAAACATTTATTCATCTCATGTAAAACCCCAAACTCGGGAGGCCTTACTTGTTGGATTTACTCATTCACAAACAGTTCTTAAACTTGAATATCAAATAACGTAGCGAAAAATTTCATTTAAAACGTAAGATAACATTGTTCAACATGCGGAAGCGTAAACATTGCTGAAACAAAACATAAACATAATCAAAACATAACGGGATGCCAGACTTCATTATCAGCCGGGTAACTCTTCTCACTTGCCAAGCATCACCGTCCATCACCCGTACCTGTCCTTAACCTGACTGTGCATACTAAAAGCCAGCTGCGCTGGTGAGTTCTAGCTTTACATAAAACTTTAACATAATCATTTTGCCAAAAACATAACATTCATTTATTTAACAAAAGCGTACGTAAAACATGCAATAACTTAACATCATCAAAACATCGTAACATAGCATCATAACATAAGTCAACATGAACCGAATCTGCGCCTTCTCGTAACCGTCAATTCCATAAATCGCATACTGGCGGAGAAACCCCGAGGCACGCCACCACTAGGCCCTTCAACACTATACATTACATGCAGGTGGAGAAACCTAGGGCCCGATACCCCAGAACCTTAGGAACGATACCACAAGGATACACGCACCTTCACCTTAAGCATAGTATCCCAAAGGATAGCACATACCTTCACCTTAAGCACTGTTCCCTCGTAAGGAATAGTACCTTCAATAGGGATCCGGGTAATCCCATGGTGACCGTCGTCACCCCTTTATCCACCCGGTTGTACAACAGTTGGCCAGCCATAAAGGCCCCTAAAAAGTAAGGCCCATAACATACATGCATACCTTAGTTCCCGAAAGAACTCGTGGCAGATTTGTTCATTTCGTGACTTTTATAAAATAACCGTGACCGCCTTTACCTCATTTCAGTTAAATCATTCGTACATTTTATTATAAAACATTTCATTCATAAACTGTTCGTAAACCATTCATAAATCTTTGGCAAAAGATTTCATAAACACATTTCAACTTTCCTTTCGTAAACTTCATTTCATAAAACATCATTTCGTTAAACATCATTTCGTAAGTATGCACACCAGCCCAAAACATTAATAAAACATTTAAATGAGGGCTCTAGAACTCACCTGATAAGTTAGCCTTGATGTGTTATCTACCGCCCAAACTATGTCATGCACAATCTGGATAATTCGTTCATATAGTTAAAACAACCGTCCTAACCGACACTATACGTTTCTATCTTTACACTCAAAGCTTAGGCGAACATGGTAAGTTCGCTTCCTTGACCAAGCGAACATGTGGTAAGTTCGCCTCCTCTATATTAGACGAACATGTTAAGTTCGCCATCCTTGCTTCAGGCGAACATGCTAAGTTCGCCTGAACTGGTCCATCTCCCCAAACAACCCAAACCGTAATGAGGACGTTTAGGTAAAATACACTTCTTTAATTCTAACGAAAATCGAACATTGTCCCGTTTGTTTTTGGTCTAATCCAGACAATTCAAATTGTCTATTTTCATCTCAAAAATCATATCTAATAATCCAATAGATCAAGCTTTAGCTATTAGCATCGACAAGAACATAACCATTATATTTGACAAGCGACGATTATTAAAATAAATAAACTTTGTCATTTAATAATAGTCAAATATAATCTCTAATCGTCCTCCTCAAATACGGTATTCATTACCCGAGCTAATACTAATAATTAACATTCTACGAGTTAAAGAGATGTACCTTTCCGGGCACGGTGTCTATAACACGAATTTGATATGTGTCCAAAACTTTAACACGAACCACCTCTTTTGACTACTTCCATAACTGGACAAACGGATTCCGAATCGGGTGATTCGGAAGCCTACGGTCTCCTCTTGACCCGCCGGTTACTACAAGGTTAACACCTTCTTCGTCAATATCATCATACCCTTATCATTATTATCACAAAATTATTATAACTATCCCCATCTTTGACAACTTGAACTCATTTAATCAAGGACCGAATGAAGTGGAAAACCTTACCTTTGATGTCTAAATCCGATTCAAACTAGACCGAGCCTCACACTTGATCGAACCATGACCCGCACTTACTCTTAACTGTTGTTCAGGTTGGGAAGAGAAGCATTGCAGCTTCCGAGACCCACCCAAGGTGACTACAGCAAGCTGATTCCGCGTACTCTGAGGTCAAATCTCCTTGTATTCGTGGTCCTTGTCCTTCAGCCGCTGCCGACGAGGCCTAGCCGCCGGCATCCCTTTCTGTCTTGCGCGATTCAGACCTGAAAGAACCATCCCTTCACTACCGTGAGATCCGTACAATTGCCGTTAACCACCATCGGGCTACCATTGCCACCACCATTCCCGTCATGTCGTTGTACACCCCGAAGATGCCGTAGTTGTCTAACCAGGTAGCCCTGTTACATTCCTGCTGCTGCCGGAGTTATGGCAGCAGCCAACTCTCCCTTCGCCGCTTCCTCTTACTGTCCACGAACACCATCGTCTTCGTTGAGTAGTCGGAGTCCCCATCACCATAGCTTGCGTGCATTTGCGTCGGAACAGAAGCGAGTTCATGTCTCTCTCTCTCGCGTGCGCAACACATACTCAATCGGACCATTACGCGTTGGTGGTGGTGATCGTTGTGGTCTCGGGTGGCTGCCGGCGAACAAAGAAGAAGGAGCAAATTTCAAATTGAAGTTTGCGGCTGGAAGTTAACATAGGTTTAATAGAACTTTCATATTGCCCCCTCCAATTATGTAGCAATTACATTATTAGTCCCTTCTTTAATTAGTTGCTACATTATTGTACCATGTTTTCGTTCTCTGACCACCTTAGACTTAAACGAAATCTCGTTTTTGAATAAAGGAGAATTTTGGGATGTTACATCTCATCATCAGTTGAGTCAATTTTTCTAATAAGTAGACTAATTAATTATTGTACACTAGAAAATATAAAAGAAAATTATATAGTTAAAATATAATTACAAACAAACGCTATCCAACATTCGTTATGTATTGTGGAACTGTATGTACAACACTATCCATTTCTCCTTAAACCGTTCGATACGATCCTTGTATATATTTTTCCATTCTGCTGCAACATCATTTCGGTGCAAAATCCAAAGAGGATTCGGTATAGGCATTGGATAATCTTCGACTAACTTAACGTGGATGAAATGATTATTGTTGACATGAACGAACGATACGACTTGATGGTGAGTGTTAACGTTAGGACCAAACCATAAGGGGAAAGAGGTTTGACTGCCGGCGATGCTTAAAAGTTGAACAATCACGCCAAATCTTTGAGCAATCAGGAGTCCCGTGTAGGGCATCGACATCCAATGACTATTGAGTGAGGTTTTCACCTTCTGCCAATCTATCCTGCGACGTAGGTCATCATACTCTTGAAAGGCGATTCTGTCGAAAAAACTTCTCCACCATTCTTAATGACCGTCCATCTCCTGTAGAAGTTGTTGTCGAATAAAAAGTCACTTGTTTTCATCGAACCCTAAGCCCACAACTACCGATCGAAAACCACCGTTACCGTCGGACATTACATGTTGTATATGTGAAATGTAGCGATGAAACAAAAATGGAATGAAATGTTTAAAACGATGAATATTGTTAACTGCTTCATCCCCCACCATCAATGGAAACCCGTTATCATCGTGTGGTTGTTTTTCTTTACAATCCATTAAACAACTGTGTTGCATGACGGGTTTCTTCGACTTTATGACTGAACTCGCTCATTTTTCCCGTGACACAACATACGAGCTATGTCTCGCAGGGCCACATCTGCTTTGTTGTGATTGTATGAATGAGCTGTTTCTCGCGGCGTCCTCGAAATCTACAAGCGAACCGTTTCTTGCGGTGTCCTTTTTCCTTTGTTGTCGCTTTTTCAAAGTTGGACGACCGCGAGTATCTTCTTGTATCACAGGCGCTTTCTTGTCAGTTTTGCTTGGAAAGACCACCCTTGCGATTCTCGACAACAGCCTTTTTTTTACCTGCTCGGGTTGTGATATTATTTTGTTTCTCACAAGACCATGTACTTTATCCACATCAATATTTTCATCCTCAACAAATGACAGTTTTAAATCAAGCTTCCTCCGGAAGACGTCCACAGCATCTAGAGGTATTCTGCCACTTGTATTAAAACGAGAAAGTTATAACAGTTTGGAGTTATAAGAAATGTGGTAAATCGTAAAAGGTTGATTTTATGACTTATAGCTTCAATCTTTGTCATCCGACGAGCACACGGCAACCCACAACTACTAAAAAGCTGGCAACCACACGATGCATTTTGTTTCCGTATAATAGATAACTTGCACCACTCGTTTTCTAACAAGTCTAGAGCTTTATATGAAACCTTACCGTGTAGGTTATCAAACAATTCAATAGCTTTGTGATGGTCCATTTTCCTTGTAAGGCTTGGTTCCAAACCCATGCTCTAATTCTATGTACTAAGATGTTACAACTTCATTGACAAACCTCACAAGTCTATCCAACGAGCTGTTAGCATTTATAAGATAGCTCTTTAGGAGCGCATACTGGCTCTCGACTCTGTTCGTTGTACGTTGACTAAAGTTGAGGTTTCTGTTGGACTAGGCTGATACACACTTTTCTTTATATGGGTCTAACCAATTATTAGTCACATGGTCTAGGGATTAGCATTTGGTACCGAGTACTGGTATCGGTACCAGTACCAGTACTGTAACGAACCGGTACCGGTACCCACTTTTCCATAAATTCGGTACCGGTATTTATTTTCAATACCGATACCATTTAGAGATGAATATTTTGTAATGAGTACCGGTACCGTACCGAAACGGTATCGTAACAATAGATTCGGTAACGGTACCTGTACCCACTTTTCCATAAATTCTGTACCGATATTTTCGATACAGGTACGGTACCGATCTCATCCCTAACATAGTCTATAACTCCTGGAAAATTAATATAAACCCGAATAAATATTATAAATTAAAAATAATATATATTATTTGAAAAAATAAAAACTTACTTCCTCGTCTGGCTGCGTACAGTCGTTCATAAAGTCGGTTGAAGTTGTACTACCATATATCTGGTGTGGGAGACTCACACAATATCGACCATGAATACTTGAATTTTGTCCACTCTTCGTCTGTCAACGATGCCTTGCAATGTTTTGATATATTCTCGTGGATATGCCACCTGCATAGGTACATGGAAGTGTTTGGGAATATTTTATCATACACATTCATAAGAGCTTGGTCCCTGTCTGTTATTATATCACATGGCTCCATACACTTTTGCAACATAACTTTGATATTCAGTAGCACCTATACGAAGTTTTCCTCCCTTTCTTTGGATATAAATGCATGAGCGGCACAAAATGACTGGTGTGTGGAGGTCACACCGACAACTTGAACAAATGGAAGTCTATACATGTTCATTTTGTACGCCGCGTCGATCATCAACACGTGCGGGAACGCACAACATATCTTGTACGATTTCGGATGAACAAAGAAAACCTCCTCCATGACATTTGTGGCGGGATCCTCCCGAGTATAATAGATGTACTTTTTAGAAGAAAACAAGTTTTCCAGAACCTGCATTGAAGTTTCACCGACTCTCGTTTCGTATTTTATCTTATGTATCGCATTGTAAATGTATTTTTATAATACACCTACTATCTGGGTTTTGTTCCCTTATGGTTGCCATATTGTTACGTGGCAACATGTTTTGCGAATACAGCTTCACCACCAAAAGGTATTCCGACTGAGACTGTCTCCTGGCAAACGAGTGAGCTTCAAGATGTTGAGTAGGATCGTGGTTATGATTGTCATCCATCACCGTTAACTTTCAAGCACAACTATTTTCTTGGTGCTCTCCTACTAATTTAAAAGGATAACATATATTCCTGCTGCCAGCACGTCTAGTCGTGGCTGTAGACTTGCGTTCGCCGTGACGGTCACACAAAAGCCATACCTTGATAACCGGTGCCGATAGGTCATCGCCTTGTTTCCTCGATCGATAAGTGACAATGATGTAACCATTCTCACGTCCTCTACGGACAGCCCAATCCACCAACTCTTCACGATACTAAAAATTCTGCAATTATAAAATTGATGTAGATATTGCATTTTTTTTCTAATAAATGAAGCACGTGTAGGATTTTTTTTTTAATTTATATAATATTTATCTTTTTATCAAGTTTTATAAAAACTTTGAATAATATTACTAACACTTTTATAACATATTCATCGTGTTTACATTTTTAATTTATAACTTTGATAATAAAACATTTTATACGTAAACAAACAAACTAAACATTACAAGTAAATTATATGTAAATATATATATGCAGTAATGTTATACCTGGTTAGTTTCATACGACCCGGTTGTATTGGTTTGTTCCTGGTACGAATGTTCACCATATACGGATTCGTTAGTCAGTTGTGTCGGGTAAGAGGGTTCACCATATACGAAATCGTTAGTGGGTTGTGTCGGGTAAGAGGGTTCACCGTATACGAAATCGTTAGTGGGTTGTGTCGGGTAAGAGGGTTCACCGTATACTAAATCGTTAGTGGGTTGTGTCGGATAAGAGGGTTCACTGTATACGAACTCGGGATTGCTTAGTGGCTCGTTCAAATTTGGAAGCCTTACCCGGTGATTAGAATGAATGTCGGACGAGACCTCCTGATTCACATCTACCGGCCATGTCCCGTACCCAGCATGAATGCCATAATTTTCTGGGTTGTTTTCCAATGACTCGTTAGAATATGGCTGAAAACCATAGTTATCATCCCACTACCATGACATGGCTATATTTGTGTTTTTTGAGCACGTATACGAAATTTTGGCGTTTGTATCGTTCAAATGTGAAAGCAGAAGCTTAGATAGAATTTTTTGAGCTATACGCATCGTATAGGACAATACGATGCAGTTTAGGTGTAACATCCCAATTAATATAAACGAATAAGCAAGATGGGATGATCATCGCGATAACAAATAAAAAGGAAAATGAGGAAGGAAAGGGAGGGCTTGGCCGAGGGTGTTAGGACATAGAACTGTGACAATAGGCCTTGTAATAGTTTAGATCTTATATGTCTTTATGTTTTTGTAATGTTTGGTTAAGTTTTGTAATAGGCGAACTTAACAAGTTCGCATAGGCCTAGTATTAGGCGAACTTGTTAAGTTAGCCTGTGGCAGAAGTGTTACCTATAAATAGGAGTTTACATGTTAGTTTAAAAGTTCAGTCATTTTGTGTTCAAGTATTGTAAACTTTGTGTTTGGTGGAAATCAAAGAGAAGATTATTTACACTGTGTGTTGATTGTTATCATTGTGATTGTCTCGTATACACAGTCATCCGTATGGTTGGATTCCGTACTCCGTATGTTTGATACGTCACGCCTCGAGTTATATCCGTAGAAGACCCGAGTAGACCTACATGTGGTAACAGAGATATTTGCTCGTGATTTGTGATTGATTTGTGACGGTTTGTGTATGATTTGACCCCAAAAAGTCTGAGTTTTGCTTGATTTTGTTGATGCACTTTCCTGTGACAACACTCTGGATAGAGTCTAGGTTTGTATGTCTAATGTCTATATTTTGTCTTTGTATGTAAGAGTCATTATGTAAAAGTTTATCGAGTTATATTTACTTTTACTTAATGTTTTGTTGATTTCTTCTAAGTGTTTTGCGCACTTGTATGTGCGCAGGAGAATGCTCCTGCATACTTAGTAAGTACGCAGGAATACCTATGCGTACTTGTTAAGTACGCAGGAGTAATTGGTCCTGCGCACTCGCAAGGCATCAGGTCAGTATAAATAGGATAGGTTCACAGAAGCTAAGTACGCAGAACCATTTGTTCATACGAACTCAATTTTGCTAAGTACGCAGCTTGTATTCTCTCTGTAACCGTCGAGTGTTTATAATACAAAGAACGATTATTGTGACTCTTGTGTTCGGTTTACTTTGTTCAGTTAGACTCTCCACCTAGTCACGGGTATTCCGCACCCGGTCCGACTAGTAGACCACTTGCATGTGACGATCCACCACACCCGAGGGACCTACAAGTGGTATCAGAGCATTGCTCTTGAATTCGAGTGTTGTAAGTGAGTTTGGAGACGTTTTTACTGAGTTTTACAAGCAAAGAGAGGTTATTTTGTTGATTTTTGTGATAAAAAAAAGGGGTAGCTCTTGAGCACTTTTTTAGAAGCAAAAATCTCTCAAAAACCGATTTTTGTTGTGTATTTGTGTGTTTTGAGCATCATAGGTTGGTTAGAAACTTGTTTCTGACCCTTTGACTCAATTGCATTGATCATCAGACCATTTTTTTTTACCAACTCCGGCGAGTTTCAGGTCACCGGAAAAGTTTGGTGAGAGTTGCTGAAAAGGTGTCCTGCGTACTTACCATTTTTGGCAAAAAGTACAGTTTTCTGCGAACTTGCTAAATACGCAAGAGTTATCTCCTGCGTACTTACAAGTGCGCAAGACTGAACTGCGAACTTAAGACTTATCCTGCGTACTTAACAATTTACTCCTGCGTACTTACAAGTACGCAAGGGCAAATATTAAATACGCAAGACCATTCATAAGTGCGCAAGGCCAATACTAAGTGCGCAATAGCTACTGACTTTTCTGATTTTTGACCAAGTTTTCTCCATGTCAAATCTTCAGAATCTTAGTAGTATGTTAAATTATGATAATGAAATCGGTACTCCACAGAAACCTCCCAAGTTGCTCAATGTAAACGATTATTCCAATTGGAAAGCCCGTTTTGAGCACTATATTTCATACACCGATTCATCGTTATGGATACCTATTCTTGAGGGATATAATTATCCCACCCACTTGTATCTTGATGAAAACGTACCTAAGCCTATCTCTAAGCTGGATGCAGAAGAAAAGAAAAATTATGATCGAGAGAAGAAGGCATTGGGTTCAATCAATATGTCATTAACTCGGGATTTGTTCCACGGTTTCCGAGGATATGAATCTTCTAAGGACCTTTGGAAAGCTTTACAGAAAAGATTCGAAGGAAATAGTGACATCAAGAAAAGCAAGAGGGATCTGCTCCGGAAGCAATACGAGTGCTTCAGATTTATAGAAAATGAATCTTTAGATGATCTTATCTCTAGATTCTATCACCTACAAACGGAGTTGAAATCGTTTGAGCTTAAATATCCAGAAGAGGAAATGGTGGAAAAGTTTTTGGATGCTCTGCCACCGAGATATGAGATGTATACAACCCTGATGAGGGAAAGTTCAAAGTTCTACGAGATGACAGTAGATGAGGCAGTCGGTAAGATTCAGGCTCATAACATGAATCTTATAAAAAGGGAGAATTCTGGAAGACCTCAGATACAGGACCCTTCCATGTATCACGGGACGACTTCCACTTCAATGTCTTCCGGCTCTGGGATTGCACTCTATACTGGGAAATCCATTGAAGAAGACCACTCTAATGGTTGTGGTGGTCATGCATGTTATGCATCAGGATCAGGGTTTGGATCTCATCAACAAAACTCAAAGACTCCTCAGAATACGTGCTCAGCCAACCAGTCAGCTATTGCCAAGATAGCTGAAGATCATGTAGCACTATTCTCATCTTGCATGCTGGCATATGAGAATTTCATTGGTGGAAAGCTAACGGATCCTGAGACTATTGAAGAGGACTTCAATCAAGTGGATCCTGATGATATTGAAGACATGGATATTCAGTGGAATATGGCCATGTTACTGAGGAGGGCCAAGCGTTTCCTGAACAGAACAGGAAGAAAGTATGTTGGCGGGCATTCTAATGCCAAGGTTGGATTTGACAAATCCAAGGCCAAGTGCTACAAGTGTCAAAACTATGGACACTTTGCTCGTGAATGTCAAAAGGACAGAGCACCGGCCTCTGGTTTTACCAGACCTAGCCAGGGAAACAGCCATGGCCAAAACAACCAAAGCCACCACAATCATACCCAAAGTAATCAGTCCAATGCACTGGTCGCACAGAATGACGAAAATTTTGATTGGGGTGTGCATCTAGAAGACGCCATCATTGCTCAAGCACAGGTTGGTCTCATGGCAGAAATCATGGAGCTGATGGAGGCCGAGAGGAAGGAAGCTGAAGAAGAGGAACCTTCTGAATCTGAAGGAGAGGAATCTTCTGAATCTGAAGAAGAGGAAGCCTCTGTAGCTGATGAAAAGGAGTCTACCACTGCTGTCGCTCTCATGGCAATTGGAGAAGGACAAAGTTCATCATCTGAGGTAGATTCTAACCCTTTCTCTGTTGTTTCTTGTTCTAAATGTCTAGGGCTAAAAAATGAAATTTCTGATCTCCAAGACATAATTGAACCCCTAAAGTTGGCAGCTAAAAATTACAAAATGAATGAATCACGTTTTAAAGAATCAGTTGAAATGCTACAGAACGAAAAACAAGACTATTCTTTAAAAATAAGCGACCAACAGGTTCATTTGGACATTGCGTATAGGGCTTTGGAAAAGAAGAACAATGAAATTAACAAACTGCAAAATGAGATCTTGCAGCTCAAATGCACTAACGAGAAATTGAAAAACTCTCTCTTCGTGGTGGAACACTACGAATCCGTGGTGAGAAAAATGAATGGCCTAGGACTTGGTACCAATGCCATTCCTCCACCAATAAGTGGGCAGTTTGTCAATAGCTTGATAGACATTGATCTCACTTGTCTAGATGAGCCCTCTGATAAGGATGATTCCCCTAAAAAGGATGAATCCTCAAGTAAGGCTAACTCCACATCTAGTGAGGAGTATGTTACTGCTTCTGAGGATGGGTCGGTTAACACTTGCCCTGAAGGAGTAGTATCTGAGGAGTTGTTGACTGAACAGAAAGTCCAGAAAAACATTATCACTAATGGTGATAATTGCATTTTAATTGAACCTGATATCATTGAAACAAATGATAAACTTAAGGGAATGCTTTACGGGGGTTTTAAAAATATTAACCAAGCTAAGAAAGAGGCTTTTTCATCTCATTATGGGCTGGGTTACAAAGAAAATTTGCAAAAGTATTATACCCCCAAACATCAAACTGTAAAAGTTCAAACTTCTGTTCATAAACCAACTCCTCCTTCTCACAATGGTGAGTTTTCTAAGGCCAGAACTAAAGAGCCTTACATGAGAACTTATGTTGACAAGAGGAATTGCTTTCACTGTGGCTTGGTTGGTCACATTGTTGTGAACTGTCCTTCTAAGAACCCAGGGAAACGGCATGTTGTTTCACGACCAGCTGTTATCCCTAAGTCGCCAGTAGTGAAAGCTCCTATCAGACCAAAGCTAAATGTGGTGAAACCACCAGTGCAACCGATAGCTAAGCCAAAAATCAAATCTGAGGCCAAGCCATCTGTTGTAAGAAAGGTAAAGCAACCTGCTGTACCTCGTGTGTCTACATCTGGTAGTACACGCACTGGTGAGAAACCTGTGGCTAGACTCTCTAAGCCACAGAGAAGAAGAAGGAATAAGAGGTTGAGAAAGCTAGAACAGCTGACTAAAGCTCAATCAGGTGAAGCTTCCACAAGTTCACCGGCTGTGATTGAACCAAAGTCTCCTGTTCTGGTTAAGATTCAAAAGAGATCCTGGAACAAGAAAGTTAAAGATTCTCAATCTCATGTTCCCAATTCCTCCAAAGATTCACCAATTTTGGACAGTCATCATGACTGTGAGTTGAAAGAAGTAGTTTATTTTGAGAAGGATGGACGACCCAAGACCACAATGGCTTGGGTCTCCAAATCTAACTAATTCTTTTGTTACTCGTGCAGGGACGTCCGAAGGGTACTATCTCTAACCGCTGGTATGTAGATAGTGGATGCTCCCGGCACATGACAGGAAACATGGCCTTGCTTCAAGACGTTAAACCATTTAGAGGCGGCTATGTGGCCTTTGCCAGAGAAAAAGGCGGCAGTATCACATGTCAAGGCGTGGTTTCGAACGGTTGTGTTAGCTTTGACAATGTCAACTTCTGCGAGCAGCTGAAGCATAACCTGTTGAGTGTCTCACAAATGTGTGACAAGGAGTACTCAGTGATGTTTGACAAGTCAGAATGTCTGATTCTCAAACCCGGTTTCAAAGTTCCTGATGACTGGATTCTGATGAGAGCACCAAGAACAAACGACACTTATCAGATTGATATGAGCGTGGCAAAAACCACCTCATCAGTTGCTACTTGTTTGCTTACAAAAGCGACAGAGCTTGACTCCATCTTGTGGCATAGGAAAGTCGGACATATTTCTTATCGTAAAATGAATCATCTTGTCCGAAACGGTTTGGTAACCGGGGTTCCTAAGCTGAGATTTACCGTTGCAGATGACTGTATGCCTTGTAAAAAGGGTAAACAGCAACGGAAGTCTCACATGCCCAAGCTCCAAAACTCTATCGATACCCCTTTGGAGCTATTACACATGGATCTGTTTGGCCCCATAAGTATCAGGAGTATTGGAGGTAAGTCATTCTGTCTAGTTGTAACTGATGATTTCTCACGTTTTTCTTGGGTGCATTTTTTAGGTACAAAAGATGAGACTGCTGATATTCTTCAATACTTGATCCTGAGCTTGGAATCTCTTTGCAAGCTGAAAGTTAGAAGAATAAGGAGTGACAACGGAACTGAGTTCAAGAATAATTTGATGGAACTTTTCTGTCTCAAGAAAGGGATCCGTCACGAATTCAGCGCGCTGTACACGCCTCAGGAGAATGGAGTTGCTGAACGGAAGAACAGAACACTGATTGAGACTGCAAGGACTATGCTGTCAGATGCAAAGCTTCCTGTCACTTTCTGGGCAGAAGCAGTAAATACAGCTTGTCACGTCTTAAACAGAGTTTTGGTGGTGAAAAGACACAACAAGACTTGTTATGAGTTGATCAACAATCGACTTCCCAATCTTGATTACCTAGTTCCTTTTGGTAGTCCTTGTTCCTTGTTGCTACAGTATAAAGATCGTCAATCTAAATTTCATGCGAAAGCGGTGGAAGGCATCTTCTTAGGATATGTTGCCAATTCGCCCTGCAAGAGAGTGTACAACATAGGAACTCGTACTGTCGAGGAATGGTTCGAAGTGGATTGTAGTAAACACAGCATTCCACCAGAACCAAAAGGTCCAGCTTGGGGTTTTGATTATGATGCGCTATTCAAGTCATTCAATCTTCCTGATTTATCTGTAGAAGACGCCACAAATGTTTATAATCTACTGAATGGCGGCAGTTTTTCGACTCGTGCTACTGTACCAATTATAACTCCGGATTCCAATGCTGCATCTGCATCTGGAACTCATGACAGTGTTAACAGTGAAAGTGTTCATGTTGTTGGAGATGACGCTGAAACCAATCCTAACACAACTGTAGGAAATGAAGCTCCAGCTAATCCAATTAACATTGAATCTTCCTCTGCTGAAACACAGGAAATGGGGGAGTTAAGCACAAATCTAGATCCAGAAATTCAAGAACCGATTGTACCGGAGACGAGAGTGCATAGGAATCATCCAATCGACAACATTATTGGTGATCCTTATGCCGGTGTTAAGACTCGTCATAGAACCATCACAGAGAACACCAGTCTTTACACAGAGATATTTGACACTGGTGTCATGGAAACATGTCTGCATGCTGCATTCGTGTCCCAGATAGAGCCGAAGAATGTGAAGGAGGCTCTCACTGACAACTGCTGGATTGAGGCAATGCAAGATGAATTGTCACAATTCCAAAAGTTGCACGTGTGGGATTTGGTTGACTTGCCAAAAGGCTTTCAGCCAATTGGAACCAGATGGGTGTTCAAATGCAAGACGGATGATCGTCATGTAGTTGTGAAGAACAAGGCAAGATTGGTTGTTCAGGGTTTTTATCAACAAGAGGGCTTGGATTACACGGAAGTATATGCCCCAGTTGCTAGAATTAAGGCCATTCGACTGTTCTTGGCTTATGCCATATATGTCGGCTTCAAGGTCTACCAACTTGATGTGAAGAGTGCTTTCCTTTATGGTAAAGTTCATGAAGAAGTCTATGTCACTCAACCTCCCGGTTTTGAAGATCCGCATAATATCAATAAAGTGTACAAGCTCGACAAAGCACTTTATGGTCTTCATCAAGCACCGCGGGCATGGTATGAGACACTATCAAAGCATTTACTGTCTAATGGTTTCGACCGTGGACAGATTGACTCGACTCTCTTCATAAGGAAAGCAGGAGGTGACATTCTACTTGTGCAAGTATATGTCGACGACATCATCTTTGGGTCGACCAATGAAGGGATGTGTAGGGAATTCGAGAAGGTGATGAAGTCCAAGTTTGAAATGAGCAATATGGGTGAACTGTCGTTCTTCCTGGGTCTGCAAGTCAGTCAAAGAGAGGATGACATTTATCTACATCAAACTAAGTACGTGCAAGACATCCTGTCAAAATACAAGATGAGTGATAGCACTACTTATGGCACACCAATCCCAGTCAATCATGGTTTGCATCCTGACAAAGATGGGAAGGATGTAGACAGCAGGTTGTACCATGGGATGATCGGATCACTTATGTATCTCACAGCTTCAAGACCCGATATTATGTTTGCTGTATGCTTGTGCTCAAGGTTTCAGTCTCAACCGAAGGAGTCACATATGATAGCCGTGAAGAGGATTTTCAGATACCTGAAAGGGAAACCCCGATTGGGTCTTTGGTACTCTAAGCAGCAGTCATTCGACTTCAAAGCCTACACTGATTCAGATTATGGCGGTTGTAACCTTGACAGAAAGTCAACTTCTGGCGGATGTCAATTCTTGGGAGACAGACTGGTCTCCTGGCAGTGCAAGAAGCAGTCAACGGTTTCTGTCTCAACTTGTGAAGCAGAATACATTGCTGCAGCTAGCGGTTGTTCTCAGATATTGTGGATTCAGCAGCAATTGCGAGACTACGGCTTGAACTTCACTGGAACTCCTTTATTCATTGACAACAATGCCACCATGTCCATCACAAATAACCCGGTGAAACATTCCAAAACTAAGCATATTGAAATTCTCCATCATTTCATCCGTGATTGTGCTGAAAAGCATTTAATTGAACTTGTAAAGGTTCACACGGATGACAATCTTGCTGACCTTTTCACAAAGGCATTTGATCGGTCCCGTTTTGAGCATCTTGTCAACTTGATAGGAATGTTCAATCCCGAGTGAAAAATTAATTTTCTTAAATCAATTCAATTCATGGAAGTTAAATTTTATTTCTTTTAAAATTTTTCTGTATAGTTCTGTTAGTTTAAAATACTTTACAAAAAAAAAAAAAAAAAAAAAATTAGAAAATGGAGAAAATTTCAAAAGTTCACTTGAGAAACGAGGAAATGATAGTACATCTGAAATGATCTAACCATCATAGACTGCTCATGGGAAATGATTGCGTCATGTTTACTTAATTGTTTTAAATTATTATGTTTTTAATCTGTTTATTTACAAGTAATTTGAATTGTCAGTAGGCTTTATGTGTCTTTGAATCACTAGTATTGTGGAAACTAAATCTAAATTACAACTGTGATTTGAACCCATGTTTGCTAATGTGTGTGTGTAAAAGAATAGAAAAGATCATTATCAGATAAAGGATGTTAGATTTTGGCAATAATTTTCTTTTGAGATCAGCTTCGGGTTATGTTGTTAGCACAATTAATGCGGTTCATCTCACTGCCCATACTCACAAGTATGCAAGGAGAGATTGAATCAAGACATGTCTCTACATCAACCGTTGAGCATGTATTCACCCTTGAATCATTCCTGGTTCATTGAAATCAAATCCAGATAAAAGTTGGATCCCGTTACCTTATAATCAAACACCATGTTCCTTATCCCGAATCATCATACCGATATTCAAAGAAGAAAATCACATGAAACCAAGACAATTGAATCACTCGATTCTGAATCTTATGATTCTTGATAATCCTCATGGATTCTGCTTGATTTTTCTGTGCTAATTGATGTAACTTCATTCTGAAAATTAAGAATATCATTGGAAAAATCTTAGATGCCTTGAGATAGTGCAAAATATCATAGCATTCAAGTGGGGTACACGTTGTATATTTTATAATTAATAACTTAATACACAAGAACATGATACAAAGATGCATATAGTTTCAAATCTTATAATATTGTCAACTTGAATTACTTGTTTATTTGCTTATTACGTAAGAATAAAGAGTAATACATGACATGATCCCATATTCTTTGATGTTTATATTGTATCGTTTTTGCTATAAGTTAGCCTGATATGATCCTCTGCTCGTGTCTTTGATAAAAAATAGCTTGTGTGAATACATGTACATATCTATTTTGAAAAGAACAAAAAGATTTTTAAGTTTTTTTAAGTTTATGCATATTTCAAGTTTAAATAAGAAAAAGGCCAAAAAAAAAATATTTTATGTTTAACCTTCATGAAATGTATTTGAATCCTCCCGATTGAATATTTTTATCTTGTTCGTTATTTGACTTGAAAATCTTCATAATTCTGAGTTGAAAATTGCGCACTTAAAGTTTCTGCGTACTTGTCAAGTACGCACGAAGTAAGACTTGCGCACTTAGCAAGTACGCAAGAGTTAATTCCTGCGTACTTGTTAAGTACGCAAGAGTTAATTCGTGCGCACTTAGCAAGTACGCACGAACATTATCAGTGGGGTATAAGTTCAACACTTAGAAAAATTTTCAGGTTAAGCTTTCAAACCGAAATTTTTCCCCCTGCAACTTTCTCTCAAAATCGAGTGTGTTCAAACCCGTTTTTCATCCCTTCCACATTATCATCTTCGTATTTCATCTCCTTGGTGAGATTTTAGACCGATTTCATCCGTAAATTCGTGAAATTTTGGACCGATTTGACCTAGAATATTTTAGGTTAATGTCGACAAATTTTGGGGTAATTTGGGGTTGTTTGGGTAACTAATGTCACTAACAAGCTATTAGATTGCCTAATCGATCATACATTTTCCCTTTGGTCATCGATTGATCCGACGGGTTGAAGTCGAACCGTCAGTGGGTCGATCACTGACCTAGGTCAAAATTTGATCGTGTCGTAGTGGTTAATGGTGTTGATCATGGTACCATAGGTTCGAATCCCTGATTCCGACCTAGTGGCTACCTAATCAACCCGCTTTTTGAACGAATTTAAATCTTTGAAATTTTTGCTAAGGGTTGTTCTTGCGCACTTAGCAAGTACGCAAGAAGTAATTCCTGCGTACTTGTTAAGTACGCAAGAGTAAAATCCTGCGCACTTGCTAAGTGCGCAGGACCAACACTTAGAAAATTTTTCAAAGTCTGAAATTTTTTACAAAGTGTAACTACTATTCTATGTCATGTGTGTCTATTTCCATTGTTATAAATTGTTCTGATTATGTTTTCTGTGTGTGTTTGCAGATAATGGCTCGTGCTTTCACTGACGAATTCAATCTGTTGGCGCACACTGAACCAGAATGGAAAGGGGCAGCCTTACAATATAGAGAGATTGTGGACTTTCTAAACAGATCTAAAATAAGTTATGCAATCTCGGCTAATCCAACAGTCTCAAGACCATACTTAGAGCAATTCTGGGAGACAGCAGAGCACGATTGCACGGTATCTCCAAATGTCATAAGGGCTACCGTTGACGGTCGGGCTATTGCCATCTCTGAGGATACAATAAGGAGAGTACTGCAGTTTGGAGACCTTCCCACCGACCCGACATCCTATCCAGATTACTACGTGGATGGGTGTTGGAGGCATAGAATGGGATATGTCAGGGAAAGGGACTATGCTTCATACAAGAAAATGTGGGTTCTAGATCAATGGCGTTACTTTGCCCACATCATGATCATGTGCATCTCATCAAGGAAAGCAGGGAAGGATGCCATGGGTCATGACCTTGCCGCAGCCATGGTGGGCTTATCTCTCAATCGGGGCTACAACTTCTCCCACTTTATTTTCAAAGCAATCAATGACCAGATAAATACGGCGGAGAGGTTTAGGTTCCTTCTATACCCGAGGTTTGTGCAACTTTTGATCGATGATGCGTTGCCAAACCTGCGTGCGATCGGGGAGAGACTGCAAGTGAAGAGAGTGGCCAAGAGAGTCTTTGCACAGTTTTTAAAGCCAGGCGGTGTAGAACCTACCCCTGAGCATACTGAACTCTTCGGCCACCTGATTAATGAAGCATACGTCGCTCCGGAGGACTGGAACTGGTATAGTCCCAACTCGGGACCAGAGATGAGTGATCACTCTGATGAAGAACAAGATGAAGAGAATGAGGATGATGAAGGTAATGATGACGGTAATGATGAGGGTGATGATGAAGGTGGTGTTGGTGGTGCTGAGGAATCCGATTCGGAGGCTACAGAATCAGATTCTTCTGATTCCGATGATGCACCATCACAAGCACATCCGAGGAGACTGACACAGGTAACCCAGCCTGCGTCGTCTTCAAAAAGAAAGAGACAAAGCTCCAGCAGCGAATATGAGCCGGATTCCGACTCTGACGCTGCTCTACAAAGACAGAGACAAGAGAGCACCAACAAGAAAAGGGGCGATAGGCAAGAGGTTGCCATCCCCAGGGTTGAAGAGATTCCAACTGTGCAACCAGTACAAGTTGAAGTTGCCATTCCAGAATCTACCCAACCAGCACGGCAACTGTTTAGTAGGAGGAGAAGGCCACTGGTACAAGCAGATGTGGCGGTCACGGCGGTCACAGAGGTGATTCCTGTGACGGTGACCCTCCCTATTCCAACCGTCCAGGTGACGGTGACTGCTCCACTTCTCACGGAGTCAGTCACAGTCACCCCAACCATAACACCCACTCACATCATACCATCCCCAACCCCAACACCCACCAAAGAGCCGTCAGGTCAACCCTTTAATTATGGTGACATCTCACAGGGGTTCGACTTTGACACAATCTTCTCTTCCCCCATCCACAACGCCGAAGCCTCATCATCTAGGCATCCGGATCCAAATGAAGCTAGGATCGATGTGCTAGAAACCCAAGTTGCTGGCTTGTTGAAGACTATTCAAAAGTCAAAAGAGGATTCTGATGCTCAACAAGCACAGATAAACTCTCTGGCAGATGAAGTTAGGATTCTGCGTAGTCAGAGAACGGGGACTGATGAACGGCTGAAGAATGTGATGGCGCAGAATGAACTATTAATGAAGACGAATGAAATGATTCTGGCCCATAGAACTTCAATTGAGCTAAGGCTGGATGCTCAAAGGCAGGAGCACGCTACTATGGTCAAATTGATTGCAGAACTGACCGAGAAGCTAGGTGCTCAGGGGGAGAAGGAAAAAGAAAAATCCACCGGTGCAGAGGTTTGTCATCCAGTCGATTTGACTAAGGATGATGACAAAGACAAGGATCCTGAAGTCGGTCCTAGTGGAGGTGAGCACCAAGCTTCGGCAATTGTGCCCATCTCTACTACGTCAATGGCTGAGGGGGAGTCTACTACGCAAGAGGGTGGTGATACCTCAGGAGGTGGTGGTGGCGGTGATAAAGGGAAGTCAGTGACTGACAAGATTCTATGTCTCGAGCCTGACTATTCTAAAGAAGCACAGATCGATGCTCTCCTTAATCTGGAAGAAGGAGAGATCGACTCTGGTGATGATTGGAACGATGATGATGTGATAATCGAGATTCCCAAGGGCGACGGGGATCTAGAGTATGAGTTAGAGGATGGTGAGATCTTTGAAATACCATCGCTCGAATCTCTGCTCGAAACAGACACAGGCTCAATTGATACAGCAAGTAATGTTGAAGCTACAACTGATGCCCCCCCGGTCGACCCTATACCTGTGGACCCCGAGGCACAAAAAGAGAAAGACATGCCTTCTGTATCTACAAAGGGTCCAGCTCCAGTGTGGCAAAAGACGTCTATCAAAGACAAGTATGGAGCGACAGGTATGATCTTAGCTGTCAGGTTTGAGGAGGACAAGCAGTTGTTCGCCATCAAAAGATCTAGAGGGGTTCAATACTTGAAACCAACCAGTGAGGCGTTCAACTCTTTGCCCAGGTACGACCTAGTTAACCTTGCAAATCGCGACCTGCTGAATCATTCGAATCATGCAGTAGCAATGGGTTTGTGGAGTATACTACAGCGTGAAGCAAGATCGGGAAAGTATGAGTATCTCAAGCCTCAGGTGCCCAGAAGAGTCAAGGATAAGCACGCTGTGCATCCTGTGACTAAGAAGCCGTTAAAGAGATTGGTATACAAGCCAGTGCGATGTGAAACTAAGATTCCCCTGAGCAAGTTACCTCAGGATATTCTTGGTGACATGTGGTACTGGTATGTTGATCCAAAAACGGGCGAGGCTGTGATCATGGGTAAAGGTAAGTCAGATAGTGGAAACATAGTGCCAAAGGAAGTGATCAGGGTTTTTGATGAAGTATGCTTCATCAATTTCTCTGTGAACGATCTGGAGGTACTAGCAGACAAATTCTGCATCCACACTGACGAATGGACAAAGCTTCTCTCGGCCAAATACGACAAGTTAATCAAGTTCTGTCTTGATTACAAAAAGAAGATGGAAGCTAAGGAAGCAGTGCTGTGAAGACTGAAGACGATGAAGATCCAGAGCTGTTGTCAAGGGGGAGTTTGTTGATGCACTTTCCTGTGACAACACTCTGGATAGAGTCTAGGTTTGTATGTCTAATGTCTGTATTTTGTCTTTGTATGTAAGAGTCATTATGTAAAAGTTTATCGAGTTGTATTTACTTTTACTTAATGTTTTGTTGATTTCTTCTAAGTGTTTTGCGCACTTGTATGTGCGTAGGAGAATGCTCCTGCGTACTTAGTAAGTACGCAGGAATACCTATGCGTACTTGTTAAGTACGTAGGAGTAATTGGTCCTGCGCACTTGCTAAGTGCGCAGGCATCAGGTCAGTATAAATAGGATAGGTTCACAGAAGCTAAGTACGCAGAACCATTTGTTCATACGAACTCAGTTTTGCTAAGTACGCAGCTTGTATTCTCTCTGTAACCGTCGAGTGTTTATAATACAAAGAACGATTATTGTGACTCTTGTGTTCGGTTTACTTTGTTCAGTTAGACTCTCCACCTAGTCACGGGTATTCCGCACCCGGTCCGACTAGTAGACCACTTGCATGTGACGATCCACCACACCCGAGGGACCTACAGATTTTCATATCCATGGAGTTTTCAAGTTCTTGAGAGGATTTTGGGGGTTGAATTCATCAAATTGAAGACGTTTTTGAAGAAATTGATCCATTAAAAGTGTTCTACTTCATATTATACTCAATCGTACAGTTCAATTTTATCAAATTCCATTAATTCAGCAAGTTATGATGATTTTTGGAGGCTTTGGTTCGTGTTTTGGTTGAAGAGTTCTTCTTCCTGAGATTTTTCAGCTGAAACAGGCGAACTTAGCACAAATTCTTGATTAAGCGAACTTATCTAGTTCGCTTGAGATAAGTTCGCTTAAGGAGTTTGAAGCGAACTTATCTAGTTCGCCTCTGGGTAAACTTGTTTCAAACTTTGTTTTTTCCTTGTGATATTTTGTGTATACTTGTTGTTATGACTAACATGGTGTAGGTTACAAACATGTTTAACTATGACAATGAGATCGGCACTCCTCAAAGTCGCCAAAGCTTTTAAGTCTTGCTGATTATTCAAACTGGAAGGACAAATTTGATCAGTTTGTGTCGTTTACTGATACCAGCTTATAGATTCCAATTCTGGAAGGATATTCTCATCCAACTTATTCGTTTATGGATAATGATAATGTTCCAAAGCTCGTTTATACATTATCTACTGAAGAGAAGTTGTTATTTGATCGTGAAAAGAAGGCAATGGCGAGTATTTCTATTTCATTACCAAAAGAGATCTTTCATAGTTTCAAGAAATTTAAATCTTCAAAGCAGCTATGGGAAGCTTTACAGAAGAGATGTGAGGGAAGTTAGGATGTGAAGAAAAGTCGTAAGGAGTTATTAAAGAAGCAGTTCTTGGTATTCAAATACTTTCAGAATGAGACTTTGGATGATTTGGGGACAAGATTTTATCATCTGCTGAGTGAATTAGCCAGTGCAAAAGTGGTTTATGATACTGAAGATATTAGTGACAAGTTCTTGGATGCTCTACCATCAAAATTTGATGTTTATTCTGTTCTCATCAAGGAAAATGAAAAATACAAGACGATGTCACTTGAAGATGTGTTGGGAAAAATTCAATCGCATGACTTAAATTTGAAGAAGAAGAAACTAATATGGAGCACATCCAAGATCCTTCAATGTATTTTGCTAAATCATCTGGAAAATCTGGATCTGGAGTTGCATTGTTTTCTGGAGATGGTCAAGATAATCCAAATGAGAATGTTTCTGGATATTCTTATCAATCGGGATTTTCTACAAATACATCTATTCCTTCATATGGATCACAACCATCTAATTCACATCATGTGAGTCAAGGGTAGCTGAAGATTATATGGCAATGTTTTCATCCTTTGTTGCTTCGTATGAAAACTTTATCGGAGGGAAGATTCATGATCTAGAAGCAATTGAAGAAGATTACCGTCAGATTGATCCTGTTGATTTAGAAGAGCTGAACATTCAATGGAACATGGCAATGTTAATGAGACAAGCAAAGGATTTTCTTAAGAAGACGGGAAGAAAGTACATTGGATCAAACATCAGAACAAGAATGGGTTTTGACAAGACAAAGGTTCGGTGTTACAATTATCAAGAATATGGGCACTTTGATAAGGAATGTAACAAGCCAAAGGTTGAATTTGATTCTCAAAAGAAGAACAATTATCAAGGCAACAGAAATCAACAACAAGGATCTGGTGGTTCTGGAAGTTCAGCAAATGTTTCAACATCATCTGCTTTGGTTGCTCAATGAGATGATAACTATGACTGGGGAATTCACTAAGAGAATCTAGTTGGTGCTATAAGTCAAGCGTTTGTGGCTGAGATTCATTCTGATATAACATCAGAAGATGACAGTTCAAGTGATGAAGAAAGCTCATGGAGTGAAATGGAAAGTCAGAATGATGAAGTTTTTGAGGATAATACTAATGAAGATATTTCTAAAGAAAATAGAGTTGAAAGTTCTGCTGAAGTTCATTCTGAAGATAATGTTTCCACAACAAGTGTATCGGAAGATGAGATTCTGTTGACTAAAAGAGTACCTGAGATGACTGAAGAGATTCCAAATGCAAAAGTTTTCATGGCTGACATGTCTGATCCATCAAAGGTAAAAGATGTTATCTGTAATATATATTGTTCTAACTGTGTTGTGGTTAAAGACAAAATGTTGAAAGTCATGGATGATAACACAAACTTGATTTGTCATATGAAATTGATGCACACAGTAAATCAGAAATTAAAGGATAATGATAAGTTGTGTATTGAAAGGATTGAATCACTCAAGAGAGATATTAATTCTCTAGCTTTGAAGTATAAGGAATAGGCGTATCATCTGGATATGGCCCATGCAGAGATTGAAAAGAAAAATACCATTCTTGCTGATAAAAATAAGGAACTTTCTGATAAAGAAGCAGAAGTGATTAGATTACACATAAAGCTGGTGAGCTTTGGAAACTCATCACTATTGCTGGGATATTTCAATGACAATGTCGATCAAGTTAAAAGAACAACTGGAATTGGTTATAATCCTCCACCATTTAATGGAAACTATGTTGTGGAACCGGAGATCATTAATGAAGAGGATTTAGATCCTAAGACAGTTTTGAAAGTGAATCCAGTAACATGGGAAGAAATGGTTTATGACTCCGACAGTGATGATGAAAAGTTTGATGAAAACATGACTGAAGGAATTCATAAAGAGGTGAAAGTTAAGGAATCAAAGGTGGTTAAACATGTCACAAGATATCGGTGTATTCTAACAGAGCCTGATAAAGTTGAACAACCAAAAATTTCAAAAGTGTTTTCTCAAAGTGGTTTTGTAAGTGCTGGTGATATCAAGAAGGAGATTTCTAAAGTTGAAAATAAATCAACAATTGATTTCATCAAACATAAGGTGAATGTGGTAAAACCCAAAGTTGTTCAGTCTCAAGTTTTAAAGGCTTATGTTGGTGAACCATCCAGAAAGATTTATGTTCCAAAGAAGCAATGTGGTAGTAATGTTCATTCTTCTGAAGGTTATTCATCAGGAAGTTCGTCGACTTTAAGAAGGGTTTCTTATTTCAGAGATCAAAGGGATAAGAGAGTTTGCTTTCATTGTAATGAAGTGGGGCATATTGTGATAAATTATCCTTACAAGAACAAAGAAAAAAATCCTATTATTCTAGAGAAAATCAAATCAATTGTTGGTCATTGTCAACCACAACTAGTGAAGATTCTGAAAAGACCTAATGTGGGAAAGCCTACATCTGATAATGTGTTGAATCACAATGTAAGGCAAAATGTGCCTAAACAGTCATTTGCTAAACCATCTCGGTTTAAGCAAGATATGAAACATTATGTAAATGTTCAAAGTGGTGGATCTAAACCAGTTTGTATAATCTGGTGTTAGACAAAATGTGGTTCATCAAAAGCTTGATGAGAATCCTAAAGTTGGATTAAAAAAGAATTCACAAACTGAGGTTAAACTTTCAAGACCTCAAAGGCGTAGAAGGAACAGACGATTAAGAAAACTTTTGGAAACTGATCAATCTGATTCTTTTTCTAACAATCATGATTTTCAAAACCTATCTAATTTTGATAAGAACAAGAATGTTTCTAAATCAACGTTGTCTGATTCTAACGTGCTTAAATCACCAAGGGTGGATGATAACAGAGATTGTGAATTGCTTGAAGTTGTTTATTTTGATGCTAATGGTAGACCCAAGACCACAATGGCTTGGATCCCCGTTTCTAACTGATTTCCTTTGTTTGTGTAGGGTCAACCAAGGAGGACTATCAACAATACTTGGTATGTGGATAGTGGTTGCTCCCGACATATGACAGGAAATATTCGTTTGCTTGAAGATGTTACTAAAATTGATGGAGGTTATGTCACCTTTGCGGGTAATAAAGGCGGGTACATAACAGGCCAAGGAACACTGAAGAATGAAAATGTGAAATTTGAGAAAGTATGTTGAGCAACTCGAGCATAATCTACTCAGCGTATCCGAAGTGTGTGATAAGAAGTTTTCATTCCATTTCAATGATTCCGAATGTTATATTTTGAAGTCGGGATTTGTAATACCTGAAGAATGGATTCTGATGAAAGCTCCGAGAAGAAATGACACATATGTGTTGGACATGAGTGTAGCTACAACAACGGATTCAGCTCCTACATGTTTACTCTCGAAAGCATATGAATCTGACTCTATTCTTTGGCATCGGAAGCTAGCTCACATCAACTTCAGAAAAATGAATTACTTAGTGAAGAATGATTTGGTTTCTAGTATTCCGAAAATGAAATTCTCTGTGCCTGATGACTGTATTCCTTGTAAGAAGGGCAAGCAGCACAGAAAGTCCCACAAATCGAAGATGCAAAATTCTATTGTTACTCATCTGGAGCTACTTCATATGGATTTGTTCGGGCCGATAAGTATTCGAAGCATTGGAGGAAAATCGTATTGTTTGGTGGTAACAGATGATTTTTCCAGATTTTCTTGGGTCAAGTTCTTAGCAATCAAGGCTGAAACAACTAAGACAGTTCAATACTTGATTCTTGGCTTAGAGACTCTTTGTAAACAGAAATTCAGGCGTATAAGAAGTGACAATGGCATCGAGTTCAAAAATAGCAAGATGGGTTTCTTTTGTTTGCAAAAGGGTATTCATCATGAGTTTAGCGCACCATATGTTCCTCAACAAAATGGTGTTGCTGAGCGAAAGAACAGAACATTGATTGAGGCAGCAAGAAAAATGTTGGCAGATTCTAAGCTACCGGTAACTTTTTGGGCCGAAGTTGTGAATATTGCATGCCATGTCCTGAATCGAGTTATGACCGTGAAGCGACACAATAAGACTTGTTATGAATTGTTAAACAATTGGAAGCCTAACTTGAATTATCTTCTTCCTTTTGGGAATCCGTGTACTCTTCTGAAGATCAGGGATGTTTTTACCAAGTTTAGTGAAAAGGCGATCGAAGGAATTTTTCTGGGTTATGTTGCCAATTCATTGAATAAAAGAGTATATAACAAGGAAAGACGACATATCAAAAAATGGTTCCATATCGATTGTTCTAATCGATCTATTCCTCAGAAGGCGGTTGGTCTAGAGTGGGCATTTGATTATGATAGCTTGTTCAAGTTTTTCAACTTTGCTCCTATTTTGTCTGCTGAAGAAGTTGCATTGCTATATGAGTCTTGTCATGGTGACCAAGATTGCATTTTTCTACCAAGATCCGCGGTTCCATTATCAGTTTCATCCTCTTCTAACCCTGATCCGAAAGCAGCATCTAGTTCGGGAACTCACGAGTCTGAAGGTGAAGATGATGAAGCAATTTTCCAGGATTCTTCGGCTGATCTGTTAATTGTTGATGATTCGTCCACTTCTACACATGTTCAGGGGGAGCTTCATACCAATCTGGAGTTTGTGATACTAGTTACTCAAAATGTTCTTTCTCAAGAGGAAACTACTCAAGTTGATGTACTACCTGTTCCTGAGGTGGCTTCCATAAAAGAATTGAAAGATCATCCGGTGACAAATATCATTGGGAATCTGCAGGATGGAGTCCAAACTCGTTCTTTATATGAAAATACTTGTTTATATTCTAGCTTTAGAGATACTGGAGTTCTTGATGTTTGTTTATTTCGTGTTTTATTTCTCAGATAGAACCGAAAAATGTCGAGATGGCGTTACAAGATAACAATTGGATTGAAGCAATGCAAGAGGAGCTTGCAAAATTTGATAAGCTAAAGGTGTGGAATTTGGTTGATCTTCCAAAGGGCATGTATCCGATCGGCTCCAAATGGGTTTTTAAGTGTAAAAAAGATGATCGTGGTGAGGAACAAAGCAAGATTGGTTGTTTAAGGGTTCAATCAACAATAGGTTATAGATTATACTGAGGTGTACGCACCTGTTGCACGGTTGGAAGCAATTCGTTTGTTTTTGGCATTTGTGTCATTTAAAGGATTTAAGGTATATCAATTGGACGTCAAAAGTGCTTTCTTGTATGGAAAGGTTAAAGAAGAAGTGTATGTGTGTCAACCATTGGGGTTTAAGGATCCATTGTATCCCTCAATAGTGTTTAAGCTAGATAAGGCTCTTTATGGTCTTCATCAAGCACCCCGTGCGTGGTATGAAACGTTGTCGCACCATCTCCTGGACAATGGTTTTGATCGTAGTCAAATTGATTCAACCTTGTTCATCAAGAAAGCAGGGGGAGATTACCTGATGGTTCAGATCTACGTGGATGATATTATATTTGGTTTAACAAACGAAGGGTTATGCAAAGAGTTTGAGAGTGTTATGAAATTGAAGTTCGCAATGTCTGTTATGGGAGAGTTGTCGTTCTTTTTAGGATTGCAAGTTAATAAAAAAGAGGATGGTTTCTTTATTCACCAGAGTAAGTACGTTAAAGACATCTTGAGCCGGTTCAAGATGGAAGACTGTACCCCATATAACTCCGATTCCTGTCAATCACAAGATGAATCAAGATCCGGAAGGAAAGGATATTGACAGCCACTTGTACAGGGAAATGATTGGATCTCTCATGTACTTAACTGCATTAAGGCCAGATATAATGTTTGCCGTGTGTCTCTGTTCCAGATTTCAAGCAAAACCAAAGGAATCTCATTTGATTGCAGTCAAACGTATTTTTGGGTACCTGAAAGGGAAATCGAGATTAGGATTATGGTTTTCGCATGGTTCTAATTTTGAATTTAATGCTTATACTGACTCAAATTTTGGAGGATGTTGTTTGGATAGGAAATCTACGACAGGAGGTTGCCAATTTCTAGGTAATCGGCTTGTTTCGTGGCAGTGTAAAAAGCAAACCACATTTTCCATATCAACATGTGAAGCAGAATACATCGCCGCTTTAAGTTGTTTTTCCCAGATTTTGTGGATGCAGCAACAATTAAGAGACTACGATTTTAATTTTACTTGCACCCCTATGTTCATAGATAACAATGGCACAATGTCCATAACTAACAATCCAGTTAAGCACAATAAAACTAAGTACATTGAAATAAGATATCATTTTATTCGTGATTGTGCAGATAAAAGGTTGATTGAGCTGGTGAAGGTACACACTGATGACAATTTTGCAGACCTCTTCACCAAGGCATTTGATCGAACCAGGTTTAAATTTCTGGTAAAAATGATTGGTATGATCAATCCCGAATAAAAGTTTTTCAAAAAAAAAATTTCATGGAAGATTTTATTTAATTTTCTTTAATTGCTTTACTACATTTATGCACTTTACTTTCTAGTCAAAACATTGTTATTTATAAAAAAATTACAAACAAAATGAAAAAGATAAAAATCGACTTCATTTGAAGTTAGAGAAGAAATGATAGTACATCAGTTGAAAATCTATCACATATGACCATAGATGACCTGTTGATATGATGTGATAATATATGTTTGTGTTCATTTGATTTGATCTGAATTTCAAAGTCTGCATGAACAAGAAATGATAGTGTCATAAATGCTCTAATCTTGAAAATCTATTTTATGTTTAATTTGGATATGTGTATGTAATTTAGATTGTCAGTAGACTAGAAGCGTTTTTGAACCATTAGTAGTGTGAAAACATAATGATTCTTGATAACAACTGTGATTTGAACCCATATTATGCATGGGTGTGTGTGTTAAAAGATCATTATCAGATATAGAATATGAGGCTTAAAGTATTTCATGAGACCAGTATCGAACTATATTGATTAGCACAATTTTTCAGTTCACTTCACTGCCCATGCCCTGAAAAAAATGCAATGTGATGTTGAACTAAGATATGTTTCTGACAACATCTGTTGGAACATATACTCGCCCTTGGGTCAATATCTTGATTCCATTGAATATCCAGATAACAGTTGGACCACATTACCTTGTATTATTGAATCAATCGATTCTTTAACCATTCATTCTACCGAAGAGGACTTCTGTTACAATTAATCATGATATTACCTCCAAAACCAAGCAATATGAATCATTCGATTCTGAATCATTCGATTCTGAATCATTCTGATTCCTTATATCCTTCGGGATCTGTTTCTTTTCCTGTGTTAATTGAGATAGTTTCATCCTGGAGATTGATATTATCTTTGCATAAGTTTCATATGTCTTGAAGATAGTGCAAATTTATATTTCTATTGGCATATATGTGGGGTACACGTTGTTTTTCATCAAAATGGTACCTTAACTCACAAGAACTTGGAAGAAAAACGCTTGTAGTTTCAAATTCTATAATATTGACAGGTTTGCATGCTTTATATTGCAAATTCGGTATGAATGCTTGAGCATTTTATGACCTGATCTTGTTTACTTTGAGATTTATCGCGTATCATTTCAAGGCTAAATGTCTAAATTGAAAAGAACATAATCTGAAAAGTTTGTAAGATATTCAATAGTGATATATGAGAAAATGTATCATAGGTTACCAATAGATCCAATTAGATTGTGTGACGGATTTCTCGTTTACTGATATGATTTTCTTACTCATGATGTTCGAACAAAAATATGTGCATTTGTTGTTATATTTCAGAAAAACCAAAAATATGTGCTTTATGTATGTACAGATCAAAATCAAAAATCCAAAAAGATTTTCTTTCTGTCTTCTATAAAAAATCCATCTTTTATTTCTTAAAATGTTCGGGATTGGATCGGTTACATGTTCTAGGTGGAAGACAAAAGGATCTGAGTTTGAAGGTTGAAGCATAAAAAGGGTGAAATTTCAAAAGTTCGCTAAGTGTTTGAGAATAAGCGAACTTATCTTGTTCGCCTGGTAAGCGAACTTACCAAGTTTGCCTCGTAAGAGAACTTACCAAGTTCGTCTAGTAAGCGAACTTAATGTCTGTGTATATATTTCTTGGATCAGGCGAACTTGTTCATTTACACCTTGTGACCTCAGACGAACTTACCGAGCGAACTTGAGCATTATTTAAGCGAACTTGTCTGTGTGATTTGTTGTTTGAGTAAATCGAGTGTTGTTGAGTGTTTTTATGATAATCTAGTGTTTGCGCATCGAACCGAGGTAAATTCATGTGTTTTTAACTGTTCAATTGTTCAAAAGAACCATTATTATGGTCCGGTTCATAGGGTTTTTATCTCCATATCTGTTTTGTTCTTAAACCGTGATATGTTGTGGATTGATATTGAAATTGAAGGTTTATTAAGTCTTATCGGTGGTTGTCAAGTCTTTGTGTATGATCAATTGCATCGGCTTTCATCATTTGTGTGAATTTGATTTCTGATATGAGTTTATGGCTTGGAGCAAACTTAAGTTCGCCTCTTGTAACTCTAAGTGAACTTATTAAGTTCGCCTCAGGGTGCTGTAGTGTTTTGACTTAGCAAATTTTTCAAAGTGTTGTTTTTTAAAATTTTTTTTCCATTTTATTTATTTCTATATTGTTTTTAATCTGTAATATTGTGAATTTGCTATTTCATTATTGTTATGTACAGATGGACCGTAGAGTGGAAAATAAGCATAACCAGATGGCGTTATTAGATCCAAACATGTCTGAAGCCGTGAACTACCATGAAATCATAACTTTTCTGGATAGATCAAGAATCAGTGTTGCTTTATATGCAAATCCCTATATCAGCTTGAATTATATTCAACAATTCTGGGATACAACACAACATGATTGCACTGTTGATCCGAATGTGATTAGAGCAACTGTAAACAATACTGAAGTGGCAATCTCTGTTGACACTATCAGACAAGCTCTACATCTTGGAGGAAATAATGAAGAACCGTTGGGTTTACCGTATCAGTTGATTATGGGATGCTTTCATAGGATGGGATACAGAGGAAAGGCTAATGATACTCAAGCACGGAAGGGTGGCTTAGTGGGTCAATGGAGGTACTTTATGCATGTAATCATTCAGTGTCTATCACCGAGGAAAGCTGGAACTGACGGGTTGAAGACTTCTTTACAATCAGCCATGGTGGCTCTTACCTTTAATCGTGGCTTTAACTTTGCTCATTATATATACAAGGAGTCGTTGCCCAAATTACACCACCAGAAGGTCAAGGCATTCTGATGTACCTGAGGTTTATTCAAATGATTCTCAATCATCTCATTCCAAACCTAACTCAGCTACCATAACGTCTTACTCTCACACCAATGACCAAGAGGATATTTACTGATTGTAACAATGTTAAGCAACGGAATCCGACACTGATACCAGTTCCAACACCATTATTTGGGCACATAAATAATCCTGATTATGTTGCACCACCTCATGATAATTGGATTCATCCGGAAGAGCTAGTAGCATAACAACAACAACAACAAGAAGAAGCACAACAACCTCAAGTCCAACCACAACAAGTTCTAGAACATGTTCAAGATGACGTTCAAGGGAATGTCATAGAACCAAATGTGGAGGTTCAAGTAGATGATCATGATGATCAAAATGAGGAGAATGTGCATGATAATGAAGAAGAACAAGTCCAATCCTTCACAGAATCAAGAAGGGCATGTAAATGATACAAGCACAAGTTCTTATGAACCTGCTAATGATGATGAGTCTGATTTCGATTCTGAAGCTACTAAAGATTTTGACTCAGATCATTATGATCGACTTGCTAGCTTGCCTGTGGCTAATGCTGGTAAAAGACAGATGTCTGTTAGAAAGAAGAAAGTAAAGAAACCAAGACGCAAGTTTGTTAGGGGTCCTCTTCCTAGAGCAGTACATGGAAAACGAACATTGCGTGATGAATCATCTAATTCAGAGTATATTCCTTCTCCAAAATCACAGAAGCTTATGTCTGCTTTTATGGCTGCTGCTAGTACTCATGTAGCTGATGATGTGGATTTTGTGGAATCATTGATTATATCACCACAACCGTCTCAGACTACTTCTCCACAAGTTACTCCTGCTCCAATTCATCCTCATACTTCTTCACAAGCTGGTCCGTCTACTTCATCAAAGGATGCTAAAATTGCTGCTCTACAAGGCAAAGTCTCTTGCCTAGAAGCCCAAGTTGTGGGTCTTTAAGGTCAAGTAGATGTATTAAAGGCTAATGATTTTCAGAGAGAGCAAGTTCGTCAATATCAAAGCACGCAACTAGCTGAGATGCAAATTCTTGTATCATAGTTAGTAGAGCGTATTGACGCGCAAGGGGAGATGCCTGTAGTGGTTAAAGATGCGTGTCATACAGAGGCAGTTCAAAGGAATGATAATGAAGATAATGATCCCAGTGGGAACAAGGGTGATCGTCAATACTCTGACGTTGCTCCGGTATCTCAGTTTCAGGGGGAGTCTACATCAAATCAAGTTGAAGCTTCTGGTAATAAAAGTACAGGAGAAAATGAAGAGGTATTGCTTCTAGAATTCTTTAGAGAAGACTCTGATCTTGATGAAGCTGAAAAGATACATTGCTTAGATGGTCTAGATGAGTTGTTTGATGATTTAGAAGATGAAGAGAATGACTTAGAGATAGAAGGAGAGATAGTGGAATTGGAGATTACTAAAGATACAACAAGGCTGACTTATGAAGGTTCCGATGGTTTTAATGTGCCTTTTGATTTCATCCAAGATGATGTTATTCCTGAAGTTACTTTTAATGGAATGACTGACTCTATGGACTCTACTGAAGATGTTACAAAGCCTGATTCTAGCTCAGACACTTCTCAGACAAAGACAACTGAAGAGCCTGTGATGTATAGGGATACATGCATGACCAAAGAGAAATGGCTATAGTTGGTGAAGAGTTGGAAGAAAGTATTACCTGCTTCACCGTCACCACCTGTTCTTAAGGAAAAGTATGTGAACAAAAAAGGTGTGTTGGTAGGATTATAAGTTGGTTCTTTGATGAAGAAATTAATCTTTTTTGCTTTGAAAAAATCTGATGGTGTACAATATTTGAAGCCAAGGCTAAGGTACTCCAATACTTTATCTAGATGTGAGATGAACGGTCTGGCAACAAAGTCTTTAATCAACAGATCAAAGAATGGTATTGCTGATGCTATTGCAAAGTTGATTAGAATGGAAGGTGGTTCAAGAAAGTATGAAAAGCTTAAACCACAAAGGGAAAGAGAATAAAGAGTGTTGATCCTAGAAATGGTAAGGTAATTTGGAATTACAAGTTTAAACCAGTCAAGGTAGTGAAGAAGATACCTTTAAGGAAAATACCACAAGACTGTCTGGGTAATATGAAGTGGTGGTATGTGGATGTGAACACTGGAGAAGCAAGGATTGAAGATCAGGATAACAAGGTCATTACATGTTTCCATGATGATATGAATCTTATAAACTTCTCAAAGGAAGACCAACTGATGCTGAAAAGAAAAGATATTATGTTTACAAGTGAATAGCATGGATTACAGTATCAGCGCGTGTTGGTGATTTGTGTGAAGCATGGAGTATATGCAGGGAGTAAACTACCAGAGAATTGGAAGAGCTCAGTATGAAGATAGAAGATCAAGCTATTGTCAGGGGGAGTCTGTTAGGACATAGAATTGTGACAATAGGCCTTGTAATAGTTTAGATCTTATATGTCTTTATGTTTTTGTAATGTTTGGTTAAGTTTTGCAATAGGCGAACTTCGCCTGTGGTAGAAGTGTTACCTATAAATAGGAGTTTACATGTTAGTTTAAAAGTTCAGTCATTTTGTGTTCAAGTATTGTAAACTTTGTGTTTGGTGGAAATCAAAGAGAAGATTATTTACACTGTGTGTTGATTGTTATCATTGTGATTGTCTCGTATACAAAGTCATGCTTACGGTTGGATTCAGCACTTCGTATGTTTGAAACATCATGTCTTGAGTTAGATCCGTAGAAGACCCGAGTGGAACTACAGAGGGCCGGCCCATGGGCCCGAAATAAGAAGGGGAAACCCTTCTAATCAGCAGCCACCCAACCCCTCTCCCTATTCACTTCCATTTGCGTAAGTTTTAGAGAGAGAAAGGGTCTCACAGTTAGAGAGAGAAAGCTTGGGTAATCGGCTCAAAGACTCGGGTATTATCACTCATCACCACAACATCAAGGTACAACGAGGAGGAGGCGAAACCAGGTAAAGTTCTAGTCTAAATCTGAGTTTTATTTTCGGTTTTGGGTTCTCGAGTTTAAGTCAAAAAGATCACATTTTTACGTAGGAAACGATAAAATAAACATAGATCTAGCTTCATGATCGAAAGAGAAACTGTTTGAACGTAAAAAGTTCGGGTCTTGATCGACTCGAGTCCAGCATGCAGATCTAGGGTTCTGACTCGGGAAGAATGTCGCGCAAACCATTTATTGGCGAACTTGATATATTCGCTGGATCATGTTCGCCTAATGTAAAAAGGTAGCGAACTTACTAAGTTTGCTTAGCACAAGTGATAGCGAACTTGTTATGTTCGCCTAAGCCTAAAATGGCGAACTTACGTAAGTTCGCCTAACCCTAAGTTAGAAACGTCTAAGTGTCGTTTAGGTTCATTATCTTATCTTGTATGACTTGATTATATAGTTTGTGTGTGACCTTAGTGACGCTCAGTAACCAGCTAGTATACTTCAGGAACCGCTCATCAGGTGAGTTCTATGTGCCCCTATATGTTACATGCAAATCATTTTAAATGTTGTGACAACCCGACTTTTTTTAGGTTAATCCTGTTAACTATTCTGTTAAGTTTCTTATTAAAAACTTAACCCCGTTAGTCAAATCTAACCCCGAGGCTTAATTCGGTCACAGTATCAATTCAAAACTTCAAGGACTAGTTGAGTGAATCTACCAAGCCAAATAAATTGACCCACCAAAGTCAATTTTATCAAAATTACTCCTGTTGACTTTTGGAAGTCAACATTGGGATCCTTTGATTTCCAATTCGCGAATTATATCCTGAAATCCGTTGGAATTAGAACCGTTCGTGCATGATAATGATCATAACGATCATAATTGATCCATTAAACACCTCCAATTTAATCGAATTAACACTAATAATGAGAATTAAACAAGTAACCGTCGACCCTATGTCTTACTCAATCGAATTCGACTGTAATCAGTTACCAATTTGCAAACCAACACACTGCACACCTAAATCGAGTCTCTCTGAAACCTTTGCACTCGTCAAATTGATCGGATTCATAGCAAGAGCCGCCGGGAATCGAACTAGTCATCGTCGGACCTGTTTTAGTTGGTCTCCACCGTCCCGACACCAATTCAGGTAACTAGATACATCATCAGCTTCGCTTTTATCTCTGAAATGAAAGCCCTAACACAATTAGGGCTCACATTATCAATTCGATCGAGTTCTTGATCCTAGGGTTCATCATCTAACTGATTTAGTCGAGCCCTAATCTAGACCCAATGAAAATGAAATTAACCTATGCAGAAAGATTCGCAACACCTTTTCTACTGAAAGCCCTTTGCCAATTTCAAGTTTTAATATCAAAATCTCTGTAACCCGTAATTAGGGTTCATGTGAACTCTATCTGTCGAATTCAATTCTAAACCGTTTTTAAATCAAATTAACCTACTCCATTAGATTCGCAATCGTCTGTAGAGTGAAAGCCCTATGAAACAACGGGCTTCCACTATCGAATTGATCATGAACCCGTAATTAGGGTTCATATGCGTTCTAATTTGGGGTTTTCGATCTTAGACTGAAAAGAAACGAAATTAAATTACTTCATCAGTTTCGTATCTATCCGATTAACAAAAGCCCTATAGTTTTAACCATCTTAATCATCGAAATACTTCTAATCGATTCAAAGTTTTCTAAATAAAGTTGCGATCTGTTTTTGACAAATTAGACAACCAAATCTTAACCGATTTCAAAATTGATGACATGCTCGGATTCGTAATCCTCTGAGCATCAAAACTTGTTTCTGTTTCACTCAAACCATCGCCCGAATTGAGGGATATTGACCGGTTTCGATCGCGGGTCTTTAAAGGACGAAAACCACATAGAGCCTAATGTTAAAACCATTCCAACCCGGTATCCTTCGCGATACCCTAGCGGGCGGAGATGGTTAAGGCTGTGTGCGGGTGTGGGAGAGACCCGGGTTCGAGTCCGGGCTCCCACAATTATTTTTAAACATTTTTCTGTTAATATTTAATTAATAAAAATCAAACCTTTTAATATTATATTATTATATAAATGGGTTTTAACCCGGAAAACAACCCGTAGGCTCGGGTTTGAATTATTAACTTATTATTATATATTATACCCACTTTTATAAATAATTTAGTGTTATTATCCCCAAGTGAAAATAATATGTTTATATTATTTTTAAACCGTGAATTCATATAAAATAATATGTTTATATTATTTTCAAACCATGACCCGTATTATTAAATAATATATATTTATATTATTTCAAATCAATTTATAACATCGTGTGTCGATTGAGACTAAATAATAATATAATTGGTTATACTATTTACTCGTATACATATATTATTATTTTCTTAATTTTTGTGAATGACAAAACACCCGGTTATAATTATTATTAGTCGTGTCATTCGTCGCGTAAAGTAATTCCTAACTCCGTGGACACTTTCGTCCACTCTTGAATATTAGAGCGTTTCTTTAGGACGCTTCTCAATCCGTGTCATTGTCACATTTCCTATTTTCCTTTATCCCTAATTTTATGTGTTTATAATTTTAGGGCATTCGTAAGTCTTTTGAGACTTACACACTTGGTTCCAACTTTTCCCTTGTGTGATTCAAATCCTTACTCAAGCTCAGGTGAGTTTTCACAGCCCCTTTTTACTGCTTTTAAACTGGGGGAGAAAATATGATACAACTCTTTTGATTTTTGTACTTCATTTTATATCAATTGTTATGACTATGCGTAAACTCTATCATGAAAGTCCTCACATCGAACCGTTTAAATATGAATATAGCGAGGTATGTTGGGTAGTACTACTGGGTTTGACAAACCTCACCCGCGTTAGTCGCGCTAACATGATTGGATATCGAACGGGTGCAATATTGACCTAAACGTGCACTGTGGTTGATAGACCTGGTGGGAGGCAATACAAACAGTCAGTTTACGGTTGCGAGCGTAATAGCAAACAATGAACATGGGTTAGCTACTCATTTTGTATTTATGTTGATTGTACAATAAATCTGGTAAACGTTTATTTATATATTGAAACCTGTGAACTCACCAACCTCGTGTTGACACTTTTTCTTACATGTTTTCTCAGGACGCTAAGCTAAGACACAGGTGCACGTTAGGGCATGCATGGGATTTAACTGCTTTGCTTTGTGTCTATTTATGTTGATTGAATTATTTTAATGTACTTTGTTTGGTTGAACGTTTGGACTTTTGGACTTTGGTTTTGGGCGTGTGTATTTTGCGCATTTACTTTCTTTACGCTTCCGCATTGATACTCTGATTTAAAAGAATATTTTCATTTGAGTCCCATGTAGAGTCGTTCAATGTAACTAATGTCTGAGATCCTGGTTTGTCACTTCCCAAACGGTAATACTCCGTTAGTGGAATTTGGGGGTGTGACAGATTGGTATCAGAGCCATTGGTTATAGAGAACTAGGATTGCATACTAGACTATAGCCTCACACATTAGTTACATGTCATCTGAGTTACATGCCATTTGGATGTTTGGCACTTATACAAAATGTTGCAGGATCATGTCGTCAACACCACCTCCATCACCTAACACATCAGGGCATAAGGCACCTGTACCCTCATCCCCGGAGCCCAAAAGGCGCCGTACTACCTCAATTGAGCAAGGCGAACCAAGCAACGCACGGGCATTGGAGTATGCTCTCAATTGGGATATGTACCCACATATGATCCAAAGGTGGATCGAAATGGGAGATGTTCCATCACCGTACTTTGCATCCACATCTTCATCGCCTACACTGCCTAGCTTACCATGTACCATGGAACAAGCCTTCACAGCATTTGTGTCCTATATGTTAAAGGAATTAAGTTTTGTACAAGACGCCACCGAGGAGATACCTAAACTCCTAGAGAATGTAAAACAAGTGGAAAAGAATAGGGTAGGAATAGAAGATTTGACTACCGAACTAGCTGCAACGGATCATGTCCACAACCTTTTAGTGAATCGTGTAGCACACCTAGAGACGAGGGCTGACATTATGGATGATGATATGCAAGGAGTTCTGGAGAGATTAGCTGCTATGGAAGCTCAGCTACATGTGGCTAACCACACTGCTGAAGGCCTTCAAGAGAGGGTGACTCACTTGGAAGCCCAACTGCAAGCGGCCCTACACCCGGAAGACATTCTAGTATCTGACGATGAGGAGGAACCCTTTGAGGAAGAGCTATTTGAGGAGGAGCCCTTCGAGGAGGAACTCTTAGAGGGGGAACCGGCTGAGGAAGAGCCAGTGGAGATTGATGATGCACAGTCATATGTCTCTTCTGATGACGAGGATATTTGAGGATCTTCCTATTCTATCTTCCTTTTCGTGTTTGTTTTTACTTATGTTATTTCCCTTTTCAAACCTAGATGGGTAAGGTTGTTCCCATCCAATAAAAGCATGAGAAGTTTAATATTTGAGTTATTTATTTTGTAGCCTTACAATTTATTTAATTTTCAAAATATTAGATGTTGTATTTCCTTACCCGTACCTGAATAATGTTTAATATGCGATATATTTCTCATTGTTTTCATTCGTGATTGTGAAGAAATATGTCTGGAAGAGGACGAGGAGGCCGTACCGGTGGTCGTGGTACCATCAATATGACGGCAGCAGAACTAGCAGCTTTGATAAACAATAGTGTGGCAGAGGCCCTAGCAGCACAGAATGCTGCAGGTAAATGCTTTCAACTATTGACTAGTAGTGTCAATCCCTTTTTCCTAAGAATATCTTTCTAAACTCTATAATTCCAATTCAATTTGTATTTCTAAATCCAGGCCAGCAAAATCAACAAAATCAACAGCCAGCATGCACTTTTAAGGCATTCATGGACTGCAAGCCCCACACCTTTAGTGGAGCTGAAGGAGCAGTTGGATTACTTCGCTGGTTTGAGAAGGTTGAATCAGTAATAGCCATGTGCAACTGCCCCGTGGCTAACCAAGTGAAATTTGCTGCTGGAACTTTAGAAGGCCCGGCCCTAACATGGTGGAATGCCCAAGTTCAAATGTTGGGACTAGCAATGGCAAATGGACTTCCGTGGGAGGAATTTAAGTCAATGATGAAAGAAGAATACTGCCCACGAGATGAAATTCAAAAGCTAGAGGGAGAGTTCTGGAACCTTAAGATGGAGGGTTCAGAAATTGAACTCTACACCACCCGTTCACACGAACTTGCCACCATGTGCCCACATATGGTGACTCCGGATTACAAACGGATTGAACTATACATTGGAGGTTTGGTACCTCAGATTCAAAGCATGGTGACCTCATCCAACCCTACCACCATCCAACAGACCATCAGACTTGCTCACAAATTGACCGATCAGGCAGTGACACAGGGAACTTTACCTCCAAGAGGTTCGGTTTCTAAACCCACCGACAACAATAAGCGCAAGTTCGACCATCACTCCCACTCACACAACCACTCAAATTCTAAAGGATCCCAATCCAATCAACCTCAGCACCAACAACAGCGAAAGTTTGAGCATGCTAGAAACTTTAATCAAACGACCTCATCAGGTCCGAATCAAGGGGAATATGCTGGGAAGTACCCCAAGTGCAACAAATGCGGCTATCACCACACGGGCACTTGTGACCGACAACGTTGCCAGCGTTGTGGTAAAATGGGCCACGCTGCAAAGGACTGTAGAGTTGCACTCCCGAACAAACAACCATTTCAAGCACAGGGATTCACGAGGGGATGTTTTCAGTGCGGTAAAGAGGGGCACATTCAAAGGAACTGTCCTCAGTTGAAAAAGGGTGGAAATGGTAATAGCAGTGGTAGTGGTAACGGTAATAACCAGGGCAACAATGGTAATAACCCCAATCAAAACAACAATGGTGGGAATAACGGTAATAACGGTGGTAATGGAGGAAATGGGGCGAAAGGAAGAGCTTTTGTACTGGGATCCGGAGAGGCTCGCTACGATCATAACGTGGTCACCGGTAAATTTCTCTTAAATAATTACTTTGCTTCTGTCCTTTTTGACACTGGTGCTGATAGGAGTTTTATATCTAAGAAACTTAGTGATATGATAAAAGGAACTCCAACTCTGCTAAAAGCTAAGTATGTAATAGAGATAGCTGACGGCCAAACAATTGAAGCAACCCACATTCTTAAGGGTTGTAAGCTTGATCTAGCTAGCCATATTCTAGATATCGACCTTATGCCGGTCACACTTGGTAGTTTTGATGTAATCGTCGGCATGGATTGGTTGTCTAGAAACCAAGCGGAAATCATTTGTCATGAGAAAATCGTTCGCATACCCCTCCCGAGTGGAGAAATTCTTTCAGTTCAGGGCGAAAGAGTTGGTACTGTCATGGGCATTATATCCTTCATGAAAGCACAAAAATGTCTTCGAAAGGGGCATACGGCCATTTTAGCCCTTGTTGCTGAACAGCCGTCAGAAGAAAAGAAGATCGAAGATATTCCCGTTGTGCGTGAATTTTTGGAAGTATTTCCCAAGGATCTGCCCGGTCTGCCACCACACCGTCAGGTTGAATTCCAAATTGATCTAGCACCCGGAGTAGCACCGATTGCTCGAGCACCTAATCGATTAGCACCCAGTGAATTGTAGGAACTGTCCACTCAGTTGCAAGACTTATTGGATAAAGGCTTCATCCGACCTAGTTCATCACCGTGGGGAGCTCCGGTATTATTTGTCAAGAAGAAGGACGGTACGTTCCGTATGTGTATTGATTACCGGGAGTTGAACAAAGTTACAATCAAGAACCGCTACCCTTTACCTCGTATTGATGACCTTTTTGATCAACTCCAAGGATCAAGTTTCTATTCCAAAATAGATCTTAGGTCCGGCTATCATCAGGTAAGAGTCCGAGAAGAAGATATCTCTAAAACTGCATTCAGGACAAGGTACGACCATTACGAATTTATGGTCATGCCTTTCGGTTTAACCAACGCACCCGCGGTATTCATGGACCTCATGAACCGTGTGTGTAAGCCTTACCTTGACCAGTTTGTTATTGTTTTCATCGATGACATTCTTATTTATTCCAAGAACGAGGAAGAACATGAAGAACATCTGCGTCTAATTTTGGAACTACTTAAGCAAGAGCAACTTTATGCTTAAGTTTTCCAAATGTGAATTTTGGATTCGAGAGGTTCAATTTCTAGGGCATGTGGTAAATGAAAAAGGGATACATGTCGACCCATCCAAAATAGAAGCCATCAAGAATTGGGCAGCACCGACGACTCCGACTGAAGTGCGACAATTTCTGGTATTGGCTGGATATTACCGTCGTTTTATCGAAGGATTTTCAAAGATTGCGCAACCTCTCACCGCCCTAACTCAAAAAGGAAAAGCTTATAATTGGGGCGATAATCAAGAATCAGCTTTCCAGCACCTCAAACAGAAACTTTGCAGTGCACCTATTTTAGCTCTTCCGGAAGGAACCGATGACTTTGTGGTGTATTGTGATGCATCTATTCAAGGTCTGGGTTGTGTCTTAATGCAACGCGAAAAGGTAATCGCATACGCTTCACGTCAGTTAAAGGTTCACGAGAAAAACTACACCACTCATGACCTAGAGTTGGGAGCAGTAGTTTTTGCACTTAAGATATGGAGACATTACTTGTACGGTACCAAATGCACCATCTACACCGACCACAAGAGCCTCCAGCATATCTTCGAGCAGAAGGAGTTGAACATGCGACAACGTCGTTGGGTTGAACTTTTAAATGATTACGACTGTGCGATCCGGTATCATCCGGGTAAAGCTAACGTCGTGGCTGATGCACTAAGCCGAAAAGAAACGAAACCCAAACGAGTTCGAGCGTTACAACTCACTATTCATCCTGGATTACCTGACAGAATCCGTAGTGCTCAACTTGAAGCCTTGAAAGAAGATAACCTACCGTTAGAAGGTACACGTGGCATGGAAGCACAACTTGAAGTAAAATCTGACGGAATTCGTTACTTTGTCGAACGAATATGGGTTCCAGTGTTCGGAAATTTAAGGGAACTAATCATGGATGAAGCTCATAAATCTCGTTACTCCATTCATCCGGGTTCCGATAAAATGTACCATGATCTAAAAGTACTATATTGGTGGCCAAAGATGAAGGCCGATATAGCCACTTATGTTAGTAAGTGTCTGACCTGCGCGAAGGTCAAAGTTGAATACCAAAAACCGTCCGGTCTCCTACAACAACCTGAAATTCCCATGTGGAAATGGGAACAAATATCCATGGACTTCATTACCAAATTACCCCGAACCCCTACCGGATGTGATACTATATGGGTAATTGTAGATCGCCTAACAAAATCTGCTCACTTTCTAGCAATCAAAGAAACTGACAAAATGGATAAACTCACTCGAGTATACTTGAAAGAAGTGGTCTCTCGGCACGGAGTGCCAATCTCTATCATCTCGGATCGTGATGCACGATTCACTTCCCGTTTCTGGCAATCATTGTATAAAGCATTAGGCACGCGTCTAGATATGAGCACAGCATACCATCCTCAAACTGATGGCCAAACTGAACGTACTATCCAAACTCTGGAAGACATGCTACGAGCTTGTGTGATCGATTTCGGTAACACTTGGGAGTCTCACCTACCATTGGTGGAGTTCTCCTACAACAACAGTTATCACACTAGCATCAAGGCAGCTCCATTTGAAGCACTTTATGGATGGAAATGCCGTTCTCCCATTTGTTGGACCGAGGTTGGTGATAGTCAACTCACAGGTCCTGAACTTGTATTTGAAACTTCCGAAAAGATCGTTCAAATTAGAAATCGTATGGCGGCAGCTAGTGATCGTCAAAAGAGCTATGCCGACAAGCGTCGTAAACCTTTGGAATTTCAAATAGGTGACATGGTTTTACTCAAAGTCTCACCTTGGAAAGGTGTCATTCGTTTCGGGAAACGAGGAAAACTGAATCCTCGTTATGGTAGACCTTTCAAAATATTGAAGAGAATCGGACCAGTCGCGTATCAACTGGACTTATCTGAAAGAATTAGTGGTGTACACAACGTCTTTCACGTCTCAAATTTAAAGAAATGCCTAGCTGATGAATCACTCGCAGTTCCTCTGGAGGAACTACATGTTGATGAACAGTTACGTTTCATCGAAGAACCTGTGGAAATTATGGATAGGGAAGTTAAAACGTTAAAGCACAGTAAGATCCCTATTGTTCGAGTCCGTTGGAACTCGAAACGCGGACCGGAATTCACGTGGGAGCGCGAGGATCAGATGATGCGCAAATATCCTAATCTATTCAAGCACTCCACGTCAAATCTTTAAGGTATTATTTTAAATTTTCGGGACGAAAATTCTTTTAACTAGGGGATGATGTGATACCCGGGAATTTTTTTTTTATTTTTTATTTTAATTTTCGGGACGAAAATTCTTTTAACTAGGGGATGATGTGACAACCCGACTTTTTTTAGGTTAATCCTGTTAACTATTCTGTTAAGTTTCTTATTAAAAACTTAACCCCGTTAGTCAAATCTAACCCCGAGGCTTAATTCGGTCACAGTATCAATTCAAAACTTCAGGGACTAGTTGAGTGAATCTACCAAGCCAAATAAATTGACCCACCAAAGTCAATTTTATCAAAATTACTCCTGTTGACTTTTGGAAGTCAACATTGGGATCCTTTGATTTCCAATTCGCGAATTATATCCCGAAATCCGTTGGAATTAGAACCGTTCGTGCATGATAATGATCATAACGATCATAATTGATCCATTAAACACCTCCAATTTAATCGAATTAACACTAATAATGAGAATTAAACAAGTAACCGTCGACCCTATGTCTTACTCAATCGAATTCGACTGTAATCAGTTACCAATTTGCAAACCAACACACTGCACACCTAAATCGAGTCTCTCTGAAACCTTTGCACTCGTCAAATTGATCGGATTCATAGCAAGAGCCGCCGGGAATCGAACTAGTCATCGTCGGACCTGTTTTAGTTGGTCTCCACCGTCCCGACACCAATTCAGGTAACTAGATACATCATCAGCTTCGCTTTTATCTCTGAAATGAAAGCCCTAACACAATTAGGGCTCACATTATCAATTCGATCGAGTTCTTGATCCTAGGGTTCATCATCTGACTGATTTAGTCGAGCCCTAATCTAGACCCAATGAAAATGAAATTAACCTATGCAGAAAGATTCGCAACACCTTTTCTACTGAAAGCCCTTTGCCAATTTCAAGTTTTAATATAAAAATCTCTATAACCCGTAATTAGGGTTCATGTGAACTCTATCTGTCGAATCCAATTCTAAACCGTTTTTAAATCAAATTAACCTACTCCATTAGATTCGCAATCGTCTGTAGAGTGAAAGCCCTATGAAACAACGGGCTTCCACTATCGAATTGATCATGAACCCGTAATTAGGGTTCATATGCGTTCTAATTTGGGGTTTTCGATCTTAGACTGAAAAGAAACGAAATTAAATTACTTCATCAGTTTCGTATCTATCCGATTAACAAAAGCCCTATAGTTTTAACCATCTTAATCAACGAAATACTTCTAATCGATTCAAAGTTTTCTAAATAAAGTTTCGATCTGTTTTTGACAAATTAGACAACCAAATCTTAACCGATTTCAAAATTGATGACATGCTCGGATTCGTAATCCTCTGAGCATCAAAACTTGTTTCTGTTTCACTCAAACCATCGCCCGAATCGAGGGATATTGACCGGTTTCGATCGCGGGTCTTTAAGGGAGGAAAACCACATAGAGCCTGATGTTAAAACCATTCCAACCCGGTATCCTTCGCGATACCCTAGCGGGCGGAGATGGTTAAGGCTGTGTGCGGGTGTGGGAGAGACACGGGTTCGAGTCCGGGCTCCCACAATTATTTTTAAACATTTTTCTGTTAATATTTAATTAATAAAAATCAAACCTTTTAATATTATATTATTATATAAATGGGTTTTAACCCGGAAAACAACCCGTAGGCTCGGGTTTGAATTATTAACTTATTATTATATATTATACCCACTTTTATAAATAATTTAGTGTTATTATCCCCAAGTGAAAATAATATGTTTATATTATTTTTAAACCGTGAATTCATATAAAATAATATGTTTATATTATTTTCAAACCGTGACCCGTATTATTAAATAATATATATTTATATTATTTCAAATCAATTTATAACATCGTGTGTCGATTGAGACTAAATAATAATATAATTGGTTATACTATTTACTCGTATACATATATTATTATTTTCTTAATTTTTGTGAATGACAAAACACCCGGTTATAATTATTATTAGTCGTGTCATTCGTCGCGTAAAGTAATTCCTAACTCCGTGGACACTTTCATCCACTCTTGAATATTAGAGCGTTTCTTTATGACGCTTCTCAATCCGTGTCATTGTCACATTTCCTATTTTCCTTTATCCCTAATTTTATGTGTTTATAATTTTAGGGTATTCGTAAGTGTTTTGAGACTTACACACTTGGTTCCAACTTTTCCCTTGTGTGATTCAAATCCTTACTCAAGCTTAGGTGAGTTTTCACGGCCGCTTTTTACTGCTTTTAAACTGGGGGAGAAAACATGATACAACTCTTTTGATTTTTGTACTTCATTTTATATCAATTGTTATGACTATGAGTAAACTCTATCATGAAAGTCCTCACATCGAACCGTTTAAATATGAATATAGCGAGGTATGTTGGGTAGTACTACTGGGTTTGACAAACCTCACCCGCGTTAGTCGCGCTAACACGATTGGATATCGAACGGGTGCAATATTGACCTAAACGTGCACCGTGGTTGATAGACCTGGTGGGAGGCAATACAAACAGTCAGTTTACGGTTGCGAGCGTAATAGCAAACAATGAACATGGGTTAGCTACTCATTTGGTATTTATGTTGATTGTACAATAAATCTGGTAAACGTTTATTTATATATTGAAACCTGTGAACTCACCAACCTCGTGTTGACACTTTTTCTTACATGTTTTCTCAGGACGCTAAGCTAAGACACAGGTGCACGTTAGGGCATGCATGGGATTTAACTGCTTTGCTTTGTGTCTATTTATGTTGATTGAATTATTTTAATGTACTTTGTTTGGTTGAACGTTTGGACTTTTGGACGTTTTGGGCGTGTGTATTTTGCGCATTTACTTTCTTTACGCTTCCGCATTGATACTCTGATTTAAAAGAATATTTTCATTTGAGTCTCATGTAGAGTCGTTCAATGTAACTAATGTCTGAGATCCTGGTTTGTCACTTCCCAAACGGTAATACTCCGTTAGTGGAATTTGGGGGTGTGACAAATGTTTTGGGGCAGAAGTGTATACATGATATGAATGAATGATATGAAAGTATGACATAACGTATAAGAATGAAATCTTGCTTTATATACACATATATATTGCTTGCCATGTATGAATAAATGTTATGGATGGAAACGATGATAATGGCTACTTCGGTAGACGGACGACCACTCGACTATTATACAACCATAATCAAAAGTTTAGAAAGGTAGACTAAACTAAGGCTACTATGGTAGAGTTAGTCCCTCAATCGATGCACGGCTGTATAAATAGTTCGGGATGAAAACGGATGCCTTAGGGTAGACGGGCGAATCAGACGGACTATGACGGTAGGACGTTTAAGAAGGGCGGCCGAAGGGTGGCAAGACGGTATTGCATTACGGACGGCTGAAGTTTGGTCGGGCGGTTATGGAGGACGTACTACAATGGTAGGATGAATTGTTTGTCTTTGTGACTTACGAAATCAATGACGGGCTGATCACCTTATGTGTAAGACAAATGAATGTAAGAATGTATGTATCTATATACGTACCCATAGATGAATGAAACATGAAAGAAAGGATTTAAATAATAAATATATACATATAAATATATTTATGCTCATGAAGATATGATAAGAAATGACGTCTATGCCTACTTGTTTTAAACTAGAACTTACCAGCGTTAGCTGACTTTTAGTATACACTTCAGGTAACAACAAGAAGAGACGTACGAAGGCATGAGCGCTACCTGGCACAAGACTGATATCCCGTTCTATTTAGTTATGTGTTAAGACAAATGTTTCTTTTATGATAAGACTTCCGCTGTTATGTAACTGAATGACGTATGTTTCCGCTGTGATTGCATTTTTAAATTTAAGTTCAGTTTTTTGATGACTATGTTTATGAGTAAATCCAACAAGTGAGGTCTATCGGGAATGAGGCCTTACATTAGGGTACGATGTACCTTCTACAACTAGTCAATCATCACATCACTATACGCCACGTATAGCACTATACGCAGAGTATTGTGATGTGATGGTTGATGTTACATCGTACCCTAAACCGCATCGTATTGCACTATATGAGGCGTATAAGGGTTAAGAATGACCAGGTGTATGATGTTGTCTGGCGTTGAAAATTGTGAAGCCATATACGTCTCGTATTACCCTATGTGAGGCGTATAAAGCCGTGTCTAGTTAGCAAGACCCGTGTCTCGTTAGTAGGTCATTTTTTTTATAAGAAACTGACACTACAGCTACAGCCCACGACCTAGATGCTCTCCACTAGCCCATTATTACTTAGTATTCATTATTATTTTTATTTATTATTTACTGATTTAACTATAAACAATTTTACATTCTTTTGGTATTTGTTTTCTTATTAATTGTAAACTATTTATTTGGTTTATACATTATTTTATATATTTATTGCTTTATTTAATTTTAGGTTTAGTTTTTATCATAAAATTTTGTTATTTTGTAACAATATAAATGACTACATAATATTTTAGTTTCTTGGTAAAGATAGTTTGGTTAAGAATACTTAAACCAAGAATGATGTTTTGTTAAATATGTTAAATACCAATAAAATCCTTTCTATAATAATTTACTAAATTTATCCGTCACGTGTCTTTTTTCTGTGCAGTCAACTAATTGTTTTTCTACTCAAACTAAGTCAACAAAATAAATTTGCCTTTTAGTTATTTTAGTTAGATGATTTTAATTTTTGAAATTTGAAAATGAAGGTTATGATAATTGCTCATTTATTATGAATTATTGGTTATTTATGTAAACAATTAATTGCTTTAATGGTGATTATTTATTAATCGGTTTTGAGTTCTTGATGCAACGGTTAAGTCAGTGCTTCGAACAACATACAGGTTTATTTAGTTTCTTTTGCCCTGATTCTTCTTTGGGTGAATTGAGTTTCTTTTGCCCTGATTCTTCTTTGTGTGAATTTAATTGGAAGATAGGGAAAAATGGTTAGTATAATTTCTTATGGATTATTATTTTTGGGTTGCGTTTTATGGATTTATTGTCTTCTAATTTCCATGGAATTATGGTTTTAATTTTTATGTTTCTAAAAAGTGGTTTATGAAGTCAAGTTCAACGTCTATTTTGTTATTAAAGTAAACTAGCAGATTAACCCCGAGCTTTGCGGCAGGTTTATCTACGTCCATCTACGTTACTTTGATAATCTCCACAAGCCGGTGTACCCCTGATTTAGAAAAAATAAATGGCAGGTAGATTTAAAAAAAAATGTTTGGTTCTCAAACAAAGGACACACATGGATCTAATAGTGAATCAACAGCTTACATCATTTCTATTAGTATGAAAGTATGTTGTATCTAGATTAGCTTTCTCAGTCACGTAAGTGTAACATCCAGAAATAATTAAACGAAAGAATAATAACGAGATCGGAAATTAAGCGGGGGTTTAATGAAAAGTAGGGAGCGGGCTTGGGCTCGGCTCCAATGGCTGATATAGCCCATGTATACATAGGAGGAATCAGTTCCTCTTCCTCATTTCTCCATCATCTTCTCCAACTCAAAACCCTAGAGAGAGAGAGGGAGAGTTCTAGAGAGAGAAAGCTCAAAGGAGACACCATCAAGCTTGGATATGTTCTTCCATCTGTTTCTCCAGCATCCTACAACGATTCTACACAAAGAAACACGAGTTTTGAGGCATAGATCGTCCTCAGATTTGAGTTTTTCTTCAAAAATGGGTTTTAGGGTTTGTGGGACTTTTTCACATAAAGATTGGATTTTTACGTATGAAAAGTGAATATAAGCTCAGATCTAGCTTCATGGAAGCTAGATAAACGTTTTTAATGTAAAAAATTCAGATTTTGGATAAAAAATCAGACTTGGAAGTGCTCAATGTTCTTGAGCCGACTCTCGAGATTCGGCCACCTGCATGTGGCGACTCTCGGCAAGGAAGACTTGTAACATCCAGAAATAATTAAACGAAAGAATAATAACGAGATCGGAAATTAAGCGGGGTTTTAATGAAAAGTAGGGAGCGGGCTTGGCTCAAATGGCCGATGTAGCCCATGTATACATAGGAGGAATCAACTCCTCTTCCTCATTTCGTTTTCCAGGTCATAATCCGTACTATAATTACACTTGATTTTATTATTTTATGTGTCATTAGGCTTAATTACTATTTAATTAAGTCACTTAAAAAGTCTAGCAAGCCCGTTAATGCAAAGGATTGCTTTTAGTTCATTTTAGATTTAACATGTCGTGTTGCGATAAATTTTTTAGAACGAGCGTTGGTGACGACCCGGTTAATTTTAAAATCCAAAAGTTTATTAATATACTTGGTTTATCATAAATTAATATATTATAAGTGAAAATAATATTAATCCAGTTAAAAATCAAAGTTGTGGTTTTTGCCGGAAGGCATCCGGGACATTCATTTGTTTTAGACGTCGCGCCGTCCTAAAACATAAGACTTTGTATATCACCCAATAATATTATTATTTGCTGAACACTATAATACATAAGTGAATAAATAATTATTTATAAAATTAAACGGCGTTAAACGTTTAAATAAAACGCAATTTTAACTGAAATGGGTGCAAGACTCAATAAATAATGGGGTATTTTATAAAAATAAGTGGGTAACTCCCCCGCCATTTTAGTTTTCGTTCATGGTAATGTGGAACCCATTAATGATTACAAAAATATTTAAAAGATCATTTATTGCCTATTAAAAACCCCCCAACACACCTTATTTTCAGTAAACTCTTTCATTTCCCCACAAACAATCCACCCTCCTTCTCTCCCCTCCTTTTGGCCGAAAATCCCCTCTCCACCCTCTACCATCTCCATTTTCTTTCATCTTCAATAAATAAAGCTTCATTCAACCTCTTTGATGAAGGTCTAAGTGATTTCAAGCTCGGATTTGAAATTTTGCTTTGTTCTTGGAGGTTGTACCCACGAAAAACTCATCTTCATTTTTTTAAGTGTTCATATAGGGTATGAACACTATTCTTTTACTCTTGCATGTGTAATCTAAGCTTGATTTCACAAGTTGTTCACCAAATAAAAAGGGATTGATTTATGTTTTTAATCAAACAAATCTTTTAAAAAGAAAAATGGGTTTTATGTTGGAGTATGTGGTGTGAGTATGTCATATGAGTTATTGTGTATGTATGTATTCATGGAGTTCTAAAAATGCTTGTTTTCATTAGATCTTTACATGCATGTATAAACCTTTTAATGGATGAACATGAAATGTAATAATATTCAAAAGATATTTAAAAACTCATGAATATATATATATATATATATATATATATATATATATATATATATATATATATATATATATATATATGTGTGTGTGTGTGTGTGTGTGCGCGTGTGAACCGTATATATGTATGAATATATGTAGTAAACATTTCATGTACATGTATAAATCATTAAATGGATGATCATAAAATATAAGAATACATTTAAAACATTTAAAACTCATATGTAAATATGCATATATGTGTATATCGAATATATGTATGCATGCATGTGTAAATCATGTGTGAGTTCATTTGAATGTGCATATCTTCATTTATTATGTGCATAAAGTAGTAATAATTAAAGTAAATGTTCTAACTTGATTAAATACAAAATGAAACTTTATACTAAAAAGGTTCAATGATGAGTAAATAAAGTCATAATATTTATTATATAAAAATGACAAACTCTAGTTATATTAAAATGTCGGTTTTGCTTAAAAACGGTGATATCGGGTAAATAAAAACGAGATTAAATAAGCTATGTTAAGAGCTGGATAAAAATAGTTTTTATAACTATATTCTACTGTAAAAATTGTTATTTTTATATAAAATGATAAACTTGACCACTGGACAAATTTATAAACGAGTTTTACGCGCAAAAGGTAGCCCGAAACGACGTATTTCGGCTTTAAAAGTTAAGTTTCGCATAAATCCGAATTGGATCAGTTTTGAACAGTACGTTTTAAAGACAAACTTATGTCTTAAGTATAAAAATTAATTAATAATGAAATGTTTCAATCGTGGTTGCATTTTGGACCCGAAAAGCCGACAAATCGACGAATTTCGGCTTATAAAGGACACTACTTTAAAGATTAATTTTGGGCAGAATATTTAGCCATATTTTTAACATAAATTACTTATGTTAAAGTTTAAAAAATAATTATGAAGATATTCGTGTATTTATATATCAATTCTTGACGCATCGGACGCCCGAAATAACAAGAATTCGTTATATTTAAGTAACTTATGACATAAATTGCATGAACATGTTATATGATTAAAATATGTTCTAACTTGTCTAAATAAAAGTATTTTAATGTGTCATATATTTATATGCTTAATATGAAAAATATTATATGCATGGGTTATTTTACTAACTTGCATGTTAGTAACATTAAATATGATGCTTATGTGTATATGTGATAATTATGTATTACTTATAATAATTTTTGTATGCATGTTGGATTAAGTATTTAAGATAATATTTGTGCTTATAAAATATAAATTAACCGAAGTCACAGTCACAAACGAGTCATCAAAATTAACAATTTTCAAGTTAATAAAATATTTTCTTAAGTCTAGTAGATTGGGTGAACAACTTGTATGTAGACTTACCAGTTCGACCATTAAAAATGTCCCTTTATGTTTAGGGAATCTTTAGGTCGGTGTACATTTGGGATTTACTTTGCTAGTTTCTTTAACACACTCTAAGGTGAGTCTTCACGACCCCTTTTTACTATCTTCTATATTTGGGAAAGAAACTTGTCATACATTTTCATTTGATATGCCTAACGAGATATTAACTTATCGTGACACTTTGATGGCCTTGAGTTTTTCGGTTTCGTATGATGGCCCTCATATCGTAATCATGAACCTAGGTATAACACCTGCCAAAATTCCGATCTCAATTCTTGCCCGGAACTTTTATAAGACAACCGGAATTATTGGAAACCCAAAAGTAAGAGGAATAAATTATGAAATTTAACTTTCAAGGGGTAGAGGAGCGCTATCTATAGGTTAACGGTCCGCTACGAAATAAGGAAATCTGGCCGCCTAAGGGGTGGCGGACCGCTAGCTGCCTGGCTAACGGTCCGCTACGGGAGAACCTTGGCTGGCGGACCGCCTGCATCCAAGCAAACGGTCCGCTACACATGTCCCTAGGGACACTCTGCAGTTGACACGTGTCTTGCCATGTGTAGGGCATGCTTCAGCCCTGACGACGCGTAGGGCTTGGCAGACAACCAAGAAAAACCCACACGGTCCGCGAGCGCATGCACCCCATCATTGACACTTGTCAAGCATGCGTGAAAGTGGGCGGTAGCGGACCGCCAGGGATCTGGCTAGCGGTCCGCTACGGGGCTGTTATCAACTTATAAATAGAAGAGCCCTCCATTTGCATTTTCAAACCAAACTCAACCAACTCCGAGTTTCTTTTGAGTTCTCTGGTCCCGAGCTTCTAGTAGCTGACCTGACTCCCGAGCCACTCCTCCCGGTTTGACTGACGTTCACTTATCAACCGGACTTGAGCGTTTAAAAGCCGAAGAACCCGAGGAACTCATATAAGTGCAAGTTAAGGTGCTAGAGCCATAGGAGCTAACTCTAAGAGATACTTAGCACTAAGATTATTATCCTTCGATCTCCGACTTCAAACTAAAGGTGAATAATCGTTTGTATCAAAAATACTCGTTCCCATGGTGAGAACAAGCTTTTCAATACGGTTTACAAAAGACATACATGTCTATGCCATAAACGGAGTCTGTCAAAAATGATTTATAAGACGTGCTTGGGCTATAGGCTATCATCACGCAACAAGACAGACTATCATGTTTTATAAGACGTGATTTTGCTATAGGCACCTTCATGCAAAATGATCAAACGATTTACGTTTACGAAAAAGGGCAAAACACGATAATTAAATATTTACTCATAATAGTCCCAGAATTAGGGGTTGAGTTCAACCACCGTAGACAAGATTAAATCCCAGAATTAGAAGTTCTACCCCTGTGGATATGATTACCCAAGAAGTGTATGTAAAGTTTGATCAAATATTTATACTCGCTCCGGATCCAGTTGGGCCGGGCAGGGTTGTCTTGTATGTCGGGTGATTGCGTAAAACACAGGAGTGCCAGTCTGGCCACTTAGCCCCTGAGTACTTGTCCATTGTATACAAATGGATAAATCGGAAGAAAGCAAAGTGTTCGCTAGAATCCAAAGATGAAATGTTTAACCGTTTAATTAAATTGTTTTGCCATATTTATGAAAATGATGCGAGGTCATAATGTATTCACCAGCATGTAGCTGACATTCATTTTCAAATGTTTTCAAGAAAGGAATGAATTGACCTCCTCGTACCGGGACCGGCTACGGCCTGGGTCCCGATGACAGTTTTGTTGCACAGCTGGGTCAGGCCACACACCTAGACCCGGTGCAACCCGAAAATATTTTGTTACAGGTCATGCATTTCACACAAAGAACCTGAAGAGTAAACAAGGTTAAGGTGACCGAAGGATTACATTTTTCTTAGGCAGATTACCTCCTTGTAAACCTACTGACTTTGCGTCAGAGTTTTGATTTGAAATCAAATGTATAAACGATCGGGTTTTCATACCCAGTTATTTAAATAAAGATAATATTTTGTTTACACGACGAGATTTCTATATTTACAAAACCAACCCTTGAGGTTGAGTTGAAACGATCCATTTTCAAACGTTATTCTGTTGCACAAAAACAAACTCTGAAATCAAAGCAGGTACCGAAGGTGCCAACGGATGCTGCAGCCCAGTAACGTCCCGGGGGTGCCCGGGGCGGGGTGTGACATTGGTTGGTATCAGAGCTTGAGGTTTTAGCGAATTAGATACTTGGGATTAGTATCTAAGCTCTAACCATATTAAGCAATGACTTGCTTACTATGCAAAAGTAGGTAGACACTTGCCTTTAAGCTGATAGTGTCGAAACATGCAGGTAGTAATATGTCAGGAGGACAAGGATACCATAGCTACTATAACTCTAAAGTTACGGTTAAACAAGAATCAATGGAAAATTCATACGCGCCCATGGAAGTAGGAAACTTCTCATGGTATCAAACTCTGCCAAAGGCTCCAATAAAGGAGGAATACGAATCAGATCACCTGGGCCAAATGGGTGGCTCTGACTTTAGTAACTGGAGATGTACACCACCACATTACCCAGTACCTCCTCTACCAAACTATTCTCTACCTCAAACACCTCCACCGCCCATGTATCCCCCTTCCACTAATCAATATGAGGCAGGGTCTAGCAAGAAGGCCACTGCACCTCGAATGAGAGTGAAAGAACATGTTGAGAAGCTTTCCATCACAGGATCTAGTTTAGAGGAAATCTATAAATATCTGGAGAACTACAAAAGTTCTGAATCCGAAGGATTCCTTCCTCTATCTCCAGTGGAAGCCTATTCATCACAATCAGCCAGTTATGAACCGTTTGCTGATTACCTCAAATATCCTATCATATCGGGTCCATACATGAGTAATAATCCGGACACCAACGGAAATTACGCTAACACAAGTTCCATAAGAGCCTACTCCGGAAGTTCTGGATCGTACATCGATTATGCAAATCATCCACAGTTCATGGATCCCTATATCCAGGATAAATACGATCTGATGGCTGGATTTGAGGTCACATTTGACGATCTTAACACTATACTTGAGGACTTTAGCCCATGAGCTACCTTGAAACATAAACCTACTCCTGCCTATGATAATGTCTACAATGACATAGTCTTAGGACTAAGAGACCCTCCACTGAAATTTGGATATTCCGCATCCACACCAATAGAGTGTCTCGATCGGCCACTTAACTAATCAAGTCAAGAAAGAGCTTATCTTGACTAGGGAGGTATTGATAGAGACTGAGAAGAATCTATCAAAGGCCAAAAAGAAGTTAGCCCAAAAGGACAGGGAGCATAAGTCCTTCGCCAAAAGAATTTGGTTTCAAGGGAAAAGGTTGATGAAGGATGCCAAGAGCGTGGTCAAGAAATAGGCGTCCTACTATCGTTTTTATGTTATTTTATGTAACCCAAATAAAATCTTGTAATCGTTTTACCCTATTAATAAAAGTATTTATTTTCCTTTCATTTTTCTAGAATGACAGGAAAGGGAAAAGGACCTAACTTCATTCGTAAGTACGCACCACCTGGAAATAGCGAACGAAACACAAACTCAACCGAATCCTATTCTGGAACAAATTCCAAATACACTAGCGGAACCTTTCAAAATCTAGGGGAAATAGAAACATCCAAAAATTTCTATGAAACCCCAATGAGCTATTACGCTGCTCCAACAGTCGAAAGCTATAACTAAACCTACGTAAACAATTATAGCTACCTAGAGAAACCTCCCAAAATCCCGTATGAACACCACTACACTTTGGAAGGTGAGGAAAGGGCTGACTCCAACAGACCCTACGGAACATACCATTCCAGCAATCCTACTCCAATCCATACTCCCCGGACTAACGAGGAAACCACGGGAGAAGAGAGGATTGCAGCAATGCAAGCTCGCATAGCTGAATTAGAAATGGTTGAAGCTGAAAAAGACGCCAAGATCGTCGCTCTACAACAAGCGTTGATTAGAGCTAGTGGTTGTTAGAATATGTCTTATCTATGTTATTTTCCGTATAGTATTTTGAATTTTGTAAATAATAAAAAAAAAATATTGTATTTCCCTTATCAAAAAGATCTTCGAATTCTAATAAATATTATGTCTTTCATCTCGAATGTTAATAAGAACTGGACCATCCACACATACGCGTGGTCGAAAGAAACAAGCTAAAGAGGCCTTAAAAAAAGAGGCCCAAGCTGCAGAAATGCAGTAAATGATAAACAAAGGAATTAAGGATGCAATTCCAACAATGCTAGAGGCATTTGAAAAGGCTCAGGCTGCCAAAGCCAAGGCCAAAAATAAAGGAAAGGAAAAGGAGCATACACTTCATAACTCTGAGCATAACGAATCAAATCACACTATTTCCATAAGAAGGGAACATTCAAAAACTCATACCCATCAAAGTTCCAAAACCAAGAGAACTCGAAATGAGGAACACTATTCCTCAAGTGATAGCTCTGCGGACAATTACAAACCGCGTCACAAAAAGAGTAAACACACGGGTTGCTCATACAAGACTTTCCAAGCTTGTAAGCCCTATGACTTCCTTGGAAAGGAAGGCGGAGTAGCAACACCACGATGGATAGAAAAGACAGAATCAATCTTGGCCATAAGTAAATGTGCCGAGGAAGACAATGTCCTCTATGCCTCTAACCTCTTCAAGAACTTCGCTCTTGAATAGTGGAACGCCCTGGTATCCGCCAAAGAAAGAGAAAGGACATATGAAATGAGTTGGGACTCATTTAAAGACCGAGTTAAGAGAAAATTCTGTCCTATCAATGAAATCGAGCAAATAAAACAAAAATTCCTGAACCTAAGAATGGTTGGCTCTAACCATCAAGATTACATAACCAAGCTGCTAGAATATGCACGAGTAGTGCCGCATCTAGCTACACCTGAATCCAATCTCATACAGAGATACATCTATGGGCTGGTCAGTGAGACTCGTGATATGGTAAAGGTTTCAAAACCTAAAACCATCGATGATGCCATGGATCTAGGTGCTCAATTAACGGATGGTATGGTCCAAACCTTGGAGGAGAATAAGAAAAAGGAAACCTTCAGCCGAGGGAAGGTTGACTTCAAAAAGACCATCAAGGTTCTAGCACAAAGGAATGACAACCTAGTTCTTCCGAGTGCAAAACATGCAAGAAAAGGCATTCAGGAAAATTTTGACTTCTTATCACCTGCCCCGAATGCTAGTGTACAGGCTATCACAATAATCAGTGTTCGTGGAGGAAACTAGCCACATGCTACAACTGCGGCGAGACCGGGCACTACAGGAGCGAATGCCCAAAACCAAAAGTCGTTAGTGGCTCAGGTACTAAGCCGGCCACCAAAACTAAGAAGAATGCTAGAGCGTTTCGCTTAAACGCCAAAGAAGCTGCCAATATGACCGATGTCATATACGGTACTTTTCTTGTCAATAATGCTTATGCTAAGGTGCTTTTTGACTCTGGGGCAACCCAAAGTTTTATAGATCATAAGATCTGTAAACTAGTTAATAAGCCCTTAGCTAAGGTAGACAAAACTTACAAAGTCGAAACCGCGAACGGAGACCTGATCCTAGTCTCCAAATCTTTGAATGGTTGTTCAATTACGTTATCTGGACATGTCATACCCATACAACTCTTGACAATGGATATGGCTAGCTTTGATATAGTCCTTGGAACGGATTGGTTAGCAACTAACCAGGCCCATATACTCTGCGACTCAAAAGCCATTGAATTACGCACACCTTCAGGAGAAGTAGTGACGATTAAAGGAGACAAATCAACCAACCCTATTGGTTTGATATCTATGATAAAAGCAACAAAGTTTCTACGAAAGGGATGCCTTGCTTATCTCATATCCGTAACCACCTGCAATAACGAGCGAGAACTAAAGGATGTACCAATCGTCTCCGAATACCCTGATATCTTCCCTGAAGAGTTACCTGGAACACCGCCAGATCGGGAAGTTGAGTTTCAGATAAATCTTGTACTAGGCACGGCTTCGATAGTCAAAGCCCCGTACAAATTAGCTCCTACCGAGATGGCTGATTTAAAGAAACAACTCGATTAGTTATTGGAGAAAGAATTTATAAGACCAAGTTCCTCACCATGGGGAGCTCTGGTACTTTTTGTAAAGAAGAAAGACAGATCGATGAGGATGTGCATAGATTACCGGGAATTGAATAAAGTCACTATTAAGAACCAGTATCCACTTCCAAGAATCGACGATCTGTTTGATCAGCTCCAAGGAGCAAGATGCTTTTGTAAAATAGACCTGCGATCAGGCTATCATCAGTGGAAAGTCCAGGAAGATGACATATCTAAAACTGCGTTCAGAACTAGATATGGTCACTCTGAGTTCACGGTGATGCCGTTCGAACTTACAAATGCTCCCGTAGCTTTCATGGATATGATGAACCGAATCTGTAAACCCTACTTGGATAAATTCGTAATCTTGTTCATAGATGATATGCTTATCTACTCCAGAAGTAAGGAAGATCATGCCAAGAATCTAAGGATGATACTTGAACTATTGAGAAACAAGGAACTTTAAGCCAAATTCTCGAAGTGTGAATTTTGGTTGTTAAAAGTACAATTTCTCGGTCACGTCATAGACGCGAAAGGAATTCAAGTAGATCCGGTTAAGATTGAGGCTATATCCAATTGGGAAGTCCCAAAGACACCAACCGAAGTGAGAAGCTTCCTTGGATTGGCAGGATATTAAGACTCACGAAAGGCAATCAAATATGAATGCGATCCAAGGCAGGATGAGGCATTTGAAATTCTATAACAGAAATTAACTCAAGCACCAATTCTATCACTGCCCGAAGGCAACGAAGGTTTTGTAGTCTTTTGCGATGCATCACACACTGGTTTAGGATGTGTATTGATGCAAGGAAACAAAGTAATCGCTTATGTATCTCGACAACTTAAGAAACACGAAAAGAACTATACGAATCATGACCTGGAGTTTGGTGCCATAATCTTCGCGCTGAAATTATGGAGACACTATCTCTATGGAGTCAAATTCACGGTTTTCACAGATCACAATAGTCTAAAGTATGTCTTCGGCCAGAAAAAGATGAACATGAGACAAAGACGATGGATGGAAGTCCTAAGCGACTATGACTGCGAGATATGTTATCACGAGGGCAAGGCTAACGTAGTAGCTGACGCATTAAGTCGAAAGGAACATGAGAAACCAAAGCGAGTACGTGCCCTTCATTCTTATTTCTCAGATCAAAGAGGCACAAAGATCAGCCTTGAAAGAGGCAAACCTCGAAAACAAAGGAATAATAGGAAGGACTGAACAACTCGTCAAAGGAAATAACGACATCCTTAGAATGAATAAACGAATATGGGTTCAAGTCTATGGAAATCTCCGAGGAGAAATTCTCGAGGAAGCCCATAAATCCAAGTACACAATGTAGCACCCCGGTGGTGATAAGATGTATAAAAATCTGAAACCAGAATACTGGTGGATCGGCATGAAAAAGCACATAGCCGAGTATGTAGCCAAATGTCTAACATGTTCCAAGGTTAAAGCCGAACACCAAAAGCCATCTGGACTATTGCAACAAATTGAGTTGCCAGTGTGGAAATGGGAAATGATCACCATGGATTTCATCACTAAACTTCCCCGAACCAGTCAAGGAAATGACACAATATGGGTTATCGTTGATCGTTTAACCAAATCCGCACATTTCATACCCATGAAAGAAACTTTTAGCATGGATAAATTCGCACAATTATACGTTAACAAGATAGTATCTTTTCATGGAATGCCGTTACCCATCGTATCAGATAGAGACAGTCGATTCCCGTCTCGATTCTGGCAGAGCTTCCAAAAAGCTCTCGGAACTCGTTTAAACCTCAGCACTGCATACCATCCTCAAACGGATGGGCAGAGCGAAAGGACAATCCAAACCTTGGAGGATATGCTTCGAGCATGTGTGATTGATCTAGGAGGAAGTTGGGATGACAACTTACCTCTGATGGAATCAAGTATACAAGTTGTACCATTTGAAGCCTTATATGGCAGAAAATGCAGGACTGGTCTGAAATAGGAGAAAACCAATTGTCCGGACCTGAAATAGTCCAGAAAATCACTGATAAGATATTACAAATCAGGGAAAGGTTAAAAATGGCTCGTGATCGTCAGAAGAGCTACGCCGATAGAAGGCGAAAGCATTGGAGACAATGTTTTACTTAAAGTATCGCCTTGGAAAGGTGTGGTACGATTCGGAAAGAAAGGGAAATTAAGCACTAGGTTTGTTTGGCCATTTAAAACCCTTGAACGAATCGGACTAGTGGCATATCGATTAGAATTGCCAAAAGAAATTAATGGAGTACATTATGTATTCCATGTCTCCAATCTGCGCAAATGCTTAGCAGATGAAACTTTAGCCATAACATTACAAGATGTAGTAATGGATGAAAGGCTTAAGTTTGTAGAACAACCGTTGCAAATTGAGAACCGGCAGGAAAAAAAATTGAAACGGAAAAAGCTTGCATTGGTCAAGGTGAAATGGTATTCTAGACATGGACCTGAGTACACATGGGAACTAGAATCAGAAATGAGAAAGAAATATCCACACTTATCTAGAAAATAATCTCGAGGATGAGATTTTGATTAAAGTTGGGGATGATATAACACCTGCCAAAATTCCGATCTCAATTCTTGCCCGGAACTCTTATAAGATAAGCGGAATTATTGGAACCCAAAAGTAAGAGGAATAAATTAAAAAATTTAACTTTCAAGGGGTAGCGGACAGCTATTTATAGGTTAACGGCCCGCTATGAAATAAGGAAATCTTGCCGCCTAAGGGGAGGCAGACCGTTAGCTCCCTGGCTAATGGTCCGCTATGGGAGAACCTTGGCTGGCGGACCGCCTGCATCCAAGCTAACGGTCCACTACGTAGGTCCCTAGGGACACTCTGCAGTTGACACGTGTCTTGCCACGTGTAGGGCATGCTTCAGTCTTGATGACGCGTAGGGATTGGCGGACCGCCAAGAAAAACCCACACGATCCGCTAAAGACATGTGGAGCGCATGCACCCCAGCGTTGACACTTGTCAAGCATGCATGAAAGTGGGCGGTAGCGGACCGCCATGGATCTGGCTAGCGGTCCGCTACAAGGCTGTTATCAGCCTATAAATAGAAGAGCCCTCCATTTGCATTTTCACACCAAACTCAACCAACTTTGAGTTTCTTCTGATTTCTCTGGTCCCGAGTTGCTAGTAGCTGACCGGACTCCCGAACCGCTCCTCCCGGTTCGACCGACGTTAGCTTATCAACCGGACTCGAGCGTTTAGAAGCCGAAGAACTCGAGGAACTCATAGAAGTGCACGTTAAGGTGCTAGAGCCCTAAGAGTCAACTCTAAGAGATACTTAGCACTAAGATTATTATCCTTCAATCTCCGACTTCAAACTAAAGGTGAATACTCGTCTGTATCAAAAATACTCGTTCCCATGGTGAGAACAAGCTTTTCAAAACGGTTTACAAAAGATATACATGTCTATGTCATAAACGGAGTCTGTCAAAACTAGAATTAGGGGTTTTACCCCTGTGGATATGTTACCCAAGAAGTGTACGTAAAGTTTGATCAAATATTTATACTCGCACCGGATCCAGTTGGGCCGGGCGGGGTTGGCTTGTATGTCGGGTGATTGCGTAAAATACAGGAGTGCCAGGCTGGCCGGGTAGCCCCTGAGTACTTGTCCAATGTATACAAATGGATAAATCAGAAGAACGCGAAGTGTTCGCTAAAATCCAAAGATGAAATGTTTAACTGTTTAATTAAATTGTTTTGCCATATTTATGAAAATTATGTGAGGTCATAAAGTATTCACCAGCATGTAGCTAACGTTCATTTTCAAATTTTTTAGGAAAGGAATGAATTGACCTCATCGTACCGGGACCGGCTACGGCCTGGGTCCCGATGACAGTTTTGTTGCATTGCCGGGTAAGGCCACACACCTAGACCCGGTGCAACCCGAAAATATGTTGTTAGAGGTTGTGCATTGCACACAAAGAACCTGAAGAGTAAACAAGGTTAAGGTGACCGAAGGACTACGTTTTCCTTAGGTAGATTACCTCCTTGTAAAGCGACTGACTTTGCATCAGAGTTATGATTTGAAATCAAATGTACAAACGATCGGGTTTTCAAAACCCAGTTATTTAAATAAAGATAATATTTTGTCTACACGACGAGATTTCTATATTTACAAAACCAACCCTTGAGGTTGAGTTGAAACGATCCATTTTCAAACGTTATCCCGCTGCACAAAAACAAACTCTGAAATCAAAGCAAGTACCGAAGGTGCCAACGGATGTCGCAGCCCAGTAACGTCCCGGGGGTGCCCGAGGCGGGGTGTGACACTAGGAACTAGGTCGGAGAGTATATTAGTAGATCTACCGGGTTTTACAACCCACCCCCGTGACCGGTCGCTCTGTTTTACATGGTCGGGGGCAATATATTTTAAAAGGAACAGAGGGAATTTGCCGTTTTGGCTTGATTACGGGCTCTTGGTTGCATTGTGTCGTTAGAACTAGTTATTCTATGATGTCCTCAGGTTATATCTTAATAATTCATATCGATTAAATACATGAATTCTGGATTGAATTTACTTTTCAGTTAAAAGAAAATTTGGAAATAAATTTTGCTTTTCAGTTAAATCTGTGAACTCACCAACTTTATGTTGCCACAAGTTTTCGACATGTTTCTCAGGTACTTAGTTATGCACGGGAATGAAACAGTTTGTAGCAAACATGAATAAAACATTGGATGCTACAGTTGGGAGCGAACTATGTTGTTTTGAAAACTATCTTTAAGTGATTACTAATATGTATGTTGTTAAGACTTGGTGATTTTCAAACAACTTTATGTAATATGGTTAACTCTTTTAACCTTATGGTATCCAAATGTTTGTATTGTATGTTTGCTTAACACGTTAATGATAACCAACTTCCGTTACCACCACATGCTTAATCTCCGCTGCATATTTCGGGGTGTGACAATTAGTAATGTATCCCTCGTATTTAGGGCACCGTTAGCGTTCGTGGGCGTATTTTTGCTAGCACTCGTTTTTCCGTCGTTCGTTACTAGAAGGTGAGTTTTTCACGGCCCCTTTTTTAAAACTATTTTGTTGTTTTATAAACTACGGGGGAAGAACATGCTTTCGTTCATTTATCATGATATTGGACTTACGTTATGTGTTCGTTTGATGGTCTCGAGTAAGGGCTTTCGTTATGTGTTCATGTATGTCGTTCACGAATAGCCCCTCCGTTATAATCATTAGCCTCGTGTAGGCTGCAAGGTGTGTTGATAGATCTATTTGGGACTGAATGCCCACTCTCATGATCAGTAGCTCTGATCGGTCGTTCGTACGAGAGAATATATTTTGAAAGGATTCATGGGGACATGTTGTATTCGTGTCTCGGTTTGATTATAAGCTCTAGGTACTGTCATCTTGTTGTATTCCTTGCAAGCTTATGACATATCACATGTTATTCCAAGTTAATTGATAGTTCGTTAAATTCGTTTATGTTATCGTTAAACCCGTGAAACTCGCCCAACTTTATGTTGATGTTTTTAAGCATGTTTTTCAGGTACTTAGATGTCGTCGCGTGGTTATGAAAACGGGCTTTTGTGCAAACACTTGCATCGGAATTCTGTTGGGACAATTTAAACTTTATTTTGGATCTTCATTTGATGGATCATGAAAACTCTCGTTTTAAATTTCAATGCTTTTAATTTGGATAATTATAAGACTTATCTTTATTTTGTTAAACCTTTCCGATGTTTCAAATAAATGTGTTTGCTTATTATCATTAGGCTCTAACTTATGTGACCACCATGCTTACGTCTCGTTTCCACTGCGAATCATCATTTTCGGGGTGTGACAGAAGTTGGTATCAGAGCCCATGGTTATAGCGAACTAGAAAATGTTTTTCTTAAAAATCTAGACTATAACTTTTAAAATTGTATTTTTGGGTTAAAGGCGTTTTCATGTCGCGTGCATCTTATGTTAGGAGTAAGTGTTAGTATTAGGGTCGTATTAGGATATTTTCTCTATGTGCCTTACGGGCCTTAAATGTGTTGCATACGTACGTGCTTACATTTATGGGAAAATTATTTATATCGTGTAAATATTCTGTGTCACAGATGTCTTTTTCACCTTCCATCATCTCGATCTCTTCTCATTGTGAACCAGAGTTCTCACCAGTTTCGCCGATGTCTCCATATTCGGTTCTTGATTTTGGATTTGACCCGAACTTGTCGAATTTTACTAATCACCCGTTTTATGGGAATGGGTGGATAGAAGAATCTGAGGACGAAGAGGTACCATTTGGTGAAGAAGAACTGGAAGACGAAGAGGTACTGTAGGTCCCTCGGGTGTGGCGGATCGTCACATGCAAGTGGGTCTACTAGTCGTACCGGGTGCGGAATACCCGTGACTAGGTGGAGAGTCTTACAACACAAAGTAAACCGACAAAATGATCACTTTAAACGTTCGTCTATTATAAACACTTGAAGGTTACAGAGAGAAATACTGAGATTACAAATTCTGCGTATTTGCTACTATGATTGCATACTTATCTACTGTCAACCATTCCTATTTATACACGACTTGATGCCTGCACACTTAGCAAGTGCGCTGGGCAATATGCTCATTCGTACTTAGCAAGTACGCAAAGGTATTCTTGCGTACTTGCTAAGTATGCAGGAACTAATTCCTGCCCCATATAAGTGCGCAAAACACTTAGAGAATTTTGCAACATGCATTATGTAAAAGTAAATACAACTCGATTACTAATACATACAGACACTTACAAACAAAGACAAATACATACATGAAAGTACAAAACTAAGACTCTATCTATCCAGAGTGTTTGTCACAGGAAAGTGCTTCAACAAAGTCCCCCTTGACAATAGCTCTGGATCATCTTCGATCTTTAGTCTTCGGTCTTCAGTCTTCACAGCTATGCATCTTTAGCTTCCATCTTCTTCTTATAGTCAAGGCAGAACTTGATCACCTTGTTATATTTAGAAGCAAGGAATTTCGTCCACTCGTCAGTATGCATCCAATACTTGTCTGCCAGTGCCTCCAGATCTTTCACAGAGAAGTTAATTAAGCAGACTTCATCAAATACTCTGATTAGTTCCCTCGGGACTAAGCATCCACTTTCTGACCGTACCTTTCCTTTCACCACAGCCTCGCCCGTTTTTGGATCTACGTACCAGTACCACATGTCACCAAGAATATCCTGAGATAACTTGCTCAGGGGAATCTTAGTTTCACATAGCACTGGCTTGTATACCAGTTTCTTTAAGTACTTCTTAGTCACAGGATGTCTAGCTTTCTTATCCTTGAATCTTTTGGGCACTTGAGGCTTGAACACTTCGAACTTCCTAGATCTTGCTTCCCGCTGCAGAACCTGCCACAAACCCATCGCCACTGCGTGATTAGAATGACCCAGCAGCTCTCGGTTTGCTAGGTTCACAAGGTCGTATTTGGGTAAGGAGTTGAACGCTTCACTGGTTGGTTTCAAGTATTGAACCCCCAGATCTTTTGATTGCGAACAACTGCTTATCCTCCTCGAACCTTACAGCCAAGATCATCCCTGTTGCCCCTTATTTGTCTATGATAGACGTCTTCTGCCAAAAAGGAGCTGGACCCTTAGATGAAGTAGAAGGCATATCTTTTTCTTTCAGTGCCTCCGGATCCACAGGTGTAGGGTCAACTGGGAGGCTTCAGTCGAGGCTTTAACATTACTAGAATGCTCGACTGAACCTGTGTCAAGCTGACCTTCGAAGGATGGAACTTCAAAGATCTCTCCATCTTCTAACTCATACTCTCCTTCCCCGTCGCTCTTGGGAACTTCTATCACTACATCCTCATCATCTTCATCCCAATCATCACCAGAGTCGATCTCTCATTCTTCTAGGTTGTAGAGAGCATCGATCTGTGCTTCCTTGGAGTAGTCAGGCTCTAAGTATAAGATCTCATCATCAGATAGATCCTTAAGGACATCAGCCGCTGACTTTCCTTTGTCACCACCACCACCAGAAGTATTTCCACCCTCTTGATGAGTAGACTCCCCCTCAGCCATTGGAATAGCAGAAATGGGCACGATTGCCAAAGATTGGTGCTCACTCCCACTAGGACCGACTTCAGGATCCTTGTCTTTGTCATCATCCTCTGTCAAATCCACAGGATGATAAGTCTCATCACGAGTAGTTGTCTTCTCTTTCTCTTTATCTTTCTCCCCCTGAGCATCAAGCTTCTTGGTCAGATCAGCAATTAGTTTGACCATCATTTCATGCTCTTTCTGCTGCACATCAAATCGAAGCTCAAGAGACGACCTGTGTCCCAGAATTAAGTTGTTTGTCTTGGTCAGCAACTCGTTTTGGGCTATTATGTTCTTCAGTCTCTCGTCTGTCCCCGTTCTTTGGCTTCGTAGAATTCTAACTTCATCCACCAACGAATTAATATGTGCTTGTTGAGCATCAGATTCCTCCTTTGACTTCTGAATAGTTTCCAACAGACCAGCAACTTGGGTTTCCAGAAATACTATCCTTTCTTCATTAGGATCAGGATGTCTGGAGGTAGACGTTTTAGCATGGTGAATTGGGGAGGAGAACATAGTATTGAAGTTAAACCCTTGAGTATATTCTCCGTAGTTGAAGGGTTGACTTATCGGTTCAATGGTGGTTGTTGGGATTGAGGATGTGATGACGGTTGTAGGTGTTATGGAAGGGGTGATGGTGACTGACTCCGTGAGAATTAGAGTAATCACCCCCACCTGGACAGATGTGATAGGGAGGGTCACTATCACAGGAACCTCCTCTGTGATTGAAGTGACTGCCACCTCAGGTTGTACCTGTGGCCTCCTCCTCTGTCTCCGGTATAATTGCTGCGAAGGTGGGGTAGAGGCTGAATCAGTACTTGCAGCTGGAACTTATACTTGCTGCAGAGTAGTAACCTCCACCTCACTTGGAATAGCAAGTTGCTGCCTATCCCCTTTGTTCTTGTTAACACTTTCACGCCTCTGTCTCTGTATAACAGCGTCAGAGTCAGATTCTGGCTCATATTCGCTGCTTGAAGCTTGTAGCTTTCTCTTTGTGGACGACTCAGGTAGGGTTACCTTCGTCATTCTCCTCGGGTGAACCTGCGATGGTGCATCATCGGAATCAGAAGAATCAGACTCTGTCTCTTCCGAGTCGGATCCCTCAGCACCATCATGACCTTCTTCTTCGTATCCATTTTCTGACGATCCATCTACACTTTCAACTTCCTCCTCTTATTGTTGTTGTTGTTCATCTAAATTTTCACTAAACTCTGGGTCCAAATCGTGACTATACCATCTCCAGTCAGCCGGTGCCACATATGCTTCGTTTATTAGGTGGCCAAAAAGTGTTGTGTGCTCAGGGATAGGTTCTACACTGCCTGGCTTAAAAAACTGTGCAAACACTCTTTTGTCCACCCTTTTAACTTACAATCTCTCCCAAGTTGCAGGTAGGTTTGGCAACGCATCGTCAATCAGAAGTTGCACAAACCTTGAGTATAATAAGAATCTGAAAATTTTCGAAGTCCTGTTTTTATACCCAACACAAAAAGGTCTTGCGTACTTACTAAGTGTGCAGGACTTAACTCCTGCGTACTTACTAAGTACGCATGACTTAAGTCTTGCGTACTTGTTAAGTATGCAGGTTTACCTCATGTGCACTTATCAAGTACGCAGAGACCCTTATGTGCGCAAACTTTCAACTCAAATTATGAAGATTTCAAGTCAAATAACGAACAAGATAAACAACATTCAATAAAGAGGATTCACAATTAATTTAGGAAGGTTAAACACAAATATTTTTGGTTTTTCTGATTAAGATTGAATAGTTCATAAACCTAAAATCTTTTTGATCTTTTCTAGATAGAAATATACACGTATTTACACAAACTATTTTTTATCAAAGACACGAGTAGAGGATCATATCAGACTAACTTATAGCAAAAATGATACAATATAAACATCAAAGAATATGGGATCATGTCATGGATTACTATTTATCCATACGTAATAAGCACATAAACAAGTAATTCAAGTTGACAATATTATAAGATTTGAAACTATAAGCATCTTTGTATCACGTTCTTGTGTATTAAGGCATTAATTATAAGATATACAACATGTACCCCACTGATATACTACATCAATGTAAATTGCACTATCTCAAGGCATCTAAGATTTTCCCAATTGTTTTCTAAATTTTCAGAATGAAGCTACATCAATTAGCACAGGAAAAATAAAGCAGAATCCATAAGGATTATCAGGAATCATAAGATTCAGAATCGAGTGATTTATTTGTCTTGGTTTCATTTGATTTCTTCATTAAATATCGGTATGATGATTCAGGATAATGAATATGGTGTTTGAATAAGGTAAGGGAATCCAACTTTTATCTGGATTTGATTTCAATGAATCAGGAGTGATTCAAGGGTGAATACATGCTCAACGGTTGATGTAGAGACATGTTTTGATTCAATCTCTCCTTGCATACTTGTTAGTATGGGCTGTGAGATGAACCACATTAATTGTTCTAACGACATATCCCGAAACTGATCTCAAAAGAAAATTATTGCCAAAATCTAACATCCTTTATATGATAATGATCTTTTCTATTCTTTTACGCGCACACACTAGCAAACATGGGTTCAAATCACAGTTGTAATTTTATGTTAAGTTTCCACACTACTAGTGATTCAAAGACACATACAGCCTACTGACAATTCAAATTACTTGTAAATAAGCAGATTAAAACCGTAATAATTTACACAATTAAGTAAGCATGACGCAATCATTTCCCATATGAGCAGTCTGTGACGTTTAGATCTTTTCTGATGTACTATCATTTCCTCTTTTCTCAAGTTAACATTGAAATTTTCTCCATTTTCTATTTTGTTTTTGTTTTTGTAAAATGTTTTTGAAAGTTAAAAGAACTATACATAAAACTTAAAAGAAAATAAAATTTAACTTTCATGAATTGAATTGATTTAAGAAAAACAAGTTTTCACTCAGGATTGAACATTCCTATCAAGTTGACAAGATGCTCAAAACGGAATCGATCAAATGCCTTTGTGAAAAGGTCAGCAAGATTGTCATCCGTGTGAACCTTTACAAGTTCAATTAAATGCTTTTCAGCACAATCACGGATGAAATGATGGCGAATTTCTATATGTTTAGTTTTGGAATGTTTCACTAGGTTATTTGTGATGGACATGGTGGCATTGTTGTCAATGAATAAAGGAGTTCCAGTGAAGTTTAAGCCGTAGTCTCTCAATTGCTGCTGAATCCACAATATCTGAGAATAACCGCTCGCCGCAGCAATGTATTCTGCTTCACAAGTTGAGACAGAAACCGTTGACTGCTTCTTACACTACCAGGAAACCAGTTTGTCTCCTAAGAATTGACATCCACCAGAAGTTGACTTTCTGTCAAGGTTACAACCGCCATAGTCTGAATCAGTGTAGGCTTTGAAGTCAAATGACTGCTGCTTAGAGTACCAAAGACCCAATCGGGGTTTCCCTTTCAAGTATCTAAAAATCCTCTTCACAGCTATCATATGAGACTCCTTCGGTTGTGACTGAAACCTTGAGCACAAGCACACAGCAAACATTTTATCGAGTCTTGAAATTGTGAGATACATAAGTAATCCGATCATCCCACGGTACAATCTGCAATCCACATCCTTTCCATCGTTGTCAGGATGTAGACCATGATTGACTGGGATAGGTGTGCCATAAGTACTGCTATCATTCATCTTGTATTTTGACAAGATGTCCTGCACATACATTGTTTGATGTAGATAAATGCCATCCTCTATTTGACTGACTTTCAGACCCAGGAAGAACGACAATTCACCCATGTTACTCATTTCAAACTTAGACTTCATCACCTGTTCGAATTCCCTACACATCCCTTCATTGGTAGATCCAAAAATAATGTCGTCGACATATACTTGTACAAAAAGAATGTCACCTCCTGCTTTCCTAATGAAGAGGGTCGAGTTAATCTGTCCACGGTCAAAACCATTAGACAGTAGATGTTTAGATAATGTCTCATACCAAGCCCGCAGTGCTTGATGAAGACCATAAAGTGCTTTGTGGAGCTTATACACTTTATTGATATTATGCAGATCTTCAAAGCAGGGAGGTTGAGTGACATAGACCTCTTCATGAACTTTTCCATATATGAAAGCACTCTTCACGTTAAGTTGATAGACCTTGAAGCCAACATATGTGGCATAATCCAAGAACAGTCGAATGGCCTCAATTCTAGCAACTGGGGCATATACTTCCGTGTAATCCAAGCCCTCGTGTTGATAAAAACCCTGAACAACCAGTCTTGCTTTGTTCTTCACAACCACATGACGATCATCCGTCTTGAATTTGAACACCCATCTGGTTCCAATTGGCTGAAAGCCTTTTGGCAAGTCAACCAAATCCCACACGTGCAACTTTTGGAATTGAGACAATACATCTTGCATCGCCTCAATCCAGCAGTTGTCAGTGAGAGCCTCCATCACATTCTTCGGCTCTAACTGGGACACGAATGCAGCTTGTAGACATGTTTCCATGACACCAGTGTCAAGTATCTCCGAGTATAGACTAGTGTTATCAGTAATGGTTCGATGACGAGTTTGAACAGCGGCATGAGGATCACCAATAATGTTGTCAATTGGATGATTCATATGCACTCTCGCCTCTGGTACATTCAGTTCCTGAATTTCTGAATCAAGGTTCGTGCTTAACTCCCCCATATCATGTGTTCTAGAAGAAGAAGATTCAATGTTAATTGGATCAGCTGGAGCTTCATTTCCTACACTAGTGTTAGGATTAGCTTGAGCGTCATTTCCCTCAACATGAACATCTTCACTGTTATCACCATTAAGAGTTCCAGATGCAGATGCAGCATTGGAACCAGGAGTTACAATCGGTACAGTAGCACGTGTTGAGAAACTAGAGTCATCGCCGCCACCCAATAATTCATAAACATTTGCGGCGTCAATTGCAGATAGATCAGGAAGATTGAATGACTTGAATAGCACATCATAATCAAAACCCCAAGCTGGACCTGTTGGTTCTGGTGGAATGCTGTGTTTACTGCAGTCCACTTCAAACCATTCCTCGACAGTATGAGTTCCTATATTGTACACTCTCTTGCAAGGCGAGTTGGCAATGTATCCTAAGAAGATGCCTTCCACCGCTTTTGCATGAAACTTAGTCTGCGGTCTTTGTATTGTAGCAATAAGGAACAGGGACTACCAAAAGGAAGTTCGTAATCAAGATTGGGAAGTCGATTGTTGATCAACTCATAACAAGTCTTGTTGTGCCTCTTCACAACCAGAACTCTGTTTAAGACGTGACAAGCTGTATTGACGGCTTCTGCCCAGAAAGTGACAGGAAGCTTTGCATCTGACAGCATAGTCCTTGCCGTCTCAATCAATGTTCTGTTCTTCCGTTCTGCAACTCCATTCTGCTGAGGTGTGTACGGGGCGCTGAATTCGTGACGGATCCCCTTCTTGAGACAGAAACGTTCCATCAAATTATTCTTGAACTCAGTTTCGTTGTCACTTCTTATTATTATAACCTTCAGCTTGCAAAGAGATTCCAAGCTCAGGATCAGGTATTGAAGAATATCAGCAGTCTCGTCCTTTGTACCTAAAAAATGCACCCAAGAAAAACGTGAGAAATCATCACTTACAACCAGACAGAACGACTTACCTCCAATACTCCTGATACTTATGAGGCCAAACAGATCCATATGTAATAGCTCCAAAGGGGTATCGATGGAGTTTTGGAGATTGGGCTTGTGAGACTTCCGTTGCTGTTTGCCCTTTTTACAAGGCATACAGTCATCTGCAACGGTAAATCTCAGCTTAGGAACCCCGGTTACCAAACTATTTCGGACCAGATGATTCATTTTACGATAAGAAATATGTCCGAGTTTCCTATGCCACAAGATAGAGTCAAGTTCTGTCGCTTTGGTAAGCAAACAAGTAGCAACTGATGAGGTGGTAGTTTCCACGCTCATATCAATCTGATAGGTGTCATTTTTCCTTGGCGCTCTCATCAGAATCCAGTCTTCAGGAACTTCAAAACCAGGCTTGAGAATCAAGCATTCATTCTTATCAAACATCACCGAGTACTCCTTGTCGCACATTTGGGAGACACTCAACATGTTATGCTTCAGCTGCTCGCAAAAGTTGACATTGTCAAAACTGACACAACCATTTGATACCACGCCTTGACATGTGATACTACCGCCTTTCTCTCCAGCAAAGGCCACATAGCCGCCTCTGAATGGATTCACGTCTTGAAGCAAGGCCATGTTTCCTGTCATGTTCCGGGAGCATCCAATATCTACATACCAACGGCTAAAGATAGTACCCTTCGGACGTCCCTGTACGAGTCACAAAAAGAATTAGTTAGTTTTGGAGACCCAAGCCATAGTGGTCTTGGGTCGTCCATCCTTTTCAAAATAAACTACCTCTTTTAACTCACAGTCTTGATGACTGTTCAAAATGGATGAATCTTTAAAAGAATTAGGACTAGGAGATTGAGAACTTTTAAATTTGTTAGTCCAGGACCTCTTCTGTTTCTTAACTGGAACAGTAGACTTATGTTGAACAACAGCAGGTGAACTAGTGGAAGCTTCACCTGATTGAACTCCAGTCTGCTGTTCTAGCTTTCTCAACCTCTTATTCCTTCTCCTCCTCTGTTGCTTAGAGAGTTTGACCACATATTTCTCATCAGTAGGTATACTACCAGAGGTAGATACACAAGGTGTAGTGGGTTGCTTTCCCTTCCTTGAAACACATGGTTTGGCTTCAGAGGTTATCTTTGGCTTTACCATCGGTTTTACTGGTGCTTTCACCACATTTGCTTTTGTACTTTTGGGATGGTTCACTTGTGGTGACTTAGGGATGACAGCCAGTTGTGAAACAATAGGCCGTTTCCCTTGGTTCTTAGAAGGGCAGTTCACAAAAATGTGACCAACCATACCATAGTGAAAACAAGTTCTCTTATCTGTGTAAGTTCTCCTGTAAGGCTCATTAGATCTGGCATTAGATGACTCAGCATGATGAGCAGGAGGAGTTGGTTTGTGAACGGGAGTTTGACCCGATACAGATTGGTTCTTGGGAGTATAGTATTTTTGCAAATTTTCTTTGTAACCAAGCCCATAGTGAGCTGAAAAAGCCTCTTTCTTTACTTGATTAAGATTTTTATACCCCTCATAAAGCATTACCTTTAATTTATCATTAGATTCAATGATATCGGGTTCAGTTAAAATACAGTTATCACTATTAGTGATAATGTTTTTCTTGACTTTCTGTTTAGATAACAACTCCTCAGATACTACACCTTCAGGGTAAGTGTTAACCGACCCATCATCAGAAGCAGTAAAGAACTCCTCATCAGATGAGGAGTTGGCCTTACTTAAGGAATCATCCTTTTTAGAGGAATCATCCTTTCCTGAGGACTCATCAAGACAAGTTAGATCAATGTCTACTAAGCTGTTGACAAACTTCCCGCTAACTGGTGGAGAATGGCATTAGTACCCAGCCCTAAGCCATTCATTTGCCTCACTACAGATTTGTAGTGTTCCAACACAAAATGAGGGTTTTTCAACTTCTCATTAGAACATTTCAACTGCAAGATTTCATTTTGCAGCTTGTTAATTTCATTGTTCCTTTTTTCCATCCCCCTGTATGCAATATCCAAGTGAAGCTGTTGATCGCTCATTTTTAGTGAATACTCACGTTTTTCCTTTTTCAACGTTTCAATTGAATCTGTAAAACGTTTTTCATTTTCTTTATAACTTAGAGCTGTAATGCGAAGGGGTTCGACCTTGTCTTGAAGCTTAGAATTTTCAAGTTTTAAGCCTAGACATTTAGAACAAGAAATAACAGAAAAAGGATTAGAATCTATCTCAGTTGATGAACTTGTTGCCTTTCCAATAGCCATGAGAGCAACAGCAGTAGTAGATTCCTCTTGATCAGCTATAAAAGCTTCCTTTTCTTCAGCTTCCTTCTCCTCAGCTTCCTATTTCTCAACTTCCATCAACTCCATGATCTCAGTCATGAGACCAACCTGAGTTTGTGCAATGATGGCATCTTCCAGATGAACACCCCAATCAAAGATGTCATCCTGTTGAGCTACCAGTGCATTGGACGAACCACCATGGCTTTGATTGTGGTTGTTTGTGTTGTTGTAGCCATGGCTGTTTCCTTGGCTAGGTCTGGTGAAACCCGAAGCTGGTGCTCTGTCTTTCTGACATTCACGAGCAAAGTGTCCAAAGTTTCGACACTTATAGCATTTGGCCTTGGATTTGTCAAAACCAACCTTGGCATTAGAATGTCCGCCAATGAACTTTCTTCCTGTTCTGTTCAGGAAATGCTTGGCTCTCCTCAGTATCATGGCCATATTCCATTGAATATCCATGTCCTCCATGTCATCAGGATCCACTTGATTAAAATCTTCTTCAATTGTTTCGGGATCTGTAAGCTTGCCACCTATGAAGTTCTCATAGGCCAGCATACAAGATGAAAATAGTGCTACATGATCTTCAGCTATTTTGGCTATAGCTGATTGGTTAGCTGAAGTTGTAGTAGGAGGATTTCTTGAGGTATGTTGTTGATGAGATCCAGAACCTGATCCAGATGCATAACATGCATGACCACCACAACCATTTGAGTGGTCTTCTTCAGTAAAGTTTCCAGAGAAAAGGGTAATTCCAGAGCCCGAAATGTAGAAGACGTCCCATGATACATAGAAGGGTCTTGTATATGAGGTCTTCCCGAGCTCTCCTTCTTTCTAAGGCTCATGTTATGAGCTTGAACCTTTCCAATTGTTGAAGCACTTTCCTGTGACAACACTCTGGATAGAGTCTTAGTTTGTATTTTCATGTCTGTAATTGTCTTTGTATGTAAGAGTCTTTATGTATTAGTTTATCGAGTTGTATTTACTTTTACATATTGAATGTTGCATTTCTTTCTAACTGTTTTGCGCACTTACATGTGCACAGGAGAAAGCTCATGCGTACTTAGCAAGTACGCAAGAACAACTCTGCGTACTTGCTAAGTACGCAAGAGGATTTTGCCATGCGCACTTGCTAAGTGCGCAGGCAACAGGTCAGGTATAAGTAGGATAGGTTGACAGAAGTTAAGTACGCAGGCTTTAGTGCAAATACGCAGATTTGTAATCTCAGTGCTTTTCTCTATGACCTTCAAGTGTTTATAATACAAAGAACGTTTAAAGTGTTTTCTATTGTCGGTTTACTTTGTTTAGCTAGACTCTCCGCCTAGTCACGGGCATTCCGCACCCGGTCCGACTAGTAGACCCACTTGCATGTGACGATCCGTCACAACCGAGGGACCTACAAGTGGTATCAGAGCGTTTGCTCCTGATTTCGAGTGTTGTGAGTGAGTTTGGAGAGTTTTTACAAGCAAAAAGAGGTATTTTTGTTGATTTTTGTGATAAAATAGGGGTAGCTCTTGAGCACTATTTTAGAAACAAAAATCACTCAAAAACTGATTTTTGTTGTGTATTTGAGTGGTTTGAGCATCAAAGGTTGGTTAGAAACAAGTTTCTGACCCTTTGACTCATTTGCATTGATCATCAGACGAATTTTTACCATCTCCGGCGACTTTCAGGTGACCGGAATAGTTAGGTGAAAGTTGCTGAAAAGGTGTTCTGCGTACTTACCATTTCTGGCAAAAAGTACAGTTTTGTGCGTACTTATTAAATACGCAAGACTTATCTCCTGCGTACTTATAAGTGCGCAAGACTGAATTTTTGCGAACTTAAGTTATATCCTGCGTACTTACATTTACTCCTACGTACTTACAAGTACGTAAAAGGAAATCTAAATACGAGTGCGCAAGGCCAAAATCAAGTGCGCAACTGTGTCTGACTTTTCTGAAATTTGACTAAGTGTTCACTATGTCGAATCTTCAGAATCTTGGAAACCTGCTGAATTATGATAACGAGATTGGTACACCACAGAAGCCACCAAAGTTGCTGAACGTGAACGATTATTCCAATTGGAAAGCACGTTTTGAGCACTACATTTCTTATACCGACTCATCACTATGGATACCAATCCTTGAGGGATATAAGCATCCCACGCACATCTATCTTGATGAAACCATGCCCAAACCTATATCTAAGCTTTCTGACGAAGAAAAGAAAGCTTATGATCGTGAAAAGAAGGCACTTGGTTCGATCACTATGGCATTAACTCGGGAATTGTTCCACAGTTTCCGAGGGTATGACAATTCTAAGGATCTCTGGAAAGCTTTATAGAAGAGATTCGAAGGAAATAGTGACATCAAAAAGAGTAAACGGGTTCTTCTCAGGAAGCAGTATGAGTGCTTCAGATTCTTTGAGAACGAATCTTTAGATGACCTCATCTCTAGATTCTACCATTTACAGACCGAGTTGAAGGCTTTTGAACTCAGGTATCCAGATGAAGAAATGGTGGAAAAGTTTTTGGATGCTTTACCACCCAAATTTGAGATGTACACAACCCTGATGAGGGAAAATCCTAAATTCTATGAGTTGACAGTTGAGGAGGCAATAGGAAAGGTTCAAGCTCATGACATGAACCTAAGGAGAAAAGAGAGCTCAGGAAGACCCCAGATACAAGACCCTTCTATGTATCATGGGACGACTTCTACATCCAAGTCATCGGGCTCTGGAATTGCCCTCTTCACTGGAAATCCTACTGAAGAAGACCACTCAACTGGGTGTGGTGGTCAAGCTTGCTATACTTCAGGATCAGGGTTGGGGTCTCATCATCAAAATACCTCAAGAAATCCTCCTGCTACATCTTCAGCTAACCAATCAGCTATAGCCAGAATAGCTGAAGATCATGTGGCACTATTCTCCTCTTGTATGCTTGCGTATGAGAATTTCATAGGTGGCAAGCTTACTGATCCAGAGACGATTTAAGAAGATTTTAATCAAGTGGATCCTGATGACATGGAGGACATGGATATTCAATGGAATATGGCCATGCTATTGAGGAGATCCAAGCATTTCCTGAACAGAACAGGAAGAAAGTTTATTGGCGGGCATCCTAATGCCAAGGTCGGGTTTGACAAATCCAAGGCCAAATGTTACAAGTGTCTGAACTTTGGACACTTTGCTCGTGAGTGTCAGAAAGACAGAGCACCTACCTCTAGTTTTACCAGACCCAGCCAAGGAAACAGCCATGGCCACAACAATCCAAACCACCACAATCAAAGCCAAGGTGGAACGTCCAATGCACTCGTAGCACAACAGGACGACAATTTTGATTGGGGTGTTCATCTTGAGGATGCCATCATCACACAAACCCAGGTTGGTCTCATGGCTGAGATCATGGAGATGATGGAAGCAGAGAAAAGGGAAGCTTCTATGGCTGACCTAGAAGAATCTACAACTGCTGCTACAGAGGAGGTGAAGGAAGCTGAAGAAATGGAAGCACCTATAGCTGATGAAGAGGAATCGACCACTGCTGTTGCTCTCATGGCCATCGGAGAAGCAACAAGTTCGTCGTCTAATGTAGATTCTAACCCTTTCTCTGTTATTTCATGTTCTAAATATCTAGGGCTAAAACTTGAAAATTCTAGGCTCCAAGACAAAATCAAACCCCTAAGTATGGCATCTCTAAACTATAAATAAAATGAAAAACGTTTTAAAGATTCTATTGAAACGTTGAAAAAAGAAAAATGTGAATATTCTCTAAAAATAAGTGATCAACAGCTTCACTTAGATGTTGCATACATGGGGTTAGAAAAACAGAACAATGAAATCAACAAACTGCAAAATGAGATCTTGCAGTTAAAATGCACTAATGAGAAGTTGAAAAACTCTCGCTTTGTGGTGGAACACTACGAGTCTGTGGTGAGACAACTGAATGGATTAGGTTTGGGTACTAATACCATTCCTCCACCATTGAGCGGGAAGTTTGTCAATAGCTTAATAGACATTGATCTCACTTGTCTAGATGAGTCCGCTGATAAGGATGATTCCCCTAAAAAGGATGAATCCTCATGTAAGGCTAACTCCACATCTAGTGAGGAGTTTGTTACTGCTTCTGAAGACGGGTAGGTTAATTCTTGCCCTGAAGGAGTAGTATCTGAGGAGTTGTTGACTGAACAAAAGGTAAAGAAAAACGTTATCACTAATGGTGATAATTGCATTTTAACTGAACCCGATATCATTTAAACAAATGATAATCTAAAGGTAATGCTTTACGGGGGGTATAAAAGTCTTAACCAAGCTAAGAAAGAGGCTTTTTTAGCTCATTATGGGCTTGGGTATAAAGAAAATTTGGAAAAATATTAACCAAACTGTTAAGTTTCAGACTAATGTTCATAAACCAACTCCTCCTTCTCATAATGCCGAGTTATCTAAGGCCAGATCTAATGAGCCTTACAAGAGAACTTATGTAGACAAGAGGAACTGTTTTCACTATGGCTTGGTTGGTCACATTTTTGTGAACTGTCCTTCGAAGAACGAAGGGAAACGGCCTGTTGTTTCACAACCAGCTGTTATCCCCAGGTCGCCACCAGTGAAACCATCTCCCAAAAATCCAAAGCAAAATGTGGTGAAACCACCAGTCAAACCGTTGGTAAAGCGTAAGATCAAATCTGAAGCTAAACCATCTGTTTCTAGAAAGGTAACGCAACCTGCTGTACCTCGTGTATCTACTTCTGGTAGTACACGTACTGGTGAAAAACCTGTGGCAAGACTCTCTAAGCCACAGAGGAGGAGACGGAACAAGAGGTTAAGAAAGCTTGAACAGCTGACTTCAGTTCAATCAGGTGAAGCTTCCACAAGTTCACCTGCTGTAGTTGAACCAAAGTCTCCTGTTCCGGTTAAGAAACAGAAGAGATCCTGGACTGCCAAATCCAAAACTTCTCAATCTCCTAGTTCTATTTCTTCTAAAGATTCATCAATTTTGAATAGTCATCATGACTGTGAGTTAAAGGAAGTAGTTTATTTTGAAAAGGATGGACGACCCAAGACCACAATGGCTTGGGTCTCCAAATCTAACTAATTCTTTTGTTACTCATGCAGGGACGTCCGAAGGGTACTATCTCTAACCGCTGGTATGTAGATAGTGGATGTTCCAGGCACATGACAGGAAACATGGCCCTGCTTCAAGATGTTAAACAATTCAGAGGCGGCTATGTGGCCTTTGCCGGAGAAAAAGGCGGCGAAATCACGTGTCAAGGCGTGGTTTTGAACGGGTGTGTCAGCTTTGATAATGTTAACTTCTACGAGCAGCTGAAGCATAACCTGTTGAGTGTCTCCCAAATGTGTGATAAAGAGTACTCGGTGATGTTTGACAAGTCAGAATGCCTGATTCTCGAACCCGGTTTTGAAGTTCCGGAAGATTGGATCCTGATGAGAGCGCCAAGAACAAACGAGACCTATCAGTTCGATATGAGCGTGGCAACAACCACCTCATCAGTTCCTACCTGTTTGCTTACTAAAGCGTTAGAGCTCGACTCCATCTTGTGGCATAGGAAACTCGGACATATTTCGTATCATAAAATGAATCATCTTGTCCGAAACGGTTTGGAAACCGGGGTTCCTAAGCTGAGGTTTACCGTTGCAGATGACTGTATGCCTTGTAAAAAGGGCAAACAGCAACGGAAGTCTCACAAGCCCAAGCTCTAAAACTCTATTGATACCCCTTTGGAGCTATTACACATGGATCTGTTTGGCCTCATAAGTATCAGGAGTATTGGAGGTAAGTCGTTCTGTCTAGTAGTAACTGATGATTTCTCACGTTTTTCTTGGGTGCATTTTTTAGGTACTAAAGACGAGACTGCTGATATTCTTCAATACTTGATCCTGAGCTTGGAATCTCTTTGCAAGCTGAAAGTTAGAAGAATTAGGAGTGACAACAGAACTGAGTTCAAGAATAATTTGATGGAGCTTTTCTGTCTCAAGAAAGGGATCCGTCATGAATTCAGCGCGCCGTACATGCCTCAGCAGAATGGAGTTGCTGAACGGAATAACAGAACACTGATTGAGACTGCAAGGATTATGCTGTCGGATGCAAAGCTTCCTGTCACTTTCTGGGCAGAAGCCGTTAATACAGCTTGTCACGTCTTAAACAGAGTTCTGGTTGTGAAGAGGCACAACAAGACTTGTTACGAGTTGATCAACAATCGACTTCCCAATCTTGATTACCTAGTTCCTTTTGGTAGTCCTTGTTCCTTGTTGCTACAGTACAAAGACCGCCAGTCTAAGTTTCATGCAAAAGCGGTGGAAGGCATCTTCTTAGGATACGTTGCCAACTCGCCTTGCAAGAGAGTGTACAACATAGGAACTTGTACTATCGAGGAATGGTTTGAAGTGGATTGTAGTAAACACAGCATTCCACCCGAACCAACAAGTCCAGCTTAGGGTTTTGATTATGATGCGCTATTCAAGTCATTCAATCTTCCTGATTTATCTGCAGTTGACGCCGCAAATGTTTATGAATTATTGGATGATGGTGATGACTCCAACTTCTCTACTCGTGCTACTGTACCAATTATAACTCCTGATTCCAATGCTGCATCTGCATCTGGAAATCATGACAGTGATGACAGTGAAGATGTTCTTGTCATTGGAGATGACGCTCAAGCCAATCCTAACACAACTGTAGGAAATGAAGCTCCAGCTGATCCAATTAACATTGAATCTTCTTCCTCCGGAACACAGGAAATGGGGGAGTTAAGCACGAATCTAGATCCAGAATTTCAGGAACCGATTGTACCGGAGACGAGAGTGCATAGGAATCATCCAATCGACAACATTATTGGTGATCCTTATGCCGATGTTCAGACTCGTCATCGAACCATCACTGAGAACACCAGTCTTTACACAGAGATACTTGACACTGGTGTCATGGAAATATGTCTGCATGCTGCATTCGTGTCCCAGTTAGAGCCGAAGAAAGTGAAGGAGGCTCTCACTGTCTCAATTCCAAAAGTTGCACGTGTGGGATTTGGTTGACTTGCCAAAGGGCTTTCAACCAATTGGAACCAGATGGGTGTTCAAATGCAAGACGGATGATCGTCAGGTAGTTGTGAAGAACAAAGCAAGATTGGTTGTTCAGGGTTTTTATCAGCAAGAGGGCTTGGATTACACGGAAGTATATGCCCCAGTTGCTAGAATTGAAGCCATTCGACTGTTCTTGGCTTATGCCACATATGTCGGCTTCAAGGTCTATCAAATTGATGTGAAGAGTGCTTTCCTTTATGGTAAAGTTCATGAAGAGGTCTATGTCACTCAACCTCCCGGTTTTGAAGATCCGCATAATATTAATAAAGTGTATAAGCTCGACAAAGCACTTTATGGTCTTCATCAAGCACCGCGGGCATGGTATGAGACATTATCTAAGCATTTACTGTCTAATGGTTTCAACCGTGGACAGATTGACTCGACCCTCTTAATTAGGAAAGCAGGAGGTGACATTCTTCTTGTACAAGTATACGTCGACGACATTATCTTTGGATCTACCAATGAAGGGATGTGTAGGGAATTCGAGCAGGTGATGAAGTCCAAGTTTGAAATGAGTAATATGGGTGAATTGTCATTCTTCCTAGGTCTGTAAGTCAGTCAAAGAGAGGATGACATTTATCTACATCAAAATAAGTATGTACAGGACATCTTATCAAAATACAAGATGAATGACAACAATACTTATGGCACACCTATCCCAGTCAATCATGGTCTGCATCCTGACAAAGATGGATAGGATGTAGATAGCAGATTGTACCGTGGGATGATTGGATCACTTATGTATCTCACAGCTTCAAGACCCGATATAATGTTTGTTGTGTGCTTGTGCTCAAGGTTTCAATCTCAACCGAAGGAGTCACATATGATAGCCGTGAAGAGAATTTTCAGATACCTGAAAGGGAAACCCCGATTAGGTCTTTGGTACTCTAAGCAGCAGTCATTCGACTTCAAAGCCTACACTGATTCAGATTATGGCGGTTGTAACCTTGACAGAAAGTCAACTTCTGGTGGATGTCAATTCTTAGGAGACAGACTGGTCTCCTGGCAGTGTAAGAAGCAGTCAACGGTTTCTGTCTCAACTTGTGAAGCAGAATACATTGCTGCAACGAGCGGTTTTTCTCAGATACTGTGGATTCAGCAACAGTTGAGAGACTACGGCTTAAACATCACTGGAACTCCTCTATTCATTGACAACAATGCCACCATGTCCGTCACAAATAACCCGGTGAAACATTCAAAAACTAAACATATAGAGATTCGCCATCATTTCATCCGTGATTGTTCTGAAAAGCATTTAACTGAACTTGTAAAAGTTCACACAGATGACAATCTTGCTGACCTTTTCACAAAGGCATTTGATCGATCCCGTTTTGAGCATCTTGTCAACTTGATAGGAATGTTCAATCCTGAGTGAAAATTAATTTTTCTTAAATCAATTCAATTCATGGAAGTTAAACTTTATTTCTTTTAAATTTTCTGTATAGTTCTTTTAAGTTTCAAAATATTTTACAAAAACAAAAATAGAAAATGGAGAAAATTTCAAAGTTAACTTGAGAAAAGAGGAAATGATAGTACATCAGAAATGATCTAAACGTCATAGACTGCTCATATGGGAAATGATTGCGTCATGCTTACTTAACTGTTTAACTTATTATGTTTTTAATCTGCTTATTTACAAGTAATTTAAATTGTCAGTAGGCTGTATGCGTCTTTAAATCACTAGTAGTGTGGAAACTAAATCTAAATTACAACTGTGATTTGAACCCATGTTTGCAAGAGTGTGTGCGTAAAAGAATAGAAAAGATCATTATCAGATATAGGATGTTAGATTTTGGCAATAATTTTCTTTTGAGGTCAGTTTCGGGTTATGTCGTTTGCACAATTAATGCGGTTCATATCACTGCCCATACTCACAAGTATGCAAGGAGAGATTGAATCAAGACATGTCTCTACATTAACCGTTGAGCATGTGTTCACCCTTGAATCACTCCTGATTCATTGAAATCAAATCTAGATAAAAGTTAGATTCCCTTACCTTAAAACTCAAACACCATATATATTATCCTGAATCATCATACCAATATTCAATGAAGAAAATCAAATGAAACCAAGACAAATGAATCACTCGATTCTGAATCTTATGATTCCTGATAATCCTTATGGATTCTGCTTGATTTTTCCTGTGCTAATAGATGTAACTTCATTCTGAAAATTTAGAAAATCATTGGGAAAATCTTAGATGCCTTGAGATAATGCAGTTTACATTAGTATAGCATACCAGTGGGGTACACGTTGTATATCTTATTAAAAGTACCTTAATACACAAGAATGTGATACAAAGATGCTTATAGTTTCAAATCTTATAATATTGTCAACTTGAATTACTTGTTTATGTGCTTATTACGTATGAATAAATAGTAATCCATGACATGATCCCATATTCTTTGATGTTTATATTGTATCATTTTTGCTAAAAGATAGCCTGATATGATCCTCTGCTCGTGTCTTTGATCAAAAATAGTTTGTGTGAATTCTTGTATATTTTATTAGGAAAGATCAAAAAGATTTTAAGTTTATGCATAGTTCAATTTTATTCAGAAAAGCCAAAAATATTTGTGTTTAACCTTCCTAAATTGTATTTGAATCCTCCTGATTGAATATTTTTATCTAGTTCGTTATTTGACTTGAAATACTTCATAAATTATGAGTTTAAAATTTGAGCACTTAAGGGTTGTGCGTACTTGTCAAGTTCGCACGAAGTAAGCCTTGCGTACTTAACAAGTACGTAAGAGTTAAAGTTTGCGCACTTGTAAATGCGCAAGAGTTAAAGCTTGCGCACTTGTAAATGCGCAAGAGTTAAAGCTTGCGCACTTGTAAATGCGCAAGAGTTAAAGCTTGCGCACTTGTAAATGCGCAAGAGTTAACTCGTGCGCACTTAACAAGTACGCACGACTGATTGAGGGAGGGTATAAAAGTGCTTAGAAAATTTTCTCAGTTTCATGCTTTCAAAAGAAAACTTTTCCCTCTGCAAATTTTTACTCAAAACCGAGTGTTCCTAAACCATCTTTTCGTCCCGTCTATAGTTTCATCATCTCATTTCATGGATTTGGTGAGAATCTAGGCTAAATCCATCCATGAAATCGTAACATTTGGACCGATTATTGACTTAGAAAAATTTAGGTTAAATCCGTGAATTTTTGGGGAAATTATAGGTTGGTAGGGTAACTTATTGTCTGTAACATGCGAATAGGAACCTTAATTAACTCTTAATCATCCTTATGGTCCTCGATTTTGAGCCGTCGGTTGAATTTTAATCGACAGTGGGTCGGGCGACTTTTTAGGTCAAAATTGATCCTGGTTAAGTAGTTTATGGTGTTGATACTGGTCCCATAGGTTAGAATCATCGATTCCGACCTAGTGGCGACCTAATTGACCCGTGTTTTGAACGATCAGTGTATTTTTCAACAATCTGGAATTTTTTTCAAGTGGTGTTCTTGCGCACTTAGCAAGTACGCAAGAAGCAATTCTTGCGTACTTGTTAAATACGCAAGAGGAAAAGACTGTGCACTTAGCAAGTGCGCAGGACCAACACTTGGGAAAAATTCTAAGTCTGAAAATTTCTGTTCAAAGAGTAACTACTGTACCGTGTCATGTTTGTTTATTTCCTATGATACGTGTTGTTCTGATTGTGTTTTCTGTGTGTTTTTGCAGATTATGGCTCGGGCTTTTACTAACAAATTCAACCTGTTAGCAAATACTCAACCCGAATGGAAAGGTGCAGCATTGCAATATAGGGAGATAGTTGATTTCTTGAACCGCTCCAGAATCAGCTATGCTATCTCGGCTGACCCGACCGTGTCAAGACCTTATTTGGAGCAATTCTGGGAGACAGCGGAACACGACTGCATGGTATCCCCCAATGTCATAAGGGCTACCGTTGCTGGTCAGGCTATCGCTTTTTCTGAAGACACCATAAGAAGGGTCCTGCAGTTCAGAGACCTTGCTACCGACCCGACAGCCTATCTAGACTACTATGTGGATGGGTGTTGGAGGCAAAGAATGGGATACGTCGGAGCGAGGGACTATGCCTCATACAAAAAGATGTGGGTATTAGACCAATGGCGGTATTTCACCCACGTCATGATCATGTGCATCTTATCAAGGAAAGCTGGTAAAGATGCCATGGGTCATGGCCTTGCAGCAGCCATGGTGGGCTTGTCTCTTAATAGGGGCTACAACTTCTCGCGCTACATCTTCAAAGCAATCAATGACCAGATCAACACAGCGGAGAAGTTTAGATTCTTATTGTACCCTAGGTTTGTGCAACTCTTGATTGATGACGCGTTGCCAAACCTTCCTGCTATAGGGGAGAGACTGTAAGTCAAGAGGGTGGACAAAAGAGTATTTGCTCAATTCTTAAAGCCAGGTAGTGCAGAACCTACCCTATGCATACAGAACTCTTTGGCCACCTACTCAATGAAGCATATGTCGAACCTGAAGATTGGAATTGGTATAGTCCCAATTTGGCACCAGAAATGAGTGAAAACTCTGATGAGCAACAACAGGAGGAAATGGAGAGTGATGATGGTTCGTCTGAGGATGGAGACGACGAAGGCGGTGATGGTGGTGCTGAGGAATCCGATTCAGAAGCAACAAAATCAGATTCTTCTGATTCCGATGACGCACCATCGCAGGCACACCCCAAGAGATCGGCACAGGTAACCCTACCCGAGTCGTCCTCCGAAAGAAAGCGACAGACCTCGAGCAGCGAATATGAGCCATCCTCTGACTCTGACGCTGCTCTACAAAGACAAAGACGAGAGAGTGTTCATAAGAACAGGGGAGATAGGCAAGAGGTTGCTATTTCCAGGGAAGTAGAGGTCCCAACTGTGCAGCAAGTATAAGTTCCAGCTGCCAGTCCAGATTCAGCCTCTACCCCACCAACACAGCAATTGTACCGTAGGAGGAGAAGACCACAGGTTCACGCTGACGTGGTAGTCACAGCAGTCACAGAGGAGGTTCCTGTGACGGTGACCCTGCCTACAACATTAGTCCAAGTGGCGGTGACTACTCCAATTGTCATGGAGTCTATCACCATCACCCCTACCACAACACCCACTCCCATCATCTCATCCACAATCCCAACACCCACCATTGAGCCGTCAAGCCAACCCTTTAATTATGGTGACTTCACACAAGGGTTTGACTTCGACACGATCTTCACCTCCCGTATCCATAATGCCGAAGCGTCATCGTCTAGGCATCCTGATCCGAATGATGCAAGGATCGATGTGCTAGAAACCCAAGTTGCTGGACTGCTGAAGACTATTCAGAAGTCAAAGGAGGAATCAGATGCTCAAAAAGCATAGATTAATTCAGTGGCCGATGAAGTTAGGATTCTACATAGCCAGAGAACGGGGACTAATGAGCGACTGATGAACATAATGGCACAAAACGAGCTGTTAATGAAGACAAATGAAATGATTCTAGGCCACAGAACTTCACTTGAGCGAAGGTTGGATTTACAAAGAAAAGAGCACGAAGCAATGGTCAAATTAGTTGTAGAACTGATCAAGAAGATTGATGCTCAGGGGGAGAAGGAGAAGGAGAAGGAGAAGGAGAAATAGAAAGAGAAAGAATAGACATCCACTGGTGCTGAGCCTTGTCATCCAGTCGACTTGACTAAGGATGACGATAAAGACAAGGATCCTGAAGCCGGTCCTAGTGGAGGTGAGCACCAAGCTTTGGCAATTGTGCCCATCTCTGTTATTCCAATAGCTGAGGGGGAGTTTACTTAGCAAGAGGGTGGTGATACCTCTGGTGGTGGTGAGAAAGGAAAGTCAGCAGCTGAAGTACTTAAGGACTTATCTGATGATGGGATCCTTTATCTAGAGCCTGACTATTCCAAGGAAGCACATATCGATGCTCTCTTTAATCTAGAAGAAGGAGAGATCGACTCTGGTGATGACTGGAATGATGATGATGAAGACATGGTGATAGAGATTCCCAAGGGTGACGGGAAGGAGAGTACGAGCTAGAAGATGGAGAGATCTTTGAATTTCCATCCTTCGAAGCTCCGCTCGACACAGATTCAGTCGAGCAGGCTAGTAATGTAGAAGCCTCGACTGAAGCCTCCCCAGTTGACCCTGAACCTGTGGACCCAGAGGCACCGAAAGATACAAACATGCCTTCTACTTCATCAAAGGGTCCAGCTCCGGTGTGGCAAAAGACGTCTATCATAGACAAGCACGGAGCAACAGGGACGATCTTGGCTGTAAGGTTCGAGGAGGATAAGCAGCTGTTCTCAATCAAACGATCTGCCGGGGTTCAATACTTGAAACCCACCAGTGAAGCGTTCAGCTCCTTACCCAAATACGACCTTGTGAACCTAGCAAACCGAGAGCTGCTGGGTCATTCCAATCACGTAGTGGCGATGGGTTTGTGGGTGGTTCTGTAGCGAGAAGCAAAATCAAGGAAGTTCGAGATGTTCAAGCCTCAAGTGCCCAAGAGAGTCAAAGATAAGCATGCTGTACATCCTGTGACTAAGAAGCACTTAAAGAAATTGGTATACAAGCCAGTGCAATGTGAAACTAAGATTCCCCTGAGCAAATTATCTTAGGATATTCTTGGTGACATGTGGTACTGGTATGTAGATCCAAAGACGGGCGAGGCTGTGATCATGGGAAAGGGACGTTCCGAGAGTGGGAACTTAGTGCCAAAAGAACTGATCAGAATATTTGATGAAGTCTGCTTCATCAACTTTTCTGTGAAAGATCTGGAGGTACTAGCAGAACACTATTGCGTCTACACGGACGAATGGACAAAGCTCCTTGCTTCAAAATATGACAAGGTGATCAAGTTCTGCCTTGAATACAAGAAGAAGATGGAAGCTATTGATGCACAACTGTGAAAACTGAAGATTGAAGACTGAAGACGATGAAGATCCCGAGCTGTTGTCAAGGGGGAGTTCGTTGAAGCACTTTCCTGTGACAACACTCTGGATACAGTCTTAGTTTGTATTTTCATGTCTGTAATTGTCTTTGTATGTAAGAGTCTTTATGTATTAGTTTATCGAGTTGTATTTACTTTTACATATTGAATGTTGCATTTCTTTCTAAGTGTTTTGCGCACTTACATGTGCGTAGGAGAAAGCTCCTGCGTACTTAGCAAGTACGCAAGAACAACTGTGCATACTTGCTAAGTACACAAGAGGATTTTGCCCTGCGCACTTGCTAAGTGCGCAGGCATCAGGTCAGGTATAAGTAGGATAGGTTGACAGAAGTTAAGTACGCAGGCTTTAGTGCAAATACGCAGATTTGTAATCTCAGTGCTTTTCTCTGTAACCTTCAAGTGTTTATAATACAAAGAACATTTAAAGTGTTTTCTCTTGTCCGTTTACTTTGTTTAGCTAGACTCTCCGCCTAGTCACGGGCATTCCGCACCCGGTCCGACTAGTAGACCCACTTGCATGTGACGATCCGCCACACCCGAGGGACCTACACCAATTGCGTCATCTACTGTCATTTCATAGAATTTTGGATTCTCTCTCATCAGGGTTGTGTACATTTCAAACCTGGGTGGCAAAGCATCCAGAAACTTTTCTACCAACTCTTCATCGGGATACTTGAGCTCAAAAGCTTTCAATTCTGTCTGCAGATGATAGAATCTAGAGATGAGGTCATCTAAAGACTCATTCTCCAAAAACTGAAGCATTCATACTGCTTCCTGGGTAGATCCCGTTTACTCTTCTTGATATCACTATTCCCCTCGAATCTTTTCTGTAGTGCCTTCCAAAGATCCTTAGAGTTGTCATAACCTCTGAAGCTGTGGAACAACTCCCGAGTTAATGCCATAGTGATAGAACCAAGAGCCTTCTTCTCTCTATCATAAACTTTCTTTTCTTCTTCATCGAGTTTAGAGATAGGATTAGGCAGTTCATCATCAAGATAAATGTGTGTGGGATGCTTATAGCCCTCTAGAATTGGAATCCATAACGAAGAATCGATGTTAGAAATGTAATGCTCAAAGCGTGCCTTCCAGTTAGAGTAATCATTTACATTTAGCAGCTTTGGCGGTTTCTGAGGAGTACCGATCTCATTGTCATAGTTTAAAAGGTTTCCAAGGTTCTGAAGATTCGACATGATGAACACTTAGTCAAATTTCAGAAAAATCAGAGACACTTGCGCACTTGATATTGGCCTTTCGCACTTAGAGAAATGGTCTTGCGTATTTAAGATTTGCTGTTGCGTACTTGATAAGTACGCAGGAGTAAATGATAAGTACGTAGGACATAACTTAAGTACGCACAAGACTAGTATTGCGTATTTAGTAAGTACGCAAGAGATTAGTCTTGCGTATTTAATAAGTACGCAGCAAGACTGTACTTTTTGCCAGATATGGTAAGTACGCAGAACACCTTTTCACCAACTCTCACCAAACTATTCCGGTCACTGAAAACACACCGGAGATGGCAAAAATCGGACGGATGAACAATCAAAATGAGCCCAAGGGTCAGAAACTTGTTTCTAACCAACCTTTGATGCTCAAAACACTCAAAATACACAACAAAAGTCGGTTTTTGAGTGATTTTTGCTTCTAAAATAGTGCTCAAGAGCTACCCCTATTTTATCACAAAAATTAACAAAAACACCTCCTTTTGCTCGTAAAACTCTGTAGAAAACTCTCCAAACTCACTCACAACACTCGAAATCAAGAGCAACACTATGATACCACTTGTAGGTCCCTCGGGTGTGGCGGATCGTCACATGCAAGTGGGTCTAGGGTGCGTAATACCCGTGACTAGGTGGAGAGTCTTACAACACAAAGTAAACTGACAAAATGATCACTTTAAATGTTCGTCTATTATAAACACTTGAATGTTACAGAGAGTAATACTGAGATTACAAATTCTGCGTATTTGCTACTATGATTGCGTACTTATCTACTGTCAACCATTCCTATTTATACACGACCTGATGCCTGCGCACTTAGCAAGTGCGCAGGGCAATATGCTCATGCGTAATTAGCAAGTACGCAATGGTATTCTTGCGTACTTGCTAAGTACGCAGGAACTAATTCCTGCCCACATATAAGTGCGCAAAACACTTAGAGAATTTTGCAACATGCAATATGTAAAAGTAAATACAACTCGATTACTAATACATACAGACACTTACAAACAAAGACAAATACATACATGAAAGTATAAAACTAAGACTCTATCTATCAAGAGTGTTTGTCACAGGAAAGTGCTTCAACAGGTACCGACTAGTAAGTAAGAATCTGAAGATGAAGAGGACTCTAGCGAAGAAGAATCTGATGATGAAAAGGAGTCTAGCGAGGAAGAGCCTGTTGAGACGAGTCAGTTGGTTGAGGAACCAATGAACGAAGCTCTAGTTGCTGAGTTAGGCAATAAGGAGACTCCAGCTAGTGATGAGCCGACTCTAGTGATTCCCGTGACTGTTAGCCTTGTTCTTGAGAACGACGAGGTTATGACTGCCAATGAGCCTGTTAGGCCAATGTGACAACCGTGACTTTTACGCTAAACACCTGTGTTCGACGAGTTCGTATAATAATAATAATAGTATTATTATTATGTTCAAATATAATTTTAAACGAAAGGAACTCGTTGGAGAACGATAAATAATATCAAGATTTATTTGGGAGTCATAATGTCAAAATTTTGATCAAGTTCAGGTGTATACGCGTTAACACCCTAGTCAAGCGGTTTTTTAAAATTTTAATTTAAATCCGAAAGGATATATATTTACGAGACGAAAGGACTCGAGGGAAAATAATAAATTATAACGTGTTATTTTTGAATAAAATAACATCGTTATTTTTATTGGGTTCGTTTAAGCGAAAAACTGGCACGCGATCGGAGACCACGGGGGCTATAAATACCCCATCTTCACCCACTTTCTTATTTTGCAAAAATTCAGCCAAAGTTAGAGAGAGAGAGAGAGAGAGAGAGAAAGGAGAGGGCTGGAGAGGATTCCTGCGAAATAGTGGTAGTCCGGCGGTGGTGCGTGGCGGCCAACGGTGGTCCGGCGTGGTGGTCGGTGGCGACCGAAGCCCGTTTTTCACCCGAAACCAATTCTCGATATCATGAACGCGATGGTAAGATCCGATTATCCTAAATCTATGCTTAAGTTAATTAAAAAGAGCTTTTAAAATCTGTCCAGAAAGTTGTATGCATGCGCAGTTTTAAAGATCGGATGATCCCCAGAAATCCGACCGTTAGAAATGCATAAATTTTGGATATAATGTTTTCAACACATAGACGCACAATCCCACCAGAGGAATTTTTTATTAGAGCTTTCTAGGTATGCTTTTTGTACCCTCGAATGCGACTGATTAGACTTTCGGATTTGAAAAACTGGGTCTCAAAGAATCGTCGATCCCCGGAGATCCGACTGTTGGATCGTGATGATTTTTGGACAGTAGTTGTTTAACACATATACGAATGTTTTCAATGAAGGAAATTCCGATCAGATGTTGGAAGTATATTTTTTACGACGAACAGATTGTAACGGTTTCTAGGATCGAAACACAGGAAATTGATCGGGTTGCATGGCCATCCAAACGGCATTGCATGTCAATTTTGAGAATGTGGAAATGTTCGGGAGACAAAAAACGATCCTAACGGTGTTTTTGGTTCATATTTCATGTGAAATACGGGAGGTTCCGCGTATGCAAACCATTTATACGGAAGGTATAAACTTACCCGTTAAGCTTTGATTTTATGTTGAATAGTTTCATAAGTCATTGGTTGGGATTTGAACTCGAAAATATTTAGTATTAAGATATTTGGTATTTTGAGTGGTTATTATGTTATAAACTCAACCCCGGTTCACATGCAACAAATAATGAAACTAATATATTTATTTTTATACAACAATTCTTTTGATGAATATTTCTAAAAATATGATCTAATACCCAAATTTATTTTAAACAGTAGTATTTATATAAAAAGTAAGATCTGAAAATTTTGGTAACTAAACTCTTTATAGATTATTTATTAAAATTCCTACAAATTTAATATATGAAAATTAGGAAAAATACCTCTGAGTATTAGAAAAATCTGTAATTTGGTCTGTAATTATTATATGATAAAACATGACTTATGTCCAAAATTCGTGAAAATTGGAGTTGTCTAACTAGGTGTTTGGTATTTATGAAGTTTTAATGATTGCATTTGGGATCATATACTTCTGGAAAACATTAGGAGTTGAAACGTTTAATAGAATCTCATATTGAGCTAAAACTAATTTGATAAAAATATGGTGAAGTTTAGACAAATCAAAATATTTTTCCCGAATTTGTTAAATTTTAATAATATTATATTCATAATAAATAATCCGGATATTAAAAAATTATGCAAATTGGTCAGAAATTCTTATTTATATATATTATCAATTGGTGAAAGTTTCAAGCAGTAACTTTATGTCTATTTATGGTTTTGAAATTTTGGTCCATTAAAAGGTTATAAAAAGTTACTATTTTTGGAAATTTTTGTATAAAATTGTTTTTATAAAACATTTTAGAGGATTTTGGACAGAAGTATGATCACAATAAAAAAAATTAAACTTTTAAATTGGGTGCTAATATCACACTAAAACCCTAATTTCGGACGGATCGGATTTCAAACCGCAAACCGGACTTTACACGCGTAACCGCGTTTTTTATCAAACGAAACCGTGACTTGAGATTTTATTATATATGACTTTATAACTACTGATTTTCTTTCATAAAATCTTAAACTTAAGGTTTTAAGGTCACGAATTTATATAAAAACTGGTTTTACAATTTCTAACAGTTCGTACGCGTATGCACGGGTTTTGGGTATGCAACCGATTACATAGGCACTTTTTGTTTTGTTGACTTGGTCATAACCTTTAGGAGTCCTAAATGCATTATTTGTGTCCACTTGACTAGTAGGACCCTATTAGGACTCGGATTTTATCGGTTTTTGTCAACTGTGTTGCATCACTCGCCCGCATTGTCCAGGTTAGTTTTGTGGCCCCACTTTACTTACTGTTTACTGTTTTTGGGAGAAAGTTGTTTCTTTATTTATTTTTAGTCACATGTTATATGATACATTGATACATGAGTTATTTTTTTAATGCTTTAAAGTACCTAATTTTGGGCAATCAATTAGCTGAGCGTAGCCGTTGGGAATTTTGGGTAGTAGTACTTGGGTTGACACCCCCGCTCATGGTTTGGTCGCGCCAACCAGACTTGTAGGGTCATTTGGGCGCAAAGTTAGCGAATTTTTAGGCGGTTGTTTGCATTAGACTTCCGTATGGGGTACTTTGTTTTTATTTTGTCGAGGCTTTGATTGCGGCTCATGGTAATATGTTGTCTAATACATGTGTACTCGATCAATGGATTTTTGATCACTTTGAATTTTTATCAGAAACTTTTTATAGAGTCGTAAAACCTGCAAACTCACCAACTATTTATATAGTTGACCCATTTTTGAAACATGCTTTCAAGTAAACAGAATTGAAGAATAGATTTTTATGGGGGATCGCTTTTGGATTAGAACTATTGTTTTTAGTTTTGATTATGCGCTTTGGTTTTAGTCAGGTATTTAGACATTTTGTATTGTTTTAGAGATTTTTCTTGTATTTGTACCTTTGTTAGAAGCATCTAGTATGGTTCAATGTAATGCACAATTTTTCTTTTAGTTTCTCATGTACTTGTGTTCAATGCGATATACATGTTTGTAATAAATTTCTAATTGCAATACATACATGTTTGTACATAAATACATTGGATATATTCATTTCAAATTCAATACCTATTTAATGGGGATATAAATGTTTTAATAATATATATATATATATATATATATTCAAGCTTATAAAAAAAAACTTATAAATTAGTTAAATAAATAATACCCTTTTTACTTCATAGAAATTATAATTTGTATTTATAACATGTAGTTATAGTATATAAATTATAAATTAGGGTTTTATATAATGAAATTAAAATGGGAAATTATTTCTATTTAATGAATCACCCCCCCCCCCCTTTATAACACTTAAATTATAACTTAATAGTTTGTTAGTTTTTATAAAAGTTTATAAAATTTAACACTTTTAGGTTTTGCAAACGTTTAGGGTAGAGAGTGTAACTTTCTGAAACATAATTCTAACTAAAACCTAACCTAGTTCAAAAAATGATATAGCTCAAACTGCAGGGACCTGTTCTGCCAATAGTTGAAACATGTTTCTCTTTCAAAAAAACCACGGGTTCGAGCCCCCGTACCACCGGTTCTCACCCGTTTAACCTCAACCTCGCAAATGGAGCATTTTCGATCGAAACTGAAACCGAAAACGCATTAAGATCGATTAAACGACCCATTAACTATGTTTAATCGCGTTTTTATGAGCGTTAGTGTGTTTAACTCGTAACCGAAATTCCATGATTGAAATCTTTAACGGATTGGTTAAATCAGATAAAATTGGGCTATAAAAGCCACACTCCCATACTCGCAATACCTCGTACTCACTTTCCTCATTCTCAAAACCACTGCATTCCTCCTCTGGATCGCGATCGAGCACAGGAAAACCGAACTCGAAAGTCTCAGTCGTTCTCCCTCTCTGCGTAACCATTTCAGGTAAAATTGGTGTCTTTGAATTCGCCTTGATCGTTATATTCGAAGCCCTATGGTTTCGGGTCTGAACCCCTGGTCAATCAAGGGAATTAGACGGCTAGGGTTTTGGGATCGAATTGGGGAAGATGACAGTCTGGGATTGCTTATCAAAAGCCAAATGAAACGGCCACTGGATGCCCAGTCCAGTGGTTAGTGTGTGTGTGCAATTCGGGAACCGCCACAGGCTCGGGTTCGAATCCCAGGGAGCCGGTTTTGCTCCTCTTTACATTCAAATCATTTTTAAATCCATTATTCTTCCTTAAAAAATTCAAGTTTAATTTTATAAACCATACAAATACATTATACAATATTTATGAAAGTTAGAAAAAAAATATAAAATTGTTTTACTATATTATTTTATTAAGTTCTAAATAAAATGACATAAAAAAATAATTGTTTAGACAAATCAATTTTTTTTGCTATTCATTTATATATTAATCCACAAATTCTATTTACATATTTTTACAAACTTATAAATAATTATTATTGGTAAGAATAATTATTTAACTACTTTTAAGTTTATAAACACCAACATAATTATTAAAATTATTTTAACACAAATGAGACTTAGTGTCTTGAAAACCATTTAAAATAAATTATTAGATGGTTTAATCATTTCTACCATTTTATTTAAAGAATTAATTACCTACTATATTTATGTTAACTAATAATTTAACTAAAAATTATTTGAGTACAACTTATTAAACATTTTCTCACTTTATAACTTAATTATAAAATATTCCAAGTATATTATTTTCCATACCACATTATGTGTATATAACAATTTATATACAATGATATTTAAAACTTTTCCACACTATGATTTACTTGATTTCTAACTAAATAATTAGGTGTATAAAATCCAAACTTGCCGGAGAAAAAGGCGGCAGCATCACGTATCAAGGCGTGGTTTCGAATGTTTGTGTCAGCTTTGACAATGTCAACTTCTGCGAGCAGCTGAAGCATAACCTATTGAGTGTCTCCCAAATGTGTGATAAGGAGTACTCGGTGATGTTTGACAAGTCAGAATGCCTGATTCTCAAACCCGGTTTTGAAGTTCCGGAAGATTAGATCCTGATGAGAGCGCCAAGAACAAACGACACCTATCAGATCGATATGAGTGTGGCAACAACCACCTCATCAGTTCCTACCAGTTTGCTTTCTAAAGCGACAGAGCTTGACTCCATCTTGTGGCATAGGAAACTCGGACATATTTCGTATCATAAAATGAATCATCTTATCCGAAACGGTTTGGTAACCGGGGTTCCTAAGCTGAGGTTTACCGTTGCAGATGACTGTATGCCTTGTAAAAAGGGCAAACAACAACGGAAGTCTCACAAGCCCAAGCTCCAAAACTCTATTGATACCCCTTTGGAGCTATTACACATGGATCTGTTTGGCCCCATAAGTATCAGGAGTATTGGAGGTAAGTCGTTCTGTCTAGTAGTAACTGATGATTTCTCACGTTTTTCTTAGGTGCATTTTTTAGGTACTAAAGACGAGACTGCTGATATTCTTCAATACTTGATCCTGAGCTTGGAATCTCTTTGCAAGCTGAAAGTTAGAAGGATAAGGAGTGACAACGGAACTGAGTTCAAAAATAATTTGATGGAGCTTTTATGTCTCAAGAAAGGGATCCGTCACGAATTCAGCGCGCCGTACATGCCTTAGTAGAATGGAGTTGCTGAACGGAAGAACAGAACACTGATTGAGACTGCAAGGACTATGCTGTCGGATGCAAAGCTTCCTGTCACTTTCTGGGCAGAAGCCGTTAATACAGCTTGTCACGTATTAAACAGAGTTCTGGTTGTGAAAAGGCACAACAAGACTTGTTACGAGTTGATCAACAATCGAGTTCCCAATCTTGATTACCTAGTTCCTTTTGGTAGTCCTTGTTCCTTGTTGCTACAGTACAAAGACCGCCAGTCTAAGTTTCATGCAAAAGCGGTGGAAGGCATCTTCTTAGGATACGTTGCCAACTCGCCTTTCAAGAGAGTGTACAATATAGGAACTCGTACTGTCGAGGAATGGTTTGAAGTGGATTGCAGTAAACACAGCATTCCACCAGAACCAACAGGTCCAGCTTGGGCTTTTGATTATGATGCGCTATTCAAGTCATTCAATCTTCTTGATTTTTCTACAGAAGACGTCGCAAATGTTTATGAGTTATTTGGTGGCGGCAATGACTCCAGTTTTTCCACTCGTGCTACTGTACCAATTATAACTCCGGATTCCAATGCTGCATCTGCATCTGGAACTCATGACAGGGATAACAGTGAAGATGTTCTTGTCGTTGGAGATGACGCTCCAGCTAATCCTAACACAACTGTAGGAAATGAAGCTCCAGCTAATCCAATAAACATTGAATCTTCTTCTTCTGGAACACAGGAAATGGGGGAGTTAAGCACGAATCTTGATCCAGAAATTCAGGAACCGATTGTACCAGAGACGAGAGTGCATAGGAATCATCCAATCGACAACATTATTGGTGATCCTTATGCAGGTGTTCATACTCGTCATCGAACCATCACTGAGAACACCAGTCTTTACACAGAGATATTTGACACTGGTGTGTCATGGAAACATGTCTGCATGCTGCATTCGTGTCCCAGTTAGAGCCGAAGAATGTGAAGGAGACTCTCACTAACAACTGCTGGATTGAGGCGATGCAAGATGAATTGTCTCAATTCCAAAAGTTGCACGTGTGGGATTTGGTTGACTTGCCAAAGGGATTTCAACCAATTGGAACCAGATGGGTGTTCAAATGCAAGACAGATAATCGTCATGTTGTGGTGAAGAACAAATCAAGATTGGTTGTTCAGGATTTTTATCAGCAAGAGGGGTTGGATTACACGGAAGTATATGCCCCAGTTGCTAGAATTGAGGCCATTCGACTGTTCTTGGCTTATGCCACATATGTCGTCTTCAAGGTCTATCAACTTGATGTGAAGAGTGCTTTCCTTTATGGTAAAGTTCATGAGGAGGTCCATGTCACTCAACCTCCCGGTTTTGAAGATCCGCATAATATCAATAAAGTTTATAAGCTCGACAAAGCACTTTATGGTCTTCATCAAGCACCGGGGGCATGGTATGAGACATTATCTAAACATTTACTGTCTAATGGTTTCGACCGTGGACAGATTGACTCGACTCTCTTCATTAGGAAAGCAGGAGGTGACATTCTTCTTGTACAAGTATACGTCGACGACATTATTTTTGGATCTACCAATGAAGGGATGTGTAGGGAATTCGAGCAGGTGATGAAGTCCAAGTTTCAAATGTGTAATATGGGTGAATTGTCGTTCATCCTAGGTCTGCAAGTCAGTCAAAGAGAGGATGGCATTTATCTACATCAAACCAAGTATGTGCAGGACATCTTGTCAAAATACAAGATGAATGATAGCAGTACTTATGGCACACCTATCCCAGTCAATCATGGTCTGCATCCTGACAAAGATGGAAAGGATGTAGATAGCAGATTGTACCGTGGGATGATCGGATCACTTATGTATCTCACAGCTTCAAGACCCGATATAATGTTTGCTGTGTGCTTGTGCTCAAGGTTTCAGTCTCAACCGAAGGAGTCACATATGATAGCCGTGAAGAGAATTTTCAGATACCTGAAAGGGAAACCCCGATTAGGTCTTTGGTACTCTAAGCAGCAGTCATTCGACTTCAAAGCCTACACTGATTCAGATTATGGCGGTTGTAACCTTGACAGAAAGTCAACTTCTGGTGGATGTCAATTCTTAGGAGACAGACTGGTCTCCTGGCAGTGTAAGAAGCAGTCAACGGTTTCTGTCTCAACTTGTGAAGCAGAATACATTACTGCAGTGACCGGTTGTTCTCAGGTACTGTGGATTCAGCAGCAGTTGAGAGACTACGGCTTAAACTTCACAGGAACTCCTCTATTCATTGACAACAATGCCACCATGTCCATCACAAATAACCCGGTGAAACATTCCAAAACTAAACATATAGAGATTCGCCACCATTTCATCCGTGACTGTGCTGAAATGCATTTAATTTAACTTGTAAAAGTTCACACGGATGACAATCTTGCTGACCTTTTCACAAAGGCATTTGATCGATCCCGTTTTGAGCATCTTGTCAACTTGATAGGAATGTTCAATCCTGAGTGAAAATTAATTTTTCTTAATTCAATTCAATTCATGGAAGTTAAACTTTATTCCTTTTAAATTTTCTGTATAGTTCTTTTAAGTTTCAAAATATTTTACAAAAACAAAAACAAAAATAGAAAATGGAGAAAACTTCAAAGTTAACTTGAGAAAAGAGGAAATGATAGTACATCAGAAACGATCTAAACGTCATAGACTGCTCATATGGGAAATGATTGCGTCATGCTTACTTTATTATTTAACTTATTATGTTTTTAATCTGCGTATCTACAAGTAATTTAAATTGTCAGTAGACTGTATGCGTCTTTGAATCACTAGTAGTGTGGAAACTAAATCTAAATTACAACTGTGATTTGAACCCATGTTTACAAGTGTGTGTGCGTAAAAGAATAGAAAAGATCATTATCAGATATAGGATGTTAGATTTTGGCAATAATTTTCTTTTGAGGTCAGTTTCGGGTTATGTCTTTAGCACAATTAATGCGGTTCATCTCACTGCCCATACTCACAAGTATGCAAGGAGAGATTGAATCAAGACATGTCTCTACATTAACCGTTGAGCATGTATTCACCCTTGAATCATTCCTGATTCATTGAAATCAAATCCAGATAAAAGTTGAATCCCCTTACCTTATTCAATCACCATATATATTATCTTGAATCATCATTCCAATAATCAATGTAGAAAATCATATGAAACCAAGACAACTGAATCACTCGATTCTGAATCGTATGATTCCTGATAATCCTTATGGATTCTGCTTGATTTTTCTTGTGCTAATAGATGTAACTTCATTCTGAAAATTTAGAAAATCAATGGGAAAATCTTAGATGCCTTGAGATAATGCAATTTACATTAGTATAGCATATCAGTGGGGTACACGTTGTATATCTTTTAAATAATAACTTAATACACAAGAATGTGATACAAAGATGCTTATAGTTTCAAATCTTATAATATTGTCAACTTGAATTACTTGTCTATATGCTTATTACGTATGAATAATTAGTAATCCATGACATGATCCCATATTATTTGATGTTTATATTGTATCGTTTTTGCTAAAAGATAGCCTGATATGATCCTCTGCTCGTGTCTTTGATCAAAAATAGTTTGTGTGAATACTTGTATATTTCTATGAGAAAAGATCAAAAATATTTTAAGTTTATGCATAGTTCAACTTTATTCAGAAAAGCCAAAAATATTTGTGTTTAACCTTCCTGAATTGATTTTGAAACCTCGTGATTGAACATTTTTATCTTGTTCGTTATTTGACTTAAAATCTTCATAATTTGAGTTGAAAGTGTGCGCACATAAGGGTCTCTGCGTACTTGATAAGTGCGCATGAGGTAAACCCTGCGTACTTAACAAGTACGCAAGACTTAAGTCATGCGTACTTGGTAAGTACGCAGGAGTTAAGTCCCGCGCACTTAGTAAGTACGCATGACCAATTTTTTTAGAGTTTATCACTTTCAAACCTTTTTCTCCTGTGATATTCCCTCCGACCATTTTCCTTAAAAATTTCGAGTATTCCAGCCGGATTTTTCGTCCCGCTCATTGTTTAATCATCATCTAACATTTACTTGGTGAGATTCTCGGTCCGTATCATCCACTAAATCACATGTTTTCGACCGATTCATCGAGGGTTTGAGTGTGAAATTATTGACCTATTTTGGTGTTCTATATGCAAATTAAGACCTAAAACTTGTTAATAATCACTAATCGAAACCTATTGACTCTTAATTTGTCCTTAACATGGTTTGATTTTGGCGTTGACCCTCGATCCGTTGGTTCAACTGGGTCATCTCCTAGGTCAAAAATTTGACGGGTTTAGCGGTTAGTTGCGGTGGATAGTGGTCCCATCGGTCTTAATCAAGTATTTCAACCCTGTGGTGACCATAATCCACGGCAATGGCTCTCTTCTAATTGAAAGTTGAAATTTCTGGAATTTTGGCCAAGTGCGTTTCCTGCGCACTTAACAAGTACGCACGAAGCACTTCATGCGTACTTGTTAAGTACGCAAGAACAAACTCCTGCGTACTTGCTAAGTACGCAGGACCAACACTTAGCAAAAATTCCTAAGTCTAAAATTCACTTCATTGAGTAACTGCTATACTGAGTCATGTTTATCCATTTCCAATGATACGTGTTGTTCTGATTATGTTTTCTGTGTGTTTTTGCAGATCATGGCTCGGGTGTTTACTAACGAATTCAACCTGTTAGCTAACACTGAACCAGAATGGAAGGGTGCAGCGTTGCAGTACAGAGACATAGTTGATTTCTTGAACCGTTCAAGAATCAGCTACGCCATTTCTGCTGACCCGATCGTGTCAAGACCCTATCTCGAACAATTCTGGGAGACGGTGGAGCACGACTGCAATGTAACCCCCAATGTCATAAGGGCTACCGTTGCTGGTCAGGCTATCGCTTTTTCTGAAGATACCATAAGAAGGGTACGGCAGTTCAGAGACCTTGCTACTGACCCGACACCCTATCCAGACTACTTTGTGGATGGGTGTTGGAGGCAAAGAATGGGATACGTCTGAGCAATGGACTATGCTTCTTATAAAAAGATGTGGGTATTAGACCAATGGCGGTATTTCACCCACGTCATGATCGTGTGCATCTCGTCAAGGAAAGCTGGGAAAGATGCCATGGGTCATGACCTTGCAGCAGCCATGGTCGGCCTTTCTCTCAACAAGGGCTACAACTTCTCCCACTACATCTTTAAGGCCATCAATGACCAGATCAACATAGCGGAGAGGTTTCGGTTCTTGTTATACCCTCGGTTTGTGCAACTTTTGATAAATGACGCGTTGCCAAACCTTCCTGCTATAGGGGAGAGACTGCAAGTCAAGCAAGTGGACAAAAGAGTATTTGCTCAATTTCTGAAGCCAGGCAGTGTAGAACCTACCCCTGTGCACACAGAACTCTTTGGCCACCTTCTAAATGAAGCATATATGGCACCTGAAGACTGGAGATGGTACAGCCATGACTCAGAGCCTGAAATGAGTGAACACTCGATGAGCAACAAGAACAACAACAGGAGGATATGGAAAGTGATGATGGATCGTCTGAGGATGGAGACGACGTAGGCGGTGATGGTGGTGCTGAGGAATCCGATTCAGAAGCAACAGAATCAGATTCTTCTGATTCCGATGACGCACCATCACAGGCACACCCCAGGAGATCGGCACAGGTAACCCTACCTGAGTCGTCTTCCAAAAGAAAGCGACAAAGCTCAAGCAGAGAATATGAGCCAAATTCTGACTCTGACGCTGCTCTACAAAGACAAAGACGAGAGCGTGTTCATAAAAACAGAGGAGATAGGCAAGAGGTTGCTATCCCCAGGGTAGTTGAGGTCCCGACTGTGCAGCAAGTACAAGTTCCAGCTGCCAGTCCAGATTCAGCCTCTACCCCACCCTCACAGCGGTTATACCGTAGGAGGAGAAGACCACAAGTTCAAGCTGACGTGGTAGTCACGGCAGTCATAGAGGAGGTTCCTGTGACAGTGACCCTCCCTTCAACATCAGTCCAGGTGGCGGTGACTACTCCAATTGTCACGGAGTCTGTCACCATCACCCCTACCATAACACCCACTCCTATTATATCATCCCAAATCCCAACACCCACCATTGATCCTCTAAGTCAACCCTTCACTTATGAAGATTTCTCACAAGGGTTTGACTTTGGTACGATCTTCTCCTTCCCTATCCATAATGCCGAAGCGTCATCGTCTAGGTATCCTGATCCGAATGAGGCAAGAATCGATGTGCTAGAAACCCAAGTTGCTGGACTGCTGAAGACTATTTAGAAGTCAAAGGAGGAATCTGATGCTCAACAAGCACAGATTAATTCACTGGCCGATGAAGTTAGGATTCTACATAGCCAGAGGACGGGGACTAATGAGCGACTGAAAAACATCATGGCACAGAATGAGATTTTAATGAAGACAAATGAAATGATTCTAGGCCACAGAACATCACTTGAGCTAAGGCTGGATTTACAAAGAAAAGAGCTCGAAGCGATGGTCAAATTAGTTGCAGAACTGACCAAGAAGCTTGATGCTCAGGGGGAGAAAGAGAAAGAGAAAGAGAAGGAGAAAGAGAAGGAGAAAGAGAAAGAAAAGAAATCCACTGGTGCTGAGCCTTGTCATCCAGTCGACTTGACTAAGGATGATGATAAAGACAAGGATCCTGAAGCCGGTCCTAGTGGAGGTGAGCACCAAGCTTTGGCAATTGTGCCCATCTATGCTATTCCAATGGCTGAGGGGGAGTCTACTCAGCAAGAGGGTGGTGATACCTCTGGTGGTCGTGGTGATAAAGGAAAGTCAGTGGCTGAAGTATTTAAGGACTTATCTAATGATGAAATCCTATATCTAGAGCCTGACTATTCAAAAGAAGTACAGATTGATGCTCTCTTCAATCTAGAAGAAGGAGAGATCGACTCTGGTGACGATTGGGATGATGATGACGAAGACGTGGTGATAGAGATTCCCAAGGGTGACTGGGAAGGAGAGTAAGAGCTAGAAGATGGAGAGATCTTTGAAGTTCCATCCTTCGACGCTCCGCTCGATACATGTTCAGTCGAGCAGGCCAGTAATGTAGAAGCCTCGACTGAAGCCTCCCCAGTTGACCCTGAACCTGTGGACCCAGAGGCACCGAAAGAAACAGACATGCCTTCTACCTCTTCAAAGAGTACAACTCCGGTGTGGCAAAAGACGTCTATCATAGACAATCACGGAGCAACATGGATGATCTTAGCTGTAAGGTTCGAGGAGGACAAGCAGCTGTTCGCTATCAAAATATCTGGGGGGGTTCAATACTTGAAACCCACCAGTGAAGCATTCAGCTCCTTGCCCAAATACGACCTTGTGAACCTAGCAAACCGAGAGCTACTGGGTAAGTGTAATCATGCAGTAGCGATGGGTTTGTGGGTGGTTCTGTAGCGTGAAGCAAGATCTGGGAACTTTGAAATGTTCAAGCCTCAGGTGCCCAAGAGAGTCAAGGATAAGCACGATGTGCATCCTGTGACTAAGAAGCACTTAAAGAAATTTGTATACAAGCCCGTGCGATGTGAAACTAAGATTCCCCTGAGCAAGTTATCTCAGGATATTCTTGGTGACATGTGGTACTGGTACGTAGATCCAAAGACGGGCGAGGCTGTGATTATGGGAAAGGGACGTTCCGAAAGTGGGAACATAGTGCCAAAAGAACAGATCATAATATTTGATGAAGTTTGCTTCATCAACTTTTCTGTGAAAGATCTGAAGGTACTAGCTGATAGGTATTGTGTCCACACGAACGAATGGACAAAGCTCCTTGCTTCTAAATATGACAAGGTGATCAAGTTCTGCCTTGAATACAAGAAGAAGATGGAAGCTAGTGAAGACTGAAGATTGAAGACTGAAGACGATGAAGATCCCGAGCTGTTGTCAAGGGGGAGTTTGTTGAAGCACTTTCCTGTGACAACACTCTGGATAGAGTCTTAGTTTGTATTTTCATGTCTGTAATTTTCTTTGTATGTAAGAGTCTTTATGTATTAGTTTATCGAGTTGTATTTACTTTTAAATATTGAATGTTGCATTTCTTTCTAAGTGTTTTGCGCACTTACATGTGCGTAGAAGAAAGCTCCTGCGTACTTAGCAAGTACGCAAGAGCATTTTGCCCTACGCACTTGCTAAGTGCGCAGGCATCAGGTTAGGTATAAGTAGGATAGGTTGACAGAAGTTAAGTACGCAGTCACAGATAGCAAATACGCAGATTGTAAATTCAGTGCTTTTCTCTGTAACCTTCAAGTGTTTATAATACAAAGAAAGTTTAAATTGTTTTCTCTTGTTGGTTTACTTTGTTTAGCTAGATTCTCCACCTAGTCACGGGCATTCCGCACCCGGTCCGACTAGTAGACCCACTTGCATGTGACGATCCGCCACACCCGAGGTACCTACATAAAGATTCATTAATTTTGAACTGTCATCATGACTGTGAGTTAAAGAAAGTAGTTTATTTTGAAAAGGATGGACGACCCAAGACCACAATGGCTTGGGTCTCCACATCTAACTAATTCTTTTGTTTCTCGTGCAGCGACGTCCGAAGGGTACTATCTCTAACCGCTGGTATGTAGATAGTGGATGCTCCCGGCACAAGACAGGAAACATGGCCTTGCTTCAAGATGTTAAACCATTTAGAGGCGGCTATGTGGCCTTTACCAGAGAAAAAGGCGGCAGCATCATGTGTCAAGGCGTGGTTTCGAACGGTTGTGTCAGCTTTGACAATGTCAACTTTTGTGAGCAGCTGAAGCATAACCTGTTGAGTGTCTCCCAAATGTGTGATAAGGAGTACTCGATGATGTTTGATAAGTCAGAATGCCTGACACCTATCAGATCGATATGAGCGTGGCGACAACCACCTCATATGTTGCTACCTGTTTGCTTACAAAAGCGACAGAGCTCGACTCCATCTTGTGGCATAGGAAACTTGGACATATTTCGTATCGTAAAATGAATCATCTTGTCCAAAACGGTTTGGTAACCGGGGTTCCTAAGCTGAGATTTACCGTTGCAGATGACTGTATGCCTTGTAAAAAGGGCAAACAACAACGGAAGTCTCACAAGCCCAAGCTCCAAAACTCTATAGATACCCCTTTGGAGCTATTACACATGGATCTGTTTGGCCCCATAAGTATCAGGAGTATTGGAGGTAAGTCGTTCGGTCTAGTAGTAACTGATGATTTCTCACGTTTTTCTTGGATGCACTTTTTAGGTACTAAAGACGAGACTGCTGATATTCTTCAATACTTGATCCTGAGCTTGGAATCTCTTTGCAAGCTGAATGTTAGAAGGATAAGGCGTAACAACGGAATTGAGTTCAAGAATAATTTGATGGAGCTTTTCTGTCTCAAGAAAGGGATCCGTCACGAATTCAGCGCGCCGTACACACCTTAGCAAAATGGAGTTGCTGAACGGAAGAACAGAACACTGATTGAGAGTGCAGGGAGATAACAGTGAAGATGTTCTTGTCGTTGGAGATGAAGCTCAAGCTAATCCTAGCACAACTGTAGGAAATGAAGCTCCAGCTGATCCAATTGACATTGAAACTTCTTCCTCTGGAACACAGGAAATGGAGGAGTTAAGCACGAATCTAGATCCAGAAATTTAGGAACCGATTGTATCAGAGATGAGAGTGCATAGGAATCATCCAATCGACAACATTATTGGTGATCCTTATGCCGGTGTTCAGAATCGTCATCGAACCATCACTGAGAATACCAGTCTTTACACAGAGATACTTGACAATGGTGTCATGGAAACATGTCTGCATGTTGCATTCGTGTCCCAGTTAGAGCAGAAGAATGTGAAGGAGGCTCTCACTAACAACTGCTGGATTGAGGCGATGCAAGATGAATTGCTCAATTCCAAAAGTTGCACGTGTGGGATTTGGTTGACTTGCCAAAAGGCTTTCAGCCAATTGGAACTAGATGTGTGTTCAAATGCAAGACGGATGATCGTCATGTTGTTGTGAAGAACAAAGCAAGATTGGTTGTTCAGGGTTTTTATCAGCAAAAGGGCTTGGATTACACGGAAGTATATGCCCCAGTTGCTAGAAATGAGGCCATTCGACTGTTCTTGGCTTATGCCACATATGTCGGCTTCAAGGTCTATCAACTTGATGTGAAGAGTGCTTTCCTTTATGGTAAAGTTCATGAGGAGGTCCATGTCACTCAACCTCCCGGTTTTGAAGATCCGCATAATATCAATAAAGTGTATAAGCTCGACAAAGCACTTTATGGTCTTCATCAAGCACCGCGGGCATGGTATGAGACATTATCTAAACATTTACTGTCTAATGGTTTCGACCGTGGGCAGATTGACTCGACTCTCTTCATTAGGAAAGCAGGAGGTGACATTCTTCTTGTACAAGTATACGTCGATGACATTATTTTTGGATCTACCAATGAAGGGATGTGTAGGGAATTCGAGCAGGTGATGAAATCCAAGTTTCAAATGAGTAATATGGGTGAATTGTCGTTCATCCTGGGTCTGCAAGTCAGTCAAAGAGAGGATGGCATTTATCTACATCAAACCAAGTATGTGCAGGACATCTTGTCAAAATACAAGATGAATGATAGCAGTACTTATGGCACACCTATCCCAGTCAATCATGGTCTGCATCCTGACAAAGATTGAAAGGATGTAGATAGCAGATTGTACCGTGGGATGATCGGATCACTTATGTATCTCACAGCTTCAAGACCCGATATAATGTTTGCTGTGTGCTTGTGCTCAAGGTTTCAGTCTCAACCGAAGGAGTCACATATGATAGCCGTGAAGAGAATTTTCAGATACCTGAAAGGGAAACCCCGATTAGGTCTTGGGTACTCTAAGCAGCAGTCATTCGACTTCAAAGCCTACACTGATTCGGATTATGGCGGTTATAACCTTGACAGAAAGTTAACTTCTAGTGGATGTCAATTCTTAGGAGACAGACTGGTCTCCTGGCAGTGCAAGAAGCAGTTGTTCTCAGATACTGTGGATTCAGCTTGTGAAGCAGAATACATTGCTGCAGCGAGCGGTTGTTCTCAGATACTATGGATTCAGCAGCAGTTGAGAGACTACGGCTTAAACTTCACTGGAACTCCTCTATTCAATGACAACAATGCCACCATGTCCATCACAAATAACCCGGTGAAACATTCCAAAACTAAACATATAGAGATTCGTCATCATTTCATCCGTGACTGTGCCGAAAATCATTTATTTGACTTGTAAAAGTTCACACGGATGACAATCTTGCTGACCTTTTCACAAAGGCATTTGATCGATCCCGTTTTGAGCATCTTGTCAACTTGATAGGAATGTTCAATCCTGAGTGAAAATTAATTTTTCTTAATTCAATTCAATTCATGGAAGTTAAACTATATTCCTTTTAAATTTTCTGTATAGTTCTTTTAAGTTTCAAAATATTTTACAAAAACAAAAACAAAAATAGAAAATGGAGAAAACTTCAAAGTTAACTTGAGAAAAGAGGAAATGATAGTGTAGGTCCAGATTTAATCGAAATCACTGATATGATCGATTTAACACATACACAGGCGGAAACTGTGTATATGTAGGTGAAACTGATAAACGAAACAGTGATGGTGAAGATAACCAGCTAACCACACTATGAATCAACAATCAAAGGGTATGAAAATGTAAGAACACAGTGAATAAACAACTGCAGATTGTATTGATTCAAGCAAAATGTGAAAGAGAAAGTTCAGGGTTACAGCCGCTACTCACACCCTAAACATTCTCAAACTAGGCTATTTATAGTAGTAACAGGTATCAAAACTATGGTCAATCGAAACTACTAGTTTCGATTGACCATTTACAAATGATACTTAGACCTGTCGAAACTACCATCTATCGAAACTACTAGTTTCGATTGAACAGACTCAATCGAAACTAAGTAGTTTCGATGGCCCAGACTTGGCTAATAAAACAAGTAAATTACAGAAAACTGAAATTACATGAAATGAAATGACATAAAGTAAACTAGTCTAAAATGTTTAAACATACAATAAATGACAACAGCTTATACATGACTCTACAATCTCCCCCTAAGCTGTTGCATTACTGTCTTCAGCTCTTCTTCAAGCAGCTGGTCCTTCAGTTGTCCTAGGGATGAAAGGTTTTACATGAAGAGACACAACCCTTTGGTAAGCCTTGGCATCAGCTTCATCTTCATCACTGTAAGCCTGAATGTGATTTTGGAAAAGTATCTCCAGATCTTCAGGCTGAAATTTTAACAGCTCCATGGGTTCAAAGATGGTGATGTCTTCTTTGCCTTCACACTCTATTACTGCACTGCCTATGATTGGGTCATAATACCACTTTCTGAAAGTTTGTAGTTGGACAGGTACAGATTTTGGAATTGTGATAGTCTTGTGAGTTTCAGCAGGCTTATACCTCAGGAACACATATGGCTTTTTAGTCTTAGGGTGAAACCTAGTCTTTGAGATTTTCTTTTGAGTTTTCCTAGGCTTCATCCCCTTGAAATCATTATCAACTTGAGAATGCAGAAACTTCTCGAAGTCATAAGCCATCATTACCTTCCCGGGGTTTTGAAGGGGAAGTTTGGCTAGATCCCTGAGGTCGTAGAAAGGAAGTGTCTGGAAGTCAGTCATATTCTTGAAGTGCTGAACTCCCCCTTTGTACCTTCTGATAATAAACAACTTCCTTTCTGCATCATATTTCCATCCAATTGGAGGCCTTTTTAGCTCCTGATGCTCAGCAATCCATTCATAAGTCTGAGGAGTCTCTTCAGGAATGATTTTCTTGAACCAAGACTTCCTTGAAATTGGAGGCTCAGGTGTGATGGAAGGTTGATCTGGAGCTGGATTTGATTCAGAGACTGTCGTGGTTTGTTCAGGAGTGACAGTCTTGATGAGATTAACCTGAACATCTTCTTCGTCCTTTTCTTCATCTGATAAGGTTTGGATTTCCTCTCCTTCTTCAGTGAAGTATCTGGTTTCTCAGTTTCCTTTTCTTCTGTGGTCAGAATTTCTGGATGAAGATCATTGTACCCATAGTGGTCAATCTCATCTAGAAGAGCATTCAGCTCATCGTCAGATGGTATGTCTTCTTCATCTAGAATCATAGTGTCAACATCAGCCATTGTTCCCTTCCCTCTCTTCCTTGCTTCTCTTCTTTCACTTGCTGAGGGAAGGTCTAGTTCTGGTTCTTCAACCTTAACTTCAACTGCCTCCTTTGTCTTTTCAGCATGCCCGGTAAAGATGGTCATTGCAGACTCTGGATTAGTGATGATGGCAGGAGACAAGGGTTCAACCACAGATGTGGTCTCCCCCTGAGCCGTTGAAGTGGTTGCTTGTTGTTGCACAGGCTTATCAATGGAGGCTTTAAGCTGTTTCACTGCTTCAGCTAAAGCCTTGAAATCTTCATTTTGTTTTGAGATAAGTTTCTGTTGTGTTTCAAGTTGGGTTTGTTGAATGTCAATCTGTGTATGTAGACCCCCAACTTCCAGCTTTAAGTCTTTTACTTCTTCCTGGACATCATGCAGGTTAGATTTCAGACCTTCAATTTCTTCATCTTTCTTTTGAAGCTAATCCTGCATCTTCTTTAGTTCAAGGCTTAATGTTTTAACTCTGGGAACAGGGGAGGTTGAATCATGAGATGGTGATGTGGGAGAAGTATGGATGGGTGATTGTTGTGGAGATGGTTGTGGAGTTGGTTGTGGAGATGGTTGTGGAGTTGGTTGTGGAGATGGTTGTGGAGATGGTTGTGGAGATGGTTGTGGAGTTGTGAAAAGAGAATCTGATGAAGATGACAAGTCTTCTAATCCAGTTTTGATCTTCTTTGCCCTATGCTCCTCTTCTTCAAAGTCAAAACCTGACTCAACTTGCCTCTTGGAGGATGATGCTAGATGCTCTGCCTTTTCATCTGAATCATACTTGTAGTAGTCAGATCCATAGATTCCAGCATCAAGAGTCCCACTTGATTCTGCAACTTCCTCCTCAGCTTCAATTATACCAGCTTCAACATTAACTGCTGGTTCTAGAACAACTTGTATTTGCTCAACAAATGGAGCCTCAATCACAGGATCAACTATGGGTTGAACATCTTCTTGAACAATAGGAATGTTCATCTCAATCACAGCTTCATCAACATGTTGATTACCTTGACCCTGTTCAGCTTCCATTTCCTCTTCATCAGATGATACATCAACCTCTTCTTCTAGATCTGGGTCAATATCCGGAATGAATTCTTCTTCTTCTCCAAGGATATGACCAAACAAGGGAACATCAGCTATAGCCCTGTTGGTTCTTTTGTTTGTACTTCTCATATAGCTGAGAGTCTTGGCTATCATGTGGTCGAACACGAAGGTGTTCCCTCCTTGTTGAAGCTCAGGATGTAAATGATTTATGATGATCTGTAGGAATCTTGGATAGGCTAGAAATTTCTCCTTCACTGCTCCGGTCAGATTATCCTTTAGTTGTCTGAAGATGAACCCAGAGAAATTGTAGTCTCTTCCCTTGACTAGCCCCAAGATTGTTGAGCCCAGTGTACTGTTTGCTGAGTCAAACCCTCCTTTTCTTATTGATAGGCAGTGAATAAACACGTGCACTATGTATCTCCAGTGGCTTGGTAAGGAATTCTTGATTATCTGACCATTCTTGAATTCTTCTGGATGACCTAATCTTCTGAAGCATTCTTTAACGTAGAAGATAGGAAATTCAATTGGTGCATTTGGATTGTCATTGAACTGCAGCACCTCTCTAATGGTAGCTTCTGAAAACAAGACTTCTTGGCCCAGCACAGTTGCTCTGATGTGCTCCACATTGTCAATTGTGATTAGCTCAGCAGTCTCCCAAAATTCTCTTATAGAGGTCTCAAACACTGGCAGGTTGTTGCTGATGGCAAAGCTGATGTTAGAGTTTGCCAGGAAGTTTAAGACTTGAGTGAACTCTGCAGCCTTTGGATCATTTGCATTAAGGAATGCACAGACATTGTGTCTCTTTACGAATAAAAGATCCATACCTGTAAAATCCATCAATTTAGCACAAGAAGTAAGATTTCTGATTATACTTGATCGAAACTTGACATCCCAACACTTGAAAAAAATTGGATAAACACTGTCGAAACTACTTAGTTTCGATTGAGAACAACTTTATCGAAACTAGTAGTTTCGATTGAACAACTAGTTTCGATCAACACTTGGAAATTCAAGATGGACCTATCGAAACAGTAGTTTCGATATAACAGACAAGTTTCGATCAACATTTGGACATTTGAGATAAACTTATCGAAACAAGTAGTTTCGATAGAAGTATCTAGGGCAAGTTTTGGTATCGAAACTAGTAGTTTCGAATGAGAAACCTGTTGAAAATTTGGAAGTATTAACCTTTTTTATCGAAACTACTTGGTTTCGATAACCTAAACCCCTTTGATTCAAAATACTCAGATTACAACACATGAATGAAAGAAGGGTTTAGAAAGGCCTGTAAATGACGAAACTTCATCTTACCGATTGTGATTACTGTTATCTGCAAGATTACATAATAGACATGAGTTCAAAGATGACAAGTGTTTGCAAACATATATAAGCACATAAACGTCTGCTATTATGAAGGTTTAGTCGACACATTTCAAATTTTGAAACCCTAGGTCTGTGGATTTGCGGAAATCCTCTAAATGAAGTAGAGAAATGTTACCTGATGATGAAGACGACGGTGACAACGGGGAGAATCAGGCGATTAACACTGATAGTTTGCAACTCAGACCGATGGCTTGAAGGTGAAGAGGGTTCGGGGAGAATGACGAGTGAAACTTAGCATGAATGAGAGAATTTGATTATGAAGGCATTCAATTTGCTTATGACAAAAGACAAAAATGCCCCTGTCGAAACAACTAGTTTCGATAGACCAAAGTAGTTTCGATGTCAAGGTAGTTTCGATATATACAGGGTAGTTTCGATATCAAAGTAGTTTCTATATATACAAGGTAGTTTCTATATATACAAGGTACTTTCGATATCAAAGTAGTTTCGATATATACAGTGTAGTTTCTGCAAGTCAAGGTAGTTTCTATATATACAAGTAGTTTCGATAGGGCAAACTAGTTTCGATATTTACAGAGTAACAGAAATAAGACTAACATATATACACAAGATATTTACACTTTTTCTTCTTGAAAAAGATCCAACATGAGATCAGATCTGGTCAGTCTCTTGAAACACTTCCTTTTGCAATTAACTACTGTGAGTCCCTGAAGATAGCTGATATTTGTGCAAAGTAAACCCGAACATTTGTTTGTATTTTGATTTCATGTGATTAAAAGGTACCATTTAAGCACTATACAAGGTGTACCCCACATATTAAAATAAAATGATTTTGAAAACCTATCAATCCTCAAGAAGTACCCATCTTCATCCTATCATCTCTTTCTGATTAACCAAGGTACCGTCTTAGTAATGTCAAAGTACCACTAAGATAAAATAAGAAATCCAAGTGGATTAGAGAATTTAAAATGAAAAATATCCAAGTAGATATTAAAAGGTACGATCATTCTAGATCTTTGCGTAAGCAAAACAGAAGAAGTCGTAAAATTATCCAAGCGGATAGAAAAAGATTGAACACCCGAGATCTTTGCGTAAGCAAAACAGACGGGGTCAAATCATCCAAGTGGATGGGAAAAGGATGAACACCCGAGATCTTTGCGTAAGCAAAACATACGGGGTCATCGGCGGTAAATGTCGTTACTTTGACGGTCACTTGGCGTATGTATAGGAATTCAATACGTAAGACTGTATCTGATTGAATCGGTTTTCTTGGATATAAAAATGGGTTAGATGTTTCAATAATGGGTTCAAACACACAAGTATGAGATATATTTTAGGTTTTCACACTACTTACAAGTTTTAACCATATGCCGGGCCTAACAGCTATACCTCAGTAAACACCATCGCTTTTGGTCCATTCCATGTCCAAGAGATGAGATCAGACACTATCATTTCTCAAAGGTCAGATTCAATTTTTCCTGTAACAAAAACCACTTGAAGTTATATACACAACAATTCTTTTATCAAATGTTACTTTTCTCCCCCAAAAGAGTTGCGTAGAAACTGTACAGAAAAATAAAACCTTTTTTTTTTTTTTTTTGGTATTCACACTATTTACTGAAAGTTTATCATTCCAAGCATCTCCACCAGTTGGGCAAATCTGGTAGAGTCAAAGGCCTTTGTGAAGATGTCTGCGGTTTGTTTATTAGTTTTGACTTCAACGATCTTAATATACCTCTTTTCCACACAGTCAAGGATAAAGTGATGTTTAATTTCAATGTGTTTGGTTTTCGAATGCTGAACGGGGTTTTTGGTGATATGGGGAACGACAGTATTGTCACACAGAATGGGTGTCTCATGGAATGTGATCCCATAGTCAAGCATCTGATGGTGTATCCATCTGACTTGGGAACAACAAAGGGCGGCGGCAATGTATTCGGCTTCGGCGGTGGATTGGGAAACGGTGGATTGTTTCTTACATTGCCATGAGACAAGGCGGTTGCCAAGGAATTGACAACCTCCAGATGTGGATTTTCGGTCTAAGTTGCAACCCCCGTAGTCTGAATCTGAGTAAGCCACAAGATCAAACAAGTCAGTTTTAGGATACCACAGACCCAATTTTGGTTTATACTTTAAATATCTTAAAATACGTTTAACAGCAGAGAAATGAGAGAGTTTAGGATTAGCCTGAAAACGTGCACATAAGCACACTGCAAACATGATGTCGGGTCTGCTGGCCGTGAGATACATGAGGGATCCTATCATAAAGCGATAGAGATGCTGATCAACGCTTTCACCATCCACATCAGGAGTCAAACAATGTCGAACTTCCACAGGAGTTTTCACTGGGTGGGAATCAGCCATTTTGAACTAGGTCAAGATTTCTTTCACGTATTTTTCTTGATGGATAAGGATTCCTGATTCGGACTGATCAACTTGTAGTCCCAAAAAGAACTTCATTTCTCCCATGGAGCTCATTTCAAACTTGGATCTCATCACTTCCTCAAATTCTTTGCAAAGACGGGAATTTGTAGACCCGAAAATGATATCATCAACATAAATTTGCACCATGATTGTATCCTTTTCCTCCTTCCGTTTGAACAAAGTTTGGTCAATTGCTCCTCGTGTGAAACCATTCTCAAGCAGATGCTTTGATAAAGTTTCATACCACGCACGAGGTGCTTGGTGAAGACCGTACAATGCTTTGTCTAACTTGTAAACACGGTCTGGAAAATTAGGATCAATGAAACCCGGCGGCTGCTTGACATATACTTCTTCTTGAACTTTGCCATACAAAAATGCGCTTTTGACATCCATTTGATGGACGGTGAAGTCCATGTAGGCTGCATAGGCGAGAAACATTCTGATGGCTTTCAAACGAGCCACTGGTGCAAAGACTTCCTCATAATCAATCCCTTCTTCTTGATAAAAACCTTGAACCACCAGACGGGCTTTATTTCTAATCACAATACCCCCTTCATCCTTTTTGTTGCGAAAAACCCAACGAGTGCCGATAGGTACTTTGTTCTTGGGAAGATCTACCAGATTCCACACGTGTAACTTTGAAAATTGCTGTAGCTCTTCTTGCATTGCTTCCACCCAGCTGTTTTCTAGTAGTGCTGCTTTAATGTTCTTTGGTTCAATTTGAGAGATGAAGCAGGAAAACATGCTGTTTTCAAATGCTTCACAGGCACTTCGGGTACTAACACCCACATTGAGAGGTCCAATGATGTTATTGGTGGGATGAATCTTGTGAATTCGCAGTTGAGGAATTTCATCTTCCTCCACGACTTCTTCCAAATTTGTAAGATTTTCAGCAGGAGGATCGGCAATATCATTAATAGGATCTTCAGCAGGTGATTGTGGTGCAACATCTACTATTGGAATGGAGTTGTCTTCAATAGTTTCACTTGTTGCACCAGAACCGGAAGACTCCATATCAGATTCAGCATTTGCAACCACAGGAATATCAATCTGAGCAGATGAGGAAGAACTTTGATCATTTAAGTTCCCTAAATTGTTCACAGAAAAATAAGGATTAGCATGAGTTGAGTCAATTGAGAGATCAGGAAGATTAAATGATTTAAAAACTGAATCGACGTCAAATAGCCAATTGGGACCGTCTCCTGCGTCCGTGTGATTATTTTCATGCCAATTGATATCAATGGACTCCAGCACTATTCTTTCTGTTTATGATAGACACGAAAAGCACGTTGATTGGAGGAATAACCAACAAAATAACATTCATCAGCTTTGGCTTCAAACTTGTTGAGCTGATCTGAAGTGTTCAGCATCGTGCACACACATCCAAATTTTCTGAAGAAATCAATAACTGGCTTGCGCTTGTACATGATCTCATATGGTGTCTTGTTGCAACTTTTAGTGATAAGGACCCAATTTTGCACGAAACATGCAGTGTTGACCGCCTCAGCCCAGAAAGTCACGGGAAGCTTAGAGTCAACAATCATAGTTCGTGCAGCTTCAATTAAGGTGCGGTTTCTCCTTTCAGCTACACCGTTTTGTTGAGGAGTACGAGGTGCACTAAATTGACGACGAGAAATTCCTTTGCTTTCACAGAAGGAATCAAAAGTTGCATTCTTAAATTCTGTACCATGATCGCTGCGGATAGTCTTCACACTTAAACTGAAGAGGTTTTCAATTTGAAGCAGATAGGTCTTTAAAATCTCTGGTGTCTCATCCTTCTTAGCTAAGAAAAACACCCAAGTGAATCGAGAAAAATCATCTGTTACCACCAGACAGTATGACTTTCGTCCAAGACTCATGACACTCACTGGACCAAAGAGATCCATGTGAAGCAATTGGAGAGGAGAGGTAATGGAATTGGTGGTTTTAGGCTTATGTGAAGATTTGTGCTGTTTTCCCTTGGAACATGAGATACAGTGTTCCATAGGGGTGAAATCTTTGAGAGGTAATCCAGTGACGAGGTTGCCTCGAACCAGTCGGTTCATCGTTTTGAAATTTACATGTCCCAACCTCCTGTGCCACAAGAAAGATTCATCTTCAGAAGCCTTTGAGAGAAAACATGATTCAATGCCAGAGGGGTTGTTCATATCCAAGCTATATGTGTTGTATCTTCTAGGAGCACGCATGAGAATAAGTTCTTCTGGGATCACCACTCCAGGCTTCAAGATAAGACATTCTTTTGAATTGATAAGTGCACAAAAGTCCTTGTCACAAATCTGAGAAACACTCATCAGATTGTATTTTAATTGAGGAACGAAATTGACATGCTCTAGACTGTTCACTCCATTTGATACTGTTCCTTGGCCTTCAATCTTTCCTCCTCTTGAGTTTCCAGCAAAAGCAACATACTCTCCATCAATTTGATGATAATCTTGTAGTAAGTTAAAGTGCCCAGTCATATGCCTTGAACATCCACTATCTACATGCCAGATGTTATCGCCGGTTCTTCTTGATTGACCCTATACACAACGAACCATTTATACGTTTTGACCAAAAATGTTTCAATCAAGAGATTTTAGTGTCAGGATATGACATCTCATTGGAATCAGAAGTACAACCATCCTTTGATGAAGCACGGTCATCAAATAGAACATTATTTTTAATTTTCCAAGTTCGTTTTAAATAATTTTTAGCATTTTTAATTCTTTTACGCCTAGATTTCCTTCTGTGAGAAGAATTAGGCAATACATATGAATTTAATGAACATTGGGAAGGTGATTCTTCATTAAAATTTACGGTTGTCAATTTACAACTCTTTGAAACATGATTTGAGGCACCACAACTAAAACAAACGTTTTTACAAGATATCTTAGCCTGATAATAATCATCACAAGATGAAGATGATTGTGATGTTGAGGAATCTGAACATGAGACGGTTCTCTCATCAATAACTTTGTCTTGAAGACGATGTGCTTCCTTTAATCTGAAAAATTCCATGTTGCTCATGGTTTCACGTGGTACATCATTCACAATAATTCCTGCACTTTTAAATTTTGTAACACATGGCATAACATTCAAAGATTTAGGAACAAAAGGCAAAGCATTTTTAAATTTAGAAACATCACATCCCAAACCCATATGCTCAACAGGCATAGAGTCAAAATACAAATTTTCAACGTGTTCACAAATATTTGAGTTTGACACGGACAGATTATTACATTCATCCGACTCAAGTTCTTTTAAAATAGTTCTATCCAAGGAATTCTCATCACAATCATCTTCTGATTTTAAACTATTTGATTCTGCACAAGAAGCAAAACTGTCAGAATCAGAAGATGTAATATAATCATTAGGAGATAAGGTGCAAACAAAAGGTGTGGAAACATGTGGAGTAGGCATATCAGCAAATCTACCAGATTTAGAGTAAGGAGGAGGATGAGAGTTATATCCAAGACCCTCTGTGCCTTTTCTATTAAATTGTTTATCAATTATTCCAAACAGAATATTCTGATCCATATCCATGTGGTCAACTTGTAATTTAGCCTTTTCTGCTTTTTGAACTCTTTCACTTAAAATCGTATTATTAATGGTTTGAGTATTTAGTTGCACAATTAAAGAACGATTTTCACCAGAAATATCACGAATTTTCTTTAAGTATAGTTTCTCATTTTTGGCAACAGAGTCATACATCACCTTAATGTGATCTCGTTCATCAATCAAGGCTTGATTGATGAATCTGTATTTTTGGATTTCATTTAGGCAAGATCTAGAATTACAGAGTTTAGAAATAACCTCAGCAGGTACAGCAGTGAGATCCTCAGTAGCTTCAATCATAACACACTTGCCCTTATCCTCTATGTCAGCCATCAATGCTTTATCAACAGCCTCCTCAGCCTGTTCTCCCCAGTGATAGTGTCCATCAGCCTGACACACAAGAGCTGTGGAACTTGAAGTTGTGTTTGTCTTTGGAGGATTGGCAGCTTGTTTACCAGAGGAGATCTTCTTATCTTGCTGATCTTTGGAGGACGGCTCCTTGCAGTTTCTGGCAAAGTGACCCAGCTGATCACAATTGTAGCATCTCACCTTTTTGATGTCAAACCCAAGCGTCTTTCCTTGCTTGAACCTTTCTATACCAGTCCTTTTGATGAATCTCTTGGCTCTTAGGGTTAACATGGCCATGCACCAATCAATATCCATTTTCTCCAAATCATCAGGATTGATCTGCTCCAAGTCATCAGGTTGAAAGCTAACCGGTGTTAGATTTCCAGAAATCAGTGCATCATAGCATGACATGAAAGCAGTCATGATTGGGACATAATCATCAGGGATCATGGTGACAGTCTTTTGAGAAGTAGAGGAGCTGGTAGAGTTGATTGCAGCAGCTGAAGGAGGAACATCAGTCTGAAAGTATGGGCTACCGGATGAGCTTGATCCAGCAATGAGAGCTGTGTTTCCAGACTGATTAGATGAGGTGACTGCTCCCTTCTTAATCTCAATCTCATAAGATTCAAGAATGCTATAGACTTCCTGTTGAGACAGAGCACTCAGATTCTCAGTCTTTTTGATCATGATTCGATACATATTCCATTCCTCAGGAAGAGAATCTAGGAGTTTCTTGTTTAGATCAAGAGTAGGATACTCAACTCCCATTACCTTCAACCTTGATACAATGCTTGAGAAACGGTTGATCAAATCAGATATTGATTCTCCCCTTACACTGCTGAACATTGCATATTGTTTCTTGATCAGATCTCTTTTGCTTTCCCTAACATCCTCACTTCCCTCATATCTTGTGCACAGTGCAGCCCATAAGTCTTTGGCAGTTGTGTACTCAGCAAAGATGTTGAAAATATCCATAGGAAGAGCCATGGCAATAGTCCCGTAGGCCTTGTTGTCTCGGGCAATCAAGGCAAGATCTTTCTCATCATACTCAGACACTAACTTAGGACGTTGAACATCAGCACTGGTAGTTACGGGCTTGTGGGGACCATCAGTGATAGAACTCAATAGTGTATAATCGTGAAATTGAAAGAAAAGCTTCATTTTTTTAGTCCAGTCATCAAAATCTCTTGTGGACACAAGAGCAGGTGGTCTATTTCCCCTAGAATGTTCTGTTGAACTTGAAGTGGCCATAATGTTTTGAATCGAAACTAAAACAGTAACTAGTTTCGATAGGTCAACTTCTATCGAAACAACTAGTTTCGATAAGACAACTTTTATCGAAACAACTAGTTTCGATAGGATTAGTTTCGATAGACCAACTATTATCGAAACAACTAGTTTCGATAGGACTAGTTTCGATAGAACAACTTTTATCGAAACAACTAGTTTCGATACTGACAATTTCACAGACTAGTTTCGATAACCACAATTTCTATAAGAGACAAAATCTAGTTTCGACAGTACCTTCTCCCGACAAAACGTAGACAAGAAGTTTCGATGATCAACAGAAATCAGAAAATGTTCCCCGTAGTTTCGATGCCTTCTTCTCCAAAGCAGAAATACTCCATTGATGAAAAGCTCCAGAAATCAAAGGTGCAGAAATAACAAACCAATCCAGCGAAAACCTTCGTCTAACTGTCCTGATCACGAATCCAACCTCCGATTCCGAAAATACGAGCAAAAACCCCTTAAAAATGATGAAACAGTACCTCGAGAATAAATGTGCAAAAACCCGAAATAAGCAATGAAAACCCTCGGTAATCACCTAGAATCGATCAATAACCTGATAACACTCAAAAACACTAGAGCATATAGCTCTGATACCAATTGTAGGTCCAGATTTAATCGAAATCACTGATATGATCGATTTAACACATACACAGGCGGAAACTGTGTATATGTAGGTGAAACTGATAAACGAAACAGTGATGGTGAAGATAACCAGCTAACCACACTATGAATCAACAATCAAAGGGTATGAAAATGTAAGAACACAGTGAATAAACAACTGCAGATTGTATTGATTCAAGCAAAATGTGAAAGAGAAAGTTCAGGGTTACAGCCGCTACTCACACCCTAAACATTCTCAAACTAGGCTATTTATAGTAGTAACAGGTATCGAAACTATGGTCAATCGAAACTACTAGTTTCGATTGACCATTCACAAATGATACTTAGACCTGTCGAAACTACCATCTATCGAAACTACTAGTTTCGATTGAACAGACTCAATCGAAACTAAGTAGTTTCGATGGCCCAGACTTGGCTAATAAAACAAGTAAATTACAGAAAACTGAAATTACATGAAATGAAATGACATAAAGTAAACTAGTCTAAAATGTTTAAACATACAATAAATGACAACAGCTTATACATGACTCTACAGATAGTACATCCGAAACGATCTAAACGTCATAGACTGCTCCAATGGGAAATGATTGCGTCATGCTTACTTAATTGTTTAAATTATTGTGTTTTTAATCTGCTTATTTACAAGTAATTTGAATTTTCAGTAGGCTGTATGCGTCTTTGAATCACTAGTAGTGTGGAAACTAAATCAAAATTACAACTGTGATTTGAACCCATGTTTGCAAGTGTGTGTGCGTAAAAGAATAGAAAAGATCATTATCAGATAAAGGATGTTAGATTTTGTGAATAATTTTCTTTTGAGATCAGTTTTCGGTTATGTCATTAGCACAATTAATGTGGTTCATCTCACTGCCCATACTCACAAGTATGCAAAGAGAGATTGAATCAAGACATGTCTCTACATTAACCGTTGAGCATGTATTCACCCTTGAATCACTCCTGATTCATTGAAATCAAATTCAGATAAAAGTTGGATCCCCTTACCTTATTCAAACACCATATATATAATCCTAAATCATCATACCGATATTCAATGAAGAAAATCAAATGAAACCAAGACAAATAAATCACTCGATTCTGAATCTTATGATTCCTGATAATCCTTATGGATTCTGCTTGATTTTTCCTGTGCTAATAGATGTAACTTCATTCTGAAAATTTAGAAAATCATTGGGAAAATCTTAGATGTCTTGAGATAGTGCAATTTACATTATTGTAGCATATCAGTGGGGTACACGTTGTATATCTTATAATTAATACCTTAATACACAAGAACGTGATACAAAGATGCTTATAGTTTCAAATCTTATAATATTGTCAACTTGAATTACTTGTTTATGTGCTTATTACGTATGAATAAATAGTAATCCATGACATGATCCCATATTCTTTGATGTTTATATTATATCATTTTTGCTAAAAGATAGCCTGATATGATCCTTTGCTCGTGTCTTTGATCAAAAATAGTTTGTGTGAATACTTGTATATTTTTATTAGAAAAGATCAAAAAGATTTTAAGTTTATGTATAGTTCAATTTTATTCAGAAAAACAAAAAATATTTGTGTTTAACCTTCCTGAATTGTATTTGAATCCTCCTGGTTGAATATTTTTAACTTGTTCGTTATTTGACTTGGAAAACTTCATAAATTTTGAGTTGAAAATTTACGCACTTAAGGGTTTGTGCGTACTTGTAAGTGCGCATGAAGTAAGCAATGCGTACTTAACAAGTACGCAAGAGTTAAGTCTTGCGCACTTGTAAGTACGCAAGAGTTAAGTCTTGCGCACTTGTAAGTACGCACGAGTTAAAACGTGCGCACTTGCTAAGTGCGTACGGCCTTTTAGTGTTGAGTATAAAAGGGGGACTTAGAAATTTTCTGAGTTTTTCATCACATTCAAACTGACTTTTTTCCCTCTGCAAAACTTACTCAAAAATTCGTGTGATCCAATCCGATTTTTCGTCCCATTACAAGTTTCATCATCTTATAACATCGATTTGGTGAGAATCTAGGCTCATTTCATCCACGAAAACTCGTGATTTTGGACCGATTCATCTTAGGTTTTTGTTAGAGATTTTTGGACAATTTTTGGGTTGTTTGGGTAAAACCTAATAATTAAAACTTGTTAACAATCATTAATCGATCACCTATGAGACCTTAATTATCCAATTTCATCTTTGATTTTGTCCCTGTAGTTAAATTTGAACCGTCATGGTCCCATAGGCTAGAATCTTTGATTCCGACCTAGTGGCGACCCAATACACACCGATTTTTAAACATCAGTTGAATTTCAAACTTTTTGAATTTTCACCAAGTGTAGTTCTTGCGCACTTAGCAAGTACGCAAGAAGTAATTCTTGTGTACTTGTTAAGTACGCAAGAGGAAAATCCTGCGTACTTGGCAAGTACGCAAGACCAACACTTGGCAAAAAAATTCTAAGTCTGAAATTTCAGTTCAAAGAGTAACTGCTATACTGAGTCGTGTTTATCTATTTCCAATGATACGTGTTGTTCTGATTCTGTTTTCTGTGTGTTTTTGCAGATCATGGCTCGGGCGTTTACTAACGAATTCAACTTGTTAGCTAACACTAAACCAGAATGGAAGGGTGCATCATTGCAGTACAGAGACATAGTTGATTTCTTGAACCGCTCAAGAATCAGCTACGCCATTTCTGCTGACCCGATCGTGTCAAGACCCTATCTCGAGCAGTTTTGGGAGACTGCGGAGCAGGATTGCACGGTAACCTCCAAGGTTATAAGGGCTACCGTTGCTGGTCATGCTATTGCTTTCTCTGAAGATACTATAAGAAGGGTCATTCAATTCAGAGATCTCTCGACCGACCCGATAGCCTATCCAGACTACTTTGTGGATGGCTGTTGGAGACAAAGAATGGGTTATGTCGATGCGAGGGACTATGCTTCATACAAGAAGATGTGGGTGTTAGACAAATGGAGATACTTCGCCCACGTCATGATCATGTGCATATCATCAAGGAAAGCTGGTAAAGATGCCATGGGTCATGACCTTGCAGCAGCCATGGTCGGCCTTTCTCTCAATAAGGGCTACAACTTCTCCCGCTACATATTCAAAGCCATCAATGACCAGATCAACATAACGGAGAGGTTTAGGTTCTTATTATACCCTCGGTTTGTGCAACTTCTGATTAATGACGCGTTGCCAAACCTACCTGCTATAGGGGAGAGACTGTAAGTAAAGAGGGTGGACAAAAGAGTATTCGCCCAATTCCTAAATCCAAGCATTGTAGATCCTACCCCTGTGCATACAAAATTCATTGGCCACCTCATCAATGAAGCATATGTGGCCCCAGGTGATTGGAGATGGTACAGTCATGACTCGGAGCCTGAATTGAGTGAACACTCCGACGAACAACAACAATAACAACAGGAGGAAATGGAGAGTGATGATGGATCGTCTGATGATGGAGACGACGAAGGAGGAAATGATGGTGCTGAGGGATCCGACTCGGAAGCGATTGAGTCAGATTCTTCTGATTCTGATGATGCACCGTCGCAGGTACACCCAAGGAGAACGGCTAAGGTAACCCTACCTGAGTCGTCCTCCAAGAGAAAGCGACACTCTTCTAGCAGCGAATACGAGCCAGACTCTAACTCTGACGCTGTTATACAAAGACAACGACGAGAAAGCATTCACAAGAATAGGGGCGATAGGCAACAGCCTTCTATCCCCAGTGTGGTGGAGGCTCAGCAGCAAGTACAAGTGTCAGCTGCTAGTCCTGATTCTGCCTCCAACCCACCTTCACAGCAGCTTTACCGTAGGAGGAGGCCACAGGTGCAACGTGAAGTGGCCGTCACTACAATCACAGAGGTGATTCCTGTGATAGTAACCCTCCCTACCACAACTGTTCAGGTGGCAGTGACTACTCCAATTATCATGGAGTCAGTTACCATCACCCCTACCATAACCCCTACAACACTCATCACATCCTCAATCCCAACCACCACCACTGAGCCTTTAAGTCAACCCTTCAATTATGGAGATTTCACACAAGCGTCATCATCCAGACATCCTGATCCGAATGATGCAATGATAGATGTTCTGGAAACCCAAGTTGCTGAACTACTGGAGACTATTCGGAAATCAAAGGAGGAGTCTGACGCTCAACAAGCACATATTAACTCTTTGGTAGACGAAGTTAGAATCCTACGTAGCCAGAGAACGGGGACAGATGAAAGACTAAAGAACGTCATGGCCCAGAACGAGCTCCTAATCAAGACAAATGAAATGCTTCTGGGTCACGAGTCGTCCTTGGAGCTGAGGTTTGATACTCAAAGGAAGGAGCATGAGCTGATGGTCAAACTGATTGCTGATCTCACCAAGAAGCGTGATGCTCAAGGGGAGAGGGAGAAAGAGAAAGAGAAAGAGAAGGAAAAGAGGACTACTGGTGATGAGGCGTGTCATCCTGTCGACTTGACAAAGGATGACGACAAAGACAAGGATCCCGAAGCTGGTCCTAGTGGAGGTGAGCACCAAGCTTTAGCAATCGTGCCCATCTCTGCTGTTCCAATGGCTCAGGGGGAGTCTACTCATCAAGAGGGTGGTGGTGAGAAAGGAAAGTCAGTGGCTCAAGTGCTTAAGGACTTATCTGATGATGAGATCATATACCTAGAGCCTGACTATTCCAATGAAGCACAGATCGATGCTCTCTTTATTCTAGAAGAAGGAGAAATCGACTCTGGTGAGGATTGGGATGATGATGATGAGGACGTTGTAATCAAAACTCCCAAGGGTGAAGGGGAAGGAGAGTACGAGTTAGAAGATGGAGAGATCTTTGAATTTCCATCCTTCGCAGCTCCGCTCGACACAGGTTCAGTCGAGCAGGCTAGTAATGTGGAAGCCTCGACTGAAGCCTCCCCAGTTGACCCTGCACCTGTGGACCCAGAGGCACCGAAAGAAACAGATATGCCTTCTACGTCATCAAAGGGACCAGCTCCTGTGTGGCAAAAGACATCTATAATAGACAAACACGGAGCAACAGGGATGATCTTGGCTGTAAGGTTCGAGGAGGATAAGCAGCTGTTCGCAATCAAAAGATCTGGCGGGGTTCGATACTTGAAACCCACGAGTGAAGCGTTTAGCTCCTTACCCAAATACGACTTGTGAACCTAGCAAACCGAGAGCTGCTGAGTCATTCCAATCACGCAGTGGTGATGGGTTTGTGGGTGGTTCTGCAGCGGGAAGCAAGATCTGGGAAATTCGAGATGTTCAAGCCTCAAGTGCCCAATAAAGTCAAGGATAAGCACACTAGACATCCTGTGACTAAGAAGCACTTAAAGAAATTGGTATACAAGCCAGTGCGATGTGAAACTAAGATTCCCCTGAGCAAGTTATCTCAGGATATTCTTGGTGACATGTGGTACTGGTATGTAGATCCAAAGACGGGCGAGGCTGTGATCATGGGAAAGGGACGTTCAGAGAGTGGGAACATAGTGCCAAAGGAACTGAACAGAATATTTGATGAAGTCTGCTTCATCAACTTCTTTGTGAAAGATCTAGAGGCACTAGCATACAGGTATTGCGTCTACACGTATGAATGGACAAAGCTCCTTGCTTCTAAATACGACAAGGTGATTAAGTTCTGCCTTGAATACAAGAAGAAGATGGAAGCTAAAGATTAAGCGCTATAAAGACTGAAGATGTGAAGACTGAAGATTATCCAGAGCTGTTGTCAAGGGGGAGTTTGTTGAAGCACTCTCCTGTGACAAACACTCTGGATAGAGTCTTAGTTTGTATTTTCTTGTTTGTAATTGTCTTTGTATGTAAGAGTCTTTATGTATTAGTTTATCGAGTTGTATTTACTTTTACATATTGAATGTTGCAAAATTTTCTAAGTGTTTTGCGCACTTGTAAGTGCGCAGGAGAAAACTCTTGCGTACTTAGCAAGTACGCAAGAATACATTTGCCCTGCGCATCAGGTCTTGTATAAATAGGATAGGTTGACAGAAGTTAAGTACGCATGCATAATAGCAAATACGCAAATTGTAATCTCAGTGCTTCTCTCTATAACCTTCAAGTGTTTATAATACAAAGAACGTTTAAAGTGATTATGTTGTCGGTTTACTTTGTTTAGTTTGACTCTCCACCTAGTCATGGGCATTCCGCACCTGGTCCGACTAGTAGACCCACTTGCATGTTACGATCCGCCACACCTGAGGGACCAACATGTTATTCAGCAGAAGAACAAGTATCCGCTGCAGATAAGCTTATCCGCAGCAGTTTATTGGTCAGTAGAAAACTCTGATGTAAGCAACATATGTACTTAGAAAGTTTTGTAGCCATCAGTCTTTATTTCTACAAACTCCCCCTAGACTGATGCTACCAAAACTCTATTACTTCTTTTGCTGCTGAAGCTTTTCCATGTTGCTAACTATTCTTGCAACCTCATATCCTCTCTGGTCCTTGCTTGGATTGTTAAGAGGAAGCTCAGATAGAGTCTTAATGTCTTTGCTTTCCATTTTGAAGATGGTCTTGCTTGAACACCGCATCTTCTGTCCTTTAACATTTGTCAATGTGAACTCATCCTTTTCAGCATTGTAGGACCAACTGATGAATGGAGAGTGGGATTGGAGAGGTTTGGCATCAATAATTTCATCTTTGCTGGGGTTGAAGTGATGTTTGATCACCAGCAACATATGTCTCCCACCTTAATTCTCAGGCTCATTAGCTTCACCCAGCTCCATCATTCTTCTTAGATCAGAATCTGGAAGCTGCAATACCTCATCAACAGTTTTATAGATTGATCTTCTTTCTTCTGTTCTTCCCCTGAAGACTTCAAACCATTAATCTTGAGTGCTGTAGAACCAGTTGATGATTTCTCTTGAGTCTTCTGGTTTGGTAGTAGGTTTGCTTTTCTTCTTGGGACGTTGTTAATGAGTTGGAGCTGGGTGGGAGGATTTGGACTTTGTGGGTGGAGAGGAGGGAGGTCTAGGATGGAAAGAGGAAGTTTGTTGGATAGAGGAAGTGGTGGATGAGGGAGAAGGCTTGGGTTTCTTTGGTTTCCTTTCTTCTTCTTGATTGATTACCCTCTTCTTTGAGCCTTTCTTCCCCAGTCTTTCTTCCTCTTCCTTTTTGACTTTAAAGTAAAGGGCTTACAGGTTCATGAAACTCATGGGACCCAGCCTTTTTCCACTTTCTCCTCTAGCTTTTAGGAAGTCAATCATGACCTTCCTTTTTTCATGGGATCTTTTGTTGAAGGCAATGGTCTTCTTGGATTTCTATTTGGCTTTTTCTTCTTCTTCAGCCCTTTTCTTATTTGCCAATAGACCTTGCTGACCCATGAAGGCTCTATAGATTTCTTTATTGGATAACTTCTCAAGGTAGTCTGCATCCTCACCTTGAGAAACAAGAGCTTCTATCCACTCCTCTCTCATCTCTTTGGCTTGTTTAGAGTCAGTAATTCTAAACTTAGCCTCTTCTTTTCTTTTCTGCTCTCTTTCTTATTCTTCTTTATTTAGTTGTTCCTGCAGCTGAAGAGCTAGAGCTTCATCTTCTTGTATTTGGAAAGCTGCAGGAATCTTGACTTTCAGATTATCCAGCTGCTTAACATACAGCTGGATCTCTTGTTCTCTGAGGAGAATGGCTGTTTTTCTGTCTTAAGCTTTTTGTAATTCAACCATCTCCTCTTCTTCTTCTTCTTCTTTCCTCCTTTTTCTTCTTTTCTTTCACTATCCTGTCTTCATCTTCTTTTGTAATAAGTCCCTTCCCCTTGTCTTTGCTGGATGCCTCTGCTTCAGCTTCATTGACCTCAACAGCAGATGTAAGAGATGCTGTTGGGATCTCAGCTTCAGCTTCATTGGCATTTTGGGGAATGGACAAGGGAAGGACACTTTCTTCATCTTCTTCCCATTCAAGACATGTTACTTCTTTCCACCCTTACTTCACCTTTTCCTCTTCTCTTCTTTTGGATTCTTCTTCTATGTTCAGTCTGACTGTAGGTGAGGAAAGGAAGGATAGGTTTGAGTCGGAGTCAGAGGCATCCATTGCAAGTAAACCTTCCTTTTCAAGCTGAGCTTTGATGGTTTTTATCATTGCTTGACTCTCTAAGGAATTAACGTTGCAGATGTATGTTCTGAGCTCGAAGACCTTGTGTAGGAAGTCTGAATTTAAGTGTAGGATCTCATTGATGTTGATTGAGAGAGATGATCCATTACTCAGGAAGAATGTGAAGTCAGAAGACCCAGTGCTCGACCATCCTAGCACTTCCACATCTCTGACCACTTTGTTGTACAGAGATCTTCTCCAACAGACAACTTCTTCTGTTAAAGTGATGCTCCTGATTAAGTCAAGTCTTCTAGGAGCCAGTCTTTGTTTTGCTGTTGTTGAAGATTCTGCACTGTCTTTAGGATAGGCCACCCTGTTTACTTCTTCTAATAGTGTTTCAAACCAGGGCAGATTTTCCTCCATTAGGTCTTGGAACCGGCTGATTGCAAGTTCTGCTGAGAGATCTGTAGAGGAGTTGATGCAGTTGGATAGGTACAGTTCAAGCACTTGGAGTGGATTTAGTGCATTCAAGTTCAGCTCTTCTACTCCGCTGAACTCTTTCCCAATCCAGAATCTCTCAGTTGAATCATCATACCCCAAGCTAGTATGGAGTCAAACTCTAGCTTATTTGCAGACAGTGTGAATTAGGGGGCAGTGATTTGTTTTATTATTGCTGTTGCTTCAGGAACTATGCTGACTGATGGAGGTGTGTCTTCATTTTGACTTTCATCCTTTAACACCTCATCAATAGCTCTGACAACCAACTTCCAGTCCTCAGTGATTTCTTCCACTTCATTTACTGAGTCTGGCAAGTCATGAACTTGAACAAAGGCAGGCTTGAAAATGAACATTGAAATGCTGCCTACTCTTGTATCCATTCTTCTAGGATGTCAACATCATCTTCTACTGCAACTATCTCACCCTTTTTGGTTGCATCAGTGTAAAGGGTTCCATCTGTTTGAGTTCCTACTGATACAAGGGAGGGAATCGGCATAGTTGGGCATTGATGGGCTTCATGCATAGAGACTTGGTGCCTTAGTTTGGACACTTCAGCCTCAAGCATAGCTACCCTGGCCGTCAATTCCATATTATGAAGTTTCAGTCTGTCCTCATCCACGGTTGTGGAATCCTTGGAGCTAGATGGGGCCTTAGACCTAGCCTCTGCATCCCCATCACCCTGGTTTTCTTGGCAGCAGGGATTCCTCTCAGTGAAGAGTGTTTCAAAGGAAACATCCTCACTATGAGTTGTCGTTGTTAGGGTCTTAGTTATGTTGTCACTGTCCTCCTGGGCAGTGACAACCCTTTCCACATTCACTCTATCGATACCACCAGAGTGAACCTTCTTGGGTGATGAACTTGGGTTAGGTGGACCAGCAGCCAAGTCAATCAATACCTCCGAGACAGTGGTTGTTGGAGAAGGTATATCATCTTGACAAGGAGCCTCTGCACTTAAGTTCAGAGAAGAGAAATAAAGGTATGGCTCAGCAGGTTGTTCTATGGATCCGGGATGTGATCCTGATCCTAATAGAGAAATTTCCAAGGAGGTCTCTCTAATGTTTTGGCTATCCCTTTTGATATTCTCATCAGAATGTTAGGATTATGAATGAGGGATTTGAGGTTGGGATTGGGCCTTTGAGATAAGAAGAGAAGGAGTCTTCTTGCTCCTTTTTCTAGTCTATGTTGTTGCAACTGGGGCCCTTTGTTCCAGTTGAACGATAACATCAAAAACAGATGTAAGTAATTTCTGTACCTGTGCATCCTTAGTAGTATACACAAGGGTTCGAGTAATGAAAGCAGTTTGTTGTTCAGGATTTGAAATGGAGGGTGTGGGATCAGTATCAGCTGGGATTGTTGAACTGTCACCCTGGGTACTTTGTATGTTCGCCATTGTAGATAACAATGGAACAATGACCCCTGAGAACTTTTTGGAAACAGTTCTCATGCTTTGAAAAATGTTTCTTTTATGACCCAGCATAAGATAGATTTTTGTAGGTTTTGAAAGTTCTTTTATTTCATTGTTAAACACCTCCTGCAAGAATCTTGGATACATGAAAAATTGCTGCTTTGCACCCTCTTGAAGGTTGCATCTCAAACCTTCAAAGATGAGATGTGCAAAGTTGAATCCTCGGCGAGTAACCATACCGTGAACAGCAGAGGCAAGTGCAGAGCTCACTTGATGCCATCCACTTCTTTTTTGAGATATGCATTGTAGAAGAGTGTGTCATAGATACTTCCATGGGGGTCCCATCAGTGCCTTCTCTATTGTGTACTCATTCTGATTTCTAGTGTACCCTATGGATACAAAGGTCCTCATGTAGACTTCTTTTGAGTACGAAATGGCGGCCCCCTCGTCTTGAAGCTTGAGGTGTTTGAGGAGAGTGGCTTCAGAGATGGTGATGTCCTTGCCATCTACCTTGTCTTTAATTTGGGGCATCCCCTTTTCGGTAGAGTAGATGGCAGATTTCCAAAAATCCTCCATGTGAGGAATGTAAATGGGTGGGTTGACAGTGAGTGCATGGTATATTTTTGAATGACAGAGAAAGTTGATCATGTCATCAAACCCGTCAGACTTTTTCCCTTTTATTAAGTATGTTGTGAGATTGTGGTATGGGGAAAACTTATCATCTGGATGGTTTATGTCTACCTCTGCCATTGTTTGGTTTGGAGGGAAAGAGGAAGGTTTTGAAGGGTGGCTAGGAATGGAAGGCTTTGAATGTTGTGGGGGCTTGAGAGAAAGTGATGGGAGTTAGGGCGAAATTGAATGTGAAGGAGTGGTGAGGAAATTTGATTTTTCTTATAACGGCAGAGGAGGGAAAAGAAAAATGACTTGTATAGTACAACCTCATTCACTTTTTACTGTTATAGCTGTAATGCACTATAGCAGTCATGGTAAAGACTGAAAGGAATTTTTTAGAACAGGTAAAAGTTAATTTATACTTATTTTTACCCATCAACAGCAAACTTGGTTACCGCAGATGGTTAATCCTATCCGCTGCAAGCTTGGTTGCGGCGGATAGTTAAGTCTGTCAGCAGCAAACTCTATTGCTGCTGATGGATGCATTGATCCACAACAAGGGTGTTGCTGTTGACTGCCTTAAAGCTACCCGCAGGAAACTTGTTCCTGCTGATAACTTAAAGCAGTCAGTGACAAAATAATTGTTGCTGATTATTAAACCTGTCAGCAGCAAAAATGGATGCTGCTGACTTGTAACTTTTATTTATAACAAAAGACATACATATTTACAAAAACAATTTTTTAGAGACATATTTTAATCAAAGTTCATCAAACCAATAGATTCAACTAAATATCTAAATCTAGCTTCATCAAACGGTTTTGTAAATAAATCAGCATATTGCTCATTGGTATGAACTTTGGTTAAAATAATTCTCTTTTTCTCAGCTTGATCTCTTATGAAGTGATACCTGATGTCAATGTGCTTTGTCTTGGAGTGCTGCACCAAATTGTTTGTGATTGATATAGCACTCATGTTGTCAATGTGAATGGGAGTTGCCATGAAAGTCATCCCATAATCCAACATTTGGTTTTATATCCAGATGACTTGTGCACAGCAACTTGAAGCTGCAATGTATTCTTCTTCTGCTGTAGAGGTTGAAACACATGTTTGCTTCTTGCACTACCATGAAATCAGTCTCCCTCCCAGAAATTAACATCCCCCTGAAGTGGACTTTTTGTCCAAGCTGCATCCCCCATAATCACTGTCAGTGTATGCATACAGATTGAACTTATCATTTTTAGAGTACCATAGCCCAAGTCTTGGAGCTCCCTTTAGGTATCAAAAAATTCTCTTGATGTCTTGAAGATGTGAATCTTTGGAGCTGCTTGGAATCTTGCACATAGACATACTGCAAACATGATATCTGGCCTTAAGGCAGTGAGATACATGAGAGACCCTATCATTGCACGGTACTGATGTTGATCAGTGTCTTGACCATCTTTGTCTGGAGTCAGCTGATGGTGCACTTGCATAGGGGTTCTTACAGCAGAGCAGTCAACCATCTTGAATCTTTCCAGAATGCTCTTGACATATTTGGATTGGCTGATGAAGATTCCATTTGGGAATTGTTTGACTTAAAGACCCAGAAATAAATTTAGCTCACCCATTGAGCTCATTTCAAACTTTGAGTGCATCAGGATCTCGAAGTCTTTACACAGCTTCTTCCTTGTTGATCCAAAGATGATATCATCCATGTAGATTTGAACCAGTAAGATTTCTACCCCTTCATCTTTGATAAACAAGGTCTTGTCAATGGAACCTCTTCTGAAGTTGTTGCTTAGATATCCAACCAAAGTTTCATTTGGGGCTTGATGTAAGCCATATAGAGCTTTGTCTAGTTTGAACACTTGGTTAGGATGTGCAGGATCTATAAAGCCTGGAGGTTGTTTGACATATACTTCTTCACCAATCTTCCCATAGAGAAAGGCACTCTTGACATCCATTTGATAGACCATGAAATTCTTGGATGCAGCATATGCCAGGAAGATTCTGATGGCCTCCAGCCTGGCAACAGGAGCAAAGACTTCATCATAGTCAATTCCCTCTTCCTGAGTGTATCCTTGAGCTACAAGTCTGGCTTTGTTCTTGACTACAATTCCTCTATCATCTTGCTTGTTTCTGAATACCCATCTTGTGCCAATGGCAGATTGACCAGGTGGAAGATTAACAAGCTTCCAGACATCTTGTCTCTTGAATTGCAGCAACTCTTCCTGCATTGCCTCAATCCAACTGCTGTGTTGCAGAGCTTCATCTATCTTCTTGGGTTCCACCTGAGATAGAAATCATGAAAACAAACATATATTGGCCTCATGAGATTTGCTTCTTGTCAGAACTCCTTGGAGAACTTGGCCAATAATATTTTCTAGAGGATGTTCCTTGTTGATCCTTTGTGCTGGTACCACCTCCAGCTGTATCCCTTGTTCAAGATTGCTTTGATTTTGATCAGGGATTTCTTCATTCATGGTTGAAGAGTCGCCAAGATCAACAGCTACATAAGTATTATCAGCAATAGTATTTGCAGCATCTACAGCATTTACCGAAGAGTCTTCATTCAAATTTTCATTTTCAGACAGGTTGCTGCTGGTGCCATTTGAGAGAGTGGTTCTGGATGCACTTGCTTCAATGGCTTCCATAACAAATGGAGGATCAATGGATAGTCTTCTCAGGCTGATAGAAGATTTTGGAAAATCTAGTATGTAATCAAAGGAGAAAGTGGAAGCAGGTGCCTGAGAAGAGGAAGAATCCATATTTGAGAAGATGAGAGGCTCAAATATTTGGGTGAAGGAGTCTATGTCAAAAAGCCAGTCTGGGCTTTTTCCCTGTTCACAGACAATGTGTTCTCTGCATTCCACATTGGCTGATTCTTTCACAATTCTTGTTCTTGAGTTGAATACTCTGTAGGCCTTGGATTGAGAGGAATAGCCCACACAATATCCTTCATTAGATTTGGCAACAAACTTAGGAAGAACCCCATGTGTGATCAGAATTGTGCATTGACGTCCAAAGGGTTTTAGAAATTCAATGTATGAAACTCTTTGGAACCATAGTTCATAAGGTGTCTTATTGAGAGGCTTGACTATGAGAACTCTATTTTGCACATAGCAGGCTGTGCTTACTGCTTCTGCCCAGAATGTGAGAGGCAGTTTTGAGTCAGCCAACATAGATCTTGCTGACTCAATTAGAGTTCTGTTTCTTCTTTCAGCAACTCCATTTTGTTGAGGAGTTCTTGGAGCAATGTATTGCCTTTCTATTCCCTTGCTCTCACAGAAATATTTCAAAGTGTGGTTCTTGAACTCTGTGCCCTGATTACGCCTTATTATCTTTACCTTCTGATTGCTTTGATTCTCTACCCTAAGGATGTAGGATTTGAGAATTTCAACAGTTTCATCTTTTGTTCTTAAGAAGTATACCCATGAGAATCTGGTGTAGTCATTAGTTATCACCAGACAGTATGATTTCTTACCCATTGACATAATATTTGTAGGACCAAAGAGATCCATATGCAGCAGCTGTAGTGGAGTATCATTTGTATTCAAAGTCTTGGGCCTGTGAGAACTCTTGTGTTGCTTCCTCTTCAAACAAGCAATGCAATGATCTTCTAGCTGGAATTCTTTATTAGGAAGCCCTCTGACAAGACTATCCTTCACCAATTTGTTGATGGTTTTGATGTTAACATGGCTTAATTTCCTGCGCCAGAGAGGTGATTCATCAACTGAAGCTTTTCACAGAAAACAGGATACACTGCCAGATGGAGTGACCTCATTCATGTCAAGCACATAAAGATTTTCTTTTCTCTGGAGGAGGTTTGGATAAGCCAGGAGATAGTACAAAGCATTCTTTGTCTGTGAAGAGCATCCAATGCTTTTGATCACAGACCTGTGAAACACTCATGAGATTGAAGTCCAATTCTTTGACATAATTTACCTTATCAATACTCATTCTTTCATTTGACACAGTCCCTTGTCCAGTAATAGATCCACCTTTATATCCTCCATTGAAGTGTCTGAAGTTGGAGAGGATAGATCTGTTACCTGTCATGTGCCTGGAACAACCACTGTCTACCACCTAGGTGTTATTCTTGTGACCTGGCTGCCCCTGCACATGAGAGAGATCTAGTTAGTGGGAGGAATCCAAGAGCTTGCATCCTTGAAGAAAAGGGTTATCGGAATATCAGATTCAGCATGTGTGCATTCAACAGAGCCAATGATGATTCTTGGAGGGATAGAAGCTGGGATCTTGGCTTTCCATTGCTGAGGAGATGGTTTTCCAGTTCTCTTTGCTCTGTCAGCAGCTGATGTTGCTTTGGCTGCTGATGGATTTGCTTTATTAGCAGCAGATTTTGCTGCTGATGACTTTAGCTTATCAGCAGTCGATTTTGTTGTTACTGAGGACTTTGGCTTATCAGCAGTAGATTTTGTTGCTGCTGATGGTTTTGCTTGAGCAGCAGCAGACTTGGTTGCTGCTGAAGGCTTGTCATTTGGTTTCTTAGGCATGGCTTGATTACCAACATTTTTGCTGGCTGCTGATGGTTCAACAACCAATGTAAGCTTATCCTTCTTTACCTTCTTGACGGAGGGCTTCTCTGTAGAAGTTCTCATGCTGATGGGCTTTTGTTTAGGAGGGGCTTGATGAAGGATCTGGTTGAAGCGATTAAATTCACAATTTGCAGCAAAGTGGTCTGATTCACCACTGATGATGCAAGATTGTTGAGACTTGGCAGCTACTTCCATGGTGGGGAAAGAGAGTTTCTGAAATGAGTTGCCTAGGCTTCAGAACTCCTTACCTTTCTGTTCTTGTTTGTCTTCTCAAAAGTATGTTGTTTGAGGTTTCTTTGCTGCTGAAGGTAGTACAAGAAGGTGCTGGCAGTGTGGTTGTATTTGCCACAGACAAAGAATAAATTAGCCAGTTTGTCCCTTGAAAGGTAAACATAGTCCTTTCTTTTGAACAAGTCTTTGAAGTTCCAGGGGTAAGCTTTGTTGTGCTCAAAGGTGGCTTCTTCCAATGTCTTTTGAACATATGGAACTCTTTCTCCAGGCGCATGACATATGTCAAGCACCTTTCTTTGAGGCTTTGAGTTGGTAGAGGTTGAAGACTGTCCCTTTTCAACAGTTAGCTTTCTTCCTTCTAGAGGATAACTGATTTTGATTTGGTTGAAAGGCATAGGAACCGAAACAACTGGTAAAGGGACATGAGCACTTGTTTGAATGACTTCAAGAACAGGCGGTGCTGGTACTTGTACTAGTGATGAGGCCTCCTCAGTTTTAGTGGACTCTGAGCAAATTGACTCAGAATCTGACGAGGTAGTGCATTCTTGCACCAGTGGTTCATGCCTTGAAGGATCAAGATCTCGGTTGGCCTTTTCAAGATTTGAGAGATTGAAGCTTGGTTCATGGATGGCAACGTAGTCAGCAGGAGGTGCAACGGCTTGGTATTGTTTAGCATGATACCCCAGACCAGTTTTTACCTTGTCATGAATTTGAGCATCCAAAAGTCTTTGCAGCTTTTTGGACGCAAATTCATATTTGTCAACATGAACTTTCTGTTCTGTGAATTCTTCTCTGGTAGCTTTTAATCTAGCTAGTAAATCATCAATCTGAGTTTCAAGATTGGTTTGTTCATGTTTTAGTAATGAAATCTCTTTCTTTAGGCAGTTAATTTTTTCTTTATAACTGTTTTTGACTTTTGTGAATTCAGATTTCATTTGATGAAATTCTAAATTTTGATCTATAAGGTTTTGATTATGCTTTCTGTTGCCTAACACCTTATCAATACAAGCTTAGGAAAAGAGATGTTCATATACCTGAGGCGATATCTCAGTTGTGTCTGCCATAAGAGCTTGGTTATTAGCAGGCAGATCTTCATACTGGAAGCTCCAGTCAAAGTCAGAAGTTCCAACAGCTGCACAAGCTGCAGTTTGAGCTAGAGGAGTAGCTTGTTGCTGTTGTTTTCTTGGTTGGGCTTGGTGAGCTTGTCTTGATTGAGGAGCTGCTGGGTTTGCCCTAAGTGCCTTGCATTCTCTAGCAAAATGACCCAGTTGGTTATAGTTGTAACATCTTAATTTGCTTTTATCCAAGCCAACTCTGGTGTAGGAGTTGTTACATGGAATGGTTCTTCCGGTTATAGAGTAGAACCTTTTTGCTTTTATAGAGAGCATTGCATACAAGTGATGTATGTCCATTTCTTCTAAGTCATCTGGATGGAAGCATTCCAGATCCTCCTTGATAAAGGACATGTTGCTTGAGTTTTCAGAAATAAAAGTAGTAGAGGTTGAGGTTTGAGGAGGAGCTTCTAGGAGAAATGGTGATGTGTTTGTTTGAGAAGTTGGAGTTTGGGGATGAGTGACGATGGAAGGATAATAGTTGCTTAAACTAGGACCAGCGTGGTCAGAGTGCAGGGCAGAAGAAGTGGTGGTGGATGTTGAGGCTGTTTGGTAGCTTAAGCTTCTTTCTTTTGCCTGAATCATATCTAGCTCATAGGTTTTTAGCATTCCGAAGAGCTCAGTCATCTGGAGAGTCTTCAGATTCTCAGTTCTTCTGATGGACACTGTGTAGAGTGTCCAGCAACTCGGTAGAGACCTGATGAACTTCTTGAGAATATCTTCATTCTCCAGCTTCACCTTTGAGCACTGCAGCTCACCTACAAGATAGGTATATCTGTTATATAAAACAGTTAGAGACTCACCTTCTTTCTAGACGAATTTTTCATATTGCTGCTTCAGGATGTCTCTTCTGTTTTCTTTAACTTCTTCTGAACCAGCAAACATCTTCTCAAGAGCCTCCCATAGCTCTTTTGCAGTTTTATAACCTCTAAAGTTATGAAAAACTTCATTTGGTAAGCACATTTGGATGGCACCAAAGGCTTTGAAATCTACCTCCATTTTCTTGATGTCTTCATCAGAGTACTTGGAGTATTCTTTGGGAACCAATGTACCTCCGGAATCAGCTGAGGCCAGCATGGGTATGTATGGTCCAATTTTAATGGATTTCCACATCCCATATTCTTGATAGCAGAAGAAGCTTTCCATTATGTTCTTCCACATATCATAGTCTTCTCTAGACACCAGTCTTAGTGGTCTAGAGATGCTTCCAATATCTTCACATCCATTGTTTTGTGCCATTTTGTTTTGATTTGTTATAATGAGAGACTTTAGCAAAGAGATAGTTTAGAATAGAACCGGAGAATGATTAAACAATTGTGAGTTTGTTTAATATGTGAGCCAAAGCTCTGATACCACTTGTAGGATCGGTAAATACAAGATGGTTCTATTCTAGTTGAGATTGGCAGAAACAATCACAACTAAGCAATGTAAACAAGTAAACACAAGAAGTACTGATAAATGTAATTTGTATTAAGCTTCAATGGTTACAAGATTACAGAGAAAACTTTAAGAAAAGCACAAAGATACAATAACTCTAAATACTACTTATATAGTAACTTAGAATCAAGACAGACCCTTGATTCTAAGGATCAGATCTAACACAAACCATTGATCTTGTATTGAGGCTATTCTACATATAATGACAATAAACACTATAAAAGTTAACTTTACTCAAACGTCTTCTTAGGCATCATTGCTTGCATGCTTGGAGAAGAGCGTTGTAGTTCTTTATTGTCTGCACCAGTGACATTCTTTCTGCTTGGAGTGTGTCAGTGGTGCAGCAGAATGTTGTCAGTGGTAATGGTTGCTTTATCGAAGCCAGTCAGCTGCAACGTTTGATCTTCAATGGAAATTTCTATCAGCTGCAAAGTTGGAGATCAGCTGGAAGATGCAACCATCCAAAGCTACTGATGATTTGCCTATCAGCAGCATCAAGTGTTGATTCTTCTGAGAGGCCTATCCGCAGCAACTCTGGTCTTCGGCAGATAAGGCTATCCGCAGCAGATTTGTTCTACAACAGAATAACAAGTATGCGCTGCAGATAAGCTTATCCGCAGCAGTTTGTTGGTCAGCAGCAAACTCTGAGGTTAGCAGCATTTATACTTAGAAAGTTTTGTAGCCATCAGTCTTTATTTCTACAAAATGCATTGGAGGAGTTAATTCTGACAACCCTATCACTGGAGACTATAATGGACGACGTGCAAATCACAGTGACAGAAGGTGAAGTAAAAGTCCCACCTCCATGTAAGTCTTCTGCTCTTAATCTAAATAGTGATGAAGCTTATATTGATTCCATGAAAAATCACAATGTTCCATTCGATTCTTTACACCTATCTTGTGAGGGTAATTTTTCACAGGAATCGCAGATAGAACCGAGGACAAAAATGGACTGCAGGGTGTTAAGCAACTTCGGCCGAGTGTTTATGAATTTTCTTGGGATGATAGTGATGATGATACAATGTAGGAGTCACAGGAAACTCCAGAGCCGGAGACGATAATGGACATCAAAGTCCCACCTCCGGTTCAGCAAGACATCGAGCCAAAATTTTGGTGTCTCACACCATGGAATATTGATGATGGCTTTTAGAGTGACGAGGAAGATGTGATTGAAGAATAAGAGCTGATAGAGATCCCTAAAACCCCGACTGACGATGAGTGCTTTAAAGAGGAATTAGCCGGGTTGTTCGAGACAGAGGATGATAGTGAGGACGAGTTCTTGGTTGAGATAATAGAAGAGGAGCAGGTCCCATCCTGGGAGGATGAGTTCGGTGATGAGTTGGTAGACCTGCCGACTCCTAGTGAAAGAAGTTTCGACCCACTTGGCGATCTGAAACTCCTTGAAGATCTATTATATCAAGGGCCAAGTGTGGGGATAGAAGAGGAGGTGCACGTGATAGAGCTGGTGTCGGACCCACCACATTGCACCCAAGAAAGAGAGAAGCAAGAGCACGTGGAGGTAGTAAATGGTGGTTCGCCACCCAAATCAGCACGACCACGGGACAGGCACAGAGACGCATGGACAGGCATGTGTTGAGGGTCCGGGGATGGTCACATAAGGATCGGAGGATGCAGTATACTGGAGATGACCATTCTCATCATTACATGCCACGTATCAGGTTTGGTCCAGGTAAGTTCAAGTATTGGTGGACCGACCCGTTTAGATTTTTTAAAACCGATTTAAGGTTTACCACCGAAGTGTGTCAAATCAGTGGTAGACCAATCACACTAAACGGGCCAGACGGGGGCAGCATAAAGGAAAAGCCTCCTGATTAGGTTTGGTGCTCGGGTTAGAACCCGAGTGTATAGTTTGTATAAGTTTTGGTTTATTTTGAGTCTATTTGATACTGTTTGGGTTTGCTGTGAGATTTATTGTTGTAGGTATAGATCACACCGTCCGTACTCAATCTCCATTCGGGCGGGGTCGATTCAAATCTTATATTCATGTAAACGAAACCCAGCACAGCGTTTGTGCAAGCCGCGAATGAAATGCTATACGGTTGCACCAGTGGAAGAACGAAGATGCACATAATCATGCTATCATTACCAGCTAAGTCGTTTCCACTTTACTATTTTTATTTTTTTATTTTTTAAGTCGTTATTTTATTTTTCGTTGTTTCTTGGTACACATTGAGGACAATGTGTCGTTCAAGTATGGGGATGGGAAACGTCTTGAGTTTAGTTTAGTTTAGTTGTTTTTCTTTTATAAAAAGTCTAAAATACAAAAAAAAATTAAAAAATTTTCAAAAAAATGTCCTTTGAATTAAAGTTTTTGCAAGCAAAATGGAAGATGATAGGTATAACTGGATCTACTTTTGTGTGTTTAAATGAAAATAAATGACAGAAAACGCGTATAATCTGTGATGTTTTGGTAGGCCCAACCGATTTGATTGCTTAAATATTATGTGCGTGTTGATTAGGATAATTAATTGAACTTAAATCATGAAATCTTGTGGGTTATCATCTTAAGGTGTCGGTAATACTGAAACTGTCCACATAGGGTGATAGGTACCATGTTAAGCTAGAATTTAGAGTTTTTTTGAAATTTTCTTGGCACACCACTCTCTTTTTATGAAAATAAATCTGAGTTTGGTGGCGCCCACATCCATATAATTCCATATTCATGAGTAATTGATTAGAAGTATGAGTTTTGTTTATGTGTTACCCTCCGGGATGGCCACTTGGAGAAAACGCCTCTAAGTGATTCTTATGTGCTTTATTGATAGAACTATAGTCTATGTGCTACCCTCCGAGATAAAGACTTGGTTAAAACGCCTCTAGATGAAAGTTCATTTGCTTGAATTAATGCTCATTATCATACCATTCATACATGATTTCATCTAATTTCTAAAACCTGTAAATCTTAGTTTAACGTGGTGGGAGAAATCTATACGGTTTAACCCGTGCCTAAACATGACCGTGAGACGGGATTAGGTGGAACTGTAGCTCTTAAGTGTGGGACCAATAGATTGATTGATATGCTTGGTAATAAGGAATTTAGAACACAAACGGGGGCTTGATTGTTGTTGTTGGGTTTACTCGGATCAAAATATCATTTGTTACATTTTAACGCGTGATTATATCTGTGCTAATGAAATTTATAAAATTGTTAAAGCTTGTGTTCCAGTTGTGATTCCATTGTAGAGATCTTTTTCAAGGACGAAAAAGAGTTAAGTGTGGGGATGTTTGACGTGTTGCAAAGCACACATGCATTTCTGTCCTATTTCGTGTCTTTTTTGTATCGTTTCAGAGTCATATTGTGTCGTTTATAGTTAGTATTGATTTGTGTCATGGTTTGTAGGTAATCGGGTGAGTTTGGATCTTAAGCGATCAAGTATGGTGAAGGCACGAGCGAACGAGGCGAAACGTGAAAAGGATGAAACTTTCTGTCAACGAGGGTGCCTCGTGGTACGCGAGCCAGTAGGGCCTTCCCCCTCACGGTACGCGAGGGGTGGGTTTTCAGTCGCGGCTATTTTGTCTCTTGCGGTACGCGAGAGATTGGACCCATATGCCTCGCGGTACGCGGGAGACCCCAATTACACAGATTTTTAGGTATTTTCATGGTATAAAAGCTTAAGTCCGTTTCTAGGGTTAAAAATTCGATTCCAGACGCAAAGGTTGGAGCTTTTTGGTGATTCTAAGTGGGAGAAAGCTTCTAGGATCAATTGGAAGGGGTGGTTGAAGTTGAAGATCATAGATCGGGTCGTTATCGTCTTCCGGTTTACGCTATCTTTTCCAGAATTGATTCCATGATTTATGAGTTTAATTCTTCTGTTTTGATGCTTTTGAACATGATGATTGGCTAGACTTTCATAGCTACCTAGGTTTTGATGATTATGTTTTGTTAATTGGTTTGATTTCGGATTTCAGTTTCTTTTTGAGGGATTAACAACAAAGTAAAGAACTTGGTTTTGTTTGATTAGATGTATATGCGTATTTGATCTTGATTTATGATCTATTGAATGTTCCATATGCTGCTTTGTGAATGTCTTTCATGTATGGTCGCATATTAGGTCTCTAGCTGTGTGCATGTGATTGGTTTATGGTTTACTATCTTGTATCCATAGAAAGATCGATTGAGAGTCTATTAGGATTGAGTATTCTGCCTGCTTCAATAGCTGAGAGGTGAGAAGTTTTCGGGTAATCTGTGGTGTTAGGGTTTTTAGGTTAACTGCTCTGAAAGGAGGGTTTCCTAGGTTTTCTTAGCTTCATTGTTATTCCGTGTCTAGTCAAGTGAATTCAAGTTACTCCTTGCACTGAAAGGTGTATTGAGATAGTGAGACTGAGAGGTAATCTGTCTAGCGAGTACTTTAGTGTTGTTGGAGATAGCTGAGAGGTGATCCAACTAACTGGTGAGTTTCACACGTCCCTTAGGTTTCCTTTTAGGCCACGCCCGAAGAATGATCTGGGATCCACTAGGTTGTTTAAGTGTGTCATATTCTTAGAGCCCGGTTCCATCATAGTTTCCGTATCCGAGAGATTTCCAAGGTACATGCATAGGATTCAAGGTCTAGGTAGTGCTTTCCCCATTTGTGAGTTGTCTAAAGTTTCTTGATTTCTTTTTGGTGTCGTTAGTTAGACCCCCTAATATAATTCAGTTTAGTTAGTTGAGTCAGAGACTAGATAGAGTTGTCGCTAGTGTCTCGAGGGTTCGATATCCAGACTTCATTTGACTTTGCTACATTGGTCGGTACACTTGCCGGTTGTGTGGTCTAGTATTAGGTTGAGTCTAGATTTATAAATTTAAAGCTAGAGTGTCTAGGTTAGGTTTTATAGTTAGTTTTTATAGACCGTCCAGCACACATCACAAGCTCATAATCATTTTCGTGGGACACTATTTTTATGAGATTATTTCCACAACGTGACTGTTTATTTCCTCATCTAGATGAATAGCGGATTACTTCCGAATCATTTCAATACACATCAAGAAATATATAGACGTCTAATGTTATCCTATCAAATTTGGCCGACTCAGTGTGAGTAGTAGACCATTTTTTTTATATGGACTTCTTGTTTCCATCTCTGACCGTTAACCAAATTCAATTTATGGTGGTAGTCAATTCAATGTACAAATATTGATCTGGCACCTAGTCTTTTAACTAATCTACTTGATTAGATCATTCTGGATTTTTAGTCACTTTCTCTATCTAGATCTTGGGGTGACTTTATTATCATATAACCCATTGCTAATTTTCGACAATAGGTATATGAACCTTTAGTTGAAAATAACCAAACATGGTTACATTATATCAAGACTAACACACGAGTTAGTACCGAACTCCAAAGCTTTGTGGTGAGGTTACATAGCACTGGGTCATCACTGATATCTATTTTATGATGATGACTCATTTCCTATAACACTTGATAGGATTGAGTAAATTTGACTCCTACCAAATTTATCTCGATAGAATCCTAGTATATTCTCCTTTGTTTGTTAATCCTCGGTTTCACGACTTAAGTTTGGTACAATCATACTGGTACTCATTGTATAATTGTTTTGTAAAGCTTTAAGCTTGAATTTCTCGTTATTAATTCATTCTCTAAAGACTAATCATCACACTTCAATTCTAGTACAAGAAGTGTGAATCTCGTCCTTTTGTTATATTGATTTTCAAAATTCCCTTGTATCTACTTTTACGGTTATGTTCTATACACACCAACCATTTTGGGTCGCCTTATGACACAACAATGTACTGAACTTTTTGAGTGATTACTATTACTAACAATAAGTAGATACAACAACCTGAGATTCCATAAAGGGACGTGGGAACAAATTTCAATAGATTTCGTTACTAGGCCTGCCTAGAACATTGGACGGCTATGATTCATTTTGGGACATTATTAACCAATTAATGAACTCTTCGCGTTTCCTACTTATTCAAGAGGACTTCTAGATAGTAAAGCTAGCATGACTGTATAGTAGTGAAATTGTAGCAAGGCGTGGAATGCATGTTTCCTTTATCTCCGATAGGGATAGTCGCTTTACAACCCATTCCTAGCAGACACTAAAGAAAGCTTTGAGAACGCGCGTAGATATGAGCACCATTTACTATCCTCAGAATGATGGTCTAAGTGATCAAACTATTCATACCTTGGAGGATATTCTTAAGGCTTGTGTGATAGAATTTGGTGGTAATTTGGATACTCTTTTACCGTTGGTCCGATTTCCTTACACTAACAGTTATCACACTAGCATTAAATGAGCGCCATTGGAAGCTCTGTTTTGACACAAATGTTGATCACCATTTTGTTATGTGTTGAGGTTGGTAATAATCATTTGATTGGTCTTGTTGTGTACAAACTGAAACTACCTCAGGAGCTTAATGGTATATACGATGCTTATCGTATATCAAGTCTCAAAAAGGGTTTAGCCAATGGATCCGTAATACCACCTAAGGAAGTTCATATTGATGACAACTTTCATTTTAATGAGGTGTTATATCTTTGTATTCTAAATGCATGGTATGATCATCCTTCATAACTGATAGTATTGGTTATCAATGTGACACATTTTATTCCCAATGAGTCTAAGATCTCAATTTGTCAAATCTCCCTACTGTATCTAAGAAACTATATTTCTCTTGATGATCGTACATGAATCAAGTTACGAAAAAGAACTTGTCAACTATTATACCAGTTGAATTTCGGGACGAAATTCTGTTAAATGGGGGAGAATGTGACAACCGCGACTTTTACGGTCAACATCTGTGTTCGACGAGTTCGTATAATAATAATAATAGTATTATTATGTTCAAATATACTTTTAAACGAAAGGAACTCGTTGGAGAACGATAAATAATATCAAGATTTATTTGGGTGTCATAATGTCAAAATTTTGATCAAGTCCGGGTGTATACGCGTAACACCCTAGTCGAGCGGTTTCTTAAAATTTCAATTTAAATTCGAAAGCATATATATTTATGAGACGCAAGGACTCGAGGGAAAATAATAAATTATAAAGAGTTATTTTTGGATAAAATAACATCGTTATTTTTATCGGGTTCGTTTAAGCGAAAAACTAACAAGCGATCGGAGACCACAAGGGCTATAAATACCCCATCTTCACCACTTTCTTATTTTGCAAAATTTCATAAGTCATTGGTTGGGATTTGAACTCAAAAATATATAGTATTGAGATATTTGATATTTTGAGTGGTTATTATGTTATAAACCCAACCCAGTTCACGTGGAACAAATAATGGAACTAATATATTTATTTTTATACAACAATTGTTTTGATGGATTTTTCTAAAATATGATCTAACACCCAAATTTATTTTTAAATAGTAGTATTTATAAAAAAGTGAGATCTGGAAGTTTTGGTAACTAAACTCTTTATAGATTATTTATTAAAATTCCTACAAGTTTAATACATGAAAATTGGAAAAAATACCTTCGAGTATTGAAAAAATCTGCAATTTGGTCAGTAATTAGTATATGATAAAACATGATTTCTGTCCAAAATTCGTGAAAATTGGAGTTGTCGAAGTAGGTGTTTGAATTTGGTCAGTAATTAAGTTTTAACGATTAATTTGGGATCATATACTTCTGGACAACATTAGGAGTTGAAACTTTTAATAGAATCTTATATGGATCTAAACGTAATTTGGTAAAAATTTGGTGAAGTTTGGATAAGTCTAACTATTTTTCCCATAATTTGTTAAATTTTAACAATATTATATTCATAGTAAACAATCTGGACATTGAAAAATTATGAAAATTAGTCAGAATTTCTTATTTATATATATTATCAATTGGTGAAAGTTTCAAGCAATAAATTTATGTCTAGGTATGGTTTTGGAATTTTGGTCCACTAAAACGTTATAAAAAGTTACTATTTTTGAAAATTTTTGTATAAAATTGTTTTTATAAAACATTTTAAAGGATTTTGGATAGAAGTATGATCACATTAAAAAAATAAATTTGGACTTTTAAATTGGGTGCTAATATCACACTAAAACCCTAATTTCGGACGGATCGGATTTTCAAACCGTAAACCAAACTTTACGCGCGTACCGCGTTTTTGATCAAACGAAACCGTGACTTGAGATTTTATTATATATGACTTTAAGGTCACGAATTTATATAAAAGCCGGTTTTACAATTTCTAACAGTTCGTACGTGTATGCACAGGTTTTGGGTATGCAACCGATTACATACCCACGTTTTGTTTTGTTGACTTGGTCACAACCTTTAGGAGTCCTAAATGCATTATTTGTGTCTACTTGACTAGTAGGACCCTGTTAGGACTCGGATTTTATCGGTTTTTGTCGACTGTGTCGTATCACTCGCCCGCATTGTCCAGGTGAGTTTCGCGGTCCCACTTTACTTGTTGTTTACTGTTTTTGGGGGAAAGCTGTTTCTTTATTTATTTTTAGTCACATGTTATATGATACATTGATACATGAGTTATTTTTTAATGCCTTAAAGTCCCTAATTTTGGGCAATCAATTAGCTAAGCGTAGCCGTTGGGAATTTTGGGTAATACTACTTTGGTTGACACCCCCGCTCATGGTTTGGTCACGCCAACTAGACTTGTAGGGTCACTTGGGCGCAAAGTTAACTAATTTTTAGGCGGTTGTTTGCATTAGACTTCCGTTCGAGGTACTTTATTTTTATTTTGTTGAGGATTTGATTGCGGCTCATGGTAATTTGTTGTCTAATACATGTGTACTCAATCAATGGATTTTTGCACTTTGGATTTTTATCAGAAACTTTTATAGAGTCACAAAACCTGCGAACTCACCAACTATTTATATAGTTGACCCGTTTTCGAAACATGCTTTCAGGTAAACAAAATTGAAGAAGAGATTTTTATGGGGGCTGGCTTTTAGATTAGAACTATTGTTTTTAGTTTTGATTAAGCACTTTGGTTGTAGTCAGGCATTTAGACTTTTTTATTGTTTTGGAGATTTTTCTTGTATTTGTACCTTTGTTAGAAACATTTAGTATGGTTCAATGTAATGCACAATTTTCCTTTTAGTTTCTCTTGTACTTGTGTTCAATGCGATATACCGGTTACATCCCGTACTTCCGCCTTGGTGGGGTATGACAGCCAACTATGGGAAATTTACGTCTTCCTTCGCATAAGTCTTATCATGAACATCCTGACGGTCCACTTTTGAAGTTACTGCTAGGAGGACTGTGTCGCCAGTAAAGAAGGGAAAACTGGCCGATAGAGATGACGATGATGCGGCAACCAGGAAAGGAGACCAGGTTTAGGCCCGAGAAGATGTGGCTGAATTGAGGAGAAGGGTGGAAGAAAGAGAGAAGAATGCCAAATAAGCAATAAATATGGCCGAGGAGGCTACTGCGAGAGCGGCGGAAGCGAAAGTCAGAGAGGTTGAGGCCTCACAGCGTGTAGATGCACTTGAGGAGCGCCTCGAGGCCTCTCTAGCCCTTGCGGTTATGTGTGTTCTGCTCACTGCCACTGTTGCTTGCCTCGGTGTTCTCCCTTGTCACAACCGCTAGTCCTTGTCCTTGATGATGTTGTTTTTGGAGTTCATGTCTTTTTGTTTTGTTATATATTGGAGAAACTTTCTAAGGTTTGGTCGTATGCCACACCCATTTTTGTAATCATTTGGTTTAATGATGTATTCAAGTTTGAACTCTAATTTTTAACAATGATGACATGAAGTGGTTGATTTTGGTTTATTATGGTGTTTGTTAAATTCTTTTCTTACATACATGAATGACATGGATATTGCGTGATATATGTATTGTCTCACTTGTTGTATTGTTGTGTTGGAAAAAGGAATATGCCAATGCGGAGAGAAAACCAAAATGCTAACCCACTCCCCACTACAGCTAAGGAATTGGCCTAGTTGATTTTGCAACACGTCAACACTGCCCTCGCTAATCGAACGGCCAACCAGAACATGAATCAGGGGAACCATATTGAAGGGTTCTCTTTCAAGACCTTTCAAGCATGTCAGCCCCAACTCTTTTCTGGAACTGAAGGACCAGTGGGCATTGTCCGCTGGATTGAGAAAATAGAGTCTATGATGGTCATAAGTAACTGTACTGCAGCTCAACTCGTGAAGTATGCAACAAGTTCATTTCAAGATGAACCTCTAACCTGGTGGAATACTCAGATTCAGGGTCTCGGTGAGGCTAATGCCTACGTTCTCACTTGGGATCAATTGAAGGAAATGTTGCTACGTGAGTATTGTCCATGCAACAAAATTCAGAAATTAGAAGCAGGATTCTGGAATTTGACCATGGTAGATGCTGAAGTAAGGGAATACACGACCAAGTTTCATCAGTTGGCACGACTTGTACCCCATCTCATAACACCGGAGTACAAAAGAATTGAGCGTTATATCTGGGGCTTGGCACCTCATATTCGTAGTATGGTGACGTCAACAAACCCTATGACTATTCAGAGTGCTGTGAAATTAGCACACTCCCTGACTGATGATGCTGTTCATATGGGGACATTGAAGAAGAGTGGTTCAGGGAAGAAGTCGGTTGAAGTTGTTGATGGAATGACTAAGAATGGAATAATGTCAACTGAAGGAAAGCGTAAGTGGTTTAAAGGATCTGGGAGTCATGCTAGTAACTCTCAGAACAAAAGGAGGAATCAGGGAAGGATGTATGCAACCAACACCACGGAAACAAGAAGGTACCAGGGTCCTAACCCAAAGTGCAACATATGTGGTTATTTTTACACTGGTCAGTGCAACGTCTGTGACCATTGCGGAAAATTTGGACATCAAGCCCAAACCTGTCGTGTGAAAATGGGTGTGAAGAAAGACGAATCAAACCCTGGATGTTATGAATGTGGAATTTTAGGGCATTTCAAGAAGGATTGCGCCAAACTGAAGAACTAGGGAACTCGTGGTAGAGCATTCGTGATGGAGGCCAAGAAAGCATGAAAGGATCAATCGGTTGTTACCGGTACGTTTCTCGTTAATGACTGTTATGCTTACGTTTTATTTGATACCGGAGCCGATAAAAGCTTTGTTTCCAAAAACTTTGAACGTTTTCTTAGCTTAAAATCAAGTAAATTAGATGTTAAGTTTTATATAGAGTTGGCTAACGGAAAGTTAATAGAATCCGACGAAGTTTTTCGTGAGTGTACCATGCATTTGGGAGATCGTACGTATAATATTGACCTTTTACCAGTAGAACTTGGAAGTTTTGATGTCATTATTGGCATAGATTGATTATCAAAGAATCATGTAGAGATTGTGTGTGATAGGAAGATAGTTCGTCTTCTACCACCAACTGGCGAACCGCTGGAAATTCAAGGTGATGAGTGTGCCCCTTTGAGAATTGTTAATATGATGAAAGCACAGAAGTATTTGCAAAAAGGATACCCAACATACTTAGCCCACGTGGTTGACACTAGGGTTGAGAAGCAAAAGCTTGAAGAGATCCCGTAGTTCGTGATTATCTGGAGGTAATTCTTGAAGAGTTACATAGATTGTCGCCGCAACGGCAAGTCGAGTTCAGGATTGACCTAGTGTCTGGAGCAGCGCCGATTGCTCGATCTCCTTATCGTTTGGCACCATCTGAAATGCAAGAGCTTTCCAAGCAATTGCAAGAATTGTTAGATAAAGGTTTTATAAGACCGAGTTTCTCGCCCTGGGGAGCGGCGGTTTTATTCGTGAAAAAGAAAGATGGTTCTATGAGGATGTGTATCGATTATCGATAATTGAACAAGCTTACCATCAAGAATCGGTATCCATTTCCAAGAATTGACGACTTGTTCGATCAACTAAAGGGATCGAATTATTATTCGAATATCGATTTATGCTCAAACTACCATTAATTGAGGATCATTGAAGAAGATATTCCGAAGACTGCGTTCCGAACCCGGTATGGTCATAATGAGTTTTTGGTCTTGCCTTTTGGTTTGACAAACGCTCCTGTGTTATTCATAGATCTCATGAATAGAGTGTGCAGACCATACTTGGACGAGTTCGTGATAGTGTTTATCGACGATATACTCATCTATTCACCGACCAAGGAAGAGCATGAGCATCATCTGAGACTGATTTTGGAGATGTTGAGGAATGAGAAGCTATATGCTAAACTTTCCAAATGAGAGTTCTGGATCCGAGAAGTTTACTTTCTTGGACACGTTATCAATGAGAAGGGTATACACGTCGACCCAGTAAAGATTGAGGCAATTAAGAAATGGGAAGCGCCAGAGAGTCCAACCGAGGTACAACAATTCCTAGGTTTGGCGGGCTATTATCGGAGGTTTATTGAGAATTTTTCCAAGGTAGCGCAATCCCTAACGCTATTAACCCAGAAAGACAAGGAGTATATCTGGGGAGAAAAGCAAGAGGCGGCGTTTCAGTTGTTGAAAAAGAAGCTGTGTAGTGCCCCTATCCTGTCTCTTCCTGAGGGGACAGATGGATTCGTGGTGTACTGTGACGCCTCTCACCAAGTTCTTGGTTGTGTCCTAATGTAGAATGGAAAGGTCATAGATTATGCGTCTCGTCAACTCAAGGTGCATGAACATAATTTTGTGATGCATGATTTGGAACTGGGTGCGGTGATTTTTGCACTCAAAATTTGGAGACACTGCCTTTACGGTACTAAGTGCACAATTTTTACAGATCATAAGAGTCTACAACACATTTTCGACTAGAAGGAGCTGAATATGAGGCATAGACATTGGATGGAATTGCTCAATGACTACGATTGGGATATTCGTTATCACCCAGGCAAGGCTAATGTTGTGGCCGATGTCGTGAGTAGGAAAGAGCGAGTCACGCCCTTACGCGTGTGCGCGCTAGGATTGACCATTCACACAAACCTCATAGCTCAGATTCATGATTCCGAATGAGAAGCTCTAAAGAAAGAGAATTTAAAGGATGAGAATCTTTGTGGTGTGGTTAGAGAACTTATACCCAAGTATGACGATGCCTTGTACTTCATGGATAGAATATGGGTGCCTTTGGCCGGTAATTTACGAGAAATGGTTTTGGATGAGGTCCATAAATCAAGATATTCGATTCACCCAGGATCGATGAAAAAGTATAAGGATCTTAAGGAACACTACTGGTGGCTGAACATGAAGGTTGATATTGCTTCATACGTTGGTAAATGTTTGACTTGCGTGAAGGTCAAGACCGAGTACCAAAAGCCATCTGGACTTCTGCAGCAACCGGAGATTCCGCAGTGGAAATGGGACTGTATTTGTAACATCCCAAAATAATAATTTAGTAAATAATAACGCGAATGAGGCTTATTCGTCATAAAACAAGAAAAACGGATGGGCTTGGGCTCGGCTCAACGGGCCGATGAAAGCCCAGGTATATAAGGGGCAAGGCAGCCCACTTCACCATTTCATCTTCATTTCATCATTCTAGAGAGAGAAAGGAGAGCTCGGGTCTAGAGAGAGAAAGTCAACGGATCGACACGAGATTGAAAGAGCACGTTACCGCTGAGCTTATGAGTAAAACCTCCGAATCAGAAGTCCAATTGTAACATCTCGGAATTTAGTATTCATATTTCAATTCAATGTAATGCAATTTCAAATTCAATGCTCGTGCACTGCCTTATTATTTTACTTACCGTAAACTAAATGCAATGATTCAATACAAATTTTACAAGTTTTGCTCGATTATATACACTTAAACGCTATACAAGTAACTATTTATTTCAAACTAATCAAACCTGAAAAGTCAAGGACTAAAGTTGAAAATTTATCAAGAAACCCTAATTAACACGGTCGTGCTTCGTCCTGGCACGGTCGCGCCAAGTGCCACAGCACGATCGCGCGACTGGTTCTGGAACGATCGCGCCCGGTGCCTAAGCACGGTCGCGCCTTTATTAGGCACGGTCGTGCCTGCGTAACTGTCAAAACGTAAATGTGATTTCAAAACGCTCGATCGTTCGAATTCAAACCCGGTTACGTTTCATTTTCATTGTCAAGGAAAATAACTCAGTTGATTACGATTATTATTATCAAAACTCTCTTCCTCTCAAGAAAAACCGTCGATCTTTTCCCTCAAGACTCAAATCCTAAAATTCGATCAAGTTCCTCTCAAGCAATCAAGAAATTCTATTCAGCAATCTCCCCTGTTATTATTGGACTCTCTGGACTAGACGGAATCGCAGTAGAAGTCGCCGGAAACCGCTACCACCGACGCCAGAACTCCCTCCTACCGATCGCTATCAATTCCTTACTTTTTGAGGTAATTGAATCATCCCTCCTTTTCGTTTCGGTCCATATATCAAAAGCCCCTATCAATCTGGGCTTTCATTACAGAAATCGTCCGAATCAGAATGATTATTTTGATAAGAAAATATTTAATCGAATCCATACTTAAACACGATTTACATGCAATTAAATTATATGAAGAGACTCGTAATAACTCAGTAATCAAAAGCCCTATCAAACCCATCGCTATAAATACAAGATTTGTTCAATTCTTGTCTGATTTGGAAGAGACACGGTCGCGCTAATCATCTAGCGCGGCTGTGCCTCATGAAACGCGGTCGTGCCTACTAGCAGCGCGGTCGTGTCCTCCTGTCCAGACCTAGTCATGCCCTTTGGGCTAGTCTCTGTTGTGTCTAAGAATCATAGACACGACCGTGCCGGGCCAAGGCACGGTCGTGCCTGTTGACTGGTCTAGTTTGTGCCTTCTGTTGATCAACCCGGTCGTGCCCCGACTAGCGCGGTCGCGCCCGTGGCTTGAGCACGATCGTGCCCTTCCAAGGCACGGTCGTGTGTGACTCAGAAATTGTAACAGAATTATAATTTTATATTTTTTGATCAATAAATGTTTCAAATTTTATAAAAATATGTTTTCTGTATTTGAAGAGATAAATAGTATTTATTTAAAAGTTTATTTAAAAAGTTTATAAAAATTAAATTTATATTTATCTTACACTTAAATGATGTTTTTAAATGATTAAGTTACAAGTTTATAAATAAATAAGATAATAATTATTTATTAATATTTAAACAAAAAAATCATTTATTTATTTATACTTAATTACAATCAATATTTACATTATTTCATAAACTATAATCATTTACTTATTTATTAATTTACATTTAACACATGCATTATTTTCATAATCAACAATTTTATAAGAATTCTATTTTATTATTTAAATTTCAAACTTTAATCAAATAATCAAAAAATGATTACTACAACTTTATATATTTCATTTAATACTTTTTATACACAAATTCAACCTTCAATGTTAGACTTAAACTTTGTACACCAATTTGATTCAATATACATTACTATCTAGGTTAACCCGTGCATATCACCAAACCAAACCAAACCAAACCAAACGTACCCAGTATAATCCCACACATAGCTAACGCTATTAGTAGGTCTGGGGAGGGTGTGATGAGGGCAAACCTTACCCCTATCCCAAGGGATAGAGAGGTTGCTCCCGTTTAGACCCCCGGCTCCATGGGAAAGAAAAAGATAAAAATATAAATAAAATTAATGAGTAATAAAGTAAAATAAATCTAACAGTAATCTAACAATTAGCTGTGTATGACTAGAGTATATTAGTCACAAGAAACACAACACACCTACAAGAAACAAGACATACGCAAAATCTTTGCTAAACAACTCTACTCTCCCACACAACGGGTCACTCATCCTAAAACCCTAATACGACGTCTCCATGAAATCCTATCATTGATCATGTCCTCTGAGAGGTGTAAATCTAGCAAATCAAGCCTAATCCTCTCATCCCACGTTAATTTCGGTCTCCCCCTGCTCCTTTTCCCCTCTACAACGAGAGTTTCCACCGTTCTCACTGGATCTGTGCTCTGTCTCCTCTTGACATGTCCAAACCATCTCAATCTTCCTTCTCTTATCTTATCTGAGATACATGTGACTCCCAATCTCTTCCGAACAACTTCATTTCTTATTCGGTCCTTTCTTGTGTGTCCACACATCCACCTCAACATCCTCATCTCAGCTACATCCATTTTTCGAGCTTGTGTCTTCTTGATGGCCCAACAATCGGTTCCATATAGCATCGCTGGGCGAATTGCTACCCTATAAAATTTACCCTTTAACCCTATTGGGAACCTCTTGTCGCACAAAACACCTGAGGCCGCTCTCCATTTGCACCAACCAGCCTGCACCCGATGGACTACATCATTGTCGATGTCCCCGTTACTCTGGATGACAGATCCTAGATACTTGAACTTCAGTGTCTTAGGGACAACCCCACCTTCAATAGAAATCTGGGTCTCCTAGTCGACGTTTGCACCGCTAAAGTTGCAGTGAAGGTACTCGTTTTAGATCGGCTTATCTTCAAACCTTTGTGCTCTAAGACTGTTCTCCATTCCTCTAGTCTGTTGTTCAATGTCTCTTTACTTTCTGCAATCAACACGATATCATCAGCAAAAAGCATGCACCATGGAATTACATCTTGAATCGACTTTGACAACTCATCCAAAACTACTGCAAAGAGAAAGGGGCTTAGTGCCGACCCCTGGTGAACTCCCACTTCCATCGAAAAAAAGTCTGTATCCCCCACGGGTGCTCGGACGCATGTCTTAGCCTCATGATACATATCCCTAATTGCCTCAATATATTTACTAGGGATCCCTCTTCCCTCCAGACTTTCCCAGATCAATCTTCTAGGCACACTATCGTACGCCTTTTCAAGATCGATGAACACCATATGTAAATCATGTTTCTTCTCTCTGTAATTTTCCATTAATCTTCTTAAAATGTGTATCGCCTCCGTAGTGGACCGGCCTGGCATGAACCCAAATTGGTTTGCTGTAACCTGGGTTTGTCGTCTAATCCTTCTATCTATAACTCTTTCTCATAATTTCATTGTATGACATAGGAGCTTAATCCCCCTGTAGTTAGCACAACATTGAGCATCTCCTTTGTTTTTATATAGGGGTACTAAGACACTACGCCTCCACTGATCTGGCATCTTCCCGGTTTTGAAGATATTGTTGAACAGTCTTGTCAACCACTGAACGCCTTCCTCTCCCATACACTTCCACGCTTCAATGGGTATGTTGTCTGGACTGACTGCCTTAGCTCTTCCCATCTTCTTAAGAGCACTCCTCACTTCTTCCTGTGTGATATTTCGACAATAACAATTATTTCGTTGACTAGATTGAGTAGTGGGATTCTCCGTTATGGCTAGACTTGGTCTACAACTGTTGAAAAGGGTGTAGAAATAGTTTTGCCATCTCAGCTTGATGTCTCGTCCCTTTACCAAAACTCTTCCATCATCTTCCTTGATAAACTTCACGATCCCAAGATCTTGTCTCCTACGCTCCCTATTTTTGGCAATCTTAAACATATGATGCTCCCCTTCCTTGGTGTCTAGTTTTCTATACATCGTTTCATAGGCAAAATTCTTTGCGTCACTCACTGCCTTTTTAGCTTCTCTCTTTGCCTGTCTATAGTTCTCCCGTAGTGTCATTATCTCCTCTCCGTGCATATCAAGAACCCTTATTTTATCTATACTCTTTGTTAGCTACATCTCCATACCATGTGAGTATTCACAACCCCTTTTTACTCTTTTACACTTTTGGGGTGGAACATGAACTCTATACACATTACACATTTACATTTACGCAAACAACACAAGTGCAAAATCCTATTTACATACATGTGTGCAAAATTTGAGCTTTGTGCCCGAGTGCTAGTTGTGCTAACCTTTGTATGCGATTATGTGCAATCATTAACTATACAAGCCGACGGTTTTCAATGATAGATCTATTGAGTCTGACAAACCCACCCATGGTGCGTGGGGATTGAAACCGACAACACAATTTTTTTTGCATGCTAGTTACAAGGTTTGGTTGTACATGGTTACACAATAGCTGCTCCCCATAAATACCTTATTTTATCATGTTTTGTAAAGGATTTGTTTTCAACTATATGCTATCTATTTACAACTGTGTTATACTCACCAACTTTTTAGTTGACTTTATTTTATTCATGTTTCAGGCCCTACTATGTGAGAATGATTCAAGACGTGCTTAATATAGGATTTGGACTTAGCAATTTAAATCAAAATTTTATGAGTTGTTTTATGTTTCTTGTTTGAATTTGGTTTGTACTTGGATTATTTGTAATGGAAATTTAACTTTAATATATTTCAATTTAGTCAACCATGTGCTATGAACAGTCTTACATGTCCCGCCCCGATGATTCCGCCATCGGTCGGGGTGTGACAGATTGGTATCAGAGCCTTGGTTATAGGGAATTAGGTTATTAGACACCTTGACCTAGACTATAACTTTAGGACATCCACTTATGCTATATGATTTTGTGCTATGTGTTACATGTTATGTGCTACATGCTCACCATGATTAATTATTATTATATTTGATACCTTACTTGTTAGAAATTCATGACTCATTAGGATCTTCTTGAATAAATAATATCCTTCCCTATGTTCTAAACCTCATAATAATTCTATCTTCTTTCTATCTTTATCTTTTCTAAGAATGTGGAAAATTCTTGAAGCAAAAATCTTTAAAAATTTTATTTCTTCGTTAAGGTTTTTAAACTTGTTAAATTATTTGAGGACACGTGCAATCTGGAAGAGTGGAACCTGTATTTTGGGTTTTCTGTATAGGAAAGCATTTCGCATAAATCCCAATCAACCGAGGGACCCGTATGCTTTCCTGGGAATTCCCGAGATGAGTGTTTACTTATAGGCTAAAGCATGTCTCCTTGAAAATTTTATATAAGTTTAATTAACCTTAATGTGCCATGGTATTCAAGTGATTTTGTCACTTTTGAGTATAATCCAAACTAAGAATATCTATTTTTATTTTTGTTATCTCATTCTATTAAATCCTATCAACTCTCATAAGTTCTTACAATTTTTCTTGTCTTGTGATAAATTTGTAGAATGCCTCCTCGTCGTGCTCCCGCAACCAACGCCAACACCGACATTGCTGCTATTCTTACCCAATTGGTGACACAACTCACCCAAGCCAATGGTGCCACCAATGGCAACAATGGTGGAAATGGAAGCAATAGTGGTAATAATGGTGGAAATGGTGGAAATGGTGGAAATGGTGGTAATAATCCATCTCAATGCACCTTCAAGCACTTCAACTCGTGCAATCCCCTAAAGTTCTATGGTACCGAAGGAGCTACTGGAATCCTTCAATGGTTCGAAAGCATTGAGAATACCTTTCTCAATAGCGACTGTCCCGACAACCTCCGTGTTCGTCATGCTACAAGTGTCCTACAAAAACGGGCACTTACATGGTGGAATGGGGAGAAAAGGAATAGGGGTGTTGATGTAGCTATGGCCTTACCTTGGGATGAGGTCAAAAGGCTTATGACCGAGGAGTTCTGTCCTTGAAATGAAGTGAAAAAGTTAGAAGCTGAATTTTGGGATCTTGCCCAAGATATTGGGGAAAGCTTAGCATATACAACTCGGTTCCACAAGTTGAGTCTTCTAGTGCCCCACATGGTCACTCCTTTGTCCCGTTGTATCGAGAAGTATATTGGTGGGCTACCAAGACAAATCCAAGATACTGTCTTAGGTAGAAATCCTGCTACTCTGGAGGATGCTATTCGTCTATCCGCTACCTTAACTGATAACCATGTGAAAGTGGGAACACTTACTAAGAAGGGTCCTAAGAAAGTTTCTGAAACCGTAACCCCTCCTACTCACAACAAAGAAGCCACAACCGAGCCCTCTCGCAATAATAGAAAGAGGAAGGTTAGAAAATTTGCTGTGATTACTCCTGCTGTTCCCGTCAACCAAGCTGCACCTATGGTTCAAGCGCCGGCTAAAAAGCCATATGTTGGAATCTACCCACTTTGTGCCACCTGCAACTACCATCATCCCCAAAACATCCCATGTCGCCTTTGTACTTATTGTGGGAGATATGGTCATACGGTTAGTGTTTGTAGGACCAAAGCTCTTACGGGCCAAGTCAATCCTCCAAACCGAACCGTACCTCAAGTGGCTAATCAAGGTGCTCCCGCCATTGCTAATGGGCGTGCTTGCTATGAGTGTGGTGACCCGAACCATTTTCGTGATCAATGTCCAAGACTTTCAAATGCTAGACAAGGTGGAGCTCGTGGGCGTGCGTTCAACATAAACGCCAACGAAGCTCAAACCAACAATGACGTGGTCAATGGTACGTTTCTTGTTAATAGTCAATATGCCTCCATTTTATTCGATACCGGAGCCGATAAAAGTTTTGTGTCACTTAATTTTGAACCTTTACTTGCAAAGACTCGGTCCCAATTAGAGAAAACATTTACCGTTGAAGTAGCAAATGGTGACTCCCTTACAATTGAGTCCATTATCTATGATTGCTCTTTAGAACTTAATGATCACACATTCCCAATCAACCTTGTTCCAATGCTACTAGGAAGATTTGATATTATCATAGGTATGGATTGGCTATCAAATCATCATGCCGAAGTCATTTGCTTTGAAAAGTGTATCCAAATTCCGCTACCATCGGGAGAAACCTTAAGAGTTTTGGTGAAAAGCCTTGCAAGGGACTTAAGTTGATGTCGTGTACTACTGCTCAAAAGTACTTACGAACGAAGTACATTGCTTTCTTAGCTCATATTGTTCAAAAGGATGTCAAGGAGAAGAGTATCCAAGACATTCCGATCATTCGGGATTTCCTCGAAGTTTTTCCTAAGGATTTATCCGGTCTTCCACCCGTTCGTCAAGTAGAGTTCCGTATTGATCTTATACCTGGAGCTAACCCCGTTTCTAGAGCACCTTATCGTCTTGCACCTTCCAAAATGCAAGAGCTTGCAAGTCAACTTCAAGAGCTCTCCGACAAAGGTTTCATTCGCCCAAGCCATTCACCGTGGGGTGCACCCGTCTTATTTGTTAAGAAGAAGGATGGATCGTTTCGCATGTGTATTGACTACCGCGAACTCAATAAGCTTACTATCAAGAACCGTTATCCCTTACCTAGAATTGATGATCTCTTTGATCAACTTCAAGGTTCTACTTGCTTCTCGAAGATTGATCTTCGATCCGGTTATCATCAGCTTCGTATTCAAGAAGATGACATTCCTAAGACTGCTTTTCAAACAAGGTATGGTCATTACGAGTTCATGGTTATGCCTTTCGGGTTAACCAATGCACCCGCAGTTTTCATGGATCTCATGAATCGTGTGTGCAAACCGTACCTTGATAAATTCGTGATTGTCTTCATTGACGATATCTTAATCTATTCCAAGACTAAAGCCGATCATGAACAACACCTTAGATTGGTTTTGGAACTCTTGAGAAAAGAACAACTATATGCCAAATTCTCCAAATGCGGAGTTTGGCTAAAAGAAGTTCAATTTCTTGGTCACATCGTCAACGACAAGGGTATTCATGTTGATCCTTCTAAGATTTAAACGGTTAAGAATTGGAATGCCCCGAAGACTCCTACCGAAGTAAGTTCATTTCTTGGTCTTGCGGGTTATTATCGTCGTTTCATCTCAAACTTCTCAAAGATTGTTGTCCCTCTTACCGCTTTGACCCACAAGGGTAAGACTTATGAATGGGGACCGAAACAAGAAGAAGCTTCTCAAACCCTCAAGCAAAAGCTGTGCAATGCTCCCATATTGACTCTCCCCGATGGGAATGATGACTTAGTTGTCTATTGTGATGCTTCTAACCAAGGTCTTGGTTGTGTTCTAATGCAACGAGGCAAAGTAATCGCTTATGCATCAAGGCAACTCAAAGTTCATGAGAAGAATTATACGACGCACGATCTCGAGTTGGGTGCGGTCATATTCGCGTTAAAAATTTGGAGACATTACCTATATGGCACGAAATCTGTGGTGTTCACCGACCACAAAAGTCTTCAACATATTTTCAACCAAAAAGAACTTAATATGAGGCAACGACGTTGGGTCGAACTCCTTAACGACTACGACTGCGAGATTCATTACCATCCCGGCAAAGCGAATGTTGTAGCCGATGCTTTGAATCGAAAGGACCATATTATGCTTCATTGTGCCCGTATTCAAACCGATATTCAAACCCGTATCTTAGAAGCTCAACACGTCTCGGTAACGGAGGGTAACATGTATGAAGAAATGTCGTGTGGTGTTGAACTTCTTCTTGAATCAAAACCCAATGGCTTACTATATTACTTGAACCGTATTTGGGTTCCCGATCGCGATGATCTCCGTACATTTCTCATGAACGAGGCTCACAAGACTCGTTATTCTATTCATCCTGGTGCGGATAAAATGTACCAAGATCTTCTCCAACAATATTGGTGGCCCGGTATGAAAAAGGACATTGCTCTTTATGTTGCCAAATGTTTAACCTGCTCCAAAGTCAAAGCCGAACATCAACGTCCTTCTGTCTTGCTTGAACAACTGGAAATTCCCGTGTGGAAATGGGAGAACTTAGCCATGTATTTTATTACCAAACTCCCTCGCACCTCGAGTGGTTATGATAGTATTTGGGTGATCGTTGATCGACTCACCAAATCTGCTCATTTCTTGCCTATTCGTGAAGACTATCGGGTTGAGAAACTAGCCCGAATTTACATTGATGAAATTGTGAGCCGTCATGGTGTTCCTTTGAACATAATATCTGATCGAGATGCCCGGTTCACTTCTCGATTTTGGCAATCTCTCCAAACTGCTATTGGTACTCGATTGGATTTGAGCACGGCGTACCATCCGCAAACTGATGGTCAAACCGAACGAACAATCCAAACTCTTGAAGACATGCTTAGAGCTTGTGTAATCGATTTTGGTGGTAATTGGGATTCACATTTATCCCTCATTGAATTCTCTTACAATAGTAGCTACCACACAAGTATCAACATGGCTCCATTCGAAGCTCTCTATGGTCGCAAATGCTCCTATCTGTTGGAACGAGATTGGTGAAGCACAAATCACCGGTCCCGGGTTAATTCAAGAAACATCCGACAAGATTATTCAAATCCGTGACAATATTTGAGTAGCGAGGAGTTGGCAAAAGAGTTATGCCGACAAACGGCGAAAACCCTTGGAATTCCAAGTCGGTGATCTTGTTCTTCTTAAGGTGTCTCCATGGAAGGGCGTGATCCGTTTTGGAAAGAAAGGCAAGTTAGCACCTCGTTATGTTGGTCCATTCAAGATCCTTGAAAGGATTGGGAAGGTGGCCTACAAGCTCGAGTTACCTCCATCTCTTGGCAATGTGCATCCTACATTTCATATATCTAATCTGAAGAAGTGTCTCGCTGATGAAAATCTCCATATACTGCTTGACGACGTGCGCATTGATGAAACGATGCACTTCGTTGAGAAGCCGGTGGAAATTATGGAACGTGAAGTCAAACAGCTCAAGCGAAGTCGCATTCCTATTGTCAAAGTTCGTTGGGAATCTAAGCGTGGTCCTGAGTTCACTTGGGAACGAGAAGACCAAATGAAGCTCAAGTACCCTCATCTTTTTATTGATACTGTTGTAACCTCTAGCTAAATTTCGGGACGAAATTCTCTCAACATGGGGAGACTGTAACATCTCGGAATTTAGTATTCATATTTCAATTCAATGTAATGCAATTTCAAATTCAATGCTCCTGCACTGCCTTATTATTTTGCTTACCCTAAACTAAATGCAATGATTCAATACAAATTTACAAGTTTTGCTCGATTATATACACTTAAACGCTATACAAGTAACTATTTATTTCAAACTAATCAAACCTGAAAAGTCAAGGACTAAAGTTGAAAATTTATCAAGAAACCCTAATTAACACGGTCGTGCTTCGTCCTGGCACGGTCGCGCCAAGTGCCTCGGCACGATCGCGCGACTGGTCCTGGAACGATCGCGCCCGGTGCCTAAGCACGGTCGCGCCTCTATTAGACACGGTCACGCCTGCGTAACTGTCAAAACGTAAATGTGATTTCAAAACGCTCGATCGTTCAAATTCAAACCCGGTTACGTTTCATTTTCATTGTCAAGGAAAATAACTCAGTTGATTACGATTATTATTATCAAAACTCTCTTCCTCTCAAGAAAAACCGTCGATCTTTTCCCTCAAGACTCAAATCCTAAAATTCGATCAAGTTCCTCTCAAGCAATCAAGAAATTCTATTCAGCAATCTCCCCTGTTATTATTGGACTCTCTGGACTAAACGGAATCGCAGTAGAAGTCGCCGAAAACCGCTACCGCCGACGCCGGAACTCCCTCCTACCGAACGCTATCAATTCCTTACTGTTTGAGGTAATTGAATCATCCCTCCTTTTCGTTTCGGTCCATATATCAAAAGCCCCCTATCAATCTGGGCTTTCATTACAGAAATCGTCCGAATCAGAATGATTATTTTGATAAGAAAATATTTAATCGAATCCATACTTAAACACGATTTACATGCAATTAAATTATATGAAGAGACTCGTAATAACTCAGTAATCAAAAGCCCTATCAAACCCATCGCTATAAATACAAGATTTGTTCAATTCGTGTCTAATTTGGAAGAGACACGGTCGCGCTAATCATCTAGCGCGGCCGTGCCTCATGAAACGCGGTCGTGCCGACTAGCAGAGCGGTCGTGTCCTCCTGTCCAGACCTAGTCATGCCCGTTGGGCTAGTCTCTGTTGTGTCTAAGAATCATAGACACGACCGTGCCGGGCCAAGGCACGGTCGTGCCTGTTGACTGGTCTAGTTTGTGCCTTCTGTTGATCAACCCGGTCGTGCCCCGACTAGCGCGGTCGCGCCCGTGGCTTGAGCACGATCGTGCCCTTCCAAGGCACGGTCGTGTGTGACTCAGAAATTGTAACAGAATTATAATTTTATATTTTTCGATCAATAAATGTTTCAAATTTTATAAAAATATGTTTTCTGTATTTGAAGAGATAAATAGTATTTATTTAAAAGTTTATTTAAAAAGTTTATAAAAATTAAATTTATATTTATCTTACACTTAAATGATGTTTTTAAATGATTAAGTTACAAGTTTATAAATAAATAAGATAATAATTATTTATTTAATATTTAAACAAAAAAATCATTTATTTATTTATACTTAATTACAATCAATATTTACATTATTTCATAAACTATAATCATTTACTTATTTATTAATTTACATTTAACACATGCATTATTTTCATAATCAACAATTTTATAAGAATTCTATTTTATTAGTTAAATTCCAAACTTTAATCAAATAATCCAAAAATGATTACTACAACTTTATATATTTCATTTAATACTTTTTATACACAAATTCAACCTTCAATGTTAGACTTAAACTTTGTACACCAATTTGATTCAATATACATTACTATCTAGGTTAACCCGTGCGTATCAAGAATCCTTATTTTATCTATACTCTTTGTTAGCTACATCTCCATACCATGTGAGTATTCACAACCCCTTTTTACTCTTTTACACTTTTGGGGTGGAACATGAACTCTATACACATTACACATTTACATTTACGCAAACAACACAAGTGCAAAATCCTATTTACATACATGTGTGCAAAATTTGAGTTTTGTGCCCGAGTGCTAGTTGTGCTAACCTTTGTATGCGATTATGTGCAATCATTAACTATACAAGCCGATGATTTTCAATGATAGATCTATTGAGTCTGACAAACCCACCCATGGTGCGCGGTGATTGAAACCGACAACACAATTTCTTTTGCATGCTAGTTACAAGGTTTGGTTGTACATGGTTACACAATAGCTGCTCCCCATAAATGCCTTATTTTATCATGTTTTGTAAAGGATTTGTTTTCAACTATATTCTATCTATTTACAACTGTGTTATACTCACCAACTTTTTAGTTGACTTTATTTTATTCATGTTTCAGGCCCTACTATGAGCAAGGCCCTGCACACTTACTGAGTGCGTAGGCAGCAGACCAGTAAGTAAAGTCAGTATGTTTAGAATGATTGAACAGTTAGAGTCGGGGTTGGGTCTGATGTGTATTTAAACTACCTAATTCAGATCGTACGTGACGTTGTTGGACCTTTGTTTAGGACAACCAAGACTAGCTTTTCAGGTGAGTTCTATGTGCTCCCTTCTATGTTATGTGCAAACCTTATTAAATGTTTTGGGGCTGAAATGTATACACTAAATGAATAAATGATATGAATGCTAATGTGATCATACGTGATATACTAATATATATTTTATATATATATACGAAAATGAATTATGCACAAAGAATGAATCGTATGATTATATAGAATGAATGAAAGAATAACACAATGTGTAAGAATGAAATCTTGCTTTATATCCATGTATATATTGCATGCCAAGTATAAGAAAAATTATGGACGCTTCGATGATAACGGCTACTTCGATAGACGGACGACCACGTGACTATTTTGTAACCGGGACAAATACGTTCCTTCATCAGCTAGGACGTACGAAAGCCATTAATGGACGGTCGAAGCAAATGGCATATTATGAATAGTAGAACGGTTGCATAAATAATTGTCGCATGAGAAACAGATACTTTCGGGTAGACGGGCGAATTACGGCCTACGACGATAGGACGGTTGTAACTCATGACGGACGGACACAAGTTGCCGGACGGTTGTAAGAATAAAACTACGGACGGACACCAGTTGCCGGACGGTTGTAAGAATGGTGGGCCATGACGATGGACCGTGGCGCTTGTCTTTGTGACATTCGCAAACAAATGACGGGTTGATCACCCTTAAGTGTATGACCCATGATAGTTAAGAAAAGAAAAGGTGAATGCATATATATATATATATATATATATATATATATATATGTAATCCCAAAAGAAAGATGAAAGAAAAGCAAAAGTTTATGAATACGTATTTATATATATGTAATCACAAAAGAAAGATGAAAGAAAAGCAAAAGTTTATGAATACGTATTTATATATATGTAATCACAAAAGAAAGATGAAAGAAAAGCAAAAGTTATGAATGTATATAATTATGTATACTTATAAAGAAAAGAATGATCATACTTAATAGTTTTAAACTAGAACTCACCAGCGTTAGCTGACTTTTAGTATACATTTCAGGTACAGAAAGGAAGGGTCGTGCGAAGGCGTGAATGTTACCCGGCACGAGACTGACATCCCACTTTTTATTTATGTTAAGACAATGTTATGTTTCAATTTTTAAGACTTCCGCTGTTATGACATGTAATTTGAATGATGTTTGCTTCCGCTACTTCTGAATGTTTTAAATTTAAGTTCAGTAATTACGACTATGTTTATGAGTAAATCCAACAAGTGAGGTCACCCGGGAATGGGGCCTTACAAGTTGGTATCAGAGCAATAGTTTGAGAGATTCAGACATCCCTAAATGTCTGGACTTAAACTGATTATGGGACCAACGCTAACGCTAGCACGGTAAGTAAGTACTAGAGTTAATACACTTGGATAAGAATAGATACCTTAACTTAGAACAAATAGATGTCAATGTCACAACCGATTTGAAGAGTTTTGAACCTGAAAAGCAATGTAAATTAGTAATCACAAACCGGTCACTGTAATTAAAAATTTACCTTGCTCGTACTGTTCTAAACTATGATCTGAAGGAATGTCATTGATGTATTCCCTCTATAACTATCAGGAAACTAAGAATTATGGCTGGTGGAGGAAGAACAGGACGCCGAGGCGGTCGCACTAGCCGAGTAGGTAGACCCCCGTTGAATCAAAGACTACAAGAAGAAGAGAGTGTGCACGCAGAACACACCGAGAGTGTGCACGAAACAGAAGTGATTCCAACTAGAGACGACAATCCAAGGCCGATACAGTTAGAACCCGAAGTCAGGGATGCTATTGCCCGTGAAGTTGTGCTCACTCTGAAGAAAGTATTGCCTGATCTACTATCCGAGGCACTAAAGAAAAGTAAAGAGGATGATGAAGGAGGCCATGAAGAGAAAGTGTATGATAGTGATGGGGATGAAGTGAAAATGAGATCAAGCAATCGTGGGTGCACTTACAAAGGATTCAAAGACGGAGAACCACCCAAGTTCGATGGGAGCAAGGATTCAGTGGCAACGCTCGAATGGATTGAGAGGATGAACGTTGTAATTAACATCAGCGAGTGTCGACTGGACCAGGCGGTTAAATATGTTGCTCATTCTTTCACCAACGAAGCACTAGGTTGGTGGAGAAACATTCAGAGAACAAAGTCGCCAAACGCTATCGCTAGAATGACATGGGAAGACCTGAAGATGCTTATAATTCAAAAGTTCTGTCCCCAGAACGAAATTGATCGAGTGGAAAACGAATTCCTAAACTTTAAGGTGGGCAACAAGACGCGCCGCAAGTATACCTCTAGATTCAATGAGCTAGCTCAACTGGTACCCCACCTGGTGGAGACAGAAGAGCGAATGATCAAGTATTATGTAAAGGGCCTACCTCAAAGGGTCCGTGTCCATGTGAAAGCCAACCTACCCTCGACCTTCGAGTCGGTAGTGAATCTGAGCGGAATCGTCTACGACGATTATGCCAATGAGGACCCACCAACAGAGACCCAAAAGAGAAAATGGGAGAACCCGTCTAGAGGGACCGGAAGAGGGAATGTAACAACCAAAATTAAGAAACCAAGGTCAGAAGGGTATGAAACTTGCAAGAAATGTGGAAGGCAACATCTTGGAGAGTGTCGAGTCGGCACCACCACATGTTATAGGTGTGGAAAGGCGGGACACTATTCTCACGACTGTTTGAGAGACACTAAATGCCAAAGTTATGGACAATTTGGACATCTGACCAAGAGTTGCAGAAAAACCAGACAATCTGGTTCGGGAAAAGAAAAGGAACAAGAACAGCCAAAGGCTAGGACACGAGCCTACGCCCTGACTGAGGAGGAAGCAAGGGGAAACCCTGATGTTGTGTCAGGTACGTTCCTAGTTAATAACGAACATGCTGCTATTTTATTTGACTCTGGTGCTAGTAAAATTTTTATATCCAATGTATTTAGCCGTAAACTAGGATGCACTATCAACACCATAGTAAAGGCCTTTAGTGTACAAACTGCCGTTGGTAAAAATTCGGCAGTATTTCAAGTAACAGAGGATTGCATCATAGAAATAGAGGGTCATAAGTTCCCTTCTAGATTATTCCTTCTCACCTTAGGAGGATTCGATATAGTATTGGGTATGGATTGGCTAGCTGCTAACGAAGCTCAAATCATATGTTAACGTAAGAGGATACACCTCAAAGCTCCAAGAGGCAGCCCAATTACGGTTTATGGGGATTGGAATTGCACGATGCCGAACATCATCTCAATGATCAAGGCCGAAAGATACATGAGGCGCGGTTGCGAAGCTTATTTGGCATATGTTATTGATGATAGAATGAAAATGAATGAACTCAAGAATGTACCCGTGGTGTGCAACTTTCTGGAAGTATTCCCTGGGGATCTACCTGGGTTACCACCCGATCGGGAAATAGAATTTCAGATTGACTTATTGCCAGGAGCTGAGCCCGTTGCCAAAGCCCCCTGCCGATTGGCTCCGTCATAAATGAAAGAATTGATGTCTCAACTAGAGGAACTAACAGAAAAGGGATTTATTAGACCGAGCATCTCACCGTGGGGCGCTCCGGTACTATTTGTAAAGAAGAAGGACGGCAGCATGCGCATGTGCATTGACTACAGCGAGTTGAACAAGAGGACAGTAAAGAACAAATACCCACTGCCTAGAAATGACGACCTTTTTTATCAACTGCAAGGTGCAAGTTGGTTCTCAAAGATCGATCTTAGGTCGGGTTACCATCAGTTGAAGGTAAGAGAATAAGACGTACCAAAGACCGCATTTCGCACGCGTTATGGGCATTATGAGTTTCTCGTGATGTCCTTCGGATTGACCAACGCACCAGCAGCGTTTATGGATTTGATGAATAGAGTATGTCGACCCATGTTGGATCTATCAGTGATAGTCTTTATAGACGGCATACTGGTGTACTCGAAAAGCGAGGGTGATCACCACTGTCACCTAAGAGAGGTTTTGGAGGTGCTAAAGCAGGAAAAGTTGTACGCAAAATTCTCCAAATGCGCGTTTTGGCTTAGGGAAGTCCAATTTCTAGGTCATGTAATAAACCCAAACGGCATTATGGTGGATCCTGCAAAGATCGAGACAGTAAAGGAATGGAACGTCCCAAAGACACCAACAGAGATACGAAGTTTTCTGGGATTGGCAGGCTACTATCGAAGGTTCATTCAAGATTTCTCAAGGATAGCATCGCCACTAACTAAACTGACACGGAAGGAAGTAAAATATGAATGGGGTCAAACCCAAAACAACGCGTTTGAAGAACTTAAGGCATGATTAACCCAAGCTCCAGTCTTGACTCTACCTGAGGGAAATGAAGACTTCGTAGTCTACTTTGACGCTTCGGAGCAGGGTTTGGGGTGCGTACTTACGCAACGAGGAAAGGTAATCGCTTACGCCTCGCGGCAACTAAAGATTCACGAGGTTAACTACCCGACACACGACCTAGAGTTAGCAGCAGTAGTTTTCGTGTTGAAAATATGGAGGCACTATCTGTATGGAGTTAGATGCACCATCTACTCAGATCACAAAAGCCTGAAGTACTTTTTCAGGCAAAAGGAATTAAACATGAGGCAAAGGAGGTGGTTAGAGCTACTGAAAGACTATGACTATGAGATATTGTATCATCCAGGCAAGGCAAACATGGTGGCTGACGCTTTAAGCAGAGGAAGAATCGGAACCTATCAGAATCCAAGCATGTCAGCTGATTATAACACCTGATTTGATGAGTGAGATATAAAAGGCACAAGATGAAGCACTATTAGAAGGAAATGTAAAACGGGAAAGAATAGCAGGACAACAAGGAAATTTGGATGCAAATGCATACGGTGTACGAACTAGGTTTGGCCGAATGTGGATACCTAAGATTGGCGAGCTTAGAGCCAAAATACTCGATGAGGCCCATAAGTCTCGCTATTCTATCCACCCCGGGACAAACAAACTGTATCAAGACTTGAAGAAAGAGTACTGGTGGCCTGGCATAAAGAATGATGTGACAGAATACGTGAGCAAGTGCCTAACGTGTTCTCTAGTTAAGGTCGAGCACCAGAAACCATGCGGTAAAATGCAACCTCTACCAATACCGGAATGGAAGTGGGAGGAGATCACGATGGACTTCATTACCAGGCTACCACGAACAGCTAAAGGCAATGATACCATTTGGGTGATCGTCGACCGCTTGACGAAAAGTGCTCACTTCTTGCCAATACGTGAGACTTCCTCGTCAGAGAGAGTAGCAGAAATATTTATCAAGGAAGTTGTGAGCAGAAATGGTATGCCACTGTCGATTATGTCCGACAGGGATACTAGATTCACGTCAAGGTTTTGGAAGAAATTCAATGAAGCAATGGGCACTAGACTGAACATCAGCACCGCTTACCATCCCCAAACCGATGGACAATAGGAAAGGACCATTCAGACCTTGGAGGACATGCTCCGGGCCTGTATCATTGACTTCGGTGTGAGCTGGGACATCCATCTACCATTGGCAGAATTTTCATATAACAACAGCTATCACTCGACTATTGGCATGCCGCCATTTGAAATGTTGTATGGGAGGAAATATAGGACCCCGGTTTGTTGGGGGGAAATTGGACAAAAGGATTTTGCAAGTCTCGAAGTGGTCAAAGCTACTTTCGAGAAATTTGATCAAATCATGGCTCGAATGAAAGCTGCAAAAGACAGAAAGAAATCATACGCGGATAAGAGAAGAAGGGATTTAGAGTTTCAAGTGGGGGACATGGTACTGTTAAAGGTATCACCATGGAAAGGAATCATCCGATTCAGAAGACGTGTCAAACTAAGTCCAAGGTTTGTCGGACCTTTCAAGATTTTAGCGAGGGTGGGTCAAGTTGCTTACAGACTCGACCTACCTGTTGAGCTTAGTGGAATACACCCTACGTTCCACGTGTCGCACTTACGCAAGTGCCTAGCAGACGACACAGCTCACATACCTTACGACGAGATCGAAGTGGATGACAGACTAAATTATGTGGAGGAACCGATAGCCATTATTGACCGAGCTGAGAAACGACTACGCAATAAGTCGATTCCTTTAGTCAAAATACAATGGAAGCACAGAAAAGGGTCAGAAGCTACATGGGAAAAAGAAGACGAGATGAGGGGACTATATCCTAAATTGTTTAACGTTTAAGCGGTTTCAAGGGCGAAACCTCTTTAAGGAGGGTAGACTTGTAACATCCCAAAATAGTAATTTAGTAAACAATAACGCGAATGAGGCTTAATCGTCATAAACCAAAAGAAAAACAGATGGGCTTGGGCTCGGCTCCAACGGGCCGATGAAAGCCTAGGTATATAAGGGGCAAGGCAGCCCACTTCACCATTTCATCTTCATTTTATCATTCTAGAGAGAGAAAAGAGAGCTCGGGTCTAGAGAGAGAAAGTCAACGGATCGACACGAGATTGAAGGAGCACGTTACCGCTGAGCTCGTGAGTAAAACCTCCGAATCAGAAGTCCAATCCAGGTAACGATTTGACCATAATCTGAGTTTTTGTTTGTTTTGGGGTTTCTCGGGTTTTAGCTAAATAGGAGACGTTTTTATGGATGAAACTTGAAAATAAGCTTAGAACTAGCATCTAGAGTGAAAACCGCACCTTTTGATCAAAGAAAACTGTAAGATTAGCATGATCGGATTAACATGCAAGAATTGCGGACTTGTCCAGGAAACAGGTGTTGCGTACTTACCAAGTACGCAGGAGAAAGATCATGCGTACTTACCAAGTACGCAGGAGAAAGATCATGCGTACTTACCAAGTACGCAGGAGAAAGATCATGCGTACTTACCAAGTACACGGGAGAAAGATCATGCGTACTTACCAAGTACGTATGAGAAAGATCATGCGTACATATCAAGTATGCATGAGCAAGGCCCTGCGCACTTACTAAGTGCGCAGGCAGCAGACCATTACGTAAAGTCAGTATGTTTAGAATGATTGAACAGTTAGAGTCGGGGTTGGGTCTGCAGTGTATTTAAACTACCTAATTCAGATCGTACGTGACGTTGTTGGACCTTTGTTTAGGACAACCAAGACTAGCTTTTCAGGTGAGTTCTATGTGCCCCCTTCTATGTTATGTGCAAACCTTATTAAATGTTTTTAGGCTGAAATGTATACACTAAATGAATAAATTATATGAATGCTAATGTGATCATACATGATATACTTATATATATTTTATATATATATATATATATATATATATACGAAAATGAATTATGCACAAAGAATGAATCGTATGATTATACAGAATGAATGAAGGAATAACACAATGTGTAAGAATGAAATCTTGCTTTATATCCATGTATTTATTGCTTGCCAAGTATAAGAAAAAGTTATGGACGCTTCGATGATAACGGCTACTTCGGTAGACGAACGACCACATGACTATTTTGTAACCGGGACAAATACGTTCCTTCATCAGCTAGGACGTACGAAAGCCATTAATGGACGGTCTAAGCAAATGGCATATTATGAAGAGTAGAACGGTTGCATAAATAATAGTCGCATGGGAAACGGATACTTTCGGGTAGACGGGCGAATTACGGCCTACGACGGTAGGACGGTTGTAAGTCATGACGGACGGACACAAGTTGCCGGACGGTTGTAAGAATAAAATTACAGACGGACACAGTGGCCGGACGGTCGTAAGAATGGCGGGCCATGACGATGGACCGTGGCGCTTGTCTTTGTGACATTCGCAAACAAATGACGGGTTGATCACCCTTAAGTGTATGACCCATGATAGTTAAGAAAAGAAAAGGTGAATGCATATATATATATATATGTAATCACAAAAGAAAGATGAAAGAAAAGCAAAAGTTTATGAATACGTATTTATATATATGTAATCACAAAAGAAAGATGAAAGAAAAGCAAAAGTTTATGAATACGTATTTATATATATGTAATCACAAAAGAAAGATGAAAGAAAAGCAAAAGTTATGAATGTATATAATTATGTATACTTATAAAGAAAAGAATGATCATACTTAATAGTTTTAAACTAGAACTCACCTGCGTTAGCTGACTTTTAGTATACATTTCAGGTACAGAAAGGAAGGGTCGTACGAAGGCGTGAAGGTTACACGGCACGAGACTGACATCCCACTTTTATTTATGTTAAGACAATGTTATGTTTCAATTTTTAAGACTTTCGCTGTTATGACATGTAATTTGAATGATGTTTGCTTCCGCTACTTCTGAATGTTTTAAATTTAAGTTCAGTGATTACGACTATGTTTATGAGTAAATCCGCTACTTCTTGATTTAAGCATGGTGTATCATCCGCAGAGTTATGGTTAAAGTGAAAGGACCATCCAGATTTTGGAAGACATGCTCCGTGCCTGCGTAATCAACTTTGGTGGAAGTTGGGATACTCACCTACCATTGGCTGAGTTCTCTTATAATAACAGTTACCAAACTGGATTGAAAGCCACTCCGTTCGAAGCCCTGTATGGAAGAAAATGTTGCTCACAGCTTTGTTGGGCAGAAGTTGGTGACAAGCACATAACTGGAACAGAGCTTATCTAGGAAACTACTGATAAGGTTTTCAAGATCCGTGATCATTTGAAGGTTGCCCAGGATCGTCAGAAGAAATATGTTGATAGAAGAAGAAAACCATTAGCATTACAAGAGGGATACAGGGTTATGCTGAGAATCTCTCCTTGGAAGGGGGTAGCTAGGTTTGGCAAGCATGATAAGCTTAGCCCCTGCTACATTGGACCTTACAAGATTATTGCTCGTGTAGGGCCAGTTGCTTACCGACTGCAGTTACCATGAGAACTGAGTGGAGTTCATAACATACGAGTGAAGTACGTGTTGATGAAAAGCTTCATTTTCATGAAGAGCCCGTGGAGGTTTCGGATTGGATGATTCACAAGACCAGGCGTAGTCGTATTAAGTTGGTCAAGGTCAGATAGAATTCTAAGCGTGGCCCCGAGTTTACGTGGGAACGTGAAGACGAGATGAAGCGGAAGTACCCTCATTTGTTTAAGTCTGTTCGTAACCAGGGTTCATAAAATTTCGGGACGGAATTTCTTTAAGGAGGGGAGGCTGTGACATCCGGCAATTTTCAGGTTAGTTATTATGAAACCTTAGAATGGGTTTATAATTTAATTATGTACGTCTTAGACTTAATTTCAGTTAATTAGGTCAATATAAAGTCTAATAAAGCCCTTCGTATGCATAGGTTTGTATTTTGTGAAATTTTGGAAATTACGGTACCGTATATCGGTAAAATACCCGTAATAAGCGTTGGTGACGACCCGGTTAACCTTATAAATATCAGTTTTGATGGAAATTATATAAACTGGTTTATAATAGAGGATTATACTTGAAATTTATATGCTACATGTTAAGTATCATTTTTGGTGATTTTCGTTACGTTTTACCCGGTACAATCGCGTATCAGATGAGTTAAAATGAACTGTTAGCAAAAAATATTATTTTTACTAATTATGATAGCAAATAATTAATGGATATGTTATATATTTTTATTTTGGTGAAAAACCATGTTTAAAGTGGTAAAATTTTATAAAAGTGTTGTGGATTTTACAAAAGATCACCTACATGTGTGTAGAAGTTTAAAAACAAAAGAATGGCATATTTCCTCTCTCCTTAAATGCAGCCATAAAGTGGGTCCCACATCCTAATCAAGTATTAAACATACTCATTTGATTCCTTACAACTTTTATTCAAAACTACACACCACAAATTTGACCATCACATTGCATGGATTTTTAATGAAAGATGTCAAATCTCCATCTCTCTCCTCTCTCCCTCTCTTGGCCAAAAACCCAACCCCCACCCTCTATAAATACCCCTTCAAATCTCATTTGCAACTCCACACATTTCTATCATCTTCTCTCTAAGTATTTTTCAAGTGTTATTGGAACATTTTCTTGAAGAATCAAGAGTTTTGAAGCAAGAATCCAAGAATAATCATCCACCATCTTTTAATTTCTCTATGTGTCTCCCTTGATTTAATCAAGTGGTATGAACCCTAACCATTCTCTTACTTTTTTCTTACTAGTTTTGATTCTTGCAAGTGTTGTTCATCACCAACTAAAAGGATCTTTTTGAAACATTTAAAATCAGTAAATAATGGCTTATTATTGAAGGTTTTGATGGGTATATATGTATATATATTGGCGTATGTATGTACCTGCATGGGTTCATATCTTGCAAAATGTTGATGATTAGTGTTAGATCTTTGCATGCAATTAAATATTTTGATACGATCTGTTTCAAAACAGTAAATGAAGCCTATTATTACATAAAAACTTGTTATTTTATGTACGGATTATTGTTTGATGGATTTGTGTGTTTATTGCTAAAGATTGTTGTCCAAAGGCATGATTTAAACTAGGGTTTTGGCATGGATTATTTAGATTGTGTAAAATCTAGAAATATGTTGATAAAAAGGATGTTTTATCATAATAATCAGGTCTAAAAGTGTTATTTATGTTGTGATGATTGGCTAAGTGTATGACATGATAAGGATATATATGCAAAAAAGGTAGATTCTTGTATGAAAATACATAGATGTTGTAAATCTGGAATCATGGCTGTAATATGATGATATTTTATGTCTAAAATATAGATTTGTAATATTATGTATGATTCTTGGTGTTTGGATGTGTTTCGTTAAGTTTTACGCTAAACTAGTCGATTAAAACAGTAGTTTTCGGCATGAAAAATCAATATTTGTTAAATCTGAATTTTAAGCAGTAAGTTTAAGTATATTTTATAATTAAAATACAGCTCTTAAGGTATATAATGAGTTCATGTTATGAAATATGTGTTTGTACTTGTCGTTTGACTTTTCGGTTGTCAGGTATGTGCTAGAAATTGCCATGTTTAGGTAATTTATGTCAAAATAATGAAAGGTTTTTTTGTTTGATGAAATATATTTTTAATATATATGATGTTATATGAACTCATGTGTTAGAAATTTGGAAGTTTGTTCCATAAAAGTTAGTCGTTTTGCTTGAAAAGTGCTTATGTGCAAATATTGTGATTTTAGTGTTTTCACATGTGATTTAGAACTTATAAGTATATGTATGAGTATATATATATATATATATATATATATGTGTTACTAGTTTCATACTTTCATTTTGGTTTTTGATAAGTAATAACACTTGATGTCTTCGTATGTGTGTATGATCCACTGTTTTTCGTTAAAAACATAACCGCGTGTCATAGTCACCAACTGGTCGTTTAAATAAACATTTTCTTAAAAATATTATAATTTTAAGTAGGTTGGGTGAACAACTTGCTTGTAAGACACGAGGTTCAATTAGTAATGTATCCCTCGTATTTAGGGCACCGTTAGCGTTCGTGGGCATATTTTTGCTAGCACTCGTTTTTCCATCGTTCGTTACTACAAGGTGAGTTTTTCACGGCCCATTTTTTTAAACTATTTTGTTGTTTTATAAGCTATGGGGGAATAACATGCTTTGTTCGTTTATCATGATACTGGACTTACGTTATGTGTTCGTTTGATGGTCTCGAGTAAGGGCTTTCGTTATGTGTTCATGTATGTCGTTCATGAATAGCCCCGCCATTATAATCATTACCCTCGTGTAGGCCGCAAGGTGTGTTGATAGATCTATTTGGGACTGACTGCCCACTCTCGTGATTAGTAGCTCTGATCGGTCGTGGGGACATGTTGTATTCGTGTCTCGGTTTGATTATAAGGTCCAGGTACTGTCATCTTGTTGTATTCCTTGCAAGCTTATGACATATCACATGTTTGCCCAAGTTAATTGATAGTTCGTTAAATTTGTTTATGTTATCGTTAAACCCGTGAAACTCGCTCAACTTTATGTTGATGTTTTTAAGCATGTTTTTCAGGTACTTAGATGTCCTTGCGCGGTTATGAAAACGGGCTTTTGGGCAAACACTTGCATCAGAATTTTATTGGGACATTTTAAAATTTATTTTGGATCCTCATGTGTTGGACCATGAAAACTCTTGTTTTAAATTTCAATGCTTTTAATTTGGATAATTGAAAGACTTATCTTAATTTTGTTAAACCTTTTCGATGTTTCAAATAAATGTGTTTGCTTATTATCATTGGGCTCCAACTTATGTGACCACCATGTATACGTCTCCTTTCCGCTGTGAATCGTCGTTTTCAGGGTGTGACACCTAGAGTGGATGAGATAAAAGAATGTGGAAGGTGTGGAAAAAGTCACCCAGGGGAATGCAAGTATGGGTTGAACTTATGTTACCGGTGTGGCAAGACGGGACACATATCCCGTGAATATCCCAATGCTCCCAGTTCTGCAAATTATGGAAATGCCAAAATTGTGGTGGATCGAGACATTTCTCCAAGGATTGCCGCAAACCAAGGGCAATAAACAATGAAAAGGCAAAAGAGTCTGAAAAGGGGAGAGCGAGTACCAGAGCCTATGCCCTAACACAGGAAGAAGCAATGGGAGATCCCAACGTGGTGTCAGGTACGTTTATCCTTGACCACGCCTTTGTTTATGTTATGTTTGATTCGGGTGCTAGTAAAAGTTTTATATCCTCCTCGTTCTATAAAAGGTTGAAATACAAGACTTCCAAAATAGAAAGGGCCTTTAGCGTAGAGACTGCTATGGGTAGAAACACTAAAGTAGTAGAACTGGTAGATGACCTTTCCATAAAGATAGAGGGCCATAGAGTTCCGATTAAATTATTTGTTATAGCCTTGGGGGGATTCAATGTAGTGTTTGGAATGAATTGGCTATCTACCAAAAAAGCCAGAATTGTATGTAAAAGGAAGTTGATTCAGCTCAAAGCTCCTGGTGGCAGAGAGGTCGTGATTTACGGGGATCGCACCATCCCGTTGACAAATGTAATCTCAATTATGAAAACAGAAAAATATATGAGGCGCGTATGCAAGGCCTACCTGGCTTATGTGATTGATAAAGATGTGAAAGTTAAAGAGTTAAACGATGTACCGGTGATGTGCCATTATCCGGAAGTGTTCCCTGAGGAATTGCCTGGATTGCCGCCTGATCGAGAAATGGAATTCCAAATTGATTTGATACCAGGTGCCCAACCCATTGCCAAAGCACCTTACCGACTAGCACGACTTGAGATGAAAGAGCTGATGATCCAACTGGAGGAACTTTTGGAAAAAGGGTTTATTAGACCGAGCATTTCGCCTTGGGGTGCCCCGGTGCTGTTTGTCAAGAAGAAAGATGGTGCCATGAGAATGTGTATTGAATACAGAGAATTGAACAAAAGAACTGTCAAGAACAAGTACTCGCTACCCAGTATCGACGATCTATTCGACTAACTGTAAGGTGCAAAATGGTTCTCGAAAATCGACCTGCAGAGGAAGACGTACCCAAAATTGCATTCCGCACGCGGTATGGACACTACGAGTTTCGCGTAATGTCCTTTGGGTTGACGAATGATCCCGCAGCATTCATGGATATGATGCATAAAGTGTGTCGACCAATGTTGGACCGGTCAGTAATAGTCTTCATCGATGATTTTCTCGTCTGCTCTAAAAGTGAAGGAGATCACGCGTGTCACCTGCGTGAAGTTTTGGACACACTGAAGAAAGAAAAGTTGTGTGCTAAGTTTTCTAAATACGCGTTCTAGCTAAACGAAGTTCGGTTCCTAGGCCATGTGATTAACATGGAAGGCATCATGGTAGACCCAACAAAAATCGACACAGTGTGGAATTGGGAAACCCCTAGGACACCAACAAATGTAAGAAGTTTTCTAGAATTGGCAGGCTACTACCGGAGGTTCATTCCGGACGTTTCAAAGATAGCCTCGCCTTTAACCAAGTTGACCCACAAGGAAGTAAAGTACGAATGGGGCCAGACCCAATCTGATGCATTTGAAGAATTAAAGAAGAGATTAACCCAAGAACCAGTATTGGCACTACCGAATGGTAACGAAGACCTAGTGGCGTATTCCAACGCTTCAGGTCAGGGGTTAGGTTATGTGCTAATGCAACGAGGGAAGGTGATCGCGTATGCGTCACGGAAATTAAAGAATCACGAAGTCAACTACCCGACTCACGGTCTTGAGCTAACGGCGGTTGTTTTTGTGTTACAGATTTGGAGGCCTTACCTCTATGGAGTCAAGTGCACCATGTACTCCAACCACAAGAGCTTGAAGTACTTCTTTGAGCAAAAGGAATTGAATATGAGGCAACGACGGTGGTTAGAAATGTTGAAGGATTATGATTGTGAAATCCTTTACCACCCAGGGAATGCAAATGTGGTGGCCGACGCCTTGAGTCGAAAGGAGACGACAACTCCTATCAAGGTGAAAGCCTACCAGCTGGTTGTGACTCCAGACCTTATGACAGAAATAGAACATACCTAGGATGAAGCTTTAAAAGAAGAAAACGTTAAGCGGGAAAGAATAGTGGGTCAGCAAGAGAATCTAGAAACTAATGCTTACGAAGTACGAACACGGTTTGGGAGAATGTGGATACCCAACGGTGGCGATCTTAGAGTTAAGATTCTTGACGAAGCTCACAAGTCTCGCTACTCAATCCATCCTAGTACCAACAAGATGTATCATGATCTAAAGAAAGAATACTGGTGACCCGGCATAAAGAATGATGTAACTGATTACGTGAGCAAGTGCCTTACATGTTCAAAAGTGAAGGCCGAGCACTAGAAGCCATGTGGGAAGATGCAACCGTTATCTATTCCTGAATGGAAGTGGGAACACATTACCATGAATTTCATAACCAAGCTACCGCGTACAGCTAAAGGTCATGATACCATATGGGTACCTGTGGATAGGCTGATGAAGAGTGCTCACTTCCTGCTTATGAGTAAGACTTATTCATCCGAAAAACTAGCACAATTGTTCATTAACGAGATTGTGGCCAGACACGGTATGCCCTTGTCGATTGTGTCAGACCGGGACACACGATTCACATCAAGGTTCTGAAAAATATTCCATGAGACCGTGGGTACTAGACTCAACATAAGCACAACTTACCACCAGCAAAGCGATGGTCAGTACGAAAGGACCATTCAAACTCTCGAGGACATGCTCCAGGCAAGTATTATTGACTTCAGCGGTAGCTGGGATAGTTACTTACCACTGACGGAGGTCTCCTACAACAACAACTATCATACCACCATTGGCATGCCGCCTTATGAGATGCTGTATGGTAGGAAGTGTAGGATGCCCGTCTGTTGGGGTGAAATTGGGCAAAAAGACTTTGCAAGTCTTGACGTCGTCAAATCAACTTCCAAGAAGTTTGACCAGATCAAAGCTCGTACGAAAGCCCCTAGGGATAGGTAGAAGTCTTATGCGGATAGAAGAAGGAGAGATCTCGAGTTTCAAGTTAGGGATATGGTACTGTTGAAAGTGTCCCCTTCGAAGGGAATAATACGATTTCGGAAGAGAGGAAAGTTGAGTCCAAGGTTTGTAGGATCGTTTAAAGTTGTGGCACGAGTTGGGGAAATACCGTATCGTCTAGAGATGCCAGAAGAATTAAGTGGAATCCATCCTACTTTTCGCGTGTCACACTTTCGTAAGTGCTTAACGGACGAGTCTGCATATGTGCCACTCGATGACAGCGAAGTAAATGCCAACCTTAAGTATATTGAGGAACCCCAAGCAATTTTGGATAGAAAAGATAAGCGACTTCGCAACAAAGTCATTCCACTGGTTAAGGTTCAATGGAAACATCGCAAAGGGTCTGAAGCCAAGTGGGAGACTGAATCAGAATTGAGGAAGTTATACTCTCGGTTATTTGACCTATGATAGGTTTCGAGGACGAAACCTCTAATAAGAGGGGTAGACTTGTAACATCCAGAAATAATTAAACGAAAGAATAATAACGAGATCGGAAATTAAGCAGGGGTTTATTGAAAAGTAGGGAGCGGGCTTGGTGTAGGATCAATGTTTTACAAGATGGTTCTGTTTAGTTGAGATTGGCGAAAACAATAACAACTATGCTAAGTAACAAGAAACAATGATAATACTGATAAATGCAAATGTATTACTCTTCAAAGTTTACACGTAACAGAGAAAACTCTATGCAAGTATACTTACAGCAAAAGAGAAATAATACATATAAAGGAACTTAGAATCAAGACAGACCCTTGATTCTAAGGATCAGATCAAGCATAAGTCGTTGATCTTGAACTGGTGAGAAGCTACACTACTATTGGTTTACAACATACAGACAAGTAGCAAAAAGACAACTTCAGTGAAAAGACTTCTACAATGAAAAGACAACATCAAAACAAAGGTCTTCTCAGTAATCATTGCAGGACAGAGCAGAAAAGGAGCATTGTCTTTTGTCATCTGCACCAATAACATTCATTCTTCTAATAGATGTCAGTGTTGCAGAAGAGATGTCAGTAGTAAAGTTAATGTTGCGAATGATTTGCCTATCAACAGCATCAATGTTTGATGCTGCTGAGAAGCCTATCAGCAGCAACCTTTGAACTTCTGTAGATAAGGCCTATCCGCAGCATAGTTGTTGATCAGCAACAAAGAGTAACTATCCGCAACATAAACACTTATCCGCAACAACTTCATCAATGTCAAAATTGTGGAGTTCACAGCATTTACACGTAGAGAATTTTGTAGTCATCAGTCTTTATCTCTACAAACTCCCCCTAGACTGATGCTACCAAAACTCTTTAATGCCTTTGTTCCTGAAGCATATACATGTTTAGGATAATCCTTGCAGTCTCATAGCCTCTTAGATCCTTGCTGGGATTGTCAAAGGGAATTTCAGACAAAGACTTAATGTCCTTGCTTGGCATGCTGAAGATAGCCTTGCTGGAACACCTCATCTTGTATCCTTTGACATCTTCCAGTGTTTATTTATCTTTGGCAGCATTGTAGGACCATTTGACAATAGGAAAGTCGGATTGGAGAGGTTTTGCATTAATGACAACTTCTTTTCTAGGATTGAAGTAATGTTTTATTATTAGCAAGAGATGCCTCCCACTTTCATTGTCAGGATTATGAGCTTCACCCAACTCCAAAATTTCCTTTAAGTCATAATCTGGAAGTTGCATCACCTCATCAACAGACTTGTAGACTGATCTCTTCTTTTCTACCTCTCCTTTAAACACTTCAAACCATTGATCTGGATCACTGTAAATCCATTACATAATCATATTTGAATCTTCAGATATGGTAGAAGGATTGATTTTCGTTTTGGGAGGCTGTTGATGAGAGGGAGCTGGGTGAGAGGATTTGGACTCTCTGGGAGTGGATGAGGGACGTCTACGAGGGTGAGAGGGAACTTGTTGGACAGAAGGAGGAGATACCAAGGGTTTAGATTTGGGCTTCTTTGATTTTCTTTCTTCCGTAGAGGTATCTGCACTTTTCAATAGATTAGTCTTCTTCAGTCCCTCCTCTTCTTCCTTTTTCACTTGTCTGTAGAGGTCTTGCAGGTTCATGAAATTCATGGGACACAGCCTCTTTCCACTCTCACCTCTTTCCTTTAAGAAGTCCATCATAACCTTCCTTTCTTCATGAGTTCTTTTATTGAAGGCAACGGCTCTCCTAGATTTTTGTCTTGCCTTTTCTTCTTCGTCTTCTTCTTCTTCTTCTTCTTTTTTGCTCTTTTCTTATTGGCCAGTTCTCCTTGTTGACCTATAAAGGCCCTATAGATTTCTTTATTTGATAGTTTCTTAAGGTAGTCTACATCCTCACCTTGAGAAATGAGAACTGATATCCACTCCTCCCTGTAGAAATAAAGACTGATGGCTACAAAATTCTCTAAGTACAAATGCTGCTGATCTCAGAGTTTGCTGCTGACCAACAAACTGTTGCGGACAAGCTTATCTGCTGTGGATACTTGTTCTCCTGTTGAAGAACAAATCTGCTGCGGATAGCCTTATCTGCTGAAGACCAAAGTTGATGCGGATAGGCTTCTCAGCAGCCTCAACACTTGGTGCTGCTGACAGGCAAATCATCAGCAGCTTTGGATGGTCACATCTTGCTGCTGATCCTCATTTTTGCTGCTGACAGCCGTGTGCCTGGAAGAAAAATCATTGCAGCTGACTATCCATGCCAAGCGTCACTGACAACTTTCTGCAAAAGTAATTGATACACTCAAAGCAGAAGGAACCTCAATGGCACAACCAATGAAAGACAACAATGCTCTTCTCCAAGCATGCAAGCAATAATGCATAAAGAAGACGTTTCAATAAAGTTAACTAGTTTTAGACTAAACGTGTAATAGTTAGCTATATACAAAAGATCAACGGTCTGTGTTAGATCTGATCCTTAGAATCAAGGGTCTGTCTTGATTCTAAGTGAGTATAAATACTGTGTAAACACTTCATTGTATGTGTGCTTTTTGATTGAGTTTCATTTGTAATCGTTTATTTGCAAAAGCTTAATACAACAGTGTTCTTAAAAGTATTCTTTCTGTTTACTCGATTATACTTGTGTAGTTGTTATTGTTTCCGCCAATTTCAACTAAGAACAGAACCATCTTGTACTTTCAAGATCCTACAAGTGGTATCAGAGCTTTGACTCAGATTAAACAAACTCACACTTGTTTAATCACTTCTGTTCTATTCTAAACTCTCTCCTTCATCAAGTCACCCAAAAACAAAGATGGCACAAAGCAATGGATTTGAAGACATCGGCAGCATCAACCGACCACTAAGATTGGTATCTGGGGAAGATTACGACATGTGGAAGAATCGCATGGAAAGCTTTTTCTGTTATCAGGAGTACGGAATGTGGAAATCCATCCGGGATGGACCCTACACTCCCATGGTGGCCTCTGCTGACTCTGGAGGACCACTAGTTCCAAAGGAGCCCTCCAAGTACTCAGAAGAGGACATAAAGAAGATGGAGGTGGACTTCAAGGCACTAGGAGCTATCCAAATTTGCCTTCCAAATGAAGTTTTTCATAACTTTAGAAGTTACAAAACTGCTAAAGAGCTCTGGGAGGCTCTTGAGAAGATGTTTGCTGGCTCTGAGGAAGTAAAAGAAAACAGAAGAGACGTCCTGAAACAGCAATACGAAAACTTCGTATGGAAGGATGGTGAGTCACTAACCGTTTTGTATAACAGGTACACTTACCTGGTGGGAGAACTGCAGTGCTCCAAAGTAAAGTTAGAGAATGAAGATATTCTCAAAAAGTTTATCAGATCTCTCCCAAGTTGCTGGACACTATACACAGTGTCTATAAGAAGAACGGAGAGTTTAAAAACTCTCCAGATGACAGAGCTCTTTGGCATGCTGAAAACTTATGAATTAGAAATGATTCAAGCCAAGGAAAGGAGCTCCAATCATCAAACAACATCTTCTTCCTCTAGCATCTCATCTGCGCTTCACTCCGACCACTCAATTCCTAGTTCAAGCAACTACTATCCTCCCATTGTCACTCATCCACAAACTCCTACCTCTCAAACAAACAGCTCACCATTTCTCCTAGAAGCTCCTCCCCAAACATCAACCTCTGCTGCTTTTGTTTCCGAAAACTCAAGCAACATGTCCTTTTTCAAGGAGGATCTGGAATGCTTTCATCCAGATGATTTAGAAGAAATGGACATACAGCACTCGTATGCCATGCTCTCTATAAGAGCAAAAAGGTTCTACTCTATAACCGGAAGACCCATTCCAAGTAACAACTCCAACACCAGAGTTGGCTTGGATAAAAGCAAACTAAGATGTTACAACTGTAACCTACTGGGTCACTTTGCTAGAGAATGCAAGGCACCAAGAGCAAATCCAGCTACTCCTCAGTAATGACAAGCTCACCAAACCCAACCCAGACAACAACAACAACAACAAGCTACTCCTCCAGTTCAAACTGCATCCTGTGCAACTGTTGGAACTTTTGAGTTCGACTGGAACTTCCAGTATGAAGAACTGCCTGTCAACAATCAAGCTCTTATGGCAGACACTACAGAGATACCACCTCAGGTATTTGAACATCTTTGCTCTCAAGCCTGTATTAATAAAGTTTTGGGTTATAGAAAGCATAACCAAAACCTTATAGATCAAAATGAAGAGTTTCATCAGATGAAATCTGAGTTCAAAAATTTTGAAAATACTTATAAAGAAAAGATTAACTGCCTTAAGAAAGAGATTTCATCGCTAAAACACGAACAAACTAATCTTGAAACTCAGATTGATGATCTACTGGTCAAACTAAAAGCTACCAGAGCTGAACTAGCATAACAGAAAGTTCATGTTGAAAAATATGAATTTTCATCCAAAAAGTTACAAAGACTTTTAGATATTCAAGTCCATGAGAAGGTAAAGACTGGACTTGGGTATAACAATGATCAGTACAATTTTGTTCCTCCTCCTACTGACTATATTGCCATATACGAACCAAGCTTCAATGTTGCAAATCTTGACACTGCAAACCGAAACCTTGATCCTTCAACGGATGAACCTTTCGTCGAAGACTTCAATACCTCATCGGAATCTGAGTCAACCTACTCAGACCATGATGAAACCAGTGCAACCTCATCTGAAGCTGTTCTGAATAGAGTTGAAGTTCCTGCTGTTATTCCAGCTGTTCCAGCCCCTGTACCATTCAAACAGATCAAGATCAGCTATCCTCCAGATGGAAGAAAGCTAAACATTGAAAAGGGACAGACATCAGGACCCACAAACCCCAAGCCTCAGTCAAAGCCGATCACAAAGAGGAAGGTATTTGATATATGTCGTAAGCTAGAAGAAAAAGTTCCATATGTTCAAAAGACCCTAGAAGAAGTCACTTTTGAACATAACAAAGCTCATCTATGGAACTTCAAGGATCTGTTCCAAAGAAAGGACTATATCTACCTTTCAAGAGATAAACTGGCAAGATCATGCTTTGTGTGTGGCAGATATAACCACACTGCCAGCACCTGCTTTCATTACCTGGAATACCAAAGAAATTCAAAGAAGCATGCCTTTGAAAAGACTAACAAAAACAAGAAGGTAAGAAGCTACGAGGTCAAAGCAACTAAGTTCAGGGAGTCTCTATCTCCCCCAAGAGTGAAGCTGCCTAAATCTCAACAAACTTGCATCATTTGTGGTGAATCAGACCACTTTGCTGCAAACTGTAAGTTTAACCCCTTCAACCAGATCCTTCATCAAGCCCCTCAAAGACAAAAGGTGAAGAAGGATCAGCATACATAGGTTGTTAGTCAAGTTAAGCCCAAGAAAACAAAGCAGAAGCTTTCAGCAGCAACCAAGTCTGCTGCTGATAAGCTAAAATCCTCCGCAGCAAAATCTGCTGCTGATAAGGCAAAGCCATCAGCAGCAAGAGTGTCCACTGCTGATAAGGCAAAATCCAAGGCAAAGCCTTCAGCAGCAAAGAATTCTGCCACTTCAACAAAGCCATCAGCAGCAGGATCTACTGTTGACAAGCCAGAAAGATCAGTAGCAAAATCTGTTGCTGACAATGTGAGGAAAACTAGAAAATCACCAACAAGGCAATGGAAAGCCAAACCATCTCCAAGCATTGTCATTGGTTCCATTGACTGCAAACATATTGAAAAGGATAAACTAACAACCATCTTTTTCAAGTCTGCAGACTGTTGGGTTCCTCCTACTATTTAGAAATCTATCATGTGCAGGGACAGCCAGGTCACAAGAATAACACCTGAGTGGTAAACAGTGGTTATTCCAGGCACATGACAGGCAACAGATCCATCCTCTCCAACTTCAGACATTTTAATGGAGGATATGTTGCCTTTGGAAGTGACTCAAAGGGAGGATCCATTACTGGACAAGGAACTGTGTCCAACGAAAGAATGAGCATTGATAAGGTCAACTATGTCAAAGAATTAGATTTCAATCTCATGAGTGTTATCCAGGTCTGTGATCAAAAGCATTGGATGCTCTTCATAGATAAAGAATGCTTTGTACTGTCTCCAGGCTTATCCACACCTCCTCCAGAAAGCATTTTACTGACTGCTCAGAGAAAAGAAAATCTCTATGTACTCGACATGAATGAAGTCACTCCATCTGGGAGTGTCTCCTGCTTTTTATCAAAAGCCTCAGTTGATGAATCAGCTCTCTGGCACAGGAGATTAAGCCATGTTAATATCAAAACCATTAACAAATTGGTGAAGAATAATCTTGTCAGAGGGATTCCTGACAAAGAATTTCAGCTGGAAGACCACTACATTGCATGCCTAAAGGGAAAGCAACACAAGAGTTCCCACAAGCCCAAGACCTTGAATTCAAATCATACTCCACTGCAACTGTTGCATATGGATCTCTTCGGCCCTACAAATGTCATGTCAATGGGCAAAAAATCATATTGTATGGTGATAACAGATGACTACACCAGATTCTCATGGGTATACTTCTTGAGAACTAAAGATGAAACTGCTGAAATTCTCAAATCCTACATTCTCAGGGTAGAGAATCAAAGCAATCAAAAGGTGAAGATCATAAGGTGTGATCAGGGCACAGAGTTCAAGAACCACACCTTGAACTGTTTCTGTGAAAGCAAGGGGATAGAAAGAAAATACAGTGCTCCAAGAACTCCTCAACAAAATGGAGTTGCTGAAAGAAGAAACAGAACTCTTATTGAGTCAGCAAGATCTATGTTGGCTGACTCAAAACTGCCACTCACATTTTGGGCAGAAGCAGTTAGCACAGCCTGTTATGTGCAAAACCGAGTTCTAATTGTTAAACCCCTCAACAAGACACCCTATGAACTTTGGTTTCAAAGAATTCCCTACATTGGGTTCCTAAAACCTTTTGGGTGTCCATGCACCATTCTCATCACACATGGGGTTCTTCCTAAGTTTGGTGACAAATCTGATGAAGGATATTTCGTAAGCTATTCCTCTCAATCAAAGGCCTATAGAGTATTCAATTCAAGAACAAGAATTATGGAAGAATCAGCAAATGTGGAATGTAGAGAACACATTGTCTGTGAGCAAGGAAAAGGTCCAAACTGGCTCTTTGACATAGACTCCTTCTCCCAAATATTTGAGCCTCTCACCTTCTCAAATATGGAGTCTACGTCTACACAAACACCTGCCTCCACTTTATCCACTGACTACAGACTGGATTTTCCCAAATCATCTATCAGTCTGAGAAGACCATCAATTGATCCTCCATCAGTTGTGGAAGCAATTGAAGCAAGTGAAGCAGGAACAAGACTGTCTAATGTAACCAACAGCAGCCTGTCTGAAACTGAAAATCTAAATGAAGACTCTTCGTTAAATGCTGTAGATGATGATGATGATGCTATTGCTGAAAATATTGATGTGGATAATGCTGTTGAAGACTCTTCCACCATGAATGAAGAGACACCCGATCAAAATCAAAGCAATCTGGAGCAAGGGATACAGCTGGAGGTGGTACCAGCACAGAGGATCAACAAAGAACATCCTCAAGAGAATATTATTGGCCAAGTACACCAAGGAGTTCTGACAAGAAGCAAATCTCACGAGGCCAATATATGCTTTTTTTCATATTTCCTATCTCAGGTGGAACCCAAAAAGATAGATGAAGCACTCAAACACAGCAGCTGGATTGAAGCAATGCAGGAAGAATTGCTGCAATTCAAGAGGCAGGATGTCTGGAAACTTGTTGATCTTCCACCAGGTAAATATGCTATTGGCACACGATGGGTTTTCAGGAACAAGCAAGACGAGAGAGGCATTGTAGTCACGAACAAAGCCAGACTTGTAGCTCAAGGTTACACTCAGGAAGAAGGAATTGACTATGATGAAGTCTTTGCTCCTGTTGCCAGACTGGAGGCCATCAGAATCTTCCTGGCATATGCTGCATCCAAGAATTTCACTAACTATCAAATGGATGTAAAAGGTGCCTTTCTGTATAGGAAGATTGGTGAGGAAGTATACGGCAAACAGCCTCCAGGCTTTATAGATCCTGCACATCCTACTCAAGTTTTCAAACTAGACAAAGCTCTGTATGGTCTACATCAGGCACAAAGAGCCTGTATAAAACCTTGTCTGGATATCTACTAAGCAACAACTTTAGAAGAGGTGCCATAGACCAGACCTTGTTTATCAAAGATGAAGGGGGAGAAATCTTACTAGTTCAAATTTATGTTGATGATATCATCTTTGGATCAACAAGGAAACAGTTGTGCAAAGACTTTGAGATTCTGATGCACTCAAAGTTTAAAATGAGTTAAATGGGTGAACTAAATTTCTTCTTGGGTCTACAAGTCAAACATGTCCCAAATGGAATCTTCATCAGCCAATCCAAATATGTAAAATTAAAAATGGCTGACTGCTCTGCTGCAAGAACCCCTATGCAAGTGCATCATCAGCTGACTCCAAACAAAGATGGCCAAGACACTGATCAACATCAGTACCGTGTAATGATAGGGTCTCTCATGTATCTCACTGCCTCAAGGCCAGATATCATGTTTGCAGTATGTCTCTGTGCAAGATTTCAAGCAGCTCCAAAAGTTTCAAATTTCAGGCCGTCAAGAGAATCTTTAGATACCTAAAGGGTGCCTCAAGACTTGGGCTATGGTACTCTAAAAATGACATGTTTAATCTGTATGCATACACTGACAGTGACTATGGGGGATGCAACTTGGACAAAATGTACACTTCAGGGGGATGTCAGTTTCTGGGAGGGAGATTGATTTAATGGCAGTGCAAGAAGCAAACATGTGTTTCAACTTCTACAGCTGAAGCAGAATACATTACAGCTTCAATTTGCTGTGCACAAGTCATCTGGATACAAAATCAAATGTTGGATTATGGGATGACTTTCATGGCAACTCCAATTCACATTGACGACATGAGTGCTATCTCAATCACAAACAATCTGGTGCAGCACTCAAAGACAAAGCACATTGACATCAGGTATCATTTCATAAGAGATCAAGCTGAGAAAAAGAGGATTATTTTAACCAAAGTTCATACGAATGAGCAATATGCTGATTTGTTTACAAAACCTTTTGATGAAGCCAGATTTAAATATTTAGTTGAATCAATTGGTATGATGAACTTTGATTAAAATCTATCTCTAAAAATTCCATTTTAAAATATGTTTTGTCTTACGCTGTAAATAAAAGTTATAAGTCAGCAGCATTTTTGTCCTTCAGCTGCTGACAGGTTTAATCTTCAGTAGCAAAAGATTTGCAGCTGACTGCTTTAAGTTATCCGCAGGAACAGTTTTCCTGTGGATTTCTTTAAGACTGTCAGCAGCAACATCCTTGCTGCGAATTATTAAATCCATCAGTAGCAGATGAGTTAACTGCTGACAGATTTAATCTTCAGCAGCAAAAGATTTGCAGCTGACTGCTTGAAGTTATCAGCAGGAACAGGTTTCCTGCGGATTTCTTTAAGACTGTCAGCGCAACATCCTTGCTGCGGATTATTAAATCCATCAGCAGCAGATAAGTTTGCTCCTGACAGACTTAACCTTACGCAACAACCAAGGTTGCAGCGGATAGGCTTATTCATCCGCAGCAACCAAGTTTGCTTCTGATGGGTAAATGTAAGTCCAAATTAACTTTTAACCGCTGTAAAAATCAACGTCAGTCTTTACCATGACTGCCTCGGTGTATTACAGCTGTAACAGTAAAAGGTGAATTCGGTTGTACTGTACAAGTCATTTTGCTTTTTCCCTCCTCTGCCGTTATAAGAACAAATCAAATTTCCTTACCACCTCTTCACCTTCAATTTCACCCTAAACCCACATCACTTTCTCTCAAGTCCCCACCACATTCAAAGCCTTTCATCTTTAAAACATTCAAAGCCCCCCATATTCTAACCTTCCCTCCAAATCAAACAACAATGGCAGACATCAATAACCCTGATGATAAGTTCTCCCCATACCACAACCTTACAGCATATCTTACCAAAGGAAAGAAATCCGAAGGATTTAATGATATGATTGACTTCTTATGTCAATCAAAAATCTACTTTGCCCTCACAACCAACCCTACCATATATATCCCTCATATGGAGGATTTTTGGAGTGCCGCCGTCTACTCAACCGAACAGGGGATTCCCCAAATTAAAACCAAAGTAGACGGCAAGGATATCACCATCTTGGAAGCCACACTCAGAAAACATCTTAAGCTTCAAGATGAGGGAGCAACCATCTCATACTCGAAGGACGAATACATGAGGACCTTTGTAGCTATTGGATACACTGGAAATCAGACCGAGTATACGATCGAGAAGGCGCTGATGGGCCCTCCATGGAAGTATCTTTGCCACACTCTTCTCCAATGCATATCCCAGAAGAGGAGTGGATGGCATCAGGTGAGCTCCGCACTTGCCTCCTCCTTCCATGGTATGGTCACTAACCAAGGCTTCAACTTTGCACACCTCATCTTTGAGGGTTTGAGATATAACCTTCAAGAGGGTGCAAAGCAACAATTTTTTATGTACCCAAGATTCTTGCAGGAAGTTTTCAATCAAGAACTAAAAGAACTTTCAAAACCTGCAAGAATCTACATCATGTTGGGACATAAAAATAATATTTTTCAAAGCATGAGAACTGTTTCCAAAAAGTTCTCAGGGGTCAATGTTCCATTGTTATCTACAATGCTGAACATACAGAGTACCCCGGGTGACAATTCAGCAATCCCAGCAGATACTGATCCCACACCCCCCACCTCACATCCTGAACAACAGTCTGCTTCTAACATTCGAACCCCTGTGCATACTACTAAAGATGCCCGGGCACAAAAATTATTTACACCTCTTTTGGATGTTATCGTTCAACCGGAACAAAGGGCCCCGGTTGCAACGACATATACTAGGAAAAGGGAGCAAGAGAACTCCTTCTTCTCTTGCCTCCAAGGCCCAAACCCAACCTAACAGCCCTCACTCAGAATCACAACATTCTGGTGAGAATATCATAAGGGACAGCCATATTATTAGGGAGACTCCTTTGGATGTCTCTCTATTAGGATCAGGATCACTTCCCAGATCCATAGAACAGCCCCCTGAGCCTTTCCTTTCTCTTCTTAACTTAAGTGTTGAGGAACCTGATCAAGATGATGTACCTTCTCCAACTACCACTATCTCGGAGGTACTGATTGATCTTGCTTCCAACACACCCAACCCAAGTTCTTCTACCCTGAAGGTCCACTCTAGGAGTTATGAAAGAGTGGATGTGGAAGAGGCTGTCACTACTGCTGGTCCATCAAATGACCAGGAGGACAGTGACAACATTGCTAAGACCTTAACCACGGTAACTCACAGTGAGGATGCTTCCTTGGAAACTCCAATCACTGAGAGGAATCCCAGGTGCCAAGAAACCATGGGTGATGGGGATGAAGAGGTTAGGCCTAAGGCCCCATCTGGATCCAAGGATTCCACAACTGTGGATGAGGACAGACTGAAACTTCATAACATGGAATTGACGGCCAGGGTGGCTATGCTAGAGGCTGAAGTGTCCAAACTAAGACACCAAGTCTCTATGCATGAAGCCCATCAATGACCAACTGTACCTACTCCCTCTCTTGTATCAGTGGGCACCCAAACTTATGCTTATTTGTCCACTGATGCAACCAAAAAGGGGGAGATGGTCCCAATGGAAGAAGACTCATATAGTCTTGACGACTGGATTCAAGAGCAGGCTGTATTTCAAAGCACACTTTTCAAGCCAGCTTTTGTACAGGTTCATGACTTGCCAGCTTCAGATAACGAAGAAGAAGAGACATCTGAAGACTGGAAGTTAGTCGTCAGGACTGTTGATGAGATGCTGAATGATGCTGAACACACAGAAAAAACATATACATCTTTTAGCATCATCCCTGAAGCAGCAGCCATCATAAGTCACTCCACTGCCCCCCCCCCTAATTTCCACTGACATCAACACAGCTAGAGTTTGATACAATACTAGCTTGGGGGTATGATGGAAATTCTGAGAGGTTCTGGATTGGTTGGGAGTTTGGCAGAGTAGAAGAGCTAAACTGGGACTTTCTCAACAGCATCCAAGTCCTTCACCTATACCATCTACAGTGCATCAACAACTCAACGGACCTCTCGGCAGAACTTGCCATTGGCAGGTTCTATGACTTGATGGAGGATAATCTACCCAACTTTCAAAGACAAATACAAGCAGCAAAAAGGGTAGCCTATCCTGAATCTTCAACAGCAGCAGAAAGAAGACTGTCTCCTAGAAGACTTGAAATAATAAGGAGCAGTCTTCTCACAAAAGAAGAAGTTCTGTGCTGGAGAAGATTCATGTACAATAAAATGGTCAGGGATGTCAAAGTGCAAGGATGGACAAGCACTGACTCCCATGACTTCACCTTCCTCCTGAGGGATCTTCTCTAACAGTCAACATCAAGGAGATCTTGCTCCTACCTTCAGCCTTCCTGCACAAGGTCTTTGAGCTCAGATCACTCATCTTCAATGTCAACTCCTTAGAAAGTCAAGAAATGATTAAGATCATCAAGGCTTCTTTATACAAGGAGGAATCTGGATCTGACTCAGACCTATCCTTTCTCTCTTCTCCAACAGTCAGACTGAACACAGAAGAAGAATCAAAAAGAAGAGAAGAGGAAAAGATGAAAGAGGCATGGAAGGATGTGACAGGTATGAAATGGGAAGAAGATGAAGTCAGTTCCCCTACCTTATCCATTCCCCAAATTGCCAATAAAGCTGAAGCTGAGATTCCAACAGTAGCAGCATCATCTGCTGTTGTGATCAGTGAAGCCGAAGCAGAGGCATCTAACATAGATAAGGGAATGATCGAAGAAGATGAAGAGAGGTTGCAAAGAGAAAAGAAAGAGAAAGAAGAAAGAAGAAGAGAAGAAGAGGAGATGGCTGAAACAAAGAAAGATGAAGATAGACTCACAGCCATTCTCCTCAGAGAACAACAAATCCAGTTGTATGCAAAACAGTTGGATGAGCTCAAAATAAAGATTCCTGCAATTTATCAGATTGAAGAAGATGAAGCTCTTGCTCTTCAACTGCAGGAACAATTTGACAAGGAAGAAGAAGAACTAGAGAAGAAGAAAAAGAAGAAGGAAGAGGCTAAGTTCAGAATAACTGATTCTGAACTAGCCAAAGAAATGAGAGAGGAGTGGGTAAAGGCGCTACTTTCTAAAGGTGAGGATGCAGACTACCTTGAGAAACTACCAAATAAAGAAATCTACAGAGCCTTCATGGGTCAGCAGGGTCAATTGGCAAAGAAGAAGAAGGCTGAAGTAGAAGAAAAAGCCAAACAAAAGTCCAAAAAGACCATTCCTTTAATAAAAGGACCCATGAAGAAAGGAAGATCATGACTGACTTCCTTAAGGCTAAAGGAGAGAGTGGAAAGAGGCTAGGTCCCATGAATTTCATGAACCTACAAGCCCTCTATTTTAAAGTAAAGAAGGATGAGGAAGAAAGATTGGAGAAGAAAGGCTCCAAGAAAAGGGTAAACATTCAAGAAGAAGAAAGGAAATCAAAGAAACACAAGCCTTCTCTCTCACCCAACACTTCCTCAATCTAACAACCTTCCACTCTCCTTCCTAGACCTCCCTCCTCTCCTCCCTCAAAGTCCAAATCCTCACACCCAGCTCCTACTCATCAACAACCTCCTAAAAAGAAAAACAAACCCACTTCCAAACCAGAAGACTCAAGAGAAATAATCAGATGGTCATACAGCCCTGAAGACCAATTGTTCAGGGGGAGGACAGAAGCTAAAAGATCAATCTATACATCTGTTGATGAGGTACTACAGCTTCCAGATTCTGATCTAAGAAGAATGATGGAGTTGGGTGAATGCTCTAAGCCTGAGAATGAAGGTGGGAGACATCTATTGCTGGCAATCAGACATTACCCAGCAAAGATGAAATCATTGATGTCAAACCTCTTCAATCCCACTCTTCATTCATCAGCCGGTCCTACAATGCTGAGAAGAATGAATTCACTCTGACAGATGTTAAAGGACAGAAGATGAGGTGTTCAAGCAAAGCTATCTTCAAAATGGCAAGCAAAGACATCAAGACTCTATCTGAGCTTCCTCTTAACAATCCCAGCATGGACCAGAGAGGATATGAGGTTGAAAGGATAGTCAGAAACATGCAAAAGCTTCAGCAACAAAGGCAGTAAGAGAATTTTGGTAGCATCAGTCTAGGGGGAGTTTGTAGAAATAAAGACTGATGGCTATAAAATTCTCTAAGTACAAATGCTGCTGATCTCAGAGTTTGCTGCTGACCAACAAACTGCTGCGGATAAGCTTATCTGCTGCGGATACTTGTTCTCCTGCTGAAGAACAAATCTGCTGCGGATAGCCTTATCTGCTGAAGACCAAAGTTGCTATGGATAGGCTTCTCAGCAGTATCAACACTTGATACTGCTGATAGGCAAATCATCAGCAGCAATGGGTGGTCACATCTTGCCGCTGATCCTCATCTCTGCTGTTGACAGCCATGTGCCTTGAAGATAAATCGTTGCTGCTGACTATCCATGCCAAGCGTCACTGACAACTTTCTGCAAAAGAAACTGATACACTCAAAGCAGAAGGAACCTCAATGGTACACCTAATGAAAGACAACAATGCTCTTCTCCAAGCATGCAAGCAATAATGCATAAAGAAGACGTTTCAATAAAGTTAACTAGTTTTAGACTAAACGTGTAATAGTTAGCTATATACAAAAGATCAATAGTCTGTGTTAGATCTGATCCTTAGAATCAAGGGTCTGTCTTGATTCTAAGTGAGTATAAATACTGTGTAAACACTTCATTGTATGTGTGTGCTTTTTGATTGAGTTTAATTTGTAATCGTTTATTTGCAAAAGCTTAATACAACAGTGTTCTTAAAAGTATTCTTTCTATTTACTCGATTATACTTGTGTAGTTGTTATTGTTTCCGCCAATTTCAACTAAGAATAGAACCATCTTGTACTTTCAGGATCCTACACTCCCTTATCTCCTTTGCAAGTTGAGAGTCAGTAATTCTAAACTTGGCTTCTTCAGCCTTCTGCTTCTCTCTCTCTTTTCATCTTCTTTATTTAGTTTTTCCTGCAGCTGGAGAGCAAGAGCTTCATCTTCTTCTATTTGTGAGGCTACAGGAATCTGAACTTTTGTTGCATCTAGGGTTTTTGCAGCAAGTTGGATTTGTTGTTCTCTGAAGAGCATGTCAACTTTTCTTTCTTGATCCTTCTTAAGTTGAGCCATCTCTTCTTCTTCTCTCTCTTCCTTTTCTTTCTATCTCTCTCTTTTCTTCTTCAATCTTTTTCTCTTCTTCTTCAGTCATAATGCCCTTCCGTTTGTCTTTGTTGGATGCCTCTGCTTCTGCTTCATAGACCACAATAACAGATGAGGGAGTTGCTATTGAGGCCTCTGCATAGGCTTCATTGGCAAGTTATGGAGTAGACAAAGGAGGAGCATCTTCTTCTTCATCTTCACCCATTACTGATTTCCACTCTGTCATAACTTTCAGTTTAGTCCTTCTTGAAGATAGTTCTTCTGTATTGAGCATAACTTTGGGAGAAAAGGGAAGTGACAAGTCTGAATCAGAATCCTCAAGTATCCATCCCTCATTTTGTTGAAAGGTTTTGACTGTGAGGATCATTTCTTAACTTCTTATTGAGTTGACATTGCAAATGTGTGTCCTTAGTTCAAACACCTTATAGAGGAAGTATGGGTTTAGTAGTAGAATTTCTTGAAAATTGTTGATTATAAAAGATGATCCATCACACAAGAAAAATTGAAACCATGAAGGCTCAGTGCTTGACCATCCATGAACATCTAAACCTCTGACTACCTCATTGTACAAATATATCCTTAAGCACATAACTTGATCTTCAGCCAGGACCCTGCTTCTTATCAACCCGAGTCTTTGACTTTCTCTTTCTTAGGCTACTCTTGAGAACTCTGCTTTTTCATCCTCAAGGCTGGGATTAGCCACCTTCTTAGCTTCTTCAAGAAACCTCTCAAATCGAGGCATACTGTCTTCATATATATCATGAAAGCATTCAATGGCAAGTGTGGCAGAGAGATTCTTGGAGGTGTTGATGCATTCAGTCAGTTGCCCAGATGTCAACTAGACTTAAGTTGTCCCAATTGTGTTCTTGAACTCCAGCAAACTCCCATCCAATCCAAAACCTTTCAAATAGGCTATCATACCCCCTTGCTAAAATAGAGTCAAACTCCAAGTTGTTTGCTGTCAGAGGGTATTGAGGGGATATGACCTACCTTAAGATAATTGAAGTAGCTTGAAGTATTTGGATGGTAGGGAGTGTCTCTTCCTCTTCTTTCTCAATCTCCATCTCCTCAGGGAATGCTTCATCTACATCCCTGGCAACCCATCTCCATTCCTCAGAGACCTCTTCTTCTTCATCTCTGGAAACCATCAGATCGTGGACTTGGACAAAGGCATGTTGGAAGAGTGTTCTCTCAAATTCTTCTTACTCTTTGAACCAAGTATCTAGGCTTTCATCCTCATCTTCAGACATTTTCTCCCCATTTTTGGTTGCATCAGTGCATATGGATGAGTCTGTTTGAGTGCCAACTGATACAAGGGAAGGAGTCAATGTTGGTAATTGGTGGGACTCATGCACAGAAACTTGGTGTCTTAGTTTAGACACTTCAGCCTCCAGCAGAGCAACTCTAGCCGTCAATTCCAAGTTTTGTAGTTTCAGGTTGTCCTCATCCATAGATGTGGAATCCTTGGAACTAGATAGGGCCTTAGGCCTAGCCTACGCATCCCCATCACCCTGGTTTTCTTGGAACCTGGGATTCCTCTCAGTGAAGAATGTTTCAAAAGAAACATTCTCACCATGAGTTGCCATGGTTGGGGTCTTAATGATGATTCCACTGTCCTCCTAGTCTATTGATGTACCAGGAGTAGTGACAGCCCCTTCCATATCCACTCTATCATGACTCCCAGAGTTGACCTTCTCGGGTGACGAACTTGGGTTGGGTACATTAGCAGCCAAGTCAATCAGTACCTCCTTGATAATATCATTGGGAGATGGTACATCATTTTGACTTGTGCCTCTGTACTTAAGTTCCAATAAGAAACAAAATATGTGAGCTCAAGTGGGTTCTCTATGGACTTGGGATCTAGTCCTGATCCTAATAGGGATCCTTCCAAGGAAGTCTCCCTAGTATTGTGGCTATACATTATGATATTCTTATCAGAGTGTTGTGACTCTATATGAGGGCTTTTAGATTAGGATTGGGCCTCCGAGCCAAGAATAGAAGGATTCGTCTTGCTTTTCTTTCTTTTCCAGGTATAACTTGCCACAACTGGGGCCCTTTGTTCCAGTTGGGCTTGAAGAGTGGGGGTGAGTATTTGTTGTACTTATACACCCTCAGTAGGTTGCACAGTGGTTCGATCAAGGGAAGCAGTAGTTGTAAGTTCAGGTTATGAAGTGGAGGGTGTGGGATCAGTATCAGTTAGGGCTGCTGAATTGTCATCCTTGGTACTTTATATGTTCCTCAATGTAGATAACAATGGAACATTGACCCTTGAGAACTTTTCTGAAACTGTTCTCATACTTTTAAAAATGTTATTTTTATGTCCCCCAATCATATAGATTCTTGCAGTTTTGGAAAGATCTTTTAGTTCATTATTGAAAATTTCCTGCAAGAACCTGGGATACATGTAAAATTCTTGTTTTTCCCCATCTTTAAGGTTATATCTCAAACCTTCAAAGATTAAGTGAGAGAAATTAAAGGGAATGCCAGTTACCAGTCCATGAACTGCAGATGCCAGTCCAGAATTGAGTTGATGCCATCCACTCATTTTTTGAGATATGCATTGAATAAGAGTGTGGCAAAGGTAATTTCAGGGAGGACCCATCACAGCTTTCTCAATGGTGTACTCTTCTTGATTTCCACTGTACCCGATGGATACAAAGTTCCTCATGTATTCATTTTTTGTGTAGGAGTTAGGAGTACCTTCATCATGAAGCTTAAGATGTTTTCTGAGTGTTGCTTCAGTTACAGTGATGTCTTTGCCGTCCACTTTGGCCTTGATTTGAGGAATCCCCTGTTCAATGGAATAAGAGCCGGAGTTCCAGAAATCTTCCATATGGGAGATGTAGATTTTTGGATTGACGGTTAGGGCGAAGTGTATCTTTGATCGACACAGGAAGTCAATCATGTCATCAATAGATAAGCTGTAAGGTTATGATATGTTGAGAATTTATTATCAGTGTTGTGTATGTCAAGGTTTGCAATGGTGATGATGAGAGGAGGGAAAGTGGAAGCTTTTGAAAGTTGGTTAAGGGTGCAGGGAGCTTTGAATGCTTGAATGCGGGAGAGAAAAGGTGGAGAGTTAGGTCAGAATTGAATGTGAAGAGGTGAAGGAGGGAATTTGATTTTGTTATAACGGCAAAGGTTTAGGGGTTTGGGCAGCAGTCACTTGTATCGTACAGCAAGAAGAAACGTAGGTATGGCATCTACAGAAACAATTTACTTTTTACTGTTTTACAGCTGTAACACACTGTAGCAATCATGGTAAAGACTGACAGTGACTTTTTACAGCGGGTAAAAGTTAATTTGAATCATTTTTACCCATACGCAATAAACAAGGTTGCTGCTGATGGTTTTACTGGTTCGCAGCAATGGATGTTGCTGTTGATTGCCTTAAAGCTATCCACAGCAAAAATATTTCTGTTGATGGCCTAAAGTAATCAGCAGCAAAAACTTTTGCTGCTGATAACTAAACTTATCAGCAGTAAAGTTGTTTGCTGCTGACAGATGAAGTTATCAAAAATGACTAAACATATTTTTGAATTTTCAGAAGAATTTTATTAACAGCAAAAGAAAGACAAACACATATTAAAAAAAATTAGAGAAGGATTTTAATCAAAGTTCATCATTCCAATGGACTCAGCTAGATATCTAAATCTAGCTTCATCAAAAGCTTTAGTGAATAAGTCAGCATATTGCTCATTGGTATGAACTTTGGTTAAAAGGATTCTCCTTTTCTCAGCTTGATCTCTAATGAAATGATACCTGATGTCAATGTGTTTTGTCTTGGAGTGCGGCACAGGATTGTTGGTGATTGAGATAGCACTCTTGTTTTCAATATGAATGGGAGTTGCCATGAATGTCAGTCCATAGACTAGTATCTGATTTTGAATCCAAATCACTTGAGCACAGTAACTTGAAGATGCAATGTATTCTGCTTCTGCTGTAGATGTTGACACACATGTCTACTTCTTACATTGCCAAGAGATAAGTCTTCCTCCCAGAAATTGACATCCTCCTGATGTTGATTTCTTGTCCAAGTTGCCGCCTCCATAATCACTGTCAGTGTATGCATAGAGATTGAAATTTTTATTTTTGGGATACCATAGCCCCATCTTTGGAGCTCCTTTTAGGTATCTAAAGATTCTCTTGATAGCTTGGAGATGAGAGGTCTTTGAAGCTTCTTGAAATCTTGCACATAGACATACTACAAACATGATATCTGGTCTGGAAGCAGTCAGATACATGAGTGATCCAATCATTGCTCTGTACTAATGTTGATCAGTATCTTGACCCTTCTTGTCTGGGGATAATTGATGATTAACTTGAATTGGTGTCCTTGCAGCAGTGCAATCAGTTAGCTTGAATCTTTCCAAAATGCTTTTGACATATTTGGATTGGCTGATGAAGATTCCATTTGGAACTTATTTGACTTGGAGACCCAAAAAGAAATTTACTTAACCTATTGAACTCATTTCAAACTTTGAGTGCATTAGGGTCTCAAAGTCTTTGCATAGCTTCTTCTTTGTTGATCCAAAGATGATGTCATCTACATAGATTTGCACCAGTAGAATCTCTTCCCCTTTATCTTTAATAAACAATGTTTGACCAATAGCACATCTTCTGAAGTTGTTGCTGAGTAGATATCTTGACAAGGTTTTATACCAGGCTCTTGGGGCTTTATGTAACCCATATAAAGCTTTATCTAATTTAAACACTTTGTCAGGATGTGAAGGATCTACAAAGCCAGGAGGCTGTCTAACATAGACTTCCTATAACAAACCAATTTCGGGTTTACCCTATAATATGTTTATTATATTATGGGGGTGTTTATAAATAAAAATGAAAGAGGATGGGTATATTTATTTATCTAAATAACCTAAGTTTGAGATGAAAGGGTCAAATTTCATAGTGGAGGGACTAGAGTTGTATTTGGACCAAATTTGATTTGGTCTTGTAAGGGGGTGGCGACACACACACATCTACTGTGTGTGTTTGTGTTTCGTGATTTTGAAGAGAGAAAGGGAGATTAGAGTCTCAAGCCAAGAACTCTCATATTGAAGCATGCATGTGCAGATTGAAGGGTTGATTAGCACAATACCTTCATTATATCAAGTAAGCATCATCCTTAACTGATTCCCTCATCTAAATTCATGTTCTTGATATAGAGTTTGGGTGGGTGAACCTTAATGGACGGGAATTAAGGTTGTAGATGATGTTTTACTGAAAAAGATTGTTAATCTAGCATTACTAAAGCTAAAGGTATAACCAATTCAAGTTAATTTCACCTAATTGGAAGATTTTAAAATTAGGGTTCTTGAGACCCAATTTCGGGGTTTTCTAATCTAGGTGTTTGATTTGGTAATTGTGTATGTTCTGGTGTTTATGGTGTGAGATAAACACAATTTAATGTAGAAAACACAATTGCATTAGTGAATTTTGAATTGTATAGAAATAGAGAAAGTTGGGTGAAAACCTAAACGGGTCAAATGGGTGGATTATGGTTTTGCAAAGCTAAAAGATTGTGTGAAGCTTAACTGACCAAGCCTTGATTAAGGGTAAAGATCATAAGGTCTTGGGATGGTGTGGATACCTAAATTGGTGGATAAATAGACTTTAGATTACTAAACAAGATAATTTATTTAGGTAATCAAGTGATCAAGGTCAAGGAGCAACCGGGATCATTAAACCCCAAAGGTAAGTGCTTTGCACTTACTTAGTATTAGATATGTAGTCTTGTGTTAGTAGTTATGTGATATGCTATTTAGATGTTAATTTGATGATTGAAATATGTGGTACATGGTCAAGTTATGTTGGTTTTAGTAGAATTTACATGTTTGACTTAATGTGGATATTTGGTTAAACTAAACCAATGAGATGGTAATGTGTGAAGTTAGATCAAGTAGTGAGTAACTAAACTAGACCAACTTATGTGATCAAAAGGAATGAAAGACTAAAAGTGGTTAGAGTCACTAATTTAATTAGTTGTGTGAAATTACATGGCAATTGACTTGATGTGTTGTTAAGTCGACCCGTTAGTGTAAATTTCACAAATCGGTTGAATATCATGAAGTGTGGATACTTCATGGAGGAGTTAAGTGAAGAAATATACTTCACGGTTGGAAGTGAGGTCATATGCCTCACGAGTGGAAGTGAAGTAAAATGCTTCACGGGTGGCATGAAGTTATGTGCTTCATGAGGAGACATGGAGTCAAATACTCCATGTGAGGAACCAAGAGGTGGATCTCTCATAGACATGTGGATATGTCAAAATGTATGGATGGTAAAACACTAGACTTGTATGGTTTGTTATATGTCTAGAGTTGTAGGTTAATATGTACCTAAACCAATGCATGGATGTAACTAGTAGTCAAACTTTTAATGAACGGGAGACGGGTGGTGGTACTCGGGTTGGAAGTTGATAAACTAACTAATGAATGTTGGTAGATAAAGGAGACCTTAAATGAAGTCTAGATATGCGTATGTTTACCATATTGGATTGGAAATGCAATCGGGTCAGCCGACAGGAAGTTGCAAAGGCTGAAAATCAAATTTTGGCCACCTTTGACCTGATGCTGACGTCCCATATGCCCGTTTGGGTCTGGTAGACGCTGGAATTTCATATTTTTCTGGTTTTGGCATGTTGTTGTCGTAAGGGCTTGTTGGGAGTGTCTAGGATTGATTTTCTTTACTAACCTTGTTCCTTTTGATGTGGTGAATGTAGGAAAAGCTCCGGAATGATCTTGGGTCTCACCATAATCGGATAATTGGATTCTCAATGACTCTTTTGAATGTTTGTTTTCTTTTAAACTAACCCGTAGTTGGGATTACTTTATGTTTAAAGTATTTTGGATTTGTAGCGGTCTATAACCCATTAAACACTTCTCCTTTTGAAACTTGTGAAGCTTTAAATGTCGTTGTAAATGGTTGAACCATGTTTTCAATGTAAATGTTTGTCTGGGACCTAAATTCAGTGTTATTTAAAAAGTTTAAATTGGGTTGCAAATCCGGGTGTTACAACTTGGTATCAGAACAATGGTTTGAGGGATTTATTGTGCGTGACACTAAACTCAAACCTATAATGCTCTTGATAAGGTCGAGAAATGAGAATCCAATAGTGGCGTGACTAAGACACCGAGCTTCAAAGGCGAGGTTAGTATTGATTATTGTACTAAATGCTTAATTAGAGTCTTATGTGATTCATTTGTGCCGAAAGTTGTTAGGGGATTCATTATATGGAGATGATGAATGTAAGTGGACATACTACATTATCAATCATGCGTGGCCAATGTGATTCTTAATACAAGATGTACAAATGTCTTCATGATGACCATATGATGATGAACATTGACAACGAGTAAGTGAACGTGGTTATACGTGAATGTATGTATGTGTGTAAGTATGCATGATTTTGTGTTAAATGCATATAGGAGAGATAACCTGAGGAAGATGTCTTTAGTTACATGTATGTAGTTATCTAAATCCTTCTATCTTAAATCTCAGCCGAAGAATGGCTGAAGAAGGAAACTCGAATAGAGTTAGGAATGAGGATGATGGTGGTAATAGTAGGTCGGGATCATACCGATCCGTGCACTCCCCTCATGGGAATGATGATGGGAATGCTAATAATGACGGGACTGGAAAACATATATCTGAACAGGTAGCACATTATGTCACATGAATCATTATTTTAATCAATATTTCTATTCAAAATTTAAACCCTGCGGTTACAAATATAGATTTCTATAACACATGTTTGTGTATATATATATATATATATATATATGGTGGATATGAAAATGCATTCATACATTCCCATGTTCAAGAATTTAAAACTTATATATAGTTTCATAAGTTATCTAAAAATTTTATAAGTATGTACATGCATGTATATTAAATATATATATATGTTAAAACTCTTGGTTTTAAATCCCTAACCATGTGAACTCTCGATTTTAACCCCCCCCCCCTTTTGAAACTGACCCCTCTCTCTCTAATTGGACCCTCACCCAAGAACATTGACCAATTTTGACTTTATAAAGTCAAAACGGGCCAAGGATCATGAAATTCAAACCCACACCGATCCAAACTGTGTAATTGGACTTCTCATGCATGAACATTTGATCCAATACCATCCACAGGCCCATTTGGAAACTGTAATTCGATTGTTTAGCGCGGTCTAACTCAAATTCAAACGTGTTTGACTTCACAGAGTCAAACCCGTATCAGATCATCATTTAATGTGTAAAATCAACGCGTAGTCACTCCCGCAAATCTCGTTCAATCAATACCCGAATGTATTCAAACCATGTACAAGACCCGATTCACTCTCAAATCAAGGAAATTGTGCGTAATTGATGGTCTCGGCTGTCATACGCCAACTCGTAATCAAATTATACATTTAGGATAGAACCAATTCAATTAAACCACTCCCTCACCTTCACAATCACCAGTAGAAACTTTCTAATCAATTTTGCGACTGGCATCACTCCTCTGGAATTCTTTCGAGCTCAAGATGTCCCGAAACCTGCACTCCAGCCGTCCTCTCTCCTCGTTTCACCAAAACAGGTATTTCATGTGTCCTTGTATTCTTCTTGATCGCATGACTGAAAGCCCCATGGTCAGAGCATCGATTGTTTGTTTATCGAGACAATTTAAAGGCTAGGGTTTCAAATTCGGGATTTGGGGAAGAAAGATCCTGAAACCTGTATGTTAAGGGTAAATATTTCGTATTCTCTATCAGTATTACAACCTAGAGCAGCTGGTTAGAACCCATGACTTATGAGCATATGGTCGCGGGTTCTAGACCCACGCCCGGACCATTTTTTTTTGGGGGTTTCCCATTATAACAGAACTCGGTCGTTGTTGTCCATTGATTAAAACCTCGGGAAACCCACATTAGAACAATAAGAGGCCATTGGTCCAGTGGTAATCCATCTATTTCCTCACAGAACCCACCCGAGTTCGATTCTTGGCAACTCCATATATTTTTTTTTACCCATTTTAAGCATCCAATCTTTTATCAAAAAATATTTTTATAAAACTCTTAAAACTCAGATTAGTGTTATAAAGTTAAATTGTTAAACTTTCAAGGTAAATCATTTTACTTGTTAAAATCTAATAAAAACGTAGTTTATTTAATATATGTATATGTATATATTCAAAACAACAAACTATTTATTTAATTTCCTTTGGTTTGTAAATTATAACATGATTATTTTATGAATCCATTATCAATTGGTAAAGCTTTACACGAACGTTTTATAATCTACAAAAAAAACATTTTTACCCTAACATATATAATTAATTAGGGTTTAAATATATTAAATATTTACAAACATAAATTCCTAAATATATTAATATATATTTAGTTTATTGTACACTCTCTTTCGAGAACCCTTTACATAATGATAATTAAATAAAGAAAAATAGTTTTATTACATAATCTATTTTAAACTAAAATTTTAAGTCAATTATTATTTCTTTATATATAGATATACCAAGGCACATACTTTGATTTAAATATTTTACTCCTAATCTTTCATTTAAAAACAAACACATAATAATTATTTTTACACGCTTCCTCTTTATGTGATTACATAAGCATCATTTGTACACAAACAAGTCCCCTCATTCAACCGACCAAACTCAGACTCGATTCCTTTATACTATAGGTTTTTCCCTCTAGTCATTTGGACATGTCATTAATACAACTATACTATTAAAACATAGGTTAACCTTGTGCTTAGCTAGACGATTAGCAACAACTTGTTCGTGTGATTTCCAAGCTACATATTACGGGTGAGTTTACATAACCCCTTTTTCATTTTTGTACATTTTTTGGGTGAACATGATTTACATTGAAACAATTTGCAATATTACACAATACAATTCTACATTTGATTTCATGTGACTATTTGTGCATTATGTTTGAATGCTATGAGTTAATACTACACATACATGACGCAACTCGTACAATCATTAACTATGTACAATCCAACAGTTAACAAAGATAGTTCTATTGAGTCTGACAAACCCACCCAGATTGGGGTGATTGTTACCGACAACACAATTTGCATGCTAGTTACAAAGGTTTGATTGTACTTTGGTTATACAATAGTTGCTCCCCATAAATGCCTTATTTTATCATGTTATGTAAGGATTTGTTTATTCACATCTATATACTACCTATGTACAAACCTGTGTATGCTCACCAACTTTTTAGTTGACCTTATTTTATTCATGTTTCATGTGCTAAAGTTTTGATCAAGGCTTGCTACACATAGGCTTTGGGACTTAGTTAATTTTAATTCAAGAAAAATTTGTATTTCAATTATGTACTTTGGAATTGGTTTATGTTTGTTGAATTTAAATGGAATTAATATATTACAATTTAGTCAACCTTGAGCTCACGAACAGTCTACATGTCCCGCCCCGACGTTTCCGCCCTGACGTTTTTGCCGTCGGTTGGGGTGTGACAAAAGACATTTGAACAAACAATGCCGATATTCTTGGCTGAAATTGAAAGAGCGGTTAAAGCGACGTTTTCCGAAAGACATGAAAAAGCTAAGAATGATACGGATGTGGGGGACACGAATGTCGGAGGTAGTGGTAAGGGAAAGGAAGTAGAGAGGAAGCCTTGTACTTTCAACGACTTCATGGCTTGTATGCCAAAAGAATACAATGGGGAGATAAACCCTTTGCTCAGTCAGAGGTGGATCTCGGATATGCAGTCGGCTTTTGAAACAAGCCATGTATCGAAGGAAGATGAAGTGACCTTTGCTGTGAACTTACTCCGAGGAAGAGCTAAGGATTGGGTTGAGGTCCTCCGAAAGGAGAGAAGAAATGAGGGTGGCATCAAGGCGATGTCTTGGGTGGAGTTTAAGGAGGTTTTCCTTAAGTATCATAGTCCACAGGCGGAAGTGGACCAGATCACTGAGGAGTTCCTCTATATGAGGCAGACACGGGAGTCCATCAATGAGAATGCACGGGAATTTTATGACAAGGCTCAGTTTTGCCCAGACCTTGTGGCAACTGAAAAGATGAAGATAGTCTGATTCTTCTCGGTTCTATCTATAGATTATCGAGAGTTTGTCTCTCCCTCTCAATGCACTACCTTGGTAGAACTCATTAACAAGTGCCGAGAGAGGGAAGTGGAACTGAAAAGGCAGGAAGAACTGGGTGAGAAGAGAAAGAGAGAAGGAGTGGAGGTGACTCCTAGGAAGGCTAAATTCTCTAGCCCCACAAAGAAGGTGGTCGGGAAGCCTAGTTCCCGACAATATCGATCTTGTGGAAAGGAGCACTCGAGAGAGTGTAGGATAAAAACCACTGCGTGTTTTAAATGTGGCAAAATGGGACATCTTGTGTATCAGTGCACAAGCCCCATCTACATGTGTTATCATTGCTATAAGTTGGGACACCACCCTAGCGATTGTCCTGATTTAAAGCACAAGGAAACCGGAGGAAAGAAGGTGGAAATCCCTAAGCCAAAGGGACGTGCCTTTCAAATCACTGCCAAGGAGGCAAGGAAGATTCCAGATGTCGTTGCAGGTATCTTTATGATTAATTCATTACTTGCACTTACTTTATTCGATTCGAGTGCTAGTAGGTCATTTGTATCCTTGAAGTTTGCCAATCATACTTCTTTTCTAAGTAAGAGGTTAGAGGAACCATTAAAAATAGAGGTGGCTAATGATAGGAGCTTCTTAGTATTCGACGTCTATCGTGGGTGTAAATTGGAGGTCGATGGTGAGACTTTCCCTATTGATCTCATACCTATGATAATGGGGGAGTTTGATGTGATTGTCGGGGTGGATTGGCTTTCTTTATATAGGGCCAACATTTTGTGTGGACCTAAGACAATTCAATTAGTTTCGCCATCGGGAAAGACTTTGTTTATTCATGGTGAGAGAACTAGCGGTCTTTGGTTATGTTCCTATCTTCAAGCAATGAGGTATAATGCACATGGATGTAAAGCGTTTCTAGCTTGTGTCACGGACTCAAATCAAGGTGTAGTCAAGATTCATGATGTTCCGATTGTGAATCAATTTGTGGACGTCTTTTCGGAAGAGTTACCGGGGATTCCACCAGAAAAGGAGGTAGAATTTGGGATTGATCTTATCCCGGGAGCTAAACCGATTGCCAAGGCACCTTATCGGTTAGCCCCACTGGAGATGAAGGAATTGATGACCCAACTCCAAGAGTTGTTGGATAAGGGTTTCATTCGTCCGGGCGTCTCTCCCTGGGGTACTCACGTCCTTTTTGTTAAGAAGAAATATGGAAGTATGCGTATGTGCATAGATTACCAGGAGTTGAATAAGTTGACTATCAAGAACCGGTATCCATTATCTGGGATCGATGATCTCTTTGATCAACTACAAGGAGCTTCGTGGTTTTCAAAGATTGATTTGAGATCCGGGTAACATCAATTGAAGGTGAAGGAGGAGGATGTTCCTAAAACGGCATTTCGTACTCGCTATGGTCATTACGAGTTCACGGTAATGCCTTTCGGTCTAACCAACGTGCCTGCGACTTTCATGGACCTTATGAACCGGGTGTGTAGACCATTCCTTGATCGTTCCATCATCGTCTTCATCGATGACATCCTTATTTACTCGCGTAGCAAGGGTGACCATGCTTGTCATCTTCGTGAAGTCCTTGAGGTTCTCTAAAAGGATAAACTATTCGCTAAATTCTCCAAGTGTGCCTTTTGGCTCCGGGAGATTAAATTCTTGGGTCATGTGGTAAAAGCGGAAGGAATTTCCGTCGACCCTTCCAAAATTGAAGCGGTGAAAGGTTGGTTATCGCCGAAAACGCCCATGGAAATTAAAAGCTTTTTGGGCTTAGCGTTCTACTATCGATGATTCATTGAAAAATTCTCTCGTATTGTTTTTCCTATGACGAAGTTGACTCGCCAGGATATGAAATTCGCGTGGGGTCCCGATCAGGAGTCGGCCTTTCAACCTTTGAAAGAAAAGTTGACCAAGGCACCTATTCTTTCCTTTCCTGAAGGGACCGAGGATTTTGTTGTGTTTTCGGATGCCTCACATTTTGGGCTTGGTTGTGTCCTTATGCGAAGGGGCAAGGTAATTGCCTACGCTTCTAGGCAATTAAAATTTCATGAGGCGAATTATCCTGCCATGACTTGGAGTTGGCAGTCGTGGTATTCGCACTCAAGATCTGGAGGCATTATCTTTATGTAGTGCATTGTACAATTTACACGGACCACAAAAGTCTCAAGTACTTCCTCGACCAAAAAGATCTCAATATGAGACAAAGGAGGTGGCTTGATATAGTCAAAGATTATAATTGTGAGATACTCTATCATCCTGGTAAGGCCAATGTGGTGACGGATGCACTCAGTTGAAGGTTAGTCATACACCTATTAAGGCGAAGTCATTTAAAATGACCATCTATTCATCTGTTGTTGATCAAATCCGAGAGGCTCAAGTTTTAGCACTCGGAGGAGATTTGAAAAAGGAACAGATGGTTCCCTATGTGGCTAAGCTTGAAGAGGATAGCATAGGGTTGATGTCATGTTTTGGTACAATATGGATTCCTAGGTTGTCAAACTTTTTGACTACCATACTTGATGAGGCGCATAAATCCAAATATTCTATCAACCCGGGAGCTACTAAAATGTTCTATGACTTGAGGTTCAACTTTTGGTGGCCGGGTATGAGGAGAGATATTGTGAAGTATGTCCAAAGGTGTCTCACGTGCTTTAGGGTGAAGGCCGAACACCAAAAGCCTTAAGGGAAACTTCAATCTATTGAAGTACCTCAATAGAAGTGGGAAAATCATGCTATGGATTTGATTACTAAACTTCCTAAGACCCGGAAAGGCTATGATGCAATTTGGGTGGTGGTTGATCGATTGACTAAAAGTGCACACTTCCTTCTGATTAAGGAAACTTATTCATCGGAAAGATTTGCGGATGTATACATAAAGGAAGTGGTGTTAAGACATGGTGTGCCTGTGTCTATTGTGTTGGATAGGGACACACGGTTTACTTCTAGGTTTTGGAAGAAATTTCACGAGGAATTGGGAATGAGGCTAAATCTTAGCACCGCTTATCATCCATAAACGGATGGACAAAGCGAGAGGACAATTCAAACGCTTGAAGATATGCATCGGGCGTGTGTGCTAGATTTTGGTGATAGTTGAGATGACCATCTACCGTTGGCGGAATTTTCGTACAACAATATCTACCATTCGAGTATTAGTATGCCTCCGTTTGAAATGTTGTATGGAAGACAGTGTCAAACCCCGGTTTGTTGGGGGGAAATTGGCCAACGAGAACTCGGTAGCAAGGAGATTGTAACGGGTGTGGCGGAAAGGATTGATCAAATTAGAGCGTGCTTGAAAGCTGCTCAAGATCGCCAAAAGTCCTATGTGGACAAAAGAAGGAGGCCGATTGAATTCCAAGTGGGAGACTTTGTGTTGTTAAAAGTTTCACCATGGAAGGGGGTGATTCGGTTCTAGAAACGTGGGAAGTTAAGTCCCCGTTTTATCGGACCATTCAAGGTTATTGCTCGAGTTGGCAAGGTGGCGTATCGTTTGGAGTTACCGGTGGTATTAGGTAAACTTCATAACACGTTTCACGTATCTCATCTACGAAAGTGTTTGGCGGATGAATCCACTTTTGTGTCGATCGATGATATCGAAATAGATGAGAGATTGAACTATGTAGAAGAACCGGTGGCTATCCTAGATAGAAAGGTGAAAAGCTTACGGAATAAGCAAATTAACCAAGTGTTGGTTCGTTGGAAACATAGAAAAGGGGTGGAAACTACTTGGGAATTAGAGGATGAGATGCTCAAGTATTACCCTAATCTATTTACCTAATGGCAGGTTTCAGGGACGAAACTCAAAATTAGGGGGAGTGATTTGTAACAAACCAATTTCGGGTTTACCCTATAATATGTTTATTATATTATGGGGGTTTTTTTAAATAAAAATGAAAGAGCATGGGTGTATTTATTTATCTACATAACCTAAGTTTGAGATGAAAGGGTCTAATTGCATAGTGGAGGGACTAGAGTTGTATTATTTGATTTGGTCTTATAAGGGTGTGGCGACACACACACATCTGATGTGTGTGTGTGTCGTGATTTTGAAGAGAGAAAAGGGAGAGAAGAGTCTCAAGCTAAGAACTCTCAGATGAAGCTTGCATGTGCAGATTGAAGGGTTGATTAGCACAATACCTTCATTATATCAAGTAAGCATCATCCTTAACACATTCCCTCATCTAAATTCATGTTCTTGATATAGAGTTTGGGTGGGTGAACCTTAATGGACTAGAATTAGGGTTATAGATGATGTTTTACTGAAAAAGATTGTTAATCTAGCATTACTAAAGCTAAAGGTACAACCAATTCAAGTTAATTTCACCTAATTGAAAGATTTTAAAATTAGGGTTCTTGAGAACCAATTTGGGGGTTTTCGAATCTGGGTGTTTGATTAGGTAATTGTGTATGTTCTGGTATTTATGGTGTAAGATAAACACAATTTAATGTAGAAAACCCAATTGTATTGTTGAAATTTGAATTGGATAGAAATAGAGAAAGTTGGGAGAAAACCTAAACGGGTCAAATGGGTGGATTATGGTTTTATAAAGCTAAAAGCTTGTGTGAAGCTCGATTGGCCAAGCCTTGATAAAGGGTAAATATCATAAGGTATTAGGATGGTGTGGATGCCTAAATTGGTGGATAAATACACTTTAGATTACTAAACAAGATGAGTAGTTATGTGATATGCTATTTACATTTTTATATGATGATTGAAATATGTGGTACATGGTCAAGTTATGTTGGTTTTATTAGAATTTACATGTTTGACATAATGTGGATATTTGGTTAAACTAAGCCATTGAGATGGTAATGTGTGAAGTTAGATCAAGTAGTGAGTAACTAAACTAGACCAACTTATGTGATCAAAAGGAATGAAAGACTCAAAGTGGTTAGAGTCACTAATTTGATTGGTTGTGTGAAATTTTATGGCAATTGACTTGATGTGTTGTTAAGTCGACCCGTTAGTGTAAATTTGACAAATCGGTTGAATATCATGAAGTGTGGATACTTCATGGAGGAGTTAAGTGAAGAAATATACTTCACGGTTGGAAGTGAGGTCATATGCCTCACGAGTGGAAGTGAAGTAAAATGCTTCACGGATGGCATGAAGTTATGTGCTTCATGAGGAGACATGGAGTCAAATACTCCATGTGAGGAACCGAGAGGTGGATCTCTCATAGACATGTGGATATGTCAAAATGTATGGATGGTAAAACACTAGACTTGTATGGTTTGTTATATGTCTAGATTTATAGGTTAATATATACCTAAACCAATGCATGGATGTAACTAGTAGTTAAACTTTTAATGAACGGGAAACGGGTGATGGTACTCGGGTTGGAAGTTGATAAACTAACTAATGAGTGTTGGTAGATAAGGGAGACCTTAAATGATGTCTAGATATGCGTATGTTTACCATGTTGGCTTGAAAATGCAATCGGGTCAGTCAACAGGAAGTTGCAAAGGCTGAAAATCAAATTTTGGCCACCTTTGACCTGATGCTGGCGTCCCATATGCCCGTTTGGGTCTGGTAGACGCTGGAATTTCATGTTTTTCTGGTTTTGGCCTGTTGTTGTACGGGCTTGTTGGGAGTATCTAGGATTGATTATCTTTACTAACCTTGTGTCCTTTTGATGTGGTGAATGTAGGAAAAGCTCCGGAATGATCTTGGGTCTCACCATAGTCGGATAATTAGATTCTCAATGACTCTTTTGAATGTTTTTTTTCTTTTAAACTAACCCGTAGATGGGATTACTTTATTTTTAAAGTCTTTTGAATTTGTAGCGGTCTATAACCCATTAAACACCTCTCCTTTTGAAACTTGTGAAGCTTTAAATGTCGTTGTAAATGGTTGAACCATGTTTTCAATGTAAATGTTTGTCTAGGACCTAAATTCCATGTTATTTAAAAAGTTTAAATTGGGTTGCAAATCCGGGTGTTACACTTCCTTACCAATCTTCTCATATAGAAAAGCACTCTTAACATCCATCTAATAAACAGTAAAGCTCTTGGATGCAGCATATGCTAGGGAGATTCTGATTGCCTCCAGCCTGGCAACAGGTGCAAATACCTCATCACAATCAATTCCATCTTCTGTAGTGTAGCCCAGAGCTACAAGTCTAGCTGTGTTCTTGATTACAATCCCTCTCTCATCTTGTTTGTTTCTAAAGACCCACCTTGTGCCTATAGCAGTTTGTCCAGGTGGCAGATCAACTAGGGTCCACACGTCTTGTCTCTTGAATTGTAGAAGCTCTTCCTGCATTGCTTCCATCCAGCTGCTATGCTGCAGTGCTTCATCTATCTTCTTTGGTTCAACTTGAGACGGAAAGCAAAAGTACAGACAGATATTGGCTTCATGTGACTTTCTTCTTGTCTGAACTCCTTGTTGAACTGAACCAATGACATTCTCTAGAGGATGTGTTTTATTAACTCTTTTGGCTGGAACAACATCCATCCGGAATTCTTGGTCAAGATTGCTTTGGTTTTGATCAGGAACGTTTTCAAGAGGGTTGTTTACATAATTGTCTTCAACATCAACAGCATCTTCAAGTGAGTTGTCAGCAGCATTAGCAGCATCAGATACAATACCCTCATTTGCAGTAGGTGCCTCTATGTCAGCTGCAGAGTGATTAATGTTCTCATCTTGATTTTCATTGTCAGAGAGACTGTTGCTGGTGACATTTGAGTTGCTTGTTCTGGCTTCACTGGCTTCAATAGCATCAACAACAGATGGAAGATCAATGGATGGTCTTTTGATTCTTATAGATTGACCATTGAAGCCTAATATGCAGTCATCAACTAATAAAGTGGATGGGTCATGTGAGGATGAAGACTTCATGTTTGAGAAGATGAGAGGCTCAAATATTTGAGAGAAGGAATCTATATCAAACAACCACTCTGGCCCTTTTCCCTTTTCACATGGAATGTGTTCCCTACATTCCACATTTGCTGATTCTTCAACTCTTTTTATTCTAGAGTTGAATACTCTGTAGGCTTTGGATTGAGAGGAATATCCCATAAAGTATCCTTCATCATATTTGACACCAAATTTTGGAAGAACACCATTGGTGATAAAAATAGTACATGGGCATCCAAAGGGTTTTAAGAAGCCAATATAGGGAATTCTATTGAACCACAATTCATAAGGTGTTTTGTTGAGAGGCTTGACAATAAGAACTCTATTTTGTACATAACAAATTGTACTAACTGCCTTAGCCCAGAATGTGAGAGGCAGCTTTGACTCAGCCAACATGGATCTGACAGACTCAATTAGAGTTCTGTTTCTTCTTTCAGCAATCCCATTTTGTTGAGGGGTTCTTGAAGCACTGTATTGTCTCTGAATGCCTTTGTTCTCACAAAAACAGTTCAAGGTTTGATTTTTAAACTTTGTCCCTTGATCACACCTTATTGTCTTGACTTTCTGATTGCTTTGATTCTCAACTCTAAGAATGAAGGATTTGAGAATCTCAGCAGTTTCATCTTTTGTTCTCAAGAAGTATACCCATGAGAATCTGGTATAGTCATCAGTTATCACTAGACAGTATGACTTCTTGCCCATAGACATAACATTTGCAGGACCAAAAAGATCCATATGCAGCAGTTGTAGTGGAGTGTCATTTGAGTTTAGTGTCTTGGCATTGTGAGAGATCTTGTGTTGCTTCCCCTTCAGGCATGCTATGCAATGATCTTCAAATTGAAATTCTTTATTAGGTAGTCCTCTGACTACATTTCCTTTAACCAACTTGTTGATGGTTTTGACATTGACATGACTCAATCTCCTGTGCCATAGAGCATATTCATCAACTGATGCCTTGGATATAAAGCAAGATACACTGCCAGATGGTGTAACCTTGTTCATATCAAGCACATATAGATTGTCCTTTCTTTGAGCAGTTAACAAGATCTTCTTAGGAGGAGGTTTGCTCAGTCCAGAGGATAACATAAAACATTCTTCATCTGTGAACAATATCCAATGCTTTTGATCGCAGATTTGTGATACACTCATGAGGTTAAACTTCAATTCCTTCACATAATTCACCCTTTCAATGCTCATCCTTTCATTAGACACAGTTCCTTGTCCGGTGATAGAGCCTCCCTTTGAATTACTCCCAAAGGCAACATATCCTCCATAAAATTTTTTGAAGTCTAAGAGGATGGACCTATTGCATGTCATGTGTCTAGAACAACCACTATCTACAACCTAGGTGTTATCTTTGTTACCTGGTTATTCCTGCATATGAGAGAGTTCTAGTTAGAAAGGGGGACCCAAGAGCTTGCAGACTTGGGTGAGACTTTTGACTTAAGACTAAAATAATCAGCAGGCTGGCATTCAATTGATCCAATGATGATATTCTGAGATGATGAGGATTTGGATTTTGCTTGCCATTGTTGAATCACCTTTGCAATTCTTTTAACATTATCAGCAGCAGATGTAGCTTTAGCTGCTGATAGTTCTGTCTGATTTTTTATATTCCTGGGTTTAGACTGATCAGCAGCAAACTTGGTTGATGCTGGTGGTTTTATGTAACCTTTCTGATTTTCATGTTTTTCCTATGTATTTTATGCCATGCAATAAAAGATTTCAACCTTACATTTATTGTTCATATACACTTACAAGCATACACGCGTTCATTATAATACAATATTAACGAAAACAATCTTACAAACCTCGAGAACCAAACTTGACCAAAACTCAAAACAACATCAATATTACAAAACTACAAGGACTAGTCTTGAAACTTCCAAAAAAACCAACACGAGCACGGTCGCGCCTAGTCCTAGGCACGGTCGCGCTTGTGCCACGACCACGGTCGTGCTTAACATTAAGCACGGTCGCGCCTCGATACAGTTTGACTCCGCAAAGTCAAACCGACTCAAATCTTGTCCAAAAATATATTGTAAACACGTTTAGAAGGTCGCGAAACTTGCAGAAGAAGATATTCGGCTAATTGAGACTAAAACACGACCAAATACACATGCAATCGTCCCAATACTCGCAAATTCTAAACCGACTCTTTTTTAAAACAAATCAAGTAATTGGGGCAAGAATCAAACGAATTAAGTTAAGCCCATACCTACCCGAGTCATATATAAACTTCCCTAAACCCTAACTCCATCATTCCATCATCTCTATCTCGTCTGTCGATCAAGAAAAAGCCGCGAAGTCTCCCCGTAGCCGTCTGCACTTGTTGCCCATTCAAAACAGGTTAGTAATAGTTCATTAGGATCATCTATCCAAGTTAATCGAAAGCCCTAACTCAATTCATAACCACATTACATGATTTTACAGAACTGAATCTGAGTTTTGATAAAAAAAAATGGTTTTAAACGATCGACACGTTAAACAGGATATAAACCTAATTAAATGGTGTAATTCGATTCGCAAACATCATATCAATGAAAACCCTAAGTTTCTAATCTGTTTTATTACAAGAATCAGGCGAATTGCTTCTGGAATTGACCAGACACGGTCGCGCCAGCCTATAAGCGCGGTCGTGCCTGACCAAGCATAGTCGTGCCCCGTAAGAGGCCCGGTCGTGTTACCGACCAAACCAAGTCCTGACCTAGTCAAAACCCTAGGCGCGGTTGTGCCGGATACGGACGCGGTTGTGCCTCAGGACCAGACTCTTGTTTTGACTTCTGACCAACCACGGGCGCGTTACCGACCAAGCGCGGTCGTGCCATATACAAGCACGGTCGTGCTCATCCCTTAAACAGAATCTTTATTTTTATTTTTATTCTGTTAATTTGATAAATAAATAACAGTTTAAATAATTATTTTTAAGACAAACCCTACACGTTTAAGAATGACAAATTCACTTCCGTCATTAAATAACGCAAATCAATAACACATATACATTGTTCATTAGGTCGAACTTAGCAATCTACAACACATCGTTGTTTTCCATTTGCTTGTGCAACCTACATGCTACATAACACGTGAGTTACATAGCCCCTCTTTTACTCTATTTTACAAACGTTTTGGGGTGGAACATGCGTTCTATTTACATGTTTTCAACTATACACATATACAGTTCCATCCTATACATGTCTACAGTTTTGCGCTTTGTGCTTGAGTACATTTTGTAGACCAATTATTATGCTCTTCATGTACAATCATTAACTAACAGCCGACAGTGAACAGTGGTAGATCTATTGAGTCTGACAAACCCACCCAGGTAGGGTGACTGTTACTAACAACACAAATTTTGAGTGCAAGTTACAAAGGTTTGATTGTATAGGTCACACGATGTTTTCTCTCCATAAATGCCTTAATTGTCATGATTGTATTGAACTGTATGCACACAACACGTATTTTGCTATCACACGATTAAACCTATGTTTTCTCACCAACTCTTGTAGTTGACCCTCTCATTTAACCATGTTTCAGGTACCAATGTTTGAAGTGATCAAGATATGCTACACATAGGATTTTGACCTAGTTTTAATTGAACCAGTTATATTTTGATGTAATTTTCATTATTGTTTGGTGGATTGAATCTATGTTTTGTTGAACTTGTTTGATTGCAATGAAAACGATTATTAATTATTTAAACTTTAGTAAACCATGAGCAATGAACAGTCTGCACGCTTCACGCCCCGACGTTTCCGCCGTCGGTTGGGGTGTGACAGATTGGTATCAGAGCCTTGGTTATAGGGAATTAGGTTATTAGACACCTTTGACCTAGACTATAACTTTAGGATACCCACTTATGCCATGCTACATGATTTACATGCTATGTGCTACATGCTATGTGCTATATACTATATGTTTTTATATGTAAATATAAATATAAAATAAACAATATCCCTACCCATATCCTAAGCCACACATCCTTCTTGCCTGCTTCCATGTTTATAAAATTTTCTCTTACACCCGTTAAGGCTTTTTAGACTTTGTTTAATTGTTAAAGGACACGTGCAATCTGGAAGAGTGACACCTGTATTCTGGGTTTTCTGTCTAGGAAAGTATTTCATATAAATCCCAATCAACCGAGGGATCCGTATGCTTTCCTGGGAATCCCCGGGATGAGTGTTTACTTATAGGCTAAAGCACGTCTTCTTGATAATTATCTGAGTTTAAATTAACCTTAATATGTCATAGTACTCGAGTGATTATGTCACTATTTGAGTACAATCCGAACTATGAATTACTTATATCTATTTATCCTTCTATTTAATCCAAGAAATTCTCACAACTCTTATTGTGTCTAAATCTGTAGAATGCCTCCCCGTCGTGTCAACAGCAACAACAGCAATAACACTGACCTGGCTGCTTTACTCACACAGCTGGTGAACCAAATTACCCAAGCCAACAACAACAATAATGGCCATGCCAGTGGAAGTGCTGCTACTGGAGGTGGTGGTGGTGCCAACCCGCCACAATGCACCTTCAAACACTTCAACTCCTGTAATCCCCTCAAATTCTATGGCAGCGAAGGAGCCACGGGACTCCTTCAATGGTTCGAAAGCATTGAGAGCACTTTTCTCAATAGCGACTGTCCCGACAACCTCCGTACTCGTCATGCTACTAGTGTCTTTCAAAAAAGGGCGCTTACATGGTGGAATGGTGAGAAAAGGACTAGGGGAGTGGATGTAGCAATGGCACTGCCGTGGGATGAGTTGAAAAGGATCATGACTGAGGAATTATGTCCTCGAAATGAGATGAAAAAGCTAGAAGCGGAATTTTGGGATCTTGCTCAAGATAGTGGTGAAAGCTTAGCATACACCACCCGTTTTCACGAGCTGAGTCTACTTGTGCCACACATGGTTACACCTCTGTCTAGGTGTATTGAAAAGTACATTGGTGGTCTACCTAGGCAAATTCAAGATACTGTGGTAGGAGGAAATCCTGCTACTCTAGAAGATGTTATCCGTTTGTCAGCCACACTTACTGACAATCATGTTAAAGCCGGTACACTTACAAGAAAGGGTGCCAAGAAAGTTTCTGACACAACAACACCTCCCGCTCATGTCAAAGAAGTCCAAACTGAACCATACCGCAACACTAGGAAGAGAAAGGTCAAAAATTGTGCTGTAATCACTCCGACTGCTCCAGTGAATCAAGTTACACCCATAGCTCCAAACCCAGCAAAGAAGCCCTATGGGGGCAGCTACCCACTTTGCAACACTTGCAATTATCATCACCCTCCAAACATACCTTGTCGCCTTTGCAACCACTGCGGGAAACATGGCCACACAGCCAATATTTGTCGAGCCAAGGTACTTGCTAACCAAACCAACCCAGCAAATCAAGCCAATCATCAAGCAACTAACCAAGCCATCCCCGCCATTGCAAATGAACGTGCTTGCTTCGAATGTGGTGACCCGAACCACTTCCGTAACCAATGCCCAAGATTGATCAATGTTAACCAAGGCGGAGCTCGTGGGCGTGCTTTCAACATCAACGCCAATGAGGCTCAGGCCAACACTGATGTGGTTAACGGTACGTTCCTTATGAATAATCGTTATGCTTCTATACTATTTGATACCGGAGCCGATAAAAGTTTTGTGTCACTAGACTTCGAACCTTTACTTGCAAAAACCCGGTCTACACTAGAGAAAACCTTTACCGTTGAGGTAGCCGATGGTAACACCGTTACTATTGACACCATCATTTATGATTGCTCCCTAGAACTAAATAAACACACCTTTCCAATCAACCTCATACCAATGCCGTTAGGAAGTTTTGACGTCATCGTAGGTATGGATTGGTTGTCGAAGCACCACGCCGAAGTCATGTGCTTCGAAAAATGCATCCGTATACCACTCCCATCCAGCGAAACGTTGAAGGTCCTTGGTGAGAAACCTTGCAAAGGACTCAAACTAATGTCATGCATCACCGTCCAAAAGTATATACGAAAGAAGTACATGGTTTTCCTAGCCCATGTTATCCAAAAAGAAGATAAAAAGAGGAGTGTACGAGACATCCCCATCGTTCGGGATTTTCCTGAAGTTTTTCCTGATGACTTACCAGGTCTTCCACCTGTTCGACAAGTGGAATTTCGCATCGATCTTGTACCTGGAGCAAACCCGGTGGCTAAAGCTCCATACTGGCTTGCACCTTCCGAGATGCAAGAACTTGCAAGTCAACTTCAAGAACTCGCCGACAAAGGTTTCATACGGCCGAGTCATTCACCGTGGGGTGCACCAGTCTTGTTTGTTAAAAAGAAGGATGGTTCATTCCGCATGTGTATTGACTATCGAGAACTCAACAAGCTTACAATCAAAAACCGCTACCCTTTACCTAGGATTGACGACCTCTTCGATCAAGTCCAAGGTTCTACCTACTTCTCGAAGATTGATCTTCGATCTGGTTATCATCAACTCCGTGTGCAAGAGGAGGATATTCCCAAGACTGCCTTCCGAACGAGATATGGTCACTACGAGTTCATGGTTATGCCTTTTGGGCTAACCAATGCACCTGCTGTCTTCATGTACCTCATGAATCGCATGTGCAAACCATACCTTGATAAATTTGTGATCGTGTTCATTGACGACATCTTGATCTATTCCAAGACCAAGGAAGATCATGAACAGCACCTTAGGTTGATTTTGGATCTCTTGAAAACCGAACAGCTATACGCCAAGTTCTCCAAGTGCGATTTTTGGCTAAAGGAAGTGAAATTTTTGGGTCACGTCGTCAATGAAAAGGGAATTCATGTTGACCCCGCCAAAATTGAAGCTATTAAGAATTGGAAAGCTCCTAAAAACCCTACCGAAGTTCGTTCATTTCTTGGTTTAGCGGGTTATTACCGAAGGTTCATTTCTAACTTCTCCAAGATCGCTGTTCCCCTCACTGCCTTAACCCAAAAAGGTAAACCTTATGAGTGGGGACTGAAACAAGAAGAAGCCTTTCAAATTCTCAAGCAAAAGTTGTGCAATGCTCCTATCCTCACCCTTCCTGAAGGTGAAGATGATCTAGTTGTTTACTGTGATGCTTCAAACCAAGGTCTTGGTTGCGTTCTCATGCAACGAGGCAAGGTGATCGCTTATGCATCAAGACAACTCAAAATCCATGAGAAGAATTATACGACGCACGATCTTGAGTTGGGTGCTGTCGTATTTGCATTGAAGATTTGGAGACATTATCTTTATGGCACGAAATGTGTGGTGTTCACCGACCACAAAAGCCTCCAACATATCTTCAACCAAAAGGAACTCAACATGAGGCAACGACGTTGGGTTGAACTCCTCAACGATTACGATTGCAAAATTCGTTATCATCCCGGCAAGGCTAATGTTGTAGCTGATGCACTAAGCCGCAAGGAACATGTCATGCTTCAAAGTGTCAAGATCCATTCCGATATACAAGTTCGTATTCTAGAAGCTCAACATGTCTCGGTTACCGAGGGCAATATGTATATGGAAATGTCTTGTGGTGCTGAATTCCAATTAGAGACTAAAACCAATGGCTTGCTTTATTTTCTAAATCGTATTTGGGTTCCCGATCGTAACGATCTCCGAGCATTCATCATGACCGAAGCACACAAATCTCGATATTCTATCCATCCTGGTGCGGATAAAATGTACCAAAATCTTCGTCCACAATATTGGTGGCCTGGTATGAAGAAAGACATTGCTTTGTTTGTAGCAAAATGTCTCACATGTTCTAAAGTCAAAGCTGAGCATCAACGTCCTTCTGGATTACTTGAACAACCGGAAATCCCCGTGTGGAAATGGGAGAATCTAGCTATGGATTTCATCACTAAACTCCCTCGCACTTCGAGCGGTTATGACAGCATCTGGGTGATCATTGACCGTCTCACTAAGTCCGCACACTTCTTGCCTATCCGTGAAGACAATAAGGTTGAGAAATTGGCCCGAATTTACATTGACGAGATCGTGAGTCGTCACGGTGTCCCTTTGAACATAATCTCCGATAGAGATGCTCGTTTCACTTCTCGGTTTTGGCAATCTCTCCAAAAGGCACTTGGTACACGATTGGATTTGAGCACGGCCTACCATCCCCAAACTGATGGTCAGACCGAGCGAACAATCCAAACCCTGGAAGACATGCTGAGAGCCTGTGTCATCGACTTTGGTGGCAATTGGGATTCACATTTGACACTTATCGAATTTTCCTACAACAATAGTTACCACACCAGCATCGACATGGCTCCGTTTGAAACTCTCTATGGTCGTAAGTGTCGTTCTCCCATCTGTTGGAACGAGATTGGTGAAGCACAAATCACCGGTCCCGAGTTAATTCAAGAAACCTCCGACAAGATTATCCAAATCCGTGACAACATTCGAGTTGCGAGGAGTCGGCAAAAGAGCTATGCCGACAAACGACGCAAACCCTTGGAATTCCAAGTTGGTGATCTTGTACTTCTAAAGGTGTCTCCTTGGAAGGGGGTGATCCGTTTTGGGAAGAAAGGCAAGCTAGCACCTCGCTATGTGGGTCCATTCAAGATCCTTGAAAGGATTGGGAAAGTGGCTTACAAGCTCGAGTTACCTCCATCACTTGGCAGCGTACATCCTACATTTCATGTATCCAACCTCAAGAAGTGTCTTGCTGATGAAAACCTTCATATACCTCTTGACGATGTGCGCATTGATGAGACGATGCACTTCGTTGAAAAACCAGTCGAGATTATGGATCGCGAGATAAAACAACTCAAGCGCAGCCGTATTCCTATTGTCAAGATTCGTTGGGAATCTAAACGAGGACCCGAGTTTACTTGGGAACGAGAAGACCAAATGAAGCTCAAGTACCCACATCTTTTTGCTGAAGCAGTAGCCTCAACCAGTTGAATTTCGGGACGAAATTCCCTCAACATGGGGATACTGTAACCTTTCTAATTTTCATGTTTTTCCTATGTATTTTATGCCGTGCAATAAAAGATTTCAACCTTACATTTATTGTTCATATACACTTACAAGCATACACGCGTTCATTATAATACAATATTAACGAAAACAATCTTACAAACCTCGAGAACCAAACTTGACCAAAACTCAAAACAACATCAATATTACAAAACTACAAGGACTAGTCTTGAAACTTCCAAAAAAACCAACACGAGCACGGTCGCGCCTAGTCCTAGGCACGGTCGCGCTTGTGCCACGACCACGGTCGTGCTTAACATTAAGCACGGTCGCGCCTCGATACAGTTTGACTCCGCAAAGTCAAACCGACTCAAATCTTGTCCAAAAATAGATTGTAAACACGTTTAGAAGGTCGCGAAACTTGCAGAAGAAGATATTCGGCTAATTGAGACTAAAACACGACCAAATACACATGCAATCGTCCCAATACTCGCAAATTCTAAACCGACTCTTTTTTTAAAACAAATCAAGTAATTGGGGCAAGAATCAAACGAATTAAGTTAAGCCCATACCTACCCGAGTCATATATAAACTTCCCTAAACCCTAACTCCATCATTCCATCATCTCTATCTCGTCTGTCGATCAAGAAAAAGCCGCGAAGTCTCCCCGTAGCCGTCTGCACTTGTTGCCCATTCAAAACAGGTTAGTAATAGTTCATTAGGATCGTCTATCCAAGTTAATCGAAAGCCCTAACTCAATTCGTAACCACATTACATGATTTTACAGAACTGAATCTGAGTTTTGATAAAAAAAAATGGTTTTAAACGATCGACACGTTAAACAGGATATAAACCTAATTAAATGGTGTAATTCGATTCGCAAACATCATATCAATGAAAACCCTAAGTTTCTAATCTGTTTTATTACAAGAATCAGGCGAATTGCTTCTGGAATTGACCAGACACGGTCGCGCCAGCCTATGAGCGCGGTCGTGCCTGACCAAGCACAGTCATGCCCCGTAAGAGGCCCGGTCGTGTTACCGATCAAACCAAGTCCTGACCTAGTCAAAACCCTAGGCGCGGTCGTGCCGGATACGGACGCGGTCGTGCCTCAGGACCAGACTCTTGTTTTGACTTCTGACCAACCACGGGCGCGTTACCGACCAAGCGCGGTCGCGTACGTGCCAGGCGCGGTCGTGCCATATACAAGCACGGTCGTGCTCATCCCTTAAACAGAATCTTTATTTTTATTTTTATTCTGTTAATTTGATAAATAAATAACAGTTTAAATAATTATTTTTAAGACAAACCCTACACGTTTAAGAATGACAAATTCACTTCCGTCATTAAATAACGCAAATCAATAACACATATACATTGTTCATTAGGTCGAACTTAGCAATCTACAACACATCGCTGTTTTCCATTTGCTTGTGCAACCTACACGCTACATAACACGTGAGTTACATAGCCCCTCTTTTACTCTATTTTACAAACGTTTTGGGGTGGAACATGCGTTCTATTTACATGTTTTCAACTATACACATATACAGTTCCATCCTATACATGTCTACAGTTTTGCGCTTTGTGCTTGAGTACATTTTGTAGACCAATTATTATGCTCTTCATGTACAATCATTAACTAACAGCCGACAGTGAACAGTGGTAGATCTATTGAGTCTGACAAACCCACCCAGGTAGGGTGACTGTTACTGACAACACAAATTTTGAGTGCAAGTTACAAAGGTTTGATTGTATAGGTCACACGATGTTTTCTCTCCATAAATGCCTTAATTGTCATGATTGTATTGAACTGTATGCACACAACACGTATTTTGCTATCACACGATTAAACCTATGTTTTCTCACCAACTCTTGTAGTTGACCCTCTCATTTAACCATGTTTCAGGTACCAATGTTTGAAGTGATCAAGATATGCTACACATAGGATTTTGACCTAGTTTTAATTGAACCAGTTATATTTTGATGTAATTTTCATTATTGTTTGGTGGATTGAATCTATGTTTTGTTGAACTTGTTTGATTGCAATGAAAACGATTATTAATTATTTAAACTTTAGTAAACCATGAGCAATGAACAGTCTGCACGCTTCACGCCCCGACGTTTCCGCCGTCGGTTGGGGTGTGACATTTTAACTGATCCACAGCAGATTTGGTTGCTGCTAAAGGCTTTGAATTGTTCTTCATCTTCTTTGGCTTCAGACGATCCGCATTATTCCTAGTTGTTGCTGATGGTTTAGCTGGTTTAACAATCATTGACTTCTCCTTCTTTACTTTCATATTAAAAATAGGTTTTTTCTATAGACAGGTTTTTATCTACCAGGGATGATTTTGACTGTTGATGCTGAGGATGATGATTGAGAGAACTGGTTGAAAGGATTAAACTTACAATTTGCAGCAAAGTGGCCTGATTCACCACAAATGATGCATGATTGTTTAGCTTTTAGTGTTTTTACAGTAGCGGTCTGTCTTGGTAGAGAAATAGACTTTCTGAACTGAGTTAATCTTGCTTCATAGCTTCTTACCTTCTTGTTTTTGTTTGTTTTCTCAAAAGCTTGTTGCTTGAGATTTCTTTGCTACTGAAGGTAGTAGAAACATGTGCTTGCTGTATGGTTGTATTTGCCACAAAGAAAACATGATTTTGCAGTCTTTTCTTTTGAATAGATCTTTGAAGTTCCACGGTTGATTTTTGTTGTGTTCAAAGGTGGCTTTTTCCAGTGTCTTCTGAACATAAGGCATTATTTCTCTAAGTGAATGACAGATGTCAAACATTTTCTTTACAGGGATGGAGACTGAGGATGTTGAGGATTGACCCTTTTCAATGATCAGTTTTCTTCCTTGAGGAGGATAGCTGATTTTGATTTGTTTGGTAGGTTGTGTGACTAGTATGGATGGAATGAAAGGACTTGGAAAGTTTGTTTAAATCACTTTCCCAGATTTGGTGGTTTTCATAATTACTTCATTTGTGGGAATTAAAGGGGCATCACAGTTTTTAGAGGAGTCTGAGCATGTGGAATCAGACTCAGTGGAGGTACTGCATTCTTGCACAACAATGTCTTCCTTGGAAGGATCAAGGTTTCGGTTTGATGGTCAAGATTGGTTAGGTTGAAGTTGGGTTCATGAATGGTTACATAATCAGTGGGTGCTGGTACAGATTTGTACTGTTCAGTTTGGTACCCAAGACCAGCGGTTACTTTTTCATGGATTTGTGCATCCAATAATCTTTGCAGCTTTTTGGATGCAAACTCGTATTTTTCAACATGAACCTTTTGATCTGCCAGATCAGAGCTCTTGTAGCTTTTAACTTAACCAATAGATCATCAATCTGAGTTTCAAGATTTGTTTGTTCATGTTTTAATGACGAAACTTCTTTCTTTAGACAATTAATCTTTTCTTTATAACAGTTTTCAACCTTTTTGAACTCAGATTTCATTTGATGAAACTCTTCATTTTGATCTATTAGATTTTGTTTATGCTTTCTATATCCCAAAACTTTATCAATGCAAGCTTGAAAGCAAAGATGTTCATATACCTGAGGTGGGATCTTTGTGGTGTCTCCCATGAGTGCTTGGTTGTTGGCAAATATTTCTTCACACTGAAAGCTCCAGTCAAAGTCAACTGTTCCAACTTGTTGAGTTGAACAAGCAGCAGTTTGAGCAAGTTGAGTGTTTTGACCTGTTTGACCTTGATGAGTCTGTCTTGGTTGTGCAGCAGCTGGGTTTGCCTTTGGTGCTGTACATTCTCTGGCAAAAATGCCCAAGCTGATTACAGTTGTAGCATCTTAACTTGCTCTTGTTCAACCCAACTCTTGTGTTTGGACTGTTGCTTGGGATAGGTCTTCCAGTTCTGGAGTAGAACCGTTATGCTCTGAGAAACAACATAGCATAAGAATATTGTATGTCCATTTCTTCTAAGTCATCTGGATGAAAATACTCCAGATCTTCTTTCATAAAAGACATGTTGCTTGGGGTATCAAAAACAAAGGAAGCAGGGTTTTGGATTTTAAGGAGAATCTTCAAGAAGGAATGGAGAGTTATTTGCTTGTGAGGTGGGTGTTTGAGGATGTGTGACAATGGGATGATAATAGTTTCTTGAGTTTGGTAGTGTATGGTCAGAGTGTAATGCAGAGGCTATGGTGAATGATGAGGGTGTAGAATAACCTGATTTTCTCTCTCTAGCTTGAATCATTTCCAGCTCATATGTCTTTAACATACCAAACAACTCAGTCATTATGAGAGTCTTCAAGTTTTCAGTTCTTCTAATTGACACTGTATAGAGTGTCCAACAACTTGGAAGGGATCTGATGAACTTTTTGAGAATATCTTCATTCTCTAGCTTGACCTTAGAGCACTGTAGCTCACCCAAAAGATAAGTGTACATGTTGTACAGGGTTGTAAGGGACCCACCATCCTTGTATACGAAATTTTCATATTGTTGCTTCAGAATGTCTCTCCTGTTTTCCTTAACCTCCTCAGATACAGCAAACATCTTCTTAAGAGCTTCCCATAGCTCTTTAGCAATCTTGTGTTCTCTAAAGTTCTGAAACACTTCATTTGGCAGGCACATCTGTATATCTCCTAGAGCTTTAAACTCTACCTCCATCTTCTTAATATCTTCCTCTGAATATTTTGAAGCTTCTTTGGGAACAGATGGACCTCCAGAATCAGCAGTGGCCACCATAGGCACATAAGGACCATCAATTATGGATTTCCACATTCCATATTCTTGATAATAGAAGAAGCTTTCCTTTCTGTTCTTCCACATGTCATAATCTTCCCCAAACACCAGCCTTGGTGGTCTGCGAAGGCTTCCAATATCATCAAATCCGGTATTTTGTGCCATACTTTGGATGGATGATATGCAACAAACAGATAATACTAACAGAACCCGAGAGTGATTAAACAAGTGTGAGTTTGCTTAATCTGAGAGCCAAGCTTTGATACCACTTGTAGGATCGATGTTTTACAAGATGGTTCTGTTTAGTTGAGATTGGCGGAAACAATAACAACTATGCTAAGTAACAAGAAACAATGAGAATACTGATAAATACAAATGTATTACTCTTCAAAGTTTACAAGTTATAGAGAAAACTCTAAGCAAACATACATACAACAAAATAGAAATAATACATATAAAGGAATTTAGAATCAAGACAGACCCTTGATTCTAAGGATCAGATCAAACACAAGTCGTTGATCTTGAACTGATGAGAAGCTACACTACTATTGGTTTACAAAATAGAGACAAGTAGCAAAAAGACAACTGCAATGAAAAGACTTCTGCAATGAAAAGACAACAGTAAAACAAAGGTCTTCTCAGTAATCATTGCAGGACAGAGCAAAAAAGGAGCATTGTCTTTTGTCATCTGCACCAATAACATTTCTTCTGCTGATATGTGTGTTAGTGTTGCAGAAGAGATGTCAATAGTAAAGTCAAGGTTGCGGATGATATGCCTATCAACAGAATCAATGTTTGATGCTGCTGAGAAGCCTATCAGCAGCAACCTTTGAACATCTATAGATAAGGCCTATCCGCAGCATAGTTGTTGATCAGCAACAAAGAGTAACTATCCGCAGCATAAACACTTATCCGCAGCAACTTCATTAGTGTCAAAACTGTGGAGTCCGCAGCATTTACACTTAGAGAATTTTGTAGTCATCAGTCTTTATTTCTACACTTGGGTTCGGCTCCAATGGGCCGATATAGCCCATGTATACATAAGAGGAATCAACTCCTCTTTCTCATTTCTCCATCATCTTCTCCAACTCAAAACCCTAGAGAGAGAGAGAGAGCTCAAAAGAGACACCATCAAGCTTGGATCTGTTCTTCCATATGTTTCTCCAGCATCCTACAACGATTCTACACAAAGAAACACGAGTTTTGAGGTATAGATCGTCCTCAGATCTGAGTTTTTCTTCAAAATTAGGTTTTAGGGTTTGTGGGACTGTTTCACATAAATATTGGATTTTAACGTAAAAAGTTAAGGTTTTGGATAAAAAATCAGACCTGCAAGTGCTCAATGTTCTTGAGTCGACTCTCGAGAGTCGCCACCTGCATCTGGCGACTCTCGGCGAGGAAGAAGAAGAGAGTCGTCTATTAGAGAGTCGGCCATCAGAGAGTCAGCCCTTTTAAATCCTGAACACAAGTTCAGGTGACACTCATAGTGCATGGCCGACACTGTCGGGCGACACTCTGACTGTTTGGTCGCCACTATCGGGTGACGCTCTGATCGCCTGGTCGACACTATCGAGTGATGCTATGATCGCTCGGTCGACACTATCGGGTGACACTCAGTTTGCCTAGTCGACTCTATCAGGTGACACTAGAGAGTGTCAGCCGACACTAGCAAAGTTTAACCAATTTCATGTATTGTATTCGTACAGATCACGTAGCACTCGTATAGCCCAAAGCTTTTTAGTTTCCGCAATAGACCGAAAATCCAGGTGAGTTCAAAAATCTCTATTTTACTGTTTTAGGGTGTTGTGCATACTCCAGAATTAGACGTTAAATGTATTTTATTACTTAAACATTTGCAAAGAAAGATAAGAACAATAACGGTTTATGTAAATGAACGTTTTGTAAGAAAGAAAGATAAGAACGGTAACGGGTCATGTAACCGAACGTTTTGTAAGAAAGAAGGATGACGGTTGTTTAACCGAAAGTTTTATAGAAAGAAATATAAGAAAGATAATGAAATGTTTTATAAATGAGAGAGAAGAAGAAAAGAACGGTTTTGTAAACGAAAGATAAGAAGAAAAGAAAGGTTTATTTAACTAAATGTTTTATAAACAAAAGATAAGATAAGAGAATGGTTTATTTAACTATATGTTTTATAAAGAAAGAGAAGAGAACGGTTTATTTAACTATATGTTTTATAAACAAAGAGAAAAGAACGGTTTATTTAACTATATGTTTTATAAACAAAGAGAAGAACAATAAGTCAAATACATTGTCTAATCTGTCAGAGTATGAGACTCAGAAAAGAAAAGACTTGGGGTAGTAGCGTAGTCCTAGAGTCTAGTGCTACCATAAGCATAGTAGCAAGTCTTATGGTGATAGTATGGTCCATGAGACTAGTTCTGCCCGAAGCCGATGTTGCGTCATGGACAGAGACCATGACGTACCATGAGAAAAATCGGGACAGTGCTCAGCAGGGCACTGTAACGAGGATGTTGTACAACTGGAAGAAATGGGTAACGGCGGTTACTCCGGTGACGACGGTTACCTAAGTCCCTTGTGGACACAATTGTGAGTATCGGCATTTGGACGATGAGCCTTTGGGAACAATACTCGCTGAGAAAGAAAGAAGTCATTTATGGACACGAGAAGTCCTTGTTAGACACCAGAAAGAGAAAGAAACAAATTGTAGACTAATAATGTATGACTTAACAGAAAAGACAGAAAAGAACACCGAATATCTAAGTATTTATCTACATATTGTATTGTGATTTGCATACTTAGTAAGTTATAGTATGTTTTTCATTAAATGAGTTTTATATGATTAACATGAGAAAGAAATGATTTATGCTAAATGTTATAAACTTGAACTTACCGGCGTTAGCTGAGTATTTTAGTATGCAGATCAGGTAGCAAAGTAAAGAATAATACATGAAGCCGCGAGGGCTTAGGAGAAGATGGTTGGATGGATGCTGCTGGCAAGACTGACATCCCCATTATTTAAAATTATGTTTAAGACAATGAAAGTTTTAATTATTTTAGAATTTTGTAAAGACTTCCGCTGTTTACTTTCTATTTTATTCAATGTTTAAGAGCTATGCTTGTGCTATATTTGCCAACTATGAGAGGAATCCGGTTTGGATCCTTTCATAAGCTTCTTCGTCAAATCCTTCTACACTTTCAAGAGCACTTGCTCCTGCAATTGGAGATTTTGAATAAGATGGTATGTGTAAATCTCTTGTTCTTTGGGCTGACACACTTGCAGATTTCTTTACAATTTCATAGAAACTATTACTGGAAAACTCGACCGGTGGATTAGAAGGCTATGACAGAAAAGAAACACAAACAGAGCCTAGATAAAAGTCCAATAAGCCATTACTACATGTTGATTTCAAGTGCTAAGATCGAGACCATATATAACCATGTAATGGTGCTTCATATATGTTGGATTTTATGGACCGACCCGATAGACAACGCGACTGACCGAGCTATGACCCGTAAGAGTTACACGTAGGGTAACGAACATTAAATCCACTTAACCCGTTTAACTGGTAATTACGAACTGTTAACGAGACGATATATTTTATATATATTCGTTACACGGGATTTATTATTTATACATGTTTATAAATAATAATTCATATTTATTGTTTTAATCTTTTTATTAAAACAATTAAATAAGTACAGGCTTTTTATCTCGTGTTAGACTATGGGCCCGAAAACAAGTAATAGGGTTTATGATTATTATTTATATTATAATCCTAATTTTCTTTTTCAACCTAATAAATGTTTTCAGCCGCTATAGAAATTTTTTTTAGATTTCTTTGTGACTTTCAAACAAAAGTCGATTGAAGCAAAAAAAAAAAAGTGAGTTTTGGTTTTGCCAGCCACCAAACAAATTCCCTTTGGCGTTTCCGGCAACCACCAAACCAGCCCAAGCCGGACAACCCTGCCCCGCTGCTGTCCCGTTTCCGGCCAGTCCCGGCGTTTATGTCTCTCGCTTTGTCGGTTCGTGGTCTAGCAACGGTTCGTTGTATCTAGGTGTCTCAACCGGTTAATCATTAAACACTAAGGTATAATTAATCTCATCAGTAGATTAATTATTTTTTTTTTGTGTTTGCGTGTTCATAACCAGATTCTGTTCGGTTTGTCAGTGCTGTTAAATAGGTTTTGATTTTATTTTCCGCTGCGTATTTATTAATTAACTGAATTAATTAATTTCTCTGTCAAAACCCGTTTTTTACAAAAGTTAAACAGATCACCACTGAACCCAATAGTGGTATCAGAGCCTGGGTTATAACACGTAAATCGGAACCGGTCTGGTTTCACCGGTTAGATTAATCACAAACTTTAACTATCTTTAAGTTTCTGATCTGGTCTGTTTTTTTGGGCAATTTTTTTATTTATTAATTTGGTCGTTTTTTTTTTATTTTATTTGACCAAATATATTGCCCGTATGTGATTGTGTTGAATATGTAAATCTGGCCTGACCCATGTGATTGAGTTATTTGTGTTTATTATTCAGTTTTTGGTTTTATGATTTTGGCCCACTTTTGATGGCTCAAAGTTGTAATAGAATCGGCTTTTTATTTTTATGTAATGTAATAAAATCCCGAAGACAAATCTAAAGACGCAACATGAATCACGGAGTCAGTGGGAGTTATCCGAGACGACTAGATGCACGGAAGTCCATCCTTGTGGTTGTTTTAATTTTGTGGACCCCGTGACCCGTTTGGTCTTGCTAACTGGCTCTAGCAAGATCAAATAATCTTGGCCCTAAAAGATTTACATATTTATTTGCTTTATGGTTGCTTTTAATTTTTTTTATAACTTAAATTTATTATAAACCAACCAAACGCCAAACGTTTTAAAAGGAGTTTTAAAATATCACAATCTGTCACCTCAAGTTCTAATTTTACAACTTGTAGAATTTTATAAAAAAAATTAACAACTGGCTTTTTTTTATAAAATAAATAACCGCTAAAGTTTTGCAATTTAAACTAAATTTAATTTCAAAACTTATAACTTAATAGTTTTCAACTATTAACTTTAACTGGTTATTCAAGTCGCGACAAACTTAGTTTTAATAGGTTATTTAAAATTAAGTGTCCTGAGAGATGAAAGGGTTCATCAAATTTGTCATGACTTTAAATAGTAAAACTGGCTTTTACAATACATGTATGATTTAATCATTCGTTGTGTTTGACCCTATTCGGTAAACACTAAAATTGGAACCCATATTTAAAACCAATGGTCTATGTCATCCTATTATAAGGAACACTTGGAGGATAAAATGAAACATCGGTGTTTGGAGCCACAGCACCGCACTGGATGCGTAGTTTATCCTTCTAAGGCGCAAGGGTTTCGTTGACACATCCGGCCCTTCCTCAAGTACCTGTTTTAGGACGACTATTACTTTTCTCTCTTGTTACATGCCCGACTTGTCAAGAGATTAAAAGTGAGCATAGATGAGGCTAAAAGCATCAATGCATAGACATGTCTTGTCTTAGCGGCCTCATACACGAGAGTTGTGCATCTTTCCACAATTGACACTAATTGTAAGTCTAGTTACCCACTTACTAATGTCGTATGCCACAGCTACCGTTAGTGACTGATTTAGATAGATTCTCACTCCTTATTCTAATTTCTGTAATTGGGTCATAAATTAATAAGGACTTTTCACTTTCTTTATACTAATTTATTTTCTTTGCTTATCTTGACGGATGTCTACTGAAAATAATAATACTAAAAACTCCTTCGCTCTCAAGTCTATCCTTGAGAATGAAAAGCTGGATAACACCAACTTTCTCTCATGGCAGTGCAATCTGAGAATAGTTCTCAAGATGGCCAAGAAGCTCTATGTTCTCGATGCACCAGTCCCTGAGGCACCTGATGGTAACACGGCTGCCGCTCGTAAGGCCTGGGAAAAACAAAGAGATGATTCCACTGAGGTGGCTACCTTATGCTAGCCTGCATGTCCCGTGAGCTCCAAAAGAGCATGGAGGACCTGAGTGCCTTTGACATGATTGAGCAACTTAAGGGCATGTTCCTGAAACAAGCCCGACAAGAACGCTATGAAACCATGTCTCAGCTCATTCGCTTCACGATGCAAGAGGGCACGCCTGTTAGTGCTCATGTACTTAAGATGAAAGGGTACATCGACCAGATGAACAAACTTGGATATCCCATGAAGGATGACATGGCTACTGATTTCATCTTAAACTCTCTCCCAAGCTCCTATGCTCAATTCGTAATGAATTTCAACATGAATGGCTTGGAGAAGACAGTGGGCGGGCTACATGGTATGCTCAAAACGGCCGAGATAAATATCTAAGGAAAGCAAAATCAAGTTCTGATGGTTAGATCTGTTGGTGTTAAAAAACCTAACCCCACAAAAAGATGTTATAATAGGAAAGGCAAGAAGAAGGTTAATGTTGTTGCCAAGCCTACCATCAACAATAACAAGAAAGCTTCAAAAGCACCCCCTCCTGAGGAGCGCCAATGCTTTGAATGCAACAAAATGGGGCACTGGAAATGTAACTATCCTAAATATCTAGCCAAGCTGAAACTGCAGAGGGCCAGTAGTGAGGGCACCACTTCAGGTATTCTCATTTATGTTATTGAAATTTTTACTGTTTCTAGAAACACATGGGTATTTGATACTAGATGTGGATACCACATCATTAATGTCTTGCAGGAGCCTAAAAGTTGGAGGAAGCTGAAACAAGGCGACATGGAGCTCATCGTTGGTGATGGGAAAAGAGTACCAGTTCTTGCAACGGGAAAGAGTACCAGTTCTTGCAACTGGAACATATCATCTCTCATGTTCTTCTGGCCTTGTGGTTGTCTTGAACAATTATTTGTTTGCACCTGGTTTAACCAGAAACATTATTTCAGTTTCTTTATTGTTTGAACAAGGATTTAAGTACATTTTTAATGATATTGCTATTTCTGCCTATTTAAATGATATCTTTTATTTTGAGGCTAAACCTCAAAACGGTATTTATGAGATTGACATTCAAACTGACAATAACATATATAATCTTTCTAAACGTATCAAATCTGGCATTAATGATACTTTTCTATGGCATTGTCGACTTGGCCACATAAGCAAGACACGCATTAAAAGACTCCAATCCGAGGGAATTCTTGAACCTATCGGACAGGACTCATTTGATAATTGCGAGTCTTGTTTAGCTGGCAAACTCACAAAGGACCCCTCACTCATGTTGGTGAACGAGCCAAGGATCTGCTAGGCCTTATACACACTGATGTGTGTGGCCCTTTCAGAACCATGTCTAGAAATCATGAAAGATACTTTATTTCATCTATTGACGATTATAGTCGATATGCTTATGTCTATCTTATGAAATATAAGCATGAAACATTTGAAAAGTTCAAAGAGTTTCAAAACGAAGTAGAGAAACAACTCGAAAAATCTATTAAGACACTTCAATCAAATCGAGGTGGCGAGTATCTCAGCTTAGAATTTCTTAATCATCTGAAGGAGCACGGAATTATTTCTCTGCCCACTCCTCCTGGCACACCCCAACTTAATGGCGTGAGCGAGAGGAGAAATCGAACCCTGCTTAATATGGTTCGATCGATGATGTGTAGAACTAACTTGCCTCACTCCTTCTGGAGTTATGCTCTTATGACCGCCGCCCACCTTGTAAATCTGGCACCGACTAAGAAGGTGGACAAAACCCCATATGAGATATGGCACGGTTCTAAACCCAATTTGTCTTACCTTAGAGTATGGGGATGTGATGCATATGTCACCAGCGATTCTGATGATAAACTCGATCCCAGAGGCGAAAAAGTTGTTTTCGTCGGTTACTACAACAAAAGCGGATATTATTTCTATCATCCTGATGCAAACCTTGTTTCATCAAAAGGAGAGGACGCTTTCTCGAGGAATATCTTCTAAATCGAGGAACCGGAAATAATATTATGGATCTTGAAGAAATTCAAGAAACACAAACAACCGCTAAGGAAGTCGGAGCGTCTGATCAACAAGAAGTTATTGCTGATGAATCAGACATAAACACAAGCATTCGTAGAAGTAGCAGGTCTCGTAAAGAACCTAATAGATACCTATGGCATCTTGAATCTTCTAAAGTCCTGTTAGTAGCTGAGACAAATGAAGAACCTACAAACTACAAATCTGCTATCTCAGATCCTGAATCCGAGAAATGGCTTGAAGCCATGAACGTCGAGATGCAATCTATGCGTGATAATCAGGTCTGGGACTTGATTGAACTACCCCCGATTTTCGAGCAATAGGGACCAAATGGATTTTCAAAAGAAAAACCGACATGCATGGTAATGTACAAACCTATAAAGCACGGCTAGTTGCAAAGGGTTTCACTCAAACTCAAGGTATTGACTATGATGAAACTTTATCACCCGTTTCTATGATCAAATCAATCAGGATACTGCTTGCCATAGCCGCGTACCATGATTACGAGATATGGCAAATGGATGTCAAAACCGCTTTTCTTAATGGACATCTCTCCGAAGATGTCTATATGGTTCAGCCTGATGGTTTTGTTGATCCAAAGTATCCTAGTAGGGTCTGCAAACTGAATAAGTCCATTTATGGACTTAAATAGGCATCTCGAAGCTGAAATCTTCATTTTGATCAGAAAATCAAAGAATTTGGTTTTGTCAAGAATGAAGATGAGCCTTGTGTTTATAGAAAGGCTAGTGGGAGCACTATATCATTTCTCATCTTGTATATGGATGATATACTGATCATTGGAAACAACATCCCTGTGCTTGACAAAGTCAAACAATGGTTAGGATCTTGTTTTGCAATGAAAGATCTTGGAGAAGCAGCTTACATTCTAGGAATCAAGATCTACAGGGATATATCTAAGCGGCTTCTAGGGCTAAGTCAAGGCACATACATAGACAAAGTCATGGCACGCTTTCATATAGGAAACTCCAAGAAAGGAGGTGTTCCTATGACTAAAGGAACTGTGCTGAACAAATCGCAATCTCCTTCAACGGACATTGAAACCAAGCGTATGGAAGCAATTCCATATGCTTCGGCGATTGGTTCTATCTTGTATGCTATGTTATGTACCAGGCCTGACGTCTCGTATGCTTTAAGCATGACCATTCGTTTTCAGCAAAGTCCTGGCATTGCCCATTGGACTGCAGTTAAGAGCATCTTGAAGTACTTGAGAAGGACTAAAGACATGTTCTTAATATTTGGAGGAGTGGAAGAAGAGCTCACTGTAAGATGTTACATTGACGCAGGCTACCACAATATACAGGAAATTGTGGAACGTGGTGACATCATGATAAGCAAAGTAGACACAGATTAAAACCTAGCGGACCCGTTTACTAAGCCCATGACTCAGGACAAGCATGATCTTCACAGAGATGCTATTGGTCTTAGATTTGCTAGTGATATGTTTTGATTTAGTATTTTGAATGTGCGAACATTTAAACAGTTGTACTTTTGAATTCTTTTGGTTTTCTGATTTAAATGCAATTCTGAATTCTTATAACTGTGTTCGATTTTAATACGTTTAATCCATGAATCTTGTATTCTTAATTATCCGTAGTCGATCAGAATCATGGGAACGACTCTGAATTAAGACTATTCTGAACTAGGACTCAAGTAGTTGACTTCCAACTTCACAGACCTCATCTTGGATGACGTTGGATGTAACTCGTTTCAAATCATCTTCATGGATTTTAATCATAAGATGTTTTTGATATTGGTATACTCATTTAGTATCCTCTAACTTGAGATGCATACTAGAACTTTCGTTTACCAAGGACTGTTCTTTAATCACTGTCAACCGTTGTCGCGTAACTGCCAGTCATAAAGGCATTGGTTAGGAACAGATCTGAAGTTCAGTGGGAGTTGTATGTAGTAAATAAGGGATTCGGTACTCTTACATTATATGTAACAGATAGGCATCGTGGCGCCCTCGTTGATTCAAACTGGTGAAGTGTAAGGCCTTACCCAAACTTACTGTGTGTTTGATTGGACCACTTTGATTCTTGATTGAGAACAATAATAATTGAACACCATATGAGAATGAACTAAATCCATGTCTCGTTGATTCAATTGATGTTTTATATGGAAAGGATGAATGACAACTATTGCCATAAGTCTATTATCTTGCTTTAGTTAGCTGTTACTAACACCGAGATATTTGGTTAATGACTTTAAAGCGTCATACCTTGTTAGGGACAGTCATGTGCAGCTAGAGCGCCGCTGACTATTTGCGTTGATTTATCGTGGATCGTCCAAATGGGAGATTGTTGGATTTTATGGACCGACCCGATGGACAACGCGACTGACTGAGCTATGACCCGTAAGAGTTACACATAGGGCAACGAACATTAAATCCACTTAACCCGTTTAACTAGTAATTACGAACTGTTAGCGAGACGATATATTTTATATATATTCGTTACATGGGATTTTGTATTTATACATGTTTATAAATAATAATTCATATTTATTGTTTTAATCTTTTTATTAAAACAATTAAATAGGTACAGGCTTTTTATCTCGTGTTAGATTATGTGCCCGAAAACAAGTAATAGGGTTTATGATTATTATTTATATAATAATCCTAATTTTCTTTTTCAACCTAATAAATGTTTTCAGCCGCTATAGAAATTTTTTTTAGATTTCTTTGTGACTTTCAAATAAAAGTCGATTGAAGCAAAAAAAAAAAAGAGGGTTTTGGTTTTGCCAGCCGCCAAACAAATTCCCTTTGGCGTTTCCGGCAACCACCAAACCAGCCCAAGCCGGACAACCCTGCCCCGCTGCTGTCCCGTTTCCGGCCAGTCCCGGAGTTTATGTATCTCGCGTTGTCGGTTCGTGATCTAGCAACGGTTCGTTGTACCTAGGTGTCTCAACCGGTTAATCATTAACCACTAAGGTATAATTAATCTCATCAGTAGATTAATTATTATTTTTTTTTGTTTGCGTGTTCATAACCAGATCCTGTTCGGTTTGTCAGTGCTGTTAAATAGGTTTTGATTTTATTTTCCGCTGCGTATTTATTAATTAACTGAATTAATTAATTTCTCTGTCAAAACCCGTTTTTTACAAAAGTCAAACTGATCACCACTGAACCCAACAATATATTTATAACTGGAAATTGACAAATGCACAGCAACAATTTGAACATGAGCAAATTTCACCCTTTGATTATAGCTAAGCAAAAGAAGTATCGATAATAAGACCAAATTTCCCATGAAAATGGTTAATATTTCCTTAATCAACTTTTGTTTTAATTCTATTATATTAATTTGAATGTAAATATACTGCACAAATACGAAGTACATAAAATCAAACCTGAGAAAATGTAAAACCTACCGCCTTCACTATGTGAATTGCAAAGTAAAAACAGGAAAATAAGCAAATCTATATGGGTAAGCAAAATGCAACCGAGTGTAAACCAAGTTGTAGGCAACATAGTTATTTAATAACAATACAATATTTCTTAAATTTTAAAAATCATAAAAGATATTTCTTAAATTTTGAAAACAATAAAAGCAAGTGTGTGTAGGTCAGCATAACCTGTCCGCGATAAAAGATCACATCTTGACCCGTTAGACCGTTACCCTATCTACACATTTGGCCACCCTTATGGTCAACTACATATGACTTCATGAGAATAAAAGAATAGACGTTGATATGTCTTGTTTTTTTCAGATTCCTCAGGCGGATTATCTATTTCATGAAACTGCCAACGGGTAGCAATGCAAGTTTGTAAATGTTGCTTCTCAGAAGATTCAGACACTAGTTGTTTAGCCTCAAGAAAGAGCCCTAGTCCAGCACTTGAATCTATCGAAATATATATATATATATATATATATATATATATAAACAGAAGTTTTAAATCTTTTTTTTTAATATGATATGATAGTGTTTAAATTAGTCATTATAAAATCAAGTGCATATATCTTTATATTTATATCTATAAATAATAATAAGTCTATGCATAGATATAGTTATTAAATGAAATCACAGAACCCATGGCATTTGGTTTATCTAGACGTACAGCGCATGGCCACTAAGTCGAAGAATTATTTGTAATATTTATTAGGTCATTAAGTATCTTAATGTAAACACATTTATGGTGTCATCTTCGGTTGGAACCTAATAGTCCTTCGAAAGTTTCTATTTTGATATACGCTCAAGTGTAAAGTTTTCGACCGAAAACTTTATCGATCGAAAAAGATTTCGATCCATATCTTTTTCGGACGATCAGAGTTTTCGAACGAAATCTTATTGCTAATATATATGTCTTGTATTTGAAAGCAAGATAGAACTAGAACTTGTATCTAATTTGTTTATCTGTTTTCATAGTATTGCATTACTGATATGTACTGATTCTCTAAGTGAATACAAGACGATGTTTGGTGATTATCTCAGTTTGATGGCGTATGATCTTAGATTCGTTGTTCGATTCGTCGGTTTTCGATCTTAGAGTCTCTTGGATTGATTTCGCCTTTCTAGGAGATTGTTCGTTATTGTGTTGCTTCAAATATTGCAGATCAAGGGGATTCACAAGTGGTATCAGAGTTTTCGGTTGAAGCTCTAGATATTTCAAGTTTTTACAAGTATATTCTTTGATTGAAGATAGATTAGAGTGTATTCTAGTGCCATTATTGAGTTTTCTGATCAAATTTTCATGAAGATGACTAATGGGATTGAGTTTGGAGGTTGATTTCATAGTCGGATCAGTTGCTGGTGCGGTTTGAAGGTGCTGAGTTTGAAGTGTCCGAAATCTCACTTGAAAGAGCCGAAATCTGTTTCAGCCCGAAATCTCATCCGAAAAGTTGATTTTGTCCGAAATCTCTTCATCAGAAATCTATTGTCCGAAATATCAAAGTTTTTGATCAAAAAATCGGTTCGAAACTGTTTTCGATCGAAAAGTCTGTTCGAAATCTCAAGAGTTGTGAAAATTTCAGATTTTGATACGTTTTGTTTGTTCAATGGCTGGTAAGGTTTACGATACTGAGAGAGTTGTGGGAAAGTCGCCACCGATGCTGAAGTCAATATCAGAGTTTTCTAACTGAAAAATTATGATGAAAGCATATTTCAAGTTCACTGAGCACACTCTATGGGAGTCAATTGCAAAAGGTCCTCATATACCAAAAGCTGCGAATGCTGATAGGTTAGTTCCTATTGCAGATCCCTATTTGTATTCTGAAGAAGACAAGAAGCTGATTGAGAGAGATAACAGAGCTTCGGGATCAATCATCTTGGCTCTTCCGACTGAATTATATCTAAATTTTGAGCAACATGAGACAGCTCAGGGATTGTGGAATGCGTTGTGTCTAAGGTTTGAAGGAAATGCAACACTACAGGAGAGCCGAACTGATCTTCTGTTGAAACAGTATAATATGTTTAGTTACAAAAAGAATGAAACCCTGAGTGAATAGGTCACAAGGTTTACTACTATGATTAACAGATTAAGAAAGATGGGTGTCAAGTTTGAGGAGTATGATTTGGGAAAGAAACTGTTGGATTCACTACCAGATTGCTGGAGCATACCATGTATGTTGATAAAAAATACTACTCCAGATTTGAAAAACAAGTCACTTGATGATATTATCTGCTTGCTTGAATCATATGAGCTGGATACAAAGAAACGAGAGTTGAATAATCCATGCAAGCCAAATGGTTCGGGTTCAGCTAATGCATCTCTGTTTTCTGGAACAAGTGATGGAAGCAATGGTTCTAAGTCTGAAAAAGGTAAGGGTTGTTGTGAGCACTCTTCTAGAGAAAAGGTTAAGACAATTGGTCAGATTCCTAAGGATCAAATTGCCTTATTTGGAGCATTTATGAGTAGCTATGATGCCTTGGTAACTGGCAAGCTTCAACCGGCTGTGCATGATGTCGAAGATCTTGGGCAAATAAATCCAGATGATCTTGAATACATGGATTTACAATGGCAAATGGCCATAATTGCTGTTAGAGCAAAGAAGTATCTTCAAAAGGTCGGAAAAGACAAGCTCCAGTTTGGTAAGAGGGTTGGTTTTGACAAAGCAAAACTCCGTTGTTATAACTGCCAACAACTTGGACACTTTGCTCGTGAGTGTACAAAAGATAAGAAGAAGAAAGTTGAAGGTAGTGGAGTGAAGCTTGTAGAGATGATTGAAGAGAATGGGAAGTATAATAAAGCTCCAACTGCTATTATGTCAAAACAACTAAGTAATTGTGAGTGCGATGAGGAAATTGAAAATGCTGAGAATGAGTTTTATAAAGCTCTGATGCCTAAAATTGAAGTCTCAAAGAAAATAGCTGAAGTCGCTAGTGTTTGTGCTTTGGAATCTGATGACAAAGGCAAAGCAACAGTTTCTACTTCTGAGGAAACTTCATCTGATAGTGAGGTAACTTCTAATGATGATTCATTCATATTTTCTTCTGACTGTATTGAGAAAATGCAGAATTATCATGCAACAAACAAATTCTTGATTGCTGAAAATGATAAATTGAAAAGGGTAAATAAGGAATTAAAAACAGAATGAGGTCACCTACACCAGAAAAATCAATGTTTTGTTAAAAGACAACATGAACGTTAAAGAATACTTAAACAAAAAGGATGTGTTAATCAAGGATCTTACAGATAAACTTATTGTTGCTCAATCCGATCTTATAAAAGAAAGGGTTTTGATTTCTAAATGGGGAATGTAAAGAAAAATCTTAGAAAATTGTGTTGATAAGCAAAGAAGTTGTTTAATTAAAGATGGTGTTGGTTACAAAGCGGTACCTCATCCTGATCATTTCGAACTGTTTCCTGAACCTCATGCTTCAAATGATTTACTTAGAGATGATAACTCTAATTTTCATGACTTATATGTTAGTGTAGCAAATAACACACGTCATGTAGATGAGAAGGTTTCAGTTGATGATGTGAGGAGTTTTAATGAATTCAATAAAGTTGTGTGAGAGAGACAATAAGGGATTGTAGACAATTTGTGGTTGATACATGTATTGCAAACAAGTTTGTTAAGTCACGTGCTAACAATGTTATTAATGTAAACAGTCGTTCAGATTCTGATAGTTCATATGTTTCTGCTTGTTCTACTAACTCTGTGTGTGATGTTTCTGATTGTATGTCTGAGGTTTCTTCTGATTCTACTTTCTTCGATAAAGTGGTGCATACAGCGAGAGAGTATATTCCAATTCATAAAATGTCATGTCTAGCCAAAGATGTCGTGCTAGATGAATTTGGAAATCCATTGATCCAAGATTATGATCTTTCTCATGAGAGGTCAAAGAAAAATGAATTCATAGCTCCTGAAAATCACATCCTGACAAGTGAAAGGGAGAATGTGAAGTCTGTACAAATTAAAATCAGTACACCAACAAAGAGTCAAAATGTTTGTGGAAGGTCAAATAAAATGAATGTCAAAGGCAAATCAAATGATGTCAAACACAAGTTCATTGACGTCAAAGATAAGCCCGTTCAAAGTAAAGGGAAGTCAGTAATAAGTCAGAGTTTAATAGAGTGTGAGAATGGAAAATCCATGTTTGAAGTAGGCTAATGTTCAAAGTCAAAGTCAAAGTTTAAAAGTCAAAATCGTTTCACTTGTGGTCAAGTCAGACATTTCGCTAGGAATGGTAAACACAAGTCAAGTAATTCAAAGGTCAAAGGATACAATAAGAGAACAAAAACAATATCAACAAGTGGTTCAAGAAAGCATCTGAGAACGACAGTGTGTTTGAGTCCAGAGTAAATCATCGTTATAGTCACGATTACTTGCTTTCTAAAGATCATAGTGAATTATATTCAAATGCTTGTCATGATTATGTGCTACCAAATTTTGTGGACAAAAAGGTCCAAAACAGTCCAATATATGTGAAAAAATAAACAAACCAAGCTATTTTGCTAAAGAAAAATTCAATAAGAAATATGGGAAAAATGTTGGTTGTTTTTGGAAAGATAAAATTGAACAAACTTCACAATATATCTAGAACAAAGAGTGTTGAGAAAATTATGAAACAAGTTGATGTGACTAATCAAAGTCAGCCTGGGTCAAAATTGATCTGGGTACCTGTTTCTCACTAATTTTGTCTTAAAAATGTGTAGAGTTAAACCGCGAAGACTATTAATAATGCCTGGCATGTTGATAGCAGTTGCTCAAGACACATGACTGGACAAAGAGATATCTTAAACAATTTCCGATCTTTTGATGGTGGTTTCATTGCGTTTGCTGGAAATAAAAAGGGTGGAAAGATCACTAGACAGGGAACAATTTCAAATGATTTAATAACTCTTGAAAAGGTCAATTACGTGTCACAATTGGAGTTTAATCTTCTTAGTGTATCGCAAGTGTGCGATAAGGACATACCGGTTCACTTTACTGCAAAAGAATGCTTGTACTTCCTGAAGAAATGATTTTAACGCGTGCTCCAAGAAAGTTCAATACTTACGTGGTAGATATGAATGATCATTCAACACCAGTAAGCGTATCTTGCCTGTTATCAAAAGCCACAGGCTCAGAATCGTATTTGTGCCATCGAAGAATGGGGCATGTGAATATGAAAAACATGAACAATATGGTTTATAAAGATCCGGTGTGGGGTTTACCCAGAAAGGAATTTATAATTCAAGAAATTTGTATGTCATGTGTAAAAGGAAAACAGCACAAGAAATCTCATCCAAAGAAGACTGTGACAACATTTACTCGACATTTATTTCTTATTCATATGGATTTATTTGGTGATGTTCGAGTAAAGAGTATTGCGAAGAAATTTTACTATCTTGTTATCACAGATGATTTTTCAAGATTTTCCTAGGTGTTCTTTCTTGCAACAAAGGATGAAACACCTGAAACAATCATTGAATTTATAAAACGAATTGAAAACATCTGTGATAGCAAAGTATCAATTATTCGCAGTGATAATGGAACTGAGTTTAAGAATAAACTAATAAATTTGTTTTGTGCAGAAAAAGGCATAACTCATCAATTTAGTGCAGCAAGAACTCTGCCAAAAAAATAGAGTGACTGAAAGGAAAAATAGAACTCTAATTGAGGCTGCCCGTACAATGCTCGTAGATTCAAAATTACCCATAATTTTCTGGGCGGAGGCAGTAAACACGGCGTGTTACGTGTTGAATGGAGTTCTCATGGTGAAACAACATACAAAGACTTCATATGAGTTTTTTTTCAAAAGAAAGTTGTATATCGAGTTTTTTAGAGCATTTGGATGTTCGTGCACAATTCTAAATACACAAGATTCTTTGCCAAAGTTTGTTGCAGTTGGAGATGAATGTTATTTCTTGGGATACTCGTCTTATCAAAAGGCTTTCAGAGTTTATAATAAAAGAACAAATATTGTTCAAGAATCATATTATGTGGAGTGGAAAGAGTCAAATATTTCTCCTGAACAAAATGGACCAGAATAGTTCTTTGATGCGGATATAATTTTCAAAACTTTTGATCAACAATCTTTATCTGATTCTGATGTTGCAAGTTCTTCAAATACAGTTGATGAATCAGTAACAAGGATTGATCAAACTGTTAACAATTTCTTGGTTGGTCCACAAAAGGTAATGATTCAAAGTGAAAACTTTGAAGATGTTACTATATCTATACAAACATAAGAAGAGAAACTTGAAAATTCAACTACAAATGATGATACTGAAGTATAGGTTCCTGTTACTAATGATGAACCATTTGTTTCTGAAAATCAGCTTGAAGTTTCTAATGCTCAAGCTGAGAATGATACTCAGTCACACTCTTCAAGTGTTTCAAGTGATCAATCACGAGAGTTAAATGACACTAGTATGCCAGAATCAGTTCAGGTTGAAGAAATTCAAATTCACATAATTCATTCAGCTCATCCTGTTGAGAATATTATTAGATCTATTGAAGAAACAAGAAGCCAAACTGGAAACATTAATGTATGTCTATATTCATGCTTCTTGTCACAAGAAGAACCAAAGAATGTAACAATCGCACTTCAAGATTCAAATTGGATTGAAGCAATGCAAGAAGAATTACTTCAATTTAAGAAGCTAAATGTGTGGCATCTTGTTGATCTTCCTGAAGGCAAGTACCCGATCGGTACAAAGTGGGTTTTTCGCAACAAAAAGGATGATCGTGGCATTGTTGTTCGGAACAAGGCTCGACTTGTTGTACAAGGATTCTATCAGGAAGAAGGGTTGGACTATGAGGATGTTTTTGCTCCTGTTGCCCGAATTGAAGCTATTCGTATCTTTCTAGCCTATGCTTCTTTTATGAAGTTTAAGGTTTATCAAATGTATGTGAAGACTGCATTTCTTTATGGGGTTGTAAAAGAAGAAGTCTATGTTAATCAACCACCTAGTTTTGAAGATCCTAATCATCCATTCCAAGTGTACAAGCTCAATAAAGCATTGTATGGGTTACATCAAGCACCCCGTGCTTGGTATGAGACCTTGTCGACACATCTCACATCTAATGACTTTGTTCGTGGTACAATTGACAAAACTTTGTTTCTCAAGAATGTTGAGTCTGATTTGCTGATTGTTCAAGTCTACGTTGATGATATCATCTATGGTTCTACAAATGAATCTCTTTATAAAGATTTTGAAGCTGTCATGAAACTCATATTCGAAGTGAGTTTAATGGGTCAAATGCAGTTCTTTCTGGGATTGCAGGTGGAACAATCTGATGCTGGAATTCTTATTCATCAGGCGAAATATGTTAAGGATATTTTGAAAAAATTCAACATGAATGATTGCAAGGCAGCATCCACTCCCATTACTCCCCATGAACCTCTCACTGTGGATTTATCTAGAGTTGTTGTTAATCAAAAAACATATCGTTCAATGATTGGCTCCTTGATGTATCTGACTACAAGTAGACCTGATATTATGTTCGCATTTTGCTCGTGTGCGAGGTATAAGGCAACTCCAAAAGAGTCCCATGAATCGGCTGTTAAAAGAATTTTTTGGTATCTTAAGGGTCGAGTTAATCTCGTTTTATGGTACCCTTCTGATTTTGAATTTAATTTTTATGCTTATACTGATAGCGATTATGGTGGATGTAATTTGGATAGAAAATCTACATCAGGTGATTGTCAATTTTTGGGGGAGAGACTTGTTTCATGGCAGTGTAAGAAACAAACAAATGTATCCACTTCAACTGCTGAGGCAGAATAAACAGCCACGTCGAGCTGTTGTTCACAGGTTATCTGGATACAACATCAACTGATGGACTTTGGAATCAATTTTTTGGAGACCCCGATTTTTTATGCTAATAAGGCGGTGCTTGGTATAGTCAAGAATCCAATTCAGCACTCAAAAACAAAGCACATCGCCATCAGGTTACATTTTATTCGCGATTGCTTTGATAATGGTTTAATTAAGGTGGTCCACGTTGATACCTTAGAGCAAAACGCCGACATTTTTACAAAATCTTTTTCAACAGATCGGTTTAACTAATGTTGAGGATGATTTCTTTCTGATTGTGTTTAAAATTAAAAAAAAAAGTTTAATAAAATCCGTCATTTTGATTGAAAGACTATTTATGTTCCTCAAAAAGATTTTTCGTTTAGTGTTAAAATTGTGTTGAATTTGTGGTTCGTTGTGTGTTTTTGTAGCTTAAATAAATTGCATAACAATTTTAGGGGGAGAGTAAAAGAAAATGAAAAGTTTATGCTGAAAAAGAAAATAACAACGTATACTATATTTGTTGATCCTTTCTTGAAATATGTTGGAAGTGATATAAAATGAATTTGTGCTAAATAATGTGACTGATTGACTTGCAAATAGGAAATGATAGTATATTTGTGTATTGAGCTTACACATAAATTGGATATAATGGTGACATCGGTTACAATTATTGATATGTTGGTAGGCTATGAATGTATAAATTAGGCGATATTTGTGTGATTAACTAAATTGCAATCTTTATGTTTTACCCACATCGAATATCGGTACTTTCATCATTCGAATGCAAAGTGAATCTAGTCATACCATGAGACCAGGATCTTGATGAGTTCTTAGCACAATTTGTTTGCTCTATTGACTATATCCGTAAAATATATGATTTAGAGTTAAACACCTTCATACAGTTGATGGTTCTGGTGAAAATATCAGATGGAAACCAGGAAGTCAGTCTGTTTCGCCCTTTGAATCATTCGTGATTTCGATTGACATATCCAATATCTTAAGATATCCGCATACCTGAATCATTCATGATTCTTCATATATACTCTTCACAATTCATATGAATCAATATGATTCCGTACTATCTCAGAAACAAAGACAATGAATCAAAATGATTCTGAATCAATATGATTCTATTAAAATCCACTTGGATTATTTTTCCTGTGCTAAGAATGCTACCTTTATGCTGGTGATTGGATCATGATCTGGTGAAATTTTGTGTTGATTCTCAGTTATGTCCATCTCGATTGTGGGGTACACATTGTATTGATTAATCTTACCTTAACTGTCACACAGTATTTGCTGAAACATGATGCATGAGTTTATGTGGATTAATATACTTCAATGTTGAACTGAGTAGATCCTGACTTGATATGAAGTGTGATTAAGACAGTGTGCATTTATGATCCTATGTCAATTCAGTTTATCAACGAGAGAAAAGGCTGGTTTTTCTGAAAAAGTTTATGTGTATGTTTTTGTTTTATCATTTTGTATGAAGTATAATTTGTTTTTTCTTTGTTGTTGTTTGTTGTTTTTCTTATATTTGAAAGCATTAAAATTTTGGAACAGGTCTTAATGATATCAGGATTGGATAAAGAAAAATAAAATTCAAAATTTCACAAGTAAAAAGTTTTTGTTCGAAATCTTTTGTCCGAAATTGTTTTCGATCGAAAAGTTGTATGCGAAAAGTCTTTTCATCCGAAATCTCAAAAGGTATATATATCTACTTTTCGATCGAAATTATTTCACCACCACTGTATTAGTTTTTGAGCCTTATTTTCCATTTTACCAAGTATCGTGTTTTCGTGCGAAAACTTCAAGCAAAGCTGAAAGTGATTTCTGGGTAAAGTTTCCGACATCAAGCTATGAACAGGTTAAAGTTTGACTCAAGGCACAACATATGTGCGTGTTTGACAGCTAGCACTAGAAAATCAAGAGGATATGAAGAAATAGTTCGGTTTCTGAACAAATCAAGAATTCTAATCAACACAAGTTATTGTTTATGAAAATCAAATTCGAGAATTATGGAACAACGTTGAATATAAGCATGTTAACAAGGAGATCTGGATAGAAAGTATAGTTGGTGAAAAGAAGATTAAGATTACTAAACATGTTATCAGAGAGGTTCTTAATTTCAGAGACAATGTCAGTTTTCCATACAGAATAAGTTACACACGTGTGATGCAGATAATCAGAGAAATGGGTTATGAAGGAGGCATTCCAAGAGGCAAGTGACAAAGACTTTGTTAGGGAAACAGTGGAGGTACTTAGTGGACCAAGGACATGAGCATTTGATCAAATTGGTGAAGTGTTTAGTAGAGCTTTAGTTTATCTGACAACTCACCGTAGATTCAATTTCTCAAGAATGATTTTTGAAGCTATGATTAATAATTTTGTGGGTCCAAGACAGAACAACAAGTTTTTGCTTTATCCAAGATTCTTATAGATGATAATCAATACACTGTTACCTGATCTACCTAATGATGGGGTTGAGCTATCATTGGATCAAATGACTGAAATAATTTTCAGTAGCATGAACACCATAAGGAAGAAAAGCAAGTTTACTGGGATAGTGACACCTTTGTTTCCAAGCATGATTGAAGAGAATCATGATCCCGAGTTCAGTGTAGAAGATGAATTGAATGATATTCAAGGTAGTGAAGTAGAGGATAATGATGGTGATGATGAAGGAGGTGATGATGATGATGATGATGATGATGATGATGATGATGAAGGTGGTGGTGATAGGAATGTAGTTCAAGAAAATCCTGAAAATGTTCAAGCACCTGTGATTATTCCTGAAGTTGTTACAGAGGTTGTGGTTGAGAAAGAAACTGTTGATGAGCCAGTTAAAGAAACAGAGAGGGTTCAAGAAAATGAAAGTGTTGAAACACCAGAAGTTCCAGCAACTGCAACTGAAACTCCAATAAAAAGAAAAGCTACTGAATCTGAAAAGGATGTGCCTTCTAGACCTCCTCCATCTAAGGGTATCGTGATTAAACAACCAGAACAAAAGAGATTGAATGGCACAGATGTACTCAGGAAAGGGAAAGGGCAAAGAAGTTCCAGAACCTGTTAAACAAAAGGCTTCTAAAGATTACAAACTAATGGATGAAGAGTTTTTGAACTTTGCAACTCGAGAAACTATAAATATTATAAGTCAATTGAAGACTCAAGTTTCAAATCTTCAAAGCAGAGAAGCTGCAAATGAAAGAGAAATTAGGGAGTTAAAGACAAATGATTCAAAGAAGCAAAAGCAGCTTGATGAGCAACAAGTACAGTGTAGGTCCAGGTAACTCAACTACTGATCGAACTTGTAATCTGACGTTGCTATAACACAAAGTGCGGAATCCTTCATGTTAACATTTGTATACTAACCGACAATTGAAACAACACGCGTAAATAAACTTCTCAATTATATTCCAATTCACAATGGTTTACAGACTCAATCAGACAATTCTATCTCTCGGTTCTCTCTGATCAGTCCTCAGTCTAATGACTCTGTAAACACATATATATATAGAAAACTAACCTGTTGTAAGCGAAATTACTAAGTTTGCCTGAAACAGACTAAGCGAACTTAACAAGTTCGCCTCAGTTAGACCTAAGCGAACTTATTAAGTTCGCCTCTGATAGACCAGGCGAACTTAACAAGTTCGCCTCTAGGCTCACTTGTAAAACACTTAGTAATTTTAGACATTTACATAACAAAAACATACAGACATAAAATCTAACTATTACAAGCTTTTTTCATTACAAATCTTTGTCCTAACAGACTCCCCCTTGACAATAGCTTGATCTTCTGTCTTCAGTCTTTATCTTGAACTCTTCTAGTTATCCGGTAGTCTACTGCCAGCATGCACTCCATATCTTCTGCATATCTCCAAAACTCTTTTGTACTGTAGACCTTGTTCTCTCCATTCATCAGTATACATGATCTCATTCTTTCGCAGCGTCCTCTGATCTTTCTTTGAAAAATTAATAAGATTCATTGCGTCATAGAAACACACAATGACCTTATTATCTTTATCTTCAATCCTTGCTTCCCCAGTATTAACATCAACATACCACCATTTCATATTCCCAAGAAAGTCTTGAGGAATATTCTTTAATGGTATCTTGTGAATAGCACGTACTGGTTTATACTTGTATCTCCAGGTTACTTTCCCAGTCTTTGGATCTGTGTTCTTCACTCTCTTTCCCTTCTGTGGTTTCAGCCGGTCATACTTTCCTGAACTACCTTCTTTCTTTATCAGGTTTGCTATCACATCAGCCAAACCATTCTTCGATCTATTTATGAGTGGCTTTGAAGCTAGACCATTTATTTCACACCTCGGCAAGGTATTGAAATATTTGATCCCCGGCTTTAAGTATTGAACACCGTCAGATCGTTTGATTGCAAACAATTTTGATTCACCATCATAGAACCAACTTATAATCCTTCCTACACACTGCTCTTTATTCACATATTTCTATTTCTGAGCAGGTTGTGCTGGAGACTTGGGTAGCACCTTCATCCAACTGTTTACAACTTCTCTCCACTGTTCTCGTGTCATCCCTGTATCTCTGTACATCACAGGTTCTTCATTAATCTTCGGAGACTCAGTGTGAGTAGTTTCAGTTTCAGCACCTTTATTGGATTGACTTGACTCATCATCAGTATCCATCTTTGAATCAGCTGTATCATCAGGCAGTGTGACGTCTTCAACATAGTCCATAGAATCTGTTACTCCTTCATAAGTGAATTCAGGAATAACATCATCCTGAATGAAGTTATACGGCACCTTAAGACCATCACATCCTTCATAGGTGACACTATCTTTATCTTTCTCTATTTCAATCTCTACTATTTCTCCTTCTTCTATCTCATTATCCGACATATCATCTTCCATGTCATTGAATAAATCATCAATATCATCAAGACAAGCAATCTTTTCAGCTTCCTCTTCTTCTGAATCTTGAAAGAACTCTAATAATAAAATTTCTTCTTCATTAATACCAGAAGTATCTTTGTCTTTGTTTCCTTCAAGTGATTGTGATGTTGACTCCCCCTGAACTCTAGATATAGGATTAGCGTCAGTGTATTGATGATCACCCTCAATATTTCCAGCAGGATCATTGTCTTTATCATCACGTCTTTGAATTGACTCTGTGTGACAAGTATCAGGTATCCTCAACTCCCCCTAAGCGTCAAGACGCTGAACGAGTTTGGAAACTAATGCTTGCATATCAGCAATCTGTTGAGCTTGAGTCTGAATCACCAGCTGCCGTTGTGAATCAGTAGACACAAGAGTGTTTACCTGTGTTTGTAGAGAAAGCACTTGAGATTCAAGGAAAGTAATCCTGTCAGAATCAGAAGGCTTTGACGGACCAGCTGTTGATTATGGAATAGAAGGACTTGAAGTAGTAGGAATGACTGGAGGAATAGGAGTTTGAACTGGAGATGGATCCTTAGATCTTGGAGGAGTAATTATCAAGGAAGCAACAAAATTAGCATCCTCGACTCCTTGAGAAGATTTTGCAGCAGCAATCGACGCAGACATTAACTTTTGACGTGTAGGATCTAGATTAAAGTCACTATCAGTGTCAGAACTCTCATCAACCAAAGATCTTTTACCAAGTACTGATCCGGAAGGAGGATCCCGAACAGACTTTTGTCTTGGTCTTCTAGCTTGAGATTTAATGCGTTTTCCAGCATTAGCCAGTGGAATAGCAGCCAACCGTTCATAATGACCTGGGGAAAAATCCCTAGATTCATCAGAATCAGTGCTGTCATCATCAGATGATATCGTATCACTTGAGCTGGAACTAGAATCAGCTTCTGTCACCACATTCCCTTCTGGTTCATGAATGGGCGAGTTCACAACATCATCAACGAAATCATCCATATTCATTCCTAGATCGTGATCAAGGTCATGAACGACCTCTTCTTGAACTGGTTCCTGAATAGGTATATCAACTGCAGCTTGTGGAATAGGAACATGTTCAGGAATAGGAATTTGAGGTTGTACAGGAACTTGTATTTGTGGAACTGGTATCTGTTGTTGTTGAACTTGTTGTTGTGTGGGTTGTTGTGGTTGTTGCTGATGTTGTTGTGGTTGTACATTGACGCCTTGAGCTTGAGCAAGTTCATCAGGATGAAACCAATTTGTCATTAGGTGGTGTAACATAATCAGGATTGATTAAGTGCCCAAACAGTGGAGTATTGACTGGAATCAATGCAGCATTCTGCTGTTTTACCTTCGTACAGTCGGTAAAGATACGTTTTGACATTGGAGTCAACGTTAATCTTATTGCATGTTGTGGAAGATCCGGAATAAGGTGATTGAGTATCATTTGAATAAACCGAGGATACATCAAGAAACCTTGACCTTCAGCTGGATTAATCTGCATAACCATCTCCCGATAGAAGTAAAGGGGAAAATTGAATCTTTTATTCAATGTTAAGGCCACCATAGCAGTTTGAAGAGCCATCTTCAATCCATCAGTACCAGCTTATCGAGGAGAGATGCATTGAATAATCACACGCATAAAATACCTCCATTCACCAACTAATCCACCTTTCCGAGCTTAGGTATCATTTTGTTTCCCACGGTATCCCATCCGTTGAAAACAACCCATAATAAGAGTGCTAGGATAAGATATTGGATCGTCAACATTTCCACCTAAATCAAGAGCAACACGTATCATTTCTTTAGAAATGGCAATCTCGGTATTATTTACTGTTGCACGAAGTACATGCGGTTCCACGTCAGTATCTTGATGTACCGTATCCCAGAATTGATGTATATACACCAAGCTGATATAAGGATCTGCAGATAAGGCAACATGCAGTCGTGATCGATTCAGAAAATTTATGATGCCTTGAAAATGAACTGCTTCTGGCATGTTAGGATCTAACAATGCCACTTGATTATGTTTATATTCGACACGACGAGCCATCTATGAAAGTATTGGACAACACAACAAACATTAGTACATTTACACATATATGAAACACACATTTAATAATACACACAAAACAAAACAAAAAAAGATTTTCAAACAAAAAAAAATTTTCAACAAAAATTCACAAGTCCAAATCCTTACTGACCTCAGGCGAACTTAATAAGTTCGCTTAGTAGTGAAAGAGGCGAACTTAATAAGTTCGCCTGACAAGTTCGCTTCGAACAAGTTCGCTTGGAACAAGTTCGCCTGAACCTGTGACGATTCAAATTCAAACACAGAATTTCAAACTTCGACAAATCGAGATAAAATCATGAAATAATCATTGAAAATCAGTCGAATACCAATTTACAACCAAATATGATGATCAATTTTATATTTCGGTCAAAATTAGGTCAAAATCATCCGTTGAAACAATCGACGTAAAAACCAAGAGAAAAAGAACCAAATACTCTCAATTTAGCGGATGAAAATCGATGAAAATACCTTTGTTAGATTCGCAATCTAATTTGGAATAAGATACAACCAGCAAACAACTCCCACAACACAGTTTAAAATTTTTGAAAATTTCGGTCAAGTTCGCCTAATCTGAGGAAGACGATGAAAATGACAAGTTCGCCTGATTAAACCCTTATTCAGATTAAGTTCGCTTGATTAGGCGAACTTGTTAAGTTCGCTTAACAAGCCTTCAGCGAACAAGATAAGTTCGCTTCACCCTTAAGTTCGCTTCACCCCAGACAGCAGATTAAGTTCGCTTCACTGTTTTAAGCGAACTTATTAAGTTCGCTTCACTGTACACAGGCGAACTTAATTGCTTTTCAACCTTTTTGCCTTGAACAAAAATTTTACCAACTTCATCCTGTCAAATCTTGAACTTCCGTCAGCAACACATATTCGATCCAATCCCGAACAATTTTAATAAAAGTTTAGAATTTTCATGGAAAATAAAAAAAACAAAATCTTTTTGAATTTTATCTATACAAACGGCATCACATATATTTGACTTTTATCTGAATAAACTGAAATCGCATATTTTTGGTTTTTATCTGTACAAACTGAAATCACATATTTTTTGTTTTTATCTGTACAAACTGAAATCACATATTTTTGGTTTTAACATCATGAGCAAGAAGATCATATCAGTATTCAATTAATTCATCACACATATTATCAATAACAAAGGGTAATCTATAGTATGAGACCATTCAATTCAATTTTGTGCATTTTGCATCTTTTTCATTTTGACACTCCTTCAATTTGAATAATATTTGAGATGATACGCGATAAATTTCAAAGTAAATAAGATCAGGTTATAAAATGCTCTTTTATTTATACCGAATTTGAAATATAAAGCCTGAATTCTTAAATTTGTCAATATTATATTATTTGAAACTATAAGCGTTTATTCTCCAAATTCATGTGATTTAGTACCATTTAGATGATAAACATCGTGTACCCCACATATATGCCAAATAGAAAATAAATGCATTATTTTCAAGACATATATAAGATTTTACTAAAGATTATCCGAATATTCAGAATGAGGAGACATCAATTAGCACATGAATAACAAAATCCAAATTGGATTGTATAGGAATCAATGAGATTCAGAATCGAATGATTCAATGTTTTGGCTTATATTTGTGGAATCATAAGATTCAGGTACGTGGATCCAACTATTATCTGGATTATGAATTCAATGGAATCAGTAAAGATGATTATCAATATGATCCAAGGGCTAGTATATGTTTGACAAACGTTGTCAAGTACATATTTTGATTATACTTCAAATTGCATGCTTTTCGGGACATGGGCACTGAAGCAAATCGAATGAATAGTGCTAAGGACATAAACCAAAACTGATCTCATAAGAAAATCTTTATTAAAAGCTAATATTCTTTATCTGATAATGATCTTTTACACACACACCCAGGCATATAATGGATTTAAATCACATATGTAATCATATTATATTTAATTTTCACACTACTATTAGTTTCAAAACGTTTTTAGCCTATTGACAATTCTAGTTTCAAATTTTATACACAAATTTTAAAACAAATTATCAAGAATAGAGCATTTAAAACACTACATTTCTTATTTATGCAGACTTAGAAATTTAGATCAGATCAACTTATCTTAATCAATCATATATCAAGGTCTACTAAGGTCGTGTGAAATGAACTAATCACTGATGTACTATCATTTCTTCTCTAACCTCAAATGATGTCAAATTTTATATTTTTCAATTTGTTTTGACTTTTATAAATTAAGATTTTTTTTTTTGACTGAAAATGTAAATGCAGAAATGTAATAAAGCAATAAAAGAACTTAAAAACAAACATTTTTCATGAAACTCTGATTTTGAAAATCTTTTATTCGAGATTGATCATACCAATCATTTTAATTATGAATTCAAACCTGGTACGATCAAATGCTTTGGTAAACAAATCAGCAAAATTATCTTCAGTGTGTACCTTGACCAGCTCAATCAACCTTTTCTCTGCACAATCACGTATAAAATGATATCGAATTTCGTTGTGCTTAGTTTTACGTTGTTTAGCAGGATTATTCGTTATGGACATAGTAGCATTGTTATCAATAAGCATGGGGGTTCCTGTGAAATTCAAACCATAATCTCTCAATTGTTGTTGTATCCACTGGGTCTGTGAACAACAACTTGCAGCAGCGATGTATTCTGCTTCGCATGTTGAAATCGAGACTGTGGTTTGGTTTTTGCATTGCCAGGATACAAGTCGATTACCTAAAAACTGGCAACCACCTGTTGTAGATTTCTGTCCAGAAAACAACCACCAAAATCAGAATCAGTATAAGCATTGAAATCAAAGTTAGAACCATGAGGATACCATAGCCTTAAACGTTGTTTTCCTTTTAAATACCGAAAGATTCTTTTCACAGCAATTAAGTGAGATTCTTTTGGCTTTGCCTGAAATCTGGAACAGATACACACGGCGAACATTATATCCGGCCTTGAAGCGGTTAAGTACATGAGGGATCCAATCATAGCTCTGTAAAGTCGACAATCCACATCTTTTCCTTCCGGGTCAGAATTCAACTTATGATTGACCGGAATTGGAGTATCGTATGGGGTACAGTCCTCCATCTTGAACCGGCTCAAGATGTCTTTGACATACTTGGACTGATGAATAAAGAAACCATCTTCCTTTTGATTTACTTGTAAACCTAAGAAAAACGATAACTCTCCCATAGCAGACATTTCAAATTTTGACTTCATAACACCCTCAAAGTCTTTGCACAACCCTTCATTTGTCGAGCCAAAAATAATATCATCCACATAAATCTGTACCAGTAGGTAATCTCCTCCTGATTTCTTTATGAATAAGGTCGAGTCTATCTTTCCACGAACAAAGTCATTCACCAAAAGATGTGTGGATAATGTTTCATACCACGCACGAGGAGCCTGATGAAGACCATAGAGAGCCTTATCAAGCTTGAAAACCATATTTGGATTCATTGGACCTTCAAACCCCGGCGGCTGACACACATAGACTTCCTCCTTGACCTTTCCATATAAAAATGCACTCTTGACGTCTAATTGAAACACCTTAAAACCTTTAAAAGAAGCAAAAGCTAGAAACAGCCTTATAGCTTCAAGCCGCGCAACCGGCGCATAAACCTCGGTGTAATCAATTCCTTCTTGTTGATTGAAGCCCTGGACAACCAATCTTGCCTTATTGCGTACCACGACACCTCGATCGTATTTCTTACATTTAAACACCCATTTTGTTCCTATCGGATACGCACCCTTCGGAAGATCAACCAGATTCCAAACCTTAAGTTTGTCAAATTGTGCAAGTTCTTCCTGCATAGCTTCTATCCAGTTATTGTCATTTAAAGCCATCTCAACATTCTTGGGTTCAACCTGCGAAATAAAGCATGAATGTGAGCAATTATCAAGAACACCAGAATCTTTAATGCAAGTATACAAACAAGTATTGTCAACAAGAGAACGTGTTTTCACTCCATCCTGTAAATTTCCAATTATATTTGTCAATGGATGATCTTTGTGTTCCTTGATGGATGCGACCTCAGGAACCGCCAACACGTCAACTTGAGTAGATTCAGATTGATAAGAATAATCTTGAGTAATTAGAATTTCCGAGTCTAAATTTTTTGGAATCTCCCCCTGAGCCTGTGTCGAAGGTAATGGATCATCACTCAACAACGGATCAGCAGAAGAATCTTGAAAAATAGCATTATCCTCCTCACTCTCTGAATCTTGTGGACCTGAACAAGAAGCAACATTAGGATCGGAAGCAGAAGTAGATGGAATCGATGAATTTGGAACTGCATTTGGTAGAAATCCATTGTGCTGTGCATCTTGACAAGAATCATAAAGAACATCAGCATCTTCATCAGAAATATCAGAAGGTAAATGAAAAGACTTGAATAAGTTTTCATAATCAAATGCCCAATCCGGACCAATCACCATTTGTGGTAAAGACCGATTTGAACAATCAATATGGAACCATTCTTCAACTTGGCGTGTCTCTTTGTTATAAACCCTCTTGGTTGTCGAATTTGCCACATACCCTAGAAAAATCCCTTCAACAACCTTGGCACTGAATTTTGTTGGGACATCTCGAACCTTCAGTAGGGTACACGGATTACCAAAAGGTAGTAAGTATTACAAATTCGGCTTTCGATTATTTAGCAATTCATAGCAAGTCTTGTTATGTCGCTTGACGGTCAAGACCCTGTTCAAAACATGACACGCAGTATTCACAGCTTCAGCCCAAAAGGTGACTGGAAGCTTAGAATCTGCAAGCATCGTGCGAGCTGTTTCGACCAACGTCCTGTTCTTTCGTTCAGCGACACTGTTTTGTTGAGGAACATATGGCGCACTGAATTCATGATGAATTCCTTTTTGTAGACAAAATAAACCCATTTTGCTATTCTTAAATTCTCTACCATTGTCACTCCTGATTCTTCTGACTTTCAGATTGAATAAAGTCTCCAAACCCAGGATTAAGTATTGCACCAACTCAGTGGTTTCAGCTTTAGAGGAAAGAAACTTAACCCATGAAAATCTGGAGTAATCATCAGTTACTACCAAGCAGTACGATTTTCCACCAATGCTCCTAATACTGATAGGACCGAACAAATCCATATGCAGCAACTCCAAAGGAGTTATGATAGAATTCGTCGATTTTGATTTGTGAGATTTCTTTCTTTGCTTCCCCTTCTTGCATGGAATACAATCATCAGGAACTGAGAATTTCATTTTCGGAATACCAAGCACAAGATCATTCCTAACAATGTAGTTCATCTTCCTGTAGTTAATGTGAGCTAGCTTCCTGTGCCACAATATTGAATCAGATTGCGACGCCTTGGAGAGTAAACATGTTGGAATTGAATGCGTTGTAGTGGCGACACTCATGTCAAGGACATACATTTCATTTCTCCTTGGAGCCTTCATTAGAATCCATTCATCAGGAATCACAAAACCCGGTTTCAGAATATAGCATTCATGATCGTTGAAATGGAACGAAAACTTCTTATCACAGACCTGTGATACGCTTAAAAGATTGTGTTCCAGCTGCTCAACATAATTCACCTTTTCAAATTTGACTTTGTCATTCTTTAACGTTCCCTGGCCAGTTATGTACCCGCCTTTATTACCCGCAAAAGCGACATAACCTCCATCAATTTGTTTTACATCCTCAAGCAATCTAATATTCCCTGTCATATGTCGAGAGCAACCACTATCCACATACCATGTATTGTTGATAGTCCTCCATGGTTGTCCCTACATAAATAACGAGAATCAGTTAGAAAGTGGAACCCAAGCCATCGTGGTCTTGGGTCGTCCGGATTGATCAAAATAAACAACTTCTTGTAATTTACAATCAATTTTATCATTCATTTTTGGAACAGAAGTTTGACAATCAGACCTTTTCAAAGAAGAACCATTTTTATTATTTTGAAAAACATTATTTGATATATTATTGTCAGATTCAGATGTTTCCAAAATTTTCTTTAATTTTCTGTTTCTTCTTCTTCTTTGAGGTCTAGACAATTTAACCTCCTGAAAAGAATCTTTTGAAATCCCAACATTTCGAATCTCAAGTTTCTCTTTGCATGCAAAGGATTTAGCATTCAATGTATTATGTTGTTTAAATCCAGGGGATTTAACAAAAGATCGACCAGACATATTTTTCTCCAAGCTAGAAAACGACTTTCCCTCATCTTTTCTTTTCAGAATCTTCACCACTTTCGGTTGTGAAGGAACAGTCTTCATTTTACCCTGGTTCTTGTATGGACAATTAATCAAAATATGACCAGCCTCATTGCAATGAAAACACACTCTTCTTTCTTGATAACTTCTGAAATAAGATGTTTTCTTTGAATTTGAAGAACCATCAGAAGAATAAGCTTCGGAGGAATGCCCAGAACAATTTATCGGCTTCTTTGGAACATAAGTCTGTTTTGGCACCTTTGAAGAATTCACTTTTTGATAACCAGTCGCAACAAACCCACTTGACTGTAAGATTGGAGAAAGTTTAGTTGGAACCACTTTCACCTCTTCAGGTTCTGTCAAAATGCATCTATCCCGAGTAACATTCTTCACAACCTTTGGTTCATCAATTTTCACTTCTTTTAGAATGCCTTCAACCTTAGAATCATCAAACACCTCATCTTCTGTATCAGAATCATACACCATGTCTTCACCCGTCACTGGATTCACTTTTAATACAGTCTTGGGATCAATTTCCTCTTCATGAATGATTTCAGGCTCAACCACATAATTTGCATTGAACGGTGGAGGAACAAACCCAATACCAGCACTTGTAGGTCCAGGTAACTCAACTACTGATCGAACTCGTAATCTGACGTTGCTATAACACGAAGTGCGGAATCCTTCATGTTAACATTTGTATACTAACCGACAATTGAAACAACACGCGTAAATAAACTTCTCAATTATATTCCAATTCACAATGGTTTACAGACTAAATCTGACAATTCTATCTCTCGGTTCTCTCTGATCAGTCCTCAATCTAATGACTCTGTAAACACACATATATAGAAAACTAACCTGCTGTAAGCGAACTTATTAAGTTCGCCTGAAACAGACTAAGCGAACTTAACAAGTTCGCCTCAGTTAGACCTAAGCGAACTTATTAAGTTCGCCTCTGATTAAGTTCGCCTCTAGGCTCACTTGTAAAACACTTAGTAACTTTAGACATTTACATAACAAAAACATAAAGACATAAAATCTAACTATTACAAGCTTTTGTCATTACAAATCTATGTCCTAACATACAGATAGATAATTTGCAAAGCATTGTGCAAGATCTTGTCAAACGTCTTGGAATGTCTGTTTCAATTTTGAATGGCACTAGTCAACCCAAGCAAGAGAATAAAGAACATCAAGAACCTTCAACAATAAATCTTTCACAACATACTGAATCTCTAATTAAAGGAGCTGGTCTTTTTGGTTCACAAGATATGTTTGATGTTGATTCACTTATTAGTCAACAAGGTGAAGGAATGGAGGTAGGAGATGAAGATAAGGAAAAGGAAGAAGATGAAAAAGAGGAAGATGAAGATGTTATTATTACAGATATCAAGAGAAATGATGCAGATCCTTCTGACGATAATGATAGCAGTAGTGATGGATCTGGAATTGGTGGCAGTGGAGCAAATAATGAAGAGTCAAGTGATGATAAAGATTCTGATGCAATTTATGAGAAACATGAATATGAGGAAAAACAAACATATGTTGAATGTGACAGGAATGAACTTGGAAGATTGGATAAAGTAGTAGATGAGAAAATTCTTTTTGATGAATTATTTGAAAAGAGTGAAACAGATGAAGCTCAAAAGCATTCTACTTTAAAGAAAGCTTCTTATGATAAAAGCTCGTGGTGGAAAATTGATAAAAAATCGTCAACTGTTGAAAGAATTACTCAAAGAATAAGGAATCCAAGAAAGGCTTTGACTAGATTGATCTTGGGTTGGAAATTTGATAATGATAAGAAGATGTATGTGATCAAAAGGGTTGCTGGTGATATTCAATATTTTGATACATGTCATAAGTTACCGACACAACCAAGATGGGATATAAGATATCTAAGTCCTTTGAAGATGTTTAATGAATCAAACAATACTCGAGCTTCTGATTTTGAAGTACTTCTTAGGAATCAATGTAATCAAGATAGTTTTACATCATTTCAGCCTCAAATTCCTGTACGAAGAAAGATCAAGAAGAAATACAGAACAAATGAGAAGATCAAGTTTAAATACATAGTTAAACTAGATGATACTGTGACAGCCGTGTATATACCTGAGAGAAGAGAGAGCTTCATCAAGGATTTTGACAAGTGGTTTTATGATTCTTCATCACATGAAGCATTTATTAAACAAAGGGGACTTCCAGAAGTCAGAATTTTTGATCCGATGGATCTATTCAGTTTTTCAGATGAAGATCTAAAGATTTTGTATTATAACACGATTCAATGTGATATGAGCTTGATGATAAAGAACAAATCAAAGTTGTATATGAGAGTGGTGTCTCGTTGTTTATCTCTAAGAGCTGAAGCTAGAATTATCAAGAAAAGGTTACAGGATCTGGATTCAAAGAAAGTGAAGCCTGAGAAGAAGCAGGATGCAGACAAGACATAGAACTTGGGTTTCAATGGACTAGGGGGAGATTAACCTAGTAGTCCATCGAATTCAAATTTCTTTTTTGATATTTGCTCAAGTGTAAAGTTTTCGACCGAAAACTTTATCGATACAATCAGAATTTTCGAACGAAATCTTATTGCTTTATATATGTCTTGTATTTGAAAGCTAGATAGAACTAGAACTTGTATCTGATTTGTATCTTTGTTTTCATAGTATTGCACTACTGATTTGTTTGATTCGTCGGTTTTCGATCTTAGAGTCTCTTAGATTGATTCCGCCTTTCCAGAATATTGTTCGTTATTTTGTTGCTTGGAATATTGCAGATCAAGGGGATTCACATCTTCCTCAAAAGTTTTAACAGGTCATCGGAATTTTTTCATCTTAAAATTTCAATTCGTTGGTTATGCGCATACATATACATAATAAACAGAATGTCTAATGTGCTGTGACGTGAGCTTCGGTTGTCAAAGGGTGGTGGGGAGGTGCCTAAAGAGGGGAGATGGTAAACACGAGTGTCGGCTTCACTTTTAGGGGTTGAAATGTGGTTGGCCGGAGCAAGTAGTTTGTTGCCGGAGAATATGAACGAGGGTGTAAGTGAGAGGAAATGAGAAATTAAAATGTTTGACTTGTGAAAGCCAAGGTCTTGGCTTTTTAAAGCCGGCTTTTCATGAATCGAAGGGATAGCCGGTCACATAATCCGGCAACCATCCCTGGTGACGTGCATGACAATGGGAGTAGATGGAGAGGGGTGTGATTGAAAGCCTGTAACTATTATTATTATTATTATTATTATATTATTATTATTATTATTATTATTTTATATTTTTATTTCTCTACCTACAACAGATTGTTTCTTTCATTGCTTTTATAAAATAACTAATTATTATTATTAATCTAGCTTATATAAATGTTTATTTGATTTTAATTAATTTCTATAAACATCTTTTAAAATTTCTACAAACTTCTGTATATTGTTAAACTTATTTAAACTAGGATAATTAGACTTTCACTAATGTTGTTTATAAAAAAAGTTTGCAAAATTCTAATATGAATCCAATTTTCGGTTTAGGTGTTTTAGATTTTTGTTCGTCTCCAAAATCTAGAATTTCTCTTTGAGCTTAGTAATATTTTAAACGTCAAACTTCTCACTGATTTATTCTAATACCGTATCATTAATACCTAACACCTTATTATTTAATAGTGTTATTCTATTTAATGTTTTAAAGTTTTCTATTATTACAGGCACTCCGTGCCTTGAGACAACTTCCTTTAGACAGATTTGTGTCAATCTTTCCATCTTATCCGTTTCTTTGATTGGTAGGAAGTGTGCAGATTTTGTCAATCAGCCGACAATTACCCAAATAGTACCATAACCACTTGATGTTTGGGGTAATTTCGTGATGAAATTCATAGAGATTTGCTCCCATTTTCATTATGGTATCTCAGGTTGTTGTAGAAGTCCTGATGGGTTTTGGTATTTTTCTTTAACTTTGGAACAAGTCAAGCATTTACATACGTAGGTAGCAATTTCTGCCTTCATGTTGGGCCACCAGTACAACTCCTTGAGATCCTTATACATCTTGTCAGATCCTGGGTGAATTGAGTACCTGGATTTGTGTGCTTCGTCTAACACTAAATCCTGTAGATTCCCAAAATGTGGTACCAGATGTGTCGTGTTTAGTATATAAAAAATATATTATATAATAACTTATTCCGGGATATTGGTTTCATAAGATTAGTTTTTAAATTTATAATTAAAATGATAAATACTCAAACTTAAAACACACACAATAGGCAAGTGTACCTATCGCAGCGTAATATAGTTTATGTAAGAACCAAGTATCGAACCAATGGACTCGGTCGAGTTCCAATACTCAACTTTTGTTATTGTTTAGCCGGTTTAATTAGTGAGTGGGTTTTGTGTGCTTGTGAATCAGAAAAGTAAATGACAGAAAAGTAAATGACGGGTAAAGTAAATAACATAAAAGTAAAAACGTGTGTGATGTGTGTAACAGGAATGTAAATAACCAAATAGTAAATAACAGGAAAGTAAATATATCAGAAATGATCAGGTCACGAAGAGTATTGCTTTGGGCTTCGAATCCGCTTGGTATATGATAATGTTAAGTTGACTAATCCAGTGGTATGACTACTACAAACGTATGACCCGGGTGACCGCTAGAGCCTCATCCTCACAACATTTGGTTCACGGATTATATTCTTTAATAATAAAATGGTAGGACTCCCAACTGGGGACATCGTTACCCTCAACCCTTTGGTGTTCTCTCCGAGTTGGTTTAGGACATCAAACTTAAGTGCTTAGTTATTATTATTAAAAGAGTGATTAGACTTTGTTCACCGGGAGGCGGTGTAACAATGGGACCATGTATAAAGACGTACCGCTCCCAACATGAGTTCACCAGTTCTTGGTCTCATAACAAGTTCGTATAAAGACGTACGACCTTATTAATATTAACCAGCCTTGGCTTATCAAGATCCACTTGTATAAAGACTTACAAGTATCAAGAGAAGTTTGATTAAAAAGGTTTTACAGTCTTACACTTTAAAATCAAAAACACTCACAGGTGTAAAGACAAGTTTAGATAATAATAAAAAGCCCACCTAGAAGGTGGTTTTAAGAGCGAATAACTAAATACATAAACATACCATTAGATTAATATGTTACACATTAACATACACCAAACTTCATCTTCATCCTAGCAATACAAAGAGTTTAGCCACGAATGGCCATACTAACTAGCATAACGCTAAGTTTCGTAGGCTCCCCTATTACGGAATGAATAGGAGGAGCCTCTCTACTCTCTACTCTAAACTACAGAAACGGACTCTCTTGAGCTCTGGTAATGTGTATTGGGATCTGTTGAATAAAGAACTCAAGCCTCCAATTTATAGGCCTCAAAATGAGCAATGCACGGCCGTCCACTGGATTGTACGGGTGTGCAAACACCTCGGGAATCAAACAGGGTACACAGGACAGTGTACTGGGCCATGTGTAGCAAGATAGGGCAATGCATGGCCGTGCATTGCGATGGAGCTCATGTATGATCTGACCCATAACTAAAATCTTTACAAAAGGGTAATGGAGCTCCAAGTAGTTGGAAACTCGGGATAACTCATGAGTCGCTTTATTCTATTTTTGTGTTTTTCCAATTTAGGATGATGGAATCCATGACAAGCCTACTAGAACTTCAATTATCCATAATCCTTCACTTCTCACAATGTTCACTCAACTCTAGGGTTATATATGTATGGATAATGTAAGTTAAGTGGAACACTCAAGTTCGAATCGAATTATGTAATGGTCATAAGCTTGTATGCAAATCAAGTCTCCACCAATTAACTAAATAGTATGCATGAATCAAGAGGACTTTAAAAGGGTTGTAATATGGCTAAAAGAAAAATAAAGGTTGAAAGTGAAAATATTTTTGGGTTTTTAGGGATTTTAAAGGGTTTCAAGGGCTGCAGCTAATGTTAAACATTCAACTACGGCTTCATGGCTTAAGATGGAAAATACTAACGGGTCCCTCTACAGTACTCAGATTATGAGGGTATATCTTATTTGGGGGCTTGTTTATGGTCAGATTGCCAAGACTGAGATCTCTTAACCTTCTCAACTCTTCCCTTACTGCGCAGTACACAAAACTACCTTTTCGTATGGTTCTTTCGGCTTGCAGCCTAACAGACTTTGATCAGATGCGTATACTCATGTTGGGAATAAGTTTGATTCTTGCTACATTTTTCATCATGGCTCCTGTAGGGTATAGTCTTTTATAAGTTGATGTCATCAATGTATGTTCTGAAGAAATGTACTTTGATTTATTTCCATGTATTTCTGTTAATTTCATTTTATGTAATTTACTGCTCTATTAGACTAAGTCTGGGCCATCGAAACTACCTAGTTTCGGTTGAGGTTGTTCAACCGAAACTAGTCTAGTTAGAGAATAGGGTTTGGATAGCGGTGCATCGATAGATGGAAAGTTTCGATAAGGTGCATTGCTTTGTAAATGCTCACCCGAAACTACTAGTTTTGCTGAGCTTAGTTTCTATACCTATCAGCTTCCTATTAGCATCCTAGTTAGAGAATATTTAGGGTGTGGATAGCGGCTGTAACCCTGAAATTCTCTCTTTCATAGTTGTTCTTGAATCAATACAGATTTGGAGTTATTCATCTCTTGTTCTTGCATTTTCATATCATTTTGTGTTGATTCTAGTGTGGTTAGCCGGTTTATCTTCACCTGTTATGTTCCTTACCTCTGTTTCAGCACCATACACACAGATTCCGCATGTGTGTATGTGTAATTGATCATCTGTGTGATTCTATCTTAGAATCAGGACCTACAATTGGTATCAGGGCTTTATGCTCTTGATTTCTAAGTGTTTTCAGGTTTTTGTGATCAATTTGAGGTGAATTTACACTGTTTTTGAAGTTTTTCGGGTTTGAGCACTGTTACATTAAACTTTGGGTACCGTTTCATCGATTACGAGTTTATTTGGCTGAGGTTCTCTATTTGAAGACCGGATTCTTATTCTAGAGAACTTTTGGAAGCTTTTCATCGGATTAGAATTCATTTATCATCACGTTAATTTTTGGAGACGTTCATCCATGGAGGTTTTCTGAAACATGGAGAAGAAGCCATCAAAACTACCAGGAGACATTCACTGTTTTTTGTTACTCATCGAAACTTCTTGTTTGTACCTTTTATCTAGAGAAGGTACCATCGAAACTACTTCTTTTGTCTTATTCTTATCGAAACTAATCTTTGCAGCATACCCACCCGAAAGTACTGGTCTACCGAAACTTGTAGTTTCTATTGTTTTTACTTGGTGACTTATTCTGGTTTCTCATCATCGAAAATAGTTTGTTTCGGGCTCTTGTTCCTCTATCTAAACTAGAAGTTTCAGGCAGTATTTCTTCAACCAAAACTAAGTAGTTTCGGTTAGCTTTTTGTCACCCGAAACTAGTCTTTGATCAAGATTTTCTGAGAAATGGCATCTTCAAGCAACACTGAGTATGCTGGGGGAACAAACCACCTGTCTTGGTGTCCACTAGAGACTTTGATGATTGGACCAAGAAGATGAAGACTCTCTTTCAGTTTCATGCCCACACCCTTTTGCAGTCTATTGTTGATGGTCCACATAAGCCAGTTACCACTACTGAAGATGTTCAACGTCCCAAGACTGTTGCTGAATATGATGAGAATGATATTGCTCAAATTGCCCGGGACAACAAAGCTTATGGATCTATTTCTATGGCTTTTCCTATGGATGTGTTCAACATATTTGTTGAGTATACTACTGCTAAAGATCTTTGGGTTGCTTTATGGACAAGGTATGAAGGAAGCGCTGAGGTTAAGGAAAGTAAGAGGGATTTAATCAAGAAACAGTATGAGATGTTTAGCAGTGTCCCTGGAGAACCCATGTCTGAATTAATCAACCGATTCTCAAGTATTGTTTCTAAGTTGAAGGTTTTGGGAACTGAATATCCTACTATTGAGTTAAACAAGAAGTTGTTGATTCACTGCCTGATGAATGGAATATGTACATAATTATGATCAAGAAAACTGAGAAGCTTAGTGATCTGTCACAACAAGAACTCTACAACATTCCAGAGTCTTATGAGTTGGAAATAAAGAAGGGTGCAGTCACTCCAACAACTCAGTCTGGAAACACAGCTCTTCTTGCTAGTCAAAGTTCTTCTACTTCTTCTAGCAAAACTACCATGGCATACTTTCAGACTGATGTCCCACCCTCTATTTCTGGTATTCAGCCTACCAGCTCATCCACCTTTCATAAGCCTACCATTTTGATTCCTGATGAGTATCTTCCTATAATGACTGCTTTCAGGTCATGCTATGATGCACTGATTTCTAGAAACCTGACACCGGTTAGTTTCCTACCTGATGATTTGGAGCAGATCAATCCTGATAATTTGGAGAAGATGGACATTGATTGGTGTATAGCTATGTTGACTCTGAGGGACAAGAGATTTATGAAGAGGATTGGGATGGATAGAATCAAGCAATGGAAGACTCTAGGCTTTGATATCAAGAAGGTGAGATGCTATAATTGTGACCAGCTGGGTCATTTTGCAAGAAATTGCAAGGAGCCATCATCAAAGGAGCAGCATGAGAAGAAGAACTACTGTTGTTTCACCCAAATCCACCACATCTTCTGGCTCTACAGCTCTAGTCTGTCAATCTAATGGACACTATCATTGGGGAGAATAAGAAGGAGAAGCAGCTGACAAGGCCCTGATGGCTGACATTGAAGAGAAGGAGAAATGTGTTATGATTGAGCCAGCTGAGGATCTCACCACTGTACCAGCTGAGGTAATGTCTAGACTTTGCAATTCTCAATCCTGTTTAAATGAAATACAAAAATATAGATTCATCAACCAAGCCTTGGTCGATGAACGTGATCATATAAAGGTGATGTATGATTCTATGGCTAAAAATGAGAAATTATATTTAAATAAAATTCGTGATATTTCCAGAGAAAACCGATCTTTGATTGTACAACTTACTACACAAAAGAATAATAATCAAATTTTAACTGAAAGACTTCAAAAGGCTGAAAAGGCAAATTTTCAAGTTGAACACATGGGTATGGATCAGAAAATTTTATTTGGGATCATTGAAAACCAAATTCATAAAAATGTCACAGAAGGCATTGGGTATAACTCACACCCACCACCTTATTCCAAGCGTGGTAGATTTGCTGATATGCCAGCTCCTCATATCCCAACACCTTTTGTTTGCAAGTTATCTGCTGATTATTATATTAAAACTTCAGATTCTGACAGCTTTGTTTCCTGTGTAGAGTCAGATTGTGTAGGTTCCGAAGATGATTGTGATGAGAGTTCTAGTAAGTGAAATGTTTTAAATGAACTTGAGTCGGATGAATGTAATAATATGTCTGTGTCAAAACCGGATATTTGTGAACACACTGAAAATTTATATTTTGGTTCTATGCCTTTTGAGTATGACAGTTTGAGAAACGACATTTCTAAGTTTAAGAATGCTTTACCTTTTCCTAAATCTGTAAATGCTATGAGCTGTAGTGCAAATTTTAAAAATGCAGGAGTTGTGACTGACATTCCACAAGAAACAATAAGCAATCTGGAATTTTTCAGATTAAAGGAAGATCAAAGTCTACAACAAAGAAATATTGAAGAAAGAGTTGCCTCTAGTTCTGATGCCTCAACATCACAATCATCATCATCATCTTATGATGACAATTATCAGGCTAAGCCGACATGTGATAAAGTTTGTTTTAGTTATGGAGAATCCAATCATGTTTTAAAACCTGTAAATTGTCTGCATATCATTTCAAAGAAGAAAATATACCATCTGTTATTCAAAATTCAGTTGAATGTGATTCCAATGTTTTCTCTAAATCACAACACAGTAGAGATCTGCGACGTAAAAGGATTAAAAATGCTAAAAATAGGTTGAAAAGGATTTGGAAAATTAAGAATAATGATCTTTTTGATACTTCATTAAAGGAGGATTCTGATTATGATTTTCGAGAAGCATCTTGCAAAATTAAGAAGTTCCAAGTCAGCAATGGTTTCGGTACCAATGACTAAATGATTCGTTTTGTGTAGGGGCAATCGAGAAGGACTGGAGACAATAATTGGCATGTCGACGGTGGTTAATCAAGACATATGACTGGTCATTTTTCTTTGCTGCAAGATTATCATCTAATAGATGGAGATTTTGTCGCCCTTGCAGGCAATCCAAGAGGAGGAAAGATTGAAGGACAAGGAACTGTGTCCAACGGTGTAAATAGCTTGGAGCGTGTCAAATTCTTCCCGCAACTGAAGTATAATCTGATGAGTGTGTCCCAGATTTGTAATAAAGACTTTTGTGCCCTCTTCAACTCAAGAGAATGTTTGATTCTGAAGCCTGGAGTGGTTATTCCTGAAGACCTTATTCTTATGCGTGCTCCTCGAAGATTCAATTCCTTCAGGAATCGAATCCTGCTTTCTCTCAAAAGCTTCAGAAAATGAGTCCTTCCTTTGGAACAAAAGATTAGGACACGTGAACTTCAAGACCATGAACCGCCTTGTTCGAGGAAACCTTGTCACCGGTTTACCTTTGAAAGATTTCTCTCCCATGGAACATTATCTCTCCTGTTCCAAGGATAAGCAACATAAATCCACCCACAAGCCCAAAACCACTAATTCCATTGACTCCCCTCTTCAATTGCTTCACATGGATCTCTTTGGTCCTGTGAGTGTCATGTGTCATGGACGAAAATTCTATTGCTTGGTAGTCACCTATGACTTCTCTCGATTTACATGAGTATTCTTCCTTGCAAAGAAAGATGAGACGCCAGAGGTTCTGAAGATTCATTTTTTGAAAATTGAGAATTTGTTCAATCTTAGTGTGAAGACTATCCGAAGTGATCATGGCACCGAGTTCAAGAATTCCATTCTGGATTCTTTTTGTGAAAGTAAACGTATCTCTCGGCAGTTCAGTGCACCTCGTACTCCGTAACAAATTGGTGTAGCTGAACGACGTAATCGTACGTTGATAGAAGCGGCAAGGACTGTGATCGTTGATTCTAAGTTTCCTATCACGTTTTGAGCCGAGGCAGTTAATACCGCATGTTTTGTGCCAAACCGTGTTCTTATCACCAAAATTTACAACAAGACTCCGTATTAGATTTTGTACAAGCGCAAGCCTGTTATTGATTTCTTCGGGAAGTTTAGGTGTGTTTGCACAATGCTGAATACTTCGGACCAGCTGAACAAGTTTGAAGCTAAAGCTAATGAATGTTATTTTGTGGGCTATTCTTCCAATCAACGAGCATTTCGTTTTTACAACGAGCGAAGGAGAATTGTGCTGGAGTTCATTGATATCAATTGGAACGAAAGCAATAACACTGATGTTGGGGACGGTCCTGATTGTCTTTTTGATGTCGATTCTTTATTCAAATCATTTAATCTTCCTAAGTTCACTAACATATCTGTTTCGGCTAATCCTCTTATTTCTGTGAATATCCTAGGTACCTCTATTGCTTCAAGCTCATCTTCATCTAGTCAACATGTGGATGTTCATCCTGTAACTTCTGCTGAATCCACTTCCGGCTCCTCAGTTTCTGTTGCAACAAGTAAAATTGTTGAGGAACAAACTCCTCCAATAGTGGATGTTGGTCAACAGTCCTCTTCCATAAAGCATGCAGAAGAAGAAGCAGTGATTCCTGACAACAACATTACCTATCTCGAGTAAAATCTAGCAGAGGATGAGATTCCACAATTACGGGTTCACAAAGATCATCCCACCGATAACATCATTGGTCCACTCAATGTGGGAGTCCAAACACAAAGTGCCACTGAAGCTATGAATGACGGTCTCTTCATTTGTTTCATTTCTCAAGTTGAACCTAAGAATATCAAAGCTGCACTGCTTGAGAACAGTTGGGTGGAGGCAATGCAAGAAGAATTACAACAATTTACCAAGTTACAAGTGTGGAATCTAGTGGACCTTCCTAAGAAGAAAAGTCCCAATCGACACTCGTTAGGGTTTTTCGTAACAAGAAGGATGAAGGTGGAATCGTGGTTCGAAAAAAAGACCGTCTGGTTGTTCAGGGGTTTTATCAAGAGGAAGGGATTGATTTTGAAGAAGTATTTGCACCAGTGGCACGCTTGGAAGTCATCAGAATGTTTCTTGCGTATGCAACCTACATGGACTTCACCGTCTATCAAATGGATGTTAAGAGCGCATTTTTATATGGCAAAGTTCAAGAAGAAGTTTATGTCAAGCAGCCACCAGGGTTCATTAATCCAACTTATCTAGACCGTGTCTACAAACTGGACAAGGCATTGTACGGTCTTCATCAAGCACCCCATGCGTGGTATGAAACGTTATCTAAGCATCTACTTGATAATGGTTTCACACGAGGTTCTATTGACCAAACTCTGTTTAAGTGGAAGGATGATGCGGATACTATTTTGGTACAGATCTATGTAGATGACATCATTTTCGGTTCCACAAATCCAAGGCTGTGCAAGGAATTTGAAGAAGTGATGCGTTCCAAGTTTGAAATGAGCTCCATGGTGGAAATGAAGTTCTTTCTGGGATTGCAAGTTGATCAGTAGGAGTCAGGAATTCTCATTCACCAAGAGAAATATGTCAAATAAATTTTGACCAAGTTCAAAATGACTAAGTCCCATCCTTTCAAAACTCATGTGGAAGTTCAACATTTGTTGTCTCCTGATTTGGATGGTGAAAGTGTTGATCAGCACCTCTATCGCTCGATGATAGGATCTCTCATGTATCTCATTGCCAGCAGACCCGACATCATGTTTCCAGTGTGCTTGTGTGCACACTTTCAGGCTAATCCTAAACTCTCTCATTTAATTGATGTCAAACGTATTTTAAGATATTTGAAGTACAAGCCAAAACTTGGGCTTTGGTATCCAAAAATAACTTGTTTGATCTTGTGTCTTATTCAGATTCAAACTACGGGGGGATGTAACTTATACCGAAAACCCACTTCTGGGGGTTGTCAATTCCTTGGCAACCGTCTTCTATCCTGGTAATGTAAGAAACAGACCATCGTTTCTCAATTCACAGCCGAGGCTGAATACATTGTTGCAGCCCTTTGCTGTTCCCAAGTGAGATGGATCCACCATCAAATGCTTGATTACGGGATAACCTTCCATGAAACTCCCATCCTCTGTGACAACACCGCCATTCCTCACATTACCAAAAATCATGTCCAACAATCCAAAACCAAACACATCGAGATCAAACACCACTTCATCTGTGACTGTGTAGAAAAGAAACATATCGGAATTGTGGAAGTGAAAACCGATAAGCAAACCGCCGACATCTTCACAAAAGCATTCAATTATGCCATATTTGAGAAATTGGTGGAAATGCTCGGAATGGTCAACTTTCAGTAACATCTGTGCATATTGTTACCTGTTTAAACTTGTTAATCGGGAAGATTTTCAAAAAGATGTTACCTTTCTGTATAGTTGTTTTCTTTATCTGTTTTTGAAAGCAAAACTTTAGGGGGAGAAATTAGAATTTGAAGTAAGTAAGAAAAGATTTGCTTTGTATAGTCAGAAAGAAAATGAAAAATATTTGCTTTGTTTATTATTTGCTTAAGAAAAGCTCTTATCCTCATACTCACTATAAGTATCAAGTTTTGTTTCAGGAAAATCAGATCCGACCCTGTGAGAAATGATAGAATCTGATCACACTTCTTGAACATGGAATGGACCATAAGCGATGGTGCTTACTGAGGTATAGCCGGTAGACCCGACATATGGTTATAACTCTTTAGAAGTGTGAAAATCTAAATATCAATCGTACATGTGTGTTTGAACCCACTTTTTAAACATCTAACCCATTTTCAGCTAAGAAAATTGATTCAATCAGATATAGGCCTACGTGTTGGATTCTGATTCATACGCCAGGTGACCATCAAAGTAACAAAAGTTACCGTCGATGACCCCATCTGTTTTGCTTACGCAAAGATCTCGGGTGTTCATCTTTTTCCCATCCACTTGGATGATTTGACCCCGTCCGTTTTGCTTACGCAAAGATCTCGGGTGTTCAACCTTTTCCTATCCGTTTGGATAATTTTAAGGCTTCTTCTGTTTTGCTTACGCAAAGATCTAAAATGTTCGTACCTTTTAATATCCACTTGGATATTTTTCATTTTACAACTTCTTATATCCGGTTGGATCTTATTTTACTTTTGGCGGTGAATTTGACTTACCAAGATGGTACCCTAGTTAACCTGTAAGAGATGATAGAATGAATGCGGGTATTTCTTGAGGATTAATAGGCTTTCAAAACCATTTTATTTCAAAACGTGGGGTACGCCGTGTTTCATGCTTAAATGGTATCGCTTAATCACATGAAATCATTGTACAAGCAAATGTTCGGGTTTATCTTGCACAAATATCAGCTATCTTCATAGATTCACAGTAGCTGACTGCAAACTGAAGTGTTTCAAGAGACTAACCAAAACTGATCTCATGTTGGATCTTTTCCAAAGCTTAAATGTAAATACTCTCTGTTTAGTTTCACTTTATTTTATTTTCCCAAATGAAAATCTAATCTTCCTTATTAACTTGTTTAAATGGTGTACATATGATTTGTCCTTTTAATTTTTTTTAATTTTTTTTTGTTTTTGTTTTTCTGTTATTAAGTCAACCGAAACTTCAAGGTCTGCCCGAAAGTACTCTAAGCCTGAAACTTTATGGTTCTGCTCGAAACAACATTGTACCCAAAACAATGTGGCACCCGAAACTTCCAGTCACCCGAAACTACTTTGCCCTATCGAAATTAGTAGTTTCGACAGGGGCATTTATGTCTTTTGTCATGTGCAAATAGAATGCCTTCATAATCAGGCTTTCTTTCATGCTAAGCTCACTCGCATTCTCCGAACCTTTTACGCCCTCAATTTCACACACAAAAGCTCAAGATTCTTCGGTCTAAGTTTGCAAAAATCAGTGTTTCGTATTTGATTCCCCGTCTTTTTCACCATCAGGTATCGATTTCCTTCTCAGAAATGTGCGATTTCAAAAAGAGTCAAACCTAGGGTTTGATGTCTGGAAAGTTTTACGACTAAATCTTCATAATCATGGTCGTTTCGTGTATATCTCTTGTTTATAACCTCACCATTATCGTTATCTCACATCTATATTGTATATATTTGCATATTTGAGTTGATTCATCGGTAAGAAGGAGTTTTGACCCTCACAGGGTTTTCTTACCTTTTTACTTAGCATTTTATTTTATTTTTGTCTGCTTGAATCTGATGTTGAGTCTTTATATAAGTTCTAAATCATTCTTCTTTGTTTTTTAGTCTTTACATCTGTTCGGAGTTTGGGTATCGAAACTAGTAGTTTCGATAAAAGGGTGTTTCTCTTTTAAAATCCATTTCAAAATTTAAACTGGTTTCAATCAAAACTAGTTGTTTTGATACCCAAGCTTGTCCGAAACTATGTAGTTTTGATTAGGGTTCTTTGCCCGAAACAAGTTGTTTCGACCGGTTACTTCACCCGAAACTAGAAGTTTCGATCAGTTTCACTTTGAAATTTCTCTAAGTGTCAAAAATTTTCTAATGTTCTGATGTTCTCTGTTCATTAGCAGGTATGGATCTTTTATTTGTAAAGAGGCACAATGTCTGTGCTTTCTTGAATGCTGTAATTCCCAAAAGTGCTGACTTTGTACCTGTTCTCAATTTTCTGGCCAACTCAAACATCAGCTTTGCCATCAGCCACAACATACCAGTCTTTGAAACAACTATAAGACAATTTTAGGATATTGCAACAAGGGTAACCATTGACAATGTGGAGCACATCAGAGATGCTGTTCACGATCAAGAAGTTCTGATATCTGAGGCCACTATCATAGAGGTGTTACAGTTTGCTGATAATCATGAAGCATCGGTGGAATTTCCAAACTTTTACATAAAGGAATGCTTCAGAAGACTGGGTCACCCTGATGAGTTTAAGAGTGGGAAAATCATCAAGAATTCCCTTCCACCTCTCTGGAGGTATATTGTGCATGTCTTCATCCACTGCTCCATTCGAAAAAGGTGGATTTCACTTAACAAATGCCATGGTGGCTTCTGGAATGCTAGGGCTGATCAAAGGAAGGGACTACAATTTCCCAGGACTAGTCTTTAAACAATTGAAAGAAAATCTAAACGGGGATGTTAGAGATAAATTTTTGGTCTATCCAAGGTTTCTACAAATTATTATCAACCACCTTTATCCCAATCTTCAACAAGATGGTCATATACTTGTATTTGATCACATGAGTGCCAAAACCCTAAGTTATATGAAGAGTTCAAGTTCTAGAACCAACAGAGTCATTGCAAACATTCATTTATTTGGACATATTTATGGAGAAGAAGAATAAGTTGTTCCTGATATTGACCCTGAACTAATAGTTGAGTCCTCATCCTCTAGAGAAGAAGAACATGTTCAAGGGAATCAAGAAGCTGAGATTGATGCATAACTAAATGTAGAACAGGATGTTGAGCAACCCATAGTGGAAGCTCACTTCTTTGATCAAGAAATAGAGAATCTGGAACCTCTGAACTTTCAAGAACAGGCTGAGAATGTTGAAGTTCATGCTAACGTAGAGGTTGAAGGTGAAGAAGATGTGGAGGTTTCACCTGATTCAAGTGAAATTTTGGATGAAGCAATCTATGAAACGGAGGAATCTGAGTCTGAGGAGATAGTGGAACCTCCTCCCTCATCATCCAAACGACCAGATGACTCTGAATCAGCTTATGAAGCAGAAGAACCCCGAGCTAAAAGAATCAAGACAGGGCTAGAGTCTCTAACATCTTCATCGGAATCACTATTTGAAGCACCTAAACATCCAACACCAATACCTTCACCCATCCATGCTACCATCACTCCACAACCTACTTCTCAACCCACTCCACCTGCGTCACCTGCCCAAGACACATCTCCTCATATTCCAAGAGTTAAAAGTTTGAGCCTGAAAGTAAATAGTCACATAGATCAAGTAGCCAAGAAAGATGAAGAGATAAAGAATCTAAGATCTGAATTGACCGAGCAGAAGGATGAAGTGAATGATTTAAAGCTGGAAGCGGTGGCCTTGAAGAATCAACTTGATCTACAACAAACACACCTTGTTGTACAGCAAGTCCAATTAGCCAAACAACAACAAGAACTTCTTGTTGTCACTTCCTTGGTCAATCATATTAAGGCTTCTATGGTTCAATCTACTGCTACACATATTGAACCTGCCTCCACAGCTCAAGGGGAGACCATTGTACCCCAGTCCACAGCTGGTGGTGGTCCCACTGTGCTTGTAAAGATGGAAGAACCAGAGTATAATCTACCTAGTCTTAGTCAGAGAAGGGCTGAAAGGGATAAGGGGAAAAGTACACTGGTAGATATTAAGACTGTGATTCTAGATGAAGAAGAAGTCGGATCTGATCATGAGTTGGATGAACTGCTCAAGCAAGTTGATGACTTCGGTACAATTAATGATTATCCTGAAATCATCACTTTAGGAAAAGAACATGGAGAAAAGATTAGGTATTTTACTGAAGATAGAGATGAAATAGAAGTATTATCAGACACTGAGCTAGACGACCAAAATGTCAAGGTTACCTTCGTTGAGCCTGTAATTACTGCTGGGCCAGCAGGCACAACTGAAGAAGTTACTCAAGCAACACCAACTGCAACAGCAACTGAAACTCCATCTGACCAGGCCTCAGATCCAAGGAGGTCTTGGTTAAAGGAAATGCCAGCTCAGGAACCTCCAAAGCACTTTGAGTGGTTTGCTGAGTATCAAGAATTGAAGAGACCACCAGTTGGCTGGAAATACGACAAGGAAAGATCTATGTTCATTTTCCGAAGATACAAAGGAGGAGTGGAGCACTTCAAGTCTCCTCATGACTTCAGCTCCCACCCTAAATATGACTTGAGAGCCCTTGCCAAGCTGCCATTATAAAACCCAGGAAATGTGGGTATTGCAAAAGATTTTGACACCTTCTTCAGGAACCAAACTTTCAATGACTTCAGGTCTATGACCACTGCCAAGCCAAGAAAAGTCATCTCCAAAACCAGGATTCATACCAGAACAAAGAAACCTTGGGTAAGCCTTCAGTACAAGCTGGCAGAAACTGTCAAATCTATCATACTGCCACGGTCAGTACCAGTCCAGCTTCAGAATTTCAGAAAATGGTTTTACAACTCAACCATTGGAAGTGTCATGATTGAATGTGAAGGAAAGGAAGATATTCAGATTTTTGAGCCCATCAATTCATGATCTGCTCTACGAAGAATGCATGGTTCCCTGGCGCTTCATGGGGCGGACGTTCGCAGTCCCCTCCCTCTAATCTAAGCCTGAGCTATTGAAATTTCAACATGAAGATCTTGAAGTGTTATTCAACAACCCTATCGAGATCTTTAATGATGATGATGAGGATGATGCCAAAGCTTATCAAAGGGTGGTGACTATAAATGCAAAACCCCACTTTCAGAAACCAAGTCAAGAGCCAACTGCTTAGTGAGAGTTGGAGACATTGATGTAGCAACTTAGGGGGAGATTATAGGGTATAGTCTTTTGTAAGCTGATGTCATCAATGTATGTTCTGAACAAATGTACTTTGCATTATTTCCATGTATTTCTGTAAATTTCATTTTATGTAATTTACTACTTTATTAGACTAAGTCTGGGCCATCGAAACTACCTAGTTTCGGTTGAGGTTGTTCAACCGAAACAAGTAGTTTCGATAGATGGGAAGTTTTGATAGGGTGCATTGTATTGTAAATGCTCACCCGAAACTACTAGTTTCGGTGAGCATAGTTTCTATACCTATCAGCTTCCTATAAATAGCCTATTTAGAAAATATTTAGGGTGTGGATAGTGGCTGTAACCCTGAAATTCTATCTTTTATAGTTGTTCTTGAATCAATACAGATTTGGAGTTATTCATCTCTTGTTCTTGAATTTTCATATCATTTTGTGTTGATTCTAGTGTGGTTAGCCAGATTATCTTCACCTGTTCTGTTCCTTACCCCTGTTTCACCACCATACACACAGATTCCGCCTGTGTGTGTGTAACTGATCATCTGTGTGATTCTATCTTAGAATCAGGACCTACAGCTCCAGTTGCCACACTTCACACATTTGTCATATCTTTTGGCTCTTCTTTTTTACAGGCCGCAGAACGGTGGCAATTTTTCTTGCTTGCGCCACCGTTTTCTTACATCACTTTTTGATTTTAAAACTTTCTCTCGGAGTTCAGGTGGTAATTCAGGCTTTGCGAAAGGAATACATGAAAGCAAATTGAAATCAAAAGAATGCATATCCAGCTCTTTAAGGTCTAACCGGTAAAAGACCAACTTCTCTCTTTCTTTTTCTTTTCAATTTTCTATTTTTTCTTTTCTTTTCTTATCATCAAGACTAATTTTTCAATAATTCTTTTTCCTCAATTTCCTTGAAATAAATTTTCCGTATGTTATTTGTAGATCTTTCGGTTGTTTCTTCCTAATACATCCACTTTCTTCTTGTATATTCCAATTCTTTTGAGTGAAACAAATTCTTTCCAAATTGCCTCAATGGTTGTAAACTTGAAATAACGACATAAGATAATCTAATATTTTTCCATCTTGAAGACAGTTAGCCCATAACCGGTGTTTACGAAAAGCTGGTTTGGTGATAAATGTGGGTAGTAGAAAAGAAAATGTTAAGGCTCAAAGGGCTATCTAGACCGATATTGTTTTTGGTATTTTGGGTTTAAGGATAATATAAATGAGGGTAATAAAGTCCTAGATGCCTCAATCATTTTCATGCTTCTACCAGTTCATGGTCTCGATATGTATAAGTCACACAAGTTCTAATTATGCATAAAATTCGATCGAAAAGCACTCAATATATCAAACGAAAGAGCATGCGAAAAATAATGATAATAATGCTCGTGAAAAGGCTCAGATTATTCTCACATGAAAACGGATGGGATAGGGTTTAGTGATTTGTTATGCATAATATTCGTTTGTTTCTCCTTGCCATGTATTCATTTTATTTAATTAAGTGCGAACTCAAAGAGATTTTGGTTTTAGGGTTTACAATTTTTGAAAAATTTTCGGGTTTTAAGGTTTTAGTCAAATCGGTAGAAAATCACAAGTTTAGTTTTACTGCTTTGAGGTTACAAGCTTGTCCTGAATCTCTAATTCCTCACCCCACACTTAGAACTGTGCATTGCCCTCAATGTACAAATACATTTAATGGAATGTTATGCAGGAATTTAAATGCATGAAGTTTTAAAGGAAAAGAAACTGGTACTCCCCCGGTCAATTCGGTGTATAACCTATGGCCAAAACTTGTTCCTGTTATCAACACTTTGCTCTAAAGACTTCATCTAATTTCTCATAAATTTGATATGTATTCCAGTGTTCCAGCTTGTAGAGATGGAGTGTAACTCCTCAAAGAAGTAGAGAAACTATCTGGTGATGATATGCTATTTGACACATAAAGAAAAACATAAAAACCGAAATGGAAATAACAGGTAGTAGTTAAGCTACTAAGGTCCTAGTATCCAGAAGGCATACCTGGAGGCTGAAGTATGAGAAACTTAAATTTGAAAAACCAAACCTGACGTCCATGCATCCTGCCTATGCACCAACTTCTCAATTTATTTATGATCATCGGGTTGCTCCTAGAAGCGCCATGTTTATTTAAGGGTCGTTGGCCAGACCCATACGTGTTTCGTGAATTTCCAATTTAGTACAAGTGGTGGAATAATCTATCAAATGGGTGGCTTGTAATATGGAGAGGTTTATCCAACCCATTTGATAATCATGCGTACAATGTGATGATAAGCTAATCTAAGAATTAGTGGAGTCCATCCTCGACCAGCTGGACAAGGGAAAACAAGGTAAAAAGAGTTCAAACTTGAAACGGTCATAACTTGTGCTACGTTTGGAGTTAGAGGACCAGGGGACGGAAAGGTTTCAACGAGCCAGATCATGTGGCAAATGGCGATAGGCGGTTTGTCCCAGTGGTCCGAGCAAAAATCCCCCATAAAGTGGCCCAATTTCATAAATCAAATATTTTCCCCAATTTTCTATTTTTAGTACCTTCAACGTTTTTGTGATAAAACGAGTGAATCATTGATTTATGTGTTTCCAAAGTCTTTTTATAGTTTTAATTTTAGTTTGGATGGATTAATTTGAAATTTTGAAAATTTTTATAAACCTGCCAAATTTAGAATGCCCTATAGAAGAACACCTAAAGAAAATAGTGTAATTAAATCACGCCACCACCATTTGAAATTTCCTGGACCAAACTTTAAGAAACCTATATAGTGAAGGAGACGGTCACCTCGGTATGATAATTTTGTCATGTAATTTAAATTGGATGAACGTTGCTTCCTCCATGAGAAGTGGTCCTCAGAGTGATGTGCCCTATCTTACGGCAAATGTAATTCATGGGATGATTCACTGATATGCTTGGATACAGGCCAGTGATCACTGTTGAAAGGAAGAGGTCTCACCATTGTCATTTGTTTTTTGGTGAATACTTCCTCCTGTATAATCTACTCCTGGATGTTGGTTTCACAATCTGGTTTTTCATATGATGTTGTCTTTAAAGTGACAGGAACTCCAGACTGTTCCATACATCCTTCTTATGCTTCCATATTGAAGATTCCCACCAATTCTTCTTTTGGAGACTCGTTCTTCTGGCTCCTTTGATTGTTTAGATTCCAGCTTCTCAGAAAAGTCAAGAAGTGATTGTAAAGTTACAGTAACCCTCTCTTCTGAATAATCTCGTCTCACTTTCGACTGATCCATGCTTGTGAAGTTGGAAGGTTCTTGCTCCTTAGAGTCACTTGTCCCTACTAAAGATGTTGAAGCTATAACTTCCGATTCTTGGATTTTGAATGGATCATCTTGTTGCTCAGTTGGATAGCTTTTTAGGAGTTAAACCTTAATTTCTTCCAAATGATGAAACACTTGTTGGTCAGTTGGATAGCTCTTTAGGAGTTGACCCTTAATTTCTTCCAAATGACGAAACAGATTTCCTAGGGTCTATGAGTCGGAATCTAGGGCTGAGTGTTGAATTTCTTGGGGTGGTATGGTTTCCTCATATGGTTGCCAGCAGAGTTGGTGAAAATCTGTGGAATACCCTTGATAATGATAACAATCTTGAGTGTAGTGGGGTTCCACATAGATCTCACACCAAACCTCCGAATAGTGGTACTCATAGTCATCTTAGTATCCACCATAACAACTCTCGTAGTTGTAAACCATGAAAGTTGCTGTAAAGGACAATTAAAACAAACCATAAAAATAAATGTTAAGGTTAAAACGGCTAATCCGTTAACTAGAATTTTTATTGAAATCACCGTGTCCCCAGCAGCGGCGCCAAAAACTTGATGTGTCGTGTTTAGTATATAGAAAATATATTATATAATAATATATTCAGGGATATTGGTTTCACGAGATCAGGTTTTAAATTTATAATTAAAATGATAAATACTCAAACTTAAAACACACAAAATAGGCAAGTGTACCTATCACAGTTTAATATAGTTTAGGTAAGAACCAAGTATCGAACCAATGGACACGGTCGAGTTCCGATACTCAAATTTTGTTATCATTTAGCCGGTTTAATTAGTGAGTGGGTTTTGTGTGCTTGTGAATCAGAAAAGTAAATGACAGAAAAGTAAATGACGGTAAAGTAAATAACAGAAAAGTAAAAACGTGTGTGATGTGTGTAACAGGAATGTAAATAACATAATAGTAAATTGCATGAAAGTAAATATCTCGGAAATGATCAGGTCACGAAGAGTATTGCTTTGGGCTTCAAATCCGCTTGGTATTTGATAATGTTAAGTTGACTAATCTAGTGGTATGACTACTACAAACATGTGACTCGGGTCACCGCTAAAGCCTCGTACTCACGACATCTGGTTCACAGATTATATTCTTTAATAATAAAAATGTAGGACTCCCAGCTAGGGACATCATTACCCTCAACTCTTTGGTGTTATCTGCGAGTTGGTTTAGGACATCAAACCTAAGTGCTTAGTTATTATTATTAAAAGAGTGATAAGAGTTTGTTCACCAGGAGGCAGTGTAACAATGGGACCATGTATAAAGACGTACCGTTCCCAACATGAGTTCACCAATTCTTGGTCGCATAACAAGTTTGTATAAAGACGTACGACCTTAATAATATTAACCAAGCCTTGGCTTATCAAGATCCGCTTGTATAAAGACGTACAAGAATCAAGAGAAGTTTGATTAAAAAGGTTTTACGGTCTTACGCTTTAAAATCAAGAACACTCACAAGTGTAAAGACAAGTTTAGATAATAATAAAAAGTTCACCTAGAAGGTGGTTTTAAGAGCGAATAATTAAAGACATAAACATACCACTACAGAAACGGACACTCTTGAGCTCTGGTAATGTGTATTGAGGTCTGTTGAATGAAGAACTCAAGCCTCCTATTTATAGGCCTTAAAATGAGCAATGCACGGTCGTGCATTGGATTGCACGGGCGTGCAAACACCTCGGGAATCAAACAGGGTACACAAGACAGTGTACTGGGCCTTGGGGAGCATTATAGGGTAATGCATGCCCGTACATGGGATGCACGGCCATGCATCCCTCCCCTGCTGCTCAGGTTTGCCTTTTAGCTGCTTGTTGACTATTTTTGACGTCTTGGGGGTCAAATCTCGGGAATGATCCTTCTAGAAGCTTGATTTCTTGGTGTTTTTGATAGGATTTAGCTTTGTTTATATTTGAGACACCGAATAACCTGCAATTACGAAATATAAACGTTTTAAGTATCAATTGCAAGGTTATTAATTAATTAGTACCATAATATGGGGATTATTATGCATGCAAAACACGTATAATTTAGAGCATATCAGTACCCAAATTCGATTCTTGAAGTAACGGGCTTCATCGGATTTGGTTTCTAGCTGTTGATCCATACCTTGTAGGGATTCATTTTTCAGGTTTTCTTCCTTTGAGTGCTTCCTATTGGGTATTACGTATTTGAGCGGTAAGGCTCGTATGAATCGTCATTCCCAATGCTCGCACTCGAAGAGTCTTGTTTCTTTCTTTTCTGCTTAAAGCATCACCTATGACGTTTGCTTTACTATGGTGGTAACGAATGTCACAATCATAGTCATTCAGTAACTCTACCTACCTTCGTTGTCTCATGTTCAATTATTTCTGATCGAAGATATGCCAGAGACTCTTATGATCGGTAAAAATGGTGCATTTTGTACTGTAGAGATAATGTCTCCAAGATTTTAAGAGCAAAAACGACTGCTCCTAATTCCTGGCCGTAGGTAGTATAGTTCTTCTCATGTACTTTAGTTGTCGGGAGGCATATGCGATAACTTTTTTTTTAAATCAAGACACATCCAAGTCCTTGGTGTGATGCGTCGCGGTATACTATAAAATCAGTTGTTCCTTCTGTGAGTGATAGGATAGGTGCACAACACAATTTCTGTTTCAATAACTGGAATGCCGCTTCTTGTTTGTCGTTCCATTCAAACTTCTTCTCTTTCTGAGTTAAGGTCGTCAACGGCTGGGCTATTTTGGAAAAGTTATCAATAAAGTGTCTGTAGTAGCCAGCTAGACCTAGGAATTATCACACTTCGGTCGGAGTCCTTGGTGCTACCCAATTCTTGATGGATTCAATCTTAGATGGATCCACATGTATGCCCTTGTCATTGATCACGTGACCGAAGAAATGCACTTCTCGAATCCAGAATTCGTATTTCGAGAACTTGGCATGCAGTTTCTCATTTCTGAGCAGTTCTAAGACAAGCTTCAAGTGGTGTTCATGTTCTTCTTTGCTTTGTGAGTATATTAAAATGTCATCGATGAATACAATCACGAACTTATCCAAGTAAGATTTGCAGACCCTATTCACGAGGTCCATGAATACAGCCGGTGCGTTACTCAAACCAAAAGGCATGACTAGCAACTCATAGTGGCCGTAACGAGTCCTAAATGCAGTCTTGGGAATGTCTTCCTCTTGGATTCTCAGTTGATGGTCTAATGAACGTAAGTCAATCTTAGAATAGAAGCTAGAACCTTGCAATTGATCGAACAAGTCATCTATCCTTGGAAGTGGATACCGCTTCTTTACCGTTAATTTGTTTAATTCCAAGTAATCAATACACATTCTAAAAGTTTCATATCTCTTCTTTACGAACAAAACCGGAGCTCCCCATGGCGAGAAACTCGGTCTAAAAAACCCTTTATCTAATAACTCTTGCAACTGATTGGATAGTTCTTGCATTTCGGATGGTGCAAGTTGGTACAATGATCTTGCAATCGGTGCCGTTCCTGGTACCAGATCGATACGAAACTCAACTTGTCTTGGTCGTGGAAGTCCTGGAAAGTCTTCGGGGAAGACTTCTGGGTGGTCTCGTACGATCGGTATATCAGTGAGTTGTTTCCCTTTCTGTTTCTTTTCTGTCACGTGAGCTAGAATAGCATGATATCCCTTTCTCAAGTACTTCCGGGCCTTCATGCATGTGATCATTCTTAAGGTGGCTCCACTCTTTTCTCCTGAATGGCTAGGATTTCACCGTATAGGAGTGGAATGCGAACTATCTTCTCATGACAAACAATATCAGCATGGTTCTTGGATAGCCAATCCATGCCGATGACAATGTAGAAACTTCCAAGTCTCACGGGCATCACATCTAAGCTGAACGTATGATCGCTCGGTTTAAAGAGCATCCTTTTATTATTTCTCCCGTTTCGATCAATTTATCGCCGGCTAATTCTATCATATAAGACTCATCTAGTGCAGTGGGTGTTATACCAAGTGAAGGACTAAAGTCGATAGAGACAAAACTTCTATCAGCACTTGTATCAAATAGTTTGGAAGCATAATGATGATTAACAAGGAACGTACCCATAACAATGTTGGGATCCTGACGAGCTTCCCCAGCTACAATCACAAATGCTCTACCACGGCCTTGGTTGTTACCCTGGTTCCTCAGGTTTGGGCAGTCCTTCTTAAGTGCCTAGTATTTCCACACTCAAAACATGCTTGATTTGCCCCGTTGTTGACTGCTTGTTTAGGGACTTTACAGTATTTGGTTGTGTGGCCTAGTTTCTTGCATTTGGTACAAGTAAAACTTTCACAAGTACCTAGGTGATGGAGACCGCATTTGTTGCATTTGGGCTGCTTCCCTGCATACTGATTTTTCTCAGTTGGTGCTACAACATAAGCTTTCACAGTTTCAGGCTTCTTGGGAGTCTGATGCCTAGAGTTCTTTCCATCCCATTTCCTTTTTCCACTGAAATTCTTCCCAACATAAACTGAGCTTTTCTTAACCAAAACTCCAAAACGAACAGCTTGGTCAGTTAAATTGTGTGCCAACTTTATGGCACTCTCAATGGTGGTGGGTTTAGATGAAGTCACCATACTCTGAATCTGGGGTTGTAAGTCCCAAATCTCTTTAGATGGATCTTCGATTATCACAAACGAACACACGCACACACAATATCAATTCTCACAGTGAATAGGCGAAAACTATTAACAATGGTGATTCAAGATCTCGAGACACTAGTAATCATTGTATATTAGAAAAAGACGAATTACCGAGAAAAACACACTATAGCCTCTAACCAAAATAGTTAGGGTATACATGTATTTATACCTAGCTACACAATACTAGGCCCATCATACATGTACTCGTCTTAAAGCCAGCCCAAACACCCCAAGCCGTGAACCAAATGTTCATGGTTTACATCCAAACAAACACCTCACTAAAGCTTAATCATAATAAGGTTCCTACAATCTCCCCCTAGGATTAAGCTTCCATTTAGTTATAAAAAATTTATATCTTCATGGTGACTCCCACTTCCAGCATATAGTTTCTTGTTCAATATATCAGCTACTGCTCTTGTGAGGACTTTTGCCTGTTGCTCAAAAAGATCTTCACTTCTAATCTGACTCCTTGCCAATACTTTGATATCTTGCTCACCAAATTTAGATAAATTGAATGGATCTATGACTCTGTACTCAGTAGTTCTAGTTACAATCATGGCCTCAGCAGACACTGGAATATAAGCCCAGAACTTAAAGTCCTTTAGTGAATTAACAGGCATCTTCTTTTGAACGGGCACTTTCTTTGTGATCTTGGTAGGTTGCCAAACCACACTATATAAACTCCTTCACGTACGAGAATCTTTTACACCCTTGGCTTTCTTCAATGTAGATTTAGCAGTCTTCATACCAGCAAAATTGGTCATACATTGTTGATTAAAAAATGATAAAACATATTTGTCGTTGTAATATTTCCTCGATTCACAAAATAAGCCTCATTTAGTTCCCGAAGGTCAAGCTTTGTCCAGGAACTGAAATCATTGGCATGCTTGTAATATTCAACTCGACCACTTTTTCTTTTCACCACGAACATCTTTTTCTCATCATCAAATTGCCAGGCTGCAATTCCTCACCTGTCACCCCTTTTTGAGTAGTATCCATCGATGCTAGTAGTAACATGAGTTTCAAAAGGAGGACCAGGGGGAAGCAGCCATGCAGGACGTTCTTTTGAAGGCTTTGGCATTAATGATTCATTAGCTTCCTTTGTTGAACTCACGAGATTCACTTCATCGTCGATGTCTTGATGTAATCGTTCTAATTCAGAATCAGAAGAGCTATCAAACATTTCACCTTGTAAATTACCCACTAGATTTGAGTCATTATAATCATTCACATGTCCAAGAATATTATCTTGTTTTGGACCTTCAATATTTTCTTCAAAGTCAAACCGAAATAAATCATTGTCTTGAGTGTTATCAGGATGACTTCCCTGATCTTTACCTCTAGTGTCTCCATATCCTTTATCATTGTCATCTTTGTTCTCTTCATCAGTACGCTTCTCAGTATGTTGTGCCTTAAGATCATCCAATTGCTTCTTAAGATCATAGATTAAAGCAGTTAGATATCCTTGATTTGCCAGCCACTTGTAGTTCCAAAGTGAACACCCTTTCTTGCAGAACATTTTGATCTACCAGTGCAGAGGTTGATGATTCCACAGGGCTTTTGCCTTTATCCTTCTCAACCCTATAAGCTTCAGAGGATGACACTAGAAATTGATTGGTGTTGACGACTTCAGGTGTTGGACCAACTTGAGATGATGATTGGGGTTGAGATGAAGTAAGTAGTGGTAAATGGAGTACTTGAGATGGTGTGGGAGTTGTTAGAGTGGAAAGTTTTGTGGGTGTAGATGTGGTGCGTAGTACTCTAATATGTCTCGGATCTCTTCATTTTCGTGGTTTGGAAATTAAGTCTTGATCCGGTGAGTAATCAGCATCGGTGTCTTCTTGAGTAGATGAGGAAATGAGAGGAGGATTCCCAACTCTACGTCGTTTGTTTTCCAATTCCATGACGAACCGATTTCTTGGTACTTGTGATCCTTCAGGTGTACCTTCATCATCAGAAGAAGATATGATCTCAGCATCTTCTAATTCAGGTACACCTGGATCCTGTGGTTCTGGATCATTCAGTTGTTCTACTTATGGTTGAACGGGTAGTTGCTACTCTTCTGCAACCTCGGCTTGAACTTGAATAATCGGTTCTTCTACTTCTTCATTAACCAAAGCAGCGAATCTTCCAAACTTTTCTAGGGGATGCAGCCCCTGGTATACCCTTTTTCCTTACTTGTTGACATTCATGAACTTGAATATTAGTGGCCCCATAGATTTCAAGTCCAAGGTGTCAATTGTAGGCTCCAAATTGGAATGATTCTTGTATAGAATAATCTAGAGAAACCTAGGATACATTAGAAAAATATCCTTCTTTCCTTCTTTTAGATTGCTTTTCGTTTCCTCAAATACCATCTTTGAAAAGTTGTAATTCCAGCTCATGGTCAGGGCCACCATAGCTGATGAGATAGTAGTGTTTATTTCATCAAATCCTCCCTTTCTTCCAGATAAGCAGTTCATGCACACGTGAGCAAGATATCTCCAATATGGATGTAGCAGCTTCTTGTATAATGGTGGGTAGTTTCCTTCATAACCCATTCTTAACAGAATTGGAGTAACTGTATCTATAGCAAGCTTTGTGGGATGGTCAGGCTCATCTTCAAACTGTAGAGCAGTTCTAATGATAGCTTCTGAAACTCTGATTCTCCTTGTGCGAACTGTTCCAATTATGCACTCTTCTCCGTTGTCATTTGGATGTATAGAAGCAGTGGACCAAAACTCTTGAATGTGACTTCTGTAGATAACAGGATTTTCCATCACAGCAAAGTTGATGGGGGAAAGCGTCAACCCCACAACCATAGACTTGAAGTATTCAAATTTCTCAGGTGGGTCCAAAGTGAAAGCACAAATGTTATGATCTGGAACAAATCTCATATCCGCCATATCTGTATGAACCAAAGTAAGTTAGTACCCAAACAAATAATTTATTTTTAAATAAGATTCAAAGTTCTAGAGTTCTCAGTCTATTGGGGGTTTACGGTTCCCCTTAAAGCACGTGGTGAAGAAAGTTTTACGGCCTTCTTTTATGGCCTTCTGATTTCACGACCTTTATAGGGTTCTCGGTCAAGAAGGTTTACGGAAAAAGTAGAGGTTCTCAGGAAATAAGGGTTTACGGCCACATGTTCTCGGTTGGTCACAGCTTCTGGATGGTTCAAGGTAAGTTTTACCGTATACGGGAATACCAAGAGGTTCACGGTTAATTTAAAATTTTCACCGTGAACCCGTTTCGCCCTGTAATACCGAATACGATCAATTCCAATCACTCAATCCACAAAATTTCTCCAAATCTTGTGTTCTTGACCATTCATTTATGGTCGCCTGCCCATTCCGACTAAATACACCCCTTCAATTTTATCTTTTGATGTCAAATAAACTCTTACATGATCCTGAATGCTTTCGTAGGTGGGTTTCCCTCAAAATTGCAGTCCAATATCTCAATAAGATACTTAAAAGATTAAGATATGTACATGTAACAGCGAGAAAACACGTAGATCAGATCAAATAGCATGAATCGAGTTCAAAGGATTATTTTTTCAGAGGATCACGAAATCGCCAAGGAGATGAGCGAGAGAAAGATAAAAGGAGTCGTGAACCTAAAACCCTAACATAAGGGTTTAAAAGTCCCTAAAACACACTTGTTTACCAAAGATGGGCCCCACCAAGACCTATTATGAGCCATTTTATTCCCGAATACCCGATTCAAGAAAGATTAATCCCTTAAATGTTGATTTTTAAGAGAAGTGAACAAGATCATTTTATTAAAAATAAATTAAGAGATAAAAAATACTAAACAGATAAAAAAAATAAACACAACAAGCTTGACTCAATAAACAAATATAGAATAACATCTACACACACTTATCGACAAAGAGTCTTTAGGAAGTTTTCAATGGGATCAAATCGTTCTATAGGCAAGCCAAGAAACATTTTTTCAGCACATATTTTTACTCAGACAGGTCTAGTGAATTACTAATATTCGGATCCATCTAAACTCACAGCGATTTGTGTTATCATGTTTTGGATAGAATTAGTTATGAATTAATGGGTCTCACACTCATATCTCATAAACCTGTAATTAAGTGAATGTAAATTATGTGAATTATTGATGAACTTTAATGGACCCCACAGCTTATCAGGTAAACTTTCCCTTCCTCATGATCTTTTGAGCACCAAAAAAAAACTAATTGAGCATAACTAGCACGGGTTTATGTAACCTTTTAGGGAACCTCTAACATAATTTGATTAAAAACATAGCACGACGGGCTCACATGTTCAGAACCAGCATAAGCTCAGGGTCATAGCACAACGGACTTACATGCCCTGACAAGAGATCCCTTTCTAGTCACATATTCCCAAAAAAGGAAAAAATATTTACAAGTATATTTATATGTACACCTTTAGACATATCTTTTTGAAGTTTTCCTATAGCACGACATTAACATTGTGTGTCTTTTTGCTTAGAATTCTGCTTTGCAGATTTGCTTTGCACTATCATTGAGTGTCTTTTCACATATTGTTATCTATAGTATATATATATAATATTTATAGACTTGTATCAAGTCAGCTCGCAACCCCTTTGTGAAGGGTCTCAGTTAGTGCAAACCCAATAGAGCAAGGGTTATCCACAGAACATCAACCTTTATGTTTAACTTTTCAATTATTAACAAGAAAGACATATTACACTAATCTATAAGATGTTCCTCACTAAGGCCATAAGATTATCTTGTTTAAGTATATCACATGCAGAGCCTATCAACAAATCCAACGAAGATCCTAGTCATTTCAATTTAGTGCCTTACATGTGTTGATCCTAGGCTTAAGAAACGAACAATCATATCACTTCCCATTTATTTGCAAAAACACCCGACTCAAGCAGAAACAAACTCTTTTTGAATTTTTCATGACTCTAATGAAAATTGAAAGCAGACTCCTTTTGTAATTTTCTTAACTCTAATAGAAGAATAAAAGCAGACTTTTTTTGTAATTTTCTTGACTCTAATAGAAGAATATAAGCAGACTCTTTTTGTAATTTTTCCTGACTCTCCCCCTAAATTTGTGCATAAATAGAAGAAAAATAAAATGTACAAATTTAAACTAGAAAAATAAAAAATCTTTTTGAGACTAGTTTCAATCTTTAAAACCAATCATTTTCAGGGACTCTACAAGCACATTGAATCGAGATTTGTCAAATGCTTTTGTTAAGATGTCTGCAACATTGTTGTCAGAATCAACACGATCAAGACTTATGAGATTTCTCTCAAAGCAGTCCCGAACGAAATGCACCTTGATATCAATATGTTTGGTTTTAGAATGTTGAACCGTGTTTTTCACAATAAGCACAGCAGCCTCATTATCACAGAAAATTACAGTATTTAGAAAGGTCAAACCGTAATCCAGCAATTGATGTTGCATCCAGATGACTTGTGAACAACAAGCCGATGCAGCAATGTATTCAGCCTCAGCTGTGGAGGTGGAAACAGTGTGTTGCTTCTTACACTGCCATGAAATTAGCCTATCTCCCAAAATTTGGCATCCCCCGCTTATAGATTTCCTGTCAAGTTGACAACCTCCATAATCACTGTCAGAAAAGGCATACAAATCAAAGTTAGAATCTTTGGGGTAACAAAGGCCAAGCCTGGGCTTTCCCTTAAGGTGACGAAAGATACGTTTAACAGCAGTTAGGTGGGACATCTTGGGATTGGCTTGATAACGAGCACATTGACACAAGGGGAAACATTATGTCTGGACGACTTGCCATTAAGTACATCAAAGACCCAATCATGAAGCCCCATTTAGATCAGCATCCAGAACTGGCCGAGTAACCATGGGTGTGGATGCAGCTTGAGCATCAGTAAACTTGAACTTGTCCAGTATAGCATCCACATATTTGCCCTGATGAATAAGAGTACCATCACCTGATTGTTGAACTTGCAACCCGAGAAAGAATGTCATTTCACCCAAAGCGCACATTTAGAACTTCTTTTCCATAATCTGCCTGAACTCTGTGCACAAGTCCCATTTGTGGACCCGAAGATGATATCGTCCACATAAATTTGCACTAGAATTAGATCACCATCCACCTTTCGAACGAACAACGTTTGATCAATTCCACCACGAGTGTAGCCATGAGCCAACAAATGATCTGACTGATTGGCAAACCAAGTATGAGGTGCCTGATGTAAGCCATACAGAGCCTTATACAGTTTATACAGACATAGATTGTGTCTGATGATCACAATCTTCAAATCCTGGAGGTTGACAGACATAAATCTCCTCTTTAACCTTCCCATATAGAAATGCGATCTTGACATCCATTTGATAAACAGTAAAGATCATAAATGATGCATATACCAAGAAAATCCCGATTGCCTCCAGACGAGAGACTGGTGCAAACACCTCCTCATAATCAATTCCCTCCTGCTGATAGAATCCTTACACAACCAGACGAGCTTTGTTTCGAATAATCACTTTGCTTTCATCCTGTTTATTTCTGAAAACCCCAACGAGTGCTAATTGCTTTCTTGCCTGGTGGCAATGGCACCAGCTCCCAAACCTTGAGCTTTGCAAATTGATTCAGCTCCTCATGCATTGCATCAACCCAGCTAGGCTCAAGTAGAGCCATCTTTATGTTTTTAGGTTCAATCTGAGAGATCAAACAGGAGCAAAGACATTTGTTGATGTCTCTAGCAGAACTCCTTGTCTTTACGCCATCAGTCAATGATCCAATAATGCTATCCACCGGATGATCCTTGTTCATACGATGAGACGGTGTTTCGGGAACTGGGACCGTAGAAGGCAAATTTGTAACATTCTCTTGGGTCTCTTCATTAGACTCATCAATAGTGTCGGAAACCGGCTTCTCGACCATACTTTCATCAGAAATCGGCTCCTGGAATTGAGAGGCACCCGAAGTCTCAGGTGATGAAGTACCATCATTGACTACAGATGTAGAATCCTCGTGATGTACTGGTGAGTCCTTAGAGACACATGTTGAATCATGAGTTTTCCCATGAGTAAATGTAGAGGCACCTTCACTGAATTGTCTCATAACTTCTGGTGGATCAATAGTCAACAGGGGTCCGGTGTAAGGACCATCTTCATCATCACTTAGCTCAAACGATTCATCATATGACCCTGCAATATCATTAGTGCAAATATTAAATGGTTTGAATAAGGAATGATAATCAAATAACCATGAAGGACCACACTCTGCATCAGTAGGATTTTGCTCTTGCAAGTCAACATATGTCGACTCTTGAATTTCTTTGGTGACTTTGTTGTACAAAATGTAGGCAGTGGTGTTAGATCCATAACCCACAAAGTAACACTCATCAGCCTTTTCATTGAACTTTGGTGTGGATTCTGTATGTAAAACAGTGCACGGATAACCAAAAGCTCTGAAGTACCCTACTCGAGGCTTCTCATTGCACAGCATCTCGTAAGGAGTCATCTGAAGACGTTTATTGAGAAGAACCCGATTTAGCACATAACATGTTGTGTAGACAGCTTCTGCCCAAAAGAATAAGGGCAACCTGGATTCAGAGAGCATAGTTCTAGCTGCTTCAATGAGAGTTATATTCTTTCTCTCAGCTACACCATTTTGTTGCGGTGTACGGGCTGCACTATATTGTCTGGCTATAGCCTTTTCAGTGCAGAATTGATTCAAGACTGCATTCTTGAATTCAGTTCCATTTTCGTAGCTAATAGCCTTTACCTTCACATCTCTTTGATTTTTCACCAAAATAATGAAGTTCTTAATCAGTTGTAGTCTCGCTTTTGTTAGCCAAAACAAAAACCAAAGAAAAATGTGAGTAATCATCAGTAATAACCAAACAGTAAGATTTCAGCCCAATGCTCATCACATTCACAGGACCGAAGAGATCCATATGAAGTAGATGAAGAATACAGTCAATTGAGTTAATCAACTTTGATTTCTATGGCTTCCTGTGTTGTTTCCCTTTGGCACATGCAACACATTTCTCAATAGAGAAAAATTATTTTATGGGAAGATCGGGAACATGATTACCTTTTGCAATACGATTAAGATTTTTCAGATTAACATGGCCAAGACGACGATGCCACAACATAGCACCAGATTCAGCAGATTTTGATAAAAGACATGTATTTTCATAAACCGGTTTACAGTTCATGTCAATAACATATGAGTTTCCCTTACGGGGTGTTCTTAATAAAATCCATTCCACGGGTACCACGAAACCCGGTTTCAAAATCAAACATTCCTTGTTTCTGAATTGTGTTGAAAAATATTTGGGAAACACTGAGCAAACTGTGATTTAGCTCAGAAACAAAGCTCACATCATGAAAACTTAAAGAACCATTAACCACAGTACTTTTCTTGCTGATTTTACCACCTTTACCTCCCGCAAAGGACACATAACCTCCGTCAAAGATTTGTAAGTCGTGAAGTAGAGATAAGTCTCCTGTCATGTGCCTGGAACATCCACTGTCAACGAACCAAAGATTATTGACAGTCCTCCTTGTCTGTTCCTGCACGAGATGCGAGATTAGTTAGAAATTGGTACCCAGGCCATAGTAGATCTGGGTATTCCTTTAGTATCAATGTAAGATACTTCTTGCAAGCACATATCATTATTTGACTCAACTTTGGAATTCAATTCATCCTTATTCTTAGCTTTCCATACAGGTTTAGAAGAAACAGGAATTCTATTTTCTTTAAAAACATGAGATTTAGATTTCTCCTTTTTTTTGTTTTTTTACTCTTTTGCCTATCAAAGTAGGCCTGTCTGCTTCGCTTGGCAACATTCCAGTTTCCATCGGAAGGCTTAATATAAGATGATTGACTCTTCATTGCCTTGGGTTGAGTACCTTTCATTGGCTTGGAGTTAACCTTCTTATGTATAGTCTTTTGATTTTGTTCATAGTAATGTATATAAGGACGATGGACACAATTTCTAGCTATATGACCAGACTTTCCACAAGTATAGCATGATTGTTTCTTTGCATATGGAGCAATTCCATACTGTTTCGTCCACTGACGAGATGATCCAACCGGTTCGGTCTTGCACACCTGCTTAGGTTTTCTATGTTGATGTGCATGGCTTTGTTCAAACCTCAAATGTTGATGATCATATTTAGAATAAAATTGATCTTTAGTGTAGTGCTGAGATGAAGCATTTGAGGTTTGACCAGAAACTCTTTGCTTTGTCCAGGTGTGGGTTTCTGGAAAACAATTTTTTTAGCTTTTCCATTGATTGACGGTTTAACAAAAACAGTACCTTTATATTCGTTCACATTTTTTGAGACAGGTGATTTAAAAATAGAAGCATTCAAACCAATAGAATCACGCACACGGGTTTGATCTCCTTCAGATCAGAATTAACACAAACATTGTTTTTGTTTATTTTAGAATTTAAAATTAAATTGCACACTTGTGACTCATCAACTTCATCATCCTCACTTGACCAATCTTGGATTTCTACTTGTTATGCACAAGAGGTAGAGACATTAGAACTATTCACACATTTATCAGTTAAGGGTAAGGATGATGATTTAGAACCATCAGTGGATGGCCTGTTATCAGACGTTAACCTGTTGAATTCCTCCACTTGTTCCTCAACAGAAGGAGGGATGGTAGTACAGTTCCCGTTAAATGGAGGAGGTACACTGTTATACCCAAGTCCCTTATTCCCATTGCTAGGCTTGTGAAGATTATTTTCAATCATATCAACTACCTTGCTAGATTGACCAAAGAATTCTACTTTGAATTTTGCTTCAGCAAAGTTTGATTTTGCCTTTTTTAACTCAGTGGACAATCGAGCAATCTCTTGCTTAGCATCGGTAAGCAAACAAAATTTAGTATTAAGTTGTGACTTTAGTAATTATATATCCTTTTTACCAGTATCAATTGCCTCTTTATAATCCTTTTCAGATTTAAGAAATTTCTTTTTGTGATATTTTAAATTATCCATTTCAAAAATCATATCAGCATTATGTTTTCTGTAAAGTTCTATTTTATCGATGCAGGATTGAGAGCATAAATTAGCAGTTACCTCAGGCAGAGTAGCGGACGATGATGTAGCAGAGGATCTTTCAACAATATCAGCCATAAAAGCATGGTTTAGATTAAGTTCCTTGAGCTGATCTCCCCAGTCATATCCACCAGTTTGCTGACTAATTAAGACTTTGGAATTTTCAGTACTCTTTCCTCCTGCAGATGTTCCAGCTTCACTTCCTCTTTGCTCCTTTGGTTTGGTACACTCCCTGGCAAAATGTCCTGGTTCATGACAATTGTAGCAGCGAAGATTTGACTTGTTAAACCCAATCTTCTTTCCAGTATCTTCACTCCATCTGAATTTTCCAGTCTTGTTGATGAAGTTCTTTGCTCTGAACACTGCCATGGCCAGTTGCCAAGAGATATCCAGCTCCTCTACATCCTCAGGATGAATTTGATTAAGCATAGCGGTAAGTATCTCTGATGGTGACAGATTGCCAGAAGCAAAAAGCTGCATAGCAGTTCATAATTCCAGTGCACAGAGATGTATTAGATTCAATTAACTTATCATGTTGTGCTGAATATACCTGCTTCTCTAGTGCATTGGAATTTGTAGTAGCAGAAATGCCAGTAGTGCCAGAAGTTACTTCCCCTAATCCAGATACGCCTTGGGTCACACTTGACAGAAAAGCATTATTGCTAGTTTGTGCTCCAGCAGAATTGATGGTATTCACATGGTTAGCCTTTCTTTGCTGGTCATCCAAATCATATGATTTGATAACAGAGATCAGATCACTTAGAGAAACTGCATTCAAATCTTTAGTTCTTTTTAACAGAGAAACATTATAGTCCCAGCTTTGAGGCAACCCATTCAGAAGTTTTCTGTTCAAATCACCATCACTATTAACAATCTGAGCACCTTTCATTTGTGACACCAACTTTGTAAATCTCTGTAACTGAGCTTCTAGTGATTCACCCAACACATGATTAAACATGTTGAACTGCTGTAAGATCATCTCTTTTCTGCTTGCTTTCATATCATTATTTCCTTCAAAAGCTTGAGCAAGAGATTCCCAAAGTTTTTTAGCAGAAGTACACTCTTTGAAATTATGAGCTATATCAGGAGATAATGCCATAATTAGAGAGGCCAGTGCCTTTTAATCTCTTTCAACTAAATCAAAGTCTTCATCAGTGTAGTTCTCTATCTGTTTTGGTGCCTTAGTGCCATCTTCCTTGTCATACATAGGGATCTGTGGTCCCTTGAGTATGCTTCTCCACATCTTGGCTTCAAACAGTAGAACATGATTTTGAAACCTATACTTCCGGTCCACATAGTCTTCAGCACATGTAAACCTTGGTTGTTTGGTACTAGTATCAATTTGTAGATCTAGCAAATTATTTAGATTCATGGTGAGCTGCTGAGACGTCATCCTATCAGAATGTAGGTCCAGAATCTTTTACACGTGAAACAGTCAAATACCGTGAACTATAAACCAGCCGTGAACCTGAATGAATCAATGAACTAAGTTAAAACCGTGAACACAGAGCCGAGAAACTGAGCCTGAGAATTAGTCTGCCCGTGAACCCTGTAACCGTGAATCTTGAATCTAACCTGAGTAGCCAAGCCTTAAGCCTGACCTGAGTAGCCAAATCCGTGAACCCTGAATCCAACCCATAAACTCAAGTTTAAGCCGTGAACCTTGAACCCGAGTAGACGAGTCGTGAAATTTGAACTCGAATAAAACACCCGTGAAACCTGAACCAGAAACTCCAAGCCGTGAATCAAAACCCGAGAATCCTTATCAAATCTTTGACTTTATCTTGTTTCCAAAAATAATTCCGAAGATTGTGGGATTTCGAAATTTGAAATTTAATCACCTGAACACGATGAAGATCTTGAGTGTTCTTCCACAGCAAATCTTTCTCACAGCAGCAAAATACCAAGAATTTAAAGAAAAACTCTTGTGTCTTAGCAGAGAAAACCGTTGAACCTTTATCACACAATAACAGTTAGTAATAAAATTCAACCGAAAGCAGTAAGCAATACCTTAAAGCCTTTGTCTTGAATCGTTGATATTGAAACCGAGCCTTGAATGACTTCAATGGCTCTGATACCAATTGTAAGTCCCAAATCTCTTTAGATGGATCTTCGATTATCACATACGAACACACTCACACACAATATCAATTCTCACAGTTAATAGGCGGAAACTATTAAGTATGGTGATTCAAGATCTCGAGACACTAGTAATCCTTGTATATTAGAAAAAGATGAATTATAGAGAAAAACACACAATAGCCGCTAACCAAAATAGTTAGGGTATACATGTATTTATACCTAGCTACACAATACTAGGCCCATCATACATGTACTCGGCTTAAAGCCAGCCCACACACCCCAAGTCGTGAACCCAATGTTCACGGTTTACATTCAAACAAACACCTCACTAAAGCTTAATCATAATAAGGTTCCTACAGGGGTGATGTACCTCTCAATCCTCTTGATCTCTTGGGTAACCATGTGTGGAACTAGTCAGGTTAGTTCATGAAACCGAGTGGTGTAGGTTGCTACTTCAGCTCTAACCATGGCCAAATTCCATAATTCATTCTCCAATTTCTCAACCTCGTTTCAGGGACAGAATTCCTCTTTCACCGTATGCTTAAAGTCGTCCCATGACATCTGGTAAGCAACATCCATGCCCAATGTCTAAACTTGGGTGTTCCACTAAGTAAGTGCTTGGTCTTGGAAGGTGCAAGTAGCATACTTGACCTTGCAGTCATTGGTGTAGTTGCTTATGTTGGCAACCGACTCCAACTTCTTAATCCAATGCACGAGACCAATTGCACCTTCAGATCCATTGAAATGGCGAGGTTTGTAATTCATAAAGTCCTTATAGGTGCAAGCTCTTGGAGCATTGTTATTTCCTGAATTTATAGGGTTATCAAGTTAGGGTAATAATCATAAACAGTGACCTCTAAGCCTTGGTAAATTGTTACTGTTTGTATTACCCAAGGTAGCTCCAGATCCAACTTCAGTCCCGTTGGTACCGCTACCGATGTTGGTATTCCTAGCTCCGTCGTCATCTCCGTTAGTTCCATTGTTGGCACTCCCCGGGTTTCCTGATCCGCCTCCTAATACAGTGTTCCGGTTTGCTTCGTTCTGTGCTAGTGCTGCGGCTACTTGTTGAGCTATCATTTGCGATATCTCTGCAGCCATCATGGGTTGTTTTGTTTTTGTGCTTTCAGTGTTCTGCCGGGTGTTACGTCAGGGTCTTCCTTTGGGCGCCATGTTTTTCTTTCTAGTATGTATGACAAGAAAATAAAATAGGACAACATACATAAATAATTGTCATCACATGAACAAGGAATGTAAACAACCATAACAATCACAAACACAAGAAACATACACAATACATAGATGGATTTAAACTTGATACATAGTTTTGCAAAATAATACAAAATGGGCAAGGGTACAAAGCCATATCGATACAAGTTTTAAATCATAATCTAGGTGAGCATAACCCACTCACATAGGTCCGCTAACAAATCTAGAGAATAGACCTGACTGGGCAGCAGCGGTAGCCAAAATGGCACATACGGTGGCAAGGGCTTGTGTCTGCTGCAGCTCCTCCCATAGGGTAGCTGTCTCCTGCTCTGCTGCCGTCACGCGGAGTGTAACCGCAACTAGGCTCTCCTACAGCTAGTATATCCTCTTGTTGGCATCGATCGACCACTCCTCTACGCCAGTGATAACCGCGAGGTTATCCTCTATAAGGTCAAGGAATGTGCTCGCAACGAGCACGGTCCTAGACTCATGGTACTGGACCAGGTCCAGTCGGGCCATCAGTCTCTAAATCTCATCTAGTCTCTCTGTATGGGCCTGCAGGTGCTCTACATCCTCCTAGAGATCGTCTAGTCGGCTGTCATAGTGGACGCTCCATGCCACAAGAAGAGGGACCGTCAACTCCATAGGCTGACCGGTGATGGGAAGGGAAGTGGGAGCGCGTGAGGACTCTCCCGCCTCATAGGTGGAGGGAGTACCCTCCTCATCCACGCACCTCTGTAAGGTGGGGGATACACGGGTCCACCTCCGGCAGGAGGACCTAAGTCCCCTTGGTGCAGGAGCTGTCGGGGTAGGGGAAGTGGATCTAGCCCTCTTGGGCTCAGGCTCGGGGATGGTGGGAGTAGGAGAAGCTGGCCTCTTGCGAGGCGGAAGGACCTTTTTTCATGGAGAAATGCGGATGCGGGTCCCTCCCAAATGAGGGCAGTAGTAGGAAGGTTTGGTGGTAGGGCGGATAGTCCCCATAGTAGCTGGAATCTCCTTCGGGGTAGGGACTATAGGCTCAGCGGGTGCTGTCGGGGCGTCTGTATCTGAAGGCTTGGGAACCTCCTTAGGCTCCGTCTTTTGGTCGTCTATCACGACCTCATCCTCTGAGCCATGAGGTAGTAAGGGTGTTGGTGGTGCCAGTGATGATGGTGCCGAGGATGTCAGAGATGCCGGATCCTCGTCAGAATCCGACACAGATATCCATCCGTTGTGCGACATAGCTGAGACATTTCAAGGTTAGTACAATTCATATAAGTTGTGCAATGCAAGTGTTTGTGTCCTGTTTCTATGGCTATAGTCTAGGCTCACTAATACAACCTAGTTCGTTATAACCAATGGCTCTTATATCAATCTGTCGCACCCCGCCTAGGGCGGAAACACTGGGCGTGACGATTCATGGTGTCCATAGCCTTTGATTACAACAAACGACTTCTAAGTGCGTTCATAATCAAAGGTTTAAGACATTACAGAAATCATAAATTGTTTTAAGACGTTACATGCAAAAGTACCGTACTTATAACCAAAGTGTACGGCTTTTCAAACAACAAGTTTGTCGGCTATGACTTAGATGCTCCTAGGTTATAACTGGAAAACTTCAAAAGGTGGTCTACGTGCATGCATGCCCTCTTGTCCACGTTTCTAGTTACCTGAGAAAACAAGCTTAAAATGTCAACATAAAGTTGATGAGTTCACAGGTTTAGTTGAATAGTTTTCCGTTGGACCATAAGATTTCCAGTTGTGTATTGTTCACTTGAACAATGATGTACTACTATCATTAATTAAAATAATAGTCTATTATTATTTCCATGAGCTCCCGTAACCGAAACTCGAAGTTGTATTTGTGCCCTAACCCAATGTTCTTAACGCCAAAACATTGTAATAGTTGATGAAAATTATGCACCCACTATGACCTCAATCAAGGTTAGAGCGACTAACCACGGGTGGGGGTGTCAACCCAAATATATCTACATGCCTTCAGCGTTTATATCATAACTAACGGTTACAGAATAAGAGGGGACTTTGATGCGTTAAATGAGTTGACTCATGTAACAATGTAGGTACTTGTGTCCAGTTTCAAGTTGAGCAAGTTTTCTCCCCCGTATGTTTAAAATTCAATATAAAACAAGTAAAAATGGGGCCGTGAAGACTCACCATGTCACACCCCGACCGATGGCGGAATCATCGAGGCGGACAATGGAATTGTTCATAAGCACATGATGACTAAAATGTTGCATAATTCATTAGTTAAATTTAAAGACAACAAAGATCCAAATACAATACATTTCAAATAACCTAGTCTAGTACAAAACATTGATTTATTTAACTAGGTCCATAGTTCTTAAGTGGAGAAATCTTCGGCAAGCAATCACATATCCAAACCTGAAACATTATTTAAATCAAGTGTCAACTAAAAAGTTGGTGAGTACGTAGGTTTAGTAATTCCGGTAAATAGTAGTGTAAAACGTTTTGCGACTCATTGTTTATTTTGTTAACCATAGCATATACGATGTATCATTTATTTAATCACAATTCAAACCTTGTTTGACGCGCTTGAACATAGCACAACAGCTAAGTCCGGTATGTTTGAATATAGTTATCCACTATATCCGATATGTTTGAATATAACCCAAGGCTATATCCGAGTATGCAGTAATAAACACCCTAACAGGGTAGGCACAATAGATCTATCAATATTACAGTTGGTTGTCTTATGTTTAAATGTATGCACATCCAAATAATAAGCATATAGTCCACATGTATAACACGTATAAACAATGTGAGTAGCATGAATAATGTTTCACCCCAAAATGTATAAAAGTGTAAAATAGGGGCTATGTAACTCACCTTGCAAGCGGGTATTTTTTCACGCGTATAGGTGATAAGGATGTTGTAGTCTAATCACGTTGATACCCTATGTAGATAATTGGGTATTATTGTATGCTTATATGTGTGTATTTGTATTTAAATGTATATAGGTTTTAATATTCCTTAATATTTATTTGTATAAAACACGGTAGGAAAAATGATAATGGTTTTGTAAAACCTTAACTTATAAATATGTATATATTGTTAAAATATTACATTTTTAATTAAGTAGTCATTAAGTATTTTATAAAAGTTTTTATTTATTTATTTTTTTGTCATCATTATATATATTCTTTTTTACAAGTTGAAATTATTTTAACAAATTTATAAAAATTTAGTATTTATTATTTTATAAAAATTCTTGTGAATTACATAGGTATAAAAGAATTTTAATGGTTTCCGAAATAAACGAACGAGTAAACCGACTTGTTTTAGTCTTTATTGTATAAAAAGAATATTTAGATAAGTTAAGATAATTAAATAAAATAAATAAAATGAAGTAAAAAAAGATTGGGCCGAAGGCCAACCGGATTCGAACCCGCGACCTGTAACTCAAACACACACACGCATAACCAGCCGGGCTACTGCCCATCGCTGGTTATGTGTGTATTGGATAATTTAAATACACAACAGCAAGTCTGGTCGCTGGTCCTCGGTGACCGGCAAACCGTGTCCGAGGACACTGGGTTTGCCCGGTAACTCACGGGCGATTGCCGTGTTTTCGACTGGAATTGCTTACCAGGGATTAATAGAAGACAGTGGAATCGTTTTGAGACTCGAACCTAGTCGCAACGGGTCTGGTCGGCAAGGCTTTGGAACTCGAAAATGTCACAAGTGGGAATCGACTTCTGTGTGGAATTAGCTCCTGAAATCTTGGTCACAGTTTCACTCAGAGGCGACGAAGGTGATGGTGTCCTCAATTTGGAGTGAGAGTGGGTGGAAGGAGGGTAGCGAGCTCGTGTAGGGCCGACTATGGCTATTTATAGCCGAGCTCGATTCCTATGTCAAAACGTGCAATTGGGCACGTCCCGACACTAGTCTGGACGAGACGAAACTAACCAGCTATTCAACACGCGTGGAGGTGGACTGTCGGGCTCGAATTTGAGCGTGGGTTTCTCGGCCACCAACAGGATCAGACGATCCATATGTTGGGGAGACCAATTGGTCGGGGGGTCTAGTTCATGTGGGAGAGACGAAGCCAGAGAAGCCTTTAGCGGCTGTCGAGGTGCAGGGAAACAGCCTTGTCGGGCGTCGCCGGAAAGTTCCTTTACCCGCCGACCAACGAAGGGGGTGACCGGATAAACGATTTGGGAATTGACAGTTTTAGTCCCTGGAGTTTGGTTTGATTTAAATTAGCCCTTGAAATAAATACGGATGGGTCCTTGTAGTTTAAATTGTCTAGAAACAGCCCCTCAACCGATTTCAGTTTTAAAACCTTCTAGTTTGATTAATTACAAAACAACCCTTAAAGTTTTTATAAAATAAATTTAATTTCTTTTAAATCAATTTAATTTAATATTATATTTTAAATGTTTTTTTTTATAAACCTATTTTATTATTATTATTATAAATAATTTTTATAAAAGTTATTTATCTTATTTAAATAGATTATTTTATTAAATATACAACTTTTAAAATTTAGATTTTTATATATAAAATTTTATATTAGTTTTTAAAACTTATAAAATTTTAATTAATTTAAATCCGTAAAATAAAATACCTATTTGTATAAAACTAAATAAAGTTCTTACACTTTATTAAAATAGAGAATGATTACACGATAATTATGATACAAGTGCGAGAACGAAAAATCCGAAACGTCACAGTCTCCCCATGTTAGAGGAATTTCGCCCCGAAATTCAACTAGTGGAGGCTATGAAAAGAGATGCGGATACTTGGTCTTCATTTGGTCTTCACGTTTCCAAGTGAACTCGGGTCCACGTTTAGACTCCCAACGGACCTTGACAATGGGGATGCGGCTACGCTTGAGTTTCTTAACTTCTCGGTCCATGATTTCCACGGGTTTTTCAACAAAGTGCATTTTTTCGTCAATACGCACTTCGTCAAGAGGGATGTGGAGATTCTCGTCGGCTAGACACTTTTTCAAATTTGATACATGAAAGGTTGGATGAATGTTGTTAAGTTCTGAAGGGAGATCGAGTTTGTAGGCCACTTTTCCTACCCTTTCGAGTATCTTGAATGGACCCACATATCGAGGTGCAAGTTTTCCTTTCTTTCCAAATCGGACTACGCCTTTCCAAGGTGATACCTTTAGAAGAACCGTATCTCCAACTTGAAATTCCAAGGGTTTTCGTCGCTTGTCGGCATAGCTCTTTTGCCGACTCCTTGCTACGCGAATGTTGTCACGGATAAGAGAGACTTTATCGGTGGTCTCTTGGATAAGCTCGGGACCGGTGATTTGTGCTTCACCAATTTCGTTCCAACAAATCGGTGAACGACATTTCCGTCCATAAAGAGCCTCAAACGGTGCCATGTTAATACTTGTGTGGTAGCTGTTGTTGTAGGAGAATTCAATCAGTGGTAGGTGAGAATCCCAATTGCCACCAAAGTCAATGACACAAGCTCTAAGCATATCTTCAAGAGTTTGGATTGTTCGCTTGGTTTGTCCATCAGTTTGAGGATGGTAAGCCGTACTTAAATCCAAACGAGTACCAAGCGCTGATTGTAATGATTGCCAAAATCGGGAAGTAAAACGCGAATCACGATCGGAGATGATGTTCAAAGGGATTCCGTGACGACTCACAATTTCATTAATGTAGATCCGAGCCAATTTCTCGACCCGATAGTCCTCACGAATAGGCAAGAAATGAGCAGACTTTGTAAGTCGGTCGATAATAACCCAGATACTATCGTGCCCACTAGAAGTGCGTGGGAGTTTGGTGATGAACTCCATAGCAAGGTTCTCCCACTTCCACACGGGAATTTCAGGTTGTTCAAGGAGTCTGGAAGGCTTCTGGTGTTCGGTCTTCACTTTAGAACAAGTTAAGCATTTTGCCACAAAGAGGGCAATATCCTTTTTCATGTCGGGCCACCAATATTGCTGACGGAGACCCATGTACATCTTATCAGCTCCGGGATGTACCGAATATCGAGTTTTATGGGACTCGTTCATCAAAAATATACGAAGATCGTCGCGATCGGGAACCCAGATACGGTCCAAGTAATGCAATAGACCGTTGGCTTTGGTTTCTAGCAAGAGTTCTACACCACATGCCATCTCTTGATACATGTTTCCCTCGGTAACCGAGGTGTGTTGTGCTTTGAGAATACGGGCTTGGATATCGTTATGAATATAAACACTATGAAGCATGATACGATCTTTATGACTCAAGGCGTCGGCTACAACGTTTGCCTTGCTAGGGTGGTAGCGAATCTCGCAGTCGTAGTCATTTAGAAGTTCAACCCATCGTCGTTGCCTCATATTAAGCTCTTTTTGATTGAAAATATGTTGGAGACTTTTATGGTCGGTGAAAACCACGCATTTGGTGCCATATAGATAGTGTCTCCAAATTTTCAAGGTGAAAACGACATCACCAAGCTCGAGATCATGGGTCGTATAGTTCTTCTCATGGACTTTGAGTTGACGTGATGCGTATGCAATTACTTGACCTCGTTGCATAAGAACACAACCAAGACCTTGGTTGGATGCATCACAATAAACGACAAAGTCGTCATTACCACTAGGAAGAGTTAGAATAGGAGCATTGCAGAGCTTGTGCTTTAGAGTTTGAAAAGCTTCCTCTTGCTTAGGTCCCCACTCGTAGTGCTTACCTTTGTGAGTCAAGGCAGTGAGCGGGACCGCAATCTTGGAGAAATTTGAGATGAAACGACGATAGTAACCTGCTAGTCTAAGGAATGAACGAATCTCGGTAGGAGTCTTAGGAGTACTCTAATTCTTTACCGCCTCGATCTTTGCCGGGTCTACATGAATTCCCTTATCGTTGACTATGTGTCCCAAAAATTGAACCTCTTTTAGCCAGAATTCACACTTGGAGAACTTGGCGTATAGTTGTTCTTTCTTCAAGAGTTCTAAAATCAAACGAAGATGTTGTTCATGTTCCTCTTTCGTTTTAGAATAGATGAGAATGTCGTCAATGAAAACGATCACGAACTTGTCCAAATAAGGTTTGCATACACGGTTCATGAGGTCCATGAAGACCGCAGGTGCATTAGTCAAACCGAATGGCATGACCATGAATTCGTAGTGACCGTACCTAGTCCGAAAGGCAGTCTTCGGAATGTCTTCATCAAGAACACGAAGTTGATGGTACCCGAAACGAAGGTCAATCTTGGAGAAACACGTTGAACCTTGAAGCTGATCGAAAAGATCGTCGATACGGGGTAAAGGATAACGGTTCTTAATTGTAAGCTTGTTGAGTTCACGATAATCAATGCACATTCGAAACGATCCGTCCTTTTTCTTTACGAACAACACGGGAGCACCCCAAGGTGAATGGCTCGGGCGGATGAATCCTTTGGATGAGAGTTCTTGTAATTGACTTGCAAGCTCTTGCATCTCGGAAGGTGCAAGACGATAGGGGGCTTTTGCCACGGGAGTTGCCCCGGGCACAAGGTCAATACGAAACTCCACTTGTCTAGGGGGAGGAAGACCAGGTAAATCCTCGGGGAATATTTCGGGAAAATCTCTAATGATTGGAATGTCTTGCAATTTCTTACCCTTGTCTTTCGTGTCAACTATGTGGGCCAAGAAGGCAACGTACTTTTTCCGCAAGTACTTTTGTGCCAATGTGCAAGACATGATTTGAAGACCACGACATGGTTTTTCACCGAAAATAACTAACGTGTCGCCCGAAGGGAGAGGTATACGAATACACTTTTCATAGCAAATAACCTCGGCATGGTGCTTGGATAACCAGTCCATGCCAATTATAATATCGAAACTTCCCAATTGCATTGGAAGGAGATCAACAGAGAATTTGTGATTATTAAGCTCGAGATTGCAGTCGCGGATAACAGAATTTATAGTAATAGATTTTCCGTTTGCTATCTCCACGGAGTAAGAATTGTCAAGTTTCGTTCTTTGTTTAGCAAGTCGAGATTCAAAGGTAAGAGATACAAAACTCCTATCGGCACCGGTATCAAATAAAACGGATGCATAATGATTGTTTACGAGAAGCGTACCGTTTATCACGTCGTTGTTTGCTTGAGCCTCATTAGCGTTTATGTTAAACGCTCGTCCTTGAGGACCACTTTGATGATGAAGTTTTGGGCATCGGTCACGGAAATGGTTTAGGTCTTCACATTCGTAACATGCCCGACCATTGAGTGGTGCCGGATAGATTGGGCGGTTGGCTGGAGCAGCTTGATGGACGGGAGGACGAGTACGGCAAGTAGTGACTACGTGTCCATATCGCCCGCAGCTTGAACACAATCGGCATGGTAGATTGGCAGGATGATGGTACTTGCAGGTCTGGCATTGGGGATTCGGGCCCAGATAAGTTTTCGGGTTTTGACCCAAGGGGGCCGCTTGAATAGCAGGTACAGCGGGAGTTACGGCTGCGAAGTTTCGACCCTTTCGTTTCTTGTTGCGGTTAGAAGACTCGGGTTTTACATCTTTGACGGCCGCAAGAGTAGAAACAACCTTCTTGGAACCCTTCTTGTTAAGGTTCCGACTTTGACATGGTTGTCGGATAGTGTAGCAGATAGACGGATAGCAGCTTCGAGTGTAGGAGGATTGCTTCCTAGCACAGCATCTTGAATTTGCATAGGCAGGCGGCCTATGTATTTTTCAATTCCCCGAGTAAGGGGAGTTATCATATGAGGCACCAACGGACTTAGCTCTTGGAACCGGGTGGTGTAAGCCAGATTATCCCCGCTGTCTTGGGCAAGATCCCAAAACTCAGTCTCGAGCTTCCTCATTTCATTCCAAGGACAGAATTCATCAGTCATGGCCTTCTTCAGATCATCCCATGATAAGGATGTAGCAACCTCAGCACCATGAGTGCGTTTCTCACCGTTCCACCAGGTGAGGGCTCTCTTTTGAAGTACACTTGTGGCATAGCGAACCCGAAGATTATCGGGGTAGTCACTGTTTAGGAATGTGCTTTCCATGCTTTCAAACCATTGAAGTAGACCGGTAGTACCTTCAGTCCCGAAGAATTTTGTAGGATTGCATGAGTTAAAGTGCTTAAACGTGCATTGAGGCGGGTTGGTACCACCATTCCCATGGATGTTGTGAGACCCGTCACTGTTGTTATTTGCTTGGGTCATTTGCCCTACCAGCTGGGCAAGAAGAGTAGCAAGATCCGGGTTGGAAGTGCTAGAGTTTGCACGACGAGGAGGCATTCTAACACCATAAGAAAAGACAATGATATTTTAGATAAGATGGATATATACGAGTTATAGCGGGAAATAATGTAAGCAGAAAAACGGGATTCCTCATGACGCGTGCCAGTGCATGTGTATTTATTCTAAGTTGATGGGGGAAACTAAGTCATCTATTTCGGGTAGGACATGATGTTATAGAGCATTATTTGCATAATAGGAATTGCCGGGACTTGCATGCACTACAAATCGTCATTACGTGTGCACCCGTAATAATGATTTGCTTTGCATGTTCGTCTAGTTCTTCTTATCTTGCTATAACGTCCCCAAATTTTGAGTTTAAGTTCGGATTGTATCCTTGCGAATACATTGACTTATCAACGTTAAATAATTCCCCGAAACTTTCGAAGAGACATGCTTTAACCTATAGGTAAACACTCACTTCAGGAATTCCCAGGAAAGCATACGGGTCCGTTTATTTGGATTTATACGAAATGCTTTCCTAGACAGAAAACCCAATGTACAGGTGTCACCCTTCCAGATTGCACGTGTCCTTTACTGGTCTCAAGAAATTAAGTCGTTGACGAGATTTTCAAGATTTTGATAGACTTGAGAGTCTATGAGTATAAAATGTGTAGGAATTGTTGCAATTAATACGGATTAGGAAAGAGTATGGATAAGGATGGGTAGAGTATTTGTTTGCATAAGTTTGTTTGTCAAATGTGTATGCAAAGTATGTATCATGTATCAAAGCCTTGTATGTATGTGTATAAGTCTCATGTACCAAACTCGGGAAAATTCAAATAATACCTAACTACAAATAATTCACATAGCAATTTATCATTTAGCACATAACACATAAAAGGGAGTCCTAGGGTTATAGTCTAGGTCATTGTGTCTAATAACCTAATTCCCTATAACCATGGCTCTGATACCAATCTGTCACACCCCGACCGATGGCGGAATCATCGAGGCGGACAATGGAATGATTGTTCATAAGCACATGATGACTAAAATGTTGCATAATTCATTAGTTAAATTTAAAGACAACAAAGATCCAACTACAATACATTTCAAATAACCTAGTCTAGTTCAAAACATTGATTTATTTAACTAGGTCCATAGTTCTTAAGTGGAGAAATCTTCGGCAAGCAATCACATATCCAAACCTGAAACATTATTTAAATCAAGTGTCAACTAAAAAGTTGGTGAGTACGTAGGTTTAGTAATTCCGGTAAATAGTAGTGTAAAACGTTTTGCGACTCATTGTTTATTTTGTTAACCATAGCATATACGATGTATCATTTATTTAATCACAATTCAAACCTTGTTTGACGCGCTTGAACATAGCACAACAGCTAAGTCTGGTATATTTTAATATAGTTATCCACTATATCCGATATGTTTGAATATAACCCAAGGCTATATCCGAGTATGCAGTAATAAACACCCTAACCGGGTGGGCTGGTCAGGCACAATAGATCTGTCAATATTACAGTTGGTTGTCTTGTGTTTAAATGTATGTACATCCAAATAATAAGCATATAGTCCACATGTATAACACGTATAAACAATGTGAGTAGCATGAATAATGTTTCACCCCAAAATGTATAAAAGTGTAAAATAGGGGCTATGTAACTCACCTTGCAAACGGGTATTTTTCCACGCGTGTAGGTGATAAGGATGTTGTAGTCTAATCACGTTGATACCCTATGTAGATAATTGGGTATTATTGTATGCTTATATGTGTGTATTTGTTTTTAAATGTATATAGGTTTTAATATTCCTTAATATTTATTTGTATAAAATACGGTAGGAAAAATGATAATGGTTTTGTAAAACCTTAACTTATAAATATGTATATATTGTTAAAATATTACATTTTTAATTAAGTAGTTATTAAGTATTTTATAAAAGTTTTTATTTATTTATTTTTTTGTCATCATTATATATATTCTTTTTTACAAGTTGAAATTATTTTAACAAATTTATAAAAATTTAGTATTTATTATTTTATAAAAATTCTTGTGAATTAAATAGGTATAAAAGAATTTAATGGTTTCCGAAATAAACGAACGAGTAAACCGACTTGTTTTAGTCTTTATTGTATAAAAAGAATATTTAGATAAGTTAAGATAATTAAATAAAATAAATAAAATGAAGTAAAAAAAGATTGGGCCGAAGGCCAACCGGATTCGAACCCGCGACCTGTAACTCAAACACACACACACGCATAACCAGCCGGGCTACTGCCCATCGCTGGTTATGTGTGTATTGGATAATTTAAATACACAACAGCAAGTCTGGTCGCTGGTCCTCGGTGACCGGCAAACCGTGTCCGAGGACACTGGGTTTGCCCGGTAACTCACGGGCGATTGCCGTGTTTTCGACTGGAATTGCTTACCAGGGATTAATAGAAGACAGTGGAATCATTTTGAGACTCGAACCTAGTCGCAACGGGTCTGGTCGGCAAGGCTTTGGAACTCGAAAATGTCACAAGTGGGAATCGACTTCTGTGTGGAATTAGCTCCTGAAATCTTGGTCACAGCTTCACTCAGAGGCGACGAAGGTGATGGTGTCCTCAATTTGGAGTGAGAGTGGGTGGAAGGAGGGTAGCGAGCTCGTGTAGGGCCGACTATGGCTATTTATAGCCGAGCTCGATTCCTATGTCAAAACGTGCAATTGGGCACGTCCCGACACTAGTCTGGACGAGACGAAACTAACCAGCTATTCAACACGCGTGGAGGTGGACTGTCGGGCTCGAATTTGAGCGTGGGTTTCTCGGCCACCAACAGGATCAGACGATCCATATGTTGGGGAGACCAATTGGTCGGGGGGTCTAGTTCGTGTGGGAGAGACGAAGCCAGAGAAGCCTTTAGCGGCTGTCGAGGTGCAGGGAAACAGCCTTGTCGGGCGTCGCCGGAAAGTTCCTTTACCCGCCGACCAACGAAGGGGGTGACCGGATAAACGATTTGGGAATTGACAGTTTTAGTCCCTGGAGTTTGGTTTGATTTAAATTAGCCCTTGAAATAAATACGGATGGGTCCTTGTAGTTTAAATTGTCTAGAAACAGCCCCTCAACCGATTTCAGTTTTAAAACCTTCTAGTTTGATTAATTACAAAACAACCCCTAAAGTTTTTATAAAATAAATTTAATTTCTTTTAAATCAATTTAATTTAATATTATATTTTAAATGTTTTTTTTTATAAACCTATTTTATTATTATTATTATAAATAATTTTTATAAAAGTTATTTATCTTATTTAAATAGATTATTTTATTAAATATACACTTTTAAAATTTAGATTTTTATATATAAAATTTTATATTAGTTTTTAAAACTTATAAAATTTTAGTTAATTTAAATCCGTAAAATAAAATACCTATTTGTATAAAACTAAATAAAGCTCTTACACTTTATTAAAATAGAGAATGATTACACGATAATTATGATACAAGTGCGAGAACGAAAAATCCGAAACGTCACACACCGTAGCTAACATGGTGGTGGATGATGATTTAAGTAGCAAGTCCAAACAACTCCCGACCTAGCCGTGCCCTAAATTAATTAAGACACCTTAAAGTATAAGTAGTTGTTAACGTGTGGGTTGGTCACACGACCAATATCCCGAAGTCTTGACCCTTGCCTTTTAATAATTTTCAAGGGTCTGACTCGACCGCCGTTGGTGATATAACTTGTCGTTCAAGTAGTTATATTTATTAAAATTCCTTTTAATAAATATTATAACTTAGTCTTTTATTTGTTCAAAATCTTGTTTTCGGTTTAAGTTGTTTTTTATGATTAATAAATATATAATATATATCTATTATAAATAGGTGTAAAAATGTCATAAAATAATTATTATATTTTTTTTATTTTTCCAAACTCAATTCTAGTAGTTTCAACCATTTATATGTATATATGTGTGTATATAAATATACAATTATTAATTTTTACAAAAATTAATATATGTAACCTATAGATGTATGACTATTTTATAAAATATTTCATGTGATTGCATGTCCATTTTTCTCTTATAATAATAATAATGTAACACATTTATTATTATTATTATATATGTTGTTATTAACTAAATAAAAGTTATTTGTAATATATCGATAGAAAATAATGATTAATAATAACCATTAAAACTATAATAAGGCTTAGGATTTTATACTTTATAATTTACAACAGGGGCGGATTTAATTAATGCTTAGGGGCTGGGAAGGCACCACTCAAATAATCTCCACTAATGTAATTTTTTATAAAAATTAAACTATAAAAGGATATACACCCATACATTTTATTACCAGACACCTTCAAAGAAAGAGATAAGAGAGAAGAGAGAATGAAAGAAATCAAAAATAGAGTTTTTCAGATTTCGTCGACCCTAGTCCAGCGCAAAGAAGAGGAAGAAAGAAGAATATTTGTTTGAGAAGAAAATAGAAAAATAAATTATTAAATAAATAGCTAGTATAAAGCTAGTAAAAATGATTAAAATAATAAAAAAAGACTGTCAAATCTTATTTCACTAAATTCAAATGAATTATTTAATTATTATATTATTTTTTATTATCTTTAAATGTTTTTATTAATTTTGAATTCTTTTATTTTTTGTTACTGACGAATTTATTTTCAATTAGTTTACTTATTCTATAATATAATGAAATAAACTTATTTTCTTTTTAAGCTTTTAACGCTTATATTATTTATTTTATAAACTTATATATTTTGTAAAGCTTTTAGATTACTTATTTTATTATCTTTATACATTTTTTATTATATGTGGGAAAGTAAAACAAAATTAAACGGTTGAGTTGTTTTTATTTATTTACTTTTTGAACGGCTAAACTTTTATTTTTTATTTAATATTTATTGCTTATTCTTTTATTATTTTTTTACCTCTATATATTTTTTTTCTTATTGCTATAAAATACTTATTTTTACATTTTTTTTCTTATTGCTATAAAATACTTATTTTTATAATAGGTACCTTATTATTCAATTTAATGTAATTTATTTACCCGGCTAATTGTCATCTAACTTATCCTAACATGACCTATTTTTGGCAACCGTTGACGAAAAATCATAGATCCGCCACTGATTTAAAACCCGTCTTTTATACATTATTTAAAATAAGAACCGGCGTATAACCATTTTATAATAATATCACCAACTAATTTAACGATAATAAAATAGGTCGAGTGCTCACGTAAAAAGTAGAGAGAGAAGGTGGCGGAGTTAACGCGAGTCCCGGTTTCACCACTTGACGTCCCGTATCACCCGGTTAGCTTCTGAAATAGCTTGCACACTTCGTACAATTGAGACCCGGAGTTCACGAAGATGAATCGAAGACCCGCACAAGGTGGTGGAACTCGTTTTGTTTTCCGAAAGTCGTAAGGGTGGTAGGGGAGGCTCGGGGCTGCTGTGAACGGAGGGAGGAGGGTGGTGTCGTGCGGATGTGGATGGTGGTGGTGCCGGGTTGTTGCTGTGACCGTGAACTGAAGAGAGGGTGGGTTCAGGTATCGCCGAGAGAAAGGAAGGAGGGGTGTGTGGAGATGGTTATTGACTAGGGGTGGAGGGGTGGTGGTGTATGGTGCTCGGTGGTGGTGAGGTGGTGTTGTGGTGGCTGCCGAGAGCCAAAGAGAGGAAGAGGGAGGTGGTTTCGGGTGGAGGGTGAACCGAGAGAGGGAAGGAGAGCAAGAGAATGGTGTGGTTTGGTGTGTTGAATGTCTTGCATGTATGTATGTATATATAGTCATGTGTGTATTACCCACAAGTTACTATGTCTCAAGGGGACACAAATGTCTCATGGAGACATGATGTTTCATGTTGGGGAAGAAGGAACACAAGAGGGGAGGACCCCTTAGGGGTGTTCTTCGGCCGAGAAGGGTGGCGGAGGGGGTATGGTAGGTAGTGTGGTGTGGTGCGTTGCCCGTTCGTTCCAAGTTCGGTATAATACCCGCGTATCGTCTTTTCACTTGTCGTTACGTGTCAGGATGGGTCGAGTATTTATAAAAATAAATATAAGTTTAGTAGTTTTGGAAATAATACGTGACCGCGTCACATGTTTAGAATTTATTTCCATGTCGGTATGTATTTTCTACTATTAAAAATAAAGAGAATGTTTTGATACGTTTAATTTTATTTACAGTTTATCACCAACGTGATACGAGGTGCGATGTGCCTCGGAAATCCCTAATATTTCCTTCGTAGTTGTATAGTGGTTGGACTCTACTAGACCGGGTTAGACCTAATTAATTTAATAATTAGTCTAATATGCACAGTCTCGTGTAATTATATTTAAATAATTATTTGATAAAATTACCGGTTGTCACATTAGATGCAGTAACTTGGTACTGCAAATCGAAGAAAAAAGAGTGTAGAGGCAGAACCGGCAAAAGAGAAGACGCCCCTTTCCTTCAATTTGATCGTGGGAGTAACTTCCCTTCATCTCGATTTGGTTTTTCTATCCCCTTTCCTTCGAATTGATCGTAGGAGGACCCGAAAGATAGAACCGGAAAAAGAGGAAATGTCGCCCTCTCGTGACGACTGGGAAAGAAGAGTAGGGTGGTGATGAGTGACGAAATGAGACGTGGTCGGTGGTATGAAGGTGAGGAAACGCATGGCGGAAGCAAAACGAAGCAAAGGGATAAGCCACCAAAGGTTGCAAAGCAGGTAGCTGGTCAGGGGTGAGGAAAAAACAGAATTAACTGAACCGAAATCGAATTAATCGAAAAAATCGCACCAAACAAACCGACCCAAACTAAAAACCGACTGTTTGGTATTGTAATTTTTGAAAACCGAAAATTACGGTTCGGTTTTGTATTTTTTGAAAACCAAAATTACGGTTCGTTTTCGGTTTTGTATTTTTTGAAAACCGAAAAAACCGAACCAAAATATACATATAGACTTTTATAATATTGTGTGCATGCATACATGTGCTACACATATTTGCATTAATGTTTTTTTTAATATAATACTTATTTTTTAATGTTAAATATTTTATAAGAAACTAATAAATTATGTACCTAAAACATTTTAGGCCTGAATGTGTAATAATCAATTAATTATTAGTTAAAAAAAATTATTCCAAAAAGTTAAAGTCAAATTGGTATAACCGAAGAAACTGAAACCGTACCGAACCCGTTCTAAAAACCGAAAACTGAAAACTGAAACCAAGCGGTTTTCAAAATCCAAAAACCGAACTTACGGTTTTAGGTTCAGTTTTACCTCAAAACCGAACCAAATCGACCCATGCATACCCCTAGCTGGCAGCCACTGTTCATAAAACATTGCATTTTAAATAGAGTTAAATACGGTTTTAGTCAATGAGGTTTGATCAAAATAACTATTTTTGTCCAAAAGTTTTAAAACATCGATTTCAGTCCAACAGTTTCATATTTTATTTCATTTTGCATACAACCCACTAAACCCCATCCAATTTTTCTATTAAGTTATTGTGAAAAAACCAAATTACTCTTAAACTAATTATATAATTTATTAACATGTTTAATAGTTGAAGAACATTTATGTAATTTATTTTAATAATTAAAATAAACAACAAAACACATTTTTTACACCATATTCAGTTACCACTTCAGTCTTTTTATGTTGTCTTCATCAGACCCCCACCACTGCCACCCCACACCACCGGACCCATCATCACCGACCACCGGCCAGACCACCACCATTGTACACCACCATACTATCTACTCTCCTTCTACACCACCCTAACAGGATCCTCGCCAACCATCACAGGTCATTACTCCAACACCATATCCCCAATGAACTCCCCCATCGACTTCCTCCACAATCCGAGCACCACTAAATGTTCCTCCTATTGCAACGCCATAACCACTCCACCACCGCAAACGAACCAGCAGATCTGTCAGTGTTGATTTGGGTTTTTGGGGTTTTCACGACGAGGATGAAGATGAGGTTGGGGCAATTTCGAGAGCTCTTCGGTGATGTTTGCCCCTCCGGTTGACTTCCGCCGCTCATCGTATCTTCGCAACTCACCGGAATGACAGTTGCACTACCACCACCGTCCGTCTGTGGCTAGATAGGAAAGGGGGCTTTCAGGTGGTGGGTTTGGCCTGAGATGGAGGAAAGGGGGTAGGGTTCCTGCAAGCCAGAGATGGAGGAAACGCGATTTTGGACTAAAATGGTATAGAGAGTGAGAGACTTTTCTCCATCGGTAAAGTGCGTACTTGGGTTATAGTGTTCCTGAAGAGAGAGAGAGAGAGAGAGAGAGAGAGGAAGTGTTATGTAAATGTATTTTTTGATTTTTCTTATTCTTTCAGTAATATACGTATTTTTATCTTTTCACGTAATATTTAATAGAAAATTTGGATGAAGTTAGTGGGTTGGACTTTAATATTATGAAAATAAAACTATTGGACTAAAAAGTTAATTTTGAACTAAAATGGTTATTTTGGTTAAAACACAGGGACTAAAACCGTATTTAACTCTTTTAAATAAGATTTATAATTTATAGTTACAGTTTTTTTTTTTTTTTTTTTGGGGGTTTAGTGTTTAAAGGCCTGAAATTATATAACCTTTGGTTTTTGTGCATCAAGAAACTCATCTGGGTGTGTCAGAATGCAATCTTTTTTTTTATTTTTTTATTTATTTTTCTATGTTATATAAAGATCTTTAGGTGTTTCTTTATTTTAATTGATGAGGTAACAGTCAGATTTGATACATTTGTCATTCTAATTTAACTATCACACTAATCAATTTCTTTGTAATTTCAGATAACTTAGTTATTAGTTTTTTTTTAATTAAGAGTTTTACAAGGGGTATAAAGATGAAGAAACTCTTCTTTTTCAAGTCATCAACATCTACAAATGGAATAAATAATCAACCACTAGGACCATCTCGATTGAAAGAAAAACAAGTGCAATAAGAGAACTCGTTACAAGATGGACTTCAAGGGACGCAATTCCAGATCCAAAAAGGTTGCATATGTAGATCAAATTCAAGATCAAACTGGCCCGTTTATTAGGAGTCGATTGTATTCTTCTGGTGCTTTTTCATGATAGTAGGTTGCTTAGAACTCAAAGTGACTCTTCTTGTAGTAGCATTCTTTAGCTTTTTTTCTGTTAGTTGGGTTTATTATCTATTATAATTATATTTATTATTATTATTATTTGTTTTATCATTTATCTTTACGTTTGTTTTTAGTCATTATTATATCTTTAGTATGAATATTAGGATATTATTGACTTTATCGTTAATTTGTTAGCTTTATCAATGAGATCAGATCATCAGTTATTATATACACAGAAAATATCATTCATCAAATTTGATTTTGAAACTTTTGTGCATCAACAACTCTCCATTTTATTGTGTTTCTTATAAAATTTGATATTGTTGTAAAAAATTTGACCATCTAACTAGTTAATATGCAAGTTATTTTGGGATATTTCAAGAAACATACAGAAAAGACTAGAATAGTATTTGTTTAGTAAGTCATATTTCAATCAAAATTTAAATCAAAGGGAGTTGTTTTTGACCTTTTTTTCTGTTTTCTGTTACTCGGGCGAGTTCTTACGCCTGAGAAGCCTTCAAGGTCGAAATGGTTTCAAGACGCTACAGCAGATGATGCATAGAAAATAGAAAGAGCTTGCCTGAGAGGCCTTTAAGGTCGAAATGGTTTCAAGATGCTACAACATATGCTGCATGGAAAATAGAAAAATTAAATTTTATTGGAGTTGATAATTTTTCATCTGAAAGCTCATCTTATTGCTCTACTAAGGTTTTAAACCGATACATTGATGGTGAGCAACATCAAGAATGGACTTCTAGACTGGTCAATTCCAACACAAGAACTCATGTTTGTCAACAAAATGGAGCACCGACATCACCAACTGATTGTGATTTGACTCAGAAACCAAGGGCACATTCTTTTAGAGACCCGAGTCAAGAATCTTAACTCTGATTAGTGTCAAATATGATAATAAAAGTCATGGTTGAAAGATAATACCTATTTCACATGTTTCATTCTTTTAAAATAATCTTTGGTTGAAATGGGTCGGTGGATTGACCCAAAACACTTTTTGTCTAAATCTTTGACATTTTTAAGTAGTTAGCGTATTAAATATGAGTATTTAGATAATTATGAAGTATCGCTTTCATTATTCAACTCATGCATTACATGAGTTTCTAACCTAGCTATTTAATATTTTCTTGATTCAACCCGTGTAACACACGAGTTTCTAACCTAGTTAATAATAAATGAGTTCGAGATAAATTATTGATGTAAACTACGAAATATAAAAAATTATATTAGGACCCTCCAGTTAAAAAGTTTAATTTCGTCACTGACTACCGGGTTTCGATTGAAATATTTGGAAATTAAAAATATATATATATATATATATAAACTTATTACTAATTATATGTTCTAGTTTTCTAGAGGGGGCACAATCAATTAATAAATTAAAACCTATTAACTCAATAACATGTTCTAAAGGGGCCCAATTAAACCAATTCTATTTAAAAAAGTTATTTTATTTAGGTTTTTAATTGATTATTCAATATTCACGAATCATGAATAGTCGAATACGAATAGTCGGCTTCTTCCTGCTGGGCGGTCCCCTTTGTTCGACTACCTTCCTTTTAAGGGCACGTTTTTACTAGTCACACGAGACTTCTGAAATCTTAGAGACGGCCCTGGCTTAGACGTTCTCACGAACAATGCAACACAAATAAAACTTGAACTTGCAAGAAGAAAAAAAACACAATACTTTATATGGTTCAATTGACAAATGTGATCGATGTATATCCATAACCGAACTAGAGAGATTTTCTTATTACTTTAGTTTTGAAACATGTTTACAGTTTGACATGGAGTTTGTATTCAAAGACTAGCTTAGGGTTATAAACCGACCTGTTACCCGACTTGTTATATATAATTTTAAAATTCCTTACGCGTCAAGCCCATAAGGATGTTTTCTGTAATTTTGTCATCTTTTAATTAAAAAATTAGTTTATTTATGTATTTTTATAATTTTTATATGTACAAATACATTTTGTATTGCATTTTAAAAAACAAACATTTTTATTAGAAATGAGATCGATAATATTTAAGAAAACCTTAAATGTGATATAAGAAAACGCCTATTTTCTACCAAAAAAAATATAAAATGTTTCCTTTAAAATAAAATTTAGAACATAAATTTTTTCTTAAAAATTAAATGGAAATGTAATCTTTTTCTTTGTTTTTTTTATTTAGTGAACGTATATATTTAATATTTTTTACCTTTTCGAAATAGTTTTTTTTAATTATAATAAAACATTACATTTAAGAACTAATAAACCTATTTTTTTTTAATAAAATTAGAAAATAAAGTAAACATTTTTTTAATATTTGTTTAGATTCATAAAAAGATAAAACCTATTTTGAGAAAAAAGACCGTAGATTTTAAGAGTCATAAAAATAAATTTTATTTAAAGATATATAAACCAAATCATGTTTTTTTAATGTATAAAAATTTTATATTTGTATATTATTTTTCCCTTTTAATTTATCTGTCACTATTAAAATAAAATGTTTAATCTATGAATTGATTTTGGTAAAATGTATATTAACTAGTGGAAATATGAATATTGTTTTTAGATGATTACAAATGGAATCTTTAAAAAAACTTTATTCTTATTACTCTTAAAATCTACGGTCTTTTTTTAAAAATAGGTTTTTATCTTTTTATGAATCTAAACAAATATTAAAAAAAAGTTTCTTTATTTTCCTTTTTTATTAAAAAAATAGGTTTATTAGTTCTTAAATGTAATGTTTTATTACAATAAAAAAAACTATTTAAGAAAAACTAAAACATATGAAACATATAGGTTCAAAAAAAAAAAGAAAAAAAAAACAATGCGAAATTACCAAAATAATCATTTTAATATCGTTTCCATTTTATTTTTAACAAAAAAGTTTACGTTTTAAATTTTATTTCATAAGAAAGATTTTATATTGTTTTTTTGATAGGAAATACGTGTTTTCTTATAACACATTTAAGGGTTTTTTTTAATAAATATTATCGATCTCATTTCTAATAAAAATCTTTGTTTTTAAAATGCAATAAAAAATATAATTTGTATTTAATATGTTAGATATATATTTAAATAATAATAATTTTTTTTATATATACTTATATAAAATTATGATTAGAATAATTAAATAATATATATTATGTTATATAAAAAAGTTATTTGTATATATTTAAAGATTATAAAAAATACATAAACACACTAATTTTTTGATTAAAAGATGGCAAAATTTCAGAAAACGTCCTTTTGGTTTAAAATTACATTAATAGTCCTTTAGGGTTAGAAAGACCAAACTACCCTTGACTTAACTGAAAAAATTAACGCTAGTTAGTCTAAAGGACAAAATCTATTAAAAAAACATACATAAAGGATGTCCAACGTGCGTTTTAAAAATAAAGGGATGAAACCTACGATTTCATATAAATGTAAAGGACGTTTTCTATAATTTTGTCAAATATTTTATTTTTTTTATGTTTTTAATCGTTGTTGTCGTCGTCGTCGGAACTATTGTTGCTTCATCGTAAGCGAGTTCTTCATCGGAAAGTGGCATCGCCTTTCTTTGTCCCACATCTCCCTCGTGTAAGATTTCTTCAACTTGAATTTCTTCTTCAAGACTTGTAGTATCTTGTATCTGTTTCATCACGATTTCTTGGCTAGATGAAGCACCAACACCAACACCAACGTATGATTGTAGACTTGAGGAAAACCATTTTCAGAGAGCGTTTTATTTTTAATTTTGAGAGAGAGTATAGAGCGTTTTGAGAGTTGTAATTGTCACAAAAACATTCGGTACTTATTTATACGAACATATGGGGGTAAAATGGTCACGAGAAGTAAAAAAAATGGTCATAAACGACTATAGCCGTTTTGTGAAAGCTAGTTTTTTTCTAACGGCTCAAACTGGTTCACTCAAACCGGTTCTCGCTCTAAAACACTCAAACCAATTTTGAACTGGCGGTTTGAATTGGTATGAAATCGGTTTCATTCAAACTGGTTTATTTCTAGATCGGTTCGGTTTTCAAACTGGTTTGGCAACCCATACAGGTTTTTGTGCACCTCTACCTAAGGACCAAATACATGAAACAACCACCAAACACTAGTTCCTAGAGACCGATACCTTTGAGTGAATAGTGAGAACCAAAAGTACAATTTGTCATACCTAAGGACCAAATCTATAAAACAAGTATACCAAAGTGACTATCAGTGTGATTCTTTCTATAATTGACAACCTCCTATAGTACTTTACCAAAAAGTCTTATTCTACGGTTAGTATGTGTTATACCCCCACCGTAGGTGCGGTGAAGGTGAGGTCGACATACGGGCACCTCCCCCCCCCCTAATGTTAACACGACACTTGCCAAAAAATGCGGTAAAGATCCATTGCATAACACCGCACACACACACACTCTCTCTCTTCTTTGTCTATATCTCTCTCTTGAATATATTAAAAATATTTATAAAAAGTGGGCTAAAGATGGAGTAAAGTGAAGCAAGGGTATAACATAGAGTGAAAGATGGAGTGAAAAATGGTGATGTGGCGAAAGATGGTGAAAAGTGAAGAATGAGCATAACACATAGCCTTAGACTGCGTGTACTGGTTTTACGACACATGCGGAGTTGATGAGGTGGAGGTGCGGCGGATAGCAGCAAAACCGCCCCCACCCTTCCACTCGCCGCAGTTTTTATCAAGTGCGGTAAAGATCCGCCGCTGCTTGCATCTTCATCGCACACAAAAGTAACCGTTGGGCTAGCCGTTGCGAACGGCCAAAACATAAAAAAAAATTAATTTTAAAGTTATTTTTAACCCTTATAAATACCATTCTACACTTCTAATTTTTTTTTACACATCTAATATCCATCTCTGAAAAAATGAGTCCTAACAACCCAAACAATCCGTTCAACGTGGGTAATCCGTATATACCATACTTTGATATGATATCTTTCAACGTAATCCCCAACCCGTATATCCCCAATCAACGGAAAATTGGCAAAAATGGTTTCGACATTTTGAAGGCGGCTACTACCCAATATCATGCGCAAAATAACAACCAAACATTCAACCAAACAGAGGCATATGATACCGTAAGACATTTTCCTAAGTGGCATGCGGTTCTCGAAACGAGTGATACAAGTCACTCATCTAAACAAAGCGAAAACGTCCGAGTCTAGCACGGGTGTCAGTTCCGATGTACGAGGAGAGTCAATTGACCTCAAATGTAAAGGCTCCAGCTAAAGAGGGAAGCGGCCGAAAGGGAAGATTTAAATATGTTAATGAGACCAATTGGTCATCTAACCGGAAAGGCCCATGTTACCATTGAAAATCTAATTGAGAGAATTGAAAATAAATATGCTTAATGTTTTATTTATATATTTTTTAAATTATTTTATAATGTCTATTTATTTTTAAATTAACGTCTTTTTATTTTTAAATTAGTGTATATTTAATTTAATTACTATCTATTTTGAATTGTTAAATTAATATTATTTTTATCATATAATATTATTTTATTTAATATATTAAAAAATAAAAAAATAAAGTGAAAGAGGTAAACTGAAGCAAGACCATTACACATTACACACAACCTTATAAACATTATTTACTTAAAAAAGAAAATGTTAACATGAAAACCCAATTGTGTTTACCGGTATGAAAAATTACTCAGCTGAACCCATTACCCAACCTTATATTGCCAATTCCAACAATGATCCATTCAACAATTGGACTCGGTTTGGCTGTGACTGAATGCAAGTTTCAAAAAAACACTCGGCCACACCACATCTTCGGTCCTTTCCCCATCCATGTTCCGATGATCACTGCCACTCGCCTTCGTTTATCTCCCCTTCCACACTCACCTGCAGGCATGTCGTGAAGCTTTTTTCAATTCAAACTATAAACCACTAAAATATATACAGTTTAGTTCTCAGCCGCGATAATAACAGGCAACGTTACAGGCCATAAAACATCATAAGAAATAGTACAGGTTATAAAAGTATAGCATGACGCGATACAGAGCAGTTCCACCGGAAAAAAAAACAAAGGCAGTTGGTGGCATTAAATTGAAATACATAACCGAAAAATAGAAACCCTTATTAAATCTAAGACCTTTACAAACACAAAAATGAGATGGCATATGTTGATTCACCATCATGGTTCATGAGGTTGACCTCATAGGCCAGCCATGAAGCTGAGGTGAACCTATCGGGGTCGAGTGTTGACTAGGCGAAAAAAGACTCAACTCCACAAAGACCGATTGATCCCCGTCTCTTCCCATTGCACCCTGTTTTGTTGACGAGTTTCTCCAACTGCTCGATGTATAATCATCAGGCGGGCCACAGTTAGCAATTAGTGAAAGAGTGTCATTATGTTCACTGATAATCCGTCTTGTAATCTCCATATCTTGCAGATTCTTCAAAGCCAAGGAGTCTGCAATTGGGAAGTAAACAAGTATACAGATCCCGACCCCGGCACAACATAAAAGAGAAAGAAAAGCCAAGAATGCAACAACTTCAAATACCGCATCTCCCGGCTTGAATAGAACAGATAAACCGAGTAACAAAACCCGTAAAGGGTAAAAACCAGAAATAAAAAATATCAATGTGTACACCCTTTTTCTCAGACCCTTATTGATGACCAGAATCAGTATTTGCCTCCCCAGCCAGAACAAATAAAGTGTTAACATGGTGGCAAAAAGACCAAGAAATATGGTACTTAATAAAGGGTAGTAGCAGCGTGAAACATCATGCGGGTATGCACTTGTGATTTTGAAAAAGTAGCCTTTTTTGTTCGTATCGTATTTTGGTCCAACTAAAACAACTGTCGTTTGAAGGGCGAAGAGCGGTAAAATACACAGAAGAATGTAAATCATTGTTCTGAAGTTCCATTTCTGGCTCAATGGGCCCGACTCGGTTTCCTGTAATGAAGCACGGAGAAGGAACCCGAGAGTGACGAATAGGCACGGTTCTGAAAATCCTAGGTTTGACACGATGTAGCATTTGCATACGGTTTCCTGCCATTTTGAACCAAGAGTATGTAATACCCGACCGTCACGCCTCAAGAATTCTAGACGTATAATCTCCCCAAAACCCCACCAGATTGCAAATAAGATGAAGATTATTCTAAACAACCGACGGGCCACTGAAATATCTGAGTTGGGTTTGACTTTGACTACGAATGCGGTCTCGAAAATAGTAGGAGTATAATATGCAGAGTAAACCAATGAGACCCAAAACAGTGACAAAAGAAATTGTAGCCACACCGAGTGCATCAGCAACTACGCTCGTCAGGGGCATCACCCGAAAAATAGGTTCCACGCATGCTCTCTGACAGCATGGATGACACACAACAGCCCCTGGTAACTTCAGTTTCCAGTCACATTTATAAGAAAACTTGGAACCAGTTGCAAAGATAAATCTTTCTGGACAACAGCAAAGAACTAACAATTGCTGAAGCTGCAACGCCCCGTTGTAAACCAATCAAGAACTCTGTGTAATAACTTGTGGTGCAAGATAACCACATTCCAGTGCAAGTAGGTATATAATCATGTCTCCAAGTAGCTACCCCAACTAAGCCACCTATATTAGAAAATAAATAAATATATTATCAGTAAAGCACAAGCATCACAACCAAAGAAGGAACGTTTATCGGGTTATACAAGCACAATAATCAAGCATCGTATCAAGGAGGATAGAGTACAAAGAAAATATTCTCAGCAAGCCATGTAAACTCACTCGCAGTGCCACATTAGGTACTAGAATTAGTTTTTCATGATGACGATAGTAGTAATACAGCAATGACGCATTGCAAATTAACATATAACCAACATCACCAAAAAGGTGCTTCATAAAGACATGCCAAAAAGAGACAAGGGTATCAAGGATGCATAATATGCGATTACCAGTGGTTAACATTAATAAACTGACAACAAGAAAGAAAGGTCAAACAACTGATCATCTTACATCCTTTATTATGTTTCAGTTATAAAACTCCCAGTAGATTCAGGTTGTAAATACTAAAGACAGATCTGAACTTTTATGTTAAACCCTTACCGTACATCAAAAAAAAAAATTTGGAATGGGTTTTAACAAAATAAGTGGCATGATCTTTTTCCTATGGGCAAATACCAAATATTGTCTTGCAGTGAAGCAAAGGCCTCAGCAAATCAAGGATTTGGGATTCTTGCTACATTGTTATCAACTGGATTTTGTAGCTGCTGCATTCTTTTGCACTTTGCAGTATATCGTTCTGGCTTTGGATAAAAGATTATCCACGTCACAGGCTCTTTAATCGACAAGGGCAATTTCCAAATACCCGACTTCCACAATAGCCAAACCTATGTTGTGAAATGCGCCTAGGTGCCCAAAGCGCATTTTCAGGCCAAATTCCAGTAAAAGTCCTCTAAACAGGTCTGAAACAATTACACTAGCCCTACACAAGCCTGGAATCAACCTAAAACAGCCCAAAACAAGCCTAAAACATGTCTAAAACCCCTAAAAATGGTATTTTTATACTATGTGCTTCGTTTGCTTTTTAAGCGCCTGGCTCCTAGGCTCCGGGCGAGGCCTATGCGCCTAGGCTCCGGGCGAGGCCTATGCGCCTTGACAGCATAGAGCCAAACCACATGTTTGAATTCCAGGATGACTCAAAAGACAAGTAAGGAACATAAGCAACTGATCTGATAAGCTAAAAGGTATAGGATTTGAAGACCTCTCGACTCTCACACTCTACGCAGCCCTTAAATGCAACATGTTAAACTGTATATTTAGGGATTACATTCTAGCCCTATTCATGACAGAGTCCACAAAACCCTAGTTTTTGCACATATTCCGAGCAATTCACCCTATTCCGAGCAATTCACCCTATTCGAAGCAAAATGTAGCATAGGAGTCTTCATATTTTAACTTTATCAATGTGAATTTTCTGCAAAGGAACTCACACTACAAAGTGAAGAGTATAATTTTCTGTAAACTAACTTATGTGCCATAGATCTATCAACAGTATCTAATGACTTCATCTCCACAACCAAAAGAGGTTTTAACACAATTATGTTATGCATGTCATAACTAACCACGAATATAATGCTTTCATCCACTATAATCAAAATTATAAGTCAAAACTGATTGAAACTGGAGGAGAGAATTAACCGAGAAGATTTTTTTTTTTAACGGCAACACCTTGATATTATAGGATAATTGAGTTTTCTCGGGGCAACACCTGGATCAGGGCAGCCACCACAAGAGGAAACCCTAACCTGGCAACAGACCCCTTTTTTTTTTTTTTGCAGTTGTTAGGATTCGAATCCAAGACCTCCACTATGAGAAGTCTTGGACTACCATTACACCAAATAGCCAACGGTAATTAACGAGAAGATGAAGTACATAAACTAGCTGATAATTTACTATATGAACATAAAACAACAAACGAAAGCTCGTAACAATGGATTTTGAATAAGAAGGTGTAATTGAAAGAGAAAAACAAATCAATGAGGAGATGACTTACCAGAAATCTGTGAAATTCTGGATCTCCATGATTGAAAATTGAAAACCTAGGAAGAGAGAGAGAGAGTGTGTGAACTTTGTTGCTGACAGGCTGTCTCCAGCATTACGCCAACCAACCAAAATCAAATAACTATAATTTTTTGTATTTTTCTTCTTATTTTATTTTAATGGTGGGATGACATCTGTGTCTTTGAACACCAAGGACCGGCGTATTAATATATTAATTAAAACTAATTTTAAATAAATAACTATATAAATTAAAAAAAACTAGGAATTTTATGTATCTATACTATATAATAAATAAAAGTTTTTCATGACACGTGTCACCTTCATATTATTTCTTATTATTTTTTCTCGCATCTCTGTCTTATTAAATGCACCTCTATCTTTTAATAATAATATATAAAAAAATACTATATATACTAATAAAACACATTTATTTTAAATTATCCCGTATTATAAGAAACTTTGAAATATAATTATGTAATTTTTATTTTCAATCAAATAGTAAATAAAAGTCAAATTATATTAAATAGTAATTAATGTATTTTTGAAATCCAATTATATATTAATTTTTACATATTTTGAATTTTATTTTCTATCATTAGTAATGTAATACATTTTTACATCTGTAAAATATATACATAAAGATTTAAGAATTTTATGTATTGATATTTTTCACCATGTGTGTATACACAGGTTCTAAGCTATTAATCTAATAAATAAAAGTTTTTCATGTCATGTGTCGTCCATATTCATTCTCATCATTTTTTTTCGCATCTCTCTTTTATTAAATACATCTCTATCTTTTAATAATAAAATATTTTTAAAGAAAATAATAATTATATTAATAAAACATATTTATTTTAAATTATCCCTTATTATAAAAAAACTTTGAAATCTTATTATATAACTTTTATTTTCAATCAAATAGTAAATGAAAGTCAAATTATATTAAATAGTAATTAACGTATTTTCGAAACCCAATTATATATTAATTTTTACATATTTTGAATTTTGTTTTCTATATTTAGTATATGTAATACATTTTTACACCTGTAAAATATATACATAAAGATTTAAGAATTTTATTGATGACGTCCAGACGGTCTATATAAAAAACTAACAAAACCTAACCTAGACTCCTAAGTAATAAATGGAGTACCTTCGAAATAAACCGCACTGACAGGCAAGTGTACATGTCGAGTGTAGCACAACTTAATGGTAAACCGGAATATCGAACATTAGAGACACTGCTATAGCTAAACTAGATTCTGACTCGGACTAAAGATGATTTGGTTGGGGTCTACTACACTACTGATTAAACTAATAATGCAGAAAACTAAGAACGATTCTAACTATCAAGACAAAGTACTAAGGAAGATATCAGAGATGGAAGAATACCACCTAGGTCGGAATCTTACTTGCAAAGCTCGACTTCTATCGGTTCTGGAAACTATGTTGGATCTGAGTTTCTAAGGATAACAACTCTAGACAACCTAGTGGATCCCTAATCGCTTTCAGGGTGTCACCAACTAAGGAACCTAAATTGTACTAAACTTACCAGATAGTCAGATTACCTTTCAGTCTCTCAAACAATGATAATGTACCCAAATAGACAGATCACCTTTCAGTCTCACTGTCCACAATACATCGAAGATGCACGGGGTAATCTCAAGATAACAACTATGATACAATATAGCAACAAATACTAAGACCACCTAAGGGAATTTCCTCTCAGACAGTTCACTCAGAATCCTAATACCGACGACTAACTGACTACCTCTCACTTCTCGGGTATTGAGATAGGATGAACACTCGAATCTAATGACTATCAACTCCAATTCCTATGGCTACTATGTCTAGCAAACCACACAAACGACCACAATCACACAGATTATGATCTAGATATGTAAATCAAACTGGAAGACATCCACAATTGACATACGAAATTGAAATCAACATAAATCAGATTAAAGCATGCATATTCATCACAGTTATCATCAAGACACTGATTACAAAATCATTAGTCCATTCAGTTGAAACCTAAACCGATAAAAATCAAAACTTTACGAAGTATTCATCTAATGACCTAGGCAGTATTAATGTTTTAGCCTAGATTCATACTCAAAACAACCATAACAGAAGTAAATAAGTAAAACATAGTACCAAACACAGAATTCAAGAATAAAGATTCGAAGTTGAAACCGAAAACATAAATCTAACGAACCCGGACTCCAAAGCTTTCACCTTTTCACTTGATTCAGCTTCCAATCACCCAAAGCTTTCACCTTTTAGTATCACTGTCCAGAATACATCGAAGATGCACGGGGTAATCTCATGATAACAACTACGATACAGTATAGTAACAAATACTAAGACCACCTAAGGGAATTTCCTCTCAGACAGTTCACTCAGAATCCTAATACCGAAGACTAACTGACTACCTCTCACTTCTCGGGTATTGAGATAGGATGAACACTCGAATCTAATGACTATCAACTCCAATTCCTATGGCTACTACGTCTAGCAACCATACAAACGACCACAATCACACAGATTACGATCTAGATATGTAAATCAAACTAGAAGACATCCACAATTAACATACGAAATTGAAATCAACATAAATCAGATTAAAGCATGCATATTCATTACAGTTATCATCAAGACACTGATTACAAAATCATTAGTCCATTCAGTTGAAACCAAAACCGATAAAAATCTAAACTTTACGAAGTATTCATCTAATGACCTAGGCAGTATTAATGTTTTAGCCTAGATTCATACTCAAAACAACCATAACAGAAGTAAATAAGCAAAACATAGTACCAAACACATAATTCAAGAATAAAGATTCTAACTTGAAACCGAAAACATAAATCTAACGAGCTCGGACTCCAAAGCTTTCACCTTTTCACTTGATTCAGCTTCCAATCACCCAAAATCGCCTCTTTCACCTCTCTAGACAGTAGAACAATCGAACTCCCCATAAAATGGCATTCAAAATCTATTTAAAAATCGATTAGGGTTTTTTTCTCGGATTTCCCGTCTCTCGCGTATCGCGAGAGATCATAGCCAGCCCTTCGCGTACCGCGAGGGCCAAAACAATCTTGCCCGGTTCTGAAGATCCTAGCGTACCGTCAGAGTTGTCCTCTTCTTCCTCGCGTACCGCGAGGGAATCAAATTCCAAGTTTTTTTCACTTTTCTCTTGGGCTTTCTTCTCAAGCTCGTTTTCCTCACGATATAGCTTCGTATTCCACACGAGCTCCTGAAAATATACAATAGACTCAAATACAAACTTAAACGACTCAAAACGAATATAAAACTAAGTAAAACGCACGAAAACTATAGGATAAAAGATGTGTGCTTTGCACTACATCAAACATCCCCACACCTAACCTTTTTTCGTCATCGAAAAAGCTGAAATGGAATCATAACTAGACATACTTAACAAACTCAATTATTCAATTAGCAAAACCCACTCACGCGTTGAAAAGCAGCAAGTAGTATTTCTGTTTGATTAAACCCAACCACCAACTTTCAGTCCCCCGTTATGTGTTCTAATTCATATTACCAAGCATATCAATCAATCTATGTGACTCACATTCAACAGCTACAGCTCTACCTAATCCCGTCTCACAGTCATGTCTAGGCACGGGTTAAACCATATAGATTTCACCCACCACACTAAACTAAGATTTACAGGTTTTAGAAATTAGATGAAATCATGAATGAATGATTGATAATGAGCAGTAATAAGCAAATTAAACTTCATCTAGAGGTGTTTCAACCAAGTCGCTATCCCGGAAGGTAACACATGGACTAAGTTATAATCAATAAAGCACATAAGTATCACTTAGGGGTGTTTTCTCCAAGTGGCCATCCCGGAGGGTAACACATAAGCAAAACTCAGTATTCTAACAAATAAGCTCAATAACATGGAATTTATGGATGCGGGCGTCACCAACACTCGGATTTATTCTCATAAAAAGAGAGTGGTGTGTCAAAAATTTCCAAAACCTCTAAATTTTAACTTAACGTGGTGCCTATCCCTCTATGTTGATAGTTTCAGTATTACCGATTACCCTACGATGAATACCTACAAGATATCATGATTTTAAATTCAATTAATTCCTAAACAACACTCACAGGATATTTAAGCTTTACTAGCTGGCTGAGTCTACCAAAACATCACTAATTAGACGCGTTTTCAATTATTTATAATTATTTTAAACCAAACAAGTAGATCCAGTTGTACTATCATTTTCCCTTTTCTTTGCAAAACTTTGATTTCAAAGGACATTTTTCGAATATTTTTTAGAATTTTTTTGTATTTTTGATTTTTTATAAAATAAAAAAACCGGGACAACTAGACTCACTAGACGCAGTCCCATCCCCACACTTGAAATACACATTGTCCTCAATGTGAAGTAAGATACAACTAAAAATAAAAATATAAAAATAAACAGGAATCGACTTAGCTGGTAATGTAGCTGTGAATGGTCCAGCTTTACTCTTCCTCTTGTGCACCGTATAGCATTTCAGTCGCGGTTGCACAATTTACTATCGAGTTTCCTTTACAAGATAAATAAGATAAGATCGACCCCGCCCGAATGGAGATTGAGTACAGACGGAGCAATCAATACCTGCACAATAAAACTCAAACAAACCCGCAACATTAAATTGACTCAATATAGACTCAAATTAAAATGAAAGACTCAACTGACTCACTAAGATTCAAGATATATAGTAGAGAAACGTACTCTATGAGTGGCAAACACATAGACATGAATGCCACTAGCAAAGTAGATCATCGGTCACAAACGGTTTTCAAGTCTCCCATGGTTATGATGGTAGGTGAATGATATGAATGATGATGGATGTTATGGTAATGGATGATGTGATGGTATGTATGGAGGATGGTGTAATGGTGGTGGTGAACGGGTATGGGAAACCATGGGAAACAAATGAATTAGGGTAAAACCAGGAGAACCCCGCGTACCGCGAAGATCTAGGAGCCACTCCTCGCGTACCGCGAGGAGTTGAAAATCAAGCCTGATCATTCCTAGACCTCTCGCGTACTGCGAGACACCACAGACAAAACCTCGTGTACCGCAAACGCCCCCTGGTGACAGAAAGTTAAGGGGGTTTTTATACATAGAAAATTTTTCACCCCTTAAACTTCTTTTCACCCAAATTCAATAAAAACCTGTCCCAAGCATAAAAACAAATGTAAAAATACTTGGAACTTCATTCCTGATGATTCTCCTCACCGAATCAAGCTCGAATTTCTGTAAAACATGACACAAACAAAACACGCATACCGAAAAACACAAAAATGACATGAACATAGACTCAAGAAATGTGCAAACTATATATCCCGGGCACTTACCCGAGACTCAAACAAGCCTATCAGGAGGCTTCTCCTTAATCCTAACCGGAACCGCCTTCATCCTGCACAGTCTACCGTCCTCCACAGCCTCAACACACTCATATTCCTACCAAGCACTGGACTCTTATCACCTTCATCTATCAAATCTTTCCACCACAACTTGTACCTACCCAGTCCGAAGATGACACTGTTCAAGTAACCAAGTAGTTTTTCACCCCTAGACGTCCCCACACTTGGGGTTCGCATTCTCCCTTAATCACATACATCTCTCAACGCACGAGTTCTCTTACGGGGTGGCCTAGACTTAGACGTCTTAGAACTAGGGATTGGCTCAGCGGTTCTCCCCTCAGAATGGCCACATATGACGGGTAAAGGTTTAGGCACATGTATTTCTAAAGAAATGACTTCTAAGACCTCACCAGGATCTTTGGGATCCTCTACACCCTCCTCAGTCATCCCCACACTTGGGGTTTTGCTTATCATCTCCTCCAGCTCTGCCATCATCTCCTGCAGATCACTGGGTATCTCATCGGCATATTCATCCGGCTCATCTAACAACTCTTCTAACTCTACCGCCCACGCAGATAACTCTCCTAAGTCATGGACGGGTTCATCCACTCCTATCTGTGGATCAGAGTCCCGATGATAGTCCATGAAGTCATCAAAAATTCACACGGAGTGGCTCTGCTCACCAGCCTCCTTAACGGACTTTACAGCATCGAATGTGACCGACTCATCCCACACACGAAGTGTGAGTTTCTCGTCAAAGAGATTGATCAATGCCTTGGCGGTGCGCATAAACGGGCGCCCTAAGATTAGTGGGACTCTATCATCCACATCCATGTCTAGGATGACAAAATCCACATGGAAGACAAATTTGCCTACTTTCACTAAAAGATTCTCCATAATTCCCCGTGGATGCTTGACTGAACGGTCAGCCAAGGATATGCTCATGCGCGTCGAATTCGGTTCGCCTAGGTGTAGCTGCTTATAGATAGAATATGGCATCAGATTGATGATAGCACTTAGATCGACCAACGTATGGTTTAGAGGCAAACAGCCTAGCAAACACGGGATCGTGAAGTGACCCGGATCTGCCAGTTTCTCTGGCAGTTTGTTCTGCACCACCGTAGAACATCGCTCACTTAGTGAGACTTTAGAGACCTCCTCCAGTTTCTTATTGTTGGAAAGAAGATCTTTTAAGAACTTTCCATACTTTGGCATATGCTGGAGGACCTCTATGAATGGGAGATTGACCTTGAGTTGTTTAAAGATATTCAGGAAGTGACCGTATTCCCTAGCGTACTTACGAGGCAACAAGCGAGCTGGGTAGGGAACACGACTCAAGTCAATCTTGGAGGTTTTCATATCCACCCCCTTCTTCTTCTCCTCTGCCTTCTCGGCAGGCTTCTCCACTACTGTCTCCTCTTCCACCTACTCGTTTATCATCTTGGCATCGATATCAGCAAATCGGGCTCTCCAATCTATCTTCTTCACCTCTGCAGGTGATGGAATGTGATAGTCAGCGTTGTGGGAGACTTCCTCTTTCTCTCTGTGACTCCCGATCGATACGGCCATCACTGAAGCATTAGAGCGTGAAGACGGACCTCCCTGTCTGTCCTTCAAGCTCTTCGCGATGTCTTCTACCGTGAGCTGCAAATCCTGGGATGCTGACTGCTGATTCTTCAATAAAGTTTCATGGGTATCCAGTCTCTGCCGAGCGTCCCTGTCCTGTTGGACTAAGTGGGCAAGCATCTGTGTATGATTCTCTATCATCTCTTTGATCCTCTTCATGTTGACACTATTTCCCCCACTAGTCCCAGCTTCTCCTCCTCCTTGCTGATTCTGGCGGGCGTTGAACCCAGGTGGGTTGTTTCCAGATCTCCATCCCGAGCCATAAGATTTATTGTAGTTATTGTACCCTCGGTTCTGGTTCTGGTTGCCCGCAAAGCTCACCTGCTCTTGCTGACTGACGGGGCAGTCCCTGGTGTCGTGGCCTCCCCTGCACACCTCACACCGTTGAACACTCAGCTTCAACTCCTTTATCTCAATCGCCATCGCTGCGAGTGCAGCAGCCATGCTAGCATCAGGGTTGACCTGATGCACACATCTAGGAGAAGAGGCGGGTGTCCTAGCACTTGCAATGGAATTCCTAGTAGATGGCCGCTGCTGTTCGGCGAGAGTGAAGCTCTCGAACATTTCCTCGCATTCAGCAGGTTCGAGCTTATCCATGATATGGCCTCCCGCAGCTGTGTTGTACATTTGCTGCTTCTCAAAGGTGAGACCATTGTAGACCTTCTCCACTATCGCCCAGTCTGACAGACCATGCTGGGGACATCGGCTCAACAGCGCGTTGAACCGCTCCCAGGCCATATGATAGGGCTCGTCAGGGTCCATCCGGAAGGAGTGGATTTGATCCTTTAGGCGAGTGGCCCTGGAAGGTGGATAGTACTTTTTGAAAAACTTGGTTTGAAGATACTCTCAAGTGGTGATAGAATTATCAGGGAGGGTGTCAAGCCAAGTAGATGCATGCCTAGAGAGCGAGAATGGAAAGAGACGCAAGTAGATAGCGTCCTTTGACACACCTATGATATTGAAGGTATCACAAATACGCACAAAGAGGGACAGATGTCCGGGTGCATCCTCATCCTCGAGGCCATGAAATTGAGTAGCATGAGTGATCGTGCTCATGATATATGACGGGATCTGCCAAGTATTTGTATTAGGAATAGCGGGGCGTGTGATCGAAGATCTAGCCCCGGTGACCCCGTCACTGGCCCTCTGGTGTACGGTACGTCTCGCTGATGGGTCAAGTCGTCCATTTTTGGAAAGAGAACCGGGCTAGTAGAACGTACCTGTTTTTTGCATAGCACCTTCAAACGCTCCCGAAAGTCGCGGGTGCGCTCGTGAAGCTCTTGTTCGGGCTCTAGAAAAGCTGAATATGGTGGTTATCCCTGCGAACGAGTATGGTGCATAAACTGACACAAGATTAAAAGGAAAATAAGGAAAGACTCAAAACACAGAAGGACTCGATCCTATGTTAGCCACACAGATAGCAAGTAAGACTAGCACATAAAAAAGACTCAAAAACAAAAGATGGAAAATAAACAAAAAATCAAACAAAGAACTAGTCAAAGCTAATGTTGCTATTGCCAACAGTCCCGGCAACGCAGCTAAAAACTTTATGTCGTCTAGACGGTCTATATAAAAAACTAACAAAACCTAACCTAGACTCCTAAGTAATAAATGGAGTACCTTCGAACTAAACCGCACTGACATGCAAGTTTACCTATCGAGTGAAGCATAGCTTAATCGTAAACCGGAATATCGAACCCTAGAGACACTACTATAGCTAAACTAGACTCTGACTCAGACTAAAGATGATTTGGTTGGGGGGTTTACTACACTACTGATTAAACTAATAATGAAGAAAACTAAGAACGATTCTAACTATCAAGACAAAGTACTAAGGAAGATATCAGAGATGGAAGAATACCACCTAGGTCGGAATCCTACTTGCAAAGCTCAACTTCTATCGGTTCTGGAAACTATGATGGATCTGGGTTTCTAAGGATAACAGCTCTAGACAACCTAGTGGATCCCTAATCGCTCTCAGGGTGTCACTAACTAAGGAACCTGAAGTGTACTAAACTCACCAGATAGTCAGATTACCTTTCAGTCTCTCCAACAAAGATAATGTACCCAAATAGATAGATCACCTTTCAGTCTCATAGTCCACAATACATCAATGCACGGGGTAATCTTAAGATAACAACTATGATACAGTATAGCAACAAATATTAAGACCACCTAAGGGAATTTCCTCTCAGATAATTCACTCAGAATCCTAATACCGAAGACTAACTGACTACCTCTCACTTCTCGGGTATTGAGATAGGATGAACACTCGAATCTAATGACTATCAACTCCAATTCCTATGGCTACTACGTCTAGCAAACAACACAACCAATCAAAATCACACAGATTACGATCTAGATATGTAAATCAAACACGAAGACATCCACAACTGACATACGAAATTGAAATCAACATAAATCAGATTAAAGCATGCATATTCATCACAGTTATCATCAAGAGACTGATTCCAAAATCATTATTCCATTCAATTGAAACCAAAACCGATAAAAACCTAAACTTTGCAAAGTATTCATCTAATGACCTATGCAGTATTAATGTTTTAGCCTAGATTCATACTCAAAACAACCATAACAGAAGTAAATAAGCAAAACATAGTACCAAACACAGAATTCAAGAATAAAGATTCGAACTTGAAACCGAAAACGTAAATCTAACAAACCCGGACTCCAAAGCTTTCACCTTTTCACTTGATTCAGCTTCCAATCACCTAAAATCGCCTCTTTCACCTCTCTAGACGGCAGAACAATCGAACTCCCCATATAATAGCATTCAAAATCTATTTAAAAATCGATTAGGGTTTTTTCTCGTATTTTCCGTCTCTCGCGTATCGCGAGAGATCATACCCACCCCCTCGCGTACCACGAGGGCCAAAATAGTCGCACCCGGTTATGAAGATCCTCGCATACCGCGAGGGAACCAAATTCCAAGTTTTTTTTCACTTTTCTGTTGGGCTTTCTTCTCATGCTTGTTTTCCTCACGATATAGCTTCCTATTCTACAAGAGCTCCTGAAAATATATACAATAGACTCAAATACAGGCTTAAACGACTCAAAACGAATATAAAACTAAGTAAAACGCACGAAAACTATAGGATAAAAAATGTGTGCTTTGCACTACATCATACATAAAGATTTAAGAATTTTATTTTTGATATTTTTCATCCCATGTGTATTACATGGGTTCTAAGCTAGTATTACATTATAAAAAGGTACTTTTAAGGGTATGGGGTATACCCTACCCTCATGGTACCCCCGTGTGATCTTGCTCACGCCGTAATCCCCATGGAAACACCGCCCCCTATGGCGTGGGGGGGGGGAGGGTGCGCACATTCCCGTGAAGCGCTTCACACGTAGGAGAAACCCATTTAGCCATTAGGATTTGACCGTTGGGGGTGTTGATCGTTTAAAAAAAACATTATTTTCTATTTCCATATAAATATATCACAAGTACAACACCCAATCCACCAAATCTTTAAAAAAACAAACCCAATCACACGTATATTTTATATTTTATAAAAAATAATGGCATAATCATCTTCATCTTCAAGTGACGGAGCGGCTCAAATGATGTTCCGTGCTTGGACAGCCGCAGTGATTATGTCGTGGCAAGAAGCTGAATCATCACAACCTTTAACACAAAGTGCTCGTCTAAACCGTGAACGGTCGGCTGCTAACGCACGACTACTCCAAGACTATTTTAACGAATGGTGTATGTATGATGAGGAGCACTATAGTAACCGGTTTTGAATGATCCGGAATTTATTCTTAAGGATATTAAATGATATCGAGAGAGACATTGAACTTAGGGGGACAGTTGGAGTACGGAACCGCTAGTAATTACGTAGACCGTCAGCTAGCGATATTGAACTTAGGGGGTGTTAGGACATAGTTTGTAATGACAAAAGCTTTGTAATAGTTTAGATCTAAGTGTTTATACAAGTATTGCTAGAGGCAAACTTGTCAAGTTCGCCTAGTCTAACAGAGGCGAACTTGTTAAGTTCGCTTAGTCTGTTAGAGGCGAACTTGTTAAGTTCGCCTAATACAGATCAGATGTCTATATATAGATGTTTACAGAGTCAACTGAAAAAAAGAACAGAGAAATAGAACAAAAGTAATCGAATTGTCTGATTGAGTCTGTAAACTCTATGATTGTTGGAATACAAGCTTGAATGTTATTTACGTGATTGTTTCTATTGTCTTTTGTGTATACAATTGTTGATTCGGTTGGATTCCGCACTACGCGTTAACAATACGTCTTATCACGAGAACGATCCGTAGAAGAGACATGTGGACCTACATGGGGACAGTTTACCAGCTTGGGTATTATCTTGCCGATGAATTATACCCGAATATGCTGTAATTGTCAAGTCGCTTACAGAACCCATAGGCCTTAAACGTAATACTTATAAAAAAGCTCACGACGCGGCAAGAAAAGATATCGAATGATCGTTCGGTATGTTGATGTGTAAGTGGCATATTATCCAATGCCCGGCTATGTCTTGGTCTCAAAAAAAAATTAGGAACATAATGTATGCTTGTATTATTCTGCATAATATGATTTTAGAGGACACCGGATTGGCAATTTGTCAATATAACCCAAATGAAAAGGAACCTACGTATGAAGAAATTGATGAAAATAAAAAGCGAAGTAACCGTCTAGAAATACGAAGCCGAGAAGTTCTTCACGCTCAGAAAGCGGACTTAATAGACCATATTTTCGAGCGTTCTCAACATTAGTTTTTTATGTAACTTTTATTTATGTTATTTATGTTTTTTTAATTTTAAGTAACTTTTATTAATGTTATTAATGTTTTTTTAATTTCATGGAATTTTATTAATATAATTTTATTTAAAAATGAATATTTTATAAAATATGTATTTAATGCTCACTTGGGTATTTCTCTTGCCAAGTGAGACCCAAGTGAAGAAACAATCAATTTGACGTGGTGCATAGGTGGCACAAAAGTTACTCTCACTTGACATTCTCAAGTGAGAGTATACCGCATACTTTAAGAAAATATTAGGTTTAATTATATAAAAAAATGATTCAACAACATTTTTATAATAACTAGATGGTTATACCCGCGCTCCTCCACGGGTATCGGGCCCATCGTTAATAAAATTTAAATTAAAACGTAGACGCAGAGGTAAAAATAATGTTAATAAAAAAGAAACATAAAAATAAAATAATAAAAATGGATGAAAACAAAGTAAAAAAATTAACGGTTCGAGTGGTCGAAAACCATAAAAACGAATAACGATACAGGTTCCAATAATACAAATACCGACAATGATGTTGTTCGCTTATAACAGGTTCGACTCGTCACGGTACCACAACGGTAACGACACTCGCTATAGACAACGATAAAAAAACTCGAATTTAAATACAACTCCGTTTTAAAAAAAAATTAATTCAGAACGTTGACAAAAAACACTAAAAACAAAGACGCACTCTGTATTTTGAAAAAAGTTAACGAACGAAAGTTATTAAAAGAAAATAAAATTAATAGAAAATGAAACGGGTTAAAAGCGTATATTATATATATAGTAGAAGTGTGAATCCCTCCGATCCGATGATAATCAAGTATATAATACTATGTAACACTCCTTGAAAGGTGGAATCAATCCAAGATCAACAATACCCGAGCAAATCGAATCAAGCATGAACAAGAACGAAAACCGCCACATAAACGAGATGTAACATCAAACACAATGATTCCATTGATAAAGCTTGTAATTACAATGACTAAAACTAGAGAGAATACAAGATTACTAAGATATCCAATTTGATTGCAAAACATACAATGAGTAATCTCTCCTTTCAAGTTCAAAACAACAAACTATATATAGAATGAAGATTTCAACCGAAATCTTCTGATCGAAAACGTTTTTGACCGAAATACATTTCCACCGAAAACTTTAAACTTGTACATTTAAGCCTAAAGTTTGATTTCTATGGACTACTAAGTTCCAACAATCTCCCCCTAGTCCATAGAACATCAAGTCTTCAGTTGTTTTCAGTAGTAGGCTTGGTTTTAACCTTCACTTTCTTTGATTCCAACTCAGCAAGTCTTTTCTTGATCACCTTTGCTTCATATCTCATTGAAAGACACCTAGAAACAACCCTCATATACATCTTAGCTTCAGTCTTGATCTTTGAGCTCATGTCACATTGGATCGGGTTGTGATACAGAATATTCAAATCTTCATCAGAAAAACTAAATAGATCCATCAGATCGAAGACTCTAACCTCTGGCAAGTCATGTTGTGTGATAACAACTTCATGAGTTAAACTGTCATACTCCCATCTTTTAAATGCCTTGATAAAGAATTCTTTTCCTGCTGGGATGTATACAGTAGTCACTATATCTACAGGCTTGACAATGTACCTGAACTGCCTCTTACCATCTTTGTCTTTCTTCTTCAGTTTAACACATTTTGGCATCTGAGGCTTGAAGCTATGAAACTCATCCAAATCACATTGATTCCTTAAGAATTTCTCAAAATTTTAAGCATATTTATTCTTTGACGGATTTATCAACTTCAAATGACTTAATTCTCTAATATCCCAAGTTGGCAATGTCTTTAACTTACTACTACTATCAAAGTACTCGATGTCACCTTCTCCCCTCTTAATAACATACATCTTTTTCTCTACATCATACATCTAGCTTAGAATCTCACCAGTCAATGCTTTCTTTGGATTTCTGATTTTCTGTGTTATTTTTTCAACAATTGACGGTTGTTATCGAACCTTCCACCACTGATTCTTATCTATACCAGTTGTCTTTGGAACTTCAGCAGTCTGTTCTACTTCCTCAGTAACTTGAAATGATTCATGATCACTTACCAATCTGTCTATCTTTCCAATCACAGACCCATCGCCTTCAACATATGTTTGCTTCTACTCATACTCATACTTTTCATAAAATTTATTCGACTCACCTTCATCACTTGACTCTTGTTCATTAGAACCATCACCAATATTACCAGTACCATCATTACTGCTATCATTGTCATCAGAAGGCTTGCCATCATCTTTTCTTTCACCAGTAATAACAACTTCCTCCTCTTCCTCTTCCTCTTCCTCTTCCTCCTTCTCTTTATCTTCCTCTTTCTCTTTCTCTGTGTCATCAGTAATCTCCATTCCTTCACCTTGATTATTTAGCAAAACATCCACATCAAACAATGTCTTGTGATCCATACATTGTTGCTTCATTTATCGGTGAACGACTAGGTTTTGTTGTAGCAGGGTTTTCTTGATTTTCAACATTTGTTGTCAGAGTGACATTCTCAGTAGTATTTTGAAGACCAAGATGGTTTATCAAGTCTTGTACCATTCCTTGAAGTTTATCAATCTGTTGTTGTTGCTAGTTAAGTATTTTTAGTATGTTATATTTTTAAAGTCTTTACTATGAGTTATCTTAAAAATACAAGAATAATTGATCTTTAAACCAATCTAATAATCTTAAATCTTATAAGTTACTTAAGCAAGACTTCTTGTTTAGGAAGCTTATTCGAGTTTGTACGGTCTATATACAAATCTTGGTTCTAGCAACGGCCGGTTAGTATAGATTTAATATTATGGGTTGATTGGAGGTTTGGGTATTCAGCAAGCCGTTTGAGCCCTAACCAGACCGGGCGGTTTGTGTCGGTATTTCTTTACTTCTCTCATGTCGGCTTGCAGAGGATTTCTAGCGGGAGCCATGGGGTTTGATCTTGAGAATGAAAGTCTTATTTACTTAAAATAATAATATAAGTAAACACAACTATATAAGAACATAACTTGTTAGGTCCGAGCGTTCATAAAGTACCTTTGGAGGAAGTTGCGCATTCCGACTTACCGGAAGAAGTTACAAGACATGACGTACGTCAGTCAATGGATAATCCTAGTCCGAATAATGAATCACGAGATAACCGACGGACTTGAGACCCCGTTCAGGGTCCGAAGATTTATTAAGGAACAGTTGGCCGACCGTATCCACTGTTCCGTTATGAAATGCTAACTCCCCTATCGAAAGGGTTAGTACTAGTAACTATGACCAACCTTATTCTAAATATAACATTAATTAACAAGGGATAAAAACTAGAGTGACATCTTAAACAAGATAATGTTTCTAATTACATTTCTTATTTTTTTTACTTTCTTTTAAACAAAACCCATTTTCCAACTTATTATCCAAGCCAGACAATAGCAAGGGTTGAGTACATGATCCATGTCCATGGTTCGATACTTGGTTCTTACCCATACTATACAACATTGCGATAGGTACACTTGCCTATTGTGTGTGTTTAGTTGAAGTAATTATCATTTTAATTTATAAATTTGAAACCTAATTTTGTGTAACTCTAAATCAAAGATTAAGAATAGATCATGTTCCTCACATTTGACATCAAGTTCTTGGTGTCATTATCAGGGCTATAGTTATATATTTTTATATACACTAAACACACTATCAAGTTTTTGGCGCCGCTGCCGGGACACGGTAATTCTGGGAAATATCTAAGTTGTTGGACTGACTATTTATTTCTATTTTATTTTTGTTTTATTTCTACTTTATTTTTCATATTTATTTTATTTTTACTTTATTTTTCCTTTTTTTTATTTTTTTTCTTACTACTTTTGTTTTTATTTTGGTACTTGTCCTAGTTAATCTGTCTTTGCCGGAACTTTCAAGGATCGCGACGCGAAGTTATTGTCAAGCAAATTGAATGGATACAAGTGCCGCCATTCGAAAGCATTTTAAAATAGGCGTAACAATTTCGAACGTTTTTATGTGTTTAGATTTTACATTCTTCTTTATTTTCAATGATAACAAGTTTAATGCTTTGAAATTGGATGCCGATAATCAAGGTAAGTTTTCTAACGTATAATCAGGATCTTTGATGGTGACAATCTCCCTTGACCAATTTATTTTAATATTGTTAAATAAGTTTGTATTTTAATAAAATCTAAATTATTTTTTATTAATCTATTAATTAAAAATTTATTTTAATTTATTTTAAAAATACTATTTTTCAAGTGATTTAAAAAAAAGGCAAAATTGGTCAACAGGGGGCATCGCACGGCCGTGCAACCTAATGCACGACTGTGCATTGGGGATTGTGCGTGTCTGGTGTTAAAAACTGAAGAAAATTCATTTTTCTCAAAACTCCAAACTTCGAACTCGCTCGGTTTCGGCCAAAATCACTACAAAACCTCTGATTTCTCACGGTTTCTCTTGATTCTTGCTTCCAATATCTTCCTCAAGGTATGTAAACTTGTCCATTATCATTTTTTGTGTGATTTATGATCCAAATAAAGCTAATCTTGTTCAAATGGGGACTGTTTCGTTTTGAATTTTGATTTAAGATTTTTTTTTACATATTTTCCCCTATTAAACTTCTAAATTATATATATCCCCAACACCTAAATTTAATTACATATTTCCTCAATTAACTTAAAATTACCCAATTGCCCCTCACAAATAATGAAAACCTACTGGACGCAATACTGGGAAGCAAAACCGAATCGTCTCTCTAAACGCAATCTTCAACGCTGTGACTAACGAACCACGATGGCCAGGGGACGAACGCTATGACGAACTGAATCAATCCCTCCATCGTTCTCAGGGGACGAACTCACTGGACGCACACGACGGCCAGGTTTGATTTTTTTTTAATTTTTGTATGTATGTGTTTCTATATGCACTGGACGCAATTTACATTGTGTTTGTATGTATTTTTCATGTTTCCTATATGCACCGGACGCAATCAAGATTGTGTTTGTATGTATTTTTCTATTTCTATAACTTTTAGGGTTGAATAATTTTGGTTCTTATGCTTGGTATTTTTTGTGTTGTATAGTTGAAAATTTTGGATATATGTAATTGATATATTTAGGAACCGGATATATGTAAATAGTATTTTAATAGGTTCATTAAGGGTAAAATGGTAATAAAATAAGTTATTTTATATGAATTGGATAAATATGTAATATATAGGTTTTAGGAAGGGGAAAATATGTAATTAAATTTTAGGGTTGGGTAAATATGTAATAAAGAAACTTAGGAAGGGGATATATGTAAATGTCCCATGATTTAAATATGCTTGAATGCGAACTCAATGCTTGATCTAGATGCATGTTTAACTGTTTAGGATCGTAATGTAACTCTTTTTAGCCTTATTTGGGTAAGATTTGTTTGATTAGTATGGATGGGTTTTTGAATTTTAACATAGAACTCTTGAACATGGAAATACAAATTGAAGCATGAATCTTGTTTGAATATGTTTAGGTATTAACATAGATTGTGGAAAATTGTTATTTAGTTGAATTAGGTCAAGAATTTTGATGGGTTTGACTTTTCAAAAGTCAACATGTTGACCATCTATATTAGTAGTCATATTACACCGTTTGAATTTGCGCATTTTTTGATTAAATGCAATTCACAGTTTTAGGACTCGAGAAACATAACCGTGCCATAACCATGCACGAAATTGTGTTCCCCTTGTGAGGTCCAAAAATTATATACATATATATTTTTATAAAAACATGGTTCTTATCAAGTTTTTGGCACCAATATGCATTGTACTGTACATCCTATCAAGTTTTTAGCGCCATTGAAATATATATATTGAATCAATCTTGTTCTTATGTACTAACTCCTCTAATGATTGATTGTGTAGGACATGGCTCAATCTTCCAGACAAGCCAGAAGAAAAAGGAGAAATACTCGATCAGGTTCTAGGTCGGGTTCATCCTCGTCTTCTCATATCGGTGGCTCACCACAAACTCCACCATCACCTCCTCCACCTTTTCACCCACACCTTTGCCTGAGGAACCACAAGACTTGCACCCATGGCTTATTTTTGACCCCGATGATGCTATCGAGGTCCATGCTTACCAGACTCTACCTGCATTACTAAGACAAACCTTCGGGGCAAACAAAACCATTTGCTATCCAACTCTAGAGGAATTGAATCTATTAGACAGTGCAGTACCTTTGATCACAAAGCCATGGCAGAGATTCTTCACCATGAGGGAAACCACCTATTATGAACTCACTCTCGAGTTTTTGGCATCTTTTCAGTTCGATAGGTCGGTTGTAAGTATGGAAATGCACGATTGTGTGTGTTTCAGGATGGCTAGACATTGGGATGTGATGTCCTTGGCACAGTTTGGGGTGAAGATGGGGCTATATAGGCATCGGGAGATTGCTAAGCAAATCTTTACTAATAGTAAAGGGGAGTTTGCAGAAGGAGAGGCATCGGCGTTTTGGCATAGGATCAGATCCGGACCGTTTGACCCACGCAGTCAAAAGAGCACGAGGATCAGACATCCCCTCCACTGTTACCTGCACTGATGCATTGTCCTTTCCATCGATTGTGAGCGTTAGAGACCTCCTTCACTTACACTGCTTGATTGATGGGATTCATTGCAACTTGGCATACAGCTTGGCCAAGTTCTTTACTAGAGCTACTGGCTATTGTTCCAACAGCCATATCTTTGGTGGACCATACATTACTCACCTTGCCTCATACCTAGGTGTCTTGTCCCATGTGCACCTCGGTATACTTACAGAGATGGATACACCCATTCTACATGTTGGCACCCAAGTATTGATCAACATGCATATGATGAAAAAGTTCAATGGGGTGCACTGATTAGTAGGCCATCGGGGAAATATTTGGACTGGTGAAGTTGAAGAGTCAGAGGATGAAGGAGCACCTATAGGGCAATAGGCCCAGGTATGTACCATACTATTGCAGATCCCACGATGCTTGATTTGATGATCCGAATGGGTCAATTGGGGGACACTATGGCTGGCATGCGGCAGGACTTTCACGATCATCTACAGGATCCGTATGCTCACCAGCCACACCAGCAACCTCCTGGCCCATACCAGCAGTGGCCTCGCCCGCCATATGAGTAGTAGCACTCTCCTCCTTTCATCTATGATATTTGTGGTTCTTGAAATTTGTGTTGGCTTGTTGAAAATTGTGGTTGTTTTGTCCAGTGTTGGGCGTTGACAGTACAGGTTTTTTACCGGTTACCTCGGTAACCGTTGATATGGTGGCACCACCACCACCCCCTTCGGCCGCTTTATTAATCGAATATTAGTTAACTATTTTTATTTTCAGTACTTACTTTATGTGTTGAGCAGTGCAAAGCATCACAGGTAATACAGATTTTGGTTCATGCCCGAAAATACAATCTAGGCATTGATGAGGATCGTTCACACACATGATGATGACGTCTCATCAGGGGAGTATTAGTTTCACCACACTTATTATGCATGACATATATCATATTGCATACATCTATATTGTAAGAAACTAAGTGTAGGGTGGAACCCCACTGATAAATTGGTTGCCTAATTTTGTCCCAAGCACTACGATTGCATGATTCATAATTAAATAGAAGAATTGAAACATTTTCAAAAATAATCTTAAAGCAAAAGTCTTAAAAATCATTTGGCATAAATGAGCTTATAAAAACAGCAATTTTGAAATACCGTTGAAATGAATTAAGGAAACAAACAGGGAAGATTAGTACGCACAACAGAAAGAAAGAAATAAGTTTATGCACATTTTTACTTTATTACCCTTTACTTTCCATTTCCATGTGAGAATTCAAGCCTATCCAAGCATTATCACACGAACGCCATCAAGTTTTTGGCGCAGTTTACATATTTCACATGCTCATTTCGTTTGATAGAGTGTTTGCTAATTATTTCTTTGCATGTTAGAACTTGTGTAAAATACACATTTCAAGATCATGGACTAAAATAATTCATAAAAATGATTGAGGCATTAGGATATACCCACTCTCTTTAGCCTTTTCCTTCTCTTTTGCCTACCCTAAATATTATCCCATAGTTAGCCCCTTTGAGCCTAAACCTTTTTCATTTCTAAACCCACATTTCATTCCCATAAACCCGAAAAATTAGCCTTTTTATTTTTACCCCTTTTAGTTGAAAATCGACTTGGCTATGATTTAAGGAGTAATTGTCCGCCAGAAGTCTATATATTCATCTTATGTTTGAAGAAAGAAACTCATTTAATATGAAAAGAAGAATTATTGTAAAAAGAAAAAGGGGCAACAAAAAAGAAATTAGTAAATCGCCCAAGTCAGTGAAGAAATCTCATCAAAAGAAAATCAAACTTACTCGAAAAATTGGAGTATGCAAAGCTGATCAAAGTGGATGTATTAGCAAGAAACATCCGAACAATTTATGAAGAATTGATAGCAATGAATATTTCAAAGATAAGAAGAAGTTGACATTCTTGAAGGAATGGATTTGGTCTTGACGATTTGACCTTAAAAGAGTCCTTAGATTAGTCACAATGTCTAATCTAAGTTAAATAACGGAATCATTTTCATTTTTATCATTAAGCCAAGTCAGATTTTCAACATTTAGCCACTATTCCCAAATACTTCCTACCATAACCCTAAGCTAAACATTACGACCCTTTACAAAGCCCTCTTGATTTATGCATGTATTTTATGTCAATTGATGGAGATTTGATTTCTATACAAGTCTATGATTATGCAAGCATTAATTGTAGCATTGAGTGTTCTTCTTGACAAACCTTATCCATATATTTAACCGGAGTGTTGAGTGAACATTTGTGAGACTGTAATTTTGTGCATAATCATAGTTCCATCAAGTATGTTGGGCTTGCAACCCTATTGTAGAGAACACTCGATAAATCATTGTTTTTAAGAAGGCCATTCAGCCATTTGGGACAAAAGCTTTGGATTAAAATTTAACCAATATCTTACTTTTATGGGTATAATCATGCATGAGTTTGCTTGAGGACAAGCAAAGTTTAAGTGTGGGGTGTTATGATATAACGTAAATTATACATATTTTGCACGCATAATTACCCCCGAATTCATCACAATTAGAGATAATATGACAATAATTGATGCTTAATCCATCCATTTGTGTTACAATAGGATAATTGACTTGGATATGAAAAAACATAAAGAAAACTCTCAAAATTAAGGTGAAATCAGCATTTGGAAGTCAATTGAATGAAACCGGACGCAGGAGGTCAACCCTCGAAGTCAAAAAGTCAACAGGAAGCAAAGTTGGTCAATGCACAGTCGTGCATTGCCATGCACAGCCGTGCAAATCCCAATTTTGCCTCATGTACTCCTTAAAGCTGCAAGATTCCGCACGTGAAAGAAAAGGGTACTTTGCACGCCCGTGCAATCTAATGCAAGGCCATGCATTGCCAAAATCTTTGCCTATAAATAGCAAGCCCATTCTAGTATTTTAGGTGTCCAAGATCAAGAGTGGGGAAGGCCTTAGTGCTCTGCTAAGAGCCGAAACTCTCTCGGTTTCGGTCTATTTAGCTTTTCTTTGTTTATTTTCTCTTTAAAGTCTTGTAATATGAAATGATTCGTCTATTTTGAGTAAAATAAGAGGTAACTTATACCCACTCTCCCTTGGTGTTGGAATACTAACACACATTATCTAAGGGTTAGTGGAGTCACTTGTATGGTCATTCATGACTAGCTCTCTTGTGTTACTCGAGTTGGTTGAACTTTAATTAATTAATGAAGAATTTTTAGTATGTTATGTTTTTAAAGTCTTTACTATGAGCTATCTTAAAAAGACAAGAATAATTGATCTTTAAACCAATCTAATAAACTTAAATCTTGTGAGTTACTTAAGCAAGACTTCTTGTTTGGTAAGCTTATTCGAGTTTGTACGGTCTATATACAAATCTTGGTTCTAGCAACGGCCGGTTAGTATAGATTTAATATTATGGGTTGATTGGAGGTTTGGGTATTCAGCAATCCGTTTGAGCCCTAACCAGACCGGGCGGTTTGTGTCGGTATTTCTTTACTTCTCTCGTGTCGGCTTGCAGAGGATTTCTAGCGGGAGCCATGGGGTTTGATCTTGAGAATGAAAGTGTTATTTATTTAAAATAATATTATAAGTAAAGACAACTATTTAAGAACATAATTTATTACGTCCGAGCATTCATAAATTACCTTTGGAGGAAGTCGTGCATTCCGACTTACTGGAAGAAGTTACAAGACATGACGTACGTTAGTCATTGGATAATCCTAGTCCGAATAATGAATCACGAGATAACGGGTGGACTTGAGACTCCGTTCCAGGTCCGGATATTCTTTAAGGAATAGTTAGCCGACCGTATCCACTGTTCCGTTACGAAATGCTAACTCCCCTATCCAAAGGGTTAGTACTAGTAACTATGACCAACCTTACTCTAAATATAACATTAATTAAAAGGGATAACAACTAGAGTGACATCTTAAACAAGATAATGTTTGTAATTACATTTCTTATTATTTTTACTTTCCTTTAAACAAAACCCATTTTCCAACTTATTATCCTAGTCAGACAATAGGAAGGGCTGAGTACGGGATCCATGTCCATGGTTCGATACTTGGTTCTTACCCATACTATACTACGCTGCGATAGGTACACTTGCCTATTGTTTGTGTTTAGTTGAAGTAATTATCATTTTAATTTATAAATTTAAAACCTGATTTTGTGAAACTATAAATCAAACATTAAGAATATGTCATGTTCCTCACATTTGACATCAAGTTCTTGGTGTCATTACCAGGGATATAGTTATATATTTTTATATACACTAAACACGCTATCACTGGCATACTATGGATAGGGTGTACATTATGAGCATGGAGTCTTTTGGAAACTTACATCTTTGAAACTATTTGTGTCTTTTGAAAACTTTACTATTGTCGTGTGATTTGCTAAACTATTTCCGTTTCCGCAACTCTTTTACTTCCGCAAAACTTGAAACTTGTTAAACATTGGTTGTGTTGAATGGTTTTTGAACGTATTTTGAAACGCATATAAAGGTCGTTCAATATAATCGGCAACTTTGATCCTGTTCCGTCACGCCCTGTAGTAAAACTCCGTCGTGGTAATTTGAGGGTGTGATAAATTGGTATCAGAGACATTAGTTATAGTGAACTAAGTTTGCATTTAGTACACTTAGTCTATAGCCGTAATCTCAACACTTAGACAACATTTCACACAATTTATACGTAAAGTTACATAGTGTTTCGGATATTGCCTGCATCACAGGTATGTCGACTATATCAGCTGCTATCCCCGTGTATGCTTCTGACGAGGAGTATTCACCATCGACTCCGCCACCATCACATGGTAGGGTGACTCCTGCACCGTCGACTCAGCAACCTCAACCCCCACTCATTGTTTATCAGCAGAGGGACCGCAAGCGATCCGCACAGGAACCTACAACAGCTGAAGAGCATGCGCGCTGCCCCCTACGTCTGGAGGACACGCATCATTGGAGATGCATACCAGAGATGATCTAGAGGTGGGCTCTGTAAGAAAGGATTTCATTTGCATCACGACCGAGCGAGGCCCCGAGGTCACAGGAACTACCACCACTAGGAGTTCCAATCAACCGCGCACTCGCCACATTGATCTACCATTCGGAGAAGAATGAGCTACATTACGGCGCCATGCAGGACGGGATTTACCAGCTCAAGAAGTCTCAGGATCTTGTCGAGAGGACAACAGCCTGTGTTGATCAGATTATATGGGACTTGCAAGCTAGCGACGACGTCCACAACAATCTGGTGAACCTGGTGTTGGAGATGAAGAGTGAGATGGTCGATCTCACAAGGAGGGTCGATGTTGCTAATGCCACACCTTGGGATGATTTCAAGGTAATGCTTAAGGATGAGTATTGCATGTGTAGTGAATTGCAAAAACTAGAAGCTGAGTTCTGGAATCTTATGATGGAAGGTTCCGACATCGAGGGTTACACTACCAGGTTTCACGAGTTGGCCAGATTATGTCCTCGCATGGTCACCCCAGAATACAAGATAGAAATTTACATTTGTGGGTTGGCGCCACAAATTCAATGTGCAGTGACTTCGGCTTGGTCAACCACGATTCAACCTGTGGTGAGACTTGCTCACCAACTTACTAATCTAGCCGTCACACATGGTACTTTACCCAAGAAAGGGCCAATGGCGAGGGGCGTTGACTATAAATGCAAGTGGGATCATACACCCTCTAAGACTTACACCCCACCGCCACCACCTCTAACAAAAAGGCAAGAATCAGTTCGGTCTTTTATAGCAACTCAACCTGATCAGAGGGGAAAAGGTTCTTATGCCGGGAAAAATCCTATGTGTAACCATCGTGGCCACCATCCCAATGGGACATGTGAAAGTTTCAGGTGTCAGTGATGCAAGAAGATCGGTCATGCCGCAAAAGATTGCAAAGTGGATCTCCGGGCCAATAACAATGAAGCTCCACGTGGTTTCTTCGAGTGTGGTAATTCTGATACTTTCGGAAGGATTTCCCATGCCTAAAGAAGACTGGAGGCAACAACGCCCATGGGATAGCATTCGTGATTGGATCAGGCGAAGCAAGGCAAGACCCGAACACTATAACCGATACGTTTCTTCTAAACAATTGCTATGCTTCTGTATTATTTGACATCGGTGCCGAAATTTTTTTTGTATCTACCGAGTTTAGCCAATTACTTGATACCACACCGATTGCACTAGACACAAAGTATACGATAGAGTTAGCCGATGGTAAGCTAATAGAATCTGAGCATGTAATTCAAGATTATGTCTTGGAAATGGCAAGTAATAAATTCAACGTCGACCTTTTACCGGTAACACTTGGTATTTTCGACATAGTCATTGGAATGGACTGGTTATCCAAGAATCAAGCTGAGATTGTATGCCACGAGAAGATCGTTCGTATTCCACTCCCGAGTAGAGAGACATTGTCAATCCAAGGAGAGAAGAGTGGTGCAAGCTTGAACATCATTTCATGTGTGAAAGCTCACAAGTGCTTGTGTAAGGGTCATACCGCGATCCTAGTACTCATCATCGAAAAACACACTGAAGGGAAGAAAATACATCCTAGTTGTCTTAGATTTCCCCGAAGTTTTTCCCGAAGATCTACCCGGAGTCCCGCTGCCATGACAGGTTGAATTCCGAATTGATCTCGTGCCCAGAGCCGCTCCGATTGCAAGAACACCATACCGACTCGCACCATCTGAGATGCAAGAATTGTCTAATCAACTACAGGAATTATTGGGCAAAGGATTCATAAGGCCGAGCTTCTCGCCTTGGGGAGCCCCGGTTTTATTTGTCAAGAAGAAAGATGGATCCTTCCGCATGTGCATTGACTACAGGGAATTAAACAAGGTGACAGTTAAGAACCGTTATCCCTTCCAATAAATCGATGACTTATTTAACCAACTACAAGGATCAAGCTATTACTCCAATATCGATTTGCGTTTGGGATACCACCAACTGAGGGTACAAGAGGATGATGTTCCCAAGACCACTTTTCAAACTCGTTACGTTCACTACGAGTTTCTGGTCATGCCATTTGGGTTAACCAATGCACCAGTGGTATTCATGGATCTTATGAACCGCGTGTGCAAACCCTACCTGGATAAATTCGTGATCGTGTTTATCGATGATATTATGATATACTCGAAGATTAAGGACGAGCATGATGAACATTTGAAACTAATACTACAGTTATTAAAGGAAGAAAAACTATACACGAAGTTCTCCAAATGTGATTTCTTGATTCACGAAGTCTAATTTCTAGGACACATGGTTAATGAGAAGGGAATTCAGGTGGATCTATCCAAAATTGAAGCCATCAAAAATTGGGAGGCACCTAAGACTCCAACTGAGGTGCGACAATTCCTAGGATTGGCGGGATATTACCGCCGGTTCATCGATAACTTCTCCAAGATCGCTCAACCACTCACCACTATGACTCACAAAGACAAGAAGTATGATTGGGGCGAGAAACAGGAAGAAGCATTTCAATTACTGAAACAGAAACTTTGTTGCGCACCAATATTATCATTACCCGAATGATTTGAAGACTTTGTTGTATATTGCGACGCCTCACATCAAGGACTCGGTTGCGTTCTGATGCAACGGGAGAAGGTCATCGCATATGCCTCGCGATAACTTAAGGTGCATGAGAAGAACTACACCACCCATGACTTAGAACTGGGAGCTGTAGTTTTTGCACTTGAGATCTAGAGACATTATTTGTATGGTACGAAGTGTACGGTCTACACCGATCATAAGAGTCTTCAACACATTCTCGACCAAAAAGAGCTGAATATGAGGCAAAGTCGATGGGTCGAATGACTGAATGACTATGACTGTGAAATCAAGTAACACCCAGGAAAGGAGAACGTAGTAGCGGACGCCTTAAGTCATAAAGAACAATCGAAACTAAAAGGAGTACAAGCGTTACAACTAACAATTCACACTGAATTGCCCGCTAGAATTTGAGACACTCAACTCGAAGCTCTTAAAGAAGAGAATTTGAAGCAAGAATCCTTGAGACGTATGGATAAGTAGTTTGAGGTCAAAACCGATGGAATACACTACTTCATGGATAGACTTTGGGTACCGAGCTATGGAAATATAAGAGACTTAGTGATGGATGAAGCACATAAGTCTAGGTATTCGGTTCACCCCTGTTCCGAAAAGATGTATCATGACCTCAAGGCACTCTACTGGTGGCTCAACATGAAAGCCGATATCGCCACCTACGTTAATAAATGTTCGACCTGTTCAAAGGTTAAGGTCGAATACTAGAAACCATCTGGCCTACTTCACCAACCTAAGATACCCCAGTGGAATTGGGAACAAATCTCGATGTATTTCATCACAAAGTTACCAAAAACCCCTAGCGGATGTGATACGATGGGTGATTGTTGATCACCTGAAAAAATCCACGCACTTTGTCCCTATCAAGGAGAATGATAAGATGGAGAGACTAACCAGAATTTACCTAAAGGAGGTAGTCTCTAGGCACAGGGTGCTGATCTCCATCATCTGTGATAGAGAATGTCGTTTCATATCCCGATTCTAGCGATTGCTGCAAGAAGCATTAGGTACACGTTTGGCTATGAGTACCACATACCATCCTCAAACCAATGGCCAGAGTGAGCGAACTATCTAGACACTCGAGGATATGTTAAGATCTTGCATAGTCGACTTTGGTAGCATTTGGGAGACTCACTTACCTCTGGTCGAGTTTTCCTACAATAACAGCTAGCACTAGAGCATTGGAGCTGCACCATTCGAAGCATTGTATGGACGCAAGTGCCGATCTCCAATTTTTTGGGCAGAGGTTGGTGATAGTCAACTCACTTGCCCCGAACTTGTACGTGAAACAACTGAGAAAATTATGCAAATCAAAAACCGCATGGCCGCAGCGCGTGACCGTCAGAAAAGCTATGCTAACGTGAGACGCAAACCCCTGGAATTTCAGGTAGGGGACAAAGTTCTATTGAAAGTCTCGCCTTGGAAAAGCGTGATTCGTTTTGGCAAGCGAGGTAAGTTAAACGCTCGCTACATTGAGATTCTGAAAAGAATCGGTCTCGTGGCCTACAAACTTAAACTGCCGGAAGAACTTAGTAGTGTGCACGACGACTTCCATGTATCTAACCTGAAGAAGTGTTTGTCCGGCGAGACACTTGTCATACCACTGGATGAGATACAAATTGATGATCAACTACATTTCGTCAAGGAACCGGTAGAGATCATGGACCGAGAGGTCAAGAAACTTAAACACAGTCGTATCCCCATCATTAAAGTTCGCTGGAACTCTACACGTGGACCCGGGTTCACATGGGAACGGGAAGATCAAATGAAGCGCAAATACCCACAGCTATTTGAGACAACACCAAACACGAACGACACGAGTTGAATTTCGGGACGAAATTCTTTTCAACTAGGGGATAATATGACACCTGACAAAATTCAGGTTACTAATCCTTCCCAGAATTTATGTGATCACAACGTTTACACGTGCATTACTCTGAATTATAATTAATTAAGTGCATTTATATTTAGCAAAGTCCAACATGAACATTTCATGCATTGTTAATTCAGTAAATTATCGGATCAGACACGCGTCCTGTCTCACGAGGGTTGGTGAATTACTAAACTAGTACTCCGACATATATTTGGAGCATAATTTTTATACGTAATACTGCGATTTATTTCGTATCTATATTTAATTTTCTGGAATTTTTCGAAAACATTTTATCCGAAGCGCAGTCTAGAATTACACGCGATATACACTGGGAACATAAAACTTGCAAAAGAATTATTTTCCATCTTAACTTAAATAACTTATTTAACTAACAAAACATTTTTAAATCAAAATGCTACAAATTATTTAATAAGTTTACACAAAATTGGAAAGTGGGAGATTTTTGCTATAACTGTTACAATTAAAATAATAATAAAAAAGATCTCCTCTCTCTCCCTCTCCTCACAAATTTCATAACCCCCCCTTATGAATTCATTTGAATCCCCATTCCTTCCTAAATACATTTTAATTACCATTACACACCTAATTAATTCACCATTACATCATTTTTGTAAATCGTAAATATTTTAGAAGAACAAAAAATCCCAACCCCCCATTCCCACACCTTGCCATCACCATCCTACACACACACATTCTTTATTTTTTTTTGCCTCATTTCTCTCAATCTAAGACTTCCCTTGGTGATTCTAAGACACGAACAAGTGGTAGCAAGCTTAATCCAATCCAACATCTTCAAATCTCATCTTCAAAGGAGGTAGTTTTACAAGTACTTTTCATATATAAATATTATTCTTCTTATGATTCTATCATAATCACGTATCCAAACACAATTCTATGAAAGTAAAACTCATTTTTACAAACAAAACATTTGATTACATATTAAACTCACGAAACATAAAGGTGTATGTTATTGGTGTAATGGTTAGACTTGTTTCGTGTTATTTCCTAAAGAGGAAACTTTATTGGATCATATTTTGTAATTTGAACAGTATGTGGAATATTGTGGTATTAGTGTCTTGAAAACACTCGTATATATGTTACCTTAGAGTTTGTATACTTCGAATGCTATTGGTTGTTTTTATTCTCAAGAAAAACCGGTACTTACTTTAAAGGGAAACTTTATTTTTGTAAAAACTTTACTTTAAAGCTCCTCTAACTTTGGGTCATCTTAGATGTCATAGGGACACTTAAAAGTGACAATTATGTGGAGAAACCATTTGTAACAATTGTTATTTGAGAAAAACTGTACTTTCCTAAAAAGAAAACTTTTCCGTTTCAACATTTGAGTTTTGAGTTTTAGGAACGCTTTGAGTGTTCTAACTTGTTATTTGTGTTATTTAGAACATGTCTAAACATTTGGAATGAATTCATTTTATGAATTCATAAGATTCACTTGATTTTTGGGATCATGCGTTTTTACTTTATTGATATATTTTTTTATATATATATATTAACAACCCAGAAGGATGTGTTATGACACAAATGACTTCCACCCATGTTCACATGCGTAACAAACATATTTTATTTTATTTTTGTATACAAAGTCACCAACGGGTCGTCGAGTCAACTTAAGTCATCTTGGTCAACTTTAGTCAACACACGTTTTTATAACATAATAACTTGGGAAGTTGTTTGGATACATCGGATTCTAGGAATCCAATACACATTGGAACTCATAGATTATTATGTAATAGGTCTCGGTTAGGATCCCTTTTCGGACATGCTAAGCATACACGTTTGCATCCCACTCACCCGATCACAGTGAGTCTCACGGCCCCACTTTTAAATACTTTTCTGTGTGGGGAAGAATCATGCTCAACTTATACTTTTCGTTTGGACACATACACATAACTAATCTCTTGTGAATACATAAGTGAAACATACTTTGTAAAAGTCCTTACTTTATCGTACCGTTAATCACGTTCTCAACAGCGAGGTAATCTTGAATATTACTATTGGGGTTGACAACCCCCACCCGTCATACCAACTTTGACTGGAGGTCAAAACGGGTGCGATATTGACCTAAACATGTCAGGGTGGCTAGAGGCATGCAACATACTATCAGCTTCGGTTTCGATGCACTTATAGTATCACATACATTGTGTGCACGCAATAATATTTATGTGTAATATATGTGGTCCCTCATTAATTTTATTTATATTTTTATCTTTTTCTTTCCTATGGAGCCGGGGGCCTAAACGGGAGCAGCCTCTCTATCCCTTGGGATAGGGGTAAGGTTTGCCCTCATCACACCCTCCCCAGACCCTACTAATAGCGTTAGCTATGTGTGGGATTATACTCGGTACGTTTGGTTTGGTTTGGTTTGGTGTAATATATGTGGTCCGATTATTATAAATCTACTTACTTACTGCTTTAAACCTGTGAACTCACCAACAATATGTTGAACTTTTAAGCATGTTTTCTTAGGTCGTTAGCTGGCATACTAAGGATAGGGTGCACATCATGATCATGGAGTCTTTTGGAAACTTATATCTTTGAAACTATTTGTGTCTTTTGAAAATTTTACTATTGTCGTGTGATTTGCTAAACTATTTCTGTTTCTGCAACTCTTTTACTTCTGCAAAACTTGAAACTTGTTAAACATTGGTTGTGTTGAATGGTTTTTGAACGTATTTTGAAACGCATATGGAGGTCGTTAAATATAACCGGCGACTTTGATCCTGTTCCGTCTCGCCCTGCGGTAAAACTCCGCCGTGTAAATTTAAGGGTGTGACACATACGAAGTGCCAACCATGGAAATCAAGGAAAAGCGCATCGAGTGGAAGTGTTGCAAATGGGCGGGTTCACCAATGAACCACTAATGGAGGAAATACCCAATTTGCCACTTAGCATTAAAGAAAGCCGGCCCGCAATGGACTGTGACGGTGGATCACCACCCAAACCAAAGAAGACACGGGAGAGGGCACGCCACAAGTTGGACCACACAACCCTCGTAGTGAAGAAAAGGCCTATGAAACACCATCAAAAGTCAACAAACAACAAAGATGATCGCCTTCTAACATGATCCATATTGAGTTTGATCCGAGAAAGTTTAAGTGTTGGTGGCATGACCCATTGATCGTTTGAGTCAAGACAAATACTCGTAAATAAACGTGGCGCTTCTAGGAGGAAACCCTAGGGTTTGTTTAAGTTTTCCTACTATTTTCCTTTTTAGTAATTTTATGATTTAGTGGAAGGTGAAAATTTTGCTAATCACACTTGTGCGAACTAACTTAGTCCATACAAGTTCGCTCATCTACACTAATCACCTATCGGCTTTATATTTTCTTATATTACGGTATAGTGGTTTGTACGCCTTGCATTTTATGACTCTCTTGGGATTATTGCATTTCGGGAGGCTATGGGTATCGGCCACATGTGTTCGCACGACGACTTATTGGGGAGTACTAGTTCTCTTCCCTTTTTACACATGTTTTGATTATTGCATTGCCTATTTCACGTACATTGAGGGAAATATATGAATCAAGTGTGGGGAGGACTTTGTTTGTTCTCTTACATTGCACAACTCTTACATTTCTATGTTTTATTCTATAGTTTTAGCTTAGTTTTAGTAGTGAGAGTCTTGGGGAGGAGTTAGAGAGCCATTTTAGAAGAATTCTCCACTTGTTATTTCTGTATTTTTGTAGTTAGTTTTTATCTTCAAGTTTCTAGAATAATTTAACAAATTTGAAATCTTGTAATGATGCATTTGTGTGTTTATACAAGTTTAATATTTGTTATTTGCATGGCCAATCTTGGCTAAGTTCTTTGAATCACTTTGGGAAGATGAACTTCCAATGAATTAGTTAGCATCTTTTACGGATTCAATATTGGTATGTGTTAGTGACTTCAAAATGTGATCTTTTAACATTGAAAGTGGGTCTTTACAACCTTTGAAGCAATTCACCAACTCCATGTTTTGTTGATTCAAGCATTCACACTTCTATGTCTATGTAAAGTTGGTGTGTTAGTGACTTGGAAGGGTTGCTAGAAGTTGTGAATTGTGAATTCGGTTTATAAAGATCCTTGCTTTTTAATATACGGTGACTCGTTATTTCTAAGGACTTGACTTTATGCATTTCCATTACCTTTGAGGAAAGGAATCAAATAAAGGGGTTCATAATGGTTGGTGTGTAAAGTCCCTTGTCTAAAGACACAATTTTGATACTTTAATTCCGACATTGAGGTGTTGTTATGGTGGAAACTTTCCAATATTGTTTTGGGAGTTAATCTCCCGACCAAGGAACTGCTCCATCTTATGCACTAATACACACATTATCAGTGATCTTCATAGAACGTCTTTAGGTGGTTGTCATCATGGAAACTTTCCAAAGAGACGTATGACTTGGTGTCCTAACTAGGAGCCATTTCTAGCCTAACACAATGGTTGTCATGTTGCTCAGACTACTACCCTTGGGAAGACAAAATCAACCCTCGCCATTGGGTCTAGTGACTCAAGTGACTACCGCCATGTTTACGATACAGTGATCTTCTGATAATCCATAATTAAAAGCTAACTACAACATTGGAAGGAATTGGAACCAAAGTGATTTATCCTTTTTTATTGATCACTTCTACTATTTTATTTTTTCCTCTTTTCAAAACAAAATCAAAAAACTTTTCAATTCTGGCTATATTAGACATTGACTGAAATCCGGAACTAAGAGCCTTTGTATCCTTGGATCGATATCCGGTCTTACCAACACCATATTACGTCTGCGATGGGTGCATTTGCCCTAAGTGTGTTGTAGTGAGTGCAAGTAATTACCGTTTTATAAATTTAAAGCTTTTGTGTTTAAAATCATCTATTTTTATATCAACTTATGAACACATCAAGAGTCTTGTGTTCTTGATTTCTAACTTACAAATAAACACCACCAAACTACTAGTAATTGTGTAGTTTGTTTTGGTTCTTTGATTTGTTGATTTCATTCTTACATTTATATATATATATATATATATATATATATATATATATATATATATATATATATATATATATATATATATATATATATAGGGTTATATGTAACACCCCAAACCGGGACCCTACAGTTGGTTCTCATCACTGGAATCATCTTTAAAGAACTTATTTTATTAAATCAAAACTACAACGGAAGTCTTTCTCAGATACTTATTACACGTTAAAGTTATCATTGTTATTAACTTTACCTCACAAATGCCCCACACCACATCCGAGTAGCACCGCTCCCAAGCCAAGATATGTCGACCCCCAAAGCTCACCTGCAACACAATCTAACGTACACACAAAGTCAGCTACGCTAAGTGAGTTCTAATAGTTTAATTTAAATAAAAACCAACTCGTAACAAAAGTACTTATCTTCACTCTAGACCCTCCGGTCCTTATAAACTAGTTTTACAAATTATCATCATATAGATAACCCCTGTTATCTTACGATAACCCAAAAGATTTACCAACCCAGACTCATCCCGCCATTTAACTCAGTAAGTCTCTCCGACAGGGATCTAGCTTACCACTCTGATAACTCAAAATTTACCTCACCTATTAACCAAACACTGGTTATCTCAACCAACCTCTAGAAACCTACTTAACCAGCCCTAACCAAGACTTTCAACAGCCAACTGACATGACAGTTGTAAACACAATGTACTCATCCTGACGCAACGGTCAATCTAACTCTCCACACCACAGTAATATCATCTCGCGCACAATAAATATAACTCAATACTTGTATGCAATTTAACACATATATATGCACACAAACACATACCTCATCACTACACCCTCGTCAGGGCGTTCGACACACCTCGAGCTCATCACTGTCCTGTTGGACATTGTCACCTTTGGTGACCTCCCGGGAGACTTAGTCTTCCAAAATACCGTTTGCCGTGTCACAGAGACAACGATTCAAACACAATACCCGCTGTGCCACAAGGACAACGACACAAAACACAAAACATCAAGCACATAAGCCATAACAGTCTACTAGAAATTACATGACTCGTCAATGAACCACATATGTGTTCCCATGCTAACCCTCCCTATATAACCTTCACAAGTTTAACTCAATTCCCGACTCACCCTGACTGACTCATAACATGACACGCACGTCAATAACTCTCTTAACCCCAACACCCATAATTACGCTGAGTAAAACATCCTACTTACACCCATAACCTGTTTAGCTTATATCCCGACTAACTCATAACACGACACACGTTAATAACTCTCAACTCTAGCTCACATAATCCCATAAACACCTCATTGACCCTCCGACTCATTTATAGAGATTTTAGTGCATAAGCACATCGGGTTAGAACCAAAAACTCTTAACACGCTTAGTTCACAAAAAATGCATTCTACAAGTATGTACGGTAGCCCCCAAAATGTTTAAAATATTTAAAGAGGGGATTAGAAACTCACCGGTTACGAAGATCCAAACCTTTGCTCAGCAAGTTCGTCTGTACACGCTCGAAACCCGAACCTGTCATACGCACGATCACATGATCAGACACGTTCAAAGTATACGTTGGATAATGATTACATAAAATAAGATCCCGACACCCGGTCTTATCCGCTCATCAGCACGGCTCCATGAAACCCTTAACTCCACTAATGCACGTATCGGGTCGTCCTCGTTTCATGTGGAAACTAAATACATGAACCGAGTCCCATGCACGCATGCATGCATGCCATGCAAACCCTACTTTGTTCACGCTTACGTTCGAATCTTCTATGCACAACACGCACCACCGCTACGCGCCGTCATGCTCGTCACTAACTCCTTCGTCGTCCTCCACCTCAAGCCTCCATGGAGCTACCACGGCTATTATCACTGCCCTTCTCCTGGTTCCCATCACCTTAGTCATCATAGTCGGCCAAACCCTAGCCGAGTAGCAGTCTCCCCGGCCATTCTTCGCCTTGCGCCGTCGCAGCGCCACCTCCGCTGCCCCCTGTCATCTTCTCCGTTCACTACCACCATGAAATCCTATGGCCACCACCTTCCCGACAGCCGTCGAATGCCTACACGTATTACTACCACCTTCTCCGACTGCATACCGCCTCTACACCACCTCCTCCTACGCCCGTGACCACCACCACTGTTGGCCACTCCCTCTCCCGTGTCCTTCGTCCCTAACCGTGACCACAGTCCCCAAAACCCAAGTCAAGTATTCATAAAAAACGGATACGGGAATAAAAGAAGGGATTTAGAGGTTTACCTTACGAGTGGTGAAGTCCACTTCCTGATCGTTACTGCCGTAGAACCACGGCTGGATCACCTTGGCCGGCCTCTCTCCTTCCCTCGCGTCACTTTCCTTATCTTCGAATGCCCTTTGCCGATTAAGGCTTAGGGTTTGCCATTAGGTGCCTTATAAATCCTTTGTTATTTCGTTTCGGGTCCCTCCGAATACGTTTAACGCGTTTCTATCTCACATTCTTGAATAAACGGCTATCCAGGTTCTCTAACTGTGACAATCCCGCTTTACGAAAAACTTTTATAATCTAGGTTGTTTAAAAGAGACCTTAATTCCTCAATCACTCGATCCATTCGTTAAATCAATTTTCGGGATCTTACAAGTCTACCCCTCTTAAAAGAGGATTCGTCCTTGAATCCTGCGTCGGCACAAACCAACACGACTTATCGTTCTGCTGTAATTGGTGCACCCAGAATCCTTTGGTGCTAACCGCCCTCTTTCACACACCTCGTCGAGGTCATTCCCTTTCAACACTGCCACCAACCATGGCGTTCAGAGAAGTCTTCTTCTTTATCCGTTCTCGACTTTGGGACTTGTAGGTTCCACCTACCCATTCTCTCATCTCTCGTCCTTCCAGCCATTAATCAAGCGGCTGCATTTCCCATTCTCGCTATCCCGGCACTTGCTAGAAGTTGCCATCCGTGATGGCCTCGATTACTAACCCTTTTACGAAGATTTCATTGCCGTTGTCCTTGAAATAACCTCGTTGCCCTTATTGTTCTTAACATCATCGTACGTACCATCCCTAGTACTACGTAGCACAACACTGCCAATTGTCCACTCACTTGTCACATTTCATTCCAGCCCACGGGCACAATTGCTTTTGTCTCTTGTATAACCCTAATGGTCTCGTCATTCCAACGATCACCTCTCCAAGTAGGTTTCTTACCTTTCATAAATGGATTCATTCGTCGCCCGTCCAAAGTGAAGTCGTCATTCCTCTCGCCTCATACCTCTGTCGCCATCCTGCGATGATTTCTCAACTCAAGCACACTGCCCTACCCATAAGGGTATTACTTCTGCCCTTCTCCGATGATTTCCAGGGGCTTGTGCAAAGATGCACTGTCTCCCCATAGTATCTCTTTGCTTCATATCACGCGTTCAATACGCCCTCTGAGTAAGCTTATATTACTCAAGACTAGAGTTACAATTATCAGTTATCGTTGATCCCCAAAATTCCACTAGCATAGGTGTTTCCTTTATAGTCTCTTACGTGCAATCCTGCACTTACCCCTCCTGAGTTTCACTTTCCTCACCGTTGCTCTACCATCACCATGCGATCACCGACCGCCTCTCATTTATCATGTGCGAACATGAAGTCTGTCTGCTCACAAGCCTCAGCTATCCGTCGTCTCGTTCAGAGAGAACAACCTCATTCCTCTCGTTCCTCACATCGATTGAATCCTTCGTATGGAACGTGTTCCATGGAGACATTTTCGTCACCTTGTTTACTTCGTGCTGAAATCTTCAGCGTCATCATCTCGATCACATTATAACTATCTCTGATCAAGCGTCCACGTAAAAGCTTTCATCATTAACTCTCACAATTCCACCCCTTGGCTTCATGCTCCAAATTCCCGAGATATAAGTATAGGCATCTCCCACGAGCACCTCGCCGATCGTCTAGAAAATGTCAAAACTCCTTGCATCATCTCGGTACATCAAATGCCGAGAAGATTATTAAAGGTTTAAGTACTGCACCAGAGTACATCGTCTAAACATCCTACACATGACCCACCGTGTACTACAAGGACACACACCGACATAACATAATGACAGAACACACAATGTTCTACATTCGTACTAGTAACCCCAAACTCTAAACACACATCACGCACACACACACACACAAACTGCTAGACCTGAGTAAAGCTACGTGCATACGACTTGACCACGCCATTCGTAGACACACACACACTCCTGAATTTTATCTCTTACTCACCTCAACGGTGGCCCCTGCCACGCGTCATCACGTACTCACACAGAGTCCACACGATCGTACCCCACACGGGTCATTACCAAAGGTTCAGAACGACACACTACTCAGACTAGACACAATTCATCACTCTACACACTCACACACACGAGATATAAAAATATCATAATTACCCACAGGATCTTGTCCTGAACATTTATACCTAGACACAAGGTATATAACTACAAACTCCCACACGACCTCATCCTGAACATTTACACCTAATAAAGATGTATATTCACAACTCCCCACAAAAACCCATCCTGAATACATCACCTAGACATTAGCACGTAGGTGACACTACCTTAAAACCGTAGACACTGACAAATTCAAAACTCATGTCTATACAGGTCTACCCACACCATCTAATCAACTATGCTTTAGCGTCACAACAAAGATCACATTTAATGCTAACTCACGTCATTTAGAATGCAATCACACCGTAGCGCACATATTCCACTACTGTAACCACAATTACATGCCGTCACAAACACAATTTCATTAATTATGTTCAAATGTTGTGCGGTAAGACTCACAATAAATGTAAAAATCAAATAGTCAACATTTGAATTAAACACCACACCAAGTAAACGTCTAATCAGTCAAAATGTCAAATCACTTCGCAATCTCTCGTGACAACCGTCACATCAAAAAGTCATAAAGAAGTCAAATGTCTTAAACAACGCTCGCAAAATCACTACTGGGCCACATCAGGTATATCGGCTGTGTCCTTCTCTAGTTCCTCCTCATCGGATCCCGGGTCATTCGCAGGGTCTCCTTGAGACAGATTTCCCTTAGATGTCGCAAGTGGTCAATCTCTCAGCCATACAGGTTCACATCCTGGAGGGAAATCACGCACTTCTAACACTGCCCTCCTTTTCCTTCCAGTCCCACCAGTTAAAGCACCACGGGGCATGTCGCCGACCGCAGCTCTAGTCATACTCAACGTGAGAAGCGCCATCACTACTCCCATGTCACTGTCCATTCCCTCTATAGCAGCCGTCGGCTTAACCCGCCGATCTGCATTCCTCTTAGTAAGAGTTCCACGCTTACTCAATCTGGTACGCTTTGTCTTAGCCACCTAATCCTACTCAAGATAGAACGTTGGAGTGATTACTTTGGGCACAAATTCAGAATATGAGGGTAGTCATAGACTGCCAAATCACGGTGATCAAATGCAATTTGGTGGTGCATATTACTGCTCGTATTCTAAACCTTTCCCGTCATAGTCACACTAACTTTCCACCTTTCACAGACCCCGGATGCACATGCATCCACACAACTCGCACAACATCACGCAAAAATCTACCAGTTATCATATTTATCACAATTTCACACCACACATAGTTACACACAAAATCAGTAAACCATGCCGACACACCAAACTATCTCATATACTTACAAGTAATGCTACTCCATAATATCTAACTCACAAAACATGATTTCACCTAATCATGCCACACAACTCCACATAGCGTTACTCTACACAATTAATACTCTAACGATTAACGTATAACTCAAAGACGTAACTCTTGGCTCGCGGTTACTTTTGGTGGCATTCGTTTCACCCTCGTCCCATTCTCAATCTAAGTAAAGGCATTTTATTTGCTTAAAAACATCGATTTTCTCTTAAACTTGGCTCTGATACCAACTTGTAAAGCCCTAAACCGGGCACCCTACAGTTGGTTCTCATCACCGGGCATCCTCCTTAATGAACTCATTTTATTAAATCAAAACTACAGCGGAAGTCTTTCTCAAATACTTATTACACATTAAAGTTATCAGTGTTATTAACTTTACCTCACGAATGCCCGCACCACATCCGAGTAGCACCGCTCCTAAGCCAAGATACGTCGACCCCAAAGCTCACATGTAACACAATCTAACGTACACTCAAAGTTAGCTACGCTGAGTGAGTTCTAATAGTTTAATTTAAATAAAAACCAACTCGTCACAAAAGTACTTATCTTCACTCCAGATACTATGGTCCTTATAAACTAGTTTTACAAATTATCATCATATAGATAACCCCTGTTATCTTATGATATCCCAAAAGATTCACCACCACACTCTCATCCCGCCATTTAACTCAGTAAGTCTCTCCGACAGGGATCGAGCTTACCACTCTGATAACTCAAAATTTACCTCACCTATTAACCAAACGCTGGTTATCTCAACCAACCTCTAGAAACCGACTAAACCAGCCCTAACCAAGACTCTCAACAGCCAACTGACACAACAGTTGTAAACACAATGTACTCATCCCGGCGTAACGATCAATCTAACTCTACAAACCACAGTAATATCATCTCGCGCACAATAAATATAACTCAACACTTGTATGCAATTGAACACATATATATGCACACAAACACATACCTCATCACTGCATCCTCGTCACGGTTACCCTCGTCAGGGCGTTCGACACACCTAGAGCTCATCACTGTCCTGTTAGACATTGTCACCTTTGGTGACCTCCCGAAAGACTTAGTCTTCCACATTCCCGTTTGTCGTGTCACAGAGACAACGATGCAAACACAATACCGTCGTGCCATAAGGACAACGACACAAAACATACAACATCAAGCACATAATCCATAACAGTCTACTAGCAATTACATGACTCGTCAATGAACCACATATGGTTCCCATGCTAACTCTCCCTATATAACCTTCACAAGTTTAACTCAATTCCTGACACGCCCCGACTGACTCATAACATGACACGCACGTAAATAACTCTCTTAAACCCAACTCCCATAATTACACTTAGTAAAACATCCTACTTACACCCATAAGATGTTTAGCTTATATCTGGACTAACTCATAACACGACACATGTTAATAAGTCTCCACTCCATATAATCCCATAAACACCTCATTGACCCTCCGACTCATTTATAAAAATTTTAGTGCATAAGCACATCGGGTTAGAACCAAAAACTCTTAACACACTTAGTTCACAAAAACACGTTCTACAAGTATGTATGATAGCCCCAAAATGTTTAAAATATTTAAAGAGGGGATTAGAAACTCATCGGTTACGAAGATCTAAACCTTTGCTCAGCAAGTCCGTCTGTACACGCTCGAAACCCGAACCTGTCATACGCACGATCACATGATCAGACACGTTTAAAGTATACGTTGGATAATGATTACATAAAATAAGATCCTAACACCCGGTCTTTTCCAGTCGTCAATATGGCTCCATGAAACCCTTAACTCCACTGATGCACGTATCGGGTCGTCCTCGTTTCATGTGGAAACTAAATACATGAACCAGGTCCCATGCACGCATACATGCATGCCATGTAAACACGCACCACCTCAACGCGCCGTCATGCTCGTCACTAACTCCTTCATCGTCCTCCACCTCATGCCGCCATGGAGCTATCACGGCTATTGTCACCGCCCTTCTCCTGGTTCCCGTCACCTTAGTCATCATAGTCAGTCAAACTCAAGCCGAGTAACACTCTCTCCGGTCGTCCTTTGCCTTGCGCTGTCGCAGCACCACCTCTGCTACCCCCCGTCATCTTCTCCGTTCACTACCATCATGGAATCCTACGGCCACCACCTGCCCGACAGCCGCCGAACGCCTACACGCATCACTACCACCTTCCTCGGTTGCATACCGCCGCTACACCACCTCCTCCTACGCCCATGACCACCACCACTGTCGGCCACCCCCTCTCCTTTCTCCTTTGTCCCTAACCGTGACCACAGTACCCAAAACCCTAATCGGGTCTTCATACAAAATGGATACGAGAGTAAAATAAGGGATTTAGAGGTTTACCTTACGAGTGGTGAAGTCCTCTCCCTGCTCATTACTGCCGTAGAACCACCGCGGGATCACCTTGGCCGGCCTCTCTCCTTCCCTCGCGTCTCTTTCCTTGCCGTCGAATGCACCTTTGCCGATTAAGGCTTAGGGTTTGCCATTAGGTGGCTTATAAACCCTTTTTTATTTCGTTTGGGGTCCCTCCGAATACGTTTAACGCATTTCTATCTCACATTCTTGAATAAACGGCTATCCGCGTCCTCTAACTGTGATAATCTCGCTTTACGGAAAACTTTTATAATCCAATTTGTTTAAAAGAGACCTTGATTCCTCAATCACTCAATCCATTCGTTAAATCAATTTTCAGGATGTTACATTATAACAAAAACCCACTCCACTTGAAAAAACCCACTAAACCCTGTTTTTACATATGTAACACATCAAACACAAATACTTTTTATTTTTGGGATGGATTCTACATTCAATTTTATCACTTTTGGTGAAAAAATATTAAAAAAACGCCGAGCGTTTTTTTTAAGTTTTTTTAAAAAATCTGACGCTTTTTACATATGTAAATTGTTGCTTATGTAAGAAAGAGAAAATGGGATTTTTGGCTATTTTTTACATTTTTTTTTTCACTCGGCGTTTTTTTATTTGTTTTTTTTGACGAAAATGGTTATTTTTATGTGTATAATCAATCCCAAATTTTAAAAGCTATTTTTTCTATTTTATTCCATAAGGTTTAGTGGGTTTTCTCAACTGGAGAGGGTTTTCATTTTACTCTTTGCCTATATATATATATATATATATATATATAGGGAAGGGATCAAGAGAAAACCACAAAGTTAAGCGAAAACCGAGAAAACTACTAAAACAATGTGTAATACTATTGGTAACGTATACGTAACCGTATTTTTTTTAATTTTTTTATTTTCTGTTTACGTATACGTAACACTATGGGTTACGTATACGTAAGCCAATATTTAAATGATTTTTTGGTAAAAATTTGTAATATTACATTGAAACTCTTATAAAAAACTAAAGAGTTAAATACGGTTTTAGTCCCTGTGGTTTGACATAAATAACAATTTTAGTCAAAAAGTTTAAATTTGACTTTTTTAGTCCAATAGTTTCAATTTTGTCTCAATTTAAGTCCACTCGTTTAACACCGTTAATTTTTTTATGTTAACTTTAATAAAAAGACCAAAATGCCCTCCTTAATAAAAAAATAAAAAATATATCTCTCTTTCTTTATAATATTTCCAGACCCTTTCTGTTCTCTCTCTCTACCCCCACCCACTGTCGCCACCTCCGATTAGACCACCACCACCGAACACCGCCTCTGCCCTCTCTTTTTTCTCCCGACTGAACGAGATGCTTACGAGAGGCCAAACGGGGGGGTTTTCATCACTACCGTCAGGTTTGTTCACCCCCTGTTCCTCCATAAATCGCTTAACCTGCTTTCTGGCCACCATCATTCGCCCCCTGTTCAAACTCCTCTGCAACTCTCTCCATCCACCTGATTTGGGCGTCGATTTGGCCTGATTAGAGCTTCGATTTGGGTGGTGATTGGTCGGATGATTAACGGTCTGGTTCAAGGGTGTTGAAAAACGAAGATTCCACTATTTGTTTGAAAACGAAGATGCATCTCTGGTCAACCCCTCTATATTCGCATACCACTTCTCTTCTCATGCAATTTGGCCAGATGTTTAAGTTCTCAATTGGCTCCGGTTGGTGGGGGTTTGATTTGGTGACTTCCCTTTGACCCCCTTTCAGGTGGTGGTGGTTGGCGGCTTTCAGGTGGTGGGTTTGGCCGGAGATTGGGTTTTGGCCGGAAATTTGGGGTTGGTGTTCTTAGAGGGAGAGTGGGAGAAGAGACTAGGAAAGAGAGCATAGAGAGTGAGAGAAAGGTATGGGAGATCCGGTGAGGTTTTCACCAACTTGTTCAAGACCCCCAAATCTGGATCGACCACGAATCACCAACTGGTTCAAGACCCCCAAATCCGGTGGGGTTTTCCTCTTTGTTGATGCTCTACTTTTGATTATAAAGAAAAAGAGAGGGTGTTCATATATTTTTTTATTTTTTTATTTAGGGTATTATGGTCTTTTATTAAAGTTAACAGAAAAAAAATTAACGGTGTTAAACGAGTGGACTTAAATTGAGACAAAATTGAAACTATTGGACTAAAAAAGTCAAATTTAAACTTTTGGACTAAAATGGTTATTTGTGTCAAACCACGGGGACTAAAACCGTATTTAACTCGAAAATAAAAATAAAATAAAATAAAAAATAAATATTATTATATTATTGGTTAAAATTGATTTTTTAATGGTTTTCTCAGTTTTTGCCTAACTATTGGTTTTCTCTGGAACCCACCCCTATATATATATATATATATATCACTACTAAACTTGAGTGTGTTTGTGAGTGATTATTATCTTGGGTGGTTTGCTAGCATAAGGATTGAAGATTGCTTGGTGTGGACTCACTTGGAGAAGAGCACACTTGGGTTCTTATCTTCATTTTCTTAAAGGACAACCACTTCTCTTCAAAGGTTGTCATATTCTAATCACCCTATGGTTGTTTTATAAGTTTTATCTTCTACATATGGATCTTGGTGGGATTTGATTCAAAAGATTTAAATGCATACATGTCTTAATAAGCTTTTATTGCAAGTTGATTTTTAAAAGACATGTTAAAATCCCAACAGGTACATATGTCTAATCTAATACTGAACTCTATGGTTGCCGAGGTACCTGATTATACTAAGCAACTTGATACAAGTACGGAGTACATGGACCTAAAGTACTTTGGGTTAGAATGTAACATTCCTGATTTTCCGACCCTATTTGAATTTATTTTAATTAATAAAATAACAATACGACATTAAATCATATACTTGTTCAAACCTACACCTCATTAATTGTTAGCCGATTGTATTCAATTCGAAGATATAGAACTCTTAATCATGTGGTAACACCTCCTAGAGTTAATACAGTTAGTAATCCCATTAATTTTTCGTTAAATCCTAACCAAGCTAATTCTGTCAAAGTTGAAGTTGCAAGGGCTGAATCTGTAAATAACCAGAAACCCTAGTAGGCACGGTCGCGCCACGTGTTGGCACGGTCGCGCCTCGTCTGGCACGGTCGCGTCTATTATTGGCACGGTCGCGCCTGAGTAACAGTCAAAACGTAAATGCAGTTTCAAAACGCTTGGTCGTTCGAATTCGAATCCTATGTGCGTTTCATTTCCTGTATCAAAGAAAATAATCGTCTATTTCGATTACTATCATCCAATTGCAAATTCTCTCAAGAAAAGCCATCCAATATTTCTCCCAAGCCTCGAATCATTATTTTCGATCCCGTTGCTACCAAATAATCAAGAAACTCAATCCTCCAATCATCTCTAAGGTTGCTGAAGGAGTTGGAACAGCCGGAATAGCAGCAGAAGTCGCCGGAAGCCACTTTCTCCGTCGCCGGAACTCCCTTCTACCGATCGCTATCAATTCCTTTCTGTTTTAGGTAATTGAATCATTCCTCTTGTTCGTCTCAATCCATATATCAAAAGCCCCATATTAATTTGGGCTTCCATTATAGTAATCATCCCGAATCAGAATCTATGTTTCATTCCAAAATGGTTTAATCGAATATGACTTTAAACATGTTTTAAAAGCAATTAATCTACACCAAAAGACTCGTAATAATCTTGTGAATGAAAGCCCTATCAATCCCGACTCCATCAATATAAGGATCAACCAATTCGTGTCTGTTTTGAAAGAGACACGGTCGCGCTAATCATCTAGCGCGGTCGTGCCTCGGGAGACGCGGTCGTGCCGACTTCTAGCGCGGTCGTGCCTCCTGCTCAGACACAGTCATGCTCGTTGGCTAGACTTGGTCGTGCCCCAGAAGCATAGACACGGGCGTGCCTGTCCAAGGCACGGTCGTGCCTAGTGATTTACTTAACTATGTCCTCTGTTGATCAACACGGTCGCGCCCTGGCTAGCGCGATCGCACCCGTGGTCCGAGCACGGTCGTGCCCTGTCTAGGCGCGGTCGTGTGTGTTGACAGAATATTTATAATTTTTATTTCTTTTTACAAATAGTATTTCAGATTTATTTTTAAAATAAAAATGATTGAAATTATAAAAATCTGTATTATTGTTTATTTAGAAAAGATCAAATATTTAATCTTAAAATAAATGGAAATTATTTAAAGTTCAACATTTAATTCATAAACTCTACTCTTAAATAATATTGTTATGTTTAAGTTACATTTTATAAATAAATGAATAAGTTAATAATTATTTATTTGATTTATAACTAAACAAAAACATTTATTTAATTATACTAAATTACATATAATACCTACGTTATTTCCATAAACTATAATTATTTAATTTACTTAAGTAATTATCCCAAAATCAAACCTTATTTAAAATGTTCTAAAAATATTCATTTCGAATCTTCTATTTTACTTTCAAGTACCAAATCACTAACTCCATCCAATTCAACCATAGACTTAGACTTAGACTATTGTGCATTATTAATGCAATATATTACACTTTAGGTTATCTTGTGCATCTCAAGGATCATTATACTATTTAGTATTTGTGCTAGCTACGCCTTCGAAACAAGTGAGTATTCACAACCCCTTTTTACTCTTTTACATTTTTGGGGTGAAACATGAACACTATTCAACTTACATGTTTACATTTACGCAAACAACACAAGTACAAATCCTACTTACATTCATGTGTGCAATTTGAGCTTTATGCCCGAGTGCTAGGTGTGTTAACCTCTTGTATGCTATTATGTGCAATCATTAACTTTTCAAGCCGACGGTTTTCAATGATGGATCTATTGAGTCTGACAAACCCACCCATGGTACGCGGTGATTGAAACCGACAACACACTTTGTTTTGCATGCTAGTTACAAAGGTTTGATTGTACGTTTGGTTACACAATAGCTGCTCCCCATAAATGCCTTATTTATCATGTTATGTAAAGGATTTGGTTTACAAACTATATGCTATCTATGTACAAACTTGTGTTATACTCACCAACTTTTTAGTTGACTTTATTTTATTCATGTTTCAGGTGATTTCATTTGAGTTTGATCAAGACATGCTACACATAGGCTTTGGACCTAGTAATATTAAATCAAAGACAAATTGTATTTCATTATGTACTTTGAATTTGTTTCGTGTTTGTTTGAATGGGAATGGATTTAATATATTACAATCTAGTCAACCTTGTGCTCATGAACAATCTTACATGTCCCGCCCCGATGATTCCGCCATCGGTCGGGGTGTGACATAGAAGGTGTTCCAAGGATAAATCACATAATATAACTTCCTAAATATACACTAAAGTCGCATTTGGTATTACAATCCAACTGTAAACGAAGTTGCTAAACTTTAAAAATGTTTCAAGGAAGCAATTGGATAACATTTATTCATTAGAGAATGATAGTGATTTGGGTTGAAAAGTGTTCCAAAGGTAAAGCACATTGAGGGGGTGTTTGGGATTACTTTTCAAACAACTTATTAACTTATTACCTTTTTCAAAAAGATAATAAGTTAAAAGTTTGTTTGGATAATTGATGAAAAAGTTAGTTTTATAAGGGATGAAAAGTTGTTTTTGAAAAGTAAAAAATTGTTACTTTTGCAAGAAGTCAAAAGTAGAAAATAATAAGTAATCCCAAACACCCCCTGAGTGGTTGTCTAACCACTAGAAAATCTAAAACCAAATCTAAAATTAGCCTCAAAATGAAAGTAGTATCGAGGTGACTATCATATATGATGCATGCAAAATATGATAGGTGAATTAGTATTTGGAACATAAGCAACAATATTCTATATGATATAGTCTACTAGGAATAACCATATTTATTAATATATGTTGTGTTCTATATTAGCATTGTTAAATCCATAAATAACTAAGTTATTCTAAATTGTCCGTAGTCGATCAAAGTTATCGAAATAACCTTTGAATTAATACTATTATGAGTTGGAATGGTTGACATTCATGAGATAAGGAATTATAACCAGATTCACATATATTTATTAAGAAATAAATATTGGACGTTACCTACTTCAAAATTACTCCATGGATCCTTGTCGTGAGTAAGTTTTGAAATTAGGGACTCGATTATACCAAGGTTGTGCTTTGACGTAGTTTAACACTACTCTTTTACCAGGTAGTTATAAGGGCTATGATTGGGTACAATGTGAGGTATAGTGAGAGGCGTATGTAGTCAAGATGAGATTTGTTCCCTTATTCTAATAAGTGGTTGGCATCTTGGGCCCCTCGATGATTCAAACTGATCTAATGGTTGGCATCTTGGGCCCCTCGATGATTCAAACTGATCTAAATGCATGGTTGTGCTCAAACTTAGTTTGTTATATCACCTTGAATCAGTGTCAAGAAACAGAATCATTGAACATTATGTGAGATTGACCTTGATCCATGTCACATGTTCAACTTGATGTCTAAAATAGAAAGGACAATTGACAAATTACCTTACACTATTACCTTTGTAGCATATGTTTCATAAACACTTAGTTTTAGTGCATGACTGAAGTCACATGTCATTAGAAGCAGTGAGGTGTTGCTAGACGTACTACACTATTTATACTATTATATGTTACCTTGTGCAAGTGGGACATTGTTGGATATGTATGCCCAAGAAATACCTTCCTTTATGGGGAAGAAAGAAAAAGAAGGAACCTACAAATATTGGTAAAACTACATATGCTATTGATATGTGATTCTAAAGGGTTACATACTAAGCAATTATCAAGGATACGTTTAAATTCCATAACCCGGTCAAGATATATTTTAGTAATTGTTATTTATAGCAATTAATTAAGATCACATATTTATTATCTGTGTGTGTATATATATATATATATATATATATATACACACACACACTAGTAAGAAACCCGAGCGATGCTGCGGCGGCGACAATTTGCAACACAATACTCGTTTATGGTAGTTTATCAATCTTCTCGTGATATATTATATAATACTTCTGTTTGTTTACAAAATTTTCACCCTAAAAAACTTACTAAAAGATTGAAAATTAACAGGCGTAACAAAACAGTTTACTTCAAATTAATAAACATAACTGTTATTTACTCCTTAAATCTAGACAGGGCAAAAAAGGCGGAGCAGGTCGGGCAGGGTCATGGGTCAAATGGGTTTAGGTCAGAATGAGTCGATTTAAAGGGTTGATTTAGTCCAAGTCAAAATGGGTCTTGACCTAAATAGCTTTGGATTGAAATGTTAGTTTTCAAAAAATAAAAAGTATTAAGTATAATATGAGCGATAAATATATACGGATGTAAAATACAATAATTTAGAAAATAACTATTATTTTAATGACAAATTCTTTAATAATTTATTAAGTAAAAATAATATAAAAAAATAAGTTAACATAGTAAATATTACCCATAAAATTATTCCCTAGAAAAACATTCATTACGGTAGAACACTTCATTACCCACCACAAGACACAATCAGGTATCTAGTCTTGCATTTTTGAGGAATAAGAAAAAATGGGCTTTTCCACATCTGAAGTATGGGCTTTTCCACTGTAGCTGAAATAATAACATAATACTAAGCATATATTTGACATAAAAAATCAATAAATAGATAAGGAACTAACATGTTGAGTAGAGGTGCACAAACTGGTTTTTTTTCGGAACCGGATCGGATCCGGACCGGTTCCGTCAATGATGGTCAACAACCGGATCCAATGGAACCGGTTCCGGATCGGATCCGGTTAAGAGAGTGGAGACTTGGAACCTATTGGGACCGGATCGGATCCGGTTAAGAGAGTGGAGACTTGGAACCTATTGAGACCGGACCGGATTTATGGAACCGGACCGAACAAAAAAAACCGGTTCCACCGGATTTTTTTTTTTTATATTTTTTTAAAAAATTAACAAAGATACACTATAAAATACATGTTTTATTTATTTTGTAGCTTTTTTTAAGTGATTTAACAATAGTTCGTAAAAAAAATACAAAAACATAATTGAATCACAAAATATATATTATTTATTATGTTTTCAATCTTCTTCGTCGTAGTCTTCGTAACATCGGTTTTCATTCTTCTTCGATTGAGATACGTTGGGCTTCATCATAAGCTTGTTCTTCGTCCGAAAGTGGATTCGCCGCCCCTTGTTCTACTTCGAATTCATGTATTTCTTGTTCAATGTCAAGCTCGCCTTCTAGTTTTGCAACATGTTGTACACGTTCGGCGGCATCCAAATGGTCATTCAAGCAAATACACATCTCCATAGATTCCGGTGTAAGCCTCGTTCTTCGAATAGATAAAACCCTGCCACTAAGAGAAAAAACAGATAAAGCTACCGTAGAGGCTTGGACGGTTAGTAGGTCACGGGCCATTGCGGCTTGAACGGGATATTAGGATTCCCTTCCTTGCCACCAACTCAAGATATCAAAGTTTTCAAACTCTTCGGATCTTAGAGTTGAAATAAAGTCGGTTGCTTGATATCTTCCAAGCTCGCTACTTGGTGCGGTTCCACGAGCTCGTTTAGTATTTTCGTTTCTTAAAGTGTTAAATAAATTTAGCATCGGGTTCCTTGAACTACTAGAACTTGAACCCGAACCCGAACCCATTGATTCACGTATGTTTGATGGATCACCACTTCCACCGTATTTGCGTAAATATCAATCAAACATATTATTAAAAGCCGAATTGAAATCCCTTATTGCCTTTGATTCAAAATTTGGGTCTTCCTCGAACATATTTAAATCATCCGATATTGATCCAATTAATGTTTCAACACCGGTTACATTAATCGTTGGGTTTAAAGCGGCCGAACATGTAACAACGGCCGGTATTTCCAAAAAATATTTTTTAAATTTAGCTTTTATAGGTTTTACCATTTTTTTAAAAATAGGGTCGTGATATTCAAACTCTTTTAATTTATTACATATTAAGTATAATTGTTGAAGTATTAGCGAAGATGTGAGATAATAAACTCCCGATAAACATGAAGTTGTATTTTTAAAAACCTCAAGCAAATTAGTTAGTTTCTCGATCATATCCCAACTTATATTATCAAATTTTTGAGTGCTTGCGGAAGCAGAAGCCATGAGAGCGTTTTTTTTTGCGTAAAGTGAGCGTTTTTTTGCGTTTTGAGAGCTAGAATGTTGTGGGGAACTAACCCATACACCCAATACCTATTTATACTAAGTTTCAAGCCTTAAAAACAAAACAAAAACGGCTATATAGCCTTTTTTTCCAACGGCTATAACCGGTTACGAACCGGTTCCGAATTGTCCGAAAAAAACCGGTTCCATTTTGTCCGATTTTTATCCGGTCCGTCAAAAAAACCAGAACCGGTTTTGGATCCGCCGGTTCTCACAAAATCCGGTCCGGTCCCCAAAAAACCGGTTCTAGACGGATCCGATTTCGGATAATCCATCGGATCGGATTCGGTTCCGGTTCTTTTGAGCACCTCTAATGTTTAGAAGTGAAATGTGTAAAACTCACTATAATACCTAAACAACACATGCTCTTTTCAATCTAAACTACATCTATCTCCACAAGCCAGAAGGCCCCAAAGTAACAAACTGACAGGAAAAATAGATTTTATCAGTATAGTGTTAACTGTAATAATCAAGAAAAATGATTATTTAAGAGCTAGAATTAGAAACTGTTAATGCTATCATGCCCGCCTCAATACTGATTCTAAATCCTTTTAGTAGATTATCACCAGAAAAATAGATTTTGTCAAGTGGAGGGTTGATTCTCTTATCAATTTTTCTCACCTGCCAAAAGAAATTAGAGAAATTAATGTATGCAATGATTATAGTAAAATTAGAGGAATTAATGTAAGCAATGATTATAATAAGCACTGTATTTGTTTGTTTGTCTTTTGAAAGTCAAACCTGTTTGAAAATTTTTCATTTTTAAAAACTCTTTCACTATATATATATACACACCTTTTTTGTTCTTTTTATTGATACGGTTGGTGGTTTTTTCTTGAAATTAAATATCTTCATGCAATCCTGAAAATGAAACCAAGTAGTCTGACATTGAAACTCAAACCTGTATATAGAAAATGTACATTTGTTTATGTATTATTTCACATTTTTAAAAATTCTTTCCCTATATATACCTTTTTGTGCTTTTTATCGATACGGACCATATGGTTAGTGGTTTTCCTTGAAACTAATTAATTTCATACAATTCTGAAAATGAAATCAGGTAGTTTGACCATGAAAGTCAAACCTGTATTTAGAAAATTTGCATTTGTTTATATATAGTTTAACATTTTTTAAAATTCTTTCCTTATATATAAACCTATTTTGTTCTTCTTGTCGATATGGCTAGTGGTTTTTCCTTGAAACTAAATATCTTCATACAGTTTTGAAATTGAAATCAGGTAGTTTGACTGTGAAAGTCAAAACCAGGTTCTTACAATTGCAACACCTTCCTTGATGGATGGGTGATGTACACGAAATAGATAACAACAATTAATAATGTTATAAATGAAAAACTCACCATCACCATCCGACTATCAGGTTCTGCCTCAAAGAACTCATGCGAATACATTTTTGTTTCTATAACCTCAAAAGCTGCTTCAGGAGAAAATTCTGAAAAAAACACATTCAAACCAGTTTTACTAATTTATGCCAATAATTAAAACTATTTTGGTTAACAGTTTGAAAAAACACATTCAAACCAATTTGAGGTTTTCTAAAGTGGATGTCATTTCTGATTTAAACATAATCAGTTTCCACCTAAAAACTTGAGAGGATCGAGATTGGCTCATGAAAGACCCGTTTGCCTGGAGCTTAAACAAGCTAAAGCTCGCTTGGCTCTGTAAACAGGAAGTACAAACATTAGTTTTGTTATAATCCATCAAGCATAAAATAAACAGTAAATTCAAAAGTGTTAAAAACATTTAGCATGTTTAAGTAGCTTATCAAACTCCTTATGTTGATGGAATTGAACTCACAAACAATCTTTATGGTACCTCAATCCAAATTTTGATGGAAGTTTGGTTAGAAAAGTTTAGCAACTCCTTATGTTGATCGGCTGCCGCATTGCCCCGCGTTTGCATACTTTGTTAACTAAATACTATTTACAAAAGTTTTAAAAATATACGAATGCATAAATCTAGAAACTGTTTAAGCACATAATAAAAAAGAAAGTTATTTTTCAGAATGCATCCATTTTATAGTAGTCCCTAAAAGTCCCTAAAAGTAATCACATACGTTGTAGCAACTACTATCTTTAGCTATATTGACAGTCGTGCTATCCTTAATCGCTCCAAGAGCTTTTCGTAAACCGTTTTGCGTTCCCTTAACCGATATTCTTCAATAGGAGTCTATACCAATTAATTTCATATCATAAATGATAAAAAAATTGTCATCAACATCATAAAAACTAAGACTACAACAATTAAAAGACATCAAATTACACAAACTGATCATTAATCTGAGCTCAATTGATTGACAATTCAAATATCACATCAATCATAATCATAAATTAGAGTTTTAAACTATAACTAACAAAATAAAAATTGTTTGAGTTAAAAAAAACCCTAAATCTTACTCATACAGCCATACAGGCAATGAAAACTAATTCCTTTTTATCAGGTTGTAGAAACAAACTTACAAATCGAAATTAAACTAATGAAGTCAAAATTAAAATGAAAACCGGAAACCTAGCAACTAAATTTATGATTACGCACGCCTAGTATCTATTTCACGGAATTGGAAAGAACAAAATCGTAGGCGAGCTTAAATCTAACAATATTCAGTGTTTTTGAGCTTAAAAACAGAGATTACATGGATTAAGAGGAATAAATCGGCTCACCTGAATCGTTGTGTAGAGGAAGAAAGTGAAGAGAGAGAGAGACAGACGTCTGGCTCGTTTATGTTGTGTGTGTGTCTGCACCACCAGGAGACCTTTGGTTTCCCTGATGGAGAAAAATGAAATCAAGAAAAACAAATCAAATCGAAGCTCCCATCAGGGCAAACAAATGCATAACCGGTTCTGGAAACCACCACTTCCGCAAAGGCGAACTGCTCCAATCGGAAACCACTGAGGATTGCAGGTGAGGTCGATGGCAGCTAGTTATGGAACAGATGGCGGAGGAATTTGAGGAAGATGAGGTCGACGGAGTATGAGGCGACTGAAGATGAGGTAGTGCAGAGGGATCTAGGGTTTTCACATGGGAGCGGGGTTTCAAAGTGAGAGGGAGAGGGTTTTCAAATCTGCTGGAATGGAAAGAGTATATTTTAGGAGTTGTACATTATGCTTATGTACATATACAAGTATTAAAATTAAGACTTTTGATGAAATGACTTTCTAGCCCCTTTAATATGTATATTATATATAGTATATATAAATATATTCAACCTTTTGTTAGAATTTACATATGTCTAAATTATATGTGCTTTCCTTCAAACTAGCCTACTTTGTTTACTACAAAGTTGACCATGCATACATACATTTATATATGTATGTGTATGCATAGATATCAAAGATACTACATGTCAACTTGGTGGCTAAATATTTTTATAACGCTCGATCTTGTAATTATAAACGAGTAAAATGTTTACTTGAAATTTGAGGTTTAGACGAGTTTTTAGTGTCATAAGAGACCGTTTAATAATTATAATAATAATAATAAAATATTATTATTTTTGAAACTTAATACGTTTTTAACGAAACTTAGGTCGACTTGTAGAGAAAAATAAACTCGTCCCAACGGCGTATTCGTAATTTTATAAAACGTCATTTTATAAAAGTTATAAGAGAGAAACGAGTTAAGCAGCTGAATTAATTAGCTTTAGTTAGGCATGGACTGATCATCAATGCTTAACTAAGAAAGCGTTAGCCAATATCAACCAAGATAATAAGTAGTTAAGTGTACCCTAACCTAACATAGGGTTACTGTATCAGGACCTAGAAATATTCGAGATAAGAGACGAAGCGCTGCTTTCATTTAAGGTGAATACATTTATAGTTTTTTTTAAACCATACAAAGTTTTCATACTTTCAAAATGGCATGAACCTAGTTAAATATATCTAATACATAAAGGTAACTTACGGGAAGCATCTTGCCATTTATTGTACGTATGGTTTGATCAAATTGATATACATACCATGGTGCGGCTATGGTAGGGCTAGCTTCATTCTTGTGGGGGGGGGGGGGGATTATAGCACAGCCGCAGATACACCGGAAGTTATATCCACTTGAATTTCAGTTGCTAGTGTATGACCATTGTGACACCCGACATTTCCAGAGCAATATCCGTACATAAAATAAAAGCGTTTACATTTTTAAGTATCCTGATTGACGTAATTGCATGAATTAGGTCCTAAAGTCTAGCAAAAGCCATGCATTGATTCATTTCATACTTTGGTAATTTTAGGAATTATCGGGTCACGTTTACGTAAAACTCGACTAATGCGAACGTTGGTGACTAACCTAAATGTCCAAATTAATGTCCAAAGATCCATAATACATGAAATATATGTTTATACATTCAAATATATATTTTAAAGTCCACATTTCTTAAAACGATTCGTAATGACGTATTATGAAGTTTTCACTGCCTACCGTCAACCCTAAACATAACTACACGCAATAAAACATATCTATAACCTATACAATACATGAATTAAGTGTTTTTCACTAAACTAGACATAAACTAGTTAACTTTAGTTTAAAATGTCATCAAAGAATCGAAAACCGCATTAAATTACCGGTTCGAGCCCTAACCGCGATTAACGCAACTAATGACCTAAATATCTACACTAACTAACCACCTAAACTACCCCACCCACTCCCCTTGACCAAAAATCTCGGCCTCAAGGCCATGTGGGTCCACCCCACACCCCAAATTTCAACATTTACTTACATAAGCAATCTCTCATACCCATCTTTCAAGTCATGTCCTTAAAGCCATTCACCCCACGTCACTTTTCCATCATTCACTCATTTCTTCACTCCAACACTTCACACACTCTCTCCATCCTCTCTTTAGACAGAACACACACTCTCCACTTTGTTTAAACAATCATCCAAGATTAAAGGAAGATTCAAGGGTTTCAAGGTGTTTCTCAAGAAGAGTAGCAAGGTTTTTAGGCTTGGAACTTCCTTCTAACTCCTTTCTTCTATCCTACTTGTTATGAGTTCCTATATATCTTCATCCTCTTCATTTTTACTAGCACCAAGTTGTTGTTATGCATAAAACTCCATCCAAAATAATAATGCTCAAAAACTAGCTTAAAGCATGATTTACATTTTTTAAACAAAAAGTTCTTTTAAAAACTCATGGATCTAGTGGTTGGGATGAACAAATCTGGACAATGGACTTTAGAACATGTTAAATCTAACCTAAACATCAATCATTTGGTAAACAAGAGTCAAAACAAGTACAAAATTGGAATAGTTGTTGAAATTGAGTGTTATAGAACCAAAACAGTGAGCTGGCAGAATTTTAAACCAACTTTACCAGACCATAACTCGGTCCATGCTCACCCAAACTTGTCTAACTTTTGGTCTAAAATCAAGTATAAAGAGTCATTGTAACATTTCTGATTTTTCATTATATGTATTTCAGTTCAATATGATACATTTCAAACCCCATTTTAGTACACTGACTTGTTCTATTCGTACCAACAATTAAAAACTATGTTTCAATGCAAATCCACAAATTTTACACGAATATATCCTATTAAACTCTACATAAGTTCATATTTATACAAATCTGTCAATATTGAAATTTGCAAGGACTGATTTTATAAATAAATAAACAGAAACCCTAATAGGCACGGTCGCGCCAAGTGCCTTGGCACGGTCGCGCGCCTTGCTTTGGAACGGTCGCGCCTGGTGCCTTGGCACGGTCGCGCCTCATATGGGCACGGTCGCACCTCTCATCAGTTGAAACGAAAGTACAGCCTTTAATCACAGAGACGTTCGATTTCGTAACCGCTCCACACGTTCCTACTATTAACTAACAAAAATTAAGTCGTTTAATCTTCGAATTTACAACAAATAAACCCAATTGCATCAATTCAACTCATAATCGTCCAATTCTCTCACAAGACCATCGAATCCACCAATTTGATTGCAATTCTCCCAAGCCAACATACTATCGATCCTCTCTAAAGCTTCTGGACACGCTGGTTTAGTCGGAATTACAGCAGAAGATGCCGGAGATCAAGCCCGTCATCGCTGGAACTCATTCTACCCGTACGCCATCGATTCATCCTCCTTCCGGGTAATTGAAACTTTCCACACCTACGTTTTAGTCTATAGATCAAAAGCCCTAATCTAATTTGGGCTTACAACATGGGAATCATCACGAACCAGAATCTATTTTTCGTTCAAAATGGATTAAATCGAACCCTGCTTTGAACACGTTTTAAATACAATTAATATATTCCAAAAGACTCGTAATTACCCTACAGATGAAAGCCCTATGAAATCCAACGTTAACATTATAAGAATCAGTCAATTCGTTTCTGTTTTGGAACAGACACGGTCGCGCTAGTCTTCTAGCGCGGTCGTGCTTCATGAGACACGGTCGTGCTAATACCAGCATGGTCGTGCCTCACACACTCAGACCCGGTCATGCCTCTTGGCTAGACTTGGTCGTGCCTCAGAACCCTAGACACGGTCGTGCCTGGTCCAGACACGGTCGTGCCTAGTAAACAGCTTTGTTATGTCTTCTGTTTGATCAACACGGTCGCGCCCTGACTAGCACGATCGTGCCTTGTCCCAAGCATGATCGTGCCTTGTCTCAAGCACGGTCGTGTGTGTGAGAAAAATCTTGGCATAATAAGTATTTTTGTATTTTAAAAATCAATAAGCATTCCAAATGGATTTTTAAATAAAAATAATTGATTTTATAAAGATTTATATCAATTTTATTCAAAAAGATCAAATTTCTATTCTAAAATAAATGAAAATTATTTATTTAAAACTTACAAAGTTAAAAGTATACTTATTGTTAAACCTAACACTTAAATGTTATTTACCCAACTTATTTACACATCCTTATGAAAATAAAGTAAAGAAATTTATATTTAATATAAAACGTCCGATACATTTTTATAACTAAATTACTAAGTTACATATTTTATAAATAAATAAATGAGGTAACAATTACTTATTTAATTTACATTTAAACAAAAATTATTTATTTAGTTTATACTTAATTACCCCTAATATCTACATTATTTTTATAACTAAGTGAATAAATAATAATTATGTAATTTATTTATTTAGTTATTCCAAACTCAAACCTGGATCAAAATATTCTAAAAATATCAATTTTAAATCTTTCATTTTATACAATAACTTTCAAGTACAAACCACAAGCTTTATACACACATCCAATTCAATCCTAGACTTAGACATAGACTATTGTGCACACTATTAGTTCAATATACATTCCACACTAGGTTAACGTTGCGCATTACAAGGATCATATTACTATTTAGTATCTCGAGTTAGCTACGCCTTCAAATCAAGTGAGTATTACATAGTCCCTTTTACTCTTTTACACTTTTTGGGGTGGAACATGAACAATATACAATCTATTGCTTACATTTACACAAACTACACAAGTACAAATCCTCTTTACATTCATGTGTGCAAATTTGAGCTTTATGCCTGAGTGCTAGGTGTGTTAACTTTTGTGTGCAATTTATGTGCAATCATTAACTATTCAAGCCGATGGTAAACAATGATAGATCTATTGAGTCTGACACACCCACCGAGATTGGGGTGATTGTTACCGACAACATAATTTTGCATGCTAGTTACAAAGGTTTGATTGTACTTGGTTACACAATAGCTGCTCTTCATAAATGCCTTATTTTATCATGTTATGTAAGGATTTGTTTATTTACAATTTATATGCTATCTATGTACAAACCTGTGTATGCTCACTAACTTTTTAGTTGACCTTATTTTATTCATGTTTCAGGTACTAATGTGTGATTGTGATCAAGACTTGGTACACATAAGTTTTGGACCTAGATAATTTTATTAAAGGATTATGTATTTCATTTTATGTACTTGGTTTGATTTGGTTTTGTTTTGTCTTGAATATTTGAAATGAATTTGTATGATTAATATATTTCAATTTAGTCAACCTTGTGCTCATGAACAGTCTACATGTCCCGCCCCGACGTTTCCGCCGTCGTTGGGGTGTGACAGATTGGTATCAGAGCGTTGGTTATTTTGTAATGTGAATTGTACTATTGGGATTGACACTCTCAGTCATGGTTAGTCGCGCTAACCGAGGGTCCGTATGGCCCAATGGCTGCACTTTATCTTAACTCATGGATGAGGGGCGAAACACCTGTGTTTGTTTGGTTAACACTCATGTACAATAAACTTCATATGCCTATCTAGCTATAATGGGTCAACTTGATAGGTCAAACTTGATACGATTACTTGGGTTCATTTAACGTATACTTGAAATTGTTTTCATGCACATGCATATACTTCATACTTGATAGGTCAAACTTGATACGATTTTACTGCCCAGAATTTGCCGTGTTAGTTTAAGCATTTGGAGAGGTTAAAAGGTGATCTTAAACATACTACAAAGTAGCTAAGGTGTTAGGCTAGTTTGTTGTGTGTTATAGTGGTTCTTGAGTGATCATTTCTAGACTTATTTACACATAATTTGAAGGCAAAATAAGAAGGTGTTCTTGAAGGTTTGCAAGCTATATCTTGACATGCATTATGGGTTTAATTGGCTACTCCATCATTGCTTGGTGTGGATACACTTTGGAGGAGCTTCTACTTTGATCTCTTCATCCACCAGTGTTTGAGGCAACCACTTCTCTACAAAGGTTGTAGTCCTAAACCCACTATGGTTGATTATTTTAGTTTCATCATCTTGTAGTTGGATCCTTAGTGGGAAGGTTTAAAATGTTTGAAAATATCACGTGTAAAAGTTGCTTCTGTTGCTAAAAGTTTTAAACCCTACACACGAGAAATTCCCAACATACGTAACCCAATGTTTTACGTATACGCAACACTATGTCGAATGAGAAGTTGTTACGTATACGTAAGACTATGTTACGGTTTTCATTTGATCGATACATTTGTGTGTACGCATATATATATATATATGTATATATATATGGTGGAGATCAAATAATTTATAAATTGTGTCATTGGTTTGGTTGGTTTAATCAAGTTTTCGCATAACCATGTGGTTTTCTCTTGAAACCTCCCTACATATATATATATATATATATATGTGTGTGTGTGTGTGTGTAAAACATATGGCGACATTTTTTTACAGCTTTATCTCTTGGTTAAACGATTACACATTTTATTAATTAAATAAAATACCGCTTTAGATAAATTTTTTTTTATTTTGTAATGTGAATAGTACTATTGGGATTGACACTCCCAGTCATGGTTAGTCGCGCTAACCGAGGGTCCGTATGGCCCAATGGCTGCACTTTATCTTAACTCGTGAACCCGTGGGGAATGGGTGAGGGGCGAAACACCTGTGTTTCTTTGGTTAACACTCACGTACAATAAACTTCATATGCCTAGCTAGCTATAATGGGTCAACTTGATAGGTCAAACTTGATACGATTACTTGGGTTCATTTAACGTATACTTGAAATCGTTTTCATGCACATGCATATATTTGATACTTGAAAATGTTTTTGCGCACAGAAAACCTTGAATACTTGAAACTTGAGTTCGTTTTCATGCAGATGTATCTGCCAATCATTTTTGTGCAAAATGGTTTTGCCAATCATTTACATACAAATAGTTTTCCCATTCGTTTATGTGCAAATGTTTTTGTCAATGAAAACTATTTCATATTATGGCCATATTTTAAATGTTTTCGAGGGAAAACCGTTTCATATTATGGCTACGTATATATCATCAATGTTTTCTAGGAAAAACTACTTTACATTGAGACAATTAAACCTGTGAACTCACCAACCTTTGTGTTGACACTTTAAGTACGTTTTTCAGGTAATTCATAGCCACGACACGGTTGGAATAGTCTAACCATTCGGTTTAGAACCTTAGAAGCCGAAGACGCATGATTGTCGAACCTCAAGTCTATTTTGAACTATATGGTTCTAGGCCAGTGTACCAATTCATTTTAGTGTATGTAAAGGTGTTTGACACCATAGAAGTCTTTATTTCAGTTTCCGCTGTTGTGTAATGTTACCAATCGTTGCAACTTTAATTTCTTTATTTATTTAATAAGTGAATAAGTTTGTGGGTGTGACAACCATGGTGCGGCTATGGTATTGTTAGCTTCATTCTTGTGGGGGGATTATAGCGCAGCCGGTTATATCCACTTGAATTTTAGTTGCAAGTGTATGAGGTGGTAGTGAATGTGTATGTTACCATGCAAATTATGATTAAATAGATTTAACTGTTTCATGTGACAAAATGTTTTGGGTCTTGTAAATGTAATTCACCAACATTCGTTGACGTATATTTTCAAAATGTTTTCAGGTAATCCTGAATAGCCTTGATAATAAGGTAGTGGTTTAATGAGGATATACCCCTAGACTCAAGAATACATTACTCAGTTTTGAACCAGCTAATAATGACTACAGTACATAGAGGCATGGCTCCCGTGGCTCGGGATATTTTTAAACAATGTTGTAATACGAAGTAGAAAACTTTGAATTTTTAGAACAAGTTATTGTAAATTATTAGTGGTGTTTAATTCCCCATGTTTTATGAAAATGACAGTTTCTCGACTACAAAAGTCGAGAATTTTCATGAAACTCAGAATCATGTAATTACCGCTGTGCAAATAAAATGATTATTCAAAATAAGTACCAACATGAGTCGCACGCCCGGGGTGTGACAGGTTATGGTTTGTATGGAACTAAAAGTCTAGAAACAAGTTAACACAAGTATGGAGTGTATGGGCCATAATAACACCTTACCACCTTGTCTTTTTCTTGCTTGTTGTTGGCGAAATTATTTGGATAGAAAAAAGAGGGTCTTTTGACCTTTTTAACATGCACCATTCCTTGATATAATTACTTGGTATGGTACTTAGAATAAGGCTTGATAAATGGTCCATACTTTTGTGATTTTCATAGCTTTTCAATACCACTTTTTTTTTTCCCATTTTCTTTCTTCTTGTTCACGGTTTTTCTAGCTAGATTTCTGCCCAGAATTTGCCGTGTTAGTTTAAGCATTTGGAGAGGTTAAAATGTGATCTTAAACATACTACAAAGTAGCTAAGGTGTTAGGCTAGTTTGTTGTGTGTTCTAGTGGTTCTTGAGTGATCATTTCTAGACTTATTTACACATAATTTGAAGGCAAAACAAGAAGGTGTTCTTGAAGGTTTGCAAGCTATATCTTGACATGCATTATGGGTTTAATTGGCTACTCCATCGTTTCTTGGTGTGGATACACTTTGGAGGAGCTTCTATTTTGATCTCTTCATCCCCCAGTGTTTGAGGCAACCACTTCTCTACAAAGGTTGTAGTCCTAAACCCACTATGGTTGATTATTTTAGTTTCATCATCTTGTAGTTGGATCCTTAGTGGGAAGGTTTAAAATGTTTGAAAATATCACGTGTAAAAGTTGCTTCTGTTGCTAAAAGTTTTAAACCCTACACACGAGAAATTCCCAACATACGTAACTCAATGTTTTACGTATACGTAACACTATGTCGAATGAGAAGTTGTTACGTATACGTAAGACTATGTTACGGTTTTCATTTGATCGATACATTTGTGTGTACGCATATATATATATATATATATATATATATATATATATATATATATATATATATATATATATATATATATATATATATATATATATGAATATATATATGGGGTGGAGATCAAATAATTTATAAATTGTGTCTTTGGTTTGGTTGGTTTAATCAAGTTTTCGCATAACCATGTGGTTTTCTCTTGAACCCTCCTTAGACACACACACACACACACACACACACACACACATATATATATATATATATATATATATATATATATATATGTGTGTGTGTAAAAAATATGGTGATATTTTTTTACAGCTTTATCTCTTGGTTATACGATTACACATTTTATTAATTAAATAAAATACCGCTTTAGATAATTTTTTTATTTTGTAATGTGAATAGTACTATTAGGATTGACACTCCCAGTCATGGTTAGTCACGCTAACCGAGGGTCTGTATGGCCCAATGGCTGCACTTTATCTTAACTCGTGAACCCGTGGGGAATGGGTGAGGGGCGAAACACATGTGTTTCTTTGGTTAACACTCATGTACAATAAACTTCATATGCCTAGCTAGCTATGATGGGTCAACTTGATAGGTCAAACTTTATACGATTACTTGGGTTCATTTAACGTATACCTGAAAACGTTTTCATGCACATGCATATACTTGATACTTGAAAATGTTTTTGTGCACAGAAAACCTTGAATACTTGAAACTTGAGTTCGTTTTCGTGCATATGTATCTGCCAATCATTTTTGTGCCAAATGGTTTTGCCCATCATTTACATACAAATAGTTTTCCCATTCGTTCATGTGCAAATGTTTTTGTCAATGAAAACTATTTCATATTTTGGCCATATTTTAAATGTTTTTGAGGGAAAACCGTTTCATATTATGGCCATGTATACATCATCAATGTTTTCAAGGAAAAACTACTTTACATTGAGACAATTAAACCTTTGAACTCACCAACCTTTGTGTTGACACTTTAAGTATGTTTTTCAGGTAATTCATAGCCACGACACGGTTGGAATAGTCTAACCATTCGGTTTAGAACTTTAGAAGACGAAGACGCATGATTGTCGAACCTCAAGTCTATTTTTAACTATATGGTTCTAGGCCTATGTACCAATTCATTTTAGTGTATGTAAAGGTGTTTGACACCATAGAAGTCTTTATTTCAGTTTCCGCTGTTGTATAATGTTACCAATCGTTGCAACCTTAATTTCTTTATTTATTTAATAAGTGAATAAATTTAGGGGTGTGACAACCATGGTGCGGCTATGGTATGGTTAGCTTCATTCTTGTGGGGAGATTATAGCGCAGCCGGAGATACACCAGAAGTTATATCCACTTGAATTTTAGTTGCTAGTGTATGAGGTGGAAGTGAATGTGTATGTTACCATGCAAATTATGATTAAATAGATTTAACTGTTTCATGTGACAAAATGTTTTGGGTCTTGTAAATGTAATTCACCAACTTTCGTTGACGTATATTTTCAAAATGTTTTCAGGTATTCCTGAATAGCCTTGATAATAAGGTAGTGGTTTAAGGAGGATATACCCCTAGACTCAAGAATACATTACTCAGTTTTGAACCAGCTAATAGTGACTACAGTACATAGAGGCATGGCTCCCGTGGCTCCGGATATTTTTAAACAATGTTGTAATACGAAGTATAAAACTTTGAATTTTCAGAACAAGTTATTGTAAATTATTAGTGGTGTTTAATTCCCCATGTTTTATGAAAATGACAGTTTCTCGACTACAAAAGTCGAGAATTTTCATGAAACTCAGAATCATGTAATTACCGATGTGTAAATAAAATGATTATTCAAAACAAGTACCAATCTGAGTCGCACGCCCGGGGTTTGACAGGTTATGGTTTGTATGGAACTAAAAGTCTAGAAACAAGTTAACACAAGTATGGAGTGTATGGGCCATGATAACACCTTACCACCTTGTCTTTTTCTTGCTTGTTGTTGGTAGGAGTTTTTGGATAGAAAAAAGAGGGTCTTTTAACCTTTTTAACATGCACCATTCCTTGATATAATTACTTGGTATGGTACTTAGAATAAGGCTTGATAAATGGTCCATAATTTTGTGATTTTCCTAGCTTTTCAATACCAGTTTTTCTCCCATTTTCTTTCTTCTTGTTCACGGTTTTTCTAGCAAGATTTCTGCCCAGAATTTGCCGTGTTAGTTTAAGCATTTGGAGAGGTTAAAAGGTGATCTTAAACATACTACAAGGTAGCTAAGGTGTTAGGCTAGTTTGTTGTGTGTTCTAGGGGTTCTTGAGTGATCATTTCTAGACCTATTTACACATAATTTGAAGGCAAAACAAGACGGTGTTCTTGAAGGTTTGCAAGCTATATCTTGGCATGCATTATGGGTTTAATTGGCTACTCCATCGTTGCTTGGTGTGGATACACTTTGGAGGAGCTTCTACTTTGATCTCTTCATCCACCGGTGTTTGAGGCAACCACTTCTCTACAAAGGTTGTAGTCCTAACCCACTATGGTTGATTATTTTAGTTTCATCATCTTGTAGTTGTATCCTTAGTGGGAAGGTTTAAAATGTTTGAAAATATCACGTTTAAAAGTTGCTTCCGTTGCTAAAGGTTTTAAACCCTACACATGAGAAATTCCCAACATACGTAACCCAATGTTTTACGTATACGTAACACTATGTCGAATGATAAGTTGTTACTTATACGTAAGACTATGTTACGGTTTTCATTTGATCGATACCTTTGTGTGTACGCATATATATATATATATATATATATATGGTGGAGATCAAATAATTTATAAATTGTGTCATTGGTTTGGTTGGTTTTATCAAGTTTTCGCATAACCATTTAGTTTTCTCTTGAACCCTCCCAACACACACACACACACATATATGTGTGTGTGTGTAAAACATATGGCGATATTTTTTTACAGCTTTATCTCTTGGTTATACGATTACACATTTTATTAATTAAATAAAATACCGCTTTAGATAAATTTTTTTATTTTGTAATGTGAATAGTACTATTGGGATTGACACTCCCAGTCATGGTTAGTCGCGCTAACCGAGGGTCCGTATGGCCCAATGGCTGCACTTTATCTTAACTTGTGAACCCATGGGGAATGGGTGAGGGGCGAAACACCTGTGTTTGTTTTGGTTAACACTCATGTACAATAAACTTCATATGCCTAGCTAGCTATGATGGGTCAACTTGATAGGTCAAACTTGATACGATTACTTGGGTTCATTTAACGAATACTTGAAATCGTTTTCATGCACATGCATATACTTGATACTTGAAAATGTTTTTTTGCACAGAAAACCTTGAATACTTGAAACTTGAGTTCGTTTTCGTGCAGATGTATCTGCCAATCATTTTTGTGCAAAATGGTTTTGCCAATCATTTACATTCAAATAGTTTTTGCCCTTCGTTCTTGTGCAAATGTTTTTGTCAATGAAAACTATTTCCTATTATGGCCATATTTTAAATGTTTTCGAGGGAAAACCGTTTCATATTATGGCCACGTATACATCATCAATGTTTTCAAGGAAAAAACTACTTTACATTGAGACAATTAAACCTGTGAACTCACCAACCTTTGTGTTGACACTTTAAGTATGTTTTTCAGGTAATTCATAGCCACGACACGGTTGGAATAGTCTAACCATTCGGGTTAGACCCTTAGAAGCCGAAGACGCATGATTGTTGAACCTCAAGTCTATTTTGAACTATATGGTTCTAGGCCAATGTACCAATTCATTTTAGTGTATGTAAAGGTGTTTGACACCATAAAAGTCTTTATTTTAGTTTCCGCTGTTGTGTAATGTTACCAATCGTTTCAACCTTAATTTATTTTTTTTATTTAATAAGTGAATAAGTTTGGGGGTGTGACAACCATGGTGCGGCTATGGTATGGTTAGCTTCATTCTTGTGGGGTGTAAGTCCCCATTCCCGGGTGACTTCACTTGTTGGACTTACTCATAAACATAGTAGTAATTACTGAGCTTAAATTTAAAACATTCAGAAGTAGCGGAAGCAAACATCATTCAAATTACATGTCATAACAGCGGAAGTCTTAAAATTTAGTACATAACATTGTCTTAACATAAATCTTGTGCCGGGTAACCTTCACGCCTTCGCACGACCCTTCCTTTCTGTACCTGAAATGTATAATAAAAGTCAGCTAACGCTGGTGAGTTCTAGTTTAAAACTATTAAGTTTGATCATTCTTTTCTTAATAAGTATACATAATTATATACATACATTTCTATAAATACGTATTCATAGCTTTTACTTTTCTTTCTTCATTCTTATGTGATTACATATATATAAATACGTATTCATAACTTTTGCTTTTCTTTCATCTTTCTTTGGTGATTACATATATATATATATATATATATATACGTATTCAAAACTTTTGTTTTTCTTTCATCTTTCTTTTGTGATTACATATATATATAAATATGTATTCAACTTTTCTTTTCTTAACTTTCATGGGTCATACACTTAAGGGTGATCAACCCGTCATTTGTTTGTGAATGTCACAAAGACAAACACCACGGTCCATCGTCATGGCCCGCCATTCTTACAACCGTCCGACAACTAGTGTCCATCCGTAATTTATTCTTACAACCGTCCGACAACTTTTGTCCGTCCGTAATGACTTACAACCGTCCTACCGTCGTAGGCCGTAATTCGCCCGTCTACCCGAAAGTATCCGTTTCCCATGCGACTATTATTTATGCAACCGTTCTACTATTCATATTATTCCATTTGCTTCGACCGTCCATTAATGGCTTTCGTACGTCCTAGCTGATGAAGGAACGTATTTGTCCCGGTTACAAAATAGTCACGTGGTCGTCCGTCTACCGTAGTAGCCGTTATCATCGAAGCGTCCATAACTTTTTCTTATACTTGTTAAGCAATATATACATGGATATAAAGCAAGATTTCATTCTTACACATTGTGTTATTCTTTCATTCATTCTATATAATCATACGATTCATTCTTTGTGCATAATTCATTTTCGTATATACATATAAAATATATATTAGTATATCACGTATGATCACATTAGCATTCATATCATTTATTCATTTAGTGTATACATTTCAGCCCCAAAACATTTGCACATAACATAGAAGGGGGCACATAGAACTCACCTGATAAGCTAGTCTTGGTTGTCCTAAACAAAGGTCCAACAATGTCACGTACGATCTTAATTAGGTAGTTAATTACACATCAGACCCAACCCCGACTCTAATGGATTAATCATTCTAAACATACTGACTTTACTTACTGGTCTGCTGCCCGCGCACTTAGTAAGTGCGCAGGGCCTTGCTCATGCGCACTTGACAAGTACGCATGTTCTTTCTCCTGCGTACCTGCGTACTTGGTAAGTACGCATGATCTTTCTCCTGCGTACCTGCGTACTTGGTAAGTACGCATGATCTTTCTCCTGCGTACCTGCGTACTTGGTAAGTACGCAGGACGTCCCTACTGCGTACTTGATAAGTACGCAGCACCTGTTTTCTGGACAAGTCCGAAATTTTGCATGTTAATCCGATCATGCTAATCTTACAATTTTCTTTGATCAAAAGGTGAGGTTTTCACTCTAGATGCTAGTTCTAAGCTTATTTTCAAGTTTCATCCATAAAAATGTCTCCCATTTAGCTAAAACCCGAGAAACCCCAAAACAAACAAGAACTCAGATTATGGTCGAATCGTTACCTGGATTGGACTTCTGATTCGGAGGTTTTACTCACGAGCTCAACGGTAACGTGCTCCTTCAATCTCGTGTCGATCCGTTGACTTTCTCTCTCTAGACCCGAGCTCTCCTTTCTCTCTCTAGCTTGCAAGTGTTGGTGAAATAATGAGAGCTTCAAGGCTGTCTTGGCCCTTATATACCTGGGCTTCCCTTGGCCTGTTGGAGCCGAGCCCAAGCCCATCCATTTTTCTTTCATTTTTGACGATTAAATCTCTATCGCGTTATTAATTACTTATTTACTATTTTTGGGATGTTACAAGTCTACCCTCCTTAAAGAGGTTTCGTCCTCGAAACTATTTATACGTTAAAAAATTTAGGGTATAGTCCCCTGATCTCGTCTTCTTTTTCCCATGTAGCTTCTGACCCTTTTCTGTGCTTCCATTGTATTTTGACTAAAGGAATCGACTTATTGTGTATTCGTTTCTCTGCTCGGTCAATAATGGCTATTGGTTCCTCCACATAATTTAGTATGTCATCCACTTCGATCTCGTCGTAAGGTATGTGAGCTGTGTCGTCAGCTAGGCACTTGCGTAAGTGTGACACGTGGAACGTAGGGTGTATTCCACTAAGCTCAACTGGTAGGTCGAGTCTGTAAGCAACTTGACCCACTCTCGCTAAAATCTTGAAAGGTCCGACAAACCTTGGACTTAGTTTGCCACATTTTCATGGTGATACCTTTAACAGTACCATGTCTCCTACTTGAAACTCTAAATCCCTTCTTCTCTTATCCGCGTATGATTTCTGTCTGTCTTTTGCAGCTTTCATTCGAGCCTTGATTTGATCAAATTTCTCGGAAGTAACTTTGACCACTTTGAGACTTGCAAAATCCTTTTGTCTAATTTCCCCCAACAAACCGGGGTCCTACATTTCCTCCCATACAACATTTCAAATGGCGGCATGCCAATAGTCGAGTGATAGCTGTTGTTATATGAAAATTCTGCCAATGGTAGATGGCTGTCCCAGCTCCCACTGAAGTCAATGATACAGGCCCGGAGCATGTCCTCCAAGGTCTGAATGGTCATTTCCGATTGACCATCGATTTGAGGGTGGTAAGCGGTGCTTATGTTTAGTTTGGTGCCCATCGCTTCATTGAATTTCTTCCAAAACCTTGACGTGAATCTAGTATCCTTGTCGGACACAATCGACAGCGGCATACCATGTCTGCTCACAATTTCCTTGATAAAAATTTCTGCTAGTCTTTCTGACGAAGAAGTCTCACGGATTGGCAAGAAGTGAGCACTTTTCGTCAAGCGGTCGACGATCACCCAAATGGTATCATTGCCTTTAGCTGTTCGCGGTAGCTTGGTAATGAAGTCCATCGTGATCTCCTCCCACTTCCATTCCGGTATTGGTAGAGGTTGCATTTTACCGCACGGTTTCTGGTGCTCGGCCTTAACTAGTGAACATGTCAAGCACTTGTTCACGTACTCAGTCACATCATTCTTCATGCCCGGCCACCAGTACTCTTTCTTCAAGTCTTGATACATTTTGTTTGTCCCGTGGTGGATAGAATAACGAGACTTATGGGCCTCATCGAGTATTTTGGCTCTAAGCTCGCTAATCTTAGGTATCCACATCCGGCCAAACCTAGTTCGTACACCGTATGCATTTGCATCTAAATTCCCTTGTTGTCCTACTATTCTTTCCCGTTTTATATTTCTTTCTCATAGTGCTTCATCTTGTGCCTTTGATATTTCACTCATCAAATCTGGCGTTATAATCAGCTGACACGCTTTGATCCGGATAGGTGTCGATTCTTCCTTTCTACTTAAAGCGTCAGCCACCACGTTTGCCTTGCCTGGATGGTACAATATCTCACAGTCATAGTCCTTCAGTAGCTCTAACCACCTCCTTTGTCTCATGTTTAATTCCTTTTGCTCGAAAAAGTACTTCAGGCTTTTGTGATCGGAGTAAATGGTGCATTTGACTCCATACAGATAGTGCCTCCATATTTTCAACGCGAAAACTACTGCTACTAACTCTAGATCGTGTGTTGGGTAGTTAGCCTCGTGAATCTTTAGCCGCGAGGCGTAAGCAATTACCTTTCCTCGTTGCATAAGTACGCACCCCAAACCCTGCCCCGAAGCGTCAGAATAGACTACCAAGTCTTCATTTCCCTCAGGTAGAGTCAAGACTGGAGCTTGGGTTAATCGTGCCTTAAGTTCTTCAAACGCGTTGTTTTGGGTTTGACCCCATTCATACTTCACTTCCTTCCGTGTCAACTTAGTTTGTGGCAAGGCTATTCTTGAAAAATCTTGAATGAACCTTCGATAGTAGGCTGCCAATCCCAGAAAACTTTGTATCTCTGTTGGTGTCTTTGGGACGTTCCATTCCTTTACTGTCTCGATCTTTGCAGGATCCACCATAATGCCGTTTGGGTTTATTACATGACCTAGGAATTGGACTTCCCTAAGCCAGAACGCGCATTTGGAGAATTTTGCGTACAACTTTTCCTGCTTTAGCACCTCCAAAACCTCCCTTAGGTGACAGTGGTGATCACCCTCGCTTTTTGAATATACCAGTATGTCATCTATAAAAACTATCACTGATCGATCCAACATGGGTCGACATACTCTATTCATCAAATCCATAAACGCTGCTGGTGCGTTGGTCAATCCGAAGGACATCACGAGAAACTCATAAAGCCCATAACGCGTGCGAAACGCGGTCTTTGGTACGTCTTCTTCTCTTACTTTCAACTGATGGTAACCCGACCTAAGATCGATCTTTGAAAACCAGCTTGCACCTTGCAGTTGATCAAAAAGGTCATCTATTCTAGGCAGTGGGTATTTGTTCTTTACTGTCCTCTTGTTCAACTCGCGGTAGTCAATGCACATGCGCATGCTGCCGTCCTTCTTCTTTACAAATAGTACCGGAGTGCCCCACGGTGAGATGATCGGTCTTATAAATCCTTTTTCTGTTAGTTCCTCTAGTTGAGACATCAATTCTTTCATTTCTGACGGAGCCAATCGGTAGGGGGCTTTGGCAACGGGCTCAGCTCCTGGCAATAAGTCAATCTGAAATTCTATTTCCCGATCGGGTGGTAACCTAGGTAGATCCTCAGGGAATACTTCCGGAAAGTTGCACACCACGGGTGCATTCTTGAGTTCATTCATTTTCATTCTATCATCAATAACATATGCCAAATAAGCTTCGCAACCGCGCCTCATGTATCTTTCGGCCTTGATCATCGAGATGATGTTCGGCATCGTGCAATTCCAATCCCCATAAACCGTAATTGGACTGCCGCTAGGAGCTTTGAGGTGTATCCTCTTACGTTTACATATGATTTGAGCTTCATTGGCAGCTAGCCAATCCATACCCAATACTATATCGAATCCTCCTAAGGTGAGAAGGAATAATCTAGAAGGGAACTTATGACCCTCTATTTCTATGATAAAATCCTCTGTTACTTGAAATACTGCCGAATTTTTACCAACGGCAGTTTGTACGCTAAAGACCTTTACTATGGTGTTGATAGTGCAACCTAGTTTACGACTAAATGCATTGGATATAAAACTCTTACTAGCACCAGAGTCAAATAAAACAGCAACATGTTCGTTATTAACTAGGAACGTACCTGACACAACATCAGGGTTTCCCCTTGCTTCCTCCTCAGTCAGGGCATAGGCTCGTGTCCTAGCCTTTGGCTGTTCTTGTTCCTTTTCTTTTCCCGAACCAGATTGTCTGGTTTTTCTGCAACTCTTGGTCAGATGTCCAAATTGTCCACAACTTTGGCATTTAGTGTCTTTCAAACAGTCGCGAGAATAGTGTCCCACCTTCCCACACCTATAACATGTGGTGGTGCCGACTCGACACTTGCCAAGATGTTGCCTTCCACATTTCTTGCAAGTTTCATACCCTTCTGACCTTGGTTTCTTAATTTCGGTTGTTACATTCCCTCTTCCAGTGCCTCTAGACGGGTTCTCCCATTTTCTCTTTTGGGTCTCTGTTGGTGGGTCCTCATTGGCATAATAGTCGTAGACGATTCCGCTTAGATTCACTACCGACTCGAAGGTCGAGGGTAGGTTGGCTTTCACATGGACATGGACCCTTTGAGGTAGGCCCTTCACATAATACTTGATCATTCGCTCTTCTGTCTCCACCAGGTGGGGTACCAGTTGAGCTAGCTCATTGAATCTAGAGGTATACTGGCGGTGCGTCTTGCTGCCCGCCTTAAAGTTTAGGAATTCGTTTTCCACTCGATCAATTTCGTTCTGGGGACAAAACTTTTGAATTATAAGCTTCTTCAGGTCTTCCAATGTCATTCTGGCGATAGCGTTTGGCGACTTTGTTCTCTGAATGTTTCTCCACCAACCTAGTGCTTCGTTGGTGAAAGAATGAGCAACATATTTAACCGCCTGGTCCGGTAGACACTCGCTGATGTTAATTACAACGTTCATCCTCTCAATCCATTCGAGCGTTGCCACTGAATCCTTGCTCCCATCGAACTTGGGGGGGTCTCCGTCTTTGAATCCTTTGTAAGTGCACCCACGATTGCTTGATCCCATTTTCACTTCATCCCCATCACTATCATACACTTTCTCTTCATGGCCTCCTTCATCATCCTCTTTACTTTTCTTTAGTGCCTCGGATAGTAGATCAGGTAATACTTTCTTCAGAGTGAGCACAACTTCACGGGCAATAGCATCCCTGACTTCGGGTTCCAACTGTATCGGCCCTGGATTGTCGTCTCCAGTTTGGGTCACTTCTGTTTCGTGCACACTCGCTTCTTCTTCTAGTCTTTGATTCAACGGGGGTCTACCTACTCGGCCAGTGCGACTGCCTCGGCGTCCTGTTCTTCCTCCACCAGCCATAATTCTTAGTTTCCTGATAGTTATAGAGGGAATACATCAATGTCATTTCTTCAGATCATAGTTTGGAACAGTACGAGCAAGGTAAATTTTTAATTACAGTGACCGGTTTGTGATTACTAATTTACATTGCTTTTCGGGTTCAAAACTCTTCAAATCGGTTGTGACATTGACATCTATTTGTTCTAGGTTAAGGTATCTATTCTTATCCAAGTGTATTAACTCTAGTACTTACTTACCGTGCTAGCGTTGGCGTTGGTTACCCATACTGACATCCGTGCGTTGGTCCCATAATCAGTTTGAGTCCAGACATTTAGGGATGTCTGAATCTCTCAAACTATTGCTCTGATACCAACTTGTAAGGCCCCGTTCCCGGGTGACCTCACTTGGATTTACTCATAACATAGTCGTAATTACTGAGCTTAAATTTAAAACATTCAGAAGTAGCGGAAGCAAACATCATTCAAATTACATGTCATAACAGCGGAAGTCTTAAAATTTAGTACATAACATTGTCTTAACATAAATCTTGTGCCAGGTAACCTTCACGCCTTCGCACGACCCTTCCTTTCTGTACCTGAAATGTATACTAAAAGTCAGCTAACGCTGGTGAGTTCTAGTTTAAAACTATTAAGTTTGATCATTCTTTTCTTAATAAGTATACATAATTATATACATACATTTCTATAAATACGTATTCATAGCTTTTACTTTTCTTTCTTCAATCTTATGTGATTACATATATATAAATACGTATTCATAACTTTTGCTTTTCTTTCATCTTTCTTTGGTGATTACATATATATATATATACACGTATTCATAACTTTTGCTTTTCTTTCATCATTCTTTTGTGATTACATATATATAAATATGTATTCACCTTTTCTTTCTTAACTTTCATGGGTCATACACTTAAGGGTAATCAACCCGTCATTTGTTTGCGAATGTCACAAAGACAAACGCCACGGTCCATCGTCATGGACCGCCATTCTTACAACCGTCCGGCAACTAGTGTCCGTTCGTAATTTATTCTTACAACCGTCCGACAACTTTTGTCCGTCCGTAATGACTTACAACCGTCCTACCGTCGTAGGCCGTAATTCGCCCATCTACCCGAAAGTATCCGTTTCCCATGCGACTATTATTTATGCAACCGTTCTACTATTCATATTATGCCATTTGCTTCGACCGTCCATTAATGGCTTTCGTACGTCCTAGCTGATGAAGGAACGTATTTGTCCCGGTTACAAAATAGTCACGTGGTCGTCCGTCTACCCTAGTAGCCGTTATCATCGAAGCGTCCATAACTTTTTCTTATACTTGTCAAGCAATATATACATGGATATAAAGCAAGATTTCATTCTTACACATTGTGTTATTCTTTCATTCATTTTATATAATCATACGATTCATTCTTTGTGCATAATTCATTTTCGTATATACATATAAAATATATATTAGTATATCACGTATGATCACATTAGCATTCATATCATTTATTCATTTAGTGTATACATTTCAGCCCCAAAACATTTGAAAACATTTGCACATAACATAGAAGGGGGCACATAGAACTCACCTGATAAGCTAGTCTTGGTTGTTCTAAACAAAGGTCCAACAATGTCACGTATGATCTGAATTAGGTAGTTAAATACACATCAGACCCAACCCCAACTCTAACGGTTTAATCATTCTAAACATATTGACTTTACTTACTGGTCTGCTGCCCGCGCACTTAGTAAGTGCGCAGGGCCTTGCTCATGCGCACTTGACAAGTACGCATGATCTTTCTCCTGCGTACTTGGTAAGTACACATGATCTTTCTCCAGCGTACTTGGTAAGTACGCATGATCTTTCTCCTGCGTACCTGCGTACTTGGTAGGTACGCATGATCTTTCTCCTGCATACCTGCATACTTGGTAAGTACGCAGGACGTCACTACTGCGTACTTGATAAGTACGCAGCACCTGTTTTCTAGACAAGTCCGAAATTTTGCATGTTAATCCGATCATGCTAATCTTACAATTTTCTTTGATCAAAAGGTGCGGTTTTCACTCAATATGCTAGTTCTAAGCTTATTTTCAAGTTTCATCCATAAAAACGTCTTCCATTTAACTAAAACCCGAGAAACCCCAAAACAAACAAAAACTCAGATTATGGTCGAATCGTTACCTGGATTGGACTTCTGATTCGGAGGTTTTACTCACGAGCTCAGCGGTAATGTGCTCCTTCAATCTTGTGTCGATCCGTTGACTTTCTCTCTCTAGACCCGAGCTCTCCTTTCTCTCTCTAGCTTGCAAGTGTTGGTGAAATAATGAGAGCTTCAAGGCTGTCTTGGCCCTTATATACCTGGGCTTCCCTCGGCCCGTTGGAGCCGAGCCCAAGCCCATCCATTTTTCTTTCATTTTTGACGATTAAATCTCTATCGCGTTATTAATTACTTATTTACTATTTTTGGGATGTTACATGGGGGGATTATAGCGCAGCCGGAGATACACCGGAAGTTATATCCAGTTGAATTTTGGTTGCTAGTGTATGAGGTCGTAGTGAATGTGTATGTTACCATGCAAATTATGATTAAATAGATTTAACTGTTTCATGTGACAAAATGTTTTGGGTCTTGTAAATGTAATTCTCCAACTTTTGTTGACGTATATTTTCAAAATGCTTTCAGGTAATCCTGAATAGCCTTGATAATAAGGTAGTGGTTTAAGGAGGATATACCCCTAGACTCAAAAATACATAACTCAGTTTTAAACCAGCTAATAGTGACTACAGTACATAGTGGCACGGCTCCCGTGGCTCGGGATATTTTTAAACAATGTTGTAATACGAAGTATAAAACTTTGAATTTTCAGAACAAGTTATTGTAAATTATTAGTGGTGTTTAATTCCCCATGTTTTATGAAAATGACAGTTTCTCTACAACAAAAGTCGAGAATTTTCATGAAACTCAGAATCATGTAATTACCGATGTGCAAATAAAATGATTATTCAAAACAAGTACCAATCTGAGTTGCACTCCTTGGGTGTGACAGGTTATGGTTTGTATGGAACTAAAAGTCTAGAAACAAGTTAACACAAGTATGGAGTGTATGGGCCATGATAACACCTTACCACCTTGTCTTTTTCTTGCTTGTTGTTGCCAGAATTTTTTGGATAGAAAAAAGTGGGTCTTTTGACCTTTTTAACATGCACCATTCCTTGATATAATTACTTGGTATGGTACTTAGAATAAGGCTTGATAAATGGTCCATACTTTTGTGATTTTCCTAGCTTTTCAATACCACTTTTTCTCCCATTTTCTTTCTTCTTGTTCACGGTTTTTCTAGGCCGATTTCTACCCAGAATTTGCCATGTTAGTTTAAGCATTTGGAGAGGTTAAAAGGTGATCTTAAACATACTACAAAGTAGCTAAGGTGTTAGGCTAGTTTGTTGTGTGTTCTAGTGGTTCTTGAGTGATCATTTCTAGACTTATTTACACATAATTTGAAGGCAAAACAAGAAGGTGTTCTTGAAGGTTTGCAAGCTATATCTTGACATGCATTATGGGTTTAATTGGCTACTCCATCGTTTCTTGGTGTGGATACACTTTGGAGGAGCTTCTACTTTGATCTCTTCATCCACCGGTGTTTGAGGCAATCACTTCTCTACAAAGGTTGTAGTCCTAAACCCACTATGGTTGATTATTTTAGTTTCATCATCTTGTAGTTGGATCCTTAGTGGGAAGGTTTAAAATGTTTGAAAATATCACTTGTAAAAGTTGCTTCCGTTGCTAAAAGTTTTAAACCCTACACATGAGAAATTCCCAGCATACGTAACCTAATGTTTTACGTATACGTAACACTATGTTGAATGAGAAGTTGTTACGTATACGTAAGACTATGTTACGGTTTTTATTTGATCGATACCTTTGTGTGTACGCATATATATATATATATATATATATATATATATATATATGGTGGAGATCAAATAATTTATAAATTGTGTCATTGGTTTGGTTGGTTTAATCAAGTTTTCGCATAACCATTTGGTTTTCTCTTGAACCCACCTTAGACACACACACATATATATATATGTGTGTGTGTAAAAAATATGGTGATATTTTTTTTACAGCTTTATCTCTTGGTTATACGATTACACATTTTATTAATTAAATAAAATACCGCTTTAGATAATTTTTTTATTTTGTAATGTGAATAGTACTATTAGGATTGACACTCCCAGTCATGGTTAGTCGCGCTAACCGAGGGTCCGTATGGCCCAATGGCTGCACTTTATCTTTACTCGTGAACCCGTGGGGAATGGGTGAGGGGCGAAACACCTGTGTTTCTTTGGTTAACACTCATGTACAATAAACTTCATATGCCTAGCTAGCTATGATGGGTCAACTTGATAGGTCAAACTTTATACGATTACTTGGGTTCATTTAACGTATACCTGGAATCGTTTTCATGCACATGCATATACTTGATACTTGAAAATGTTTTTGTGAACAGAAAACCTTGAATACTTGAAACTTGAGTTCGTTTTCGTGCATATGTATCTGCCAATCATTTTTGTGCCAAATGGTTTTGCCCATCATTTACATACAATAGTTTTCCCATTCGTTCATGTGCAAATGTTTTTGTCAATGAAAACTATTTCATATTTTGGCCATATTTTAAATGTTTTTGAGGGAAAACCGTTTCATATTATGGCCATGTATACATCATCAATGTTTTCAAGGAAAAACTACTTTACATTGAGACAATTAAACCTTTGAACTCACCAACCTTTGTGTTGACACTTTAAGTATGTTTTTCAGGTAATTCATAGCCACGACACGGTTGGAATAGTCTAACCATTCGGTTTAGAACCTTAGAAGACGAAGACGCATGATTGTCGAGCCTCAAGTCTATTTTTAACTATATGGTTCTAGGCCTATGTACCAATTCATTTTAGTGTATGTAAAGGTGTTTGACACCAGAGAAGTCTTTATTTCAGTTTCGGCTGTTGTATAATGTTACCAATCGTTGCAACCTTAATTTCTTTATTTATTTAACAAGTGAATAAATTTGGGGGTGTGACAACCATGGTGCGGCTATGGTATGGTTAGCTTCATTCTTGTGGGGAGATTATAGCACAGCCGGAGATACACAAGGAGTTATATCCACTTGAATTTTAGTTGCTAGTGTATAAGGTGGAAGTGAATGTGTATGTTACCTGCAAATTATGATTAAATAGATTTAACTGTTTCATGTGACAAAATGTTTTGGGTCTTGTAAATGTAATTCACCAACTTTCGTTGACGTATATTTTCAAAATGTTTTCAGGTATTCCTGAATAGCCTTGATAATAAGGTAGTGGTTTAAGGAGGATATACCCCTAGACTCAAGAATACATTACTCACTTTTGAACCAGCTAATAGTGACTAAAGTACATAGAGGCATGGCTCCCGTGGCTCGGGATATTTTTAAACAATGTTGTAATATGAAGTATAAAACTTTGAATTTTCAGAACAAGTTATTGTAAATTATTAGTGGTGTTTAATTCCCCATGTTTTATGAAAATGACAGTTTCTCGACTACAAAAGTCGAGAATTTTCATGAAACTCAGAATCATGTAATTACCAATGTGAAAATAAAATGATTATTCAAAACAAGTACCAATCTGAGTCGCACGCCCGGGGTGTGACAGGTTATGGTTTGTATGGAACTAAAAGTCTAGAAACAAGTTAACACAAGTATGGAGTGTATGGGCCATGATAACACCTTACCACCTTGTCTTTTTCTTGCTTGTTGTTGGTAGGAGTTTTTGGATAGAAAAAAGAGGGTCTTTTAACCTTTTTAACTTGCACCATTCCTTGATATAATTACTTGGTATGGTACTTAGAATAAGGCTTGATAAATGGTCCATACTTTTGTGATTTTCCTAGCTTTTCAATACCAGTTTTTCTCCCATTTTCTTTCTTCTTGTTCACGGTTTTTCTAGCTAGATTTCTGCCCAGAAATTGCCGTGTTAGTTTAAGCATTTGGAGAGGTTAAAAGGTGATCTTAAACATACTACAAGGTAGCTAAGGTGTTAGGCTAGTTTGTTGTGTGTTCTAGAGGTTCTTGAGTGATCATTTCTAGACCTATTTACACATAATTTGAAGGCAAAACAAGACGGTGTTCTTGAAGGTTTGCAAGCTATATCTTGACATGCATTATGGGTTTATTTGGCTACTCCATCGTTGCTTGGTGTGGATACACTTTGGAGGAGCTTCTACTTTGTTCTCTTCATCCATCGGTGTTTGAGGCAACCACTTCTCTACAAAGGATGTAGTCCTAAACCCACTATGGTTGATTATTTTAGTTTCATCATCTTGTAGTTGGATCCTTAGTGGGAAGGTTTAAAATGTTTGAAAATATCACGTGTAAAAGTTGCTTCCGTTGCTAAAGGTTTTAAACCCTACACATGAGAAATTCCCAACATATGTAACCCAATGTTTTACGTATACGTAACACTATGTCGAATGAGAAGTTGTTACTTATACGTAAGACTATGTTACGGTTTTCATTTGATCGATACCTTTGTGTGTACGCATATATATACATATACATACATACACACACACACACACACACACATATATATATATATATATATATATGGTGGAGATCAAATAATTTATTAATTGTGTCATTGGTTTGGTTGGTTTAATCAAGTTTTCGCATAACCACGTGGTTTTCTATTGAACCATCCCTACATATATATATATATGTGTGTGTGTCTGTAAAACATATGGCGATATTTTTTTACAACTTTATCTCTTAGTTATACGATTACACATTTTATTAATTAAATAAAATACCGCTTTAGATAAATTTTTTTATTTAGTAATATGAATAGTACATCTAAGAAGTACATCGTACAACACCGTTGTGACGCATGTAAACCCGTTGGTTGATTAGTATTAGATCATAATGTTAATAGTGATAAATAGGAGGTAGATTATGTAAATATGGATATACTATATATCCATCTCTTGTAACGCTAATCATTAACACACAATCAATACAATACAACACAATTACACACACATAGAGGTGTTTAACTTGGTATCAGGGCCAAGCACCTTCTGCTACCACTAGACCACTGTTCACCGCCGCTCTTCGCCATAGCCTGAGTTCCGACGACCTTCAACCGCCGCACAAATAAGCTCCTCCTTCCATTTTCTTTCCTTCTTACCAATCATAGGCGTAGTCTAGCTTCACCTCGGTCCATAATCGACTGATTTCTGCCTCCTAAACCCTTTTTCTGCCATAGTTGCCACCCTTAAACTCTATTTTAGGACTCACTACTACATATCGGTCTTTTTGCTTGTTTTTTTGTTGCTTGTTGGTTATTCACTTTTTTTACGTTGCTTGTTGGCTCCCTGATCATCGAAACATTGTGTTTCAACTGCGAAACCCTCGGTATGAAACTTTTATGAGTAAAGTTTCTCCTACCGTAACTTTCGCCTACCGTAACTTTCGCCCACCGTAACTTTTTCCTAGCAAACTTTCGCCTACCGATACTTTTGTTTACCATTCCTTCAAACTTTTGCCTAATCTTAAGCGAAACAAATGGCTAATATCACTATCATTACACCACAAGAGAAAGTCTCTCACAACTCCCACAAAATTGCTTTCACCCTATCCCTTACCAATTATGGTTACTGGAAAACCGTGCTTGAACCTTTCCTCATTACCAACGATCTTTTCAGGTATGTTGACGGCTCTATATCTTGTCCTCCACAATCGATTGCCACTGATTTTGATTCTACAACGGTTGTCACTGTCAACCCCAACTACACTACATGGATCCATAATGATTCCCATGTTCGAATGATTATAATCTCTAATATCTCTGAAGCCTCATTTTCTCATGTTCAAGGCATCACTGTGAAAGGACCCAAACCGGGTACCTCTCATAGTTGGCAAACATAGCATAAACATAGTTCTTAAACCTTGAATCAAACATTAAACTAACAGCGGAAGTCTTATACAAAATTCAGAGTTAACAAAAACTTTAAACATAACATTGTTCAACATTCATAAACTAAGGATAACGGGGTTGTCAGTCTCGATCAGCAACAACCACGGCTATCCATTACCAAGCTCTCGCAACTTCATATCTTTTTCTTTCCTTTATTACCTGATGTGCATACTAAAATAGTTTGCTAACGCTGGTGAGTTCAAGTTTTTTTTCTTAAACTTTATAAAAAGGGTTTTTCCTTTTAAAACATTCTTTAAACATACAAATTTTATTGTACACATTATACAATAAAATCTTTATTTCTTTCTTTATATACATACGTATTAAAATCTTTCTTTCTTCTTTTGAATACATACGTATTTACTTTGTGCTCTTTACTTTTAGTCATACATTAACGTCTACGATCTGTTCTATGCCCCCAAGCGGGCTTCTTCATACTTACTTCCCAAAGGAACATTCGTTCGCAGGTATTGTTCCCTATGGCTCAACGTCCAAAGGCCGATACCCACGTTCATCCTTTCTTCATTCTTACTTAGTGACTGTTGCCGCTAGAGTAACCGTCGTTACTCATCTTAACCAGTTGTACAACATCCCCGTTACAGTGCCCTGCCGAGCATTGTCCCGTTTGTTCATATGGTAACATCATGGTGTCATCCCATGTCGCAACCATAGGCTTCGGGTAGTACTAGCCATCAAGACTATGCTACTACCTCAAGACTTTCCTTGTATAAGCATACTCTTTCAGATTATTTTCGCCAGACGTTAGTTTCGCCTGTGTCATCTTCTTCGCAGAAACTTAGGGTTCTGCATGCTTGATGGCGGCTTGCCCGTTTCTTGTCAAGCTTCGATCTTTTTACGTTAAAAAAATTAGTTTAACTTGTCTAAGAGTAGATCTAGGGTTTATATGCATTTGTATACATAAAAATTGCACCTTTTCTTACAAAACTGAGTTTCAGAGGCTGATTCTCACCTTAAATCGTACCTTGTTCTGATTATGATGCTCAGTTCCCTGTCCTCTAGTTTTCCCGTGCTTCCTCGAGCTAAAAACCCGAACCGATCTTCTCTCTCTCTCTCTCTCTCTCTCTTCTTTCTCCCCTTAGAACTTGTGCTATGGAGTGGAATGATTAAGGGAGGGGGCGGCTAAGATGATGAAGCCCTCCCTTCTTCCTTCAACTTTCGGCCCAAGGCCTGCTCCACGAGCCCATGTTTTCCTTTTTTTATTCTTTATTAGAGTCCACCCTTTATTTGTTAGAATTTTGAGATGTTACAAGTCTACCCCTCTTATTAGAGGTTTCATCCTCGAAACCTTTTACATATCGAATAAATGAGGATACAATCCTCTCATCTCCTATTTGGTTTCCCATGTAGCTTCCTACCCTTTCCTGTGTTTCCACTGAATCTTAACCAAATGGATTACCATGTTTCGCAGTCGTTTCTTTCTATCTAGGATGGCCATGGGTTCCTCAACATAGTTGACGTTATTGTCTACCTTGATGTCATCGAGTGGTATGTGTGCTGATTCAGCAGCTAGGCACTTTTGCAAGTGCGACACATGGAATGTAGGATGGATCCCACTCAATTCGTCAGGCAGTTCTATTCGATACGCAACTTCTCCAACCCGTGCCACAATCCTATATGGTCCGACAAACCTCGGACTTAACTTTCCTCTTTTCCTAAATCGAATTATTCCCTTCCAAGGGGACACTTTCAACAGTACCATGTCCCCAACTTGAAACTCGAGATCTCTCTTTCTTTTATCCGCATAAGATTTCTACCTATCCTTAGCGACTTTCATTCGAGCTTTGATTTGGTCAAACTTCTCAGAAGTTACCTTGACCACAACTAGACTTGCGAAGTCTTTCTGCCCAATTTCTCCCTAGCAGACTGGCGTTCAACACTTCCTTCCCTACAACATTTCATATGGCGGCATGCCAATGGTTGAATGATAGCTGGTGTTGTAGGGGAACTCCGCAAGTGGTAAGTGACTATCCCAGCTACCACCAAAATCGATAATACATGCCCCGAGCATGTCCTCGAGGGTTTGGATAGTCCTTTCGGACTGCCCACCTGATGTGTCGTTTTTAGTATAAAAATATAATAAATATATTTTTAGGATGGTTTTACGAGATCAGGTTTTAAATTTATAAAATGATAATTACTTTAACTTAAACACACACACAATAGGCAAGTGTACCTATCGAAATGTAATATAGTTTAGGTAAGAACAAAGTATCGAGCCAATGGACACGGTCGAGTTCCAGTACTCAACTTTTGTTATCGTTTAGCCGGATCAATTAGTGAGTGGATTTTGTGTGCTTGTGAAGCAGAATAGTAAATGACAGAAAAGTAAATGACGGTAAAGTAAATAACATAAAAGTAAATACGTGCGTGATGTGTGTAACAGAAATGTAACAAACATAATAGTAAATAGAAGAAAAGTAAATATCTCGGAGATGATCAGGTCACAAAGAGTATTGCTTCGAGATTCGAATCCGTTTGGTACGTGATAATGTTAAGTTGACTAATCCAGTTATATGACTACTACAAACTTGTGACCCGGGTCACCGCTAGAGCCTCGTCCTCACGACAGTTGATTTGAAAATTATAATCTTTAACAAATGGTAATGCCTCCCGTTAAGGACAATAATTACCCTCAACCCTTCAAATGGTTGGTTTAAGATATCGAACGTAAAATGCTTTGTATTAGAGTTAAATAGGTGATTATATTTTGTTCACCGGGAGGTGGTGTAACAATGGAACCAAGTATAAAGACGTACCGTTCCCAACATGAGTTCACCAATTCTTGGTCGCATAATAAGTTCGTATAAAGACGTACGACCTTAATAGTGTTGACCAAGCCTTGGATTATTAATCTCTACTTGTATAAAGACGTAAAAGCTTCAAAAGATGTTTAATTAAAAAGATTTTACGATCTTACACTTTAAAATCAAGAACACTCACAAATATAAAGACATATTTAGATAGTAATAAAAGCCCACCGAAATGGTGGTTTTAAGGACAAATGATTAAAGACATAAACACATCACTTGGATTAATACGTTAAACATTAACATGCACCAAACTTGATCTTCACCCTAGCAATACAAAGAGTCTAGCCATGAATGGCCATACTAAATAGCATAACGCTGAGTTTCGTAGTCCCCCCTATTGCGGAACAAGGAGGAAGAGCCCCTTTACTCTCTACAACTACACTCTAACTATGAAATAAGCTTTCTCTAGTGTGTTCTTGGGGTGTGTAAGGGATATGGAATGGATGCTCAAATGAAGAAATCAAACTGGGTACTAGTGACAGTGTACCGGAGCCTGGGTGGTTGGACAGGGAATGCATGATTGTGCATGGCATTGCACGGCAGTGCAATGCCCTGCCAGCTCCCCAGCTTCGTCTTTTAGATGGTGGTTGACTTGGCTTGGCCTGGTTTGACTTCTTGCGGTCAATGCTCGGGTTTGATCCTCCAAAAGCTTGATTTCTTCATGTTTTAAGCTGGTTTTTGCTCTGTTTATCTTGGAACACCGAATAACCTGCAATTGTGAAATATTAACGCATTAAGTATCATTTTCAAGGCTTTTAGTCAATTAGTAGCATAATATGGGGATTATTATGCATGCAAAACATGTGTAATTTAGGGCATATCATAATACCCCACACTTAAACTTTGCTTGTCCTCAAGCAAACTCATGCATGATCATACCCATAACTAAAAACTTACAAGGGTAATGGAGCTCCAAGTAGTTGGAAACTCCGGATAACTCTTGAGTCACTTATTCTATTTTTGTGTTTTTTATGATGGAATACTAGAACTTTAATTATGCATAACCTATCACTCCTCACAAAGTTCACTCAACTCTTAGGGTTATATATGTATGGAAAATGTAGGTTAAGTGGAACATTCAAGTTCGAATCGAATTATGCAATGGTCATAAGCTTATATGCAAATCAAGTCTCCACCAAATAACTAAGTAGTATGCATGAATCAAGAGGACTTCAAAAGGTTGTAATGTGGCTAAATTAAAAATAAAGGGTGAAAATAAAAATCTTTTTGGATTTTTAGGGATTTTTAAAAGGGTTTGAAGGGCTGCAGCTATCGTGAAACACGCAGCTACAACCTCATAGCTTAAAATGAAAAATACTAGCATGTCCCTCTACAGTACTCAGATCATGAGTGTATAACTAATCATAGGACTCGTTTATGGTCAGATTGCCAAGACCAAGATCTCTTATAATTCTCAACTCTTCCCTTAAAGCGTAATACACATTGCTGCCTTTGCGCATGGATCTTTCGGCTTGTAGCCTAACAGCTCCTACTTGGATCAGGTGCGTATACTCACTTTGGGAATAAGTTTGATTCATGCTACACTTTCCATCGTGGCTCTAGTTGCCACACTTCACACGTTTGCCGTATCTTTTGGCTCTTCTCTTGGCGGCACTTTTTGACAAGCCGGAGAATGGTGGTAATTGTTCTTGCTTGCGCCACCGTTTTCTTATATCGCTGGTTGCTTTGAAAACTTTCTCTCGGAGTTTGGGTAGTAATTCAGGCTTTGCGAAATGAACGCAGAAAAGCAAATTGAAATAAAAGGAATGCATGTCCAGTTCTTTAAGGTCTAGCCGGTAAAAGACCCACTTCTCTCTTTCTTTTTCTTTTCTTCTTTTTCTATTTTTTTTGTATCAAAACAAATTCTTCAATAAGTTTTTTTCCTCAATTTCCTTGAATTGTTTCTTCCTAATATTTCCATAAATTCCTTGCAGATAGTTCGGTTGTTTCTTCCTAATACTTCCACCTTCTTGTATATTCCAATTCTTTTGAGTAAAACAGATTCTTTCCAATGTTTTCTTAATGATAATAAACTTGAAATGACGACATAAGATAATTTTCCCATTTTGAAAAAATTCAGCCAATAACCGGTGTTCACGAAAAGCTGGTTGGTTGATAAAGGTGGGTAGTAGAAAAGAAAAGGCTAAGTCTCAGAGAGCTATCTAGGCGGATAATATTTTTGGGATTATTAGGGTTTAAGGATAAAAAAATAAGGGTAATAAAGTCCTAGGTGCCTCAATCATTTTCATACTTCCAATAGTTTATGATCTTGATATGTATAAGTCATACAAGTTCTAATTATGCATAAAATTCGATCGAATAAACACTCAATATACCAAACGAAAGAGCATGTGAAAATAATGATAATGATGCCCGTGAAAAGGCTCAGATCATTCTCACAAAAAAATGGATGGAATAGGGTTTAGCGATTTATTATGCATAATATCCATTTGTTTCTACTTTCCATGTCTTTGTTTTATTTAATTAAAGGTTTAGATTTAAGGTTTAAAATTTTTCATGTTTTTCAAAAAGGTAGATTTTCAAAAAGTTAAGTTTTACTACTTTGAGGTTACAAGTAGTCCTGAATATTTAATTCCCCACCCCACATATAAAACTATGCATTGTCCTTAATGTACAAATGCATATAATGAAATGTTATGTAGGAATTTAATGCATGAAGTTTTAAGGGAAAAGAAACCGGTACCCCCCGGTCAATTCGGTGTGTAACCTAAGGCCAAAACTTATTGCTGTTGTCAACACTTTACTTCAAAGACTTCATCAAATTTCAAAGAAATTTGATGTGGTTTATGATTCCTCAGGTTGTAGAGATGGAGTGTGATTCCTCAAAGAAGTAGAGAGACTATCTTGTGATGCTATTCTATCTGACACATAAGGGAAAACATAAAAGCAGACAAGGAAAATAAAAGGTAGTAGTTAAGCTACTAAGGTCCTAGTATCGAGAGGGCATACCTGGGGCTGAAGTATGAGAAACTTAAATTTGAAAAGTCAAACCTGAGGTCCATGATTCTGCCGTATGCACCAATCTCTCAATTTATTCATGATCATCGGGTTGCCTCTCGGAAGTGCTACATTTATTTAAGGGTCTTTAGCCTGACCTATACGTGCAACATCGGTCTTTCTTCAAGTGGGGGCCATCAACTTCCCCCGTGTCTCCTGTCCCTTCATTCAAGTCCTTCAACTTTGGCAGCTTATCAAAGTATTTATCGATCCAATTAGTGTTGTCAAGGTCCTTTCCAAGATCAAGTTTCTTTCCATTGTTGAATTCCTTAGCTTTCTTAAGTTGGTAGTCCAGATTAGTATCGATGAATTGTGCAATTTCAAAGGGATCATTTGACAAGCATTCATTTCCTTCGATGTTGTAGGTTACTGATTGTTTTCCAACACGAACTGTTAAGATTCCTTCATTCATGTCAATGACGGCTCTGACGGTAGCTAAAAATGGGCGACCTAAAATCAAGGGTACTGAATAATCGGGTCCCATTTCCAATACCATGAAATCGGCAGGGAAGACAAACTTGCCGACTTTTACTTTTAAGTTTTCAATGACTCCTATAGGTGACTTAATTGATCCATCCACGAGTTCGATAGTTGCATTAACAGGTCGCGGGTTTCCAATTTGGAGTCTTTGGAACATGTTATATGGCATAACGTTCACGCTTGCTCCTAGATCAGCCAGTGCAAAAGTGATCAGTAGTGGTCCGATAGAGCATGGTAGAGAGAATTTTTCAGGATCTGAAAGTTTCTTTGGAAGGCACCTTTCAATGACAGTGACACAATGGTTAGTCCTCTTTACTGCTTCCTCCATGTTTCTCTTATTGGTAAGGAAATCCTTCAAGAAACGTCCATACTTAGGCATTTGTTGTATGATATCCAGGAAAGGAAGATTGACATGGATTTGACTCAAAAGCTCGATGAATTTTTCATATTGTTCGTCAGTCTTCTACTTTACGAACCTTCCTGGATATGGTATGTGAGAGTGGAATGCTCTTTTTGTTGGAGCTTTCGGAGGGAGATCCATCGGAGGAGGAGGAGGAATCACATTTGATTGTGACCCTTGAGTGGTTGTTTCTGTGATATGTGGATGAAGTGGTATTCCGGTGAATATTACTCTCCTTGGTGATTGGACTTCTTCTCCTGGAATTGGTGGCTCTGGATAGACTTTGCTATTTCTAAGAGTGAGAGCACTCACATTAGCTTTTGGATTGGTTTCAGTGTTACTCGGGAGACATCTAGGCTATCTTTCGGATAATAGTTTTGCTATTTGCCCTAATTGCGTTTCAATGGCTTGAAGAGTTGCTTTTTGTGTCTTAAACTTAACTTCATGAAGACTAAACCATTCCTCATATTGTTTGTGACGAGAGTCTGCTAGAAGTGCTTGACTTTCAGTTATAGAGATTAACTTAGTTACCGCTTCCTCTAGGCTTAACCCATTAATTGGCTTGTTAGCTCCTTAAAATTGTTGATGAGGCTGATAGTTCTGGGATTATCTTTGTTGAAACTATTGTTGTTGTCCGAAGCCAGATTGTCCCTGATTGTTATTATCTCTCCAGCTGAAATTCGGATGGTTCCTCCATCCAGGGTTGTAAGTATTGCTGTATGGGTTGTTCTGCGGGTGATTTTTTTTTATAAAGTCAACCTGCTCAGCATCAATAGTGATGCTTTTTACTTCTTCAGTAGCTTCAGGGGTTGCTTTTCCCCTGCTAAGTTGATTGAGTCGAGTGGTGAAGGCATCTACTTGAGTAGAAAGTGAAGTGACAGTATCGACAGAGTGAACTCCTTGCCTTGCTCCCCTGTTACTCCTTGGATTGTACCATTGATAGCTATTCATTGCTATTTCCTCAATTAGGTTATATGCTTCTTGTGGCCTTTTGTTTCCAAAAATATCACCTGCAGTAGCGTCAAGTGTCTGACGAGCTTGGTTGTGCAACCCATTGTAGAATTATAACACTTGTAACCAAACCTCTAACCCATGATGAGGACATTTTCTCAACATATCCTTAAAGCGTTCCCATGCCTCATATAGTGATTCACCATCATCCTGAGTGAAAGTGGTGATATCATTTCTTAGTTTAGCAATTTTAGCTGGCGGGAAGTATTTCGACAGGAATTTCCGAGCAAGATCGTCCCATGTAGTGATTGACCCTGTAGGAAGAGAATTTAGCCATGCCTTAGCTCGTTCCCTTAAGGAGAAGGGAAACATTCGGAGGAGAATTGCGTCATTCGAAACTCCATTCATTTTGAAAGTGTCACAAATTTCGAGGAAATTTGCAATGTGGGCATGTGGATCTTCATCGGGTAATCCATGGAAAGTAAATGATGACTGGATCATGCGGATAACATGAGACTTGATATCAAAGTTGTTGGCGTCCACCGTTGGCCTTGTGATGCTAGACCCCAACGCTTCTAGTGACGAGCTTGCGAAATCGAAATTAAATGCGGTTTTCAACTGCATTTTTCTAGCACGTTTTTCTCGTATTCGGCTGTGAAAGAATCTTTCGGGCTCTGCTAAAGGTCGATATAAACCAGTAGTGGAGCTGTGGAATATACACTACCTGCAACAAAATTTAAGAGGAAAACAGATGGAAAATGATAAGGCTAATCCGTTAACTCGAATTTTTCTTGAAATCACCGTGTCCCCGGCAACGGCGCCAAAAACTTGATGTGTCATTTTTAGTATAAAAATATAATAAATATATTTTTAGGATGGTTTTACAAGATAAGGTTTTAAATTTATAAAATGATAATTACTTTAACTTAAAAACACACACAATAGGCAAGTGTACATATCGCAGCGTAATATAGTTTACGTAAGAACCAAGTATCGAACGAATGGACACGGTCAAGTTCCAGTACTCAACTTTTGTTATCGTTTAGCCGGATCAATTAGTGAGTGGATTTTGTGTGTTTGTGAAGCTGAATAGTAAATGACAGAAAAGTAAATGACGGTAAAGTAAATAGCATAAAAGTAAAAACGTGCATGATGTGTGTAACAGAAATGTAACGAACAGAATAGTAATTAACAGAAAAGTAAATATCTCCGAGATGATCAGGTCACGAAGAGTATTGCTTCGGGATTCGAATCCGCTTGGTACGTGATAATGTTAAGTTGACTAATCCAGTTATGTGACTACTACAAACTTGTGACCCGGGTCACTGCTAGAGCCTCGTCCTTATGACATTTGATTTGAAAATTATAATCTTTAACAAATGGTAGTGCCTCCCGTTAAGGACAACAATTACACTCAACCCATAGAATGGTAATCTCCGGGTTGGTTTAAGGCATCGAACGTAAAATGCTTTGTATTAGAGTTAAATAAGTGATTATATTTTGTTAACCGGGAGGCGGTGCAACAATAGGACCAAGTATAAAGACGTACGGTTTCCAACATGAGTTCACCAATTCTTGGTGGCATAATAAGTTTGTATAAAGAGTACGACCGTAATAGTGTTGACCAAGCCTTGGCTTATCAATCTATACTTGTATAAAGCCGTACAAGCTTCAAAAGAAGTTTGATTAAAAAGGTTTTACGATCTTACATTTTAAAATCAAGAACACTCACAAATATAAAGACGCATTTAGACAGTAATAAAAGCCCACCGAAATGGTGGTTTTAAGGACGAATGATTAAAGACATAAACACATCACTTGGATTAATACGTTAAACATTAACATGCACCAAACTTTATCTTCACCCTAGCAATACAAAGAGTCTAGACACGAATGGCCATACTAATTAGCATAACGTTGAGTTTCGTAAGCTCCCCTATTGTGAAACAAGGAGGAAGATCCCCTCTACTCACTACTACTACACTCTAACTACGAAATAAGCTTGTTCTAGTGTGTTCTTGGGGTGTGTAAGGGATATGGAATGGATGCTCAAGTGAAGAACTCAAGCCATCTACTTATAAGCCTCAAAATGTGCAATGCACGTCCGTGCATTGGATTGCATGGGCGTGCAAACACCTCGGGAATCAAACATGGTACAAGTGACAGTGTACCGGAGCCTGGGGAAGCTAGACAAGGAATGCACGACCGTGCATGGCATTGCACGGCCGTGCAATGCCCTGCCAGCTCCCCAGCTTCGTCTTTTAGCTGGTGGTTGAGTTGGTTTGGCCTGGTTTGGCTTCTTGGTCAATGCTCGGGTTTGGTCATCCAAAAGCTTATTTCTTCACGTTTTAAGCTGGTTTTTGCTTTGTTTATCTTGGAACACCGAATAACCTGCAATTGTGAAATATTAACGCATTAAGTATCATTTGCAAGGCTTTTAATCAATTAGTACCATAATATGGGGATTATTATGCATGCAAAACATGTATAATTTTGGGAATATCACCACCTGTTTGCGGGTGGTAAGCTGTGCTGATGTTAAGTCTAGTGCTCATTGTCTCATGGAATATTTTCCAGAACCTCGATGTGAATATTGTGTCCCGGTCTGACACAATTAACAAGGGCATACCGTGTCTGGTCACAATCTCGATAATGAACAATTACGCTAGCTTTTCGGACGAAAAAGTCTCACATATTGGTAAGAAGTGAGCACTCTTTGTCAATCGATCCACAATTACCCATATGGTATCATGAACTTTAGCTGTACACGGTAGCTTGGTTATGAAGTCCATGGTAATGTGTTCCCATTTCCATTCGGGGATGAATAACGGTTGCATCTTCCTACATGGATTCTGGTGTTCGACCTTCACTTGAGAACAGGCTAGGCACTTGCTCACATAATCAGTGACATTGTTCTTCATGCCGGGCCACCAATATTCTTTCTTTAGATCATGGTACATCTTGTTGGTAGTGAGATGGATAGAGTAGCGAGACTTGTGAGCCTCGTCAAGGATCTTGATTCTAAGTTCACCACCCTTGGGTATCCACATTCTCCCGAACCGTGTCCGCACTCCATAAGTATTGGTTTCCAATTTCTCTTGCTGACCCGCAATTCTCTCTCGCTTAATATTTTCTTCTTTCAGAGCTTCATCCTAGGCACATTCTATGTCCGTCATAAGGTCTGGAGTTACAACCAACTCATATGCCTTCACCTCGATAGGAGTTGTCGTCTCCCTTCGACTCAAGGCGTCGGTCACCACATTCTCTTTCCCGGGGTGGTAAAGGATTTCACAGTCATAGTCTTTCAAAAGTTCTAATCACTGCCGCTGTCTTATATTTAACTCCCTTTGTTCAAAGAAGTATTTCAAATTCTTATGGTCGGAGTAACTGGTGCATTTGACTCTGTAAAGGTAATGCCTCCAATTTTTTTTGGCAAAGCAACCGCCGCGAGCTCAATCAGCGTCTCTTCAATTTTATACTTTTCATAATTAAACTTCCTATTACTACAAACTTATCTTCGGTTTCTTGTACTGCTTTCCATTTAGGCAAATCCATAAAACTATCATTACCTATATCTATGTTTCATAGTTTAAACTTCCTTGAATTGATTTACTGTGATGTTTGGGGCCCTTCACCTGTATTGTCTTTTGATGGCCATCATTACTTTATGTTATGCGTTGATCATTAATTTCGTTATATGTGGATATTTCCCTTAGTTCACAAATCGGACATCTTTTCTACCTTAAAAATTTTTGTAACAATGATTTAATGACAGTTTAACACTAAGATCAAACATGTTCAAACATATTGGGGTGGTGATTTTCTTCCAATGACATCCTTTACAAATTATTGTGCCCTCATACCAGCGTATAAAATGGTATAGTTGAACGTCATTATCGGCACGTTGTTGAAGCTGGCCTCGCTCTTCAGGCCCAGTCTTCCGCTCCTCAACACTTCTGGCACTTTGCTTTTGACACCGTTGTTTATCTCATCAATCGTATGCCTTCTTGAACCACCTCTCGTATTTCACCTTCGAACACTTATTCAACCGCTCTCCCTATTTCTCTTTTCTTTGAGTCTTTGGATGTCAATGCTTCCCTCATCTTCGACCATACAACCATCACAAGATGGACTTTCGCTCTACACCTTGTATCTTTTTGGGCTACAACCCCTCTCACCATGGCTATCGCTACTTTGATTCATCCACAGATCGGATCTATATCGTTCGCCACATACGTTTCAATGAGGATAACTTCCCATTTGCCGCACCTAACAACGTCTCTCCTCCTATAACTTTTTCCTACCGCTACACTTCCTATTTTGATTTCAAAACAATACCTCAAGACTTTCCTGAACTGTCCCCCTATAACTTCCTAACAAACTCCTCCACCATCTCCTTACAGCTCTGTTCCTTCACCTCACTCCTCAAATTCAAATACAACATAATCTCCTCCTCATACTCTTCCTCTAAATCTTCGTCAAAATCCCAAACCTTATGCTCCTTATAGTCCTTCCGCTCGTCATGTGTCAACTTCCTCTCTTCCTACAACTGAGCCCACTTCCTTTAACATTGCAAACTAACATCCGAAGTGGCGTCATGCGATGGCCGAAGAGTTTTCAACTCTTGTTAAAAATGGAACTTGGTCATTAGTACCTACCACTACTAACGCTAATGTTATTGATTATAAGTGGGTATACAAGTTAAAGAAGGACCAAAATGGAGCGGTAACTCGTTACAAAGCCCGTCTTATGGCAAAGGGTTTTCGGCAACAACCGGGTATCGACTTTCAGGAAACTTTCAATCCAGTTGTAAAGTCCACAACTATTTGGGTTGTTCTCTCACTTGTTGTTACTCAAAAATGGACTCTTCGTCAACTAGATGTTCAAAATGCTTTTTTACATGGCAACCTCAAGGAGACGGTCTATCTTTGATAACCACAAGGCTTTGTTGATCCTACACATTTGGATCATGTTTTCTTACTTCACAAGTGTCTATATAGCCTTCGACAATCCATAAGGCATGGTTTGATCATCTGTCTCAATCTCTTCACAAGCTCGGCTTTCAAGGATCCAAAACCCATCCTTCCTTATTTACATACAAGTCCAGCAAAACAATTTTGTACACTCTGGTTTATGTTGATGACATCATTGTCACTAGTAACAAAGCCAAAGTCATCGATACCCTCATCAAACAACTCAGCCATGCTTTCGCTCTTAAAGACCTCGACAATCTTGATTACTTCCTAGGTGTTGAAATTGTACGCGAATGTCGTGACATTCTACAAGTATTATCTCTTGGTGACAGTCCTCTATTCTCTAAACTGGTACGACACTGTCAAATTGCCGGAGCCCTCTAGTATGTCACTCTTACAAGGTCAGACATTTCCTTTGCTGTCAACAAAGTGTTCCAATACATGCATGCTCCCTCCGGCAATCACTGGTCTGCCGTCAAACGAATTCTCACCTACTTAAAGGGCATCCTTCATCATGGCTTACTGATCCATCACAAGTACCTTCAAGTCTTTACTGACGTTCACTGGCAGGGAATCTCTCCTATTTAAGCCTTCTCTTATTCTGATTAGGCAGAGTGCCCAGATGATCATCGATCCATGTGAGGATTTTCTATCTATTTGGGTTCTAACCTCATATCCCGGACCGCACGCAAGTAGAAAACTATTTCTAGGTCATCTACGGGGTTAGAATACAAAGCTCTAGCAAATACAATTGCAGAATTAACTTGGCTAGAGGCTCTTCTTCGAGAACTTGGGATAAACACAAATGCTACTTCCATTATCTGGTGTGATAACCTTAGAGCAACTTACCTTGCAGCCAATCCAATCTTTCATGACCAAACAAAGCATGTTGAAATTGATTTTCACTTTGTTCGTGAAAAAGTGGCTCAAGGCAAACTCAAGGTTCAATTTATATCAACAGATGATCAGATTGCAGACATATTTACAAAGCCGCTGTCAACTCAAAGATTCGTGTTCTTACGTTCCAAGTTGCAAATCGCAACCTGCCCGTAGCTTGCGGGGGAATATTAGATCTTAATGTTAATAGTGATATGTAGGAGGTAGATTATGTAAATATAGATATAGTATACATCTATCTCATGTAACCCTAATCATTAACACACAATCAATATAATACAACACAATTACACACATAAAGGTGTTTAACTATTAGAATGTTTTTTTTAGATTCTCTAACATAAATTAAAAAAACTTGTCCAATATTAGTAGTGCTGAAGTCATGGGTAAGCATAATCTTGTATTTGCTTTTAGTTGACATAGAAAGTTGAAAGAAACCTCACTCTAATCCTCTACCGGAGAAATGAGCAACGGATAGTCAGTTTCTCTTTCTCCTCTGATTTACCATTTCTGATTTGTGTTTCGCTCCACTCTAATGTCCTTTCCTTTTCCGCTGCAGCGATTACCTCTTCAAACTACTGCTTATCGGAGACTCCTCTGTCGGAAAATCATGCCAGTTCCCAGTTACTTACTTAGTTCAATAATGGTGTGCTTGCCACTGATTGATTTAAAAGAGTAAACTTTCATTTTCGTCTCTATGGTTTAGTCATTTTTGTCTGTTTTATCTAAAAAGTTAATTTTTCTCCTGTGTATCCTTGTGGTTTACAAAACTTGTCATTTTCATTCCATCAGTTAACTTCATCCATAATTTAAATTTAAATTAGGGGTATTTAGGTCTTTTTATATATTTATTTATTTTACCAATATTTAAACACGTAATTATTCCCCCTATCCCCTTAAATTGTATTAACCCTAATTACCCTATTACGATCGTCCCTATAGCCATCATCTTCTTAATCCCGATCATCCTTGTGACCATCATCTTATTAATCCCGATCGTCCCAATGACCATCATCTTCTTGAATTATGTTCGTCCATGTGGTAATTTAAGAAGATGATAGCCACAGTGGTGATCGTAATTCAAGAAGATGATTGCCACAGGGACGATCAGGATTAAGAAGACGATGATCACATGGACAATCGTAATATGGTAATTAGGGTTAATATGGTTTAAAGGGATGGGTGGAATAATTAAGGGTTTAAAATATTGATAAAATAAAGAAATATATAAAAAGACCTCAATAACCCTCATTTAACGTTAAAATATGGATGGATTTAACTGATTGGATGAAAATGACATGTTTTGTAAACCACGAGGATATACAAGAAAAAAATACTTTTTGGATGAAACTGCCAAAAGTGACTAAACCACAAGGATGAAATTTGCAGTTTACTCGATTTAAATTTCTAAATGATGTATGTGCCTTATTACATTCAGGATGATTCTTATGTGGATAGTTACATGAGCACCGTTGGAGTTGATTTTGTGAGTTTTTCTTATCTTTCTCTGTTTCTGTTTAGGGTTTAGGGCATGTTAATTCTAAAATTTATGTTTCAGAAAAACAGGACTGATGACGTGGGTACGTGCATGGAGCATAGCTGCGTAAAAGAAGCAGACCCGTACTAAGCAGAACCGCAAACTACGTCTCCCGAATAGCGAGGTGATGTGGCATAACTGAAAAATACACGTTTGGAATCTCCGGGAAGTTAAATATACAAAACAACGATGATTAATGACTTAGGAGAATGGGCATTTGTCTCTTTAGGAGACTATGGCCTCTTACACTAAAGAGGTAAAGGTCTCACTACAAGCAAAGGAAAGAGAAAGATATACCCCTTCATATAGTAAGAAGCTGGTGACATACCAGCTCATACAAGCCCAAGTTCAGGTATAAAAGGAATGCCTTGGGCACCCATGTATTAAATTCTGATTCTCATATTCATTTTCACACTATCACATCATACTCCATAAATCTCGATCTCGGTACCTTATCACCTTCAAAGAATAGCTATCTTATTCTCACGCCGGAGGCTGATCGCAGGAGACCCCCTCTTGGGGTGAGACTAAAAGTGCTTTCATCTTAGCAGGTACATGAAGCAGTTGATCCAACCAGGAACGTCAAGACCCTTACTCTGAGAAGTGTTTGTTGTAGCAACAAGTTGGCGCCCATCGTGGGACGGCGCTACTTAGATCAAAAATTCGTTCGTAGTTCCGCTCCTTCTGTTCCTAAGTTTCCTTAATGTCAGGTGATGACGTTCCTCCGGAGGTGGACATAACCCCACCTCCTCACACCACACAGCCTGCTTCTTGCCAAACGTCACGAGAAGAAGCATGGCAAGAGTCTCCTGTAACAAACGGACCATCTTTCAAACTGTTACCAAACAACTCTCCATTCTAGACTCCATCTCCTTTCAAAATAGTAAGCGTATCCCCTCAGACAGACATCTTGCTACCTATGGAAATAATGGATGTAACGCCTGAGGGCGTGAAGAGAAATTTCCTACAAGTAAGGGAATTAATCAATGACTACGTACAGGAAGAGCGTTCAAAGGGTGTTAAAATTAGGCTGGCATATGAAGACGAACCTAAGGTGACATTTTCACCCCTTCCTCCACAATATGGGGTTTATACAGTCAAGGAGGATGCAGCGATCACCTCCGGTCCTAATCAGGTCAGGAGTCCTGTGACAGAAGGAAGTCCTAGTGCTCAAGGAGAGAACCTTTCTCTTCCTAATCCGTCCACCTTGGTGCACGAAGCACCAGAGTACACAGTCGAACAGCTGTTGCAGCTTACGCAACCTATGATGTATCCTCCCATGTTGTTACAAATGAGCATCTCTGCTACTTGCACGAAGCATGGGAACGACAACCCCGATGAACGTAAGCTGTCCTATTCCCACTTCTCAATATCTAGGGTTCACATACCCACTTATGGTGCATCATCAACTTGTTGCATACATGATGGCTCAATATGCCAACCCGTGGTAAGTAACCTACCCTTGGCAGCACCTTGCCGGTAGCATGTCGATGGTCCAGCCCACAGCAAGTGAAGCCCTCATACACTAGTTCGCAGCCCCTGTACCAATTGGCCTGACACCGGCAGTTGGAAGACCTTGGTGCAAGAAGCTCACACAGCCACCAGGACAGAAGCGAACAAGATCTTTCGACCATACCGGTCCACTTCATTGTCGTGCTTCTCTAAGAGGATAGCCAACTTCGAGTTCCCAAGAAAGATAAAAATGCCTGCAAACATTAAAACATATGATGGGACTAACGACCCTGAAGATCACTTATAGGTGTTCTCTGGTGCAGCAAGCTTTGAAAGTTGGACAAACACCGAGTGTTGTCACATGTTCATCCAAACACTTATTGGGTCCGTTCGCCTCTAGTTCAGTAGCCTTCCGGAAGGAAGCACCGATTCCTTTGATGACCTTAGTCAAAAGTTTCTTGCTAACTTCACCCAGCTGAAGAAGTACACAAAGAATGTTGTCGTGCAGTACCAGATTAAGCAAAGGGAGGATGAAAGCCTCCGCAACTTCATAGACAGAAACAATGAAGAAGGCATGTTTATGCAGGAGCAACGGAGAAGATGAGACTATCTAGCTTCATGAATGCAGTACGACCAAAACAAGTTATTAAATATCTGAACAAGAACATCCCACAGACTATGGATAAAGCTCTTGAACAAGCAGAAGCCTATTTAAGGGGAAAAAAGACCTTACATGTGACACCCGACAATTTCAGGTCAATATCTATACCCGAATCTTACATGATTACGCATAGTTATACATGAATCGTACTTAATTATAGAGTAAGTAAGTACATATGATACATAGCAAAATCCATTCACTTCATTTCATTTCACGTATCGGTAATTCGAAGAGTTACCGGATCACACACGTGTCCTGTCGCACGAACGTTGGTGAATTACGGAACTAATACTTTGACATATATTTGGTGTGTATAAATTACATGTAATACTGTGATTTAATATTTCGTGCTTAGATTAATGTTTTGAGAATTTTTAGAGAATCTTTGATTTTTAACGCAGTTTAGCGGATACGCGATATGTACTGGCAAATTTAAATGAGATTTTACAAATTTGATATGTTTTACATAATATATTTTTTCATCTTTTTAAGTTATTTTTATTTTAAAAGCCTATTTCTTTTATAAAAACTCCATTTTTATAAAGAAAACCCTAGTTCCACCGCCAATAAATACATCCTTATCTCTCACATGCCTCCATCCATTTGAAACCCTAACCCTAAACCACATTTTCCCCTCCCCTCTCCCTCATTTTCGGCTGCCACCTTCTATCCACCACACACCACCACTTGATTTTCATTTTGCAACCCAAGCTCTTTCAAGGTGAATCCAAGGTGTTCAAGCAAGAAAACTCCATCTTTGGTCCAACATGTCTTGATTTTGTAAGTTTTTACACATGTTTTATTTCATTTTTCGTCCCTATGGTTATGTGAGCAAACCATCCAAACAAAAGAGTGTTTTTGAGTCATTAAACTAAATCTAAACCTTGGTTTTGAAAGATAAAGTGTATTACTACATATTTGGTACATATTGTTGGTAGAAGCTAGTCTATTTGTTGTGTTGTATGATGTTTCTATAAAAGAAAACTTTATTGTGTTCATAGTTGTAGAGATGTTCATTATGGATCTTTGATGAGTTGGCTTGTTATAGTAGTTGTAGAATAGGTGAAAAACATGAGTTTTGTTGGTTAAATCATTGTGTTGCATCATTTGGCACGTTTCTATAGATAGAAACTTTATTGGTTTCAATTTTGTGTTCTTGAGTTATAATTTGATTTGACATGATTAAATGCTTTAGTTATGTTTAATGAAGGGATATATATATGTTTGTTGGATGTTAAACCCTTGGATATTGCCATATGTAAAGTTTCCATAAAAGGAAACTTTATTTCTTTCAAAGTTGTGTTTGTGTACTATGGATGTTAAATATAGATTTAATGGTGTTATTAGTACTTGGTTAAGTGTTGTGCATGATAATAAGTGAGTTGGAGACCTTTGCTTGATGTTTTGGGATACCTTGCTATATATGGAAACTTTATTGGATTCGAAACCACATGCTTGCTCTATGTGTAGTATTGATAACTTAGGATGTGTTAGTAGTACTTGGACATGATAATTTCATGAGTTATTACTATTCATTCAATGACACTTAGAACAACTGTTTATGTTATATTACTTGGTTTGATTTCATAAACATGAAACCCTAATGCATAAAGTATATGTGTTGTGCATGTTCTCTAGATATGATATGAATGCATGTGGCTACTTTCGTATAGTATGACTTGTCATATTTTCTTGTATATGTATTACTATAAATATACATTCAAACCCCTTTACGTGTCACCAACGGGTGTCGAGTCAACTTGGTCAAACCTTTTCAAAACATCAATGTCATGTTACAACATTGAGTCGTTTGGATGTACATGGTTACATAAACCACATTTAAATTTCATAGACCCTATAGCCTTAATATTCCTAGCACTCGAATAGGTCGGTCTCGTATCGGACTTTTGCTAGAGTTATGTGTTTGCATTACACTTCATTCTCACCACTTTCCCAGGTGAGTCTCACGGCCCCATTTTACATACTTTTCCTTTTAGGAGATACATGCTAGAATACTATTTTCGTTAGTCATATGTTACACTACTTGATTTCACATGAGTATATAAGCGGGTGCAATTTCGCATAAATCCCTCTCACAATCGAACCATTATTTATGTTACATAGTGAGGTAATTCATGAATAGTACTATTGGGTTTAACCACCCCCGCCCGGGTTAATCGCGCTAACTTTGACAGGAGGTCAAACGGGTGCATAATTGACCTAATCAGTTATGTGCTAGGCATGCAAGAGGCAAAATGCAAGTTTCTGCATCATTTACGTTGAGCTTCGGTTTCGATGAATGCTTATCATATTTTTGTCATATTGTCTGATCAACATTTAAATCATGAGTAGATATATGGACTATTATATTTATTTACTATTACTTGCAAACCTGTGAACTCACCAACATTATGTTGACCCGTTTAAGCGTGTTTTCTCAGGTCGTTAACTTATGCATATGGACTAGGCTCGCACGCACATGGAGTCTCATGCATACGTTAGGGGCATGAATTTTGGAAAACATTTGAACAATTATTTTGCTATGTCTTTGAAACTTTTCAATTACTTCTGCACAATTACATTTCGCATATTCAACTCTGTTATTGTATTCTCATTATCTTGAATGTTATTTAAATGGAATGATTTTCAAAAACCATTTAGAGGTCGTTCAAAGTAACCAGTATCTATGATCCTTGACAGTCACGCCCCGCAGGAAAACCGTTGTGGATCAGGGTTTGAAAGATTGGTATCAGAGCCCTAGCTATAGAGAACTAAGTTACATATAGTGTACTTAGACTATAACTGTAGGCTCACATTATTCACATCCCAACATTCATGCATTTCATGCTCATGTACCATAGATTACTGGATATTTCCTTTTCACAAGAATGTCTACATCATCCGACCCCATTATCATCTATGCATCCGACAAGGAGTATTCTCCTGCTACACCACCACTGTCACTTGTAACAATACCGACACCACCGCCATCACCACCTACATCGGACGATGACGAGCACTCAACTGATCCGGAGGACAAGGATCCCGAGGAGGTTGATGAGACGGATTTCGAGGAGGAACGTGAAGAAAATGAAGAGTACGAACCGGAGGAGGATCCGGAAGAGGAACCGGTCGATGAGGGCACGGGAGAGACGGACAGTAGGAGCGATTCCGGTGAGATAGTACCGTATATCATGATTCACGGGGATACTACTTCTAGCGAGAGCATTACTTTACCGCCATGACCGACTCCCAGGCCACCGAGCCCCATGCCACTGTCACCGCCAGTTGCACCTAGAGGAGCGAAGACAAAACACACTGCTAGAAAGAGGATAATTAGCCTGGGCAAAAGGCCAGCCCAGTCATCACCTGTTACACAACCGCCGACAAAGAACTATCGGTCTGCGTGTCGCAAGACAGCATGGATGACTGACGCTATACGGGAGTGGATGACAGCCGAGGGGACTTCCATGACGCTACAGGCGGGAGAGTCGTCTAGACATTCTCAACCATTGCCCTATCTGGGTGAGCCCGTGGAGCATGTATTGCCCTTCGTGGTGGCACGTAGTCGCCTACACGACGATGAGATTTCGTCCCTTAAGGACGAGATGTACTTTACTGACCAAGCACTTATGGTGATGAGTGATCGAGTAGAGGTCACTAAGGAGAGCACGAGAGCTACCGATCAGAGAACTATGGTAGTCAAGGATGCACTAAAGGCCTTGCAGGAGCAAGTGGCTGGATTGACTGAAGACCGTCAGCGAGAGACTTCGAGATTTGCTGCACTATCTGACCGTTTAGCAGAGGCTGAGAGAAAGATGAGAGACTTGAGATAGAGGACTACATTACTGAGTATAGAGCCACACTAGAGGTAAAGAGGGCCGTGGTAGCTGAGCTAAGGGCAAATGCAGTAGAGGAACAGTTGGACCCCACTAGGGAACTTGCTATATTATGTGTTATTTTGCTCTCGGTCACTGAGCGGAAAGGCGTATTTACACGTTCTATTTGATTTAGCCTATCGTGAGCGGGCTGTACTCACGCAATATTTTTGGATTTGACTTGTTTTGGAGGAGTGTGTGCTCCTAAAAGTACTTTGTATTTTACTACAACTTATTTATCAAGTATTTTATCTTTCTATATTTATTTGATTGCTATGATTGGTTTACTTTGTGCATATGCGTTAATTCTATGTACATAATGTCTTATCTTTATTTTCGTTATGATTTGAAGAAACATGCCGCCAAGGAGAGCCAATCGCAACTCCAGAAGGAACAATGCACCCATGACTCCGGCCGAGATCGAGGCAATGATCTCACATCGAGTGGCTGATGCCCTAGCTAATCTTGACACTAACCGATCCAACGGAGGATCAGGAGGGAACGGAGAAAACGAAGGTACAATGTCTATCTAAGAGAAATGTATTATTCCGCACGATGAAGTCACTAGACGTAGTTAGGTGATTTCTAATGCAGTTACCTTGGCAATATAGGAACATGAAATGACAATCAAAGTTTTTCATTCAAGTCGTTCTTAAACTACAAACCTCACACATTCACTAGGGCAGAAGGAGCAGTAGGCCTACTCTGATGGATCGATAAGGCTGAATCAGTGTTCAACACGAGTCACTGTACGGTGGAGAACAGGGTGATGTACGATACCGGCACATTCAAGGGACAAGCTCTCTCGTGATGAAATTCACATGTCCATACTCTGGGTCTAGACACCGCAAATGCCATCCCATGGGAATATTTTAAGGAGCTACTGAAGGAAGAGTATTGCCCCAGAAATGAACTTAAAAGCTGGAGTAGGAATTTTGGAACCTGAAGATGGAAGGTGCCGATGTAGAAGGGTACACTGTGAGATTTCAAGATTTGGCGCGACTGTGCCCACATATGGTCACGCCCGGATTCAAAAGAATTGAAAGATATATTTGGGGTTTGGCGCCTCAAATTCAAAGCATGGTGACGTCTGCTCACCCTATCGTTATCCAGAATGTTGTGATACTGGCTCACAACCTGGCCGATCTGGCAGTCCGCCAGGGCGTGTTAGTCAAGAAAGGGTCCTTACTAAGCCATTCGACAATAAGAGGAAATGGGACAACACTTATGTCAAGCCATTCGTTCCGACCGCTTCAAAGAAACAAGAAACATCTAAAGTCTTCGCCACCAACCCGCTAGAGAAGAAGGCCAGGGGTGGATACACTGGTGATCTGCCAAAGTGTAACAAGTGCAATTTCCACCACAATGGTACCTGTGAAAACTCAAGATGTCAGAAATGCCAACTTTTTGGTCAGGCCACCCAAAACTGCCTAACGGTTGATCAAACCCCGAATGCTGGGGCGAACTGTGGATGTTTTGGGTGCGGTGAACAGGACATTTCCGCAAAGACTCCCCGAAGCATAAGAAACCGGGTAACACCAATGCGCGTGGTAGAGCATTTGTCCTAGGAGTTGGAGAAGCTCGCCAGGATCCGAATATTATCACATGTACGTTTCCTATTAACAACTATTACACTTTTATTTTATTTGACACAGGTGCCGATAGAAGCTTTTGTATCGGTCGAATTTAGTCCACTACTTGGAATCACACCAATCGCACTAGATTATAAGTACACATTAGAGCTGGCAGATGGCAAGCTGAGACCGAACAAATAATCTCAGGGTGTGTCCTGACACTAGCCGACCACCCATTCACTGTAGATCTATTACCAGTAACTCTTGGGAGTTTCGATGTGGTCATCGGTATGGACTAGGTGTCCACGAACCGAGCAAAAATTGTATATCATGTGAAGATCGTTCGTATCCCACTGCCGAGTGGAGAAACACTTTTTATACAAGGAGAGAAGAGCGGTACTGCACTGAGAATCATCACCTATATAAAGGCCGAGAAGTATTTATGAAAAGGCTACCATGTAATCTTAGCACATGTAACCGAGAAACAAACAGAAGGAATAAAAATCGAGGACTCGTTAGAGACTATCCAGAGGTATTTCCCGAAGATCTGCCTGGACTTCCACCGCAGAGGCAACTCGAATTCCGAATTGATCTCACACTAGGAGCTGCCCCAATAGCGTGGTCACCCTACCGACTAGCACCATCAGAGATGCAAGAACTGTCTAACCAATTGTAGGAGCTGCTAGACAAGGGATTCATTAGACCAAGATTTTCACCATGGGGAGCCCCAGTCTTGTTTGTCAAGAAGAAGGACGGATCTTTCTGTATGTGCATAGACTACATGGATTTGAACAAAGTAACTATCAAAAACTGATATCCCTTACCAAGAATCGACGATCTATTCGACCAATTACAACGGTTGAGTTACTACTTAAAGATCGATCTACAGTTAGGATATCACCAGCTGAGAATTCAGGAAGACGACATTCCAAAGACTTCATTATGGACTCGTTATGGTCACTACGAGTTCATGGTCATGCCATTTGGGTTAACCAATGCACCAGCCATATTCATGGTCCTCATGAACCGAATGTGCAAACCCTACTTAGACAAGTTCATGATAGTATTCATTGATGACATACTAATATACTCACGGACTCAGGAAGAGCACGCATGGCATTTGAAGCTGATTATGGAACTACTAAAAGGCGAGAAGTTGTAAGCCAAATTCTCGAAGTGCGACTTCTAGATTCAAGAGGTACAATTGCTTGGGCATGTGGTCAACGAGAAAGGCATACATGTTGACCCATCCAAGATCGAAGCAATAAAGAATTGGGAGGCACCTAAGACTCCGGCTAGGTCTTGCGAGATACTACCAAAGATTCATTGAGAATTTCTCTAAGATAGCTCAACAACTGACTACCTTGACTCACAAGGACAAGAAATATGAATGGAACGATAAAGCAGAAACAACATTTCACTTGCTTAAGCAGAAACTTTGAACGCATCGATCATATCACTATCAGAAGGAACGGATGACTTCGTAGTAAACTGTGATGCGTCACACCAAGGACTTGGTTGCGTGTTGATGCAAAGAGAGAAGGTCATTGCTTATGCTTCTCGACAACTTAAAGTGCACGAGAAGAACTACACCACCCATGACTTAGAGTTGGGAGCCGTAGTCTTTGCACTTAAAATCTAGAGACATTACTAGTACGGTACGAAATGTATGATCTTCACTGATCACAAGAGTCTTCAACATATTTTCTATCAGAATGAGCTTAATATGAAACAACGCATATGGGTAGAATTTCTCAACGACTACGACTGCACCATCCGTTACCATTTCGGAAAGGCAAATGTTGTGACTGCCGACTTGAGCAGGAAAGAACAACCAAATCCATGTCGAGTACAAGCGTTACAGTTGACGATTCACACAGACCTACCATTCAAATCCGTGATGCTCAACTCGAAGCACTCAAAGAGGAGAATTTGAAACAAGAGTCCTTACGAGGTATGGACAAACAATTCGAGGTCAAATCCTTATGATACGCGTTATTTCATGAATAGGATTTGGGTACCGAGTTACGGGAATCTAAGGAATTAGGTGATGGATGAAGCACACAAGTCCAGATACTCGATTCACCCCAGCTCTGACAAAATGTACCATGACCTCAATGAACATTATTGGTGGCCCAATATGAAAGACAACATTCCCACCTACGTCCGCAAATGCTTAACATGTTCGAAGGTTAAAGTGGAGTACCAGAAACCGTCAGGATTGCTACAACAGCCGAAAATTCCACAATGAAAGTGGGAGCAGATTTCTATGGACTTCATCACGATGTAGCCCCGAACATCCAGCGGTTACGATACGATATGGGTAATTGTCGATCCTTTAACCAAATCTGCGCACTTCCTGCTCATTAAAGAAACTGACAAACTGGAGAAACTAACCAGGACTTACTTGAAGGAAGTAGTCTTGAGGCACGGAGTGCCGATCTCCATCATCTCAAATAGGGATAGCCGATTCATTTCTCGATTCTAGCAATCACTTTAGAAAGCCTTAGGTACTCGATTGGATATGAGTACCATATACCATCCTCAAACGGACGGTCAGAGTGAAAGGACCATCCAAACTCTCGAGGACATGCTTAGAGCTTGTGTGGTCGACTTCAGAAACGGTTGGTGTTAGTCCCTCTTATATGGTGATAATCAAGCCTCTAATCTGCAAACAATCTCCCGGAGAGGCAGAATTAATCCAAGAGCCAAATACAACCGAATCTAACGGATCAAACGATGAGATAAAATGTAAACGCCATATAGATGATGTCAAACATTAAACGATAATCTTCCATTAATAAACTTGCTGATAATACAATGCTAAATGATGATCAACACACTTAGGCTAATTTCTGTTCAAAACATACACCTGATAGTTACAAAATGACAACAACTCATTACAATTCAAAACTAGACTTATATATAGTACAAACTTCTCGTCCGAAAACTATTTCGATCAAAAAAAATTTCGACCTAAAAAGTTTTCATCCGAAAACTTTATACATGAGCAAATCTGATCTAAAGAACTTGAATTAGATGGACTACTAGGTTCCAACAATCTCCCCCTAGTCCATTGAATTACAAGTCTTTTGTCTTGTCGGCATCAGGCTTGGTCTCAATCTTGATCTTCTTAGCATCCAGATCCTGCAAACGCTTCTTTATGATCTTCGCTTCTGCTCTCATGGACAAACAACTAGAAACAACCCGCGTGTACAACTTTGCTTCATTCCTTATCATTGTGCTAATGTGACACTGGATTGTGTTGTAATAGAGAATCTTGAGATCTTCATCGGACAAGCTGAAAAGGTCCATCGGATCAAAAATTCTGAATTCTGGTAAGCCTCTTTGTAAAATCACTGCCTCATGAGTATTACTATCATAGAACCATCGATCAAAGTCCTTTATGAAGCTATCTTTTTCTTTCAGGAATATATACAGTCGACACTGTATCGGCCGGTTGAACTATGTACTTGAACTTTTTATCACCAGTCATCTTGTCTCTCCTTTTTATCTGCACACACTTAGGAATTTGCGTCTGGAATGATGTAAAACTATCTTGCTCACACTGATGTGTCAATAATTTCTCAAAATCAGAAGCACGAGTGTTGTTTGATGGATTGAGCAATTTGATATGACTTAAATCTTTGACGTCCCATCTCAGTAACGTCTACAGCTTATGACATGTATCAAAATATTAAATATCCCTATCAACCCTCTTGATCACATACATTCTATTATCTTTGTCATACTTCCAACCTAATATCTGCCCAGTCAATGCTTTTCTTAGATTCCTTATCTTTTGAGTTATTTGCTCGACAATTGATGGTTTCTCACTAAACTTCCACCACGAACTCTTATCATGTACCTCCTTCTTTGTAGTAGAATCTGTTTAAGCGTTATCAGTAGTATTTTCTTCACTTGGTTCAACAAAAGGAATTTTTTTCATCCACTACCTTGTCCATCTTCCCAATGACATTCCCATCGCTTTCGGCATAAGTTTGTTTCTGTTCATATTCATACTTTTCATACATTTTATTTGACTCACCTTTATCACTTGAATCATGATTATTAGAACCACTACGACACCTGAACTTCCACTACTACTATTATCATCAGATGGATCATTATTATTCTTTTTAACATCAATTATAATAACATCCTCTTCCTTCTCTTCCTTTTCTTTCTCCCCTTCTTTCTCTTTTTCTTTATCATCTACTTCCATACCCTCTCCTTGTTGATTTAATAAAGAATCCACAACGAACATATCTTGTGATCCAAATATAGTTTCATCATCATTTGTAGCTTTATCTTGATGAGGGTTAGATGACGGTCCTTCTTGATTCACAGTATCATTAGGTTGAGGGATTTCAACATTGCTTTTAATTGACATGCCGAGATGCTTTAATAGATCTTGCACAATTCCTTGAAGTTGATTAATGTGAATCTATTGTTGTTCAACCTGTACTTGTCGTCTATTATCTCTTGCCCTCAATTCTCTAATTTCTAGGGCACTAGCAGCTTCATGGCTTTGTAGATTTGCTATTTGAGTTTTCAGCTGACTCACTATATTTGTCATTTCTTGAGTTGCATAGTTTGCAAATTCTTCATCAATTAACTTGTAATCTTTAGAAGCCTTTTGCTTCACAGGATCTGGTACTTCTTTTGCCTTACCCTGCCTGTATATCTTTGTGCCAGAGTTTTCAATATCTTTTGTCCAAGCTCTTTGATTACGATACCTTTAGACGGAGGAGGTCTAGAAGACACGATCTTTTCAGCTTCAGCTTCTTTTCTCATGACTGGAGTATTTGTTGTTGTTGTTGCTTCAACCTCAGGTGTTGCCAAAGGAATATCAACTTGAAGTTCTTCTGAAACATTTACTAGTTCACTCACATTCAAACGTAAACCATTTTGCTTGTCTTGATCACTTTCATTTTCACCTACTGACTTATCAACTATAAGAACTTCATTCTCAGTTTTAGCTTCTGGTACTTGATTATTAACAGGTTGTTCACCTTCCTGATTAACATTTCCTTGACCTGCACCACCATCACCACCTTCATCATCATTACCGTCGTCATCATCATCCGCATTATCCTCTACACCACTACTCAAAATGTCATCAACTTCATCATTTACTCCGAAATCAGTATTAGGGTTTTCTTCAAGCATTTTAGCAAATAACGGTGTCAGTTACCTTGAGAATTTGCTTTTCTTCCTGATTGTGTTCATGCTACTGAAAGTTGTTTATGACATATGCTCCAGAGGTAATTCAACTCCATCATTTGGTAGATCTGGAAATAGAGTATTGATGATCATTTGTAAGAACCTCAGATCTAACAAGAATTTGTTGTTCTGCCTCGGTCCCACAAAGTTATTTATCATGGATTCAAAGGTCATTCTTGAGAAATTGAATCGTCGGTGAGTTGCTAAACAAACTAGAGCACGGCTGAAAACTTCACCGATCTGATCAAACGCACCGGTCCTTGGTCCTAAACAATGGATAAACACATGAACCAGATATCTCCATTGTTTCCCTAGCAAGGTCTTCGTCACTTGTCTTCATGGAAAATCATGCTCATATCCCATAGTCTGTATAATCTGTGAAACACAAGTGTAGCTGATTCTATACGGAAAGTTAACATTGTCTCTGAAATTCAACACCTCTCTGATAACTTGTTCATCAACTTTGATTTTCTTTCCACCAACAGTGCTTTCAATCCAGATATCTTTATTAACATGCTTGTATTCGACGTTATCCCATAATTCACGAATATGTGTTTCATTAACAGTAGCATGATTAGATATTGCCGTATGGATCCTTGATTTGTTTAAGAAACGAACAATCTCTTCATACCCTCTAGACTTCCTTGTACTCGAAGTCAAACAAGCACAGATGTTGTGCCGAGCGTCAAACTTTAAACGATTCATAGCTGCATAACACAAAATTCAAACATAAGGAATTCTGAAAAAATTTCCCAACTCCAAAGATTTTGGACGAAAAGTCCTGCTCGAAATCTTTTTCGGTCGAAAACTCAAAATATCAAAAATTTCAACTCAAAAGATTTCGGTCGAAAACTCCTTGTTCAAAAACCTTTTCGAATGAAAACATAATTTCTCAGAAAAACTCAACTCTAGAGATTTCGAACAAAAACCCACTATCAAAAATCCATTTCGATCGAAATCCTTTTCGGACAAATCAGAGTTATGACTCTTCATTTCCATCCAAAAACAATTTCAATCCATTCCTCAAGGATTTCAGACCATTCAAGAAAAATTTCGGACGGATCAAAAACTACCAAATCTAGGTCCATTGATCTATCTGATCTTACTCTATGGGTCAAGAAAACATACCTCGATGTCGAAAAACTCAATGCTGTAACAAATCGCGAACACCTTGGAGATTTTGCATGAAAACAAGATACTTGAATGAATTCAGAAATAAGCTCGAAAACTCAATAATGGCGGTGAAACAGATTTCGATTGAAAACATGTATATATACCTTCTGAGATTTCACACGAAAACACATTTCAAACCCGACTTTTCAATCGAAAACTATTTCGGACGAAGTAGATTTCGGACATATTATTCGTTCGAAAACTTTTTACTTATTGAAATATTTAGCTTTTTATTAGTTATTTTTTTAACAATCTGATCTCAAAATCATTAAGACCTGTTTCAAGTTGTTTTTGAACAAATTTTATGTATACTAAACAGCAACTATAATACTATATAACACAAAAATACACAAGAAACATATCATAATGTATTTTCTATCAAACATGAACAAAAATATAAGAACAAACTTTGACTTTTATGACACAAACACACTAAACACATTATAACACATATAGAAATAGAAGATCAACTATATTTGCAATACTGAACTATAAAACACATCAAATGAACAACACTTATTGAATATCAAATTTTTCTTTATTGTTCTTTTTCTTTTCTCTTTTTGGTGAACTGAAATTGACATAGGATCATAAATGCACACTGTCTCATTACACTTCATATCAAATCAAGATCTATACAGTTCAACATCAATTGCAAGTATGTTTATCCACTTAAACTCATGCATCATATTTAAGCAGATATCGTGTGATGATTAAGGTAAGATTTAATCAATACAATGTGTACCCCATAATCGAGATGGAATGAAATAAGACACAATGTAAGATTTCACTAGATCATGATCCAATCACCAGCATGAAGGTAGTATTCTTGGCGCAGAAAAATCATCAAGTGGATTTGAAGTAGAATAAAATGTCTTGGTCTGAAAGTGAATGAGATGAGTGATATATATGGAGTCATGAAATCTTCAGATGAGTATATGTGTATGGACAGAGAATCAGATAGATTCATATGAATTTGAGATTTTTAAAGAATTAGGTGATTTGGGTAGCGGGTATCCAACTATTATCTGGATATACAATGAATTCAGAAACTGAATCAAGGGCAAACGAACTGATTTCTTGGTTTCCATCCGAGATTTTCAACAGAACCATCATCTGTGTAAGAGGTTTTTAACTCTAGATTATATATTTGACGGATATAGGCACTAGAGCAAACAAATTATGCTAAGAACGCATCAAGATCCTGGTCTCATGGCATGTCTAGATTCACCTAGCATTCGAATGATGAAACAACCGATATTCGATGTGGGTAAAACACAAAGATTGCAATTTAGGTAGTCACAAAAATATCGCCTATTTTATTACATGCAGATCCTACCGACACATCAATAATTGTAACCGATGTCACCATCATATCCAATTCATGCATAAGCTCAACACACAAATATACTATCATTTCCAATATGCACGTCAATCAGTCACATTTTCAACTTTTATCAGGATCAACACAATATCATATCAACTCAACACAAATACTCACAAACAACCAAAGTACTATCACTTACTTTATTATATTTTTCATTTTCTTTTATTCTTCCTCTAAAATTATGATGTACTCTATTTAACTACACACAATTATTGCAAAATAAAATCACACATTAAACATTACACAATACTAAACCTAAGTAACATAAAACAATTTTATCACTAAAAGAAAACACTAAACCAAAAATCTTTGTGGAACAAACATGGTCTTTCAATAAAAATCAGACGTTATTCAACAATTTTATATATTGTTTTTTTTTTTTTAAAATATGGTTTTTATTTTATTTTTATTTTAACACAAAAAAGTCCTCAAAAATAAATCATCCCCAATATTTCAACCAGAGAGTTAAACCGACCAGTTGAAAAAGCTTTTGTAAAAATATCGGCTTTCTGCTCTAAGGTATCAACGTGGACTACCTTTATCAAGCCATTATCAAAATAATCACGAATGAAATGTAACCTGATCGCAATGTGTTTGGTTTTGGAATGTGGGATTGGATTCTTCACGATGCCCAACTAGGCTTCATTATCACAGAAAATTGGTGTGTCCTGAAAATTTATCCCGAAGTCCAAGAGTTGATGCTGAATCCAGATTACTTGAGAACAACAACTCGATGCAGCTGTGTATTCCACTTCAGCAGTTGATGTGGAGACGTTCGTTTGTTTCTTGCATTGCCATGACACCAATCGCTCCCCAAAAAATTGACATCCACCGGATGTAGATTTACGATCTAAACCACAACCTCCATAGTCACTGTCAGCAAAAGCATACAGATTAAAATCAGACTCTGATGGGTACCAAAGACCAAGATTGACACGGCCTTTCAGTTAATGCAGAATCCGCTTGACAGCAATCTCATGAGATTCTTGAGGTGAAGCTTGATATCTAGCACATGAGCATACAACGAACATGATGTCTGGTCGACTCGCAGTTAAGTACATAAGAGATCCAATCATGGAGCGGTAATACTTTTGATTAACTTCAACTCCGGTTGAATCCAGAGAGAGAGGTTCATGTGGAGCAATGGGAGTAGAAGCAGTTTTACAGTCTTTCATATTAAACTTTGTCAAGATGTCGTTGATATACTTTGCATGATGAATGAGTATAACCGACTCTGATTGCTCTACTTGTAGACCAAGGAAAAACTGCATCCGACCCATAAGACTCACTTCGAATTTTATCTTCACGACACCTTCGAATTCTCTATTCAAATTCTCATTTGTCGAACCATAGATAATGTCATTCACATAAACTTGAACCAGCAACAGAACATCTCCAAACTTCTTCAAAAACAAGGTCTTGTCAGTTGTTCCACGTGAAAAACCATTTGTAACCAGATGCGTGGATAGAGTTTCACACCAAGCACGAGGAACCTGATGCAAACCATAAAGCGCTTTATCCAGCTTTTAAACTTGAAACAGGTGCTCAGGATCTTCAAATCCTGATACTTATGGGGCCAAACAGATCCATATGTAATAGCTCCAAAGGGGTATCGATGGAGTTTTGGAACTTGGGCTTGTGAGACTTCCGTTACTGTTTGCCCTTTTTACAAGGCGTACAGTAATCTGCAATGACAAATCTCAGCTTAGGAACACCGGTTACCAAACCGTTTCAGACAAGATGATTCATTTTTCGATAATAAATGTGTCTGAGTTTCCTATGCCACAAGATAGAGTCAAGCTCTGTCGCTTTGGTAAGCAAACAAGTAGCAACTGATGAGGTGGTTGTTGCCATGCTCATATCAATCTGATAAGTGTCGTTTATCCTTGGTTCTCACATCAGAATCCAGTCTTCAGGAACTTCAAAACCAGGTTTGAGAATCATGCATTCAGATTTGTCAAACATAACGGAGTACTCCTTGTCGCACATATGAGAAACACTCAACAGGTTATGCTTTAGCTGCTCGCAGTAGTTGACGTTGTCGAAGCTGACACAACCATTTGAAACCACGCCTTGACAAGTAATACTTCCGCCATTCTCGCCTGCAAAGGCCACATAGCCGCCTCTGAATGGTTTTATATCTTGAAGCAGGGCCATGTTACCTGTCATGTGCCGGGAGCATCCACTATCTACATACCAAAAATTAGAGATAGTACCCTTCGGATGTCCCTGCACGATTCACAAGAAATTAATTAGATTTGGAGACCCAAGCCATAGTGGTCTTGGGTCGTCCGCCTTTCTCAAAATAAACAACCTTAATTAATTCATAGTCGTGACTGTCAAAAATGGATGAATCTTTAGAAGACTTGGGACCCGGAGATTGAGAACTTTTAGATTTCTTGTTCCAGGACCTTTTCTTTTGTTTTACTGGAACAGTCGGCTTGCATTCAGAAGCACCAGGTGAACTAGTAGAAGCTTCACCTGGTTGAATTCCAGCCAGCTGTTCCAGCTTCCTCAATCTCTCATTCCTTCTTCTCCTCTGTGGCTTAGAAAGCTTAACCACAGGTTTCTCACCAGTAGGTGCCCTACCAGAGGTAGAAGCACAAGGTTTAGCAGATAGCTTTTCCCTTTTTAGAACATATGGTTTAGCCTCAGATGTGATCTTTGGCTTTACCATAGGTTTTACTGGTGTTTTCACCACGTTTTCTTTTGGATTCTTGGAATGCTTCACTGGTGGTGATTTAGAGAGAACAGCCGGTTGTGAAACAATTGGCCGTTTCCCTTGGTTCTTAGCAGGGCAGTTCACAAGGAAGTGACCAACCATACCACAGTGAAAGCAAGTTCTATTTTCTTCGTAAGTCCTCCTGTAAGGCTCATTAGATCTGGTATTAGATGACTCAGCATGATGAGCAGGAGAAGTTGTTTGGTGAACAGTAGTTTGACCCGATGATGATTGGTTCTTGGGAATATAATACTTTTGCATATTTTCTTGATAGCCAAGCCCATAATGAGCTGAAAAAGCTTCTTTCTTAACTTGATTAAAGTTTTTATATCCCCCATAAAGCATCACTTTTAAGTTTTCATTTGATTCAACGATATCGGGTTCAGTCAAAATACAATTATCACTATCAGTGATAATGTTTTTCTTAACTTTCTATTCACCAAGCAACTCCTCAGAGACTACTCCTTTAGGGCAGGTGTTCTCAGACCCATCATCAGAAGCAGTAAGGAACTCTTCATCAGATGCAGAGTCAGCCTTACTTGAGGAATCAGCCTTGTTAGAGGAATCATCCTGACTCGAGGACTCATCAAGGCAAGACAAATCAATGTCAATTAAGCCATTGACAAATTTCCCGCTTACTGGTGGAGGAATGGCATTAGTACCCGGCCCTAAGCCATTCACTTGTCTCACTACAGACTCGTAGTGTTCCACCACAAAACGAGATTTTTTCAACTTCTTAATATTACCTTTCAACTACAAGATCTCATTTTGCAGCTTGTTGATCTCATTGTTCCTTTTCTCTAACCCCTTGTACGCAACACCCAAATGAAACTGTTGATCGCTGATTTTAAGTGAATAATCACGTTTTTCTTTCTTCAACGTTTCAATTCAATCTTTGTATCGTTTTTCATTTTCTTTGTAGCTTAAAGCTGCAATACGAAGGGGTTCGACTTTGTCTTTAAGCTTAGAATTTTCAACCTTTAAGCTTATACATTTGGAACAAGAAATGACAGCAAAAGAGTTAGAATCTACCTCATTAGATGAACATGATGCCTCTCCAATAGCCATGAGGGCAACTACAGTTGTAGACTCTTCTTGGTCAGCCACTGAAGCTTCCCGTTCCTCTGCTTCCATCATCTCCATAATCTCAGCCATTAGACCAACTTGCGTTTGAGTAATAAGGGCATCCTCCAGATGAACACGCCAATTAAAGCTGTCATCTTGTTGTGCTACCAAAGCATTGGACGTTCCACCTTGACCTTGATTGCGGTTGTTGGAGTTGTTGTACCCTTGACTGCTTCATTGGCTAGGTCTGGTGAACCCCGAGGCCGATGCTTTGTCATTTTGACATTGTCTTGCAAAATGCCCAAAGTTATTGCATTTGTAGCACTTGGCCTTGGATTTATCAAATCCCACCTTGGCATTTGAATGTCCACCAATAAACTTCCTGCTAGTTCTATTCAGGAAACGCTTCACCCCTTCTCATGATCATGGTCATATTCCATTGAATATCCATGTCCTCCATATCATCCGGATCCACCTGATTGAAGTCTTCTTCTATGGTTTCAGGATCCGTGAGCTTACCACCAATGAAGTTCTCATATGCAAGCATGCATGATGAGAATAAAGCCACATGATCTTCAGCTATCTTGGCTATTGCTGATTGGTTAGCTGAAGATGTGGGAGAATGATTTTGTGAGGAATTCTAGTTATGAGATCAGAACCAGAACCAGATCCAGATGCTGCATAGCAAGAATGACCACCACAGACATTTGAGTTATCCTCCTCATGAGAGTTCCCTGAGAAAATGGAAATTCCAGAACCCGATGACTTGGCTGTGGAAGACGTCCCAAAATACATAGAAGGGTCTTGTATTTGAGGTCTCCCTGAGCTCTCTTTTCGTTTTAGGTTCATATCATGTGCTTGAACCTTTCCGATTGCTTCATCAATAGTTATCTCATAAAACTTTGAGTTCTCTCTCATCAGAGTGGTGTACATCTCAAATTTTGGTGGTAGGGCATGCAGGAATTTCTCAACTAACTCCTCATTCGGATAGATCAGGTCATAAGCTTTCAGCTTAGTTTGCAAATGATAGAATCTAGAGATAAGCTCATCTATAGATTCATTCTCTAGATATCTAAAGCACTCATACCGCTTCCTAAGAAGATCCCTCTTACTCTTCTTGATGTCGTTGTTTCCCTCGAATCTCTTCTACAAAGCCTTCTAGAGATCCTTGGAGTTATCGTATCCTCTAAAGCTGTGAAATAACTCCCTGGTCAAGGCCATAGTAATATATTTGTGTGCTTTCTTCTCTCTGTCATAAACTTTATTTTCTTCTTCATCAAGTTTGGAGATAGGCTTGGGAACTTCCTCATCAAGATATGTATATGTGGGATGCTTATAACCCTCCAGAATGGGTATCCAAAGTGAGGAATCAGTGTATGAGATATAATGCTCAAAGCATGCTTTCCAGTTTGAGTAATCATTTACGTTAAGCAGCTTTGGTGGTTTCTGTGAGGTTCCAATCTCATTGTCATAATTTAATAGGTTACCGAGATTCTGAAGATTTGCCAAGGTGAAACACTTAGTAAAATTTCAGAAAAGTCAAAGTAATGTGCGCACTTAGGTTCTGACCTTGCGCACTTAAGAACTTGGTCTTGCGCACTTAAGATTTGCTCTTGCGTACTTAACAAGTATGCAGGAAGGAGTTAAGTACGCAATAAGAAATGGTGTTACGTACTTGGTAAGTACGCAGGAAGACTGTCCTTTTAGCCAGAAAGGGTAAGTACGCGGGTCACTTTTTCACCAACCCTCACCAACTTTTTCCGGTCACTAGAATCTCACCGGAGACAGAAAAAATTGAAGATATGACTAAACAAAATGAGCCAAAGGGTCAGAAACTCGTTTCTAACCAACCTTTGATGCTCAAAACACTCAAATACACAACAAAAAGTCGGTTTTTGAGTTATTTTTGCTTTTAAAATAGTGCTCAAGAGATACCCCTATAATATGTGTGGAAGATGCTCCTAACACACTCACAACACTCGAAATCAAGAGCTAAGCTCTGATACCACTTGTAGGTCCCCGGGTGTCTCGGATCGTTATGTGTGGGTGTGTGACTAGTCTGACCGGGTGCGGAATACCCGTGACTAGGTGGAGAATCAAGTAACACAAAGTAAACCGACAGCGAAAACACTTTCAAACTTCGTCTATTATAAAACTTGTAGGTTACAGAGATGTTACAAATGAGTGCGTACATAACTTCTGTCACCACAACCTATTTATACTAGACATGTTTCATGCGCTGCGTACTTAGCAAGTACGCAGACAATGTTCGTGCGTACTTGCTAAGTACGCAGGTTGAGCAACCTGCGCACTTGTTAAGTGCGTACAACACTTAACAAAGACGAATACAACGACAAGTACCTACGAACATGATTACAACTCGATAAACCAATACATACAGACGTTGATATAAAAATACAAATACATAAAGACAATACATAAGTAAAAACAATCTTCAGAGTGCTTGTCACAAGAATTGCTTCAACACCAAAATCTGGATCAGGGTTTTCTTCAAGCATATTAGAAAATAACGATGTCAATTGCCCAGAGAATTAGCTTTTCTTCCTGATTATGTTCATGCTACTGAATATTGTTTCTGACATATGCTTTAGTGGCAGTTCTACTCCATCCTTCGGTAAATCTGGCAGTAGAGTGTTTATGATCATTTGTAAGAACCTCGGATATAGCAAGAATTTGTTGTTCTGCCTTGGTCCAAAAAAATTGTTTATCATCGCCTCAAATATCATCCTTGAGAAGTTGAATCTTTGGTGAGTAGCTAGACAAACTAGAGCACGGCTAAAGACTTCATCGATCTGATCAAAAGCACCAGTCCTCGGTCCTAGACAATGAATGAATACATGTACCAGATATCTCCACTGCTTCCCTAATAAGGTCTTAGTAACCTGTATCCTTGGAAAATCACCTTCATAACCCATGGTTTAAATAATCTGTGAAACTCGAGTATAACTGATTATGTACGGAAAGTAAACATTGTCCCTGAAATTCAAAACCTGCACAATGACTTGTTCATTATCTTTTATCTTATTCCCGCCAACAGTTCTTTCTATCCAAATCTCCTTATTGACATGTTTGTATTCGACGTTATTCCAGAATTCTTGAATTTGTGATTCATAAACAGTTACTTGAGTTGATATTGCGGTTAATATCCTTGATTTGTTGAGAAACCAAACTGTCTCCTCATACCCTCTTGATTTCCTGGTAATTAAGGTCAAACACGCACAAATATTGTGCCTAGCATCAAACTTTAATCGATTCATGACTGTACAACACAAAAGATTAAGTATCAGAAAATTTTCAAATTTTGCTAACTCCAAAGATTTCGGATGAAAAGTCCTGCTCGAAATCTTTTTCGATCGAAAACTCAAACTAATAAAAATTCCTTGTTCAAAAAACTTTTCGAACGAAAACATAATTTCTCAGAAAAACTCAACTCAAGAGATTTCGAACGAAAACCCACTATCAAAAATCCATTTCGATCGAAAACTGATTCGATTGAAATCTTTTTCGGAAAAATCAGAGTTATGACTCTTCATTTCCATCCGAAAACAATTTCGATCCATTCCTCAAAGAATTCGGACCATTCAATTAAAGATTTCGGATGGATCAAAAACTGTCAAATCTAGGTCCATGGATCTATCTTATCTTACTCTATGGGTCAAGAAAACATACCTCGATGTTGAAAAACTCAATGCTGTAACAAATCGCGAACACCTTGGAGATTTCGCACGAAAACACGATACTTGGATGAATTCAGAAACAAGCTCGAAAACTCAACAATGGCGGTGAAACAAATTTCGATCGAAAACATGTATATATATACCTTCAGAGATTTCGGACGAAAACACATTTCGAACCCGGATTTTCGTTCGAAAACAATTTCGGACGAAGTAGATTTCGGACATATTATTCATTCGAAAAATTTGTACTTACTGAAATTTTTAGCTTTTTATCAACAATCCGATCTTAAAATCATTAAGACCTGTTCCAAGATGTTTTTGAACAACTTTTATGCATACTAAACAGCAACTATAACACTGTATAATACAAAAACACACCAGAAACATATCATGAAGTAATTTCTAACAAATATGAACAAAAATATAAGAACAAACTTTTGACTTTATGATACAAACACATTAAACACACTATAACACATATAGAACTAGAAGATTAACTATATTTGCAATGCTGAACTATAAAACACATCAAATGAACAACACTTATCTAATATCATATTTTTCTTTATTTTATCTTTTTCTTTTCTCTTTTTGGTGAATTGAAATTGACATAGGATCATAAATGCACACTGTCTCATTACAATTCATATCAAATCAAGATCTATACAGTTCAACATCAATTTCCAGTATGTTTAACCACTTAAACTCATGCATCATATTTCAGCAGATATCGTGAGATGATTAAGGTAAGATTTAATCAATAGAGTGTGTACCCCACAATCGAGATGGAATTAAATAAGACATAACGTAAGATTTCACTAGATCATGATCCAATCACCAGCATGAAGGTAGTATTCTTAGCACAGAAAAATAATCCAAGTGGTTTTGAAGTATAGAATCAGCTGTCTTGGTCTGAAAGTGAATGAGATGAATGATATATATGGAGTCATGCAATCTTCAGATGAGTATATGTGTACAGACAAGGAATCAAATAGATTCATAGAATTTGGGATTTGTGAAGAATCGGATGATTCGGGTAGCGGGTATCCAACTATTATCTGGATATACAATGAATTCAGAAACTGAATCAAGGGCAAACAGACTGACTTCCTGGTTTCCATCCGATATTTTCACCAGAACCATCAGTTATGTAAGAGGTGTTTAACTCTAGATTATATATTTGACGGATATAGACACTAGAGCAAACAAATTGTGCTAAGAACGCATCAAGATCTTGGTCTCATGGCATGTCTAGATTCACCTAGCATTCGAATAATGAAACATCCGATATTCGATGTGGGCAAAACACAAAGATTGAAATTTAGTTAGTCACACAAATATCGCCTATTTTATTACATGCAGAGCCTACCGACACATCAATAATTGTAACCGATGTCACCATCATATCCAATTCATGCATAAGCTCAACACACAAATATACTATCATTTCCAATATGCACGTCAATCAGTCACATTTTCAACTTTTATCAGGATCAACACAATATCATATCAACTCAACACAAATACTCACAAACAACCAAAGTACTATCACTTACTTTATTATATTTTTCATTTTCTTTTATTGTCCCCCTAAAATTATGATGTACTCTATTTAACTACACACAATTATTGAAAAATAAAATCACACATTAAACATAACACAATACTAAACCTAAGTAATACAACACAATTTTATCACTAAAAGAAAACACTAAACAAAAAATCTTTTTGTGGAACAAACATGGTCTTTCAATCAAAATCAGACGTTATTAACCACTATCATTTTTTTAATTTTTTAATATTTTTTTTATTTTAACACAAAAATGTCCTCAAAAAGAAATCATCCCCAACATTTCAACCAGAGAGTTAAACCAATCAGTTGAAAACGCTTTTGTAAAAATATCGGCTTTCTGCTCTAAGGTATCAACGTGGACCACCTTTATCAAGCCATTATCGAAACAATCACTAAGGAAATGTAACCTGATCGCAATGTGTTTGGTTTTGGAATGTTGGATTGGATTCTTCACGATGGCAAAGAAAATGAGTGTCTCCAATAAATTTATCCCGAAGTCCAAGAGTTGATGCTGAATCCAGATTACTTGAGAACAACATCTTAGTGTAGCTGTGTATTCCGCTTCAACAGTTGATGTGTAGACATTCGTTTGTTTCTTGCACTGCCATGAAACCAATCGTTCCACCAAAAACTAACATCCACCGGATGTAGATTTATGATCTAAACCACAACCTCCATAGTCACTATCAGTAAAAGCATACAAATTAAAATCAGACTCTGACGGGTACCAAAGACCAAGATTGACACGGCCTTTCAGTTAATGCAGAATCCGCTTGAAATCAATCTCATGATATTCTCGAGGTGACGCTTGATATCTAGCACACAAGCTTACAATGAACATGATGTCTGGTCGACTAGCAGTTAAGTACATAAGAGATCCGATCATGGAGCGGTAATACTTTTGATTAACTTCAACTCCGGTTGGATCCAGAGAGAGAGGTTCATGTGGAGCAATAGGAGAAGAAGCAGCTTTACAGTCTTTCATATTAAACTTTTTCACGATGTCATTAATATACTTCTCATGATGAATGAGTATACCCGACTCTGATTGCTCTACTTGTAGACCAAGGAAAAATTGCATCCGACCCATAAGACTCACTTTGAATTTCAGCTTCATGACACCTTCGAATTCTCTATTCAAATTCTTTTTTGTCGAACCATAGATAATGTCATCCATATAAACTTGAACCAGCAACAGATCATCTCCAAACTTCTTCAAAAACAAGGTCTTGTCAATTGTTCCACGTGAAAAACCATCTGTAACCAGATGCGTGGATAGAGTTTCATACCAAGCACGAGGTGCCTGATGCAAACCATAAAGCGCTTTATCCAGCTTGTAAACTTGAAACAGGTGCTCAGGATCTTCAAATCCTGGTGGTTGATTCACTTAAACTTCCTCTTTAACCACCACATATAAAAATGCGGTCTTCACATCCATTTGATATACCTTGAATTTCATATACGAAGCATAAGCTAGGAAAATTCTAATAGCTTCAATTTTGGCCATAGGTGCAAAAACATCTTCATAATCCAACCCGTCTTCTTGATAAAAACCTTACACAACCAATCAGGCTTTGTTGCGCACAACAATCCCGCTGTCATCTCTTTTGTTCCTAAAAACCCACTTAGTACCAATTGGATACTTTCCTTCTGGAAAATCCACCAAGTGCCAAACATTTAACTTCTTGAACTGCAAAAGTTCATCCTGCATCACTTCAATCCAATTAGCATCTTGAAGATCTATGGTGACATTTTTGGGTTCCTCTTAACATAAGAAGCACGAATACAAATAAATGTTTATAGTTCCCGATTGACTTCTTTTTTTCACTCCATCCTCAATTGATCCAATAATATTTTTAACAGGATGCACATAATTTATTCGGTGAGTTGGAACATCTTCTACTTAGGTCGTCTCAGGCAAATTTGTAATATTGATAACATATGAGTTGTTGATAGATTCATCAACACTCGAAGAAGTTTGTTGGTCGACTTGATTATCAGAAGAAAAATAATCTTCTTGCTGAACATCTGGAGTGACAAGATTATCATTTGCAGGTTGAGATGCTTCAGAATTCTCTTCATTCTCCAAATTATCAATTTGTACTTCTTAAGCCTGTGTTGATGATGAAAGTTCCTCTGAATTTTCAACTTGAACCCTTATAGGTTGAGGACCAATCATGAAATCGTTCATATTCTGATTAAGACTTGTTGAAGCCTCATTAGTTGTGCCTGCAGAACTCACATTACTTAAAACTTCTAAAAATTTCTGATCAAAAGTTTTAAAGATAACATCTGCATCAAAGAACCAATCCGGTCCATTCTGATCATGAGGAGTTGTAGACTCTTGCCATTCAACATAGTATGATTCCTGAACTGTCTTCGTTCTCTTGTTATAAACTCGAGATGCTTTCTGATAAAATGAGTAGCCCAAAAAATAACATTAATCGCCAACAGCTGCGAATTTCGACAAAGAATCTGAAGTATTCAAAAGAGTACACGAACACCCAACAGTTCTGAAAAACTTTACATAAGGCTTCCTTTTGAATAACAGCTCATATGGAGTCTTTTCATGTTGTTTAACCAATAAGACTCTATTCAACACGTAGCAAGCTGTATTGACTGCTTCTGCCAAGAAAATAATCGGAAGACGAGAATCAACCAGCATTGTTCTTGCTGCTTCAATAAGAGTACGGTTTTTCCTTTCATCAACTCCATTTTTTTGAGGAGTCCTGGTAGCACTAAACTGTTGTGTTATTCGCTTTTCTGCACAAAACGAATTTATTAGACCATTTTTGAAATTCGTGGCGTTATCACTACGAATAATCATCACCTTAGTATCATAGATATTCTCAATTCTTTTGATAAATTCAATGACAGTTTCAGATGTTTCATCATTGGAAACAAGGAAGAACACCCAAGAAAATCATGAGAAATCATCTGTGATAACCAGGCAATACGACTTTTTCACAATGCTACGAACACGAACTGGACCAAATAAGTCCATGTGAATTAAAAAAAAGGTCTAGTGAAAGAATTTATGATTTTTGTAGGATGAAACTTCTTATGATGCTTTCCCTTTGGACATGATAAACAACTATCTTGAAGTACAAACTTTTTCTTTGGTAATCCTCGTACAAGATCTTTATAAACCAAACTGTTGATGTTCTTTAAGTTTACATGCCCCAAAAGTCTATGCCATAGGTAAGACTCAGAATCAGTGGCCTTTGACAATAAACATGACACATTCATGGGTGATGAATGATCATTCATGTCCACCATGTATGTGTTAAACCTTCGAGGGGCTCTCATCAGAATCATATCTTCAGGAATTACCAATCCAGGTTTTAGAAATAAACACTCTTTGGCAGTAAAACGAACTTGAATGTCTTTATCACAAACTTGTGACACACTCAACAAGTTGTATTCCAACTGGGACACATAATTCACTTTCTCAAGCGTAATAAGGTCATTTGATACAGTTCCGTGACCAAAAATTTTACCGCCCTTCTTGTCTCTAGCAAAAGCAACAAATCCTCCATCAAAAGATTTGAAATCACTAAGTATTTCTCATTGGCCTATCATGTGTCATGAGCAACTGCTATCAATATGCCAGGCATTGTTGATAGTCCTCACCGGTTTACTCTGCACATTCAATAAAGTTTCAATGAGAAACAGGTACCCAGATCATCTTAGACCTGGGCTGACTTTGACTTTTTACAGTCTTAGTCACAACGACTTGTTCTTTTCTTTTCACATTCAAATCAATATTTGTTCCAAAGTTATGTGAAGAAAGATTACCATTTTTAACTTTCCAAAAACAACCATCCTTTCTTTCATATTGATTTACGACCTTTTGTTTTGAAAAACTTCTTGAAGTGATGGGTCTCTTCAAATATCTCGGTCCATTTTGGACTTTTCTGTCTACAAATTGTGGCAACACATAAGCACGACACGCATTTGAATAATAATCACAATGATCCCTAGAAAGCATATAATCACGTTTATATTTACGAATCACTCCAGACTCGAACACTTTGGTTTTCTCTGACGCTTTCTTTTTTATATATATCTTTGACTTCTCATTAAGAACTTTAGACTTTGACTCAAATGACTTATGCTTGCAATTTCTTGAAAGATGCCTGACTTTGCCACATGTGAAACAATTGTAGCTTTTAATCTTTGACTTTGACTTTAACTTTGAACTTTCTCCAACTTCAAACACAGATTTTACTTGATCATATTTTGACTTACACTCATTCCTCACCAACTTTCCTTTGCATTGTACAGGCTTATCTTTGACATCAATGAACTTGTCTTTGACATCAATTGATTTGCCTTTGACTTCTAGTTGATTAAACTTTGTGACTAAACTCTGACTTGGTGACTTTATAATGACTTTGACTTTTCTCTCTGAATCACTCATCATAATATGGTTTTCTGGAGAAATATATTCATTTTTCTTAGGCTTTTCATGAGATAGGTCATATTCTTTAATCAATGGATTTCCATGATCATCTAGCACAACATTTGTAGCTTTACGGCACATAATCTCTAGATGTGTGCACCACTTTATCAAAGAAAGTGGATGTAGATGACATCTCAGACACACAATCAGAATCATCACAATCAGAATTAGTAGTGCAAGCATAAACATTTAAAGTATTAACATCAAAAGCATTGTCAACTCGTGACTTAACAAACTTGTTTGCAATACATGTATGAACCACAAATTATCTACAATCCCTGATTGTCTCTCTCACACATAGTTTATTGAATTCATTAAAAACTCCTTACATCATCAACTGAAACCTTCTCGTCTACATGACCTGTGTTATATGCTGCACTTACATAAAAGTCATAAACATTAGAGTTATCATCTCCAAGTAATTCATTTGAAACATGAGGTTCAGGAAACGGTTCGAAATGATCAGGATGAGGCACTGCTTTGTAACCAACACCATCTTTAATAAAACAACTTCTTTGCTTATCAACACAATTTTCTAAAATCTTTCTTTTCATACCCCATTTAGAAATCAACACCCTTTCTTTTATAAGATCGGATTGGACAGCAATAAGTTTGTCTGTAAGATCCTTGATTAACACATCCTTTTTATCTAAGTATTCTTTAAAAATCATGTTATCTTTTAACAAAGCATTACTTTTTCTTGTGTAGGTGACCTCATTCTCTTTAATTTCCTTGTTAACCATTTTCAATTTATCATTATCAGCAATCAAAAACACATTTTCTTCATGATAATTCTGTGTATGAGTAATTCATTCCAAAGAACAAATAAGTGAAGTATCATCAGAATTTACCTCACTATCAGTCTTGGAATTCTCTCCAGAATCAGATACTGCAGCTTTTCCCTTGTTATCAGCTTTCAATGCTTCCACGGACTCTGCACTTTCACTTTTACTAACTGATTCTTTCACAAAGCTTTCAAGTTCAGCCATCAAACCTTAATCAAACTCCTCCACTGCATCCTCGATCTCGGATTCCCACTCACAGTTTCCTAGTTGCTTTGAGATGAGCGCTGTTAGAGCTTTCTTTGATTTATCCTCTTCATTAATAAGTTCGATTAGCTTAACTCCATTACCTTCAACTTTCTTTTTCTTTTCCTTTGGACATTCACAAGAAAAATGTCCAAACTGTTGACAATTATAACATCTCAAATTTGCCTTATCAAAACCAACCTTCTTTCCAAACTGAAGTTTATCTCTTCCAGTCTTTTGCAGATACTTCTTTGCTCGGACTGCAATCATCGCCATCTGCCAGCGTAAGTCCATGTACTCAAGGTTATCTGGATTGATTTGCACAAGATCTTCTGCATACAAAGTAGCTGGTTGAAGTTTACCAGTCACAAAGCATTGTAACTATTCATGAAAGCACCAAACAAGTCGATCTGGTCATCGGGAATCTTACCAACCACTTTACTCTTTTCACCACAGACATTCTCAGAACCACAACAGTTCTTACACTTATCAACCTTCGATCCACCACTACTACCCTCTCCCTTTCCTAAAAATAGAGCTGCATTAGCTGAACTTGTACTGTGTGACTTTTCAGAATTATTCAACTCTCTTTTGTTTGCTTCCAGCTCATAAGATTCCATCAAACATATGATGTCATCAAGGGTTTTACTTTTCAAATCTGGAGTAGTGTTTTTAATCAACTTACAAGGTATACTCCAACTATCAGGTAGTGAATCCAGCAGCTTTTTGTATACATCATATACCTCTAACTCGACACCCATCTTTCTCAGCCAGTTTATCATAGTGGTGTAACGAGTAACCTGTTCACTCAAGAAACTTTTTTATAGTTGAAGATATTGTATTGTTTCAGTAGAAGATCAGTACGACTCTCCTGCAAAGCTTCATTCCCTTCAAACCTCAAACATAAAGCATTCCATAACCCACGAGCCATCTCATGATGTTCAAAGTTTAAGTAAAGTTTAGCCGGAATAGCAAGAATAATTGCTCCCAAGGATCGATTATCCCTTTCGATTAACTTCTTATCTTCTTCAGTATACTAATCTAGGTCTGCAATTGGAACAAGTCCATCAGCATTAGCCATCCTAGGTACATGTGGACCTTTTACAATCGAGTCCCATAGTGTATGTTTGGTAAACTTAAAATATGCTTTCATCATGATCTTCCAGTTTGAAAATTCTAAAACAGATTTCAACATCGGTGGCGACTTACCCACAAGCTTCTCAGTTTCGTATACCTTTTTAGCCATATTGAACACAAACAAACAAGTTATCAAAATATAAACAAATCTGAAAAATCACAAGTGTAGAGATTTTGGGCAAAATCTTTCTCGATCGAAAACAATTTCGAACCAACTTTTCGATCGAAAACTATGAGATTTCGGACAAAAGTTTTCTGACGGAGAGATTTATGATAAAGCCAACTTTTCGGACAAGATTTTGGACGAAAGAGATTTCGACTCCTTGAACTGAGATTTCGGACAACTCAAACTCAGCACTCCCAATTCGCACCTGGAACTGATCCCATTGTGAAATCAAACCCCAAACTCGATCCCACTATCCATCTCCATGAAAATCTAATCAGAAAACTCAAAAATGGTAGGAAAATTCGCATTAATTCAATCTCAATCTATGCAAAACACTTGAAATATCACGAGCTTCAATCGAAAGCTCTGATACCACTTGTCAGTCCCTCTTATCTGGTGATAATCAAGCCTCTAATATGCAAACAATCTCCTGGAGAGGCGGAATCAATCCAAGAGCCAAATACAACCGAATCTAACGGATCAAACGATGAGATAAAATGTAAACGCCATATAGATGATATCAAACATCAAAAGATAATCTTCCATTGATAATCTTGCTGATAATACAATGCTAAATGATGATCAACACACTTAGACTGATTTTTGATCAAAACATACAGCTGATAGTTACAAATTGACAACAACTCATTGCAATTCAAAACAAGACTTATATATAGTATAAAGTTCTCGTCTGAAAACTTCGTTCGAAAACTATTTCGATTGAAAACTTTTTCGACCGAAAAAGTTTTCATCTGAAAAATTTATACTTGAGCAAATCTGATCTAAAGAACTTGAATTCGATGGACTACTAGGTTCCAATAGTTGGGATACTCACCTACCATTGGTCGAGTTTTCCTACAATAATAGCTACCACACTAGCATCAATGTCGCACCATTCGAAGCAGTTTGTGAAAGAAAGTGTAGATCACCGATCTACTAGACTAAGGTGGGAGACAGCCAACTCATAAGTCCAGAAATTATTTAGGAGAAAACCAAGAAAATCATTCAGATACGTGATCGTATGAAAGTCACGCGTGATCACCAGAAGAGTTACGCTGACGTGAGACGCAAACCGTTAGAGTTTCAAGTGGGAGACAAAGTTTTGTTAAAGGTCTCGCCATGGGATGGAGTAATATGTTTTGGAAAACATGTAAAGTTGAACCCCTGTTACATTGGACCTTTTGAAATCCTGAAAAGGATTGGTCCCGTTACAAATTGAAGAAACCAGAAACCAGAAACCCTTAATGGTGTTCATGACGTATTTCACGTGTCAAATCTGAAGAAATGCTTGTCAGATGAGACACTGGTATACCATTGGACAAGATCCAGATAGTCGATCAACTTTACTTCGTCGAAGAACCAGTCGAAATTATGGACCGCGAGGTCAAAAGGTTGAAACAAAGTCGCATTCCCATAGTCAATGTTCGGTGGAATTCTAGACGCGGACCAGAGTTCACTTCAAAACATGAGGACCAGATCAAGCACAAATATCCACACTTATTTGAAACCTCACCTTCCACTAGCGACGCGAACTGAATTTCGGGACGAAATTTTTTTTAACAAAGGGAGTATGTGACACCAGGCAAATTCTAGTCAATATCCATACCCGACTCTTACATGATTACGCATAGTTATACATGCATCATACTTAATTATAGAGTAATTAAGTATATATCATACATAGCAAAGTCCATTCACTTCTATCGGTAATTCGAAGAGTTACCGGATCACACACGCGTCCTGTCGCACGACGTTTGTGAATTACGTAACTAATACTTTGACATATATTTGGTGTGTATAAATTACATGTAATACTGTGATTTAATATTTCGTGCTTAGATTAATTTTTCGAGAATTTTTAGAGAATCTTTTATTTTTAACGCAGTCTAGCGGATACGCGATACGTACCGGCAAATTCAAATGAGATTTTACAAATTTGATATGTTTTACATAATATATTATTTATTTCAGATTTTTAAGTTATTTTTATTTTAAAAGCCTATTTCTTTTATAAAAACTCCATTTTTATAAAGAAAACCCTAGTTCCACCCCCTATAAATACATCCTTATCTCTCACAAGCCTCCACCCATTTGAAACCCTAACCCTAAACCACACTCTCCCCTCCCCTCTCCCTCATTTCCGCCCGCCAGCTTCTAGCCACCACACACCACCATTTGGTTTTTATTTTGTAATCCAAGCTCTTTCAAGGTGAATCTAAGGTGAATCCAAGGTGTTCAACCAAGAATTTTCATGGTGTCACATACTCGATTTTGTAAGTTTTTACACATGTTTTCTTTCATTTTTCATCCGTATGGTTATGTGAGCTAACCATCCACACAAAAGAGTATTTTTTTGAGTCTTTAAACTAAATCTAAACTTTGGTTTTGAAAGATAAAGTGTTTTACTACATATTTGGTACATATTGTTGGTAGAAGCTAGTCTATTTGTTGTGTTGTATGACGTTTCTTTAAAAGGAAAGTTTGTTGTGTTCATAGTTGTAGAAATGTTCATTATAGATCTTTGATGAGTTGGCTTGTTATAGTAGTTGTAGAATAGGTGAAAAACATGAGTTTTGTTGGTTGAATCATTGTGTTGCATAATTTAGCACATTTCTATAGATAGAAACTTTATTAGTTTCAATTTTGAGTTCTTGATTTATAATTTGATTTGACATGATTAAATGCTTTAGTTATGTTTAGTAAAGGGATATGTATGTTTATTAGATGTTAAACCCTTGGATATTGCCATATGGAAAGTTTCCATAAAAGGAAACTTTATTTCTTTCAAATTTGTGTTTGTGTACTATGGATGTTAAATATCGGTTTAATGGTGTTATTAGTACTTGGTTAAATGTTGTGTATGATAATAAGTGAGCTAGAAACCTTTTCTTGATGTTTTGGGATACCTTGCTATATATGGAAACTTCATTGGATTCGAAACCACATGCTTGCTATATGTGTAGTATTGATAACTTAGGATGTGTTGGTAGTACTTGGACATGATAATTTCATGAGTTATTACTATTCATTCAATGTTACTATATTAGTATCAAAAAGCCTAACTTTCTAAATAAGGAAACTTTTGTGTTTCAAAAACCGAGTTTCAAGTCTTAAATTATCTTTGAATGTTCTAGTATGCTTAACATGATATTACAAGACACTTAGAACAATTGTTTATGTTATATTACTTGGTTTGATTTGATAAAATGAAACCCTAATGCATGAAGTATATGTGTTGTGTATGTTCTCTTGATATGATATGAATGCATATGGCTACTTGAGTATAGTATGACATGTCATGATGTTTCTTGTATATGTATTACTACAAATATACATTCAAACCCGTTAACGTGTCACCAACGGGTCGTCGAGGCAACTTGGTTAAACCTTTTCAAAACATCAATTTCACGTTACAACATTGAGTCGTTTGGATGTACATGGTAACATAAACAACATTTACATTTCATGCCCCTTATAGCCTTAATATTCCTAGGGCTCGAATAGGTCGGTCTCGTATCAGACTTTTGCTAGTGTTACGTGTTTGCATTACACTTCATTCTCACCGCTTTCCCAGGTGAGTCTCACGACCCTATTTTACTTACTTTTCCTTTTAGGGGAGATACATGCTAGAATACTATTTTCGTTAGTCATATGTTACACTAGTTGATTTCACATGAGTATATAAGCGGGTGCAATTTAGCACAAAGCCCTCTCGCAATCGAACCGTTAATTATGTTACATAGCCACCCCTGCCCGGGTTAGTACTATTGGGTTTAACCACCCCTGCCAGGGTTAGTTGCGCTAACTTGATTGGAGGTCAAACGGGTGCATAATTGACCTAATCAATTAGGTGCTAGGCACGCAAGAGGCAAAATGCAAGTTTCTGCATCATTTACGTTGAGCTTTGGTTTCGATGAATGCTTATCATATTTTTGTCATATTGTCTGATCAACAATCAAATCATGAGTACATATATAGACTATTATATTTCTTTACTATTATTTACAAACTTGTGAACTCACCAACATTATGTTGACCCATTTTAGCATGTTTTCTCAGGTCATTGACTTTTGCATATGGACTAGGTTTGCACGCCACAGAGTCTCATGCATACATTAGGGGGCATGAATTTTGGAAAACATTTGAACAATTATTTTGCTATGTCTTTGAAACTTTTCAATTGCTTTCGCACAATTACATTCCGCATATTCAACTCTGTTATTGTATTCTCATTATTTTGAATGTTATTTAAATTGAATGATTTTCAAAAACATTTTGGAGGTCGCTCAAAGTAACCAGTATCTATTATCCTTGACAGTCACGCCCCGTGGGAAAACCGTTGTGGATCAGGGTGTGGCATTACAAAATCTGGAGTCAAAGAAACGAGATCCTTGGAAAATTCAACACCCTTCTGGCTCGAAGCCACGATTCCATTCCTTTGTTGGTAGGAGGTCCAATTGCCATCATGACTCAAGAAAACCAGATGATCATTACCACTCTCCATATCAAAAAAATACCCCAGAAAGAGAGAAGTATATTGCTTTCACGGATTTAACCAAAACACAAGAGAAGATAATGGCTACTAAAGAATCCAGATACAGCTTCAGGTACCTCATCCTCTCACAAAGCCTTCTGAAGGAAGAAGCTCGCAGAAGTATTGTGAGTTTCATGATGATAAGGGTCATCACACAAATGATTGTTATCAGTTGAATAAAAGAATAGAAGATGCGGTAAGGTCAGGAGAACTCGCTCATTTGGTGAAGGACATCGAGAAAAAGGATGAGTTGAAGGGTAAAGGAAGGGGCAAGGATGTGAACATGATACACCTCACCCGGTGTGAGGCACAAAAGAGGCCCATAAGAGAAGCTTGGGATAAGAAGTGCATATGTTTTCCTCCAACGGAAGGGGCTGAGTTGATCTTTACACCCATCATCATAGAAGCAGAAATTGAGGGGACGTTTGTTGACAAAATATACATGGACTGTGGAGCTGCTTCTGAGATCATGTACGAGAAGTGCTTCTTACGGTTAAGCGAGGAGGTATAGACAAAGTTGCAAAAGGCAGATACTCCACTTATCGGATTTTCGGGGGAAAGGGTGCTCCCACTCGGTCAAATAGAATTGATGGTCCGCCTTGAGGACGGTCCACTTTCCCGCACGGAGCGTCTAACGTTCCTATTGGTTCGGGCCCCATCGAGATACAATATCATCATAGGGTGACCAGGTATAAGCACCTTCGGGGCGGTAGTGTCCACCACACATGGGTTGATGAAGTTCTCTACTGAACGGGGGGTAGCCATAATCATGCCAAACAGAGAAGCTCTGCTCATTGTTGCTGCCGAAAAAACTAAGGAGCAGAAGCAGAGGGAAGTCATTGTTGGATATATGATGTCTGATCGTCAATTCAGTCAACGTTACTAACGAGGTACGATCCAAAGAGTTACATTTTGGGCAACGAGCATATATATAATATTTAATTGTTAAATATTATAGTTTACGAAAGACGGATTAAATAACCGGCGGATTAATATTTAGAGAAATATTTATCGGTGATTGAGATAATTAATTATTTAGTGAAATAATTATTTATGGGGAGTTAATGTTAAAATGTTAAACATTTAATGAATGTATTTTTCTGATTGTTTATAATTAGTAAAATAATTTATTGGGTGTTAACTGTTAATACCTCATGAGCCAGTCTGTAAGTTACAAGTTTATAAATATAACCTTAACTGAAACCCTAAAACCAGTTCTTAGCCACCAAGGGTTTTCGAAAACCCCCCCTCTCCCTCTCCCGGTTTCGGTCGACGCCACCACCACCGCCGTACACCGTCGTGAAGCCGGCCACCACCACTGCAAGCCACCGTCGCACGCCACCGCCATGACCGGTTCCCCTCTACGCAACTCGTCTGACATTTTGTTGCAGGTTTCGTGTACGTGTCATCTAGCGTGACGCCCGTTGTACCAAGGTGTTCTGATTTGGTTATCGTCGAAGGTATAATCTTTGAACACCCTATGGTTGAGATTTATTTATATTGTTTATACGCGTGTAATCGGATCACTGTCCATAATCCAGATCTGGTCTATTTTAGTACTCTTATTCGCTTTCGCTAAATATATCTGATTTATTTATTTAAAAGGTTTAAATAATTGTTGTTTTTTTAAAGTTAAAAACTGGTACTAGATTCCCAATAGTGGTATCAGAGGCACCTTTACGCGCGTTTATATATATTTTATTTTATATCGATCTATTGTTTTATCTGTCAAAACTTTTGTTTGATAAAAGATCGAGCCTTTATCGTTTATTGTTATTGTGTTGAATGAATCGAGCACTAGAAACATGTGGTTGTATTGTTTTTGTTGGTTATTTTTCTTTATTGTTTTAGGGTTATTTGGAACCCCGATGTAATAGTTAGGTTTATTTTTATTTATTTATCTTTAGTGTATCTGTAAATAAATATTGTGATCCTAAAGAGACGAAGATTAGAAGATCAAGGGGGACAATGACAGGATTAAAGATAGAGATCTTGGACTAAGTGGGAGATAGCAGATTTATTGATTTTGTTATCCCTTAGCCAGTCCGGTTTTTTGTTTAATGGCTCGAACGAAACCGGACAATTTTTCCTAGTTGCTTTGTGGTTTTGACATAATTATTTAAGATAATAATTAAACCGCAAAATTTTTATAAAACATTTGACGCAATTTAAAAACGACGAGATAATTAAATTGTTTATTTTTTTCTCAGAAAGGTAATTGAATAAAAAAGTGTTTTATTTCAAAGTAAAAACAATAGTTTTATTTAAAACAATTTTAAATTAATTAAAAGAGTTGATTAGATTAAAATCAGTTCACAACGAATGACCAATTTAGATTAAATAAGGTATTTAAAATTGGATCGTGTCAAGTGTTGAAAGTTGTTTCACGAACTAAAATTAGTAAAATCAGTTTACTAAAATTGCGCGACTTGTATTATGTTACTCGCCGTCCAAAATGTTTTTGACCCGAAACGGTATTTTTAAAACATTGAAGAAGTCCCAATATAAAATTGATATTTTTACGCCACCCTAAATTATAACACTTCAACTAATCTATCCGAACCTCCGGTGTTAGTGAATTACCCTACATCCAGCCCTACGGTTTTGGTTGAACGTAGAACCACGATTCCTGATTTACTTAGGTTGGGTCTATGGTTATAATTGAAGGACCAATATCACTTAAGTCATTTTAGTGGGCGTAGTTGAGGGAAACGTATCCAAGCTTGAGAATACTCAGCATGCCCCTCAAACCGAGAGTGGTATAGTTGATACAATTGGAAATCGTTACCTACCTGTCTAGATATGCTAGTGAAGAGTGCTCAGCCATTCATTGAGACATGGGGAACCGGGATCTCATTCCTAATTATATAATTTTGCAATTGGGTCATAAAATTTTAATTAGGACGTTATGCATGAATATACTAAAACTTTATTTTGAATCTTTGTAGATGTCTAACGAATCTAATCCAAATTCCTCATTCTCCCTAAAGTCAATCCTTGAGAAGGATAAGCTTGACAATTTCAACTTCATGGACTGGTTCCGAAACCTGAAGATTGTCATCGGGGCAGAGAACAAACTGTATGTTCTCGAGGAACTGATCCCAAAAGAACCAACTGTTGCTACAGGCCAAGCCCGTAAGACCTGGGATAAGCATATTGATGACTCTATCAAGGTCTTTTGCTAGATGCTGACATCTATGATACCAGAACATCAGAAGAATTTGGTGGACATGCCAGCATACGACACGATTAGGTAGCTAGAGGAAATGTTCCAGCAGCAGGCCCGTCATGAACGCTTTGAGGTGATAAGATCATTAATAAGTTGTCGTATGCAAGAAGGTTCTTCGGTCAGCACTCATGTGTTGAGGAAGAAGGGGTACATTGATCATCTAGCATGTCTTGACTCCCCTTTAAGCAATGATATGGTCGGGGATATTATCCTCAAGCCATTGCCAAAATCATATGATCAATTCACTTTGAATTACAATATGAATGCTAGGGACAAGACCATCGCGGAATTGCATATGATGCTAAAGACTGCCGAGATGAATATACCGACTCCTGCTAAGTCTAGTCTAGTGCTGATGATCAAAGAGGGTCGAGTCAAGAAATCAGAAGCCAAGGGAAAAGGCAAGAAAAACTTCAAGAGCAAAGGCAAAGTTGTTGCCAAGAAACCTCTAAAGGATGTCAAATGTTTTCATTGTGATGAAGTCGGAAACTGGAGGAGGAACTACCCAAAGTATCTAGCCGAGTTGAAGCAGAAGAAGTCTGCTAGAGGACAGTCCTCAGGTATGTTCGTTATTGTGATCTTCTCTCTGTCTAGGAAATCTTGGGTGTTTGACACTCGAAGTGGCTATCACATTTGTAACGATTTGTAGGGACTAAAGAAGGTTAGGAGGCTGAAGCAAGGCGACCTGGAGCTCCATGTGGGAAATGGACAAAAGGTTGCTGTGAAGGCTGTAGGAGAATACACTCTTTTACTTCCTTCTGGTTTATAACTTGTTTTGAACAATGTTTATTTCATTCCTAATTTGACTAGGAATATTGTTTTAGTATCCGCTTTGCGGGAACAAGGATTTTATTATGCTTTTGACAATGATTTCATTTCTACATATCTAAATGGTTTGTTTTATTTTTTGGCAAAGCCTCACAATGGAATCTATGAGATAGAAGTCCATGATAATAACGTTCTATTCAATATCTCCACCAAATGTACGAAGTTAGATTTCAATGATATGTATCTCTTGCATTGTAGACATTTACACATAAACAAGAATCGCATGAAGAAACTCCAGACCGCCGGAATTCTGAATTCTACTGGTCAAGAGTCATTTGATGATTGCGAATCATGTTTAAGTGGAAAGCTAACCAAGGCTCCTTTTACCGGTATCGGTCAAAGGGCTAAGGATCTGTTAGGACTTGTACATACTGATGTATGTGGTCCATTCAGAACAATGTCTAGAAGTGGAGAGACATACTTTGTTACATTTACTGATGAATTCACTAGATATGGATATGTTTATCTTATGAAGCATAAACATGAAATGTTTGAAATGTTCAAACAGTACTAGAATGAAGTACAAAATCAGCTTGGTAAGACGATTAAGATACTTCATTCTGATCGAGGTGGTGAATATCTTAGTCAAGAGTTTGACAAACATCTAAAGAAATGTGGGATCATTTCTTAGCTTACTCCACCAGGAACACCACAGCTTAACGGTATGTCCGAAAGGAGAAATCGAACTATAATAGATATGGTTCGATCTATGATGTGTCGTACAAACCTCCCACACTCCTTCTGGAGTTTTGCTCTCGAGACTGCCACAGGAATCATAAATCAAGCTCCTACAAAAAAGGTGGACAAGACGCCTTATGAGATATGGCATGGGGAAAACCCAAAGTTTCCTACCTTAGGGTTTGGGGATGTAACGCATATGTTACAAGTGGATCTATGGACAAGCTAAATCCCCGTGGCGATAAAGTTGTTTTCGTCGGATACCCTAAAACAATCGGTTGCTATTTCTACAATCCTGCTGAAAATCGAGTTTTCATTAAACGCGGAGCTACCTTCTTGGAGAAGGAACTTCTTGCGCGAGGGATTGGAAAGAACCGTGTGGATATGGATGAGATCCGAGAGCCACAAGTAACCAAACCTCAAACTGAATCTTCCATTCAACATGAGACTGCTGAAACTGAATCTAGAAATGTTCAAGATTCAACTGTGACACAAGTTGTTCACAGAAGTGCTAGGGATCGTCATGAACCTGACCGGTAGACCGGGATTCACCAGATTGACGACATCATGATAGTTGATCAGGCTGAGCCCACTAGTTACAAATATGCAATCATAGATTATGAATCTAAGAATTGGCTTGAAGCCATGGATGCTGAAATCCAATCCATGTACGACAACCATGTATGGGACTTAGTTGACCTTCCTCCCGAAAGTAGGACAGTAGGAAGCAAGTGGATTTTCAAGAAGAAAATCGACATGGATGGGAATGTGCAAACCTTCAAAGCAAGGCTGGTAGCGAAAGGTTTTACTCAGACTCAAGGAATTGATTATGATGAAACCTTCTCGCCCGTAGCCATGCTTAAGTCTATTAGGATCTTGCTTGCCATTGCCACGTATTATGACTACGAGATATGGCAAATGGATGTCAAAACCATGTTCCTAAATGGACGTCTTACTGAAGATATATATATGGTTCAACCGGAAGGTTTTGAAGATCCAGAGAATCCTAATAAGGTATGTAAGTTGAACAAATCCATTTATGTATTAAAGCAGGCATCCAGAAGATGGAATCTTTGCTTTGACCAGAAAATCAAAGAGTTTGGTTTTATCAAGAACGAAGATGAACCGTGTGTTTACAAGAAGGCAAGTGGGAGCCATGTGAATTTTCTGATTCTGTATGTAGATGACATACTAGAACTAACTCTAACTAAAGTTTGTTCTTTGATCTTATCTAATGATGTACCTCAACAGGCAGTAATAAGGATATAATTAGGAGTAATCTAAAGTTTAGTGGGACTTGTATGTGGCTAAAGGAATTCTGTTCTTCTTTAATTAGGAGTTGGACATTCTGGCCCCATCGTTGATTCAAGCTGGTGCAAAACGCATGGCCATGCTCAAACTAAAGAGTAGTTTGTTTTAAAGACCACTTTAAATTGGAGAACGAGAACAAGAATAGTTGAACCGAATATGAGAAGTGAATTATATCCATGTCTCATGTTCAACAGATATCCTAAACAGAAAGGATACATAGATATGCTTACTAGGACTGTTAGACTTGGTAAAGTAAAGGTTACTTGAACACAAGGAAATGGTTTGACGATTGTAATACGTCATATCTTGCTAGGGGCAGTGAGATGCAGCTTGGCATCCACCACTGTCTACGTTAAACCGATTAATTGATGAATCGTCCAAGTGGGAGATTGTTGGATATATGATGTCCGATCGTCAATTAAGTCAATGTTACTATTGAGGTACGATCCAAAGAGTTACATTTTGGGCAACGAGCATATATATATTATTTAATTGTTAAATATTATAGTTCACGAAAGACGGATTAAATAAACGACGGATTAATATTTAGAGAAATATTTATCGGTGATTGAGATAATTAATTATTAAGTGAAATAATTATTTACGGGGAGTTAATTTTTAAATGTTAAACATTTAATAAATGTATTTTTCTGATTATTTATAATTAGTAAAATACAAGGTTTTATAATTAATAGTTAATTATTTATTGGGTGTTAACTGTTAATACCTCAGGGGCCAGTCTGTAAGTTACAGTTTTATAAATATAACCTTAACTGAAACCCTAAAACCAATTCTTAGCCACCAAGGGTTTTAGAAAACCCTCCCTCTCCCTCTCTCGGTTTCGGTAGACGTCACCACCACCGCCGTACGCCGCCGTGAAGCCGGCCACCACCACCATCGCACGCCACTGTTATGACTGGTTCCCCTCTACACAACCCGTGTGACGTTTTGTTGCAGGTTTCGTGTACGTGTCATCTAGCGTACCACCCGTTGTAACAAGGTGTTCTAATTTGGTAATCGTCGAAGGTATAATCTTTGAACACCCTATGGTTGAGATTTATTTATATTGTTTACACATGTGTAATCGGATCACTGTCCGGAATCCAGATCTGATCTGTTTTAGAACTCTTATTCGCTTTCGCTAAATATATCTGATTTATTTGTTTAAAAGGTTTAAATAATTGTTGTTTTTTTAAAGTTAAAAACTGGTACTAGATTCCCAACAGTCATAGAGTTGAGTATAAACCCCTCGTATCCGGAACAGAAAGTGAAGATAAACGGTAATCTCTCCCCCACAACAATAAGCAAACTCAAGAATCTGCTCAAAGAAAGCAAAGATGTGTTCGCATGGTGCCCTGCCGACATGGTGGGTGTATCAAGAGATGTAGCTTAACATTCTCTCAATATATCACCCAGCTTTAAGCCCATGGCGCAGAAAAAAGAAGCTTGACCCCTGACAGAAGCTAAGCTACATGCAAGGAGGTAGACAAATTGGCAGAAGCAGGGATCTTGAGGAAAGTCCAATATCAATCATGGGTGGTGATGGCGTGTCGTGTTAGTATATAAAATATATATTTGTTTTAGAAATGGTTTCACGAGATCAGGTTTTAAATTTATAAAATGATAATTACTTTAAACTAAACACACACAATTGGCAAGTGTACCTATCGCAGCGTAATATAGTTTAGGTAAGAACCAAGTGTCGAACCAATAGACACGGTCAAGTTCCAATACTCAACTTTTGTTATCAATTAGCCGGTTTAATTAGTGAGTGGGTTTTGTGTGCTTGTGAAGAAGAAAAGTAAATGACAGAAAAGTAAATGACGGTAGAGTAAATAACAGAAAAATAAATATGTGCGTGAAGTGTGTAACAGAAATGTAAATAACTTAATAGTAAATAGCAGGAAAGTAAATATCTTGGAAATGATCAGGTTACAAAGAGTATTGCTTTGGGCTTCGAACCCTCTTGGTATATGATAATGTTGAGTTGACTAATCCGGTGATATGACTAATACAAATGTGTGAAAGGTACACCGCTAGAGCCTCATTCTCAGAACATTTAGTTCACAAATTATAATCTTTAATAATAAAATGGTAATGATTCCCAGTTAGGGACAACGTTACCCTCAACCCTTTGAATGTTATCTCCAAGTTGGTTTAAGACATCGAACTTAAATGCTTAAGTATCATTAATAAAAGAGTGATTAGACTTTGTTCATGTAGGTCCACATGACTCATCTTAGATCGATCTCGTGACAGGACGTATCATTAACGCGGAATGCGGAATCCTACCGTATTAATGCTTTGTATAACAATAGACAATAGAAACAACAGGTAAATAAACTTTTTCTTTTATATCACCAAACACAGTTTATAGATTCACAGAATACACTCGTTCAAAGTCCCTCTGCTGCTACTTCCACTAAATCTGTAAACTCTCTATTTATAGACACAAGACCTGCTATAGGCGAACTTAACAAGTTCGCTTCAAAGATGCTTAGGCGAACTTATTAAGTTCACCTCTAATAGGCTAGGCGAACTTATTAAGTTCGCTCCTAAAGATGCTTAGGCGAACTTGTTAAGTTCGCCTCTCTATGAACTTATACAGAATTTTATCAACAGTTACAAAACATGTCCTACTATACTCCAATTTAACTGTTGCTAACAATTCTATCAATTATAAGTCGAAGACTCTAAGACTAAGACATAATATCCTCAAGCTCGTTGTCACCAGAATATGCTCCAACAGACTCCCCCTTGACAACAGCTTTAGAAGATTGTCATATGTCTTCATATATCATCAAACACACTGTAGTCTTCGTCTTGTTCATCTGCACACTCTTTCTTTATTTCTAGAAGAAAACTCGGGAGAAGGACCCCTTGTCAACTTCTGTCTGCAATATTCAGTTTTTGCAATGGAGAACAACCAAGAATAACCAACAGTTAAGATTTCCATGGAAGCTAGAAAAATAAAATCTTTTTGATTTTTTCAAACATAAGAAACACAAAATCTTTTTGGTTTTTCTCTATATAAACTGAAATGTAAAATACAAAATCACATCTTTTTGGTCGAACATCACGAGTAAGAAGATCATATCAGTATATATGAGATATCAATCACACATCTTGGATATAAAATCCATATAATATCAAATAGTATCCTATGTCATTCTTTCAAGCCTTGACCAATCAAACCAATATCTTTCAAGATTATCACACTCTATCTTTTCAAGACTTTCATTTTGTATGTTATGATACGCGATAAACATTCAAAGAAAATAGGATCATGCCATGACATACAAATTCAAATTGTCAATATTATAAGATTTGAAACTAAAGCATCTCATTCCCACTTTCTTGTGAGTTAAAGTACCATTTAAGTATGAAATACAACGTGTACCCCACTAGTATGCCAACAGAAAGTAAATGCACTATCTTCAAGACATATGAGATTTTACTAAAGATTATCCGAATTTCCAGAATGAGGAAACATCACTTAGCACATGAATAGCAGAATCCAAATTGGATTGTATAGGAATCAATGAGATTCAGAATCGAAGGATTCAATTTTTTGGCTTATATATGTGGAATCATACGATTCAGGTACGTGGATCCAACTGTTATTTGGATTATGAATTCAATGGAATCAATAAAGATGATTTATCAATATGATCCAAGGGCTAGTATATGTTTGACAGATGTTTTCAAGTACATATCTTGATTATACTTCAAATTGCATGCTTTTCGGGACATGGGCACTGAAGCAAATTGAATGAATAGTGCTAAGGACATAACCCGAAACTGATTTCATAGGACAATCTTTATTAAAAGCTAATATTCTTTATCTGATAGTGATCTTTTAACACACACACCCATGCATAAAATGGGTTCAAATCACAGTTGTAACATATGCAATTATGTTTTCACACTACTAATGGTTCAGTGACGCTTTTAGTCTATTGACAATTCAAATTATATACATACACAACACTATCATTTCCTATTTGTGTAGTCTCTAAAGTTTAGATCAAATTCAGATATATTAACATAAAGCACCAACCAGTCAAACTAAGGTCATGTGTGAAAGAACATCTACTGATGTACTATCATCTCTTCTTTAACTTCAAGTAATGTCGATTTTATCTTTTTCAATTTGTTTGGCTTTTTCAAAATCTTTTTCAAAGAAAGTAAAACAAACGAAAATAAACCTTCCATGAAAACAATTTAAGAAAACCATTTTACTTGGTTACTCAGGATTAAGCAAATCAATCAAATAAAAACTCAAATCGATGTAATCCTGTAATTCAATGCCTTTACCTTTGTCACCAACACAGTTCTGTACTCCCCCTATCATGTAGACTCCCCCTCAACTAGTCAAATGGTTGCATCAATGACTTTATGCTTACCATCGTCATCCTAAGTTTCAGGTTGTCCTTTGGACTTTGTAAAACTCTTTCCAAAACATTGTGTGTGACATATTCTCCCCCTGAGCATCAAGTCATTGAATCAAATAGATTCTCAGTTATCAACAACTCTTTACTCTTGCAGATGTCATTCCCTGTCATGTGCTTAGAACCACCACTATCAACAACCAAAATGTTATTAATAGTCCCTCTTGGTTAATCCTGCACATCTAACAAGAAACATTAATTTGAAATTGGGACCCAAAGCCATGGTAGTCATGGGTCGTCCATCTGTATCAAAATAATAAACCTCACTCCATTCACAATCGAATCTCTCATCAATTTTCGGAGATTGTTCTGACAAGTAAGAAACAGAAACTTTAGATTTCCAAACATACTTCTGGTCATTAAGTTCTTTTTGCTTAAAATGTGAAGTGTGTGAACACTCTTGTTCATTTGAAAAATGTTTAGATTGTGAAAGCTCTTGTTCTAAAAGTTTTCTCAATCTTCTGTTTCTCCTCCGTCTTTGAGGTCTAGAAAGCCTAACCTAGGATTTTGAATTACCCTTTGGTGTATCACGAGGTTTAACCACATTTGGGTTAACATAAGGCTTACCAAGAGTTCTTAGCTTTTCTGGAGTAATATGTCGGTTACCTTTGGCGTTGTGAGGACCAGCAATCCGAATATGACCCACAAGACCACAGTAAAAGCAAGATCTCTTCTCACTATATTCTCTCATATAAGGAATCTTCACACGACAAGATGTACTTGAAGAAGATTCTCCTACATGAACTTATTTTGGAGTTTGAGAATGAATAAACTTTTTTCTCAACAGGTTTTGATTCAGGCTTCATCTTCTCAGGAACTACATGCTTCTTTCCTTTATTTTTGTAAGGACAGTTCACCACAATGTGTCCCATCTCATTATAATGAAAACATGTACGCCTGTCTTTATAATCTCTAACATATGGAACTCTCCTTGAATTTGAAGAACTTCCAAAACTATAATTTCCAGATGAATTAGAATCAACCTTTGAGTCTTCATTCTTAACCTCTTTTGGTATCCCCTCTACCTTAGCTTCATCAAAATATTCATCATCACTCTCATCAGAATACACCATATCTTCACCTGTGACTAGATTCACCTTCAACACAGTCTTAGGATCTAAATCCTCATCTTTTATAATCTCAGGTGTAACAGAATAATTTTCATAAATGGTGGAGGAACATAACCAATACCACTAGTTCCCTTCCCCTCTTTAGTATTATTATGATAATGTCCTAATAAGAATGATGAATTTCCAAATCTTTCTAACTTTCTATGCAATCTGATCACCTCTGCTTTAGATTCAGCTAGTTCCTTATCTTTCTCAGCAAGATCATTATTTCGTTTCTCAATTTCAGCAAAGGGCATATCCAGGTGATATGCCTGCTCTTTGATCTTCAAAGTCAGAGAACTTATATCCCTCTTCAGTGATTCTATCCTTTCAACACACACATTCTTATTATCTTTTAATTTTTGATTTACCGTGTGCATGGATTTCATATCACAAATGAGGTTTACGTTGTCATCCATAACCCTCATCATTTTATCCTTTACTGAAACACAGTTAGAACAAAACGTTTCAAAGTTAGAAACTACCTTAGGTTTTACTTCTGAAGAAGATGCACCAGGAGCCATGAAAACGTCATCATCAGCTTCACCCTTTTGAGCAACAATGACGGGCTCTGTATCAATTTCTGATTCACTCAGATCATCTTCAACTGTCTGAAAGCTTTCTTCAGTCATCATATCACTCTCGGTAGACTGAGTACTTTCACCAGAACGAATACTCTCACTATCAGTTAAATTTGCAGAAGAATCACTTTGAGAATCACCCTGCTTCTCCAATACTTCTTTGATCAATACCATAAACGCTTGAGAAGTTGCTTCACCCTTTTTCTTCAATGCTTCCCATAGATCTCTTGAAGTTGGACACTTCCCGAGACTATGAATGATTTCTTTGGGTAAATACATCGTTAAAGTTTCACACGTTTTTATCTCATGATCAAACTTCTGCTTTTCTACTTTAGTAAGAGCTATCACTGGTTTAGGAACATCACGAAATTCCAGAAAGTCAAAAGTAGGATGCACATATCCTTCTGTTATTGGTCTCCAAAAATTTTCATCAGTTTCTAATACGAACTATTCGAACCGGACTTTCCAGCTACGGTAATCTGATATCCACAAAAGCCTCGGTGGCATAGTTTCAATCTCATTATCATCACATGAAATTGACATTTTGAATTTTTTGTAAAAATATCCGGAAAAAACATTTCCCGCCAAAATACTCTTTAAAAATTTCAAAATTTCAAAAATGATTCAAAACGACCATATAATTTTTTTTTAAGAACACTAGCAAACTAGATAAGTTCGCCTGAAATTAGTTTGCCTGATACTGCCTGAGCGAACTTAATAAGTTCGCCTGAACTTCACTGAGTGAAGCGAACTTGATAAGTTCGCCTGTTAAGTTCGCTTAAGCTGTGAGAAGCGAACTTAATAAGTTCGCCTACTAAGTTCACCTGCAACAAATATCAGCAACTTCGCTTGCTTCAGCTGTAACAAACTCAGCAACCCAAACACGAACATACATCACCAAAAATCATCATTTCTCACAGATTAGAAGGAATTTGAAGAAATTGATCCGTAGGATTTAGTATTTCATGAATTAGAACACTTCTATCGGCTCAATTTCACCAAAATCAACCTCAAATTCACGAATTCAGCAGTAAAATCAGTTTCAAGAACTTGTAAACTCCATGGATACAAAAATGCTCAATTTCTTGTCAAATTGTCCACAAAAACGTCTCTAATCACCAAGAATCAAACGCAAATCACGAGCAAAAGCTCTGATACCACTTGTAGGTCCACATGACTCATCTTAGATCGATCTCGTGATAGGAAGTATCGTTAACGCGGAGTGCGGAATCCTACCATGTTAACGCTTTGTATAATAATCGACATTAGAAACAGCAGGTAAATAAACTTTCTCTTTTATATCACCAAACACAGTTTACAGATTCACAGAATACGCTCGTTCAAAGTCCCTTTGCTGCTACTTGCACTGAATCTGTAAACTCTCTATTTATAGACACAAGACCTTCTATATGCGAACTTAACAAGTTCGCTTCAAAGATGCTTAGGCGAACTTATTAAGTTCGCCTCTAATAGGCTAGGCGAACTTATTAAGTTCGCTCCTAAAGATGCTTAGGCGAACTTGTTAAGTTCGCCTCTCTATGAACTTATACAGAATTTTATCAACAGTTACAAAACATGTCCTAACATTTCACCAGGAGGCGGTGTAACAATGGGACCATGTATAAAGACGTACCATTCCCAACGTGAGTTCACCAATTCTTGGTCTCATAACAAGTTTGTATAAAGACGTACAATCTTATTAGTATTAACCAAGCCTTGGCTTATCAAAATCTTCTTGTATAAAGACGTACAAGTTTCAAGAGAAGTTTGATTAAAAATGTTTTACGGTCTTATGCTTTAAAATCAAGAACACCCACAAGTGTAAAGACAAGTTTAGAAAATAATAAAAAGCCCACCTAGAAGGTGGTTTTAAGACCGAATAATTAAATACATAAACATACCACTACATTAATATGTTAAACATTAACATACACCAAACTTCATCTTCACCCTAGCAATACAAAGAGTTTAGCCATGAATGGCCATACTAACCAGCATAACGCTGAGTTTCGTAGGCTCCCCTACTGTGGACAAAGATGAGGTGCCTCTCTACTCTCTACTCTAAACTACATAAACGGACTCTCTTGAGCTATGGTAATGTATCTTGAGGTGTGTGGAATGAAGAACTCAAGCCATCTATTTATAGGCCTCAAAATGAGCAATGCACGGCTTTGCATTGGTTTGCACAGGCTTGAAAACACCTCAGGAATCAAACAGGGTATAGAGGACATTGTACTAGAGCCTTGGGAGCAAGGAGGGCTATGCATGGCCGTGAAATGGGATGCACGACCGTGCATCCCCCCTCTGCTTCCCAGTTTTGTCTTTTAGGTGCTGGTTTGACTTTCGTTGACCTTGGTTAACTTCTTGGGGGTCAAAGCTCGAGAATGATCTTCCAAAAGGCTTGATTTCTTGGCTTTTTTACTGGTTTTAGCTTTGTTTATCTCAGGACACCGAATAAACTACAATTATGAAATATTAACGTTTTAAGTATCAATTGTAAGGTTATTATTCAATTAGTACCATAATATGGGGATTATTATGCATGCAAAACATGTATAATTTAGGGCATATAGGGTGGTAACTTGCAAACCCGGTTTTGGTTAAAAAGGCAGATGGCTCCTGGCGTATGTGTGTAGATTTCAAAGATCTTAACCGAGCATGTCCTAAAGATTGTTACCCCTTGCCAGAAATAGACTTGAATGTTGGTGTTTTGACAGGGTTCAAGTTCAAGTGCTTCTTGGACGCTTACAAGGGTTATCACCAGTTCCATATGAAGAAGGAGGATGAAGAAAAGACCGCTTTCCATATGGCCAGAGGGATTTTTTGCTATAAAAAAGATGCCATTTGGCCTAAAAAATGCGAGAGCCACTTATCAAAGGGTCATTGACAAAACATTTTATGATCAGATAGGCAGGAACATGGAGGCCTATGTCGACGACCTAGTAATCAAAAGCCAAGATGAGGAGGGAATGATAAAAGATATCAAAGAAACATTTGATAATCTAAGAAGCATCAACATGAAGCTCAACCTAGTGGAAATGCTCCTTGGGCTTTGAAGAGGGCAAGTTCTTGGGTCACATTATTGGAAAGGAAAGTATAAAGGCTAATCTAAGCAAGGTTCAAGCAGTTATGGACATGAGGTCCCCAAAAACAAAGAAAGACGTGCAGAGTTTAAATGGGAATATTGCAACGCTTAAGCGTTTCTTGTCCAATTCAGCTGAAAGATCACTTCCTTTATTCAAAACACTGAAATGATGTTTAGACAAGAAGGATTTTAGATGGACGGAAGAAGTTGAAGCTGCCTTTCAGGAGCTGAAAGAAAATATAGCCTTGTTACCCATAGTGGTAGCCCCCGAGGCTTGAGAACTAATTTTTGTTTATCTTTCAGCAGATAATGAAGCTATAAGCGCTGTTTTTTTGATCGAAAGAAACCAACCAAACATGACTTCCTCGCTTAAGAAGCTTCTTGTACGCATCACCAAGAGGACCATTGAACTCATTACTGTGAAGGAGGTAGGTGACAACCTACTGAAAACTGTGCTCAATGAGCTACCACTTCTCTTGTGCAAGAGTTTCTGCACGAGCCCTCCATTCCCCAACAGGAGCATCAACTGCTTCCCTCTCAACCTGAACCTTCAACCTCTCACCATCCAATACAACCCTCTCAGCATCCATCTTCGCTTTCTCCTCCTCCAAACTATGTTTCAACGAAGCAAGCTTCGCGCTATCAACCTCTTATTGCTTCTGAGCAGCACCAAGTTTCTTCACAAGCTCTTTCTCATGATCGGTTAACATGGAAACTTGACTCTGATCATCTGACAACTGAGATTTCAAAGCTTCATTCCTCTGACACACACGGTCTACCTTCTTGGCATAAGCACAAAGATGGTCAACACCTTCCAGGATAGAAGTAACCAACCTAGCAACACTCACAATTATGCGACCGATAAGCGCTTCATCACAATCATTATGCAAAGCATCCCGATCAGCAGGAGTAGCAAAGTTGTAAACCATCTTGTGACACCCGACATTTCCAAAACATCGTTCGTACACGACTTAAATGTGTGTAAATTAACGTATTTCCTGAATCATTCAGAATCATGCTCTTGAAACGATAAAAGTCTAGCGAACATAATGCAACAATCGTTTCAGACCGTAATAATTATAATAACTACCGGTTCATGCGGACGTACAATCCGTATAACACAAACGATAGCAATTAATTATTATAACGGAAAAATATTTAGGATTATATTCTAAACAAACGATCATGTTCCGAAGACTAAATCTTTAATATATATTATATAAAGATTCTCGTAAAGACATTTCTAGAGTGGCCGTTGTAACTTATTCTCTCAGGATGCATATAAAATGTGAGCGATCACATTTACAACTAAAAATATACGTAAACTTGAACGCATTCATTCAAGTTCGTTATCGCGTCTCAACTAAGAGAATATATATTTATATATACATATATATTACATATTCACAACTTCAAATTTGATTTATTAAAATGGCTATGGATTGCGCATAGTACACTGCATTTAAACCAACCACCACATCATCACCATCATTATCCCCTTGCTTACACTCCACTCAAAGGTCATAGTCATCATGATTATGACAAAGAGTGTGAGCAACCTCCAAAAAAATCACATCACTATGATTATGATGAAGTGTGCACTCCACTAAAAGAACCCATCGTCATAATTATGAAATTTATTTTTGACTACACTCAACCTCCGTTCCATCTAATATATATATATATATATATATATATATATATATATATATATATATATATATGTGTGTGTGTGTGTGTGTGTGTGTGTGTGTGTGTGTGAATGCCCCGTATGATACGAACATTGGTGACAAACCTAAATGGCCAAAATAATGTCCAAAGATCCATAATACATGAAATATATATGTATACATTCAAATATATATTTTAAAGTACACATTTCTTAAAACGATTCGTAACGACGTAAATCGAAGATTTCACCGCCTACCTTCAACCCTAAACGTAACTACATGCGATCAAATATATATATAACCTATACAATACATGAATTAAGTGTTTTTCACTAAACAAGACATAAACTAGTTAACTTTAGTTTAAAATGTCATCAAAGAATCGAAAACAGCATTAAATTACCGTTTCGACCCCTAACCCCGATTAACGCACCTAATGACCTAAATATCTACACCAATTAACCATTTAATCACTTAACTACCCCAAACCTACCCCGCTTTGACCTCATGGCCGACATTTGTGGGGCCCACTCACATATTTTTGCTTCTTTCTTGAATTAATAGTACAAGACCATATCCTTCCATTCTCCATCAAATCACTACTTATACCATCCCCCATCACTTATCCTTACACTTCACCATCATTTTCTAGTTCAAAAATCACACTTTCTCTCCCTTTCAATCCACGACCAGATTCGCACACACACACAATTTCTATTTCATACAATCTTTCATCCAGGAATCAAGGAATTAAGGTGCTTTCAAGAAGATCAAGAGGTGTAGCAAGAACTTGGCTTGGAACTACCTTATTATTCATTATCCTTACTTATTTAAAGTGAAGCTCATTTATCTTCTTCTTTCTTCATTCTTTCAAGGAAAATACAAGTATCATCATGTAAAAGTCACCATCCAAGAGTTTATGCTTAAAAGTAACTAAATATGTGGTCTAAATCTTTTTGACACAATATTTCTTTAAAAACTCATAGATCAAGGGGTTGTAATGGAAAAATCTGGACAAATAAACTTTAGAACAACTAGTTTGGTAAACAAGGGTCAAACAAGTACAAATCTAGAGTAGTTGGTGATTTTGAGTGATCATGAAACAAAACAATGAACTGGCAGATCGTTAGGTCCGACTTTGGAGGACCATATCTCAGCCAAAAACTAACTAAAAAGGACGAGTCTTAGGTCTAAAGTCAAGTATAAAGAGTCAAGAGTCCAACCCAAGTAGTTTCATATAATTTCGTTAAGCTTTGATTACCCAAAATGGTCCTACGAGAAAAGGTATCAAGGCTGTCTTTGTTTGGCATAATTTTTTGTGTCACTTTTGAAGGTCATAACTTGGTCTTAACAAATTAAAATAGGTTGAACCCACTTTCTAAAGTTAGAATTTTAAGTATAGAGCAAAATTTGTAGGCTCTTGACTCATAAAAAGGTGGTCTAGGTTAGTCAATTTAAAATGAATCCCCCAATTCACTCCAGAACCAAACACTGCTGCCCACTCTTGGCCAAATAAATATTGAAAAATACTTAATCATGTCATAAATTGTTGATTAATACGTCCCTGTAACCCTAAGACATATAGGTACCTTGGTATAAAATTTCGTGACTTAACGAGTTCATTTGGTTAATCAAAAGGGTGACGCACAGAAGACTTAAAATTCTGGAAATTCACTATGGACTAGTGTTACCCTAATAATGTAGGTTGAAATGAATAATTATCAAGACCCTAACACGATCTATATACGAAAACTTATGGACATATATTTATACATACAACATCAAATAGTGTATATATTTTATGATTAAACATGTATACACATCATGAAACTCAAAGACAAGTCACCAACGGTTCGTCGGGTCACATTTTCTAACACATGACACTTTTTTTAGTCTAACATATTGGATGGACTTTGTACATGACCGACTTGTATGTTGACACTAAATCTTAAGGTCATAAGATAACCGCCACTATTTAGGTCATGGTTAGGACGGTCTTGCATCCACTTGGACTATTTGCTAGCATATTCATGTTGATAGATCACAAGGTGAGTTCACTGACCCCTTTTTACTTTTAAATGTTTGATACATAAAACATTTTTGTTTGATACATTTGGAAACATCATTGTTTGATACATTTCGAAACATCAATGTTTGATACATTTAGAAACATCATTACTTGGTACATTTGAGAAAACATGAAATAAACTTGCTTTGTACGTTATAAACAAGGAATCATGACCGACCATTTATATTTACATGAGACATTCATTGAAAGCTCATAAAGTTCCATATGTGAACAGTTTATTAATCATTAACTTTAATAGTCGGGATAATATGAATAGTAATATTGGGATTGACACTCCCAGTCATGGTTAGTCGCGCTAACCGAGGGTCTGTATGACCCAATGGCTGCATTTATCTTAACTTGTGAGCCCGTGGGGAATGGGCGAGGGGCAAAACACCTGTGTTTGGTTTGGTTAACACTCATGTAAAATAAACTTCATATGCCTAGCTAGCTATGATGGGTAAACTTGATAGGTCAAACTTGATACATTTACTTGGTTTCATTTAACATATACTATGAAATCGTTCATGTGCACATGCATATACTTGATACTTGAAAACGTCTTTGTGCACAGGAAAACTTGAATACTTGAAACATAAGATCGTTTTCGTGCAGATGCATCTACCAATCATTTTTGTGCAAATTGGTTTTGCCAATCATTTACAAACAAGTAGTTTTGCTATACATTCATGTGCAAATGCTTTTGTCAATGTTTTCAAGGAAAACTGTTTCATATTATGGCCGTGTACGCACGTTGAATGTTTTCGAGGGAAAACCATTTCATATTATGGCCACGTATACATCATCAATGTTTTCAAGGAAAAACTACTTTACATTGAGACATTTAAACCTGTGAACTCACCAAATTTTGTGTTGATGCTTTTAGTATGTTTTCAGGTAATTCATAGCCATGGCACGGTTGGAATAGTTTAACCATTCGGTTTAAAACCTTAGAAGCCGAAGACGCATGGTTGCCAAACCTCAAGTCGATTTTGAACTATATGATTTTAGGTCAATATATTATTACATTCTAGTATATGTAAAGGTGTTCAACACCATAGAAGTCTTTATTTCAGTTTCCGCTGTTGTGTAATGTTACCGATCGTTGCAGCCTTAATTTATTTATTTAATAAGTGAATAAATTTGGGGTGTGACAGATTGGTATCAGAGCCAATGGTTTTAGCGAATTAGATTTCCTTAGTGTCACCTAGACTCTAACCAGACTCATTTAGGGACCAAGATTTCTTAGACTTGCTTCACATTAAGAACACCCAAGACTTGAGTATAGAAATTCCAACCGTTGCTAAACAAATTGAGTTGACCATTAGTGTATGTAGTTACACTAGGGTATCAATAGCTTGATTAATACTAAATACAATTACATGGCATACGTAACAAACATCTAACACGTACAACAATGTGGAAATAATAAACATCTACAACATTACTCAACAAAGTGTGAATATTCGGGTTACAAGTGAAGGATGACAGGTACTCAACACACTGTAACTCTAGAAAATCTGGTTACAAGCCAAGCTTGGGCGATGACGGTACTAATCGCCAGTTACCGATCTTGGTATCACAACAGGCTAAACCCGTACCTGAATCTGTACATGTACTTGTACCACACCTACACCTACCCCAGCTGTGGAGTCGGTTTTCTTCTCTGACATATGTTGTCTTCATTCGGTGTGGTATATATATATATATATATATATATATATATATATATATATATATATATACACTCTCTTTTATGATTTGCTGCATTGGATGACAAAAATCTTCGCCATGAGATATGACAGACGGAACTGCCATATTAGAAGGGAACCCGAGGTGGATAATCAGGACTGAAAGGGAGAGAACTTTACTGGTCAGGAGACCCATAGACTCATTGGGATCATGTGGATCCACACGTACATACGAACTTGGAGCATGATTTGCTCGACACTGATTTAAGGATCTCTACCCTAACATAGTGCCTGACCTCCACCGCACACGCCCTGTTATTAAAAGACACCAGTTGTGTGTCTCTACCATTAACTCTATCCAGCAACAGCCTTAGTCAGCACATGCATGAGTATTGGTACACATGTCTAAAAGTAATTCGATAGAACACACACACACATGCGCGAGAATGCAACACGATGACACGATCTAATGGACATTTCAGATCCCTTTTAACTGAGGGATTGGGATAGGAGAAACACTATAGGGACCATGCAAAGTAAATTATCATTGCGGGTGCACACGTAATCATAATTTGCAATGCATAAGAACTCTAGTGAGTATTACTGTCCGAGCTAATGTTCATGATTAATCCGTATCCCTAATCTCAATTCCCATGCACTCGATTAATGATCGAATTCACCATGACCATAAGGGTTGAGCCAAAAGGAATCAGATGATGCGATGGGCTATCACAAGTGACGTGGAAATGTACATCATCTCCTTCATCTTCGAATTCTAATGAATCCAAAACTCTTAGCGAGATTTCATTGGCATGAAAATTTTAACCAAAACCTTGAAGAGATTTATTCTTGGTGATTTAACCTCGGCTCTTGGACCGAATTTGGAAATTCCTTGTAAAGTACTGTTCAACTTTTGAGATTGCGCTATATGTTGTCTCTTTTCGATTTCGTTATTTATCGATCAACACACGTGACCGACCTTTGGTCTAGCATGAACCCGACTCTTAATGAATCTTGAACCAAGAAGATCACCCCCATCCGTTTGTACCTTCTAAGACATATCCTCTTGAAACACGTAAATTCCATATTTCTCCTTGCAACGATCAATGCTTACAGTAATTGTACAACTATTATCGGAGATCACGGCATAATCTTGGAGTCTATTCTACAATTCAGTATCACACTTACTTGAAGTCTACATTAGAAGTTCTATGCACTAACTTCTGTAAAGGGATGGAAGTTTATTCTGACTCTCCTACACGTGACACCTATAAGGTATCGTGGAAACCCAACTTGAGACAAGTGGATAATATTACATCCTTTTGTACTTACATTTCCCTAAGGATCATGTTGTTGGTTGAGTCTCTGATGTCAACTTATGGGAGAGACATATTCACACCTTTTACTCCCAGCCTTCTATAGTTAGAGAGCCCTAGAGCACCTACTGTTAGGAAACGGCTTCTTAACAGGTGCTCAGGGAAAATACAGAACTTTGACATTTAACACTCATTATCGCAATTCTATGGCTTAAACCCTTGTGCAAAGGACTGTAAGGCTATAACCGATATGAGTGGAATATGTAATGGTAAGTCATGATAATATCATTCGAATGCCAGGGAAGTTGAAGACGTACTGTATTACCAATTGTTGGCAAATTCCAAAAACTCCTGATCCTTTCCAACCAATTTTAGTGGGAAATTAAAGACCAAGTTGAAAGTTGCGAACTTCATCATTTGAGAGATGCGTCCTACAATCACAGGAATGCAATTTTAAGAATCGTTTGCAGTGTTCCACGATTGTTAACCGTCTTAAGCTGTAAGCTACCGGAACAATGAACAAAGGATGAATCATATCTGACCTTGCTCTTTTGGAGGTCTACACGTATACATTTCTTTCGACTTCTCAACCTTCTTTCAAATTTCATATTCACTTTTCTCCAAGAACTTTTGGGATGCCTATGCGTTATCCTTAAGGAACCTAAGGACATGGCGTCCTCACATTTAGCAAATCCCTGAAGTTATACATGATTCTGGTATTATTTTCTGACATCTAGTTTAAGGGGTCAAGCCCCATATTAGATTGAAAAATGATATCATATCACACCAACTTAATGAGTTGGCAAACCCATAGCCCATTTCGGGAACACTGATGCTATGAGACCATACCTATAGTCTCATTATTTATTTCCTAACCTAGATGAAATGTGACTATTCCAAACAAACATAGAACTTCTTAGGACTAACATACTTCGAGGGTATGATAGTCAAGTCATGAATTTACAAATGAGGACGATAAGACCTAAATGCTAGTCTGCCTTAGGAAGGAAGTACAAGCAATGGGTAAGGTGGTGATTACGCTCAACCTTTGCTAGTGAGAGCTCACAATGAACCTTAAAATATTAAATCCATTACGACCCATGTTAATGGAAGATCCTAGATGACACGAAACCTGAAATGAGAGTAAAGTCTTAATCACATAAAATACTTTCGAGAAGCGCAAAAGGGACAAACAGGAAGTTTTATTTCTATATTATATCGTTGCTATCCGATTACAGCGAACTGATAGTAATGAAACTTCATCACTAACTCTCAAGAACTGGATTGAAAACCCATTCTCACTTTTCTGTACACCCATGAAGATTCACTTATCTTTAGTATTTGTTAAGCCCAGTCAACAATACTATTCTCAAATACTTTGACACTCTCACCTGCTTCATCTAGACGGTAGATGAACCATAGAAATCTTGACGATACAAGACTACGGTGAGATTTTGTAATCTCGAATGATGGTTCGACATATACTCCATGAAGAAATCAATCTATACCAAGTTACGACTAACGCGTGATAGAATTACCCTTAATGAGAGTTGATAAGACCAAGTCCAATCTCAGGAGATCGCGTCTCCGAAAAAGAAAAAAAAACTTATTTCTAGAATTTCCCCATTCTCCACCCAGACCACTAAATATGGTTCCTGTAAACCATTCCGAGTTAATTAAGAGAAATAGCATACGAAGATTGTTATTTTTTGGAACTCAATTGAAACAACTTAACCTACATACGGATTTCATAAATGAAATACCAATCAGAATACTTTATTCTAAAAATATTGAATGCATCCAGGCATTGAATGAGTATGAGAAACAAGCAAGTATACGATTTCAAGCTAAAGCCTGAACATCTCGTCAAATAATTCCTTTCAAAGATCTATAGTGATTTGGCCTTCATGCATAAAAACGCATAGATAAATGAAGGGTATGTGCCAGCATACATTCAAAATTCGCATGCAACATTTCCTTTTGATCACAGCTCCACCCTGATGAAAGTGATCAAATAAGAAAGTCCTTCGACAACTAATTCAGGATTCAAATTACTCGCTCAATGCAAGGGAGTGACTTCACCGAGTATAGTCCATCTTGTTCAGAGGATTCTGACAATTTGTCCCTTAAGGATACAGTCAACGTCGTTCAATTGTCGAGATATTCAAAGAATTTTCCTAAACCCCAACGTTGAGATAACAAATATTCAATGGTACCGATATACTGTTACATTATGCTATAACACCTCAAATCCTTGCACGTCTAATGTCGTTAGTCGGAAAAATAATCGTTTTACTTCCAAATACCGACTACCAAGTAAATAGAAATCAACAATCCCCCCTATGGTCTAGAAACGAACTAAGGATACAAAGCCCTAATCGGGATAGAGCGAATCAACTCTAGAGGGTAACTTATATCAAGTTTCGAGGACGAAACTTCTTTAAAAAGGGCAGAATGTGGCACCCGACATTTCCAAAACATCGTCCGTACATGACTTAAATGTGCGTACATTAACGTATTTCTTGAATCACTCAGAATCATGCTCTTGAAACGATAAAAGTCTAGCGAAAATAATGCAACAATCGTTTCACACCATAATAATTATAATAATTACCGGTTCATGCGGACGTACAATCCGTATAACACAAACGATAGCAATTAATTATTACAACGGAAAAATATTTAGGATTATATTCTAAATAAACGATCATGTTCCGAAGACTAAATCTTTAATATATATTATATAAAGATTCTCGTAAAGACATTTCTATAGTGGTCGTTGTAAATTATTCTCTCAAGATGCGTATAAAATGTGAGCGAACACATTTACAACTAAAAATATACGTAAAATTGAACGCCTTCATTCAAGTTCGTTATCGCGTCTAAACTAAGAGAATATACATATGTAAGGATATATATTTATATATACAAATATATTACATATTGACAACTTCAAATTTGATTTATTAAAACGGGTATTGATTGTGCGTAGTACACTGCATTTAAACCAACTACCACACCATCACCATCATTATCCTCTTGCTTACACTCCACTCAAAGGTCATAGTCATCATGACTATGACAAAGAGTGCGAGCAACCTCCAAAAAAATCACATCGCCACGATTATGATGAAGTGTGCACTCTACTCAAAGAACTCATCGTCATAATCATGAAATTTATTTTAGACTACACTCAACCTCCGTTCCATCTAATATATATATATATATATATATATATATATATATATATGAATGCCCCACAAGATACGAACGTTGGTGACAAACCTAAATGTCCAAAATAATGTTCAAAGATCCATAATACATGAAATATATGTGTATACATTCAAATATATGTTTTAAAGTACACATTTCATTAAACGATTTGTAACGACGTAAATCGAAGATTTCACCGCCTACCGTCAACCATAAACGTAATTACACGCAATAAAATATATCTATAACCTATACAATACATGAATTAAGTGTTTTTCACTAAACTAGACATAAACTAGTTAACTTTAGTTTAAAATGTCATCAAAGAATCGAAAACCGCATTAAATTACCGTTTCGACCCCTGACGTGAGGTCGTAGTCTCAATCAAATTTAAACCAATTACAACTAAATAGCTAGCGATAAGTGGGTATCGAACACGAGGAGTTTGTGGAAAATGTGTTTGTTATGTAGCTTTGGATTTAACTAACTTAAACTAAATTGCAAGAAATGTAAATTCACGATTTTGATTGTTTGGTTTCAAAAATTAAGATTAACTAAATAAATTGCAAATCAAAGATTAGTTTGTAAACAGATTAAGAGAAAGCAACCATCCTAGATTTCAGGTTTTTAATCCACACTAATGTTTATGCTCAACTACAAAGAACCACATAGACATGGCTCACGTTTGATTGTTTGTTGTGATAAAAGGGAACTAAGTACTTGGATTATAAAAACGCGAGGTTGTTACCCGATGACCAATTGACTATTATCCAACCCTAATCCTTCCCATGATATCTCGATTGCCAACGGCACCAAGAACGTATGGTTTAGGCTAACATCAAACAAGAACCAACACTTTACGAACAAACATTCAAACACCATAATAAACAAACAAACATTGCAAGTCTATTATTCTAGAAATTCCAACATAAACATAGTGTTTCAAAAGCAAACCTTACATCTAGGATGATCACCACGGAATTAGCCACTCATTGTTTGGTGCATCATCATCAAACAAAAGTTAATGTTCATATGAATCAAAACACAAACCCAATGATTAGAAATTGTTTGGAACCCAAGAAGTCTCCAATTTTCGCCAAAAAAAACTCAGCAAAACGTCTCCAATCATGAGAATATCAAAAGCCCCTTGGAAAATTGGTTTTTATTGGCAGTTACACTTTCTGCGCCAATGTCTACCGTAAGCTACGGTAGCATTTAAGTTGTTACGCTGAGTTCCTACTGCCTTATGGTGGGGGACAAGTCTTCAAGCTACGGTAGCCACCGTAAGCTACGGTAGAGTCTGGGCAAAACGTCCACTCGATTAGCTTCTTCCCAAAGCTGCATTTCCCACTACTTTTAAGCCAACATACCTGAGACATACGCAACTGTAGTTATCTAATTCAAGATAGTTACATGATCAAATGTGGGATTAAATTATCTTTTATCATACTTAAAGGTTGTCCCGTGGACCACCCGTCACATCCCCACACTTAACCGTTGCTTGCCCCCAAGCAACTCATCGAAAACCATTTCCATGTTCATAAGCAATCAACGTTTAAACCAAACAAATACATGTTGTCCTTTTACTAACCTACCATCACACCACATGACACACCCCTCACAATAACTCTCCTCTCGGTGACAAAAAGTACTAGCAAGATTGCGCTATAACACTCAATGCAAATGTGTGATTGTGCGACAATAAGCTTGTATAAAAATCAAGTCTCCACTTATAAGATGCCCAATATGCCTATGAATCAAAGGGCTTTACAGGTTGTAACGAGGCTATGTGTAGGGGTAGGAAATGATGGGATATATATGCAAGTAGCTCATTGATTCGGCCCGGTCTTATTATTACACAAAAACAACTACTAACTATTTACACAACTTCACTCCCTTTTTTTTCATTCTCCTTCAACTACCATCGCATTTATTTCCTTCTTTTCGCAATTTTCTCAGATTTTATTTTATTTTATTTTATTTTTTTATTTTTACAAAACAAAAACATCAAACACTACGTACTAAAACTACTAAACTACTAAACCGGGTCGTCTCAATAGGTAGAATTTAAGAAGATAGGTACGGGTCACAAATGAACGGCAATAGGCTCAAACATGGCTACTAAAGACTAAACCCCCGCCCCTCGCACTACCAAGCTCATATATATATCGTATGAGGTCCAACCCCCCAATCCCACACTCTCACACATCCAGACGAGGTTACCTAAATGCCCTTGTCATTTTCACAAGCATATTAAACCAAAGTCTCGACAAGCATTTTTACACAAGTTCTATTAACACAAATCACACATTGCCACTCGACCAAAGAAAGAATTTCTAATAATTGTGTGTGTGTGGCCCAAAAACTCACCATGAGAGGACAAAAAGGGTTGCCGATGTGTCATGCGTATCAATGGCAAGCTTTCAAATTTGAACGATTTGTCGGTTGGTTTAAAAAAAAATTTCAAAAATCATCAAAATCATAAAAAATTTCCCCCATCCCCACACTTGGGATACATTGACCCCAATGTATGGCGTTGAAGGGAATGATCACTAACAACCAATTCAACATCAATTTCCGCTTATACACTCAAACCCTAATTTTTTTTTTTAAACAAACAAACATTGTAACACCACCGACAATATCACAACCCATAATATCAATATCAAAACACCACCCTTCCACCCAACCATGGACATAAACAAAAATTAATCTACAATAATATACAAAACGGAAAGAGCACCACCTGACTAGTAATACCGCGGCTGAGGAGGCCCGAAGATAGACGTCATCATCTCCGAGAATTCTCCAAATGCAAATGCGCCGCTCCCGCTACCACCTTCACTCCCTCCTTGCTGTGTGGCGTCATACTATTGGCTCTGTCGGGGGTCTACCCACTGTGAGTGATGCAATGGTGGCGTGGGGTATGAAACACTACCGTCATAAGGTGGCAATGTTGAATAATCCATCAACGGCGGGTCCGTAACAACCGGTCGCCCCGCATGCCAGTCATCATGCATCCGCCGGTTTTAATCATCAAGATATCTGTTATTCACTTCTTGTTCAAAAGCATAGGCATGGGTGCGATTCCATGATTCTTGTCGATCAAAATTATGCTTTAAAGCCCGTTCCATGCTTGCTCCCATATAAGTTTGATGATCAAAAAATGTCCGGTCGGACCCGGGCCAACTGTCGAATGTAGGCGGACACTGATTTTCAATTACCTCTTGCATTGTTCCTTGATGAGCCCAATTCGGCTCATAAGGATGACTCGAATAGTTGAAGAATCCCCCTTCATGCACATGACTCCTACTCGGACCCCCTTGGTCCACATCCATCTCTTCGGCGTTCGGCTCATCGGCATAATCCTCATCCCCACTTTGGGGTTCATCATCAGTCTCGGGCTCATCCTCTTCGCCCGGTTGTAACACCCTTGCATCAACCTTCAATGCTAGCCACCGTTGTCCTTCACACTTCAACTTGTGGTATCACTCCGATTCTGTATACAACCACCCCGGACCCATCTTCCAAATATCAAACGGCTTATGTTTTTTCGGAGCTCCTTTATCCTCCAACCCAATAACTCCGTACATCTTGAGCAATGCCGTAATTAATCGGCAATGAGGAATAATACTCCTTCTAACCTTGTTCCGGCATATCCATATGTTATTAAGCACTAAGAACCTGAATGGAAAACGGGGTGACCCATGAAGCAGTGAATAAAGAACGGGCACCTCAGGAAATCTAACTTCCACCTTATCCCCCCTCCTCGGAATCACATTACATACACAAATCATGAGCAACAACTTGGCTTCAATCTTTAAATTTTTCCTATGAAGCGTACCATGCCAAGTACCCGGTAGAAACAGTGCTTCCAACATATCGTTCCATCGTGGGTGAGCTTCCGGTTTACGAAACAAGTCATCGAGAGTCGGGAACATATAGTCTCTTGCGGGTCGACTGTCAAACTTTGCCACCCTTCTCAAAGTGTCAAAAGAAATCTCAACCTCTATACCGTTCACAGTGCCGATTAGTTTCATTTGTTGGGGTTTGCTATACGGGGGACATGTGAGAGTGGCCATCCACTCTTGAATTTCTTCTTTAAACAGATTCTTACTATCCCGATCATAACATCTTAGCGCCGCCTCCCAACCCAATGCTCGAAACTGATTAAAAACATTAAAGGGCCCAAACTCATCCTCTTTTACCTCCTTTTCACAAATAAAGGCCGCCGCCCTATCTTTAAGCTTGTTCATACGATCATGGAACAAGATCGGTTGCCAATACTCTGGTTGGTCATCCAATGGACCCGCTTCCCACTTTGGCTTAGGCCCCGGGTCTGCTTGTTGCTCTTCTTCCTCATCTTGATCTTGATCCGCGAGGCGAACTAACCTCCGCTTCCATTGCGGATTCTCATCCGGGTTGCTGGATGATCCAACATGTTCCTTTCCCTTCCGACCCATACTCCTGCAAATCACAACCACAACACACAAACAATTCCCATTAGTTCACATTCAACCCAAACATCCCCACACTTGCTTGCTACTATGGTTGTAGATGCAAATAACCACAAGGTTTTATTTATTATTATTATTATTTTATTTTATTTTATTATTTTATTTTTTTATTAAATTTGGGCATGATGTCTCTATATTGTCAAGATTTCCAAAAATTCAGAATTTTGAACATCATCCTAGCATCTATAACCATAACAACCTCATATCATCAAGTATGTACAAGCAAGTGTGTGTAAGGACAAGTAAGAACATCAACCTTCAATTCACAATGCACCATCAAAAGAGTTACGAATTACATACCTTTAATTTGTAGATGCAAAGAATACCAAGAACTCTCAAGAAACAAGAAACCCCCAAAAATTTCCAAAATTTTCAGATTGAAAAACCCAAAATTAGCAGAGATAATTTGATTTTCTTCCCAATATGAACTCAAAATCAGATTGCTCGTGAAATTTTAGTCAAAATAGACTCCAAAATCATGAGACTTGGTCAAGATTTGAGAGAGTTATGAAGAATTGAAGATTAGGGTTCTTAGAAATTTGGTGAGTGAAAGAAGGAAAGAAGAAAGTGTTTGTGGTTGGGGATTATGCAGAATTGTGTGTGGCTAGGGTTAAATTCGATTTTATTATTTATTTTTTTATTTTTTATTTTTATTTAAAACCCGTGACCAACAGCGACTTATTGTCTGCCAGTGGCTACAGTAGCTTACGGTAGCTACCGTAAGTTACAGTAGCTACCGTAAGTTACGGTAGCTTCTGCGAAAGAATTCCACCGTAAGGCAGTAGCTTATGAGTGTAAGAGTTTTATTCTCCCAGGTCCACCGTAAGCTACGGTGGCTACCGTAACTTACGGTAGCACCTAGGCTTCTATACTTCGCCAAAAACAAGTTTTTGTGTTTTTTTTTATGTTTTGTAATTTTTATGGTTTTTATATTTTTTCGAAAAGCATGAAAGAAAATTACCCTACCCCCCATGAAAAACCCGTGCTGTCCTCAACACCGTGTTAGAGAAATTCGTAAGAATTTCCCCACACTTGTTTCAAACACAAGTTAAAACGAGTACGGGTTTTTGTTTAAAAACAAACTAAATTACCCTAAACTAACTAAATATTTACACTACCAAACCTGGCCTCTTTATGCTTCTTCCTCATCCAATGGGCGTAGAATGTAGCCCACCTTGTCAAGTTCGAGATTTTTGATGTCGTTCCCTTCCAAGTACGGTTTGAGCCGGTGCCCATTCACTGTTTGCTTTATATTGGTGGAAACATTTTCAATATCTATATCTCCGAACTTACCCACTCTTGTGATCACGTATGGCCCCATCCATTTACTCTTTAATTTTCCCGCGAACAACTTCAATCGTGAATTGTACAACCACACCTTTTGGCCCACTTCAAAGGTTCGTTTCCTTAACTTCGCATCATGAACCTTTTTTAGTTTGTCTTTGTATGTGGATGCACATTCATATGCTTCATCCCGAATCTCTTCAATTTCACTCAATTGAAGCTTCCGAATCTTTCCCGCTTCGTTATAGTCCGCATTAACCGTCTTTATTGCCCAATGTGCTCGGTGAGCTAACTCCATTGGTAAATGACATCCTTTTCCATACACTAACCGGTAAGGAGTTGTACCAATGGGAGTTTTATAGGCCGTTTGGTAGGCTCACAACGCATCATCCAACTTACTTGACCAATCTTTTCTATCCGTTCGCACCGTTTTCATGAGAATTTCCTTGATTTGACGGTTGGACACTTCAACTTGTCCACTTGTTTGCGGGTGATACGGCGTAGCGATTCGGTGGTTCACGTTGTACCGCCTCAACAACTTCCCGAAGTTAAAATTTTTAAAATGTGAACCGCCATCACTAATTATAACTCTTGGAATCCCAAAATGAGCAAAGATGTTGGATTGAACGAATTTACACACAACCGAATGATCGTTGGTTCTTGTAGGAATGGCTTCAATCCATTTCGAGGCGTAATCCACCGCCACTAAAATATACAAAAACCCATTCGAACTCGGGAATGGACCCATAAAATCTATGCCCCACACATCAAATATCTCAACCACCAAAATAGGTTGCAAAGGCATCTCATCCCTCTTTGAAATACTTCCCATCTTTTGGCAATTTAGACAATTCCAGGCAAATTCACATGCATCTTTGAAAATTGTAGGCCAATAGAAACCAAATGTGAGTACCCGGTAACCCGTTTTGTGGCCACTAAAATGACCCCCACAAGCGGATGAATGAGCATGAGTCAAAATTTCTAACACCTCCGTCTCGGGCACGCATCTTCGAATCACTTGGTCGGGCCCGATTTTAAAAAGGTCCGGTTCATCCCATATGTACTGTTTGACTTGAACCATAAACTGTTGTCTCCTTTTCTTCGTCCAATGACTCGGAATATCACCCGTGGCCAAATAATTCACGTAATGAGCATACCACGGTGCGACAAAAGTAGACACGGCCAACAGTTGTTCATCGGGAAACCGTTCATTAATTTAACTAACATCATCAACCCCTTCCAACGAAATCCGGGATAAGTGATCTGCCACTACATTTTAACTTCCTTTCTTATCCCGAATTTCTAAGTCGAACTCTTGCAATAAAAGCACCCAACGAATCAAACGAGGCTTTGCATCTTTCTTCTCCATCAAGTAACGAACCGCACTATGGTCCGAATACACAATCACCTTGCTTCCCCATATGTACGACCGAAATTTGTCCAAGGCATACACCACCGTTAACAACTCCTTTTCGGTTGTGGTGTAATTCAATTGCGCCTCGGACAATGTCTTGCTTGCATAGTAAATTGCCACAGGCTTTTTATCAATGCGTTGGCCCAAAACTGCTCCAATTGTTGTGTCACTTGCATCACACATAATCTCGAACGGCTTCGACCAATCCGGCGGTTGCAAAATGGGAACTTTCACCAACTGTTCCTTCAAGATATTAAAAGCTTGCAAACATTCGTTAGTAAAATCAAAGGGAACATCTTTTAATAACAAATTACATAAAGGTTTAGTAATCACACTAAAACCTTTAATAAATCATCGGTAAAATCCCGCATGACCCAAAAATGATCTTACCCCCTTAACATTCTTTGGTGGAGGCAAAGATGATATTACCCGAATTTTTGCCTTATCCACCTCCATCCCTTTTTCTGAAATAACATGACCCAACACAATACCCTCTTGGACCATGAAATGACTTTTCTCCCAACTTAGCACCAAGTTTTTCTCGACACATCTTTTTAAAACTTTTTACAACTCGTCGAGACAAGACTCAAAACTTGTGCCAAAAATGGAGAAATCATCCATAAATACCTCAAGTGACTCCCCAACCATGTCCGGGAAAATACTCATCATACATCGTTGGAAAGTCGCCGGGGCATTACACAAGCCGAACGGCATTCGCCGAAAAGCAAAAGTGCCATACGGACAAGTGAAAGTGGTCTTGTGTTGGTCATCCGGGTGGATGGAAATTTGGTTATATCCCGAATACCCATCTAAAAAGCAGTAATATTTTTTACCCGATAATTTTTCAATAATTTGGTCAATGAAAGGTAGCGAAAAATGGTCCTTAGAAGTGGCGGCATTCAATTTTCGGTAATCGATACAAACGCGCCACCCGGTGACTGGTCGGGTGGCGATTTGTTCACCATTTTCATCTCTTATAACTTGAATGCCGGCCTTCTTAGGCACTACTTGGGTAGGACTTACCCAAGCACTATCCGAAATTGGGTAAATAATACCTGCATCTAACCATTTAATTACCTCCTTTTTTACCACTTCCCGTAGATTCGGGTTCAATCTCCTTTGGGCCTCTCTGGTTGGTTTCGCATCCTCGGTCGTGATGATTTTGTGCATGACGATTGATGGCCTAATTCCTTTCAAGTCGGCAATCGTCCACCCAATAGCTTCTTTATTCGCCTTCAACACCTTCAACACCTTCAACAACGCTTGCTCTTGAGCCTTCTCCAAATTAGAGGCAATAATGACCGGTAACGTGTCATTATCCCCTAAAAATGCAAACTTCAAATGGCTTGGCAAGTCTTTCAACTCCAATTGTCGGTGGCTCCTCCAATGACGGCTTCGTACCCGAATTAATTTCCACCGGTAAACTTTCAATTTGATGGGTCCACGGTGGTCGCCCTTCTCGCACCGCTAAAGCCTCTTGCTTTATCTCTTCCATCCTCAATGCACATACTTGTACTTGTTCAGAAAAATCACAAACACAAGTTTTCAAGACATCTTCCTCATACTCGTGCGGGTCACACCTATCAACTAAATCTGCCATAAAACACTCATCACCACCCAAAGAGTTAGAAACGTTAGTAAAAACATTTAATCTCATTTTTCTATTTCCAAAGGTCATATCAACTGTACCATATCGACAATCAATAATGGCATGAGCGGTGTTCAAAAATGGTCGACCCAATATGACATTTTGTTGTTGACTTGGGTCAACCGATGAGTAGTCCAAAACCAAAAAGTCAACAGGATAGTAAAACTCTTCCACTTTTACTATCACATCCCGCACAATCCCTCGGGGAAGCTTATGAGACAAATCCGCTAAAACAACCGTTGTCTCGACCCGTTTCAATGGACCAAATTCGTATTGGTCATATAAGCCCCCCGGTAAAATACTTACTCCGGCTCCAAGATCTAATAACGCCCTCGACATTTGAAAATTTCCGACTTGAATATTAATTAATGGCGTTCCCGGATCTTGGAGCTTAGGAGGAAGATCTCCTTTTAAAACCGCACTTACCCGCTCAGTCAAATTAACCTGTTTAGGCACTTTCTGTTGCCTCTTTTGGGTACACAATTCTTTTAAAAATTTTGCATACGCGGGGTACTTGCTTAATTGCCTCAAGTAAAGGAAGATTTACTTTTACTTGTTTGAACACATCCCACATCTCCTCTTTTTGAGGACCCCTTGTTGAAATAAAATTTTTCTTACCCGGGCCAATTAAAGCTGAAGGAAATGGGACTTGACTCGGTCCCCCTTCCTTGTTTTTATCTTTTAAAATTTCACCCAACCCCGGTTTTTTAATTTCTTTTTCAACAATTAGGTCCTTAGAAACAATTGAGGGTGAGATTTCATCCTCATCACTTTCATTTCCCGTAATGTCCTCAACCACCCCATCAACCAACCCCGGTGACAAATTTGCCTTAAATTCTTTTCCACTTCTTAAGACACTAACATGGTTAATAGGAATATTACGCGAAGAACTATGGGAGGGGTTTACCTTAGTGTCGCTTAGAAGTTGACCTTTACCTTTTTTCAACTCCGCCACCTCGGTTGCAAGTTGACCCATATGAGTGGTCAATGATTGAATGCTCTTGTCACGGACCTCATCCTTTTGCATCCTAACTTCATCAAGTTGATTCCTCCGTTGCATGTCTTGTTGCATCATTCGGAGCATATCCATAACTTCATTCCCACTTGAATTAGATGGTCCCGGTCCCCCAGTTTGTTGTTGGTATTGTCTTTGATAACCTTGATTACCTTGATTTGCATATGGTTGACGCGGAACAAAGTTTGATTGAGGTGCTCCTTGGAAATTTGGGTTGGATTGATTCGCGGGATTGCCATAACGAAAATTCGGGTGATTTCGCAACCCCGGACGATACGTATTTGAATTCATGTTATAATTTCTACCACCCCCACCTTGGCCTTGACCTTGAATTGCATTGACTCCTTCATATTGCCCTTCAACAACACCACCAAACAAACATCCGCCCTATGACCCAATTCATTACAGTTAGTGCAAACATCATAAACTTGATTAGTAGTTTGCACATTACCATCCTCCACCGCATGCACTTGGGTTCTAGTAATGGCCGGTCTCGCTCTCCTAGATGATTGAGCCTTCCTCTTTGATGTGACCGCCATTTATTCCAAAAACGCCCAATTGTCTTGCTCGTGATTAGTACCGAATGTACCATTCGTGATAGACATTTAAGTCACGAGCATCTTCGGAATTCAACCCTTCATGAAACGCGTTCAACAATTCCCACAATTCGATCCCATGATGAGGGAAATTTTTTATCATCAAATTAAACCGTTCGAAAGCTTCGTGAAACATTTCACCTTTTTGTTGTTGAAAGCTTCTTCTCGCATCATTGGTCTTTTGGGCCATGAAAAATTCTTCTAAAAATCTTTGTTGCATCTCCGCCCATGTATAAATCGAAGCTGATGGTAAAGTGTAAAACCATCTCTTCGCTTTATCTTCCAACGAGAATTGAAACAATACCAACTTTACTTCATCCGATGAAAATCCTTGCCCACCGATAGTATTGCATATCGAATCGTATGCCTCCAAATGAAAATAAGGTTTCTTTGTTGCTAATCCCTTATATTTCGGTAAACTTTGGAGGGAATTAGTTCTAACTTCGAACGTCCTCCCTTGATTGTTTTGAGGAATAACTACCGTGAAGGATTGTTGGTAATAACCGGCCTAAAATATGCTTCAATACCCCTCACGGCCTCCCGATTATATCTTCTTGGCACACCCAATCAAACTCTTGGATGTGGTGGACTCATTGGTCTTTGAACTGGTCTTTGAGGCGCGAATTGTTGAGTTGGTGGTTGAAACATTTGGCCCACTTGTTGTTGTTGAGGCACTTGTTGCTCATATTGTTGAACTTGTCGAGGTTGACCTTGTGGAGCTTGCGGTATATCTTGCGGTTTTCGCACAAATCCAACCCCTCCTTGAAATCCCGTTTGATTTCCATTACCCCCAAGGGTATATTCACCTTCATCATACCCCTCATATTCATCTTCATAACCGCCATCAAACCCATCATCTTGCACCCTCATAAACGGCATCGCGGGAGATTGTTGATATTGGAACCTCGATGGTGGTTGTTGTTGTTGAACCGGGGTGGTAAAAGTTATAGGTGGGTCTTGTTGAAATGGGAATGGTTGACTCTGTTGGGAAGACGATTGACCTTGAGTCGGGAAGAAATGGCTAAATGGTGGAAAGGTTGATGCAGTTTGGTAGCTCAATGGATTTGGTGGAAGTGTGCTTGTAGGAAAAGTGGTATTTGTAGGTTTGCTCTCATTTGTTATAGGACTTGATGGAATAGGAGGTGTGGTGGTTGGTAGTGTTTGACCCGTAGTGAGAATTGGTGGATCCATGATGTTTTTCGGTGTAGTAGGAGACCCAATGACTTTGTTCTCCCTAAGTAAAACTCGGTTCCGGGAAAGTGTCCGTTCAATTTCCGGATCAAATGCTAATGGTGATGACTTTTTGGAGCCTCTAGTATGCATACACCTGTAAGTACCTGCACACTAACACAACCAGCGTAAACCCAAAAATAACAAACAAAAAACTACGAAAGTTAACACACGTTGCGCACTACTCCCCGGCAACGGCGCCAAAATTTGACGTGAGGTCGTAGTCTCAATCAAATTTAAACCAATTACAACTAAATAGCTAGCGGTAAGTGGGTATCGAACACGAGGAGTTTGTGGAAAATGTGTTTATTATGTAGCTTTGGATTTAACTAACTTAAACTAAATTGCAAGAAATGAAAATTCACGATTTTGATTGTTTGGTTTCAAAAATTAAGATTAACTAAATAAATTGCAAATCAAAGATTAGTTTGTAAACAGATTAAGAGAAAGCAACCATCCTATATTTCAGGTTTTTTATCCACACTAATGTTTATGCTCAACTACAAAGAACCACATAGACATGGCTCGCGTTTGATTGTTTGTTGTGATAAAAGGGAACTAAGTACTCGGATTATAAAAACGCGAGGTTGTTACCCGATGACCAATTGACTATTATCCAACCCTAATCCTTCCCAAGATATCTCGATTGCCAACGGCACCAAGAACGTATGGTTTAGACTAACATCAAACAAGAACCAACACTTTACGAACAAACATTCAAACACCATAATAAACAAACAAACATTGCAAGTCTATTATTCTAGAAATTCCAACATAAACATAGTGTTTCAAAAGCAAACCTTACATCTAGGATGATCACCACGGAATTAGCCACTCATTGTTTGGTGCATCATCATCAAACAAAAGTTAATGTTCATATGAATCAAAACACAAACCCAATGATTAGAAATTGTTTGGAACCCAAGAAGTCTCCAATTTTCGCCAAAAAAAACTCAGCAAAACGTCTCCAATCATGAGAATATCAAAATCCCCTTGGAAAATTGGTTTTTATTGGCAGTTACACTTTCTGCGTCAATGTCTACCATAAGCTACGGTAGCTACCGTAACTTACGGTAGCATTTAAGTTGTTACGCTAAGTTCCTACTGCCTTACGGTGGGGGACAAGTCTTCAGGGGGCTACCGTAGCTTACGGTAGCCACCGTAAGCTACGGTAGAGTCTGGGCAAAACGTCCACTCGATTAGCTTCTTCCCAAAGCTGCATTTCCCACTCCTTTTAAGCCCCAAACATACCTGAGACATACGCAACTGTAGTTATCTAATTCAAGATAGTTACATGATCAAATGTGGGATTAAATTATCTTTTATCATACTTAAAGGTTGTCCCGTGGACCACCCGTCAACCCCTAACCGCGATTAACGCACTTAATGACCTAAATATCTACACCAATTAACCATTTAATCACTTAACTACCCCAACCCTACCCCCCCCCCTCAACCTCATGGTCGAGATTTGTGGGGCCCACTCACATATTTTTGCTTCTTTCTTGAATTAATAGTACAAGACCATATCCTTCCATTCTCCATCAAATCTCTACTTATACCATCCCCCATCACTTATCCTTACACTTCACCATCATTTTCTGGTTCAAAACTCACTATTTCTCTCCCTTTTAATTCATGACCAGATTCGCACACACACATAATTTCTATTTCATACAATATTTCATCCAGGAATCAAGGAATTAAGGTGCTTTCAAGAAGATCAAGACGTGTAGCAAGAACTTGGCTTGGAACTACCTTCCTATTCCTTCTCCTTGCTTGTTAAAGGTGAAGCTCCTTTATATTCTTCTTTCTTCATTCTTTCAAGGAAAATACAAGTATCATCATATAAAAGTCACCATCCAAGAGTTTATGCTTAAAAGTAACTAAATCCATGGTCTAAATCTTTTTGACACAAGATTTCTTTAAAAACTGTTAGATCAAGGGGTTGTAATGGAACAATATGGACAAATGAACTTTAGAACATGTCATACCTAACATAAACATCAACTAGTTTGGTAAACAAGGGTCAAACAAGTACAAATCTAGAGTAGTTGGTGATTTTGAGTGATCTTGAAACAAAACAATGAACTGCCAGATCGTTAGGTCCGACTTTAGAGGACCATATCTATGCCACAAACTAACTAAAAAGGACGAGTCTTAGGTCTAAAATCAAGTACAAAGAGTCAAGAGTCCAACCCAAGTAGTTTCATATAATTTCGTTAATCTTTGAATACCCAAAATGGACCTACAAGAAAAGGTATCATGGCTGTATTTGTTTGGCATAATTTTTTGTATCACTTTTGATGGTCATAACTTGGTTTTAACAAATCCCCCAATTCACTCCAGAACCAAACACTGCTGCCCACTCTTGTCCAAATAAATATTTAAAAATACTTAATCATGTCATAAATTGTTGATTAATACGTCCCTGTAACCCTAAGACATATAGGTACCTTGGTATAAAATTTTGTGACTTAACGAGTTCATTTGGTTAATAAAAAGGGTGACGCACAGAAGACTTAAAATTCTGGAAATTCACTATGGACTAGTGTTACCCTAATAATGTACGTTGAAATGAATAACTATCAAGACCCTAACACGATCTATATACGAAAACTTATGGACATATATTTATACATACAACATCAAATAGTGTATATATTTTATGATTAAACATATATACACATCATGAAATTCAAAGACAAGTCACCAACGGTTCGTCGGGTCACATTTTCTAAACATGACACTTTTTTAGTCTAACATATTGGATGGACTTTGTACATGACCGACTTGTATGTTGACACTAAATCTTAAGGTCAAAAGATAACCGCCACTATTTAGGTCACGGTTAGGACGGTCTTTCATCCACTTGGACTATTTGCTAGCATATTCATGCTGATAGATCACAAGGTGAGTTCGCTGCCCCCTTTTTACTTTTAAATGTTTTAGAAACATCATGGGAGAAACATACTTTCTTAACACATTTGAAAACATAAAACATTTTTGTTTGATACATTTGGAAACATCATTGTTTGATACATTTCGAAACATTAATGTTTGATACATTTAGAAACATCATTACTTGGTACATTTGAGAAAACATGAAATAAACTTGCTTTGTACGTTAGAAACAAGGAATCATGACCGACCATTTATATTTACATGAGACATTCATTGAGAGCTCGTAAAGTTCCCTATGTGAACAGTTTATTAATCATTAACTTTAATAGTCGGGATAATATGAATAGTAATATTGGGATTGACACTCCCAGTCATGGTTAGTCGCGCTAACCGAGGGTCCGTATGACCCAATGGATGCATTTTATCTTAACTTGTGAGCCCGTGGGGAATGGGCGAGGGGCGAAACACTTGTGTTTGGTTTGGTTAACACTCATGTAAAATAAACTTCATATACCTAGCTAGCTATGATGGGTCAACTTGATAGGTCAAACTTGATACAATTACTTGGTTTCATTTAACGTATACATGAAATTGTTCTTGTGCACATGCATATACTTGATACTTGAAAACATTTTTGTGCACAGGAAAACTTGAATACTTGAAACTTGAGATCGTTTTCATGCAGATGCATCTACTAATCATTTTTGTGCAAATTGGTTTTGCCAATCATTTACAAACAAGTAGTTTTGCTATACATTCATGTGCAAATGCTTTTGTCAATATTTTCAAGGAAAAATGTTTCATATTATGGCCGTGTACGCACGTTGAATGTTTTCGAGGGAAAACCATTTCATATTATGGCCACGTATACATCATCAATGTTTTCAAGGAAAAACTAATTTACATTGAGACATTTAAACCTGTGAACTCACCAACTTTTGTGTTGATGCTTTTAGTATGTTTTCAGGTAATTCATAGCCATGGCACGGTTGGAATAGTTTAACCATTCGGTTTAAAACCTTAGAAGCCGAAGACGCATGGTTGCCAAACCTCAAGTCGATTTTGAACTATATGATTTTAGGTCAATATATTATTACATTCTAGTATATGTAAAGGTGTTCAACACCATAGAAGTCTTTATTTCAGTTTCCGCTATTGTGTAATGTTACCGATCGTTGCAGCCTTAATTTATTTATTTATTTATTTATTTAATAAGTGAATAAATTTGTGTTGTGACAGATTGGTATCAGAGCCAATGGTTTTAGCGAATTAATAGTACAAGACCATATCCTTCCATTCTCCATCAAATCTCTACTTATACCATCCCCCATCACTTATCCTTACACTTCACCATCATTTTATAGTTCAAAAATCACTCTTTCTCTCCCTTTTAATCCACGACCAGATTCGCACACACACAATTTCTATTTTATACAATCTTTCATCCAAGAATCAAGGAATTAAGGTGCTTTCAAGAAGATCAAGACGTGTAGCAAGAACTTGGCTTGGAACTACCTTCTTATTCATTATCCTTGCTTATTTAAGGTGAAGCTCCTTTATCTTCTTCTTTCTTCATTCTTTCAAGGAAAATACAAGTATCATCATGTAAAAGTCACCATCCAAGAGTTTATGCTTAAAAGTAACTAAATATGTGGTCTAAATCTTTTTGACACAAGATTTCTTTAAAAACTCATAGATCAAGGGGTTGTAATGGAAAAATCTGGATAAATGAACTTTAGAACAACTAGTTTGGTAAACAAGGGTCAAACAAGTACAAATCTAGAGTAGTTGGTGATTTTGAGTGATCTTGAAACAAAACGGCAGATCGTTAGGTCCGACTTTGGAGGACCATATCTCAGCCAAAAACTAACTAAAAAGGACAAGTCTTAGGTCTAAAATCAAGTACAAAGAGTCAAGAGTCCAACCAAGTAGTTTCATATAATTTTGTTAAGCTTTTATTACCCAAAATGGTCCTACGAGAAAAGGTATCAAGGCTGTCTTTGTTTGGCATAATTTTTTGTGTCACTTTTAATGGTCATAACTTGGTCTTAACAAATTAAAATAGGTTGAACCCACTTTCTAAAGTTATAATTTTAAGTATAGAGAAAAAGTTGTAGGGTCTTGAGTCATAAAAATGGGTCTAGGTCAGTCATTTTAAAAGGAATCCCCCAATTCACTCCAGAACCCAACACTGTTGCCCTCTCCTGTCCAAATAAATATTTAAAAATACTTAAACATGTCATAAATTGTTGATTAATACATCCCTGTAACCCTAAGACATATAGGTACCTTGGTATAAAATTTCGTGACTTAACGAGTTCATTTGGTTAATCAAAAGGGTGAAGCACAGAAGACTTAAAATTCTGGAAATTCACTATGGACTAGTGTTACCCTAATAATGTAGGTTGAAATGAATAACTATCAAAACCCTAACACTATCTATATACGAAAACCTATGGACATATACTTATACATACAACATCAATAGTATATATATTTTATGATTAAACATGTATACACATCATGAAACTCAAAGACAAGTAACCAACAGTTCGTGGGGACACATTTTGACACTTACGGTTTTTTAGTCTAACATATTGGATGGACTTTGTACATGACCGACTTGTATGTTGACACTAAATCTTAAGGTCATAAGATAACCACCACTGTTTAAGTCGTGATTAGGACGGTCTTGCATCCACTTGGACTATTTCCTAGCATATTCATACCGATAGCTCACAAGTTGAGTTCACTGCCCCCTTTTACTTTTAAATGTTTTATAAATATTGCGGGAGAAACCACGTTTGAAAACATGAAACATCTTTGTTTAATACATTTGGAAACATCATTGTTTGATACTTTTGGAAACATCAATGTTTGATACATTTGGAAACATCAGTGTTTGATGCATTTGGAAACATCAGTGTTTGATACATTTGGAAACATCAATGTTTGATACATTTAGAAACATCATTACTTGGTACATTTGAGAAAACATGAAACAAACTTGCTTTGTACGTTAGAAACAAGGAATCATGACCGACCATTTATGTTTACATGAGACATTCGTTGAGAGCTCGTAAAGTCCCCTACGTGAACAGTTTATTAACCATTAACTTTAATAGCCGGGATAGTGTGAATAGTACTATTGGGATTGACAATCCCAATCATGGTTAGTCATGCTAACCGAGGGTCCGTATGACCCAATGGCTGCATTTTATCTTAACTCGTGAGCCCGTGGGGAATGGGCGAGGGGCGAAACACTTGTGTTTGGTTTGGTTAACACTCATGTAAAATAAACTTCATATACCTAGCTAGCTATGATGGGTCAACTTGATAGGTCAAACTTGATACAATTACTTGGTTTCATTATACATGAAATCGTTCTTGTGCACATGCATATACTTGATACTTGAAAACATTTTTGTGCACAGGAAAACTTGAATACTTGAAACTTGAGATCGTTTTCGTGCAGATGCATCTACCAATCTTTTTTGTGCAAATTGGTTTTGCCAATCATTTACATACAAGTAGTTTTGCTATACATTCATGTGCAAATGCTTTTGTCAATGTTTTCAAGAAAAACTGTTTCATATTATGGTCGTGTACGCACGTTGAATGTTTTCGATGGAAAACCATTTCATATTATGGCCACGTATACATCATCAATGTTTTCAAGGAAAAACTACTTTACATTGAGACAATTAAACCTATGAACTCACCAACCTTTGTGTTGACGCTTTAAGTATGTTTTTCAGGTAATTCATTTTCATGGCACGGTTGGAATAGGTTAACCATTCGGTTTAAAACCTTAGAAGCCGAAGACCCATGGTTGCCAAACCTCAAGTCGGTTTTGAACTATATGATTCTAGGTCATTGTATTATTACATTCTAGTATATGTTAAGGTGTTCAACACCATAGAAATCTTTATTTCAGTTTACGCTGTTGTGTAATGTTACGAATCATTGCAGACTTAATTTATTTATTTATTTATTTAATAAGTGAATAAATTTGGGGTGTGACACATCTCTTGGCAAATGGCTGGACTCTTCATAGAATCATTGTTCTTCACAGGCCAAGAAGGGAGATACGCAACACTTGCTTCCTCCGAGACAAGCTCAGGTTTGCGTTTCTCACTGGCATCTGAATCGCCACTCCCGCTTTCCACATCTAAAGGCTCTATCTTCAAAGTCGAAGGTATATATCCAGTGCACCCAGCAATAAAATCGTCGTCATTATCAGAAACTTCAACAGGATCCGAAGCTTGGGAAACCGATGCATGAGAACTAGATGTAGCAAGCCTCTTCCTAGAACGAAGAGGGGTGATACCCTTTTTGACCTTCGGGCGAGTAATAGGCTTCTTACCTTTACCTTAACCTTTGGCATCTGGCAGCTCCAGATACACCAACATAAGGACCAGTCTCATAACGAAGAGACTTATTCAAAACTAAAACATTGGTTTGACCCTTTTCAAGCTCTTTCCTACTCTTTTCAACATCTAAAGTGTCCTCCAACTATAGAAAATCCAAAGCACTCATCTCTGCAAACAAAGAATATGATAATAAGCAAACAAAGCAAACAAACATAGCAAAAGAAAATGAAGACATACCCTTCCCCTTGGAAGATATCACAGGAACAAAGGCTGTGCCCCACAATACACTTAACCCAAGCATCACAAGCAACTGTTCGAGATAGATGCGAAGGGGAGAGACCAAAGACTTAAGCTTGTTATACATATCAGAGTTTAGAGATGAGATATTGGGTTCTCTAGGGTTAAGTCGGTCATCAGGTTTTCTAGGGTTTACAATAAAAGGAAGCAAATCATCAGAAACCCAAAAGAAGTGGTCCTTCCATGAACGAAGGCGAGAAATGGTAACCGAAACGAGACCTTCCTCACACTTCGTCTTCTCAACAATGTACCAGTCACCATTCTTAGTAAGACAAAAAAAGCGACGAAACATAGTAAGGTCAGGCTCGTAACCCAAAGATCGACACAAAACCTCAAAATGAACGACTTTACTAACCCCGACATGCGACAATTGGCCAAAATTCAAGCGATAGTACTCGAGAAAATTCAGGAAAAACAAAGAGAATGGAAATCGGAGATTCGAGAACTCGAAATGGCGGCAGTAGATGGAAAGCATACCCTCCGGGCACTGATCGACATTTTTGCCCATGATAGGGGCAGTCGGATTGTACTTAGCATCTATACCCCACCGCTCGCAAAACTCGTCAACGACGGTTTGCGTCATTTTCGAGGTTTGAATGCTCAAATCGTTCTTAGACATTGTTACCAAAACACAAAGAAAGAGCATAAAGATATACTAACCTTACAGAAATTACGATCTGTAGAGAAAAATCAAAAACAAGAGAGGAATTTTCCTTAGTGAGAGAAAGCGGCGATGAAGTTGAAAGGGTAAAGTGAGAGAAGGACGGTTGAAAAGGGGAAGATATCAATTCAAAATTTGAAATCATAAGAGAGAAGCTATGATAACTGACGCAACCATCAGAACATCACTTCACCTCGAAACGCTCGCGCTGCATTACAGGATGCTCAATGAACGAAGCAGAATTAAACGAAACATGATTGAACGAAGGATGATTAAGCGGAGGATTGACAGCACAAATTAAGTCAGAAGCCCTCATCACTACGTAACAAGCACTTCTAACTAGGGGGCTGATGACGTCGGTATGTGCATGGAGCACAGCTGCGTACAAGAAGCGGACACGAACTAAGCAGAACCGCGAACTGCGTCTCTCAAACAGCGAGGTGACGTGCCACAACTGAAAAAGGCCAGTTTAGAATCTTCGGGAAGTCAAAGCTACAAAACAACTATGCTTAATGACTTAGGAGAATGGGCACTTGTCTCTTTAGGAGACTATGGCCTGTTACACTAAAGAGGTAAAGGTCTCACTGCAAGCAAAGGAAAGAGAAAGAGATACCCATGCATATAGTAAGAAGCTGGCGACATACTAGCTCATACAAGCCTAAGTTCAGACATAAAAGGAATGCCTTGGGCACCCATGTATTAAATTCTGATTCTCATCTTCACTTTCACACTATCACATCATACTCCATGAATCTCGATCTCGTTACCTTATCACCTTCAAAGAATAGCTATCTTATTCCCAAGTCGGAGGCTGATCGCAGGAGACCCCCTCCTACGGTAAGACTAACGATGCTTTCATCTTAGCATGTACCTGAAGCAGTTGATCCAACCAGGAACATCAAGACCCTCACTCTGACCAGTATTTGTTATAGCAACAAGGACAGTAGAGCAGGATGGAAAGACCATGAAGCTGCAGATAATGAGTTCAAATAACAGATTCTTATAATTTTTGGGGATTTGATCTTTTGCCTTTTTTTAAGTAATAAGTATAACATGTCTACAACCAGGAGCGGTTTTGTACTATAACCCGTAGTTACTATAGAGGAGCACATGGAATCATTGCAAGAATCACGCCTTTCATTCGACATTTTGCAACTTGGATGCGATCGGCTATGGGTGATCGTATCTATTTTTCAATCAAAATAATGTAGTATATAAGTTCTAGGACGCGTTCAATACATGACCAGTTTTAAGTTGAGAATCTGTACGTAGTGTTGTGGGAGAAAGGAAGAGAGACAGTTATGCGGTTACATATGTGTCATTACTATAGTAATATGTAGCAATGTTTTATGCGGTTCTCTAAAAAAAATTGGTTTGGTGTTGAACAGGTCATGTATGATGTCACTGAGATGGAGTGCTTCAACAATGTGAAGATATGGCTGAGTGAGATCGATATATATGCAAATGAATTGGTGTGCAAGCTTCTTGTTGGAAACAAATGTGATCTAGTTGAGAACAAGGTCCTCGACACACAAACCGCTAAGGTATAGGTTTTTATCGACTCGCGTACTTATGGTGAAAGTTACCGTTTATGTTTACCTGCAGGCGTTTGCAGATGAGCTCGGGGTCCCTTTCCTTGAGCCCAGTGCAAAAGACTCTATCAATGTTGAACAAGCCTTCTTTGCAATGGCTGTTGAGATAAAGAAAAAGTAAGATGAACTAGGAGCATGGTTATTTGAGACTTTTAGGTTTTTTTTCATCATAATTTGATGTCAGTTTTCTTAATCTTTATTTTAATTGTTTGAAATTACAGAATGGGTTACCAGCTAACGGGCGATAAGAAGTCAAGGAGCACAGTTCAAATCAAAGGTCTGCTGAGATAACACCATATTGTATTTTCAATTATGTTGCAGACTTTTAACTGACCCCATGAACTTTGTATCATCTAGTTTCGTCGTAAAATATTCGACACTACTTTTGTCTATATAGCTGTCATGTTATTTTTGTTGGACTTAATCTTTGTTTGTTCACATTAGAAAATTCAAGGGGGTGTTTTGGAATAGTTGAAATTTACTAGGTCAAATGTGAAAGTTTGAGTTTGAATTATTCTTGTCATCAAAAGTTGACCGAAAGTTCCTGTAGGGTCAAAACTAGGATTTGCAAGTGTTTGTTTAACTAGGAGATAAGTATGAGTCTTTTATTTATTTATTGTTTGAAGGTTTACTTGAATTTTTTGGTAATTATCTAGTAAGTAGGGATAAATCCAAGGGATGTTTGGATTATCTTTAGGTGTTTGAATCAAGGTAGGAATAAGTTTATTTATCCTATTTAAAGGGTTATGTATGTAGGTTTTTATTAAGAATGAAAATGGATATTACGTGAGTTTTTGGTTCCATCTGATCTTTAATCGCAGCCATCATAATTTCTGGTGGTGCGACTTTTTTTTGTGTGATTTGTGTTTGGGAAGAAGGAGCTCGGCTCATAATTTCTGCATGCATCCTCTTAAATCATTTTATTCAATATTTTTGTTATTATAGTAATAATATAGTTTTAACAATCACATTTAAAGTATTTGATTATTTACATAAGTAGTCCAAATAATGGACTACCAGGTTATACATATTCATCAAGAATTCATACAGATTAATTAACTAATGTACAAGACAGTTTCTGATATTTACATTAAACAAATTATTTAAGCAAAACATTGTTAGGTGTCAAATAGTATAAGAGGTTAAGAGTCAAATGTGTAAAAGTAGGAGGGGGTTAAGTCTAATGTTTGTAATATTCTAGTTCGTTAAATAGACGAATTTTGAAAGTTTATCTCCTTCTTCCCCTGTGTTCCCTTCTTTTTCTTCCTTCTATATTTTTTTTTGAACGGCAACACCTAGATATTCTAGGATAATTGGGTTTCCCCGAGGCAACACCTAGAACATCCAGGGCAGCCCACCACAGGAGGAATCTCCAACTGAATAAACTCTCTGACCTGGCCACAGACACTTTTTTTGCTGTTGCCAGGATTCAAACCCAAGACCTCCACTATGGGAAGTCTTGGGGCAACCATTGCACCAAATGGCCAACGGTTCTTCCTTCTATATACCCTTCTTCTTTTTGTACTATAACAAACATGGCAATTGGATTTGTAACACTGCAAAGCCCAAAGTTCCGTTCTAACTCTAAGGGACATCCTGGTGGTAAGGTGTTTCTCTATTCAAGAGGTGGAGGGTTTAATCCTGCACTTTGCATGTATGGCTGATTAATAGGAGTATATTATGAGCCGTTGTAAAAAAGTAATAAAAAAATTGAATCCGCATCCAATTTCTGAAACAAAGATCGAAGTTTAGTAGAATTATGGTTGAGGATTCCATATTTTTATGCCAAAAGATATCGATTAAAAACCATTGCAAAATCAATTTCATATGATTCTGGGTAACACATTTCCATATGGATTGGATCATAGATACAAGTTTCGCATGCATCAAATTGAACAAGCTAGTAAGTTAACGAAGATGGTCCCTTGACTATTTGCCACTCTGCACTTTCGGTCCTTTGCAAAATGATTAAAATAAAAGGCAAAATAAAGGTCCTACCGGGAGTCGAACCCAGGTCGCTGGATTCAAAGTCCAGAGTGCTAACCACTACACCATAGAACCACTGGTTCTGTTTTTTGTTATATTGCTTTTTAAAGTCTTATAAGAAAGTTCTTTAATGTTGTGATGCCTGTTGTAAATTTGTTTACACAACTTTGTTCAAAACTGACGTTTTCCACGTGTATATTCAAAGATATTGACGTGTCCCAAACAGTTAGCTTGTTCAGATAAAAAAAAGTAGTTTTGGAAACGTGGTGTTGGTGTAAACGAGTCGAGTTAAGTTAAGTTAAGTTAAGTTCGAGCACGACTAAGTTTGATGTTGATTTGTTTAATTTTAGAGTTTGATAAGTTTAATACGGTGTTATATATGCAAATTCAAGAGCCTGACAACCGTTTTAACAAGGTAATCATCGAATTGCTTACTTGTATGGGTACTTTGAGCCCGGATAACAATTTTAGCGCATTTGATGTTCCAAAGATAATAAATTTGATCAAGATGTATCCGTATAAGTTTAATTATGAAGAAATAGAACATCTGATGAATGAGTTCAACATCTATATTGCTAATATGAGAGAAGATAAAATGTTTGGCAACGTGAATTGATTCGTGCATAATCCACACCAACATGCCACGTCACCCATGTTCCGTCCATTTCTGCATTTGTTTTCCTTTACTTCATTAAATTAGGAATAGCCGAATAGTTAAGTTACCCTTGTATTTCCTTTTACTGCATTTGTTGGTCATGTAACCATGTTTAATTGCATGCATGTCCCTTGAAGGGGGAGTAGTGGAGTTGTGAGTGTTTTGCATATTTATTTCGATGTACCCCATATCGAAAGATTAATGAAGAAAACCATTGCAAAGTTTTGTGTCTCTCTCTAATATTTTTTGGAGTCTAACCCACTCACTGGTCCTTATCTTGCAAAAAAGATGGTGGAAACAAAGAAACATATTGGATATTTGTTTGCCTATCGTTTATTGAAGTTAGCATTAGTTTTCTGGTTGCAACAGCAAGTGTTGATAGATGTTTTTCTTCAATGAAGCATGTGAATACGGATTTGCATAATCGGATGGGTGATGATTATATGAACTATTCTTGCATTTGTTATATTGAAATATAGCTCTTTGCGAAAGTTGTGATCGAAGATGTAATGGATCGTTTTCAAAACATGAAAACCCAAAGGAAAACTATAAAATGTATTATATATATATACTAGGTTAGAATCTCGTGTATTACACGGGTTGAATAAATGTGACGGTAGTAATAAAGATTTACATATTTATGACATATTACATAGTTTTTTAATACAAATTCTAGAAACATTATATAGTTATTTTTAAAAATGTTTTATAAAAAATGAAAGAAATGTTCAATTTATAAAAATGTTTTAATAACAAACCTATTTTTTTTAAAATAAAAAACGTTTTATAGAAAGAAATATATAAATCATTATTATTTAATAGGAGAGAGAAGCGAAAAACAAAAAATTGTTAAAGAAATTTTGTATAATTAATAGGAGAGAGAGGCGGGAAAAAAGGCTAAGGATGAATAGCAGAGTAACAAGTGTCCCACTAAAACCTTTATTTGTTATATAATATACTAGGTTAAAATCTCATGTATTACACGGGTTGATAAAATGTAATATTATATACTTAGTAATAAAAAATTTTATTTTTAAAAACTCGTGTATTACACGGGTTGATAAAATGTAATGTTATATACTTAGTAATAAAAAGTTTATATCTTTAAAAACTCGTATATTACACGGTTTGAATACATTAATTTCTATTTAATATAATTTGACTTACATCACTATTTAGTTAAAAATAAAAGTTACATAATTAAATTTTAAAGTTTCTTAAAATAAGATATAGTTTAAAATAAATGTCTTTTAGTAGTATAATATTTTTCTTTAAATATAAATCATTATTAAAAAAAGAAAGGTGTTTAATAAGAGAGAGAAGCGGAAAAAAAATAGTGAGAATAGATGTGGACGCGACACGTGGCATAAATGATTTTTATTTATTATATAGTATAGATATATATATATATATATATAGGGGACGTTTTCATTAAAAAGTGGTTTTTTGCTAAGAAATCCTAAGAAGTGGGTCAAACGAACTCCGATTGAGCTCATTCCAGTAGCGTTAGAACCGTCTCATCGAACCCTAACCCGGACCCAAAAACCTAAACCCCCCTCCACCCGCACCCCCAAAAAACTAACCCCCCTCCCCCCAAAAAAAAACTAAACCCACCCCCACTCACCCCCAAAAACCTAAACCCCCCACCCCCACCCAAAAAAAAACTTAAACCATAAAATTTAAATCCTAAAAGCTAAACTCTAAAATTCAAACGTAAAATTTAAACCTTAAAAACTAAACCCTAAAAGCTAAGATGGTAGAGTTCGATGAGACGGTTCCAACGCCACTGAAATTATATCAATCGGGGTTCGTTTGATATTGTTTCTTAAGGTTTTTGTCATTTCTTATATTTTTAGCGAAAAACTATTTGTTATTTGAATCTCCCCCTATATATATATATATATATATATATTTCAAATGACATTGTATTTTTATGGTGTGTTATTTCCAAAAAACAATATACTTCTATTATGTGACACCCGGTAAATTTCAGGTTGATATCCATTCCCGACTGAGATACATATTATATTAAGAGACATGCACCACACTTAATTTTATAGTAATTAAGTCCATTTCACACTTAACAAGTCAATCCGTTTACACGTGTCGGTAATCCGGAAGATTACCCGGCCAAACACGCGTCTTGTAACACGACCGTTGGTGACAATTTAAAACAAATACCTAGACATATAATCTGTGTGTGAAAGTTATATGTAACACTGTGATTTAAATAATCATGCCTATATAAATTTTTCGGTGATTTATAGAGATACTTTTATTTTCAGCACAGTCTGGTAGACACGCAGTGTGCACTAGCTAGATCCATAATTCTAAACCGACACTTAGACATATATTTGGTGTGCACAAATTATATGTACTACTGTGATATGTTATTTTAAGACTCTGTTAATTTTTCAGGAATTTTCTGATAAACTTTCGGTTTTAACGATGCCCGGCCAGTTTGCAGTATGTACCGACATTTCCAAATAAAAATCCAAAAATTTTATATGTTGAACATATCATTATGAGTCAAATTATTTTTAAATAATTTCGTTCATACCTATTCAGGAATTCCGTAAACAAATCGGTGACTATTCGTTTTCCACCACCCGATACAAAAACCCCCTATAAATACCCCCCCCCCCCATTTCACTCTTTCACTTCAATCTCTCTATCTCCTCCCTCCTTTGAGCCGAGAACCCACCACAACCACCAAAATTCCACCATTTTTGTTGTTTCGATTCTTCATTCCATCCAAATCCAAGCTCCAAGTGAAGATTATCAAGTTTGCAAGAAGATTCATCCACCATTTCATCATAATCTTCAAGTTTGGTAAGATCAAAACTCACTTTTTCTCCATTTTTCATATTCATGTTCATATGAACATTCATCCAAAGAAAACCCATTCTTATGAAAGATTATCCATGGATTCTTAAAGAAAATGTGTTTTATAACTCAAATGGTACATATTGTTGGTGATTTTGGACTCGGGTTTTATTCATAGGCTCGGTTCCTATTTAACGAAACTTTATTATATGTGTATGTGTTAGATGATGAGATTTTGTTGATTTGATGATCGATTATGTTTTAATAATAGTTGTAGATGAAGAATATATGCAAACTTTGTTGTTAAAAGTGTTGGATGATACATGCATGCTCGGTTTTGCTATTTTAGGAAACTTTAATTTTGGGTTTCATGCTATATGTCATGTTTAGGGTGATTTGATGATGTAAAATGGTTAGATGTGCATAAAGAATGGATAATATGTGTAGATTTGCTATCTAGAACTTTTAGTCATATGAGATTTCATGCTCGGTTCTATTTATAGTAACTTTATATTTTGGATTTTTGTTAAAAAGAAGTTATGATGTGATTTGTTTGGTGGAAATGATGCATAAACACTAGATCTAGAGATTGTATGATTTTTTTTCGGTAAAATCACATGTCCATGGTGCTTCTAGGCTCGTTTTCTATTTTTATAAACTTTATTTCCTGACATGTATGGAAACTTGGTGTTTGGGTGTATTCAAAGCATGAAACTAGTGTAGTGAACATTATGGAAGAATGATTGACCGAAATGATGGATTAAAATGCATGTATATGAGTTTTAGAGCTCGGTTTCTAAATAAGGAAACTTTATTCTTTCAAAAGTTATGATTGCAAGTTGTTAACATGATTAGAACGTTTAAATGACTTAGTAACATGTAACTAAGTGCATTGTATGATAATATATGATATTATTCCATGAACTTGCCAATTTGACATGATCTTGCTATAATAGGAAACCTTACTTATCCGAAACTCGCATATTTGTCTATTTTTAGCAAGTAAACCTTGGGATGTTCTATATACGTTATAACATGCCTAATTTCATGTGTGAACATCAAATTTGCATAGTTGCCATGTTTAGAACTCAACCACTTGACTTTCTAATTAAGGTAACTTTAATGTATCAAAAGTGGTGTTTCAAGTTCTAAATTCCAATCGAATGTGCCAATATGTTTATTATACTATAATAGACTATTTCAAAGTAGGTTTGAATTCTATGTTAGGATTTGAATGCTTAAGTCCAACGTGTCACCAACGGGTCGTCAAGTCAAAACATCTTTGAAACGTTAAAGTCACTTTTCAAACAACTCTTTGGATGCATAGAGTTCATAGTCAAGCACTTACAATACATAGACCTTAAGGTCCTAAATGTTTCCTAGGGCACGAGTAGGTCGTCTCATTTAGCTGGATTTGCTAAGACTTGCATATCATTACCGCTTTATCAGGTGAGTTCTCACAAACCTGTTTCACTCATTTTCCATTTTGGGGTGAGATACATGCTCAAGTACATTTTTCAAAAAATCATATTTCCATGCTTACACAGTTACATTAATTATATAAGTTGTACATGGTGTGTACAAAGTCCTCTCAGAGTTAACCGTTAATTTTTCCACAAGCGAGGTGATCATGAACAGTACTGTTGGGTTTAACAACCCCTGCCCGGGTTAGTAGCGCTAACTTCGACCGGAGGTCGAACGGGTACATAATTGACCTAATCCATTCATGTGCAAGGAACAAAGAGGCGAACCACATCCTTTCCCTTTTTCAGTGGCTACAGTTGAGCTTCGGTTGGCGGACTTATGATATTTTTTGGTTTTGTTTGATCAACAATGATTGTGTAGAGTACATATGCTTTTCCATGCATTTTCAACATATGCTTTTCCATGCATTGTTAGTATATGATTTTCCAAAACATTTCATGATATGATTTCCATTACATACAACCTATGAACTCACCAACTTTATGTTGACTCATTTTAACATGTTTATCTCAGGTCGTTGAATGCATAGGATATGTGGCTAGGATGCACCCACAGGAGTCACACACTATTCATGCATGGCATCCTATTTTGACAAACGCTTTTAATTCATTTGTTATGCGTTGTAAACTTTTAAACATTGCTTCCGCACATTTACTTTGAACTTTGCTAAACTTATTTTGGGCTTGTTCAAGCCATGCATTAAAACAGGTATTTTGAAAACCATTTAGTGGTCATTCAAAGTAATACAATGGTAAAGATCCTCTCGAGTCACGCCCCTCGGGTATAGCCCGGAAGTGGAATTTGGGGGTGTGACAGAATGGTATCAGAGCCATTGGTTGCAGCGAACTAGGTTGCATTTAGTGGACTTAGACTGTAACCTATGTCTCATATGCGTTTCACTTATGCACGTACACTTAGTATTTTTCACATACACTTAGAATACTCACGTAAGACAGAAATTTGCGGTTGACCTGTTACAGGAACATGTCAGCTGCAACCCAGCCGATTGAGATTACGGACTCCGAGGACGAATACGTGTACATGCCCTCGACACCAGTGGACACTTCATCCGATGAGACACTACCGGAGTACCTTGTCTCCGACGACACCACTGTTGAGAAGTCGGGAGAAGAACCGACAGAGGATGATGAAGTTGAGTCAAAGATGGAGTCTGAGACTCCAGCAGCTAAAGAGACCCACGAGATGGCCACTTATGACATCGCATACCCGCACCAACATCGCCCTACGGGCCACTAGTTCAGCATACCCCAATGAAGCGGGCACCACCCTCTCCTACGAGCACGCCTGTCCCTGAGCCCAAGCGCAAGAAATCTAGACTTAACGCGAGAAAGTGGACGTTCGTTTCTGATACCTTGAGGGATTGGGCTAAGGAGGAAGGAGTACATCCTATGACCAAGATCGGATAATCTTCACATGGACCACACATCTTACCGATTACCGGGGATCCGATCGAGCGTACGATCCCGACCCTGGTAGGCCGATGCAACCGGTACGATAAACTGCTAGGGAATCTGCGATGGGAGCAGAAGAAGGTACGCGGCAAACTGAATCAAGTGGAGCACCTTAAGAGGAAGGTTTTGTCCCTAGAAGGTCTGGGGAAAGAGACTGAGCAGAGGATTGAGCATGTGCCTGCGCAAGTGTCTGAGACCACACTACAGACCCTACAGTAGCATGTGTCCCGACTGACGAAGGATCGCCAAAGGGATGCTGCCAGGATTACCATTTTATCTGACCGAGTATCTGAGGCTGAGAGGCACCTGAGCCTCGAGAGACAGAGGACATGGCAAAGCAGAGAGCTACACTTGTTACCCAGAGAGCCGTTAGGGCAACAACTAGAGGCTACTAGCGCTCTTGCTGAGTTCTGCATGTGTTGGTTGTATATTATATATAATCTAAGTTTTTCTAACATTATAATATGAAGAGACATGCCGCCCCGCCAAGCAACAATGATGGCAGCATAGATGGAGGCCCTGATTAACCAAATAGTAGTTGCAGTTGTAGCAGCCTTACCGAACAACCAGAATGCAAGAGGACAAGGACAAAATCCCCCAGTATGCACCTACAAGCTTTTCCTTGACTACAAACCACTCTCTTTCAATGGGCGGGATGGAGCAGTTAACTTGGTACGATGGATTGAGAAAGTAGAGTCTACTTTCGAGATGTGCAACTGTCCGTAAACTTCAAAGGTGAAATTCGCTACTGGAACTATTGAGGGACAAGCCCTCACCTGGTGGAAATCCAATGTCCAAGCGATGGGCTTGGAAGCAGCGAATGCTATACCATGGGCAAACTTCAAGAAGTTGTTAAGGGATGAGTACTGTACACGAAACGAGATCCAGGATCTTGAGGAAAAGTTTTGGAACCTGAAAATGAATGGACCGGATCTGGTGGATTACACATCGAAATTTCATGATTTGGCAGGATTGTGTCCTCATATGGTAACACACGAAGAGAAGCGTATTGAGCATTATCTGTGGGGACAGGCCCTGCAAATCCAGGGAATGGTATCATCTTCTGAACCTACAACAATCCAGCAAGCAATCCGATTAGCACACAACCTGACGTCCCAGGCCGTTTGTCAGGGACTCTTTGATAAACCTGCTGATAACAAGAGAAAGTGCGAAGGTAGTTCTTCAAGGTCATTTAATCCGCCACCACCACAGAAAAGGCAAGAAACTACCCGAGCCTACACCGTAGGTCAAGCTGACAATAAGCCGAGGAGAGCTTACACGGGAACCCTACCAAAGTGCAATCGATGCAACTTTCACCACAACGGTACTTGTGAGGAAGCAAGGTGCCAGAAATGCAAGAGGATTGGCCATGCGGCCAAGGATTGTAGAGTGAGAGGACCAGTTCCAAACACTGGAGCAACCCGTGCTTGTTACACTTGTGGGAAAAATGGACATTTTTCAAAGGATTGCCCAAAGAACAGGAAGTCGGGAAACAACAACAACGCCAAAGGGCGATCTTTTGTGATTGGATCAGGAGAAGCCAAACAAAACCCCGACACCGTCACGGGTACGTTCCTTCTAAACAACCATTATGCATCTATGTTATTTGATACTGGTGCTGAAAGAAACTTCGTGTCTAACGAATTTAGTCCATTACTTGGTATTGAACCTACCATTCTAGATAATGAGTATACCGTAGAACTAGTTGACGGTAAATTAATCAAAACCAACCACATTATTCCCAACTGTGTCCTAGAATTAGCCAATCATTCCTTCGAAATAGATCGGTTACCCGTTAAACTAGGGAGTTTTGACGTGATTATCGGTATGGACTGGATGTCCAAGAATGGAGCGGAGATTGTATGCCGCGAAAAGATTATCAGATTACCCCAACCAGATGGAGAACACTTATATTACAAGGAGAAAGGAGTGGGATTCCTCTGAATATCATCTCGTGTATGAAAGCCCAGAAGTATCTACGGAAAGGATACTATGCCATCTTAGCACATGTAACGGAGAACCGGACAGAAGAAAGGAAGGTCGAGGACATACCAGTTGTTCGTGATTTTCCTGAAGTGTTCGCTTTAGACTTACCGGGACTCCCACCATAGCGACAAGTCGAATTCCGAATAGACCTTACCCCAGGAGCTACCCCGATAGCGCGATCACCGTACAGACTGGAGCCGTCGGAAATGGAAGAATTATCAAACCAACTACATGAGTTGCTAGATAAAGGATTTATACGACCAAGTCATTCGCCTTGGGGAGCACCTGTCTTATTTGTCAAAAAGAAAGACGGATCATTTCGTATGTGCATCGACTATAGTGAATTGAACAAAGTAACCATAAAGAACCGATACCCTCTACCTAGAATACACGATTTGTTCGACCAACTACAAGGATCGAGTTATTACTCCAAGATCGACTTACGGTCAGGGTACCATCAGCTAAAAATCCAAGAGAAGGACATATACAAGACGGCATTCGATATGGACACTACGAGTTTTTGGTTATGCCATTCGGTTTGACCAAAGCACTCGCAGTGTTTATGGATCTTATGAACCGTGTGTGCAAACCCTACCTAGACAAGTTTGTTATTGTGTTCATTGACGACATCTTGATCTATTCTCGCATCGAGGAGGAACACGCTGAACATCTAAGACTCGTTCTAGAATTATTGAAAACCGAGAAGCTTTACGCTATGTTTTCAAAGTGCGACTTCTGGATTCAAGTGCATTTCCTAGGTCACATGGTAAACGAGATGGCCTTAGACGTTGACCCAACCAAGATTGAAGCGATAAGAAACTGGAGAACACCCAAAACCGCAACCGAAATACGATAATTTTTACAGAAGGTTTATCAAAAACTTTTCGAAGATTGCAAAACCATTTACTGCTTTGACGCAGGAAGACGTGAAGTATGATTGGAATGAAAGAACTGAAGAAGCATTTCAGTTACTCAAGCAAAAACTTTGCAGCGCACCGATCTTAGCACTACCTGAAGGAAACGACGACTTCGTAGTCTACTGCGATGCGTCACACCAAAGATTTGGTTGCGTACTGATGCAAAGAGAGAAGGTTATCGCATATGCTTCACGGCAACTCAAAGTGAACGAAAAGAACTACACCACCCATGACTTGGAATTGGGAGCCGTGGTTTTTGCACTCAAAATCTGAAGACACTACCTGTATGGTACCAAATGTATGATTTTCACCGACCACAAAAGTCTCCAACACATCTTTGATCAAAAGGAATTGAACATGCGACAGCGCAGATGGGTCGAATTGCTTAACGATTACGACTACGCAATCCGTTACCATCCGGGAAAGGAAAACGTAGTTGTTGATGCCCTAAGTAGGAAAGAACAACTCAAACCACGTCGAGTGCGAGCGTTAACCTTGACAATCCACATGAATCTACCTATCCAGATACGTGACGCTCAACTCGAGGCACTCAAGGAGGAAATTTTGGAAAATGAAGGCCTACGAGGCATGGAGAAACTGTTTGAGATCAAATCTGATGATGTGCGTTACTACATAGACCGGATATGGGTACCGAACCATGCGAAGTTAAGAGACTTAGTGATGGATGAGGCACATAAGTCGAGGTATTCAATTCACCCTGGTTCTGACAAAATGTACCAAGACCTCAAGACAAACTACTGGTGGCCAAACATGAAAGCCGAGATTGCCACATATGTCGAAAAATGTCTAACCTGCGCTAAGGTTAAGACGGAATACCAGAAACCATCAGGGTTACTACAGCAGCCGGAAATTCCACAATGGAAGTGGGAACAAATTTCAATGGACTTCATCACGAAGTTACCCAAAACCTCGAGCGGATACGACACCATCTGGGTGATCGTTGATCGTTTAACCAAATCCGCACACTTCCTTCCAATCAAAGAAAATGACAAAATGGAGAAGTTGACCTGGCTTTACCTAAAGGAAATAGTTTCAAGGCATGGAGTGTCGATCTCCATCATCTCAGATAGGGATAGTCGTTTTACTTCCCGATTATGGCAATCATTACAAGAAGCGTTGGGAACACGCTTAGATTTGAGCACTGCCTATCACCCACAAACAGATGGTCAAAGTGAACGAACCATCCAAACACTAGAAGATCTATTAAGAGCTTGTGCGATAGATTTTGGCAACAGCTGGGATACTCACCTACCATTGGTTGAACTTTCATACAACAACAGTTACCACACGAGTATCAAGGCAGCACCATTTGAAGCATTTTATGGAAGAAAGTGCAGATCACCACTCCGTTGGGCTGAAATCGGAGATAGTTAGCTCACTGGACCAGAGCTTGTCCACAAGACCACCGAGAAAATTTTCAAAATTCGAGATAGACTAAAATCCACCCAAGATAGACAGAAAAGCTACGCTGGTCAAAAGCGTAAACAAGTGGAGTTTCAAGTAGGTGACAAAGTGTTACTGAAAGTTGCGCCTTGAAAGGCGTAATCCGTTTTGGAAAACGTGGGAAACTGAACCCCCGCTACATAGGACCATTCGAGATCCTACAAAGGATTGGCCCTGTTGCCTATCGACTCAACCTACCGGAAGAGCTACAGAATATCCACAATGTATTCCATGTGTCCAACCTAAAGAAGTGTCTACACGATGAGACACTGACGATACCTCTCGAGGAGGTACAAATCGATGAACAGCTACATTTCAGGTTGATATCCATTCCCGACTGAGATACATATTATATTAGGAGACATGCACCACACTTAATTTTATAGTAATTAAGTCCATTTCACACTTAACAAGTCAATCCGTTTACACGTGTCGGTAATCCGAAAGATTACCCGGCCAAACACGCGTCTTGTAACACGACCGTTGGTGACAATTTAAAACAAATACCTAGACATATAATATGTGTGTGAAAGTTATATGTAACACTGTGATTTAAATAATCATGCCTATATAAATTTTTCGGTGATTTATAGAGATACTTTTATTTTCAGCATAGTCCGGTAGACACGCAGTGTGCACTAGCTAGATCCATAATTCTAAACCGACACTTAGACATATATTTGGTGTGCACAAATTATATGTAGTACTGTGATATGTTATTTTAAGACACTTAGAATTTTTCGGGAATTTTCTAAGAAACTTTCTGTTTTAACGCTGTCCGGTCAGTCTGCAGTATGTTACTGCACTGACATTTCCAAATAAAAATCCGAAAATTTTATATGTTAAACATACCATTATGAGTCAAATTATTTTTAAATAATTTCGTTCATACCTATTCAGGAATTCTGTAAACAAATCGGTGACTATTCGTTTTCCATCATCCGGTACAAAAACCGCCTATAAATACCCCTCCCCCCCCCCCCCATTTCACTCTTTCACTTCTATCTCTCTCTCTCCTCCCTCCTTTGAGCCGAGAACCCACCACTTCCACCAAAATTCCACCATTTTTGTTGTTTTGATTCTTCATTCCATCCAAATCCAAGCTCCAAGTGAAGATTATCAAGTTTGCAAGAAGATTCATCCACCATTTCATCATAATCTTCAAGTTTGGTAAGATCAAAACCCACTTTTTCTCCATTTTTCATCTTCATGTTCATATGAACATGCATTCAAAGAAAACCCATTCTTATGAAAGACTATCCATGGATTCTTAAAGAAAATGTGTTTTATAACTCAAATGGTATATATTGTTGGTGATTTTGGACTCAGGTTTTGTTCATAGGCTCGGTTCCTATTTAAGGAAACTTTATTATATGTGCATGTGTTAGATGATGAGATTTTGTTATTTTGATGATGGATTATGTTATAACAATAGTTGTAGATGAAGAATATATGCAAACTTTGTTGTCAAAAGTGTTGGATGATACATGCAGGCTCGGTTTTGCTATTTTAGAAAACTTTAATTTTGGGTTTCATGCTAGATGTCATGTTTAGGGTGATTTGATGATGGAAAATGGTTAGATATGCATAAAGAATGGATAATATGTGTAGATTTGCTATCTAGAACTTTTGGTCATATGAGATTTCGTGCTCGGTTCTGTTTATAGTAACTTTAATTTTTGGATTTTGTTAAAAGAAGTTATGATGTGATTTGTTTGGTGGAAATGATACATAAACACTAGATATAGAGATTGTATGATTTTTTTTTTCGGTAAAATCACATGTCCATGCTGCTTCTAGGCTCGGTTTCTATTTTTAGAAACTTTATTTCCTGACATGTATGAAAACTTGATGTTTGGTTGTATTCAAAGCATGAAACTAGTGTAGTGAACATTATGGAAGAATGATTGATCGAAATGATAGATTAAAATGCATGTGTATGAGTTTTAGAGCTCGGTTTCTAAATAAGGAAACTTTATTCTTTCAAGAGGTATGGTTATTAGTTGTTAACATGATTAGAACGTTTAAATGACTTAGTAACATGTAACTAAGTGCATTGTATGATAATATATGATATTATTCCATGAACTTGCCAATTTGACATGATCTTGCTATAATAGGAAACCTTACTTATCCGAAACTCGCATGTTTGTCTATTTTTAGCAAGTAAAACTTGGGATGTTCTATATACGTAAAACTCGCATGTTTGCCTATTCATGTGTGAACATCAACTTTGCATCGTTGTCATGTTTAGGACTCAACAACTTGACTTTCCAATTAAGGAAACTTTAATGCATCAAAAGTTGTGTTTCAAGTTCTAAATTCCAATCGAATGTGCCAATGTGTTTATTATACGATAGTAGACTATTTCGAAGTATGTTTAAATTCTATGTTAGGATTTGAATGCTTAAGTCAAATGTGTCACCAACGGGTCATCAAGTCAAAATATCTTTGAAACGTCAAACTCACTTTTCAAACAACTCTTTGGATGCATAGAGTTCATAGTCAAGCACTTACAATACATAGACCTTAAAGTCCTAAATGTTTCCTAGGGCACGAGTAGGTCGTCTCATTTAGCCGGATTTGCTAAGACTTGCATATCATTACCGCTTTATAAGTTGAGTTCTCACAGCCCCGTTTCACTCATTTTCCATTTTAGGGTGAGATAAATGCTCAAGTACATTTTTCAAAAATCATATTTTCATGCTTACACAGTTACATTAACTATATAAGTTGTACATGGTGTGTACAAAGTCCTCTCAGAGTCAACCATTAATTTTTTCACAAGAGAGGTGATCATGAAAAATACTGTTGGGTTTAACAACCCCTGCCCGGGTTAGTAGCGCTAATTTCGACTGGAGGTCGAACTGGTACATAATTGACCTAATCCATTCATGTGCAAGGCACAAAGAGGCGAATCACATCCTTTTCCTTTTTCAGTGGCTACAGTTGAGCTTCGGTTGGCGGACTTATGATAATTTTTTGTTTTGTCTGATTAACAATGATTGTGTAGAGTACATATGCTTTTCCATGCATTTTCAACATATGCTTTTCCATGCATTGTCAGTATATGATTTTCCTAAACATTTCATGATATGATTTCCATTACATACAACCTATGAACTCACCAACTTTATGTTGACCCATTTTAGCATGTTTATCTCAGGTCGTTGAATACATAGGATATGTGGCTAGGATGCACCCACAGGAGTCACACACTATTCATGCATGGCATCCTATTTTGACAAACGCTTTTAATTCATTTGTTAAGCGTTGTAAACTTTTAAACATTGCTTCCGCACATTTACTTTGAACTTTGCTAAACTTATTTTGGGCTTATTCAAGCCATGCATTAAAACATGTATTTTGAAAACCATTTAGTGGTCGTTCAAAGTAATACAATGGTAAAAATCCTCTCGAGTCACGCCCCTCGGGTATAGCCGGAAGTGGAATTTGGGGGTGTGACATATTATGGTATTGTTTTTTGTTATGTGAGCTGACTTGACCCGAAAATTATGACGCCAGGTTGTTAGAAATCGAGCACCGAAAACTATTTGACCCATAGGAAAAAAAATCATGGCTCCGTCACTAATTGTGAATAAAACCATAATTTACTTTCAAAGTCATTTATAATAAAACCATCAGTTATTTTCACAGTTTTATAACAGTTTTTTGAAAAGTATAACATGAGAGTTCAAATTAACAAGCATGAAATGTTCATTTTAATAGTATTTTTTAAATGTATATAATAACAAATTTAGACCTTGCACTATATATTAGTTTTAGTTTTGTGCAACTTGTACGCTGCCGCGCGTTGCGGCGGTAATATTGACGTGGTTAAGTACGTAAATAGAAGCGTGTGAAGTTGCGGCAGCTCGATTATGAATATCAAAACGTATATAAGAAAATATTCCGCAACGGTATATTCAGAAATCAAGAAAAAGTCACGTCGTTGTAAAAATAAGTGTTTAGAAACATGAAATATATTTAAATTGGACCCGCTTGGTTTTGAATTAAATTTACGTCGAACCATAGACCGGCTTGTTTCTAGATAAAATTTATAACGAAACGTAGATAAAAATAAGCAAATCGCAACGATATATTCGGAGTGTACGAAAACACTATTTTAAAAGTTATATAAGAAAAATAAAATATGTATAAAATTAGTTATAGATATTAAAATAATAAAAAAAAATGTGATGTGTGCGCGCGTAACAAAAAAACTGCGGAGGGGGGAGATTCAAACCCCAGCCACCTTTTGGGAAAGTGAGATTCAAACCATTGAGCCATGGCTCACTTGTTGATTATGTTTTGTTTATATTTTAGTTTTCTGTAAAGATTTATTAATAAAAAATATTAAAAACACTGTTGATTCAGGTTGTTAATTATATATACTAGTTTTTTTCCCGTGTTACGCGGCAGGAGTTTGGTAGTTATTGGTTCGGCTCGTCAATGGGGATAAAACCTACGTCGAAACACAGACTCGCTATAACATACGATAAAAAAAATACCCGGACCCCTGACAAAAAAAACAACCGTTTTGAAAAAAAAAATTAACGAAAGTCATTACAGATAAATGAAACTATTATAAAAATAAAACGGGTTAAAAGCGTGAATCAAAAATAAAATAAAAACTCCTGAACTTTACTAAAAAACAAACCCATTGAACCTAACTTCACTAAAAAATAAACCCATTAAACTTATGTTACAATTTTATAAAAAACCAAAGTTGAGGCAAAATAAAAAAAACTAAAGTTTACTCCATTTATGTTTTGTAGCAAATCTATGAAAAAAAAACTTTTAAGAAAAAAGAATAAAAAAACTCTACTATACAATCTATTTTGTGACAAACTATAAAAAAAACACTTTTGAGAAAAAATTTGTGTCAAAACTATAAAAAGAAAAACTTTTGAGAAAAAAAAACAAAAGTACACTATTGCTTCTCATGATCAATTATATGTTAATAACATTGTTTTGAAACCCGGACCGGACCGGCCGGTCGGACCGGGAACCGGTGGTCTGGCCGCTCCGGTTACATATGCTGAAACGGTCCTGCAGTGAATCGGCGGTCGGACCGGACGAACCTGTTGACAATTTTTTTTATCCTTTTTAAGTCTCTTGGTCTCGTATTTCGTAGCTAATTGTTAGTTTAAAATTATTAGAATTGACTTGTTGGTGATTTTTGAAAGAATTAATGGTTGTTTGGATTAATATATTTTTATAATATTTATGACGTCGTCCGGTTCTTAAATCCGGTCCGACCAGTAGACCGGTAAAAAGAACGGTTCGACGTCCGGTCCGGTTCTGAAAACATTGGTTAATAATATGAAAAATAATTAAATAGTAATAATAATATCAAAATTAATTGAAATAATATTAGTAATAACAAAAAGAATTAAAATAATAATAATAACAAAAAAAATAAAACTAAAAGGAAAAAAAATGTAAAAACTATAATATCTAAACCATATGTTAAACAATAAACATTGCTCTAATTAAACATATATTTATATACGTTTGTGTTTAGGATCTGGAATGATTCAATTCCAGAACCGAACAAATTGGTGGCAAATGAGACATTTCCGGTGGCCATTAGTGGTGGTAATCAGAAAGGCAGTCGATATGCAGAAAAGGGCAAAAGGCCATAAATGGACAAAAAGTCACATGCAGGGTTTAAGGTGCAAGCAGTTGAAGATGGCAGAAAATTTAAAAGTGTAGGTGATGGAAGTAATTGCCAGTAAACTTATGACCCAATTGTGACTTTTTTTTATTTATTTAAAAGATTTATTAATAAAAAGTTTATTATTTTTACTGTTCTGATAAATGTAAATATATATGAGTAAAGTATCATTTTCATCCTTGTGTTTGGCCATTTTAACCACTTTCATCGAAAAACTTTTTTTTTAGCTTTTTCGTCCCTGACTTTTCAAAATCTAGCCATTTTCATCCACCTAACCAACTCCGTCTACATTTTAACTTTAAATAGGGGCAATTTGGGCTTTTCAACTGCCTTCTACTCTCTGTGGCATTCAAGAAAGATTTTTGAAAAGACCAAATTGCCCCTAATTTAACGTTAAAATGTAGACGGGGTTAGTCAGGTGGATGAAAATGGCTAGATTTTGAAAAGTCAGAGACGAAAAAGCTAAAATCTGTTAGCCTAATTGTCATATCCAATTTTAAACGGGTAACAATTGTAATTAGCCTAAAGTATGTTTAGGTGTCAATTATGTAATAATAGTAAGAATAGGGGTCAGTTGTGTACATGTGAAAGTTAGAAACTGTTTAGTACGTATGTAGGGTTACGATCCTTCTTGAAAGGTTGCGTCGTTTATATTACATCGGTATTTATGATCGATGAAGTCTGTAAAACAATTGTTGGTTCAATCGATATATGCAAGTTTCCATTAGGGTTTATCCATGTCTTGTTTCTTTCTAATGTTTGATGATTGATTCGTGATTTATGGGGCCATGAAAAACAAAGTTTTTGAATGAAAGTGACTAAAATGACACTTTACTCTTATATACAATGACAAATTTAGATCATGCAAATTTATTTAACTAAATTACACTAATAAGCTACAGATTTGCTAGTTACAACATCACCATGTCTTGCTAAATCCATTAAAACAACCATTACCTGCCCTACCGATGAAATCATCAACAACGGGCTTGCTAAGAAGATAACACGCGTCCTATAGCCCGATACCGATGAAACCACCTGTTAGGATTAGAACCGATCACACACGAACACACACACACAAAAGCAGTAACGAACACGGGGTTTAACGTGGTTCGGTCTAAACTGACCTACGTCCACGGGTGGCAACTAGGATATTCTTTTATTAGAGGTGACACAAATTACAAGTACAAAAGATCAATATATATAGAGACTAAACTAGGGTTAGGAAACTTAATCCCCAAGTAAACTCAATTAGGGGCCAAAACCAATTAGGCTTAGCAACCGGGCTAGGGTCGGCTGCCCTTGACCTGTGCCTGACCCAAAAGGCCTACGAACCTAACAATCTCCCACTCGGAGGCCTTGAATGCTTTCATCTGCTCTCTCAAATGTACTTCTTTAATCTATCAACGGAACTTCATGCTCCTCCTAGTTACCACCACCTTCTCATCAATTAACCTGAAGGCCCGTTGAAGCTCCCCTAAGCTTCAACTCATCAGTCACAATCAGTGACCCGTTCTCTGTCCCTGCCTGCTCCCACTGTAATGAATCTGTTACACTGCTGGCATCTGAAACAAACTGAGAACACACACTCTCCATCATAAGCAAGTAATCCACCGGAGAGACTTTTCTAGTCGGAATGTTGGTCTTCTTAACCCACCGTAGCACTGGAGCTGTACCTGAAACACGACCTGTGCTCCCATTGTCACGATGCCCTCTACCTGGTTTAACCTTCCGAACTTGTCCATCCTGAATCTTCACTTTGACTTCGGGTTGCTCACTTGCAAAGCAAACCCTCTTCTGCCCACGAGATTCTGTGAACCGGACTTTGTTTTCTTTATGAATCGGGATAACCTCTCCCTCAGACGGTATACTGACCATATAAAGCGAAACCCTCTTTCTTCCTCGAGCCATGACAAGATTACCTTTAACCACCTTCCATTGACCGTTCCCAAACTTAACTTCGCGTCCCTGTTTATCCAACTGTCCGACAGAAATTAAACTTTTCTTTAAACTTGGAATTACCCTGACATCCTTCAAAGTCCATGAATAGGTTGAAGTCTTCAAAAATATGTCACCCATGCCCGTAACCTCAAGAACATCATCGTTCGCCAGTCTTACCTTCCCAAAATCCCCTTCTTTCAGATTCTGCAATGTTTCACTGTTGTGGGTAGCATGGAATGAAGCACTAGAATCCATCACCATGAATCTATAGCATCCTCTACTCAACAAACCAGTGCGTCCTCTACTACAAGCTGATTCACCTCCTTTCTATCATCCTCTTTCTTAACACCTTGACACTGATTTCTGAAGTGTCCTACTTCCTTACAGTTCCAACAAGTTATATTGTTACGAGTCCTATACTGACTCCTCCTCCTGCTCCCACTACTTCTTTTTCCCCCTTTCACTCTTTCTCCCCCCTTGACTCAGTACTGAGTAGGGAATTTGATGATTCTCCGGTACTTCTTCTTCTAGAGTCTTCATTCAAGATCAAATCACGAACCTTGCTGAACGTTAAAACATCAACAGAACCTGTGACTGCAGTGATTGTTCCTGACCAACTATCAGGTAATGAAGACAAAAGTAAGCACGCCTGTAACTCATCATCAATTTTAAAGTTTACTGAAGACAGACGTCTCAGATGAGAATTAAAAACATTAATATGATCAGTAACTGAACTTCCCTCTTTCATGCGTGTATTAACCAATTCCCGGATCAGAAACACCTTGTTAGCAGCTGATGGTTTCTCATACATGTTGGCCAACGCATTCATTATGCCACGTGCTGTGGTTTCCTCCAAGATGTTGTAGGCAACGTTCATTGACAAAGCAAGCCTTATAGTTGACTTGGCTTTCTTGTCAAGTGCCAACCAACCTCGTGTCATCGGTCTGGGCGGTGGTTCTAGTACCAAATCCAAATCCTTATGAATTAGCAAATCGGTGATTTGCATTCTCCATCCAAAGTTCTGCCCATCAAACTTCTCTATCTTCGTTTTCTCGCTATCTGCCATTGCGAACTGCAACAAACTGAAAAAGCAACCCGAAAAACTGACCTCGTAGAGCGTGCAGACTGCCCGAAAATCGCAGCGGCGAAAACTAGACAGAAAACAGTAGCTGTTGACTTTTCTGGTCAAACTCAGCAAGTTGTTGACTTTTCTGGTCAAACTCAGCAAGCTATTGACTTTTCTGGTCAAACTCAGCAAGCTGTTGACTTTTCTGGTCAAACTCAGCAGGGGTACCGTAGATACGGCAATACTGTAGCAACGGTACTGTTCCGGAAGCACAGTAGCGGCGCGGGTACTGTTCACGGCTTGATAAATACTGTTTACAACCAGAAACAGTGTATCGCGCGGTACTGTTCACGCGTCGCTGTAGCGTACTGTAGCGGCGGATTACTGTTCACGACGGGTTACTGTTCACGGCAGCGTTACTGTTCATGCGCGGGTACTGTAGCACGGGACCCTAATATGGCAAACAGTCACCTGTTCGTGTGATCTGATCTCGAACCTAAGCTCTGATACCAGTTGCTAGGATTAAAACCGATCACACACAAACACACATACACGAAAGCAGTAACAAACATGGGGTTTAACGTGGTTCGGTCTAAACTGACCTACGTCTACGGGTGGCAACTAGGATATTCTTTTATTAGAGGTGACACAAATTACAAGTAAGATCAATATATATAGAGACTAAACTAGGGTTAGGAAACTTAATCCTCAAGTAAACTCAATTAGGGCCCAAAACCAATTAGGCTTAGCAACCGGGCTAGGGCCGCTGCTCTTGACCTGTGCCTGCCCCAAAAGGCCTACGAACCCAACACCACCAACAAAGGTCTTCCTAAAAACATAACACAGCCCGAGACTGATTACACGTCCTATAGCCTCGTCAAGAAAGTTGTTAAAAGATACGACGATAATAACTGAATTTTAGCAGCTAATGCTACAACAAGGGCAATGCTAATAATACATACGATTTTCCTGATAATATGGAAACTTGGAGACATAAAATACCTGGTTTGAGAATTGATCTTGAAGAGAAGTACACTAAGCTGCCAACTGCTGTAACTGATGGACCACATGGGACATTCTAGGACGCATCGATGGTACATGTTGAGTACATGAATACACGAGATCAACCACCTTTTGTACAACTCCAGCCTCAGGTACTCTAGAAGGCGACGTGAAAGAAGATGCAGAAATCACAGGATCAAGAAGCTCTAAGTAACGATGTGATTGAACAAGTGGGGTGGCCCACTCAAAATTACTTTGCCAACCCACTGCATCAATGGCTTGAGAAGCAGGTCTGCGCCCGCTTATTATTTCTAGTAGTAGAACCCCAAAGCTGTAGACATCACTTTTTGTGGTTAACTCGTTTCTATAAACAAACTCTGGGGCGAGGTAACTTTGGGTCCCACCAGCCATTATAGTCCTACCGTGCATTACTTCCCAGGGTACAAACTTTGATAATCCAACACCCATTAGATGAGCGTTAAAATCTTCATCAAGAAGTACATTGCTTGCACGAATGTCACGGTGCACTACTTGTGGCTTTACTTTGTCATGCAAGAACCTGTTTTTAATGATTTATTGCATTTGGAACATCATACTTAACAGATGTGGCAATTTTGACACATTCATATGAAACAGGCCAATTTTATTGATAAGGGGTCAAATAGTTTTAACTAAGATAAGAAGGTAACAGGTTAAATTGGTCGAACGGGTCAAAAGTCACCTAAAGTCTTAAATTTGTATTATTTAAAAGAATAAGATAAAAATTTTAACAAATTATTCTTATAATTGTATCTGATACGTTAATTACTTACAAAATTTCTAAAAATGGACATAAAGTGTTGTGGGATTAAACCAAACCGGCTTAATTTGTACTTAAAAGTTAAAAGTACCCATTTGACCCATAACCCGAACCACCCATTTTCCACATCTATAATGTAATGAAGCTGTATCAACAAAGGAAGAGAGATTGTTTAGATTCACCTACGCGATTCCCTGTGCGAGAGTTGTGGCAACTTTCATTCTTATGGTCCAATCCAGTGTCCTACCGCCCATGAGAATATGGTGTAACCATCTATCAAGAGGCCCGTGTACCACAAACTCATACACAATGTAACGATCTCCATGATCATAGCAGCATCCTTTCACAGCCACTAAATTTGGATGGCAAAGCCTTGCCACCCTTCCAATCTCTGAGTAAAATTCTTTCTTTCTTTGGAAAGTCGACCTCTTTAACCTTTTCATTGCCACCCGTGATCCATCCGGCAAGAGCCCGCTGTACATGCCACCTGTCTTGGCATCCCCAATAAGACGGTTACCTTCATTGAAGTTCTTTGTAATTGACCGTAGTTCTTCACGGGTGAAGATTTTCCATGATAGAGGAACTAATGCTGACTCAGCAGGACTTAATACTTTCCTAGATTTTCTTCGTCTTTTAATTCGTTTGTACACAAGGAGCCATATCACAACCACAAATGTAGTGAAGAGAATTAATCCACCCACAGTAGCAAGTATAAGAAGATATTCCTTGTGGCAGTGCATATGCTGGCATCTATTCTCTGAAAAAGAAAGGAAAAACTGTATTTAAACATTACAAAAATTTGCTATCAATAGAAATTTTGGCCCATTTACTTACAAACAGGTCAATTTGGGGAATGTTTTACCCCTCACAGGTTAACAGTGTAAATCAAAAGAAAACTTCCATATAAGCAACCAAAGGAAAAAGTGAAGGGGAAAACTTCCATATAATCAACTACTATATTTTAAGACCAAAAGCAGGAGAAAGGCATGAACTTTTTGTATTAACAAACTAGCTGCATGACATCATATTGGGTCGGGGGTCACACTGGAAGCAGCCTCTCTATCTCCTGGGATAGAGGAAAGGTATGTCCTTATCTCACCCTCCCAAGACCCTACCAATAACTTGCTACAAGTGGGATTTTACTATTTGTTTGTTTTACATGACATCAGATCCAATTACAGCGAGTTAAAGGTCTCAGAAAAGAATGCAAACCTGCAATAAGCATGCATATAGAAGTGCAAGATACGTTGCATCTGTTGGCCACAAGAGATCTCGTTCTATTGGTCAACATAGTACACAGAGATGTTGAGCCATCCTTGAAGCTTGAAGAATTGGTGCAACTGGATCTTAGATCTGGTGTGACCACCGTAAGGAGTGTTTTGTTCCAGCTGTAAGTATTGTCAGTCCACATCCAGTTTATTGTATTGCTGTTGTTGGTGCTTATCCCTCCAACCCAGCATTCATTACTAGCCGTTGATTTACTACACAGATCTTGAACAAACCTCAGTTCTGCTGATAATATTATTGCTGCAAGGTGGCCACGGTAACTTCTGCAGCTGGTTTCTGACTTGCTCCAAGATTGAGAGTTTCCATCATATTTAAAGCATGTCGTCTTACTTGGTCCCATGACCCAACCAGAAGGACATGGTGCTGTTCACAAAGAAAGCCGAAGTTTTAATGCACCAATAATATGTATAGAAAAACATGAAGGACACAGAACGCTTCCATTCATTATGGCTTACCCTAAATGGTCTTCATAAAAAGCTCACGATAAGATCACAAATTCAAAATGTTACTATTACTAACGTTTACATGGTGAAGATATATTCGTATATTATGAATCTACAAACTGAAAGAGGAAAACAAAACCAAAACAGAAAGCGAAAATCCCACATGAATCACCGGTCGTTTGAGGGGAAGTTAAGTTATGACTTCTGACAATATTTACATGTATGAAAGGTTTAACTTAAGATAGAAGGATGGCAATCGCTATGACATTCAAAACATGCAATGGAATGATTTAGTAATCATTAATACTTGCTATCTTTCGTTTTTGCTAATCATGAGAACCCGTTACTGGAAAACTCACGGGCCTAGTCAATACCCCGCTAACCAACGGGATCAGACAAATTCCAGCTAGCCCAGAGCAGGTGGTCTTCAAGAGGTTATGGCAAACATGATTCGAACTTGAGACCTCTGCTAGAGGAGAATCAGGTGCTTACCACTACACCACCCCTTGAAGGTAAATGCTTGCTATCTAAAGTGTAACAAATGCAGCTTACCAACAATGTGGCTTTCATTATGAGAAGATGGCGCCAGAAACGAATCATCTGATACCTACAAGAAGATGAGTGACATGTAAAGCCAAAATTTGCACATAATTATTCTAAATGAAGCTTCTTAGTTTATCTCTTAAGTGATGCTTAAGCTTAATTACTCACAGCTCTTGAAATTTCAAAATCAAGCATGAAGGAGATAACCAGAAGCAAGATTCCAGCTGAATGGAACAGCTTCCCTTCCATCACCTGATAAAACCTCAACTTTAATAAATTGGTGCAATCACAACACAAAATCGAATAAAAATTTCTTCCATAACAACACAGATATGAAAGCATAACAGCATTGCTAAATTAGCAGCAAAAAAAACTAGAAATGAGAAATAAACGAAATTGTCGGCAGGGTGATCCGGTTAAAAAAAAGCCAGAAAAAATCTGATACCATAATAGATTAAGTGCTCAGGCTTACTATTATGTAACAGTTTTCAATGTTTCAAATGCTGGAATAAGTAGATGCATAAACAGTTGTTACCGTAGAATCAAGAAAACAAGGTATCTGAAAAGCGCTAAAAGCACGGCAGAAGCATCGCTGAAACGCTAGATCAGAACCGGAGATTAGAGTGTGTAAGACAGCTTGAAATGGTTCGAAGGGGAGTGAACGAAGAGGGTAGCTATGAGGGGGAGAGTGTAGTTGAGAGGAGGGGCCAGAAGGTCTGAAGTTAGACAATGCGAACACGTCGGCGGTCCTACTATTTATACCTTTTAAATTATCAAATACAAATTCTTTTTATTCATTTATTTTTTATTTTTTTTATTTAAGTTATACATTTTTTTTTCTAATTTAACGTTAAAACTAGTGTTTGTAGATTTCGTTGAAAACATTGGTTGATCTTTAATTCTAACTTTTGTGTTACTTTTATGTATTTTATTTTATAGCTCATCTATGATTCTTTCGTATGACCTGTCTTCTTATTTTGGGTTAAACCATTGTGTGATGTTGAATTTTTTTCTGAAACTCTTGAGAAAAGCGGCGTTCACTTATGCGTCCATAAAACTCTAGATTCGTAGACAGGAGATAAAGACACCGTGTCAAACTACATGTGAAGGTACCAAGATCATGTTGTAGCGCCAATGACATGACACCATATGTGATGATATGGTAAATTCAATTCACCGCATCTCAACTTTATTAGGTGACTATATGCTCACATGAGAGCCTTTGGATTATTTGGGAGGCTTATTGATATATCATAGGATTTGATATGATATGTGATTACTTTACGGTCGAGCGGTGTAATGCCATACACACCTTATTTTGGGATACTGGCACCATGGGTGTGCATTTTAGATATTTTGTTTTATAGGATACTCAGTATCAAAAACCTTAATCATTTATTGCTACAACCTTATTTCTTTGTATTTACTCTGTGATTTTGGTGTTATTCAAAGAGGAATCTTGATTAAAGATTTGATTTCTTTGGTCACTTACATTCATTACTCTGCGAGATATTATGTTTGTACATTGTGAAATACATTTGCGCACTGAGCAATTAGCTCAACCACATTTTCTTGTTTTGCGGAAGGTACTCAAGGTTGATGGGTGATGGGCGTTATGTCACGAGAGCTACTAAGAGTGGAATCTTTGTAGACTTTTTTTTATTTCATTATGCTTTGAACTTTTGAGTTAGTATTTACTTTGGTAAGCGAACTTAGACTTTGTAAGCGACAGATTATTCTTGATAATTTAAGTATTTCTTTTGGACTTATTAGTAATGTTTTGTTGGCATTTAATGTGACCATTCGACATTAGGGGTCCATCTTATGTTCCAGTTAGATTTTTCTTAAAGTATGTGTTATCTAAATGGACAGCAAAGTCGTAACGTGAAGTTTGTGTGACTAGTTACTCAGCTATTATCACTTTTCAAATAATAATATCAACCATAATTTTCTTCGTTACTACCTTTTCTACTCCTTTGGTAATCCACGCAACACATATGGATATTTATATAAGGGTAAATCAGAATTAAAATACTCATCGATGTGTCGTAGTTTCATGGAATTAGGGCTCATACCCGTGTTTAGCAATCTTGGCTCGAAAATTAGTGCTTAAATGTCATTGAGGGAGGTTGTCGTGAGCAGTCAATCGTCGCGGTGTTGTATGGCGGTGAGGGACTATGTAAGGGAGTTAGCAGGTGATTATAAGGAAAGTCTTCGAGATAGGATTAGTCATCAGTTTCATTTTGAGAGAGAAACTTGAGAGATTTGTGTAAGATACGAGATAGAAACTTGAGATATTTGTATAACTTTTTAACATAAAAGTAATAAAGTACGCGAGTCAAACCATAACTTCTTACCACCCGTTAATCCCTTGTACAAAAAAATCTCTTTTTTTTATCTCTACTTGTGTGCTTAATTAAAAAAAATAAAAATTGATCAGAAAATTAAGAATGTTAGAATATTCTTGGGGAAAACTGTTACGAAACATGGATCCAACTTATTATACCAAGAATCACAAATACACAGTGGAATCAACACTTTACAAGCCTTAAACTCACGGATCTGACAAAATACAAACCACTATATGAAAAGTACCTATACTAATACACACTACTCAGACAAGATCATCAACGAGATGATCTGAACAGAGAACGACATACAACGGGAAGCACCAGGATGATGCTAACCCTAACCAGATGAACACGCACTAAACAAAAGAGGCGGATACAAAAACAAAATAAAACTCTCTGGCCTAAACACAAGACCTAATACTCCATATATAGATGGATATAAAACCGCAGCTACAAGCCCATCAGGAACCCGGTCCAGCGCCAGCTACAAGCAATCCATCCAGCCCATCCAATAGTAAGCTAGCACTCAGCCCAGATCAACATTAGAAGCCCATCACATACAAAAAAGAATAAAATTGATTAGGAAGGATTATAAAATATAATTTTAATATAATTTGAACAACCCCCCCCCCCCTCCCTCTCAATTTTATGGCCCAAAAGGATTGTACATACCAAGTTTGGCCAAGATGGATTCATGTTGCCCAGCCAGTAGGCCTTTAGTAAGGATATCCGCTACTTGATGTTTAGACTTCACCGAAACAGTACTTACACTACCAAATGAAATTTTTTCCCAATACAAATATAACTCAAAATGCTTAGTCCGGTCATGAAACACCAGATTAGCTTGTAACACCCGCAAAACCCGACAATTTTTAATGGGCTAAATGAGAAGAAAGAATAATAATGATGGGCCAAAGTCATGGGCTTGGCCCATGTAGGCTCTACCACCCTACTACATCAGACCCCAAACCCTACTACAGCCTCCATTCACCTCCAAACACACACAATTCGTAGAAAGAGAAAGAGAGAGAGTCTAGAGAGATAAAGCTTAAGCAAGCTCACCATTGTTGCTCCAAGTTGCCTCAATCTGCTTCTCCAATGATATAAAGAAAGAACCCACGAAGAACCACTACATTTGAGGTAAGAATCGAACCTAAAACCTCTGATTTTTTTAGTTTAAATGGGTTTTGGGGTAAAACTAGGGTTTTGAACTCAAAGCATGAATTTTTACATGTAAAATGATGAAATAAGCCCAGATCTAGCTTCATGGAAGTTAAACAAACGACTTGAACGTAAAAAGTTGAAAACAGGCCTGGAAATGAAGAACTTCAAGTGGCGACACTATTTCATGTGGTGATACTAATCGCGACCATTTGAAGAAGACGACGACACTGACGTGGTGACACTAACAGTGTCGCCATGCACCTGAACGACACTAAGTGCAGAATGAAAGTTCTGGCGACACTATTCCGACGACACTGACCCTAGTGACACTGTCACCAGGCGACACTGTCTCGACGACACTAAGTGTTTAAACAATACTAGCTCACCAACGTCACTAACTGGCGACACTATAGGTGACACTAGCAAATTGTTAATAATTTTCACTCGTTGAATTACTACAAATTTCTAGCATCACGCCTAGCCTGAACAGTTAAGGAACCGAATTGTAAGATCATAACTGCTGAGTTTCTATTGCCCATTTTCCTTTTTTAAAGTTTTGGGCTGAAGTGCATGTTGTGAATGATGATGTTTTTACTAAGTGTTTATGGCCATTATGTGTTATTGACTTAGTTTGCAATGTATGTAATTATTTCATAAAAGTGTTAAAGTGTTTTAAATTGTGTGGTAGCATGTATATGTGTGTGTGACTATTTGTGTATGTTACCCCGGTGCGAAAGAATGAACAGAAAGTCTTGTGTAAGCAACAATGGAGACTCGTCTTCGGACAAGCAAACATAAGAGTTATCTTCGTGATAAGCAATAGATGAGTCTTGTACACAAGAAACAGAGGAGTCTTGCATTCGTTCAAGCACAATGTTTCAAACCTCCGGGACTTGGGACTGTTAAGACGGAACTGTATCATTCGAGTGCTAGTTCACTCAATGATAAGAATGTGAACGGAAGAATGAATGAATGAATGAATGTAAAGGATAACATGAATGTTAATTCAATGTGAATATTTTGAAAAAAAGCTAGCACGAATGTTTTATGAAAGATTTAAAGAATGAACGGATTCCCTCTTTGGAAATCAGAATGTTTGTAGGATCGTGAAAGTACAAGATGGTTCTGTTCTTAGTTGAAATTGGCGGAAACAATAACAACTACACAAGTATAATCGAGTAAACAGAAAGAATACTTTTAAGAACACTGTTGTATTAAGCTTTTGCAAATAAACGATTACAAATGAAACTCAATCAAAAAGCACACTTACAATGAAGTGTTTACACAGTATTTATACTCACTTAGAATCAAGACAGCCCCTTGATTCTAAGGATCAGATCTAACACAGACCGTTGATCTATTGTATATAACTAACTATTACACGTTTAGTCTAAAACTAAACTTTATTGAAGCGTCTTCTTTGTGCATTATTACTTGCATGCTTGGAGAAGAGCATTTTTGTCCGTCATTGGTTGTGCCATTGAGGTTCCTTCTGCTTTGAGTGTGTCAGTGGCTTTTGTAGAAAGTTATCAGTGACGCTTGGCATGGATAGTCAGCTGCAACGATTTGTCTTCAGGGCACACGGCTGTCAGCAGCAAAGATGAGGATCATCAGCAAGATGTGACCATCCAAAGCTGCTGATGATTTGCCTGTCAGCAGCATCAAGTGTTGATGCTGCTGAGAAGCCTATCCGCGGCAACTTTGGTCTTCAGCAGATAAGGCTATCCGCAGCAGATTTGTTCTTCAGTAGGAGAACAAGTATCCACAATAGATAAGCTTGTCCGCAACAGTTTGTTGGTCAGCAGCAAACTTTAAGGTCAGAGAATTTTGTAGCCATCAGTCTTTGTTTCTACAAACTCCCCCTAGACTGATGCTACCAAAATTCTCTTACTGCCTTTGTTGCTGAAGCTTTTGCATGTTTCTGACTATCCTTTCAACCTCATATCCTCTCTGGTCCATGCTGGGATTGTTAAGAGGAAGCTCAGATAGAGTCTTGATGTCTTTGCTTGCCATTTTGAAGATAGCTTTGCTTGAACACCTCATCTTCTGTCCTTTAACATCTGAGAGTGAATTCATTCTTCTCAGCATTGTAGGACCAGCTGATGAATGGAGAGTGGGATTGGAGAGGTTTGACATCAATGATTTCATCTTTGCTAGGGTTGAAGTAATGTCTAATTGCCAGCAATAGATGTCTCCCACCTTCATTCTCAGGCTCAGAGGATTCACCCAGCTCCATCATTCTTCTTAGATCAGAATCTGAAAGCTGCAGTACCTCATCAACAGATATATAGATTGATCTTTTAGGTTCTGTCCTCCCCCTAAACACTTCAAACCATTGGTCTTGAGGGCTGTATGACCATCTGATTATTTCTCTTGAGTCTTCTGGTTTGGAAGTGGGTTTGTTTTTCTTTTTGGGAGGTTGTTGATGAGTAGGTGCTAGGTGTGAGGATTTGGACTCTGAGGAAGGAGAGGAGGGAGGTCTAGGAAGGGGAGTGGAAGGTTGTTAGATTGAGGAAGTGTTGGGTGAGAGAGAGGGCTTGGGTTTCTTTGATTTCCCTTCTTCTTCTTGAATGTTTACCCTTTTCTTGGAGCCTTTCTTCTCCAATCTTTCTTCGTCATCCTTCTTTACTTTGAAATAGAAGGCTTGCAGGTTCATGAAATTCATGGGACCTAGCCTCTTTCCACTCTCTCCTCTAGCCTTAAGAAAGTCAATCATGACCTTCCTTTCTTCACGGGTCCTTTTATTAAAGGCAATGGTCTTTTTAGACTTTTGTTTGGCTTTTTCTTCTTCTTCAGCCTTTTTCTTCTTTGCCAATTGACCTTGCTGACCCATAAAGGCTCTGTAGATTTCTTTATTTGATAGTTTCTCAAGGTAGTCTGCATCCTCACCTTGAGAAACTAGAGCCTTTACCCACTCCTCTCTCATTTCTTTGGCTAGTTCAGAATCAGTTATTCTGAACTTAGCCTCTTCCTTCTTCTTCTTTTCTATTTCTTCTTTATCAAATTGTTCCTGCAGTTGAAGAGCAAGAGCTTCATCTTCTTCAATCTGATAAACTGCAGGAATCTTTACCTTCAGATCATCCAACTGTTTTGCATACAGTTGGATCTGTTGTTCTCTGAGGAGAATGGCTATGAGTATATCTTGAGCTTTCTTAGTTTCAGACATCTCCTCTTCTTCTCTTCTTCTTCTTCTTCTTATTTCTTCTTTCTCTTTCTTTTCTCTTTGTAACCTCTCTTCGTCATAATTTCCTTTCCCTTATCTTTGTTGGATGCCTCTGCTTCGGCTTCACTGATCACAACAGCAGATGATGGTGCTACTGTTGGAATCTCAGCTTCAGCTTCATTGGTAATTTGGGGAATGGATAAGGTAGGGGAACTGACATCATCTTTTTCCCATTCCATACATGTCACCTCCTTCCATGCCTCTTTCATCTTTTCCTCTTCTTTTCTTTTTGATTCTTCTTCTGTGTTCTGTCTGACTGTTGGAGAAGAGAGAAAGGATAGGTCTGAGTCAGATCCAGATTCCTCCTTATACAAAGAAGCCTTGATGATCTTGATCATTTCTTGACTTTCTAAGGAGTCGACATTGAAGATGAGTGATCTGAGCTCAAAGATCTTGTGAAGGAAGGCTGACGGTAGGAGCAAGATCTCCTTGATGTTGACTGTTAGAGAAGATCCATTGCTCAGGAAGAAGGTGAAGTCATGGGAGTCAGTGCTTATCCATCCTTGCACTTCTACATCCCTGACCATTCTATTGTACAGGAATCTTCTCCAACAGATAACTTCTTCTTCAGTTAAAGTGTTGCTCCTGATTATGTCAAGTCTTCTTGGAGCAAGTCTTTGTTCTGCTGCTGATGAAGATTCGGGATAAGCCGCCCTGTTTGCTTCTTTTAGTAGTCTTTCAAACCAGGGCATGTTATCCTCCATTAAGTCATAGAACCTGCTGATTGCAAGTTCTGCTGAGAGATCTGATGAAGTGTTGACACATTTTTTCAGATACAGATTGAAAACTTGGAGGGCATTAAGAGAGTTCCAGTTTAGCTCTTCACTCCACTAAACTCCCATCCAATCCAGAATCTCTCAGCTCTTTCATCATATCCCCAAGCTAGAATGGAGTCAAATTCTAGCTTCTTTGAAGTTGGAAAGAGTTGGGGGGTTGATGAATGACTTATTATGGCTGCAGCTTCAGGAAGAAGGCTGAATGATAGAGGTGTGTCTTCATGCAGAGTTTCTTCTTGTAGCACCTCATCAACAGCTCGAACAACTAACTTCCAATCCTCAGTGACATCTTCCTCTTCATCTATTGAGTCTGGAAAGTTCTGGATTTGAACAAAAGCAGGTTTGTATAGGGAACTTTGAAATACAGTCTGCTCTTGTATCCACTCGTCAAGACTGTTTGAGTCTTCCTCCATTAGGACCATCTCCCCCTTTTTGGTTGCATCAGTGGACAAATAAGCATCAGTTTGGGTGCCCACTGATACAAGAGAGGGAGTAGGTACAGTTGGGCATTGATGGGCTTCATGCATAGAGACTTGGTGTTTTAGTTTGGACACTTCAGCCTCTAGCATAGCCACCCTGGCCGTCAATTCCAAGTTATGAAGTTTCAGTCTGTCCTCATCCATAGTTGTGGAATCCTTGGATCCAAATGGGGCTTTAGGCCTAGCCTCTTCATCCCCATCACCCGTGGTTTCTTGGCACCTGGGATTCCTCTCAGTGAGGAGAGTTTCCAAGGAAGCATCCTCACTGTGAGTTGCCGTGGTTAAGGTCTTAGAAATGTTATCACTGTCCTCCTGGTCATTTGATGGACCAGCAGTAGTGACAACCTCTTCCACATCCACTCTTTCATAACTCCTAGAGTGGACCTTCAGGGTAGAAGAACTTGGGTTGGGTGTGTTGGAAGCAAGATCAATCAGTACCTCCGAGGTAGTGGTAGTTGGAGAAGGTACATCATCTTGATCAGGTTCCTCAACACTTAAGTTCAGAAGAGAAAGGAAAGGCTCAGGAGGCTGTTCTATGGATCCTGGAAGTGATCCTGATCCTAATAGAGAGACATCCAAAGGAGTCTCCCTAATAATGTAGCTGTCCCTTATGATATTCTCATCAGAATGTTGTGATTCTGAGTGAGGGCTGTTAGGTTGGGTTTAGGCCTTGGAGGCAAGAGAAGAAGGAGTTCCCTTGCCCCTTTTCCTAGTATATGTCGTTGCAACCGGGGCCCTGTGTTCCGGTTGAACTATAACATCCAAAGGAGGTGTAAGTAATTTTTGTGCCTGTGCATCCTTAGTAGTATGCATAGGGGTTCGAATGGTAGAAGCAGACTATTGTTCAGGATGTGAGGTGGAGGGTGTGGGATCAGTATCAGCTGGGATTGCTGAACTGTCACCCGGGGTACTCTGTATATTCAGCATTGTAGATAACAATGGAGCATTGACCCCTGAGAACTTTTTGGAAACAGTTCTCATGCTTTGAAAAATATTATTTTTATGTCCCAACATGATGTAGATTCTTACAGGTTTTGAAAGTTCTTTTAGTTCTTGATTGAAAACTTCCTGCAAGAATCTTGGGTACATAAAAAATTGTTGCTTTGCACCCTCTTGAAGGTTATATCTCAAACCCTCAAAGATGAGGTGTGCAAAGTTGAAGCCTTGGTTAGTGACCATACCATGGAAGGCGGAGGCAAGTGCGGAGCTAACCTGATGCCATCCACTCCTCTTTTGGGATATGCATTGGAGAAGAGTGTGGCAAAGATACTTCCATGGAGGGCCCATCAGCGCCTTCTCGATCGTATACTCGGTCTGATTTCTAGTGTATCCAATGGATACAAAGGTCCTCATGTATTCGTCCTTTGAGTATGAGATGGCTGCTCCCTCATCTTGAAGCTTAAGATGTTTTCTGAGTGTGGCTTCCAAGATGGTGATATCCTTGTCGTCTACTTTGGCTTTAATTTGGGGAATCCCTTGTTCGGTTGAGTAGACGGCGGTACTCCAAAAATCCTCCATATGAGGGATATATATGGTAGGGTTGGTTGTGAGGGCAAAGTAGATTTTTGATCGACATAAGAAATCGATCATATCATTAAATCCTTTCGATTTCTTTCCTCTGGTAAGCTATGTTGTAAGGTTGTGGTATGGGGAGAACTTATCATTAGGGTTATTGATGTCTTCCATTGTTGTTTGACTTGGAGGGAAGGTTAGAATATGGGAGGCTTTAAATGTTTTAAAGATGAAGGGCTTTGAATGTGGTGGGGACTTGAGAGAAAGAGATGTGGGTTTAAAGTGAAGTTGAAGGTGAAGAGGTGGTAAGGAAATTTGATTTGTTCTTATAACGGCAGAGGAGAGAAAAAGTAAAATGACTTGTACAGTACAACCTTATTTACCTTTTACTGTTACAGCTGTAATACACCGAGGCAGTCATGGTAAAGACTGACGTTGATTTTTACAGTGGTTAAAAGTTAATTTGGACTTAAGTTTACCCATCAGCAGTAAACTTGGTTACTGTGGATGAATAAGCCTGTCCGCTGCAAACATGGTTGTTGTGAAAGGTTAAGTCTGTCATCAGCAAACTTAATTGCTGCTGATGGATGCAATGATCTGTAGCAAGGATGTTGCTGCTGACAGCCTTAAAGCTATCCGCAGGAAACTTGTTCATGCTGATAAGTTAAGGCAGTCAGGGGCAAATTCTTTGCTGCTGAAGATCAGACCTGTCAACAGCCAAAAAGGATGCTGCTTACTTATAACTTTTATTTACAACAAAGGACATACACATTTACAACAAAGGATAGACGTATTCAACTGAACCAATGATGATGCTTGGTTGTTTCTTTGCCTTCCATTGTTGAGTTGGTGGTTTTCCAGCTCTCTTTGCCTTTTCAGCAGCAGAAGCTGCATCTGAGGACTTTGGCTTATCAGCAGCAGATTTTGTTGCTGCTAATGGTTTTACTTTAGCAGCTGCAGACTTTGTTGCTGCTGAAGGCTTTCCTTTTAGTTGCTTGGGCTTTACTTGATCAGCAACAGTTTTGTTGGCTGATGATGGTTTAAGAACAGACGTATGCCTATCCTTGTTCACCTTACTGATTAGCTTTTGTATAATTGGGGTTGGAAGAAGAATTTGATTGAAAGAATTAAACTTACAATTTGCAGCAAAGTGGTCTGATTCACCACAGATGATGCAAGATTGTTGAGGTTTTGACGACTGCTCCCTTGGTGGAGAAAGAGAGTTTCTGAATTGAGTTATCTTAGCTTCAAACCTTCTTACCTGTTTGTTCTTCTTTGTCTTCTCAAAAGCATGTTGCTTGAGTTTTCTTTGCTGCTGAAGGTAGTAGAAGCAGGTGCTGGCAGTGTGGTTGTATTTTCCACAGACAAAGCATGATTTGGCTAGTTTGTCCCTTGAAAGGTAAACATAGTCCTTTCTTTTGAATAGGTCTTTAAAGTTCCATGGTTGAGCTTTGTTGTGCTCAAAGGTGGCTTCTTCCAATGTATTTTGAACATGTGGAACTCTTTCTCCAGGCGCATGACATATGTCAAACACATTTCTCTGAGGCTTTGAGGTTGAAGACTGCCCCTTTTCAACATTTAGCTTTCTTCTTTCTGGAGGATAACTAATTTTGATTTGGTTGAAAGGCATAGGAACCGAAGCAGCTGGTAAAGGAACAAGAGTACTTGTTTGAATGACTTCAAGAACAGGCGGTTCTGGTACTTGTACTGGTGATGAGACCTCCTCAGTTTTATCGGACTCTGAGCAAGTTGACTCAGATTCTGACGAGGTAGTGTATTCTTGCACCAGTGGTTCATGTCTTGAAGGATCAACATCTCGGTTGGCCTTTTCAATATTTGAGAGATTTAAGCTTGGTTCATGGATGGTAACGTAGTCAGCAGGAGGTGCAACGGCTTGATATTGTTCAGCATGATACCCCAGACCAATTTTTATCTTTTCATGAATTTGAGCATCCAAAAGTCTTTGCAGCTTTTTGGGTGCAAATTCATATTTGTCAACATGAACTTTCTGTTCTGCTAATTCTGCTCTGGTAGCTTTTAATCTGGCCAGTAGATCATCAATCTGAGTTTCAAGATTGGTTTGTTCATGTCTTAATAATGAAATCTCTTTTTTTAGGCAGTTAATTTTTTCCTTGTAACTGTCTTCGACCTTTTTGAATTCAGACGTCATTTGATGAAACTCTTCATTTTGATCTATGAGGTTTTGATTATGCTTTCTGTAGCCTAAAACCTTATCAATACAGGCTTGGGAACATAAATGTTCATATACCTGAGGCGGTATCTCAGTTGTGTCTGTCATAAGAGCTTGGTTGTTAGCAAGCAGATCTTCATAATGGAAGCTCCAGTCAAAGTCAGATGTGCCAACAGCTGCACAAGCTGGAGGAGTAGCGTGTTGCTGTTGTTGTCTTAGTTGCGCTTGGTGAGCTGCTGGGTTTGCCCTAGGTGCCTTGCATTCTCTAGAAAAATGACCCAGTTGGTTACAATTGTAACATCTTAGTTTGCTTTTATCCAAGCCAACTCTGGTGTTGGAGTTGTTACTTGGAATGGGTCTTTCAGTTCTAGAGTAGAACCTTTTTGCTCTTATAGATAACATGGCATACGAGTGTTGTATGTCCATTTCTTCTAAGTCATCTAGATGGAAGAATTCCAGATCCTCCTTGATAAAGGACATGTTGCTTGAGTTTTTAGAAACAAAAGCAGCAGAGGTTGAGGTTTGAGGAGGGGCTTCTAGGAGGAATGGAGATGTGTTTGTTTGAGAGGTTGGAGTTTTTGGATGAGTGATGATGGGAGGATAATAGTTGCTTGAACTAGGACCTGAGTGCTCAAAATGGAGGGCAGCGGAGGTGGTGGTAGATGTTGAGGCTGTTTGGTAGCTTGAGCTTCTTTCTTTTGCCTGAATCATCTCTAGCTCATAGGTTTTTAGCATTCCAAAGAGCTCAGTCATCTGGAGAGTCTTCAGATTCTCAGTTCTTCTGATGGACATTGTGTAGAGTGTCCAGCAACTTGGTAGAGATCTGATAAACTTTTTGAGAATGTCTTCATTCTCCAGCTTCACCTTTGAGCACTGCAGCTCACCTACAAGATAGGTAAATCTATTGTATAAAACAGTTAAAGACTCACCTTCTTGCAGACGAAGTTTTCATACTGCTGCTTCAGGATGTCTCTTCTGTTTTCTTTGACTTCCTCGGAGCCAGCAAACATCTTCTCAAGAGCCTCCCAGATCTCTTTAGCAGTTTTGTAACTTCTGAAGTTATGAAAAACTTCATTTGGAAGGCACATTTGGATAGCTCCTAGTGCCTTGAAGTCCACCTCCATCTTCTTTATGTCCTCTTCTAAGTACTTGAAGGGCTCCTTTGGAACTGGTGGTTCTCCAGAGTCAGCAGAGGCCACCATGTGAGTGTAGGGTCCATCCCTGATGGATTTCCACATCCCGTACTCCTGATAACAGAAAAAGCTTTCAATGCAATTCTTCCACATGTCGTAGTCTTCCCCATATACCAATCTTGGTGGTCGGTTGATGCTGCCGATGTCTTCAAATCCATTGCTCGGTGCCATCTTTGTTTTTGGTGACTTGATGAAAGAGAGAGTTTAGAATAGAACCAGAAGTGATTAAACAAGTGTGAGTTTGTTTAATCTGAGCCAAAGCTCCGATACCACTTGTAGGATCGTGAAAGTACAAGATGGTTCTGTTCTTAGTTGAAATTGGCGGAAACAATAACAACTACACAAGTATAATCGAGTAAACAGAAAGAATACTTTTAAGAACATTGTTGTATTAAGCTTTTGCAAATAAACGATTACAAATGAAACTCAATCAAAAAGCACACTTACAATGAAGTGTTTACACAGTATTTATACTCACTTAGAATCAAGACAGCCCCTTGATTCTAATGATCAGATCAAACACAGACCGTTGATCTGTTGTATATAGCTAACTATTACACGTTATTTAACACCTAACCTAAAAAATCCAGATCTAGAAGGAGGACAATACAAGGAACCTACTAGTGCCTTAGGAGTTCCACCTGATATCGCTCACCTATATGTAAGGACCGTAGAGTTTCCGAGGCAAGGAGTGGAGACCAAGTAATACTTGATGCACATATGGAAATAACTATGGCTGACGCCCAGTTTGCAATACGAATAACTACAACGATGTTCGTCTTGGTACTCGTCTGCTTCCTGGTGGAAAGCTATCTGAGATGTTAGTCGGATACCCTATTTCGCGTTTTCTTAAAAACTTAAATTGAAACCCATATCCTATACCCAAATATAAATGTTATTATTTTTAACTCTCCTTAATGATTGATATCTAAACCTTCTTTGTAAACTAATTATCTTGGTATTTCCCCGATTTAACTAATATAGTTATTTTGTTCAAACAAAACATTTATCAAACTCTTGGTTTATAGATTTTATCTAGAGTATAAACTATTTACAAACCCTCTTTACCTCGTAAAGAAACTTAATACCAGTCTTGTACCAATGGTTTTATAAAAGTAATAACAAGTATTTCATCCTTTTTATGATGACTTGATTAACTATTTTATTATGATATTTTATTTCGTTAAACTAATTATTATTTAAACTTTGGCTTATTTATTAAATAATAAGGCCATTATTATCTTTTAAAACATTTGCTTTATAATAATCGAATTAAAATGTTTTTATTTATCCAATTATCCATCTGCTCAAATTATTATTCCACTTATTTATTAGTTTACAAACAAGAGTAAAAATTTTAATTACAAACAAACAAAACACAAATTAGATATTCATGTACACATTATGCTGATTACCTGCAAAACCTTCCCATCACCTTACACCTTCGGGAATGTATGAGCTTACTAGTCACTTCAAGGAGATGAATCATTTCACGTAGGCGTTAACCACCAATATAAACCTCAACAAAATAGAAAACTTAAAACCCAACTACCTACATGATACATGAATGTCAAGCAACATGCTTGGCTGCAAAACTCGATCACCTACGAAATTTGATAGCTTACGCTACTCATGAGAGTCGATTACTTTCATATGAACGTTCACATTGTACGTGAAAACTGATTTGTTTACATCATACACGAAACTTAATTAGTCACATTATACACGAAACTTGGTTGTTTACAATATGCATGATACTATATTGTTCACATCACACTTGAAACTTACTCGTTTGCAATATACATTGTTCACATTATACAAATACTTGGTTGTTTACAATATACATGATACTAGATTGATCACATTTTAGATGGAACTTGATTACTTGCAACATGCATGGTACTAGATTGTTCACACGATACGTGATACTTGGTTATTTACAATATGCATAGTACTATATTATGTACGCTATACATGAAACTTGAGTGCCTACATTACACACGAAACTAGACTGTTTACATTGTTTTCAATTAATTGCCCACTATATACATGAGGCATGATCGTTCACTTTATCCATTGATAGCTATAAACTTTGAGCTACTCGGGGTTTGACGTATTCTTGTTCAAACACGAGAAAGCTATAAACTTTGAGTTACTCGGGGTTTGACATATTCTTGTTCAAACACAAGAGAGCTATAAACTTTATGGATAACCTAGAGGGTATGCCACCTACTTAGGGCACCCATGTATGGGGTTGTGTCAGTCTTTACTCCCTGATTGACTTTACCATCTAGACACACAATTACTCATCAGCAACTCATATATGAAAACAAAAATAAACTAAATGTTTTTTGGGTGTTTCCCCCACCTCTGTACCGACACGCAATAGAATAATCTATACGGACCATACGACGATTTGAGTAATTACGTGTGCACACGTAATTATAAAAGTCAGCACATGAAAAACATAGTGAATTTTGTCGTGTGTTATGACATTAAATCTATCGTGATATATAGTAACGAAAGTAATGTGATATGATAAGGGCATGGTGGATACGCCACTGGTACTTCCTATATATAAGTGTTCCTGTCATATTATCAGAAGTAGCGTTATTCTTGTCACGTGAAGTTTTATTTTATCTTGACCTTAGCCAATGTTTGTGAAATCTCTTGTCCAGTAACGTGTCTTGAACATATTAGAATACATCCTAAACATGTTTTTATCATCATATTCTCATCGTTCTCATTTCAAGTGATGCATTCCATCTTTGGAGTGCAAAATATTCTTCGACAGTTTTCTCCTCAATTCTTTTCAAACTAAATCCACTATCATCATTCGTTCCTGACTTTGAGTATCAAACCTGAATCTTGTTATCGACTGTACTCCTCAAACCGACAGTCAAAACTCATTGGGAATCCAAACGTGACCCCTAGTTTTAATTGGGAAATGCGATGATCAAATGCAGACCAAGTACTTGCACTTATTCTCTACAAACTCTTCCTAATTTCAATTTCGGGACGAAATTCCCTAAAGTAGGGGAGACTGTAACATTTTAGTTTTTCCATTTCATTGTATTCATCGTACAAGCCCAAGTAATCCATGCGCAAGTTCAAATTTCAACACAACATAAACCTAGTGTTCATTTTACATTATGCATTGTACAAGTTATCATAACACATGGTCAATCATAGTCATCTTTACAAATGCTCTCTTATTTCAACACATCATATTTATACATCATCATTTATAAAATATTATTTCCACTAAACATTTTTATATCAAATGACTTATATTTACTATGGACTTAAACCTCTAATTTCATATTTATGTTCCAATAATATATCAAACTTATGACATATTCACTATATTATTATAAACCTTTCTTAATTCATGCATTTATTAATATAAGTTTTCATAATTTTAATTCCAAATTTTCTTTATTATATTCATAGGAGTTAATGTAACAATTAGTTATAAGAAAGCTAAAATGTATCAAACCACACATTTATAACTAGCAAGTCCATGTGTGTACCTTTTATAAAAACTAATATTTAAAAGATCATTAATTTAAACCTTTTATAAAAAAATATTAATATTTATTTAGTCATGAATGTTATTAAGAAAAAAAACTTACAAATTTTTATATCTTATAAATGGAATTTAAACCTCTTAAATATCATGAAACATTTTATTTATGTTTTTCTCATGATCCCTCACTATAAATAGACCCTCATTCTTCTCTCATTCTCACACCATTCCCACAAAGTTGAATAGCCCCATTCTCACACCATATCAAGTTCTAATCCCTCCCTCGAGATCCAAAGTCGTTTCCATATTCATAAGTAATTTTTTCTTATGTTCTTGCTTGTTCATATTTTTCCTTTAAAAAATATCTCATAACTAGCTAGATCTATGATCCCTAACATGTTTATGTTATAATCATAGATCTATCCAAGATCAAAAGCCTTATTTTAATTAAACTTGTTCAAACTTTTATTTAAAAGCTTGGTTTGATCTTTCTTACTCCTTTCAATTTCAAAAATCATGTTTTTACTAAAAATCCTTATTTTCAAATTAAATTATTTAATATTCAATTTCTATCTTTACTAAACTTATATTTTCACTTTAGCCCATATACTTTCCAAACACAACCTAAACTTAGTTATGTATGCAAATAGAGTAAATTTCAAACCAGTATGTAGTTATCTTGCAAACATTAAAGTTCTGACTAGGTAAAGACGGGGTTCTGATCCAACCAACTCTTTCCTGGGAACTTTTCTGTCGGAGGTACTACTCTGGAATGATAACTATTCTAGTGTATAACAACCACTTTTAACTAATTATGATTATGATTATAAACTCATTTCTTTACAAATATTTATACAAACTTTTATATAATTTATTTTTATTATATGAGAACATTTAAAACAAAATTCTATACTTTTAATTAATAATTAAATTATGGTTTAATTATTAATTACTTAGAACATTATTATACTTTAAATTTTGATTTAATTACCAACTAATTAAATCATTATTTTTAACAATTATTTTCATAAATCAAATGAAAGGTTTTATTCATTTATTTATGTAGTAAATTATTTAATTACTCAATTATTTATTACTCATTTATTTATTCATTTATCCATTTATTAATTTATGCGATTACAAATAAAAGAAAACTACTCATTTTATTTATTTGTGTATTTATTTACAAATAAAAGAAACCTAGTTATTTATTTATACGTTTATATAATTATTACAAACAAATAAAATCTCCATTCATTCTTTCACTTATTACAATACAAATATTTATCAAAGATTTACATAAATTATTATTTGCAACTCAAATAATTATTCTACTATTAAAATGAGGATACCCACATCAATCTTCTCGCACATTTGGATTCCCTATTTCAGTTGTACAAATCATTGATACCTATAATCCATCAAACATAGGTTAACCTTGTGGTTAGCTAGAACATTTGTGCGACAAACAATATACTTATGTGACATCCAAGCTACTCATTGCAAGGTGAGTTTCATAGCCCCCTTTCTCTTTACTATTGTTTACAAATACTCGGGGTGGAACATGTTTACATACTATACTTACCAAATTCAATACCAATGTTCTCATGCTATTTACTGTGTGCTTTATGTCTTAAACTGCTTGGTGACCATTACACGTGTTCATGCTAGTACATTCATTAACCTGCTACCCAAGCCTAAGGTAGTACCTAACATGATCATTTATAGGGGAATCTGATTCCAGTTAACACGAACCTTGGCGGGTTTTGTGTGTAACATATTACTATTTTTCCAAAACACAATCAGTGAGATTGTACTTACGAGTTTTTCTATTTACTACGGATTGAATTGTACGCTTGGAACTTTGTATGTTTTCACATTTATGCCATAGTTACGCTTTGAACAATATTGAATTACAAACACTTTTTACTTAACTTTGTTAGTGTCAAAACCTATGTTACTCACCAACTACTTGTAGTTGACATTTACTCACATGTTTCAGGTGCATCCATTTGAGGACCCTACCTGCTCATCTAGGACTTGGACCTAGTTTAATTTAAATTATGTTATGTTTTGAACGTTTCGTTTTCCATTCCCTATGTAACGGATGATTTTAAGTTGATGAATAAATATTGTCATTTGATAATAGATGATCATGTGCTTATGAACAACCACGTCAGCCCCGACGTTTAATCCGTCGCCGGCCGGGGTGTGACAGATTGGTATCAGAGCCAGGTTATAGGGAACTAGGTTATTAGACACACATGACCTAGTCTATAACCTAGGAGTCCCCAAACATGAGTTTAATTCCTGTATTTTATTAGGAACTCCACTCTATACTCATTTATACACATACTTAGCCACATCTATCTACTTCTGCCTGCATGAAGCAATTACATGAACTATAACAATCTAAGGACTACATGAAACTATTTGAAACTACATGGATTACTTGGAACATATTCTTAGTCTATAGTGTATAACCTTAGGGTACCTTGGTGTAATTATCCTACATATTATCTAGTGCATTACACGAATTATCTTATGTGCTATATTACTTGATAACCTACATGTTTACAAAAAAAAACCTGCTACTCCTGTGATACCTTATTTGCTACACTATTTGAACTATTTGCACAATACCTATTTGATATCACTAAATGCTATCCAAAGTTTTGACATACAATAAAATTTTCAAATCCCGTCAAAGTTTTGTGTTCTAAAATTAGTAGAGAACATGTGCAATCCGGAAGGGTGAATGCCTGTACTTTGGGTCTTCTGTCTAGGAAAGCATTTCATATATGTGACAATCCGGATTTTTCAGTTAATTCCGTTAACTATTCCGTTAAGTTTCTTATGAAAAACTTAACCCCGTTAATCAAATCTAACCACAAGGACTAATCCGGTCACAAAATCAACTCAAAACCGCAGGGACTAGTTGTGTAAATATGCCAAATCGAATTGTTGACTCCCCAAAGTCAAAAATCAAACCAATGCAATTCTGTTTGACTTTTTGAAGTCAAACTCGTGTAAATCTAAGCAAAAACTGAAATTGCAAATCGATTCGACAGAAATTGGAAGCGTTGGCACTCAATTTTTATCTTTAACGGCCTTAATCATCAATTAAATCATCCATCATTAACACATTAATCGAATTAATGACGAATTATTTCGTAACCGTCGAAACCAATCCTAAATCGATCAAATTCGTTCTTGTCAGTCGAAATTCTTACGAATTACACACCCACGTACTTCAATCGAATCCTTCTAAACCTCCTAAATACTCCAATTTTGTCGGAGACGCGGCTGAACTTGCTGAAGATCAAACACGTCGAAGACGGAACCCGTTCTAGTCGATCTCGGTCAATTCGCATCTGTTTCTGGTAATTAAACACATCCTCACTTTCGTTTTCATTCATAGATGGAAAGCCCTATGTCAATTAGGGCTTACAACATCAATTATATCAAGAACCCGATTCTAGGGTTCATATAAATACGGTTTGATCGAATCCTAATCTAAACACAATCTTAATTCAATTAATTGGTATGGTTAGAATCAAAAACAGTAACTCTTTGAAAACCCTATGGTTAATTGGAATTATATTATCGAATGGATCATGAACCATAACCTAGGGTTCATATAAAACCAGTATAATCGAACCCTGCTTTAGACTCAGTATAAATTCAATTAAAATGTTTCATTAGCTTCGTAATTCTCTACTCAATGAAAGACCTATATCAATTTAATCACAGAACATCGAATTTTTCATGATCCAGATTCTAGGGTTTGTTCATACGATAATTTGGGGGTTTTGATTCTAGAATCAGTCTTAATCTAATTAAACTATTCATACACATTCGCAAGCCTCTAATGAGTAAAAACCCCATAAATCCAACTGTTTTCATCATCGAATTCGATCAAATCAGAACCGTGTTCATAAGCTAGGGTTCGGCCCATTTTTCTGTAAATTAACGGCCTTAAACACGATGTTTTTGAAATTAAACTCACCCATAGTTTCGCAAACCCTCGTTGAACAAAACCCCTATATTCCTATGTTTAATCGAAGTCGAAATCGTGGGTATTGGGATAGTTTTGATCGCGGGTGTGTTTGGGGAGGGATACCACAAGTACTGGTATCATAAAACCATTTCAGTCCGGAATCTAACGCGATAGCCTAGCGGCCGGACTGGTTAAAACGATGTGTCTGTGTGGGAGAGACCCGGGTTCGAGGCCGGGCTCCCACATTCTTTTTTTAAAACGATTTCCTCGAATATTAAATTAATAAAAATCAAATCTTTTAATATATATCATTATATAAATGGGTTTTAAACCGAAAAACAACCCATAGGCTCGGGATTTAAATATTTTGTTTATTTTTATAAATTATAACTATTTTTATAAATTGTGCACTTTTATTATTAATAAGTAAAAGAAAAAAAATATATATTTATATTATTTTTTAACCGTAAACGCGTGTAAAATAATATGTTTATATTATTTTCGAAATGTGACTCGTATTATTAAATAATATATATTTATATTATTTCAAATCATTTTTATATAATACCGTGAACCAATCAAGACTAAATAATAATTAGTTATGTTAACCACTCGTATATATATATATATATATATATATATATATATATATATATATATATATATATATATATATATATACGTCGTTCGTCGCGTAAAGTAATTCCTAAACCCGTGGACACGTTCATCCACTCTCGTTTGTTAGAACGGTTCTTTAAGACGTTCTTTCCTTGTCACGGTCAAAATTCCCTTTGTCGTTCCTAATTTATATATTTATAATTTTAGGACATTCGTAAGTCTTTTGAGACTTACACTCGTGGTTCCAAACTTACTTCTAGTGTGAACTACCTTCAACGCTAAGCAGGTGAGTTTTCACGGCCCCTTTTTACTGTTTTTAAACTGGGGGAGAAAACATGATACAACTCTTTTGATTTTTGTACTTCATTTTATATCAATTGTTATGACTATGCGTAAACTCTATCATGAAAGCCCTCACATCGAACCGTTTAAATATGAAAATAGCGAGGTATGTTGGGTAGTACTACTGGGTTTGACAAACCTCACCCGCGTTAGTCGCGCTAACACGATTGGATATCGAACGGGTGCAATATTGACCTAAACGTGCACCGTGGTTGATAGACCTGGTGGGAGGCAATACAAACAGTCAGTTTACGGTTGCGAGCGTAATAGCAAACAATGAACATGGGTTTGCTACTCATTTGGTATATATGTTGTTGGTACAATAAATCTGGTAAACGTTTATTCATATATTGAAACCTGTGAACTCACCAACCTCGTGTTGACACTTTTTCTTACATGTTTTCTCAGGACGCTAAGCTAAGACACAGGTGCACATTAGGGCATGCATGGGATTCAACTGCTTGCTTTGTGTCTATTTATGTTGATTGAATTATTTTAATGTACTTTGTTTGGTTAGACGTTTGGACTTTTGGACTTTGGTTTTGGGCGCGTGTATTTTGCGCATTTACTTTCTTTACGCTTTCGCATTGATACTCTGATTTAAAAGATATTTTCATTCTGAGTCCCATGTAGAGTCGTTCAATGTAACTAGTGTCTGAGATCCTGGTTTGTCACTTCCCAAACGGTAATACTCCGTTAGTTGAAATTGGGGGTGTGGCAGATTGGTATCAGAGCCATTGGTTATAGAGAACTAGGATTGCATACTAGACTATAGCCTCACACATTAGTTACATGTCATTTGAGTTACATGTCATTTGGATGTTTGGCACTTATACAAATTGTTGCAGGATCATGTCGTCAACACCACCTCCATCACCTAATGCATCAGGGCATAAGGCACCTGTACCTTCATCCCCGGAGCCCAAAAGGCGCCGGACTACCTCAATTGAGCAAAGCGAACCGAGCAACGCACGAGCATTGGAGTATGCTCTCAATTGGGATATGTACCCACATATGATCCAAAGGTGGATCGAAATGGGAGATGTTCCATCACCGTACTTTGGATCCACGTCTTCATCATCTACCTTGCCTAGCTTGCCATGCACTATGGAACAAGCCTTCGCAGCATTCGTGTCCAATATGTTAAAGGAATTAAATTTCGTACAAGATGCCACCGAGGAAATACCTAAACTCCTAGAGAATGGACCTCAAGTAGAGAAGAATAGGGTAGGAATAGAAAATTTGACTACCGAACTAGCTGCAACGGACCATGTCCACAACCTTTTAGTGAATCGTGTGGCACACCTAGAGACGAGGGTTGACATTATGGATGATGATATGCAAGGAGTTCTGGAGAGATTAGCTGCTATGGAAGCTCAGCTACATGTGGCTAACCACACTGCTGAAGGCCTTCAAGAGAGGGTGACTCACTTGGAAGCCCAACTGCAAGCGGCCCTACACCCGGAAGACATTCCAGTATCTGACGATGAGGAGGAACCCTTTGAGGAAGAGCTCTTTGAGGAGGAGCCCTTCGAGGAGGAACCCTTAGAGGGGGAACCAGCTGAGGAAGAGCCGGTGGAGATTGATGATGCACAGTCATATGTCTCTTCTGATGACGAGGATGTTTGAGGATCTTCCTAATCTATCTTTCTTTTCATGTTTGTTTTTGCTTATGTTATTTCCCTTTTCAAACCTAAATGGGTAAGGTTGTTCCCATCCAATAAAAGCATGAGAAGTTTAATATTTGAGTTATTTATTTTGTAGCCTTACAATTTATTTAATTTTCAAAATATTAGATGTTGTAATTCCTTACCCGTACCTGAATAATGTTTAATATGCGATATATTTCTCATTGTTTTCATTTGTGATTGTGAAGAAATATGTCTGGGAGAGGACGAGGAGGCCGTACCGGTGGTCGTGGTACCATCAACATGACGGCAGCAGAACTAGCAGCTTTGATAAACAATAGTGTGGCAGAGGCCCTAGCAGCACAGAATGCTGCAGGTAAATGCTTTAACTATTGACTAGTAGTGTCAATTCCTTCTCCTAAGAATATCTTTCTAAACTCTATAATTCCAATTCAATTCGTATTTCTAAATCCAGGCCAACAAAACCAGCAAAATCAACAGCCAGCCTGCACTTTCAAGGCATTCATGGACTGTAAGCCCCACACCTTTAGTGGAGCTGAAGGAGCAGTTGGATTACTTCGCTGGTTTGAGAAGGTTGAATCGGTAATAGCCATGTGCAACTGCCCCATGGCTAATCAAGTGAAATTTGCTGCTGGAACTTTGGAAGGCCCGACCCTAACATGGTGGAATGCCCAAGTTCAAATGTTGGGACTAGCAATGGCAAATGGACTCCCGTGGGAGGAATTTAAAATCATGATGAAAGAAGAATACTGCCCACGAGATGAAATTCAAAAGCTAGAAGGAGAGTTCTGGAACCTTAAGATGGAGGGTTCAGAAATTGAACTCTACACTACCCGTTCGCACGAACTTGCTACCATGTGCCCACACATGGTGACTCCGGATTACAAATGGATTGAACTTTACATTGGAGGTTTGGTACCTCAAATTCAAAGCATGGTGACCTCATCCAACCCTACCACCATCCAACAAACCATCAGACTTGCTCACAAATTGACCGATCAGGCAGTGACACAGGGAACTTTACCTCCAAGAGGTTCGGTTTCTAAACCCACTGACAACAATAAGCGCAAGTTCGACCATCACTCCCACTCACACTCCCACTCTAATTCTAAAGGATCCCAACCCAATCAACCTCAGCACCAACAGCAGCGAAAGTTTGAGCATGCTAGAAACTTTAATCAAACGACCTCATCAGGTCCGAATCAAGGGGAATATGTCGGGAGGTACCCCAAGTGCAACAAATGCGGCTATCACCACACGGGCACTTGTAACCGACAACGTTGCCAGCGGTGTGGTAAAATGGGCCACGCTGCGAAGGACTGTAGAGTTGCACTCCCGAACAAACAACCATTTCAATCACAGGGATTCACGAGGGGATGTTTTCAGTGCGGTAAAGAGGGGCACATTCAAAGGAATTGTCCTCAGTTGAAAAAGGGTGGAAATGGTAATAGCAGTAGTAGTGGTAACGGTAATAACCAGGGCAACAATGGTAACAACCCCAATCAAAACAACAATGGTGGGAATAACGGTAATAACGGTGGTAATGGAGGAAATGGGGCGAAAGGAAGAGCTTTTGTAATGGGATCCGGAGAGGCTCGCTACGATCATAACGTGGTCACCGGTAAATTTCTCTTAAATAATTACTTTGCTTCTGTCCTTTTTGACACTGGTGCTGAAAGGAGTTTTATATCTAAGAAACTTAGTGATATGATAAAAGGAACTCCAACTCTGTTAGAAGCTAAGTATGTAATAGAGATAGCTGACGGCCAAATAATTGAAGCAACCCACATTCTTAAGGGTTGTAAGCTTGATCTAGCTAGCCATATTCTTGATATCGACCTTATGCCGGTCACACTTGGTAGTTTTGATGTAATCGTCGGCATGGATTGGTTGTCTAGAAACCAAGCGGAAATCATTTGTCATGAGAAAATCGTTCGCATACCCCTCCCGAGTGGAGAAATTATTTCAGTTCAGGGCGAAAGGGTTGGTAATGTCATGGGTATCATATCCTTCATGAAAGCACAAAAATGTCTTCGAAAGGGGCATACGGCCATTTTGGCCCTTGTTGCTGAACAGCCGTTAGAAGAGAAGAAGATCGAAGATATTCCCGTTGTGCGTGAATTTTTGGAAGTATTTCCCGAGGATCTGCCCGGTCTGCCACCACACCGTCAGGTTGAATTCCAAATTGACCTAGCACCCGGAGCAGCACCGATTGCTCAGGCACCTTATCGATTAGCACCCAGTGAATTGCAGGAACTGTCCACTCAGTTGCAAGACTTATTGGATAAAGGTTTCATCCGACCTAGTTCATCACCGTGGGGAGCTCCGGTATTATTTGTCAAGAAGAAGGACGGTACGTTCCGTACGTGTATTGATTACCGGGAGCTGAATAAAGTTACAATCAAGAATCGCTACCCTTTACCTCGTATCGATGACCTTTTTGATCAACTCCAAGGATCAAGTTTCTATTCCAAAATAGACCTTAGGTCCGGCTATCATCAGTTAAGAGTCCGAGAAGAAGATATCTCTAAAACTGCATTCAGGACAAGGTATGACCATTACGAATTTATGGTCATGCCTTTCGGTATTCATGGATCTCATGAACCGTGTGTGTAAGCCTTACCTTGACCAGTTTGTTATCGTTTTCATCTATGACATCCTTATTTATTCCAAGAACGAGGAAGAACATGAAGAACACCTGCGTCTAATTTTGGAACTACTTTAGCAAGAGCAACTTTATGCTAAGTTTTCCAAATGTGAATTCTGGATTCGAGAGGTTCAATTTCTAGGGCATGTGGTAAATGAAAAAGGGATACATGTCGACCCGTCCAAAATAGAAGCCATCAAGAATTGGGCAGCACCGACGACTCCGACTGAGGTGCGACAATTTCTGGGATTGGCTGGATATTACCGTCGTTTTATCGAAGGATTTTCAAAGATTGCGCAACCTCTCACCGCCCTAACTCAAAAAGGAAAAGCCTATAATTGGGGCGATAACCAAGAATCAGCTTTCCAACACCTCAAACAGAAACTTTGCAGTGCACCTATTTTAGATCTTCCAGAAGGAACCGATGATTTTGTGGTGTATTGTGATGCATCCATCCAAGGCTTGGGTTGTGTCTTAATGCAACGCGAAAAGGTAATAGCATACGCTTCACGTCAGTTAAAGGTTCACGAGAAAAACTACACCACTCATGACCTAGAGTTGGGAGCAGTAGTTTTTGCACTTAAGATATGGAGACATTACTTGTACGGTACCAAATGCACCATCTACACTGACCACAAGAGCCTCCAGCATATCTTCGAGCAGAAGGAGTTGAACATGCGACAACGTCATTGGGTTGAACTTTTAAATGATTACGACTGTGCGATCCGGTATCATCCGGATAAAGCTAACGTCATGGCTGATGCACTAAGCCGAAAAGAAACGAAACCCAAACGAGTTCGAGCGTTACAACTCACTATTCACCCTGGATTGCCTGACAGAATCCGTAGTGCTCAACTTGAAGCCTTGAAAGAAGATAACCTACCGTTAGAAGGTACTCGCGGCATGGAAGCACAACTTGAAGTAAAATCTGACGGAATTCGTTACTTTGTCGAACGAATATGGGTTCCAGTGTTCGGAAACTTAAGGGAACTAATCATGGATGAAGCTCATAAATCTCGTTACTCCATTCATCCGGGTTCCGATAAAATGTACCATGATCTAAAAATACTATATTGGTGGCCAAAGATAAAGGCCGATATAGCCACTTATGTTAGTAAGTGTCTGACCTGCGCGAAGGTCAAAGTTGAATACCAAAAACCGTCCGGTCTCCTACAACAACCTGAAATTCCCATGTGTAAATGGGAACAAATATCCATGGACTTCATTACCAAATTACCCCGAACCCCTACCGGATGTGATACTATATGGGTAATTGTTGATCGCCTAACAAAATCTGCCCACTTCCTAGCCATCAAAGAAACTGACAAAATGGATAAACTCACTCGAATATACTTGAAAGAAGTAGTCTCTCGGCACGGGGTGCCTATCTCTATCGTTTCGGATCGCGATGCACGATTCACTTCCCGTTTCTGGGAGTCATTGCATAAAGCATTAGGCACGCGTCTAGATATGAGTACAGCATACCATCCTCAAACTGATGGCCAAACTGAACGTACTATCCAAACTCTGGAGGACATGCTACGGGCTTGTGTGATCGATTTCGGTAACACTTGGGAGTCTCACCTACCGTTGGTGGAGTTCTCCTACAACAACAGTTATCATACTAGCATCAAGGCAGCTCCATTTGAAGCACTTTATGGACGGAAATGTCGTTCTCCCATTTGTTGGACCGAGGTTGGGGATAGCCAACTCACAGGTCCTGAACTTGTATTTGAAACTTCCGAAAAGATCGTTCAAATTAGAAACCGTATGGCGGCAGCTCGTGATCGTCAAAAGAGCTATGCCGACAAGCGTCGTAAACCGTTGGAATTTCAAGTAGGTGATATGGTCTTACTCAAAGTCTCACCTTAGAAAGGTTTCATTCGTTTCGGAAAACGAGGTAAACTGAATCCTCGTTATGTTGGACCTTTCAAAATATTAAAGAGAATCGGACCAGTCGCGTATCAACTGGACCTACCTGAAAGACTTAGTGGTGTACACAACGTCTTTCACGTATCAAATTTAAAGAAATGCCTGGCAGACGAATCACTCGCAGTTCCTCTGGAGGAACTACATGTTGATGAACAATTACGTTTCATCGAAGAACCTGTCGAAATTATGGATAGGGAAATAAAAACGTTAAAGCGCAGCAAAATCCCCATTGTTAGAGTCCGTTGGAACTCGAAACGCGGACCAGAATTCACGTGGGAGCGCGAGGATCAGATGATGCGCAAATATCCTAATCTGTTCAAGCACTCCACGTCAAACTCTTAAGGTACTATTTTAATTTTCGGAACGAAAATTCTTTCAACTAGGAATGATATGAAGCCCCAGAAAAATTTTTTTATTATTTTAATTTTCGGGACGAAAATTCTTTCAACTAGGGAATGATGTGACAATCCGGATTTTTCAGTTAATTCAGTTAACTATTCCGTTAAGTTTCTTATGAAAAACTTAACCCCGTTAATCAAATCTAACCACAAGGACTAATTCGGTCACAAAATCAACTCAAAACTGCAGGGACTAGTTGTGTAAATATGCCAAATCGAATTATTGACTCCCCAAAGTCAAAAATCGGACCAATGCAATTCTGTTTGACTTTTTGAAGTCAAACTCGTGTAAATCTAAGTAAAAACTGAAATTGCAAATCGATTTGACGGAAATTGGAAGCGTTGGCACTCAATTTTTATCTTTAACGACCTTAATCATCAATTAAATCATCCATCATTAACACATTAATCGAATTAATGACGAATTATTTCATAACCGTCGAAACCAATCCTAAATCGATCAAATTCGTTCTTGTCAGTCGAAATTCTTACGAATTACACACCCACGTACTTCAATCGAATCCTTCTAAACCTCCTGAATACTCCAATTTCGTCGGAGACGTGGCTGAACTTGCTGAAGATCAAACACGTCGAAGACGGAACCCGTTCTAGTCGATCTCGGTCAATTCGCATCTGTTTCTGGTAATTAAACACATCCTCACTTTCGTTTTCATTCATAGATGGAAAGCCCTATGTCAATTAGGGCTTACAACATCAATTATATCAAGAACCCGATTCTAGGGTTCATATAAATACGGTTTGATCGAATCCTAATCTAAACACAATCTTAATTCAATTAATTGGTATGGTTAGAATCAAAAACAGTAACTCTTTGAAAACCCTATGGTTAATTGGAATTATATTATCGAATGGATCATGAACCATAACCTAGGGTTCATATAAAACCAGTATAATCGAACCCTGCTTTAGACTCAGTATAAATTCAATTAAAATGTTTCATTAGCTTCGTAATTCTCTACTCAATGAAAGACCTATATCAATTTAATCACAGAACATCGAATTTTTCATGATCCAGATTCTAGGGTTTGTTCATACGATAATTTGGGGGTTTTGATTCTAGAATCAGTCTTAATCTAATTAAACTATTCATACACATTCGCAAGCCTCTAATGAGTAAAAACCCCATAAATCCAACTGTTTTCATCATCGAATTCGATCAAATCAGAACCGTGTTCATAAGCTAGGGTTCGGCCCATTTTTCTGTAAATTAACGGCCTTAAACACGATGTTTTTGAAATTAAACTCACCCATAGTTTCGCAAACCCTCGTTGAACAAAACCCCTATATTCCTATGTTTAATCGAAGTCGAAATCGTGGGTATTGGGATAGTTTTGATCGCGGGTGTGTTTGGGGAGGGATACCACAAGTACTGGTATCATAAAACCGTTTCAGTCCGGAATCTAACGCGATAGCCTAGCGGCCGGACTGGTTAAAACGATGTGTCTGTGTGGGAGAGACCCGGGTTCGAGGCCGGGCTCCCACATTCTTTTTTTAAAACGATTTCCTGGAATATTAAATTAATAAAAATCAAATCTTTTAATATATATCATTATATAAATGGGTTTTAAACCGAAAAACAACCCATAGGCTCGGGATTTAAATATTTTGTTTATTTTTATAAATTATAACTATTTTTATAAATTGTGCACTTTTATTATTAATAAGTAAAAGAAAAAAAAATAATATATTTATATTATTTTTTAACCGTAAACGCGTGTAAAATAATATGTTTATATTATTTTCGAAATGTGACTCGTATTATTAAATAATATATATTTATATTATTTCAAATCATTTTTATATAATACCGTGAACCAATCAAGACTAAATAATAATTAGTTATGTTAACCACTCGTATATATATATATATATATATTATTATTTACGTCGTTCGTCGCGTAAAGTAATTCAAACAATGAATCACATTATTATAGGCTTGCATATTGATCACATCTCCACCTACTAACACAACTAAAACGCACAAATCAAAAGGTCTTTTAAGGGTTGTAATGTAGGCTAGGGTTACGGGTATGGATAAGGATTTTTAAAGTGGCTAAAGGTGAGTGGAATTCAACTAATGGAACTACAAATAAATCCTAAAACCTTCAAATCTCTACTATGGGTATAAATGACCCATCAACACTAAAATTCTTATTTCTTCAAACTATCAAATGAAACTTGAGTTAAACTGACCCAATAACATATTTTATTGTAGCTCAACTAATATTCAAAACCTTTGGGCACATGTTAACCCAATACTATTTTTGTATTTCTTTTTCATTCATTTTTTTTTATGCAACTGCAACTGCAACAACCTAAGTTAATTGAATTGCAACTCACGGGCTTAAAAAGAAAAGGCTACAAGGTGAATGGGTTAATGTTGTGGGTTTTGTCAAAAGAAAAGGTATAGGTTCAGAATGGGTATCTAGTGGATATTAACGGGTAAAGGCATAAAAATGGCTAAAAATAAAAAGGTTTCTCCTAATGCCTTTATCATTTTTGCACAATCAATTGGTTCAAGGTTTCAACATGTATTAACAATATGCAAGTTCTAAAATATGAAACAAAGTGGCTAAACACTCAAATAAGAGAATATATATATATCAATTTGGCTCAAAATCTCACAGAAACGGTGGAAAATAGGTTACCGACATGTGCATGCAAACCATCACCTTCTACTTTGTTACTCCCAATTCCAACATTTCCAATTTATTATATATATATTTTTTTTTAACATTTGTTGGAAAAACTTAATCGAGTAACTTAATGAATTAACCATGACAAAGACCTCTACCAAACACTTTGTAAAACAATTTTCAAAAAATTTGTATGGTTTTCATGATTTCCCACATCCCCACACTTGAACCTTACATTGTCCCAATGTAAATAGTTATGAAATATAAAAGTGCGGTTAGTGGGTGCAAAAAAAAACTAATACCTAAAATCTCCCAATATCCAACTCAAAAATTTTCATAACCATAAGCATCAACCCAAGCATCACCCAAGCTTCAAATAAAAACACACAAAAATAAACAAAAACAAAATAGTTCAATCAAAGCAACATAGATATGAGAAAGAGTACGTTGACCTGATTAGAGGCGATCATAGAGTGCCTGAACCACCAACAAAAATGGACTCGTAAGTCTTCCATGAATCTTCCCCACACTTGAGTGTTGCTATGGTGACGAAACTAAAACACACAAAAAAAAACAAAGCAAAGACAAAATAAAGACACTCACAAGCCGGGTTGCCTCCCGGTTAGCAATAAGTTTATTGTCCTCAGCCCGACATTACCTCCTTATGGAGGTTGAAACACAAAATTGCTTCCACTAGCTCCCCCACCACCTTGGTTGCTATCGCTCCAACTCCAAGTCTCCTCTCTTGTAAATTCCACATCAAACAAATCTACTTTCTCGCTCGGATGTCGGACATGGTCGGGTGGTTTCTTTTCATCTTTCAACCTCTCAGTTTTCTTCTCGATTGCCTTCGGCTCGTCTTTCACATTAAACCTGTCAAACATAATACCTTTCTTTTTGGTGTCACCCTCATTTGCCTTGGCACGAGGATGACACACGTTAGTAGTAACTGATTTTGAACACTTATTTTCAACCGAATATGTAAATGAATTTGAAAAAATATTAATGTTCAACTTACAATTTCCAAAGGTCATGTCAACAGTGCCGGTTCGGCAATTGATTTGCGCATTTGCGGTTGCCAAAAACGGTCTTCCCAAAATCACTTGTGGCTCCTCCTTAGCAAGTGGTGCATAATCAAGCACTAGGAAATCTCCCGGATAGTAAAATTCTCCGATCTTCATAGCCACTCCCACTAATTTTCCCCGAGGACGTGTGCATGTAGCATTTGCTAACACCAACGTGGTGTTGTATTCTTCTAATGGACCAAAATTGTATTGGTCATATACGCTCCCTGGTAAAATGCTCACCCCCGCTTCATAATCTAGCAGTGCCAACTTAGTTTTGAATTCTCCAATTTGAATAGGAACTAAGGGTTCTCCACACTCAATTTCTTCTTCTTCTCTTTCTTCACCTTCTTCATTACCATGAGCCACATCAATTGCACTAACATGATGTTGTGGCTTCAATGTGGTGTCATTCGGCAATTTACCTTCATTTTCCTTTAGCAAAGATATTTCTTCGGCCATTTGCCCCACTTGTCTTTCCAAAGCCATAAAAGACTTATCTCTCAATTCATTCTCCCTTTTAGATTCTTTCATCATCTCCAATAGTGCATCCAATTTTGAATTAACCGCGTCATCACCCCCCGATGATCCACCTTGTTGTTGATGATCTTGATTGTAATTCCTTGGGGGGTAATTTATGTTCCGGTTATTGTTATAAGAGCTCCTTTGGTAACCACCCGAATTATAATTGCTTTGTTGACGAGGTTGGTATGACGAAGTACCTTGATTTGAACCTTGGAAATTTGGGTTCAATTGGTTTGATGCATCCCCATATTTGAAGTTAGGATGATTCCTTGAGTTCGGGTGATAGGATTTTGAACTTTGGCTCATTTTTTTCTAAGAAATCCCAATCATCTTCTTCGGGATTAGACAACAATGTCCCATTACTTGTGGACTTCAAGTATTTCCTCTCCTCTTGAGTCAAACCATCCACAAAGCACTTCACTAGTTCCCACAACTCAATTTGATGGTGGGGACATTTCCTTAACAACTCTTTGAAACGGGTAAAAGCTTCATGTAAAGGTTCACCTGTTTGTTGTTGAAAAGTCCGAATCTCAATTCGGGAGTCATCCGTCTTTGCAACCGAGTAATATTCGTCCAAGAAAACTTGTTGCATTTCATCCCATGTGTGGATGCTATTAGCCGGCAATGTGATGAACCATTGCTTTGCTCTATCTTTGAGGGAAAACTGAAAAAAGTCTGAGTTTGACCTCATTTTGGTCAAAGTTTTCATCCCCAATAGTGCTACAAATGGCAGCAAACTCGGCTAGATGAGTGTATGGATCTTCGGTTACCATGCCATGAAAATGGGGAAGGACGTTGATGTAATTCGGTCTTGACTTGAACCTCCTCATTCCCGGAATTGGTGGAACAATTGGAGAAGCATTCTCCGAAATAGCCGGTCGAAAACGACCATTAACTCCACCCATAAGGGCTACCGGTTGTCTGCGGTTTTCATTATTGTAGCCCCCATTAAATCTCCTCCCTTCATGTCTAGGAGGATACCCAAATCTCTCTGGTCGACCTGTTCGACCCATTGGTTGTCTCGCCCTTTGGTGAACATAATTCACCTCTTCTTCCTCTCCAAAGCCTTGCCCCTCGTTATACTCTCCATATTGGCTCCTCTCACCATCCTCATACTCGTAATCGCCAAACCCTTCACCATTCCCAACATCTTCATTATCGTCATACCCAAAATATTCACCATCTTCATCCTCCCAACCCTCGTTCTCATTTTCGTTTCTTGGTTGAGTTCTAAAGATGTTTTCCGGGAGGGGTTTGATTTTGTTGTGGTCCCCTTCTTCCTTGGTATGTGGGATTGGTATGGATGTTAACGGGTCGGTTTTGTTGAACTGGACCCGACCCACGGGGTTGGTTGTTATTAATAGGTATGGATGGGGTTGGGGTTCGGTGAGGTGGAGTTGGTGGGCGGTTAGGGATAGAGCCTCTGTTTGGAGTTGGGCCACGGTTTCTTATGCTAGTTCCAGAATGACTGCTTCGACCATCCATGGATGATGGTTCCGTTGAAATAGGTTGTAAATTTTGTTGTTGTTGGGTTCGGTTTTGCCTTGCTATCCTCTCAATTTCTGGTTCAAATACAAGCGGTGAAGTCCTCCCGGATGAATGGGTACGCATGCACTAATCTGTCACCTGCACACACAAACAAACACCACGCGTAACACAAAAATAGAAGAAGATTAACTAAACAAAACAAGTAACAAATAGTAACACGAGTCAATTAAAAATAAAACACCAAGCGCACACACTCCCCGGCAACGGCGCCATTTTAATCGCGGTGTCAAGGTCAATCAAAAACATTTATAAAAACTACTACTTATCTACCTTAGACTGTAGACAGGGAAGTAGGGTTGTCGAATCCACAGGGAATCAGTGGAAAGTTCAATTGTTTAGATTAATAAATTAGAATAAAAACACAGATCAAATAAAGATGTAACCTCCTCCAAACTTCAGGTTCTAGGTTTCACATAAAATTAAGTTGTTCAATTGGACACCATATAGACATAGTGTTGGAAATTAGTTGAAACAGTAATTGAAGACAGATTCTTTGTCAGAAAACCTATACAACTAGTTTCGTCACAAACCAGTATAATTCAATCACTCAGTTTATGAATACCAAGTTACCCGCTTTAGTCACCCAACCCTGCTACTAGGTTTTGTCATTAACCGAACACAGCTGTAAAGCAAGCAAACACAAAACATAATCATAAACTGTTTAAATCAACTAATACATCAATCTCTCAAGTTATTGTCAGAAACTAACAAGATCCAAACATGAATAAACTGAATCAAATACAAAAACCTATACGAACCATCCGCCTAGAGGAAGCCACATGTGGTTTAACCAAACATAATAAATAGAAAATCAAATGTTGTCACCACAAGATTGTCCATTCAAAATTACTCAACTAAGATTGTTATTCTTCTGATTCAAACTAGATTAAAATAAAACACATAAACCTTCCTTTTTCTTGTAATCGATTTACGAGTGAAGCAGCAAACAATTTAATGTTATCCTTCCCTTTTGCCCAAACAGCCGCCAGAGCCAAAAAGGCTCCCTCCTGCGTCCTGCTAATTCCTTTCGTAGTCCCCAGCCGCCACTCGGGCTCCACCCCAAAAAAAGGACCCCCCTTGCTTGCGTGACCTGCCATCTATTTTTTCCAAAAGTTGTCGATTCCCAAAGCTTCAAATGGCCCACGATGGCAGCCCATATTCTCACTGAAAAGAATTAATTATATGGACCATTTCTTTGGTGGTTATACTCCAATTGATTTTCATGACCTGGCCCATCAATTTTCTACTTTGTTGTAATTGACAACTCCACATGAGTTTCATTTATTCCCATATGAATTGCTTATATACAATCACATGTATATCAGATTCATATATCATGACACCATTTTATTTTTCTTTTCTTTCTATTTCATTTTCTCCTTTTTCAATTTATCAAAGTCTCGTCCACGCGTTGTAAGCTCGGTTTTATTACGTATTCTTCATTATACCCTGAAACAGAAAACCCACTCAATGTAAATTGTTTCACACATAATTAGGGTTAAAAACATATAATTATATACAATTAGCACGTGTAAATCAACCGGTTATCACATCCCCACACTTACTCTTTTGCGTCCCGAAAAAGAATTATGCAATGGAATCATAATTGAAACGTGCTCTCATAGTCTCATACAATTAAAACATAATCACACATTGACTGTAACAATTGGTATTTCTATCCGACTAAACCCAACCACCGATCTATTGAGCCCCTGATTCTGTGATCTACTATCCTATTTATTACCAAGCAACAGTTTCTATATGGGTCTTACATTCAGGAAGCTACAACTTAGTCTAATCCCATCTCAAAGTCATGTTTAGGCACGGGTTAAACCTTATAGATTTCCCACCACTATAAACACTAATTTACGAGTTTTTAAAAATTATGGAATTATGGATCGATGGATGCATGTTTTTGAGCTTTTATTATTATTTTATGAATGAACCTAACCCAGTGGTGTTTCAATCACGCTGGAACACGATATATGACACGTAGGCTGCAGTTCTTAAGCCATGAAGTACATAAGCTTCGAAGCATGGGTGTATCCTTCTGTTAGGACATAGATTTGTAATGACAAAAGCTTGTAATAGTTAGATTTTATGTCTTTATGTTTTGTCATGAAATTGTAAAGTTGCTAAGTGTTTTTAGTAGTAAGCCTAGAGGCGAACTTAGTTAAGTTCGCCTGACCTATCAGAGGCGAACTTAATAAGTTCGCTTAGGCATAGCTGAGGCGAACTTGTTAAGTTCGCTTAGTCTGTTTCAGGCGAACTTAACTAAGTTCGCTTACATCAGTTTTGGTTCTATATATATCTGTTACAGAGTCATTAGACAGGGAGTTGAACAAAAGTGAACAATTGTCTGATTGAGTCTGTAACCATTGTTATTCTGAATATAATCGAGAAGTTTATTTACGCGTGTTGTTTTGGATTGTCAGTTAGTATACAAATCGGTAACGCGAAGGATTCCGCACTTCGTGTTATATCAACGTCATATCACGAGTTTGATCAGTAGCTGAGTTACCTGGACCTACAAGTGGTATCAGAGCAAAGTGCTCGTGAATTTAGTACGATTCTTGGTGATAATTGACGGTTTTTGTGTACAATTCGACAAGATTTTCAACATTCTTGAAGTTTCTGCAACAATGGCGTTTTTCAAGTTCTTGAAGACTGTTTCTTGACTGAATTCGTGATTTTGGAAGTGTAATTGACGAAATTAGACCGATAAAACTGTTACATTTATTAAAATTCATAATCATACGGATCAATTTCCTTAAATTCCATCAATTTGCTGAGAAATCATGAATTTTGAAGGCTTCGGTTCGTGTTTGGTTGAAGACTCTGATTGATTCTGTTACAGCAGTTTAAGCGAACTTGCTGAGTTCCTGTTCAAGCGAACTTAGCAAGCGAACTTATTAAGTTCGCTTCTCACATTTCAAGCGAACTTAGCTGTTAAGCGAACTTAACAGACTTAAGCGAACTTGTCTTGTTCGCCTGATATTAAGTTCGCTTAGTACTCCCTAAAGCGAACTTATTAAGTTCGCCTGAGGGTAAAGAGGTTCAGTACTTAGAAAATTTTTCAGAAAATTTTTTTTAACATGGCAAATATGGTTCAAGTCACAAACATGTTCAATTATGACAATGAGATTGGTACATCTCAAAAACCTCCGAAGTTGCTGAATCTATCTGATTATTCGAATTGGAAAGATCGGTTTGATCAATTCATATCTTTTACCGATACTAGTTTGTGGATTCCAATTTTGGAAGGATATACACATCCTACTTATTCATGGATGGGAAAAGATGATGTTCCAAAACCAGTGTCTGCTTTATCTACTGAAGAGAAGTTGTTATTTGATCGAGAAAAGAAAGCAATGGCTAGCATTTCGATGTCTCTACCAAAGGAAATTTATCACAGTTTTAAACAGTTCAAGTCTTCTCAACAGCTGTGGGAAGCTCTACAGAAAAGGTGTGAAGGGAGTTTAGATGTGAAGAAAAGTAGAAAAGAGTTACTAAAGAAGCAGTTCTTAGTTTTTAAACATTTTCAGAATGAATCTTTGGATGATCTTGCTACAAGATTCTATCATCTTCTTAGTGAACTGGATAGTGCATCTGTGGTATATGAGACTGAGGAAATAAATGATAAATTCTTGGAGGCATTACCATCAAAGTTTGATGTGTATACGGTTTTGATCAAGGAAAATGTTAAGTACAAAACCATGTCTCTTGAAGAAGTCCTAGGGAAGATCCAGTCACATGACATGAATTTGAAAAAGAAAGAGACTAATTTGGAGCATATCCAGGATCCCTCGATGTATTTTGTCAAATCTGTTGGTAAATCTGGTACTGGTGTGGCATTTTTTTCTGGTGATGCTAAAGAGTCTACAAATGATCAGTGTTCTGGAGTTCCAACTTATTCTGGCCATTCAAGCAATTCTGGATTTTCTGCTACTACTGCTTCAACATCATCTGGATCTCATGTGAATCAGAAAGTTGCTGATGATTATTTGGCTATGTTTTCTTCATTCATGGCATCATATGAAAATTTCATTGGAGGTAAAATACATGATCCTGAGGTTATAGAAGAAGATTTCAAACAGATTGACCCTGTTGATCTGGAAGAAATGAATATCCAATGGAATATGGCAATGTTGATGCGACAGGCTAAAGATTTCTTGAAGAGAACTGGTAGGAAATATATTGGTTCAAATAGTCGATCGCGTATGGGGTTTGATAAGAGCAAAGTTAGGTGTTACAACTGCCAAGAGTATGGTCACTTTGCTAAAGAGTGTGTGAAGCCAAAGGTAGAATTTGATTCTCAAAAGAAGCAATCTAACTTTCAGCATAATAGGAATCAGTCACATGGTTCATCTGGTAATCAAAATCATGGTCCTTCTGGTAATACAAATCATGCATCTGCTTCATCAGCTTTAGTTGCTCAAAATGACAAAAACTATGATTGGGGCATTCATCTGGAAGATTTGGTGGGTGCTGTTAGTCAGGCTTTTGTTGCAGAAATTTATTCAGAAAAACCAGAAGAATCTACTGATGATGAAAGCTCTAGTGATGATTCATGTGATAGTGAGAGTGTTCTAAGTGTTGATGAAGAGGAAGAAAAAGGGCAAAATATTGATTCTGATGATGTGACAAGGGTTGCTGATGAGGAAATTGTTCTTACAGAAAATACTTCAGTTGGTGATGATGCAGAAAATATTCCAATTGCCAAAGTATTCATGGCAGACATGTCTGACCCGACTAAGGTAAAAGACTCTGTTTATGATATATTTTGTTCTAACTGTATTTCTGTTAAAAATAAAATGCAAAAGGTCATGGATGATAACACCAATTTGATTTGTGACATGAAATCAATGCATTCAGTAAATCAGAAACTGAAAGATAATGATAAACTGTGCATTGATAGAATTGAGTCTTTGAAAAGAGACTTAAATTCTCTTAGGTTAAAATACAAAGAGCAGGGTTATCATCTTGATATGGCTTATGCTGAAATTGAAAAACAAAATGAAGTAGTTGCCCAAAAGAACAAGGAAATTTTGGAAAAAGAATCTGAGGTGATAAAGTTACATAGAAAGCTGGAACAGTTTGAGAATTCATCTGTAGTGTTGGATTATTTTAATGCTAATGCTGATCCCACAAAAAGGGTTGCTGGTATTGGGTTTGTTCCTCCTCCGTTCAATGGAAATTATGTAGTTTAGCCTGAAATAATTCATGAAGAGGAGATTGATCCCAAGACAGTATTAAAAGTGAATCCAGTGACGGGTGAAGACATGGTGTATGATTCTGATACAGAGGATGAAGTATTTGATGATTCAAAGGTTGAAGGCATTCCGAGAGATGTGAAAATTGATGAACCAAAGATTGTGAAGAATGTTACTCGGGATAGGTGCATCTTGACAGAACCTGAAGAGGTGAAAGTGGTTCAAACTAAACTTTCTCCAATATTAAAGTCAAGTGGGTTTGTTGCGGCTGGTTTTCAAAAAGTGAATTCTTCAAAGGTGCCAAAACAGACTTATGTTCCTAAGAAGCCGGTAAATTGTTCTGGGCATTCATCCGAAGCTTCTTCTTCTGATGGTTCTTCAAATTCAAAGAAAACACCTTATTTCAGAACTTATCAAGAAAGAAGAGTGTGCTTTCATTGCAATGAGCCTGGTCATATTTTGATTAATTGTCCATACAAGAACAAGGGCAAACTGAAGATTGTTCCTTCACAACCGAAAGTTGTGAAGATTATGAAAAGGAAAGATGAGGGAAAATCGTCTTCTAGTTTGGGAAAAGATATGACAGAACGATCTTTTGTTAAATCTCCTGGAATTAAACAACAGAATACATTGCATGTTAAATCTTTTGTATGCAGAGAAAATCTTGATATTCCAAAAGTTGGGATTTCAAAAGATACTTTTCAGGAGGTTAAATTGTCAAGACCTCAAAGAAGACGGAGAAACAGAAAATTAAAGAAAATTTTAGAAACATCTGAATCTGAAAATAATTTTTCAAATAATGTTTCTAAAAATAATAAAAATGTTTCTTCTTTGAAAAGGTCTGATTGTCAAACTTCTGGTCCAACAGTGAATGATAAAATTGATTGTAAATTACAAGAAGTAGTTTATTTTGATCAATCGGGACGACCCAAGACCACGATGGCTTGGGTTCCACTTTCTAACTGATTCTCGTTGTTTATGTAGGGACAACCAAGGAGGACTATCAACAATACAAGGTATGTGGATAGTGGTTGCTCTCGACATATGACAGGGAATGTGAAATTGCTTGAGGATGTGATTAAAATTGATGGTGGTTATGTCGCTTTTGCGGGTAATAAAGGCGGGTACATAACAGGCCAGGGAACGTTAAAGAATGACAAAGTAAAATTTGAAAAGGTGAATTATGTTGAGCAGCTGGAACACAATCTTTTAAGCGTATCACAAGTCTGTGACAAGAAGTTTTCGTTCCATTTCAACGATCATGAATGTTATATTCTGAAACCGGGTTTTGTGATTCCTGATGAATGGATTCTTATGAAGGCTCCAAGGAGAAATGACACGTATGTCCTTGACATGAGTGTCGCCACTACAACGAATTCAATTCCAACATGTTTACTCTCCAAGGCGTCGGAATCTGATTCAATATTGTGGCACAGGAAGCTAGCTCACATAAACTACAGGAAGATGAACTACATTATTAGGAATGATCTTGTGCTTGGTATTCCAAAAATGAAATTCTCAGTTCCTGATGATTGTATTCCGTGCAAGAAGGGGAAGCAAAGAAAGAAATCTCACAAATCAAAATCGACAAATTCTATCGTAACTCCGTTGGAATTGCTGCATATGGATTTGTTCGGTCCAATAAGTATTAGGAGCATTGGTGGGAAATCGTTCTGCTTGGTAATAACTGATGATTACTCCAGATTTTCATGGGTTAAATTTCTTTCATCTAAAGCTGAAACCACTGAGTTGGTTCAATACTTAATCCTGGGTTTGGAGAATTTATTAAATCTGAAAGTCAGAAGAATCGGGAGTGACAATGGCAGCGAATTTAAGAATAGCAAAATGGGCTTATTCTGTTTACAAAAAGGAATTCATCATGAATTCAGTGCGCCATATGTTCCTCAACAAAACGGTGTCGCTGAACGAAAGAACAGGACGTTGGTCGAAACAGCTCGCACGATGCTTGCAGATTCTAAGCTACCAGTCACCTTTTGGGCTGAAGCTGTGAATACTGCGTGTCATGTTTTGAACAGGGTCTTGACCGTCAAGCGACATAACAAGACTTGCTATGAATTGCTGAATAATCGAAAGCCGAATCTGGAATATTTACTACCTTTTGGTAATCCGTGTACCCTACTGAAGGTTCGAGATGTCCCGACAAAATTCAGTGCGAAGGCTATTGAAGGGATTTTTCTGGGGTATGTGGCTAATTCGACTACCAAGAGGGTTTATAACAAAGAGACACGCCAAGATGAAGAATGGTTCCATATTGACTGTTCAAATCGATCTTTACCACAAATGGCGATTGGTCCGGATTGGGCATTTGATTATGAAAACTTATTCAAGTCTTTTCATTTACCTTCTGACATTTCTGATGAAGATGCTGCTGTTCTTTATGATTCTTGTCAAGATGCACAGCATAATGGATTTCTACCAAATGCAATTCCCAATTCATCGATTCCATCTACTTCTGCTCCCGATCATAATGTTGCTTCTTGTTCCGGTCCACAAGATTCAGAGAGTGAGGAGAATAATGCTATTTTTCAAGATTCTTCTGCTGATCCGCTGTTGAGTGATGATCCATTACCTTCGACACAGGATCAGGGGGAGATTCCAACAAATTTAGACTCGGAAATTCCAATTCCTCAAGATTATTCTTATCAATCTGATTCTACTCAAGTTGATGTGTTGCCAGTTCCTGAGGTCGCATCCATCAAGGAACACAAAGATCATCCAGTAACAAATATAATTGGAAATTTACAGGATGGAGTGAAAACCCGTTCTCTTGTTGACAATACTTGTTTGTATACTTGCATTAAAGATTCTGGTGTTCTTGATGATTGCTCACATTCTTGCTTTATCTCACAGGTTGAACCCAAGAATGTAGAGATGGCTTTAAATGACAATAACTGGATAGAAGCTATGCAAGAAGAATTAGCTCAATTTGATAAACTGAAGGTTTGGAATCTGGTTGATTTACCGAAAGGTGCGTATCCAATTGGAACAAAATGGGTGTTTAAATGTAAAAAAGACGATCGAGGTGTCGTGGTACGCAATAAGGCAAGATTAGTTGTCCAGGGCTTCAATCAACAAGAAGGAATTGATTACACCGAAGTTTATGCGCCGGTTGGAAGGCTTGAAGCTATAAGGCTGTTTCTCGCTTTTGCTTCCTTTAAAGGATTTAAGGTGTTTCAATTAGATGTCAAGAGTGCATTTTTATATGGAAAGGTCAAGGAGGAAGTCTATGTGTGTCAGCCGCCGGGGTTTGAAGATCCACTGAATCCGAACATGGTTTTCAAGCTAGATAAGGCCCTCTATGGTCTTCATCAGGCTCCTCGTGCGTGGTATGAGACTTTATCAACACATCTTTTGGCGAATGACTTTGTTCGTGGAAAGATATACTCGACCTTATTCATAAAGAAATCAGGGGGAGATTACCTACTGGTACAGATTTATGTGGATGATATTATATTTGGCTCGACAAATGAAGGGTTGTGCAAAGAATTTGAGGGTGTTATGAAGTCGAAATTTGAAATGTCTGCGATGGGAGAGTTATCGTTTTTCTTAGGTTTACAAGTAAATCAAAAGGAAGATGGTTTCTTTATTCATCAGTCCAAGTATGTCAAAGACATCTTGAGCCGGTTCAAGATGGAGGACTGTACTTCATACGATACTCCAATTCCGGTCAATCATAAGTTAAATTCTGACCCGGAAGGAAAAGATGTGGACTGTCGACTTTATAGAGCTATGATTGGATCCCTCATGTACTTAACCGCTTCAAGGCCGGATATAATGTTTGCCGTGTGTATCTGTTCCAGATTTCAGGCAAAGCCAAAAGAATCTCACTTAATTGATGTGAAAAGAATCTTTCGGTATTTAAAAGGAAAACAACGTTTATGGCTATGGTATCCTCATGGTTCTAACTTTGATTTCAATGCTTATACTGATTCTGATTTTGGTGGTTGTTGTCTGGACAGGAAATCTACAACAGGTGGTTGCCAGTTCTTAGGTAATCGACTTGTATCCTGGCAATGCAAAAAGCAAACAACAGTCTCGATTTCAACATGCGAAGCAGAATACATCGCTGCTGCAAGTTGCTGTTCACAGATCCTGTGGATACAACAACAATTGAGAGATTACGGTTTGAATTTTACAGGAACCCCTATGTTTATTGATAATAATGCTACTATGTCCATAACGAATAATCCTGTTAAACATAGTAAAACTAAGCACATCGAAATTCGATATCATTTTATCCGTGATTGTGCAGAGAAAAGGTTGATTGAGCTGGTCAAGGTACATACTGAAGATAATTTTGCTGATTTGTTCACTAAGGCATTTGATCGTACCAGGTTTGAGTTCCTAATTAAAATGATTGGTATGATCAATCCCGAATAAAAGCTTTTCAAAATCAGAATTTCATGGAAAATTTTGTTTTTAATTTCTTTTATTGCTTTATTACATTTCTGCATTTACATTTCAGTCAAAAAGTTCTTAATTTATAAAAAGTCAAAACAAATTGAAAAATATAAAATTTGACATCATTTGAGGTTAGAGAAGAAATGATAGTACATCAGTAATTAGATCACTTCACACGACCTTAGTAGACCTTGATATATGAATGATTAAAATAAGTTGATTTGATCTAAATTTCAAAGTCTGCATAAATAAGAAATGATAGTGTTATGAATGTTCTATTCTTGATAATTTGTTTTAAAATTTGTGTATAAAATTTGAAACTTGAATTGTTAATAGGCTAAAAGCGTTTTGAAACTAATAGTAGTGTGAAAATTAAATATAATATGATTACATCTGTGATTTAAACCCATTTTATGCCTGGGTGTGTGTGTTAAAAGATCACTATCAGATAAAGAATATTAGCTTTTAATAAGGATTTTCCTATGAGATCAGTTTCGGGTTATGTCCTTAGCACTATTCATTCGATTTGCTTCAGTGCCCATGTCCCGAAAAGCATGCAATTTGAAGTATAATCAAGATATGTACTTGACAACATCTGTCAATCATATACTAGCCCTTGGATCATATTGATACATTATCTTTACTGATTCCATTGAATTCATAATCCAGATAACAGTTGGATCCACGTACCTGAATCTTTTGATTCCACATATATAAGCCAAGACATTGAATCATTCGATTCTGAATCCCATTGATTTCTATACAATCCAATTTGGATTCTGCTATTCATGTGCTAAGTGATGTCTCCTCATTCTGAATATTCGGAAATTTTTTTGTAAAATCTTATATGTGTCTTGAAGATAGTGCATTTATTTTCTATTTGGCATATATGTGGGGTACACGATGTTTTATCATCTAAATGGTACTAAATCACATGAATTTGGAGAATAAACGCTTATAGTTTCAAATAATATAATATTGACAATTTTAAGAATTCAGGCTTTATATTTCAAATTCGGTATAAATAAGAGAACATTTTATAACCTGATCTTATTTACTTTGAAATTTATCGCGTATCATTTCAAATATTATTCAAATTGAATGAGTTTCAAAATGAAAAAGATGCAATATGCACAAAATTGAGTTGAATGGTCTCTTATTATAGGTTACCCTTTGTTATTGATAATATGTGTGATGAATTAATTGAATACTGATATGATCTTCTTGCTCATGATGTTCAAACCAAAAATATGTCATTTCAGTTTATTCAGAGAAAAATCAAAAATATGTGATTCTGTTTGTATAGAGAAAAACCAAAAATATGTCATTTCAGTTTATTCAGAGAAAAATCAAAAATATGTGTTTCTGTCTGTATAGATAAAATTCAAAAAAAAAAAAATTATTTTTACTTTCCATGAAAATTCTAAACTTTTATTAAAATTGTTCGGGATTGGATCGAATATTGCTGATGGAAGTTCGGGATTTAAAAGTTTGAAGTTGGTAAATTTTGTTCAAGGCAAAAAGGTTGAAAAAGCAATTAAGTTCGCCTGTGTACAGTGAAGCGAACTTAATATGTTCGCTTAAATCGGTGAAGCGAACTTAATCTTCTGTCTGAGGTGAAGCGAACTTAAGGATGAAGCGAACTTATCTTGTTCGCCGAAGGATTGTTAAGCGAACTTAACAAGTTCTCTTAGTCAAGCGAACTTATTCTGTTTAAGATTTGATTCAGGCGAACTTGTCATGTTCATCGTCTTCATCAGAACAAGCGAACTTATCCCAAATTTCTCAAAATTTTAAATCTGTGTTGTGAGTGCTATTTTTTGGTTGTTTCTTGATCGAAATCTCATTGCGAATCTAACAAAGGTAATTTCGTTGGATTTCATCCGCCATATTGAGCGTATTCGATGGTTTTTGATTTTGGTTTTCGTCGAACTGTTTCAAGCTTGTTGTTGACCTAATTTTTTACAGTCATATAAAATTGAACCTCATTGTTGGTTAGATTGTGATATTCGATTGTTTTTATAGGATTATTTCATGATTTGATCTTGTTTTGCAAAATTTGAATTCTCTGTGTTTGAATTTGAACCGTCTCAGGTTCAAGCGAACTTGTTCGAAGCGAACTTGTCAGGCGAACTTAATAAGTTCGCCTCTTGCACTACTAAGCGAACTTATTAAGTTCGCCTAGGGGTCAGAAGTGAAAAAGAGTTGTGATTTTTTTTTTCTGTTTGAAATTTTTTTTAAAATTTTTTTTTTTTGTTTAATTTTTTTTTAATTTTTGTTGTTGTTATTGTTTGTGTGTCTTATTAAAAGTGTGTTTCATATATGTGTACGTGTTCTAATGTTTGTTAAGTTGTCCAATTTTTTTCATAGATGGCTCGACGTGTCGAATACAAGCATAATCAAGTGGCTTTATTAGATCCTAATTTGCCGGAAGCTGTTCATTTTCAAGGCATAATCAATTTTCTAAATCGATCAAGATTGCATGTTGCATTATCTGCGGATCCTTATATCAGCTTGGTGTATATACAACAATTCTGGGATACCGTACATCAAGATATTGACGTGGAACCGCATGTCCTTCGTGCCACAGTCAATAATACCGAGATTGCAATTTCCGAAGCGACAATTCGTGCTGCTCTTGCTTTGGGTGGAAATGCTGAAGATCCAATTTCTTATCCTAATACTCTTATTATGGGTTGTTTTCAAAGGATGGGTTATCGTGGACGACAAAATGATACTCAAGCTCGGAAAGGTGGATTAGTGGGTGAATGGAGGTACTTTATGCATGTGATTATACAATGCATCTCTCCACGAAAAGCTGGTACGGATGGTTTGAAGATGGCACTTCAAACAGCAATGGTGGCTTTAACATTGAATAAACGATTCAATTTTCCGCTGTATTTTTATCGGGAGATGGTCATGCAGATTAATCCAGCTGACGGTCAAGGTTTCTTGATGTATCCAAGATTTATTCAAATGATACCCAATCATCTTATTCCGGATCTTCCACAACATGCCATACGATTGACTTTGACTCCGATGTCAAAACGTATTTTTACAGATTGTACAAAGGTTAAACAACAAAATGCGGCGTTGATTCCGGTTAATACTCCACTGTTTGGGCACTTAATCAATCCTGATTATGTTGCACCACCAAATGATAATTGGTTTCATCCTGATGAACTTGCTCAAGTTCAAGGAGTTAATGTTCAACCACAACCACAACAGCAACAACACCAACAACAACCACAACAACCACTACAACAAGTTCAACCCCAACAGATTCCACAACCACAAATTCAAATTCCTATTCCTGAACAAGTTCCTATTCCACAGGTTGCAGTTAATATTCCTATTCAGGAACCTGTTCTAGAAGAGGTCGTTCATGATCCTAATCAAGATATGGGTATGAACATGGATGATTTTGTTGATGAAGCTGTGAACTCGCCCATTCATGAACAAGAAGGGAATGTGGTGACAGACGCTGAGTCTAGTTCAAGTTCAAGTGATACTTCATCATCTGATGATGACAACACTGATTCTGATGAATCTAGAGATTTTTCTCCAGGTCATTATGAACGGTTGGCTGCTATTCCACTGGCTAATGCTGGAAAGCGTATTAAATCTCAAGCCAGACGACCACGACGCAAGTCTGTTCGGGATCCTCCTTCCGGTTCAGTTCTTGGAAAAAGATCGTTGGTAGATGAAAGTTCTGACACTGATAGTGACTTTAATCCTGACCCTTCACGACAAAAGTTATTGTCTGCTTCAATTGCGGCTGCACAATCTTCTCAAGGAGTTGAGGATGCAAATTTTGTTGCTTCTCTGATTGTTACTCCTCCAAGTTCTAATGATCCATCTCCAGTTCCATCTCCTATTCCTACAGCGATTCCTACTACTTCAAGTCCTTCTATTCCACAATCCACAGCTGGTCCATCAAAGCCTTCTGATTCTGATAGGATTACTTTCCTTGAATCTCAAGTGCTTACTTTACAAACACAAGTTAACTCTCTTGTGTCTATTGATTCTCAACGACAGCTGGTGATTCAGACTCAAGCTCAACAGATTGCTGATATGCAAGCGTTAGTGTCCAAACTCGTTCAGCGTCTTGACGCTCAGGGGGAGTTGAGGATACCTGATACTTGTCACACTGAGTCAATACAAAGACGTGATGATGAAGACAATGATCCTGCTGGAAATATTGAGGGTGATCGTCAATACACTGACGCTAATCCTATATCTAGAGTTCAGGGGGAGTCGACATCACAATCTCTTGAAGGAAACAAAGATAAAGATACTTCGGGTAATAATGAAGAAGATATTCTGTTATTAGAATTCTTTCAAGATTCAGAAGAAGAGGAAGCTGAAAAGATTGAATGTCTTGATGACATTGACGATTTATTCAATGACATGGAAGATGATATGTCAGACACTGAGATAGAAGAAGGAGAAATAGTGGAGATTGAAATAGAGAAAGATAAAGATAGTGTTACATATGAAGGCTGTGACGGTCTTAAGGTGCCGTATAACTTCATCCGAGAGGATGTTGTTCCTGAATTCTCTTATGACGGAATCACTGACTCTATGGACTCTATTGAAGACGTCACATTGCCTGATGATACAGCTGAGTCAAAGATGGATACTGATGATGAGAATCTTCAATTCAATAAGGGTGCTGAAACTACTCACACTGAGTCTCCGAAGATTAATGAAGAACCTGTGATGTTTAGAGATACAGGTATGACACGAGAACAGTGGAGAGAAGTAGTAAATAGTTGGATGAAGGTACAACCCAAGTCTCCAATACAACCTGCTCAGAAAGAAAAATATGTGAATAAAGAGCAGTGTATAGGAAGGATCATTAGTTGGTTTTATGATGGTGAATCAAAATTGTTTGTAATCAAACGATCTGATGGCGTTCAATACTTAAAGCCAAGGATCAAATATTTCAATACCTTGCCGAGGTGTGAAATAAATGGTCTAGCTTCAAAGCCACTCATAAATAGATCGAAGAATGGTTTGGCTGATGTGATAGCAAACCTGATAAAGAAAGAAGGTAGTTCGGGTAAGTATGAAAGGCTGAAGCCACAGAAGGGAAAGAGAGTGAAGATTACAGATCCTAAGACTGGGAAAGTAACCTGGAGATACAAGTACAGACCAGTGCGTGCTATACACAAGATACCATTAAAGAATATTCCTCAAGACTTTCTTGGGAATATGAAATGGTGGTATGTTGATGTCAATACTGGTGAAGCAAGGGTTGAAGATAAAGATAATAAGGTCATTGTGTGTTTCTATGACGCAATGAATCTTATTAATTTTTCAAAGAAAGATCAGAGGATGCTGCGAAAGAATGAGATAATGTATACTGATGAATGGATAGAGCAAGGTCTGCAGTATAAAAGAGTTTTGGAAATATGCAGAAGATACGGTGTGCATGCTGGCAGCAGACTACCGGATAACTGGAAGACTTCAAGATAAAGACTGAAGACAGAAGATCAAGCTATTGTCAAGGGGGAGTCTGTTAGGACATAGATTTGTAATGACAAAAGCTTGTAATAGTTAGATTTTATGTCTTTATGTTTTGTCATGAAATTGTAAAGTTGCTAAGTGTTTTTAGTAGTAAGCCTAGAGGCGAACTTAGTTAAGTTCGCCTGACCTATCAGAGGCGAACTTAATAAGTTCGCTTAGGCATAGCTGAGGCGAACTTGTTAAGTTCGCTTAGTCTGTTTCAGGCGAACTTAACTAAGTTCGCTTACATCAGTTTTGGTTCTATATATATCTATTACAGAGTCATTAGACAGGGAGTTGAACAGAAGTGAACAATTGTCTGATTGAGTCTGTAACCATTGTTATTCTGAATATAATCGAGAAGTTTATTTACGCGTGTTGTTTTGGATTGTCAGTTAGTATACAAATCGGTAACGCGAAGGATTCCGCACTTCGTGTTATATCAACGTCATATCACGAGTTTGATCAGTAGCTGAGTTACCTGGACCTACACCTTCAAGTCACCATCCCGAAGGGAAACACGTACTCCTAACTTAGTCATCCAATATTGATCACTTAAGTCCCGCCCATGGGTGTATCCTTCAAGTCACCATCCCGAAGGGAAACACGTAGGCTGAACTCAAGCTCTCAATTTTGTTTAATTAAGCTCATGCAAGATGGATTATGGATTGCGGGCGCCACCAATTTTCGGATTTATTTTCATAAAAAGAAAGTGGTGTGCCAAGTACTTTTAAAAACTTATAATTTTTTGCTTATAGTGGTACCTATCACCCTATGTTGACAGTTTCGACCTTGCCGAAACCCCTAAGATAAGAACCCACAAGACATCCTGAATTAATTGTCAATTAAACCTAGATACAATATCAGGACATTTAAGCTCTTTAGATCGGTTGGGCTTACCAAAACATTACAAATCAAACGCGTTTTCTATTTATTATTCAATTTAATCACACACAAGCATAGTTCCATTTGTACCTATCATTCTCCAATTAACTGCATAGATTCTAATCCAAGGACATTTTTGAACGTTTTTTTTTATTTTATTTTTATGAATTTTCAAAAAAAAATTAACTATACAGACTCAATAACAACTTAGACGAAAGTCTCCCTCCCCACACTTAAACACTACATTGCCCTCAATGTAGGAAGAGAAACAAAAACTAAAAGACATATACAAAGATTAAAGAACTTAGCTGGATATGCGATCGTATAGCATTTCATTCGTTATCATGCTCCACAGATGCAAACGGGCAGCTTTTACAAAAATCAAGCGAGAATCAGAAATCACCACCCGAATGGAGATTGAGTACGGGTGGATCAATATAAACCTGCAAAGTTAAACTTGAACCAACTTAAGAGCATCAAACTGACTTGAAAACCCATGAAACTTCCCCACACTTGGCCGGCTCGCACACAAAAACACAAAAAAATAAATAAATCAAACAAAGTCCTAACTCACTTTCGTAGGAATCACGAATGCATTTAGCATATGCATCAAGCCTTTTAAACCCCTCAGTAGCCCGAGTGGACGAGTTGAGTCTCGTGAGGGTTTCTATTGAACACACCCGCAAAGTTCATTTAACTAGACATGAATGTAAAACATACCTTAGGCTACCTCCTAAGAGTGCTAAGTTTAACGTCCTCAGCCAGACGCAGTGTACCTTACTTAGGTCATGGTGGTCGGGTGGGATGCTTGCAGTCCTCCTTCCCCGCACTCAAGTTCCTCGCATCATCAAATTTTCTCCAAGCCTTCATAAACAAAGAAAAGAGTTCTTGATCTACATCATGAACTCGTGGTTTCTTCCCTTTCCGCCTTCTCTTTCTGACCCGTTTAGTTCTTCCACTGTCTGGCGTTTCACCACCCTTCTGCTCAGCTAACCTGTCATTCACAAAACAAGCATTCTCGACTGTGTGATTCACCTTTTCAGGTGATCCACACTTGTTAGCTTTCGGGTTTGGCAAGTTTGGAAATATTTTAAGACTCATTTTCTGAGCCCCAAACCTCATCCTTATCATTCCCTCAGCACAGTTAATATTTGCCTGAGCAGTGGCCAAGAACGGTCTACCCAAAATGATAGTTGGTTCTGTGTTCTTCACACAATCCAACACCAAGAAATCCACTGGGTAATAAAACTCTACTGCTTTCACAATCACATCCTTTACAATCCCCCGAGAATGTGCGGGAGTCTGATCAGCCAACACCACGGTGGTGTTAACTCTCTGTAATGGACCAAAATCGTGCTGATCATACAGACTCCCTGGAATTATACTCACAGATGCTCCAAGATCCAGCAATGCTCTATCCAGTTTAATTTCACCTATATGTATAGAAATAATAGGTGTCCCTGGATCTTGGAGTTTTGGGGGAAAGATACCCGTAAACACAGCATTCACACTAGCACTTAGCTTTACCTGTTCGGGACATTTGTGCCGTCGTTTACGGGTACTCAAACCTTTCAAGCACTCAACACTATCAGGATTTTCTTTAAGTTCTTTCAAAAATGGTAGATTAATTTTATGATTTTCAAATTTCTCCCATCTTTCATCTTGTGTTGGATCCCGTTCACTTAACACTGGTGGGAACAAAGCCGAAGGGAATGGAATTTTCAGAGATTTATTCACATTTTTATTTTTCAGATTATTTTGTGAAATTAAATCCTGATTATGATCAGATTCAGACTCACTGTACTCCACCACTCTCTCTACTACCAGTGGTGGAGTATGTTCAACATCAGAAAAATCAGATGAGGGTTGAAGACTTACATCATTTAGGTGTGCACTGTTTATGGTTTGGGAACTTGAGGACTGATGTGCACTGCAAGGCTTACCTACTTCCTTGATGAGTGACCCGACAATCCCAGTTAGGTTGGCAACTAGATCTACCAAAGCTTGATGAGCTTTGTCCTGGATCTCCTGTTGCTGCACCACTGCTTGTATCATCTTGGCCATCTCCTTCATGTTTGACTGGATGGCATCCAGTTCAGAATGATAGTTGTCTTGATCAGGTGGCCTGCTTGGGTGGTAGTCTTGGTTGTAATCGTCCTGATAGTTTGGGTACTCAGGAACACTACCATATTGATTGTATCTGGGGCAATCTTGTGCCCAGTGTCCAGTGATGCCACAGTTGTTTCATGGTTCATAGTAGTCTTGGTCACCATAATAATTACTATCCATGTCAACCTGCACACGTAGCACAACCGAGTAGCTCTGAATAAAGAAATAAACAAAATAAACAAAAAATAAAAACAGAAGTAAAGAAAATCTTTTTGGGTGTTTGATAAGAATTAAAATCAACTAAAGACAATAAACTAAAGCAATAGAACTAAGCGCACCGATCCCCGGCAACGGCGCCAAAATTTGATCAGTGTCGAAGGGACCGGTCAAAGATAAAGAAATAGAGTGTCCTAATCACCTTAAACTAGTTAGGGTAAGAAGGGTGTCGAACCACGAAGAGTTTGTGGTCGGTGCTCAACTTCAATTAACAATGCAAATTATGAAGTTACAACGGGTCTTTCTGACCAAACACAATCAATGATTTAAGTGAAAACTTTATAAACTCAACAAACAAATCAAGTACCAAACAAAACGGTTTAAGTTGTAAACAATAATTAAAAAGGGTATCACACCCGGGTTTCAAGCTCACAAATAATTAGGGATTATCACACCAACATTTGAGTTCAAATAATCGAATGGTTATTCAAATCTAATTAACCAAATCTAACCAAGAACATCAACATTCATACATCATCGGCAAATAGTGTAAAACAATATTCACGAATGAAATCGAGACAAATGTATGCAATATAGAATTAGATTAATCAATAGATTCAACATAAATCAAAGTTCATAGCAATTATCATCTAACGGGGTCAATGGTGCAAGAATTTATCGACTCCCGTGAGTTCATAACCATACTAAACACAAAGATTCAAGTGTTTCAAACCAAACGATTACAAGAATTGTTTCTCAAAGCTAGCACATGATAAAACCCTAAAAACTTACAAACAATCCACCCGGGAATGATTACCGGTGGATTAGCCGCTCATGGTGGTGGAAATCATCTTCAATCCTTCAATCTTTCGGGTATCAATCTTCAATTTGATGTTGGAATCGTGTTTCTAGTCTCCCAAGAACTCCAAAACCGCCCCAAGAACTGTGGTGTAAAAGCTTCCCTTCAATTTGGGGAAGAAACCCCCAATTAAACCTCAAAATCGGCTGTTTCCCGAAAATTCGCGTCCAGAAAACGTAACCAGCGTAGGCTTACGCTGGGAGGGCGTAGGCCTACGCCGGTCCCCTGATGCTTGCTGAGAAGAAATTACTTAGGCGTAAGCTTACGCTGGTGGCGTAGGCTTACGCTGGACCTGCATTTTGCCCCGTTTTCTCCGTGTCTCTTCCGACTCTTGCATCTCTCGCCTAATATCTTCCAAAATCATACTTTAAGCTTCCAACACCTGCACATGCACGGCTACACAAAACCTTTGTATTCCACATATCAAATTGCATAAATATAACATATTGCACCTCTTAATACATGAAACTTTGGTCACTTATCAATACTATATTGTTCACATCACACTTGAAACTTACTCGTTTGCAATATACATTGTTCACATGATACAAATACTTGGTTGTTTACAATATACATGATACTAGATTGATCACATTTTAGACGGAACCTGATTACTTGCAACATGCATGGTACTAGATTGTTCACACGATACGTGATACTTGGTTATTTACAATATGCATAGTACTATATTATGTACGCTATACATGAAACTTGAGTGCCTACATTACACACGAAACTAGACTGTTTACATTGTTTGCAATTAATTGCCCACTATATACATGAGGCTTGATCGTTCACTTTATCCATTGATAGCTATAAACTTTGAGCTACTCGGGGTTTGACGTATTCTTGTTCAAACACGAGAAAGCTATAAACTTTGAGTTACTCGGGGTTTGACGTATTCTTGTTCAAACACGAGAAAGCTATAAACTTTATGGATAACCTGGAGGGTATGCCATCTACTTAGGGCACCCATGTATGGGGTTGTGCCAGTCTTTACTCCTCGATTGACTTTACCATCTAGACACACAATTACTCATCAGCAACTCATATATGAAAACAATAATAAACTAAATGTTTTTGGGTGTTTCCCCCACCTCTGTACCGACACGCAATAGAATAATCTATACGGACCAAACGACGATTTGAGTAATTACGGGTGCACACGTAATTATAAAAGTCAGCACATGAAAAACATAGTGAATTTTGTCGTGTGTTATGACATGAAATCTATCGTGATATATAGTAACGAAACTAATGTGATATGATAAGGGCATGGTGGATACGCCGTTGGTACTTCCTATATATAAGTGTTCCTGTCATATTATCAGAAGTAGCGTTGTTCTTGTCACGTGAAGTTTTATTTTATCTTGACCTTAGCCAATGTTTGTGAAATCTCTTGTCCAGTAACGTGTCTTGAACATATTAGAATACATCCTAAACACGTTTTTATCATCATATGCTCATCGTTCTCATTTCAAGTGATGCATTCCATCTTTGGAGTGCAAAATATTCTTCGACAGTTTTCTCCTCAATACTTTTCAAACTAAATCCACTATCATCATTCGTTCCTGACTTTGAGTATCAAACCTGAATCTTGTTATCGAGTGTATTCCTCAAACCGACAGTCAAAACTCGTTGGGAATCCAAACGTGACCCCTAGTTTAATTGGGAAATGTGATGATCAAATGCAGACCAAGTACTTGCACTTATTCTCTACAAACTCTTCCTAATTTCAATTTCGGGACGAAATTCCCTAAAGTAGGGGAGACTGTAAACATTTTAGTTTTTCCATTTCATTGTATTCATTGTACAAGCCCATGTAATCCCTGAGCAAGTTCAAATTTCAACACAACATAATCCAAGTGTTCATTTTACATTATGCATTGTACAAGTTATTATAACACATGGTCAATCATAGTCATCTTTACAAATGCTCTCTTATTTCAACACATCATATTTAAAAGATCATTAATTTAAACCTTTTACAAAAAAAATATTTATATTTATTTAGTCATGAATGTTATTAAGAAAAAAAACTTATAAATTTTTATATCATATAAATGGAATTTCAACCTCTTAAACATCATGAAACATTTTATTTATGTTTTTCTCATGATCCCTCACTATAAATAGACCCTCATTCTTCTCTTATTCTCACACCATTCCACAAAGTTGAATAGCCCCATTCTCACACCATATCAAATTCTAATCCCTCCCTCGAGATCCAAAGTCGTTTCCATATTCATAAGTAAGTTTTTCTTATGTTCTTGCTTGTTCATACTTTTCCTTTAAAAAATCTCTCATAACTAGCTAGATCTATGATCCCTAACATGTTTATGTTATAATCATAGATCTCTCTAAGATCAAAAGTCTTATTTTAATTAAACTTGTTCAAACTTTTATTTAAAAGCTTGGTTTGATCTTTCTTACTCCTTTCAATTTCAAAAATCATGTTTTTACTAAAAATCCTTATTTTCAAATTAAATTATTTAATATTCAATTTCTATCTTTACTAAACTTATATTTTCACTTTAGCCCATATACTTTCCAAACACAACCTAAACTTGGTTATGTATGCAAATAGAGTAAATTTCAAACCAGTATGTAGTTATCTGGCAAACATTAAAGTTCTGGCTAGGTAAAGACGGGGTCTGATCCAACCAACTCTTTCCTAGGAACTTTTCTGTCGGAGGTACTACTCTGGAATGATAACCATTCTAGTGTATAACAACCACTTTTAACTAATTATGATTATGATTATAAACTCATTTCTTTATAAATATTTATACAAACTTTTATATAATTTATTTTTATTATATGAGAACATTTAAAATAAATTTCTATACTTTTAATTAATAATTAAATTATGGTTTAATTATTAATTAATTAGAACATTATTATACTTTAAATTTTGGTTTAATTACCAACTAATTAAATCATTATTTTTAACAATTATTTTCATAAATCAAATGAAAGGTTTTATTCATTTATTTATGTAGTAAATTATTTAATTACTCAACTAATTATTACTCATTTATTTATTCATTTATCCATTTATTAATTTATGTGACTACAAATAAAAGAAAACTACTCATTTTATTTATTTGTGTATTTATTTACAAACAAAAGAAACCTAGTTATTTATTTATACGTTTATATAATTATTACAAACAAATAAAATCTCCATTCATTCTTTCACTTATTACAATACAAATATTTATCAAAGATTTACATAAAATATTATTTGCAACTCAAATAATTATTCTACTATTAAAATGAGGACACCCACATCAATCTTCTCGCACAGTTTGATTCCCTATTTCAGTTGTACAAATCATTGATACCTATATTCCATCAAACATAGGTTAACCTTGTGGTTAGCTAGAACATTTGTGCAACAAACAATATACTTATGTGACATCCAAGCTACTCATTGCAAGGTGAGTTTCATAGCCCCCTTTCTCTTTACTATTGTTTACAAATACTCGGGGTGGAACATGTTTACATACTATACTTACCAAATTCAATACCAATGTTCTCATGCTATTTACTATGTGCTTTATGTCTTAAACTGCTTGGTGACCATTACACGTGTTCATGCTAGTACATTCATTAACCTGCTACCCAGGCCTAAGGTAGTACCTAACATGATCATTTATAGGGGAATCCGATTCCAGTTAACACGAACATTGGCGGGTTTTGTGTGTAACATATTACTATTTTTTTCAAAACACAATCAGTGAGATTGTACTTACCAGTTTTTCCATTTACTACGGATTGAATTGTACGCTTGGAACTTTGTATGTTTTCACATTTATGCCATAGTTACGCTTTGAACAATCGCTTGGAACTTTGTATGTTTTCACATTTATGCCATAGTTACGCTTTGAACAATATTGAATTACAAACACTTTTTACTTAACTTTGTTAGTGTCAAAACCTATGTTACTCACCAACTACTTGTAGTTGACATTTACTCACATGTTTCAGGTGCACCCATTTGAGGACCCTACCTGCTCATCTAGGACTTGGACCTAGTTTAATTTAAATTATGTTATGTTTTGAACGTTTCGTTTTCCATTCCCTATGTAACGGATGATTTTAAGTTGATGAATAAATATTGTCATTTAATAATAGATGATCATGTGCTTATGAACAACCGCGTCAGCCCCGGCGTTTAATCCGCCGCCGGCCGGGGTGTGACAGCAGCAAACTCTGAGATCAGCAGCATTTGTACTTAGAGAATTTTTTAGCCATCAGTCTTTGTTTCTACAATGTTTGAATGGAAGAAAATGTTTTATAAAACAAGCTTTTACTATTTTTATATTTAAGTTGTTTTGAAAGGAAATGATGAAATGTTTATTTACTAAAGTAAAATAGAACTCACTAAGTATATCTGACTTTTAACATGCAACTCGGGTAAAAAATTTAATTTTTAAATACTACATCTGGGTTCGGTTTTACACTATTTTATCTTTAACCAACAATTTTTAAAGTTTGCTTTGATATTTCTTAAAGTATATTTTTACAACGATGTAACTTTTTCATCTTTTACGAACATATCGTCACACCATGTTTTTTTTATGTACGTTTCGATTTTTAGAAACAACCCGCCGCTAGTAATATAAAAAATATACAAGTTAGTTTATATATATATAAATATATATATATATATATACACTTAAGAAGTTGACATATAAACTTTATTAAATATTAACAAATAGATAACTAAATCAAAATAAAAAGATTTTTTTGTTGTAAGAAAGTTGAACATCAAGTGTGTGTGTAAATGTGAGAATTGTATTAGATTGTTGTAATGAAAAGGTTACAATGGAGGGGTATTTATAATACCCATATTTACACTTTGACTCTAATATTCACTAAATACAATTGTGTCTAATATTCCCCCGCAAGCTAAGGACGGGGAGCGACCTGTAGCGTGGAACGTAAGAATTCGAATCTTTGTGTTGATAGAGGTTTTGTGAAGATGTGCCGTAGACATGAATTGCACACATAGCTTTCCTTGAGCAACCTTTTCACGAACGAAGTGAAAATCAACTTCAACGTGCTTTGTTCGAGCATGGAAGACAAGATTCGCAGCAAGGTAAGTTGCACCAAGATTATCACACCAAAGAGTTGGAACAGATGTTGTGGATACTCCAAGTTCCTTGAGTAGAGTTTCAAGACAAGTTAGTTCAACGACGGTGCCGGCAAGGCCTTTGTATTCGGATTCCGTAGATGACCTAGATATTGTTTTCTGTTTTCGTGCAATCCATGAAATGAGGTTAGAACCCATGTATATGGCAAATCCCCCCGTGGATCGACGCTCATCTGGACATCCAGCCCAGTCAGCATCAGAGAAGGCACTCAGAGAGGAGAGTCTCGGCCAGTGAATGTCAGTAAAAGTTTGTAATTGGAACCGATGTTGTGCCGAATTAAGAGTCCATGATTGATGGTTCCTTTCAGATAACGCAGGATGCGTTTGGCTATAGACCAGTGATTTTCTGAGGGAGCATGCATGTATTGACACACTTTGTTCACAACAAATGTGATCTCTGGCCTGGACAAGGTGACATATTGCAGAGCTCCGACCAGTTGACGATACTTGATAAGATCCAAAATTAGAGGGTTGCCCCGAGAGAAAAGGTTTGTGAAGTGCTGGGTTTGCAGTCACCGAAACCATTATGTTGAAAAAGATCAAGAATGTACTTCCGCTATGAGAGAAGAATGTTCTTTCCCTGACGGACAATTTCAATGCCCAGAAAGTAGTCAAGAGCACCTAGATCTTTGGCAGCAAATGTCTTGCTGAGCTATGTGATGACATGATTCACATGTTTGTTGTTGTTCCCTGTCACAATAATGTCATCGACATAAACAAGAGTGTAGAGGAGAGTGTTTCCACTTTTGTATGTGAAGAGGGATGGGTCCGTTTTTGAAGCAGAAAAACCCATAGATTGAATAGCCTGGGAAAGACGCTGAAACCATGCTCTTGGAGCTTGCTTAAGTCCATATAATGACTTGTGTAGCAGACAAACATGATCCGGATGTTTAGGATCCACAAAGCCTTGTGGTTTTTTGAGATGAACTGTTTCTGTGAGATCGCCATGAAGGAATGCATTTTGGACATCAAGTTGTCGTAGTGGCCACTGCTTTGTAACAGCAAGAGAAAGAACTACTCGAATTGTAGTGCTTTTTACTACAGGACTGAAGGTTTCGTTGTAGTCATTGTCGGGTTGTTGGCGAAAGCCTTTAGCTACAAGACGGGCTTTGTATCGAGTAACAGCTCCATGTTGATCCTTCTTTATCCTGTAAACCCACTTGCAGTCAATAGCATTAGTATTAGCAGTGGGAGGAACAAGTGTCCAAGTACCATTTTTGACAAGAGCGTGATATTCCTCGGCCATGGCTTGACGCCACTCCGGATGTTGGTTAGCAATGGTAAAAGAAGTGGGTTCGACGGTAGGTGGTATAGATTTGGAAGTCAGATTGGTCGAAGAAGAAAACGAGACAAGAGGTTTTGGATGTTGTCGAAGGTTGGATGGTCGTTGACGAGGAGGAGGATTGGGAGGTTGTGAGGAGGAATTGGAACCAGAAGATGTGGAAGGTAGGTTGTGTATGTGGAGTAACGGGTGGAGTGTGTTCAGACATTTGAGAAGGAGATGATGGAGGAATTTGTTGAGAAGGGGTTGAAGGTGGCGTGTGTTCAGACATTGTGGGAGATGATGTTGAGGGAAGATCAAAAGGAAAGGTTGTGAAATCTGAGAGAGGGGTGTAGGGATTAGTTTGGGAAGTAGAGGAAGAGACATTGTGGGTTTGACAAAAGGAAAGAACTGTTCGTTGAAGCGAAGGGAGAGACATTAAGTCAAGATAATTGGAAGAGTGAAAGGTAGCATTGGGTAAGGATTGTTTGGAAGATTTGCCTAAATGGCATGTAGTACAGGAAACAGGTGAAGTGTTTTGTGGAAACGGGAAGGTTAAAACCGGAAAGCATGAAATTGAGGAGTTGGTGATGGGGATGACCAAGTCTTCTGTGCCAAACAGTAGAGGAAGTCCGAGTAGCAGAAAAGGCGATCTTAGGAATGGAATGTAGTTGAGGAAGACGAAGAGAGTAGAGGCTTTGTTCACTGGGACCGGTAAGAAGAGTTGTACGGGTAGATTCGTCATTCACAAGAAAATATGAGGAGTGGAATTCAAAGAAAACATCGTTGTCTGAACAAAATTATTGAACTAAAAGTAGATTATTTTTTATTTCAGGAATATGAAGAATTTTAGATATAGAAATAGTTTTATTTGGAGAAGAGAATTTTGATAAGCCAATATGAAGGATAAGAAGTCCCTTACCATTACCAACATAGAGTGAGTCATTACCATAGTAGGCTTCTAGATGTTCAAGATTGGATAAGTGTGGTGTCACATGATTTGTTTCTCCAGTATCAGGAAACCAACTGCTACCCACAGTAGAACGTGAATCTCCAGGAGTGGAGTGGTAAGGTTGGCTGAGGGGTTAGCACGAAAGATTGATGAATCACGACGAGGGCAGCCACTTGGAATATGTCCAATTCCACAGCTATTGCAGAATCAGTGAACAGTATTCTAGTTAGTTGCCCAACTAAATTTACTTCCCTGATGTGGAGTGTCTCCTGGTGAATTTTTGAAAATTGCCGATTGTTTGCGACGGTTTTGTGGTGATGATGGTGACTTGGCTCTGATACCAAGTTGAACACCAAGTGTGTGTAAATGTGAGAATTGTATTAGATTGTTATAATCAAAAGGTTACAAACTTACAATGGAGGGGTATTTATAATACCCATATTTACACTTATTCACTAAATAGAATTGTGTCTAATAAAGAAACATAAATAAGTTGACTAAAAAGACTAAGAAAACAAACTAATTACAAATTATAACACCAAAACTGTAACTTTTAAAAATATAATATTGATTATTTTCTTAAATCAAGTGTTGGACAGTTAAGATTAAATAAAAGCAAATATTCATAAATTGTTTTGATGAGAGAAGACATCAAACAAAAAGATAATTTACCCTAAAAATAAAACTAAGGTTTCAATATTAGAATAATAAAAATAAAAACAAAATTATTGCAGTAAGCAAAGAAAAATGTAACGTGAAATAGACTCGTTTACTTGATAAAAACGTATTACTCTTGTCTAGCAACAATAAATTAAAACAAAACAAAACTGAATTCGTTATCGTACGTTGAACAACATCACAAAACATAGTTCTAAAACCACAGAACATTCAAAATCAAACCAACAAACAAAGCTCTACTTGAAGCACTTTGCATCCAAAAGAGCCTCACCCTCAAAAGGCTCCTGGTCCTCGATCATCTGGTTTACTCGTTCTTTCTGTGCCTCGTCTGCAAGGTCAACCTTGGTCCACTCATAGAGCTCCATGTCATAGCACTCGTCCATTACAAACTTGGGGATTTCTTGCCCACGGAACAGCCACAAACCCTTCACCTTGAATGGTGGCTCGTTTCCAATGATCAACATCTTTCCAAACGCGTATTTGCGTGCAAGATCCATTCGCTGCAGGAATCCACCAACCTTGTTCATGGTCACAAAAGAGACAGTGTTCTCGTCATTGTACTTATAATTGCAGAACCAAAGAGAGTAACCCTCTGCATCAAACATGTCCCAGAAACCTGCAAAAATACAACAGAAAAACCTTAATAAAGCAGCATACACATAATAGTCTTCTGTTCCACATAACATGATCTTCTTTTCTTCTATTGCAAACATAGGTGAAAAAACAGACTAACCATTACCAAGAATATAAAAAGAACTTCACCAACAAAATAAAAGACAAATAACATAGCCCAAACCAAATAATCAGAAGTGACAAGGTTGATGTTGCCCGAAAGACTTCTTATCCAGTCTTTATTTTTCAAAAATAATTAGCTAATAAAATATTACTACAAAATCGCATTATTTCAAAAAGATCTAAATGCCTTAATAATTTAGAAGATTTCATGTGTTAAGCATACACTTAAAAGACAACTTTCAGGACATTTTACAGATTTTCCTCTAAGCCAGATACTTAATTTTACCCAATTCGAGCATAACTTGAGCCCACCCATTCATAAGTAAATGGGTTGCAATTGTTACATTTACAGTAAGCAAACTAGTACTAAAGCAGAGGTGTGAGTTTCAGATTCAAATGGAATAGAAATTACAAAAAAAAAATTACCTTTAATTGCAACCTCACGGAAGTTGGTCTTGGTGTTGGAGTAGAGCCTCTTCCAGTCATCCAAAACCATCTTACTTGGAGGTAGAAGATCAAGAGGGTTCTTTGGCTTAGGCTTTGGTGCCTCTTCCTCCTCTGTGGCTACAGGTGCAGGTTTAGGGGCTTCTTCTTTGGGTTTAGGGGCTTCTTTCTTAGGCTCGGGTTTTGTTGGCTTAGCCTCTGGTTTCTTAAGAGGAATGGTAGCTTCTGTCTGGTTGACTTCACCAATGATCTTGCTAAAGTTTGGCTGATTAACCATGGTCCAGAAATACCTCTCTACATGAGGAAACTCAGATGTAAAGCTCTTTGGCATCAATAATTTAAAAGCCAACAACATGTTGCAGGTCATGATGATATCAGCCAAGGACACACCATCACCAACCAAAAAAGTATGTGTAGCAAGATATTTGTTCAGAGCTTCAAGGCCTCTCTTCACACCAGAGATACAAGTCTCCTCAAACTTCAAAACAAACACACAATATCATCATGATGGGAAAAAAGTATCAAAAGTATGAAAGTATACAAATATATATACTATTTTCACTACATTAAATTGATTTTCATAATCACTAGTGTGTTAGGCTTAATATAGTTAAAATGCCAAGAGTGAAAAACCAGATAGAAAATCAGTGTTTGAAACCAACAGTTCAGTAAAGGATGCATAAATAAAAGTGTAACTAACAGATTTAATGTAGGTGGCAAATCCTAATCTTGGCATGAACCATCCCCTAATATTTGCATCAATCTCAAATGAAGAGAAATCAATCCACTGCTCAATTTGACCCTGTATTAAAGAAATATATAAGTTCCATTTTTAAGTAAAAAAAAAGAATCCCTTCATAACAAAAAAAACAAACACAAAACTTACATATTCTATTGCTGAAGAACCAAAGAGAGAACTTCCATGGGCAACTGCAAGAACAAAGATAACAAGATAACCATCACCACCACACAAAATAAAAAAATATTAAAACCACCAAAGATTAGTTTCTTCCTCACCATAACGAGCAATAGCATTACTCTCAAATACAGACCCATTTGGAGTCTCAAGAACAGGAATCTGCATCAACAAAAATCATACAATGTAAAACATTCAACAAAAATTTGCAATTTTTATAAAAGTGTGATTTAGATCAAACCAAGAAACAATACCTTTCCAATAGGGTTCATCTTAAGAAACTCAGGAGTCTTGTTAGACACATTCATCTCAAAATTTTCAGCCAATTTGATTTCAACACCAGCATATTGTGCAGCAATTAGAGCCTTGTAAACATTCTTGTTTTGCCCATAAGAATGCAAGATCTGCAACCAACCCACACAATTCATCAAAAACATATATAACCATCAAACTAATCTCAAACCAACATAAACCCTCATTTTTTTTGTAAATCAAAAGTCAAAACATCTCATTCAACATAAATTTCAAAACCCTAAATCAGTTTGTATTAACATAAAAATCCAATACAAACTCCCAATCACAAAATCCATCAAATAATAACTATCAAACTATCTCAAACCAACATAAACCCTAAACTTTTATAAATCAAAAGTCAAAACATCTCATGCAACAGTAGCATAAGTTTCATAACCCTAAGTCAGTTTGTATTCAATATAAAACAATCCATTACAAACTCTGATACTGCTATATGATCATCAAATTGTTGCACGTAACAAGTCAAAAGCTGGTAAAACAGATACGATGAAATTTTCAGAAATCAATACGGTAGAGTCGCACATCAAAACCCTAAATCTGTCTAAATTCAATGAAAAACTACATGACAGTAGAATCACACATCAAAACCCTAAATCTGTCTAAATTCAATGAAAAACTACATGACAGTAGAATCACACATCAAAACCCTGAATCCATCTAAATTTAATGAAAAACTACATGACAGACTGAGCACAAAAGAAGAGAAACTAAACAAAATCTGAAAACGAATAACTCACCAGCGCCATTGCTAAAGGAACAAACGATCGCTTATGATTTCGATCTAGAGAGACGTAAAACAACTGAAATCAGTGTGTGATTAAAGAAAATATAGTCAGATTAATGAGACAAAAAAGGATATAATCGAGTAGAGAGGCATATACCTGATATACGAAAGCCTACTCCCGAAGCAACAACTGCAAATCTCAAATCTAGGGTTTTGAGGATGAGTATGGTTTTTAAAGGAGAAAGGCTGTCTGTTGTGTTTCTCTTTGTAGACTAACGGGCCTCGATCATAACGAATAAGGTCCGGGCCCAATATAATATGCTTTGTTGGGGTTTTGGGTGTATAGAGTTAAGCCTGGCCGACGAGCGAGTTGGGTTGGGTAATCGGTAAGCCTAGTAAAACAGTTGGATTGGGTAACGGGTCAGAATGGGTTCGGGTCAGGATGGGTTCAGGTCAGGATGAGTTATGACCAAAATGAGTTCGGGTCAAAACATGTCGTTTTTAAAAAAAAAGTATCAATTTCCTTCGGATTAGAATGGGTTGTAAATGAGTTGTCTTGGAAAAGAAAAGTACCAAACTATATTCTTTTCCGCGGTTGTTGGTGGTGTTGCGGCGACGGCTGTTGGTGACGGTGGCGTTGTGGTGGTGCAAGAGGCGGTGGGTGGTGGTGTCGGTGGTAATTTTAAGTGATTTTCTCGCCAAATATGTCATTGACCCATTGTTACTCGTTTGAACCCATTCTAAATTTACATAGTTTTTAGGTGACCCATCTTGACCAAAAATGCGTTAAGTTGTTACCCATTTTAACCCGTTCTATGTTATGTTGTTATCCAATTCAACACAAAATACAAAAATTATTTACCCAAACCAACTCATTTTCCTTGCTTTGGGTCAAGATTGCCGGGTAACGGTGATCTCACCCCAACTAAAGGTTGTGGGTTTGAGTTTTCGAGGTGCAGAATTATTCTATATTATCTTGGTGTTGCTCATTTATCGTAGATAATCTAGGTGTTGTGTCACACCCCACCAGCGACGGAAACGCGGAATGCAACATATTTTGGTTTTACAACACATTATTTATAAAGATAACTTAAACATAACCATTCGACTAACTTAAAGTTAAGTTTGAAACATAATTTGAGTATAAGTTTTGCTACACTGTCCCATATTATAAACTAGTTTGATGCACATAAGGTAAACACTAAACATTATGTCTTTCTTTTCCATAAGCCTAGTTTAATGTTGTCCATACCTAAGCTTAAACGTTTTGTGTTAGTACCTGAAAAACATGTTTAAGAAGAAGAGTCAACTAAAAAGTTAATGAGTTTCACAGGTTTGATAATATGATATACTCAAATTTAGTTTAAGCACATGGTGATGTAATTAACATGAGTTCATAACGAAACCTAGACAATTTTTGTTATCCCCGCAAACACCCAATTTCGTACTATGACTAACACATCATGGATTTAGGTTTTGTTTTATGGATATATGCAATTGCATGCTTTGTGGTGCTACCACATCAATTGGTTTTGTCAATCCAAATATTACTATTCATAATATCTATCGGCATAAAGTTAATCAAGTTATGTGGGGACTTGTGTGGTCGTTCTCAATTAATTTACATCAAAAGTTTTTTTTTTCATTTGCAAGCGTATAAGAAACATGCTTCTACCTCAAAACAGATAATAAAAGTTTAAAAAGAGGGCCCGTGAAAACTCACTGGATAAAGATTGGAACAGTGTACCGACCGTACCCTGTAATCAAAATAATCATACCCAGTTTTATGGACTAACTCTAATATTAATAAAATTAGTCTATATCACAATTTAATGTTTAAAATTTAATAAAACAATTATGTTCGTTACTTTTACGAGATTAACGTGTCGATTTTACCGAAAACATCAGTTTTTGTTGAAACATGGTAAAATATAAATTATTTTCATCATAATAAAGTCTCGAAAATAATTTGAGACATTTTGCAAATCAGAACCTTGTTTTCTAAATTTCCTTAGTAAAAAACGATAAAATATAGCAAATAAAATCTAGAAATTATAAATTTTGGTTTTTAATACTTTTTCATCATAATAATCCATTCTGGAAAGTTTTATGAATTTTTGAATTCCGTAAACTTTTTATCTAATTTTTGTCCAATAAATGTATAAAATATTCTAATAATTATTCTGTAAATCTAAAAATTAGAAAAATTTCCAGATTTCATTCTTAATTCACATCCAATTTATATTCAAAATCTTGTGATGATTTGAAATCAATAAACATGTTTTTTATAGAATTAATTTTACAAATCGGTTAAATTGAGTTTTTGAAACATATTTCAAGCTTGAATTTTTTTTAGATATACAAAATCTTGTGATGATTTGAAATCAATAAACATGTTTTTATAGAATTAATTTTACAAATCGGTTAAATTGAGTTTTTGAAACATATTTCAAGCTTGAATTTTTTTTAGAATGACAGTAAGAAGCTAGCTTGGATGCAAAATTTCAAAATCATAAGCGGGTTTTTTAACCATTAAACCCAGGAAATACTATTTTTCTTGTTTCTATTACAAAACCATAAAAAAGAGCAATAAACAATAGAATAAAAAATTAGCTCCTGATGATCCTTTTTGACGTTAAACACCAAGGCGTTCCGATTTCTCCAAATAACCCAACAAGCAACCATCACAATAGCCTCTATCACCTTCTTATGGGAGGACTTACCACCGATCGATTGAACCCAATCCATAATCTCCTTCGGGTTTTTAGCCGAAGGAATAGCCACCTCTAACCATCTAGCTATAGCAGACCAAGACCACATCGCCACAAAACACTCTCCAAATAAATGATCAACAGTCTCTGGGAAATTGTCACACAACGGACACAACAAAGAATCCACATCAATCCCTTTTTCATCCAGGTTAATCCGGGTAGGAATCCTATTAAGTAAAACTCTTCAAGCCAGAATATTTACTTTCCTAGGGATAAAACTATTCCAAACTGTAGCTCTATGACCTGAAGAAAGAATCTGGTTATCAATGACTTTACGAACCCCTCTAACCTTGAATTCTACCGAGCCATCAAGAGACCAACTCCAATAATCTTTATTATTAGATAAAGAAACTTGCTGAAGAATCACACACAATTCGTTAAATGAAGCTACCCCCCCCCCCCACAAAGGCCGCCGCCACTGCCATGAAAATAAATCATCCCACTTTCTATTGCTAACAAAGCAATCTTTATTCAACTCTAGAGCAAATAACCAAGGGAACTGGTCAGAAAAACATAAGTTTCCCCACCATCTATCCTTCCAAAATAAAGTAGAATCAGTATTTCCCACTCTTTTTCGTAAAGACGAGAATGGAATAATACCTTTAGCATGAAGTCCGGCAACCGCCTTAGTGATTCTATGCCAAACCCCATTACCAGTAATAGAAGCGTTAGCATTAGTTATACACGGACGCGTCCGGTAAATAACTTTAATCACTTTCACCCACAAAGCATCTTCCTCATTCACAAACCTCCACCTCCACTTTTGCAGTAAAGCATGATTCAAGGATTCCAAAGAGCCAATCCCTAAACCACCATTCTCTTTACAGGCAAGCGCAAGATCCCATTTAACCCAGTGGAGCTTTCGAACATCTCCCGTGCTACCCCAAAAAAAATTCAATCTCATCACCTCTAGGATCTTCAAAATACCTTTAGGCACCAAAAATAACGACATATAATAGGTACCTAGAGAACCGAGAACAGAGGAAATAAGCATAGACCGGCCTCCAATAGAGAGCATTGAAGCCTTCCACATTGATAATTTCTTCTTGCATCTCTCAACATTTTTTTCCCAACTCTTAGGCCTCATCATATTAGCACCTACCGGTAACCCCAAAAAAATAAAAGGAATCTTTCCGGCCTTACACTCCATGATGTTGGAATAAGAAACCACCTCTTGGAAAGGGATTCCTACTCCAAAAAGGTTCGACTTATTGAGATTGATCTTCAACCCGGAAGCTAAATAAAAACAATTCAACGCCCTCACAGTATACTCAATGTTATTAAGCGACCATTCCCCCCACCACAACCGCGTCGTCAAGGAATAATAAGTGAGACAACGAGTTCTCATTATTCCCCAACGAGACTCCTTTAAAGAACCCAGCCGCTTCCATGTCTTTGAAGATAACATGAAGACCCTCCATAGCTAGAATGAACAAAAAAAGAGATAACGGGTCACCTTGACGCAACCCCCTCTTAATTTGAAACTCTTGAGACAGACTAATTATGTTCTTTGCCAAATCCACTTGAAATCAGATCTACGAAATCCGGGTTTTCCATACCTGAAAGCTTTTGAAATCTTTTTTATAAGAATCATTCAGTTTGTATCCTTTCGGATTCCTGTACTGAATTAACAGTTGTTTCTAGACTTTCGTCATAGATTGCTATTTTTTCTTGAATAGCTTTTAATTCTATTAAAAGAATTTTTTCTTTCAGGCGTAAAGCCTTAATTTCTTCCATATCTCCCCCTTTCTTAAAAATATATTTGAGAAAAATTGTTGATATGAGAAGTGAAGGTCCTTCTCTTTTTATAGAGGGAAGGAGAGTAAAAACGTCATTGCTTACGTTTTTTGAAAATCTCGTGTCAGGCTGTCAGCGAGCACGTTTTTGGATCCTTCAAGATATTCAATATCAAAGGAATATCTGGAAAACCACATTTGCCATCTAACAAGACGACCCTGTTTATTATCTCCCGAAATTTTTGTTTTGAGGAAATAAGTAAAGTTTTTGTTATCTGTCCTGACTAAAAATTTAACAGGAGTAAGATAAATTGAGAATTTTGAAATAGTATTTTTTACCGCAAGTAACTCTTTTTCATTACTGTGGTAATTTTGTTCGGCTTGTTTGAAGCTTCCCGAAGCATATCTACAAATTTCTTCTCTTTCGGCTGTTTTAGCCTTAAGAACTCCTCCCCAAAAATCATTGGAGGCGTCAGTTTCTATGATAAGAAGATCCTTATCTTTAGGAAGATAAAGTTTTGGAAAACTGGTTAAGTTTTTCTTTATCTTTTTAATGTAATCAGTATCGGATTGTTTCCAATCCCAAACATAATCTTTTTTAAGTTTTGCCTGTAAAGGTTTTCTTAGCTTAGCGAGCTTGGAGATGTAACTTTCGGCGTAAGTTAATACTCCTAAGAACCTTTGAAGGTGCTTTTTGTCTTCAAGTGTATCTGGAAAATTATGAAGATGTTCCAGAATATGCTTTTGAGGACTATGTGTCCCTTGATTAATTTCAAGGCCTAAAAAGTTAATTTTAGTTTTGAAAAGATTAGTTTTCTTTTTTGAAAGAATTATTCCATGTTTTTCAATAGTTTTTAAGACTGAAAGAACATGAAGATAATGTTTTTCTTCTGTATCAGAAAAAACCATTATATCGTCAACATAGACGGTACAATAATTTTCCGTTCCTCTTAACGCATTTTGCATATGTCTTTGGAATATGCTTGGTGCATGTTTAAGTCCAAAAGGAACTACCTTCCACTGATAATGACCATCTGGACATGTGAAAGCGGTTAGTAATTGGGATTCTTCGTCTAAGAATACCTGCCAAAACCCACTTTTACAGTCGAAACTGGAAAAAATGGTTTTTCCTCTTAAGAGGGTTAATAATTCCTGCATACAAGGAAGATTATGGCTATCACCAATAGTAGCATTGTTAATTGATTTATAATTAACAACCATACGTTTTTTTCCTCTTCTTCTTTCCGCCTCGTTTTCAACTAAGAAGGCTGGAGACATATGAGGTGACTTGCTGGGGACAATAAGTTTTAAATTAAGGAGTTCCTTAATTTGTTTACTAAATTCTTCCCTGTCCTGAGGACTGTACTTCATAGGTTTTACCCTAATGACTGATTTAGGATCTATTAAATTAATAGAAGCTTTCATCCAATTTTTGGATTTTTCCGGGTCAATTGGATTTTCAGAACAGACTTTGTCAAGGAGTTGTTCTATAATAGAAAATTTTTTCATATTAAGAAAATATCTTTCTTCAGGTGTTATAACCTCTTGGGTTATGTTTGTTCCAGGGATTTGTGGATATTTTGAATCTTTTTTCATAGAATCAAGAAATCCGGGTTTTCCATACCTGAAAGCTTTTGAAATCTTTTTTATAAGAATCATTTCATTGTTTAAATGGAAAGAGATTCTGTCAATCCATTGGGTGAAAGGCCCATATAATTGGCAAAAATTGTTTCCAATAATAAAGTCTATCCCAGACTCTTGTTGATAAATGGTAGGAATAACAAATGGTTCACCTGCAAGGTAGATTGTTAATTGCTTACACACTTTATCGATAATGATTGTGTCCTGATTGGCAATTGTGACACTTATTTCTTTTGGAGCGTTTTCCCAAAGTTCTTCTGGGATAACATATTTGCTTGCTAAGCATAGGCTGGCACCTGTATCAACATAACAATGAAGATTTATTAACTTATATCCTTTAAAAAGGATTTTTCCATTTATGTAAATAGAATTTGGATTGGTAATGTTCGCGAATAGAGAATCATTACAAATTTTTTGAAGATTTTGACAAAAATCCATCTTCCTCTCTCTAAAAAAAAAATTAAAAGGAGAGATCAGAGTCTGTTTCTGATGGAGTTGTGCAATTAGAAATTTTTATTGAATAAACAACTTGTTATTCATCAAAAATGTCTTCTAATGGATAATATCCATCATCGGCTGCTTCCTTGATAAGTTTTAGTTTATCAGGGAATTTGTGCCTATTAGGGCATTCGTTTGCATAATGTCCTTCTTCAGAACATATCCAGCAACGGCATTTTTTCTTACCTTGAGGGCAGACCTTTGCTTTAGGTTTTTCTTTTGAAAAGTATTTACTCGGAGTAAATTTTCGTTTCTTTTTTTTTTCCAAATCTTTTTGTGAGATTTATATTTCTTTTTGTATTTATTTTTGAAATACTTTTTATCTTTCTTTGGAGAGCATCCAAACAAGATTTGCTGAGTTTCAATGAGCTTTTCGCAGCATTGTTTGTTAAATTTCTTTAACTGTTTTTGTTTGTTTGAGAGATCGCAGAGAGTTGCGATTTCTTCTTTTACAATCCTTGTAGCGAATCCAAGGGAGTGCATGGTTAATGCAGTCTTTTCTTTATTCCATCGTTCTTTGGCTTTTTCTCCAACGATTGGAATTTTCATCAGATAGGCTTCTATCCATGAGTGATATTCACCTGTATCTAACTTGTAGAGGTTCTGTTCAAAGACACAAGTAAAATCGTCAAGAAGACAAATGTCGCAGATTTGTGCTTTAGTTAAAACCTGTCTAGCTTTTTCAAGTCTTTTTTGGTTCTCTAATTCTTGATTATTGATATAATCAAGTCCTAGAAACATAAAATAGAGGGCTTTGATAATTGTATCAAATGTGTCGACTCCATGCATATCTTCGTTCCACGAAGTTCTTTTTATGAATTCCTGAATGATTCCTGCAGACTTATGTTCAACAAGTAATAGAACTGCTCTGGATGATACAAAATCATTAGAATTAGATTGAATAATCAAGCTAATTTCTGTATTCCATTTATCGATTACCTTTTGCCTTTCTTCAAAGTTAAAGATGCAGTCAATATTGATGGTATCGATAGTATTGGATTTACCTTGTTCTGGATTCGGTATTCCTTTGTGATAGGGCATATTGAATTCAGATCTTCGAGGTCCAGGGCGATGGCTGCTGGATTCTCCATTTTCACCATTTCTTCTGAAAGTATGTATGGTGGAAGATTCTTCTCCAGAGGATGTTTCTTCTTCAGTTTCTGGGTCTTTAACGACAAAGACTTTTTCTTTTTGAAAATACTTTTCTTGTAGAGAAATATCTTTTTTAAATAGTTTTTCTCTGTCTGAGTCATCAAGAGATAAAATTTTTACAAGTTCATGAACCTGGTCAATGGGAGTACTTTCTTCAAGAAGAATTTCCTCAAGTTTTTCTTTTAAAGAAATCATGGTTATTAACCGCAAGAAATTATGATTTTTTTTTTTGCTTTTAATAATTCAATTTCGTTTTTTATGAAATCATTGTTTCTTTTTAGCATATCGAGTGTCTCGATTTTATCTCTAGGATGTAGAGAGCAATTGGTTTGTAACTCGTGACTTCTTTGAATGTTTCTAACATGTTGAAGTTGTAACCAAATGATCTTTTGGTTTATCCGCCGAAAAGGTTTTTTGAACTGACTGTTACCTGTCATTCAGAAATAGATCCGAACGGCCAAATTAAAGCGTTCTTACTCTTAGAGCTTCCTAAAGAGGGATTTTCTACATAAAAATTTGGGTAGGAATATTTATGAAAACTATTTGTTTTATCAAAAGTTTTTTCTTTATCTCTTTGGATCAAAGGCTCACTGTTCTTTTCGATTTTTTCTAAAATTTCTTTTATGATTTTTGCCGCAATGGCTTCTAAGTTTTCATTAGTAGAAAGTTTATCAATCCTACTAATTAATTCCTTAACTAGTTCTTCTATTTTTGCGAGAGAACTCATGTTATGGATATTATTGTTTTCTAGCCTTTAAAGCATTTATTGACTGTCTGGCTTCAACAATCCTTCTTTGTAGGAACTTAATGTTGCCTATTTTTATACTGCTATTTAACATAGAGTTTGTTTTAATCTCTTCAATTCTTAATAAAGAAATGTGAATAATTTCATCCTTATAGATGATTTCCTGATCTAGGGCCTCTAGAGCTCTTAAGATTGGTTTTGAAGACATTAGTTTCCTATGACTTCTTTTAGGAGTTTTCCATAGCTGTTTATCCTATCTGACATGGCAGACATAGATCTAAGTAACTGAGATTCCGAAGAAGGAAACTCATTTGTTCTGGAAGAGTCTCCAGAAAAGCTAAATCTGGGTTTAGAACCTAGAATTTGTTTATCTCGAGCTATGTTAATTGCCCAATCTTCTTGTAGCTGTGAGGGTTCAGAGAACCTACTTCCTTCAACAGTTCCAATGTTAGAAAATATATCTTCAATAGTTATATTTTCTTTTTCTTTATACTCAATTGAATGAGTGCTGTTGGTTAAAGCATAAGAGATTAAATAATTAATCGTAAATACTTTATTTCCTGGTTCCATGAGATCAGTTCGTTCGCACTGATGTATGAAACTTAAAGTTTTATCGAAATCTTTCGAATCTCGATGTAAAGCAAACTTAGGGTAAATAGTAAACATAAATTTACCATAGGCTAAGTTTCCTTGTATGGCACCCAAAAGAGCATCTTGCCTGTTGATGATTCTGTTATCAACGAGAGCCATTTTTATGGGAAAATTAATTCCATCTCTGAATTGTGCTTTTAAAAGGATTTTTACAGCTCCTATATGCACCATATTCATAGATTTCCTTAATTCGGGTTTAATAGCAAGAAGTCTTTTTGCTATTTCTTTTTGAGTTAAAAGTGGTAAAAACACTTTTCCAGAGGTTTCTTTTATGTCGACTGAGAGTTCTTCAGTATTAAAACAATAAAAGATTTTATTTTTCCTTGAAAAGGCTTTAGAGACTAAGCTCTGTAGGTTATTAGGTTGATTGAAAACCTGTTTGGTTTCAAGCTTGAATTTAAGCTTGTTAATTTTGTTTAAATGATCAGAATTGATCATGTAATCCGATTGAAAACCTTTATTATTTTCATTAAAACTTATAGTTTCAGAAAATTGTTGTTCAGATTCTTCTGAATCATTGGTCATTTTTAAGGTTTCGATAAACCTTTTATTTTTAAAATGAGCACAAGGCTCTGATACCAATTTGCGGAAATAACATTTTCTTTCAAAATATATTTTGATTTATGTGAATTCTTTTAATAAAAGATTTTTAATTAAATAGAGAAATCATGTGAATGTTCTTGAAGTAACTTAACAGCTGAAAATAAATAAATAATACCCAATGTTTGCAGATACAGAGCTTCCTTAATCTGAAGAAAATAGCAAGTGACCAACCCAAACTAAATTTTCCCTACGGCCTCCTGCCAAAGCGGTACTTCTTTATAGTATCAGGGCTCCAGGTTTTACAGTATCGACAGATTTAGGAGAATAATAAAAACAAACTTGTGATTTTTATTTATTTAACAGCTGTTCTTCCGAAGAAGAACTTCTATACAAACTACATGATTCCTCTAAAGAGGAACTTACTCACACATATTGCTTAAGAAAACAAGGAGAGAAAAGATTTCTAAGGATGTTAAAAGGGTTGAGGGATGTCCTTTACTAAAGAGTTTTCCTTCCTTTATATAGTAGGAGAAAATCTCTATTTACAAGAGGTAAAAAGACCGTAAGGTCCTTTAAATCGTCATGCATGACGTTTTTCTTCAATCAATGAAGCCGTGGGTCCCGTTTAGTTCACGGGTATCTTCATTATCGATGAGAATTATTGGAGAGGTGGGTCCTTCTCCTGCCTTATTTTCTTGACAAAGTTCACAGGCGTGATTTTCGTAGATTCTTTGTAGCTTTTGACAAAGCATAGCCTTAGTGGTAGGGCCAGTTTCTACATTATTGTAGATAATTCTTTGAGTAATCCTGTCAATTAGCTCTTTTTCATGTAGTGGGAGGGGTGTCCCGCAATGACTTGTAATTATGCAGTGGTTGCTGCAATAATTTACTTTATTAAAGCTTCATTTTTTAATCTTGTCAAGATTTTGAAGGATTTTTAAGAAACCTTCTGTTCGGATGGAGGTCCATTGTTCGATGTCTTCAGAAATATCTAAGAGTTTTGATGGATTGACCGTCCTTGTTTTGGCTAAACCAATTTCTAGATGATGGTAGGCCGGAAAACTTGCTCCTTGGTACCAATCTGGGAGTGTAGAAGTACACTTAATGAAGATGTTTGCATCTTTTGCTGCAGCAATCTTCTTTCGAAAGTTCTTCAAAGCTTTCTTTATTCCTTCTGTTAAATGACTAACTTCTAAAAGATTAGGAGAAGGATAAATATATTTTGTTAATCCAGCAGAGAATGCTAGAGAAACAAGTTCTGAGCTTGCTCCTGGACAAAAGACAAAAAGACTTTTTGTGACTTTGTCTTCTGTATAAATATGTTCAGATTCAAAGTCATTTTGACTAAGAGATCTTGCTTTAGACCATAACATTCGGAATTCATCCAAAGATATAATGTCTCTTTCTTCAGTTTCTTCATTTATGGTTAACTTGGAAAGAGTTAACTTCCGGAATTCAACACTTCTTTCTTTTTTCTTAGCCAATAATGGTTCAGAAAAAATTGTTACCTTAAGAGGTATTTCTTTCTTTCCGAATTCTGCCGAAAAGCGAGTGGCTTCTTGTTGTGCTTGTAACAAGGATCCGTATTTTTTAAAAGGAAAGGAATTTCCTGTGACATATTTGGAGACTATCGACCAGTCTTCATAGATGCCTCTATGTTCACCGTCAAAGATAACATAAAATCTGGATTTAGATTTCTCTGGTTCTTCTAGGATTTGAACGTAACTTGGTCTAAAATTGACCTTATCAGTTTTTAGCAAACTGCCAGCTGTCAACGGATTTGAGTAGCCTTTACCAGAGCCGTTTGCTTCTGGGCTAGCTGATGATTGTGGTTCATCAATTACCTTCTGCTTGCTTTTTTCCAAAGCAACAGGATTCAACGGAGTTGATATGTCTTTACCTGATGCCGTTTGATCAGGACTAGATTCAGTTTGTATCCTTTCGGATTCCTGTACTGAATTAACAGTTGTTTCTAGACTTTCGTCATAGATTGCTATTTTTTCTTGAAAAAAAAGAGATAACGGGTCACCTTGACGCAACCCCCTCTTAATTTGAAACTCTTGAGACAGACTAATTATGTTCTTTGCCAAATCCACTTGAAATCAGATCTACAACCATCGATGATAACATATATGCAAATATATCATGGTTTCAAGCCTTGGTTTTGATGTTTTCAAAATGTTTATAACATGAAGAACATAAGTGTTCTTATTGAGTTTTGGTGATCCCAACATGATGATCAAAAATTTTATTTATGAATCTTTAAAACAAAGTTAAAAATATAAATCAGAATTTGATGATCAAACACTATAATCAAATGGTTTTAGTTAACATGCATGTGTGTATGTGTGTATACTTGTTTAGAAGGAAAAACAAGCTATTTGTGTACGAAATTAAATGAGGATCATAACCTTGTTTCTAGATTAGCCTTCAAAAGTGCAAGAGAGCTTCTTAACTTCAAGAGATATGCATGTAGGGGTGTGTGTTTTAAAAATTAAGTTGGTGGTGGTGCAAGGCCTTGTGGGCGTAAGTAATTGGGAGGGCTCTAAGCTCATGATTAGTGTACTATTAGGTGTCTCACGGTGGCATGATGTGTAGTATTAGATCATGTGGTATACCCAAGTGATGGGGGTGTCATGTGATAATAAAGTGCACGTCATGTGACGCCACGTCACACCCTTCATTATCACACCATCCTTCACTCGGCAAGGGAAATACCTAAGTGATTGAGGTGGTGTGATAATTAAATATTTTTTTTAGTTTTCATTTTTATATATACACCTTTTTATTTAAATGCTTCAAGCATAATAAAAAAATCCTTTTTTATTTAAACTTTTTCCAAAGTTATATATACACCTTTAGGCTTTAACAAAGCCAATATTGAAATTTGTAAATGATTGAGCTATGATATTAATGGGCCTTTTAGCTGGACTGGCAATGGTGAAAAAAGCCCAGGACCGTATTATCTAGGCTCATTTTTGCATTTGAGTGCTTAAGAGTCCTAAAATGACGCCGCTGCAAGTGCTGCAACCGCTCTTTCTCGTATTTTCCCCATTTCCAAAAGAAAGCGAAGGCAGAAACCCTAGACTGAACTCCGCCAGCTTTAAACAATTCTCCCGTGAAAAAAAATCACGCCACCCTCTTCACGCGCTGGATCACGCCAAGAGGGGGCGGTGTGCCTTCCATTCATGTTGTGATTTGCTTCTCCACGTTGGATCACGGGTGCGATAACACATGTATACATGATGCTCTTAGGTTGCTTAGTGTCCTTGAGCATTAATTGATGCACGAAAGTGGAGGTTTGAAAATTTCTAGGAAGATAAGACTAAATAATGGTGTTTAAGTTTTAATATCAAAAGTTTAGTATAATAAACTAGGTTAGGTGCTTTAAGTGATATAAAAATGTTCTGATGATAGTTTAAATCTGATTTTTAAAAATTTATAGAATAAAATTTAGGTTGAAACAAGTTTAAAATGTGTAAATATCAAAACTAGAATATGTGTTAACTAGTGATTGATTTTACATGTGAAGTTTGAGTTTTATAAAATGATTAAGGCTTGATTAATCATATATATATATAGCATGTTATAACAATTATTGTATGTAATATATAAATTTTGTTGGTCGATTGGGCTCGATACGAGATACAAATATATGCTTAAAAAATAATCATAATGTTAAACGTACAAGGGTTTCATTAAATAAATAATATAAATCATCCATAATTTTGTTTCGTGCATTATTATAAAAATTGGCATTTCGCTCGTTTATGCATTTATGTTTTCTAGCTCGTGTCCTAATTATTGTCTAGAACGTGTCCGTTTACTTAGTTCTATGAGTTAAAGCTTAAAAATATAAATGCTATAATTATTGTTTACCTGAAATTTAAAGAATGTGTGGCTGAGTGGTGGTGGCGGTGAGGTGAGAGGATTAGGGTTTGCAACTCCTTGCAAGTTAAGTTAATTAGTGTGTATCTTTAATCCACCCATTTGAACCCCATTTATAACCTACTAGCTTCCTCTTCAAGTTAGGGTTTTAAGAATTTCTAATTACAATTTGATCCTTATAATTACCATATAATTACATTTATCAAATTAACTATATTAATTAACTAACAATTAGTTAATCACTCAATTATTTATTGTGTATCTTTAATTTAGCGGACCCGTTTACTAAGCCTTACCTCAAGAGAGACATGAGGAGCATGCTAGATCTATTAGGCTTAGGATAGCTAGTGAGTGGATTTGGTTTGTATTTGGTATTTGTATGTTAATGAACTTCAATAGTGTATTTTACTTGATGTGGATTAATGGTTAAGTTTTGTTCGTTAATGTTTACTGTGTTCATGTTTTAGTGCGTTTAAATCCTTGAATAAGTGTTATTCTAAATGTCCGTAGTCGATTGGATTTATGGGAATAAATTTGAATTAATTCTATTGTGATTTGTTGGTTGGTTCATAGGATGAAGGTTCAAAGAGTTGTAAGCCAAATCCACATATATTCATTAGAGAATAAATATTGGACGTAACTCACTTCAAAACTACTTCACGGATCACAATCATAAGTAGGTTTTGAAAATGGTATTGACTTTGTATCATCTGACCTGAGATACATACTAAAACCTTATTCTATGAAGGATTGTTCTTTGACATTGCCTAACGTTATTATTTAAGCATGCAATAATAGGAATAATAGTTGGGAGCAAATATCAAGTTTAGTGAAAGTTGTATGTAGTGAATATGGGATATGTTCACATACTAACTGATAGCGTGTTTTAGTGTAGAAATTATAAACATATAAATACATCCCTGGTAATGGCTCCAAAACCTTGATGCCAAATAAAAGAGATATAATTAATGTTCTGTTTAGAGATACACAAAATCAGGTTTTAAATTTATAAATTAAAATGATAATTACTTCAACTTAAACACACACAATAGGCAAGTGTACCTATCGCATCGTAGTATAGTCTGGGTAAGAACCAAGTATCGAACTATGGACATGGATTCTGTACTCAACCCTTGCTATTGTCTGACTAGGATAATAAGTTGGAAAAAGGGGTTTTGTTTAAAAGACAGTAAAAAGGGTAAGAAGCGTAATTAGAAATGTTATCTTGTTTAAGGTGTTACTCCGGTTGTTATCACTTGTTAATTAACGTTATATTTTAGTAAGGTTGGTCATAGTTACTAGTACTAACCATTTCGATAGGGGAGTTAATATTTCGTAACGGAACAGTGGATACAGTTGACCCACTGTTCCTAATAAATCTCGGAACCCTTAACGGGGTCTCAAGTCCGCCGGCTATCCAGTGATTCATTATTCGGACTAAGATTATCCTTTTGACTGACGTACGTCATGTCTTGTAACTTCTTTCGGTAAGTCGGAATGCGCAACTTCCTCCAAATGTACTTTATGAACGCTCGGACCTAACAAATTATATTCTTAAAATAGTTGTCTTTACTTATAATAATATTTTAAATAAATATAACTTTCATCCTCAAGATCAAGCACCATTGCTCCCGCTAGAAGTCCTCAGCAAGCTAACACAAGAGAAGTAAAGAAATACCGACACGTTTCATAAGGTCCGGTCAGGACTCGAATGACCCATTGAATACCCAAGCCTGCAATCAATCCATAATGATAAATCTATACTAACCGAGCCCTTAGTAGCACCAAGATTTGTATATAGACCGTACAAACTCGAATAAGCTTCCCAAACAAGAAATCTTGCGTAAGTAACTTGCAAGATTTAAGATTATTAAGTTGGTTTAAAGATCACTTATTCTTGTTATTTTAAGATAAATTATAATAAATTCTTTAAGAACATAACATAGTAAAAATATTTCATTAATTAATTAATGCTCAACCAACCCGAGCAACGCAAGAGAACTAGCCACGAATGACCATACAAGTGACTCCACTAACCCTTAGACAATGTGTGGAAGTGTTCCAACACAAAGGGAGAGTGGGTATAGGTTGCCTCTTGTTTATTCGAACGAGAAGAATCATTTCATATTACAGGACTTAGAAAAGGAAAATAAACAAAGAAAAGCTAAAATGGAACAAAACCGAGAGAGTTTCGGCCCTAGCATAGCACTAGGGCTTCCACTAACCCCATCTTGAACACCTAAATGATTGGAATGAGCTTGCTATTTATAGGCTGAGATCTGGGCAATGCACGACCGTGCATTGGATTGCACGGGCGTGCAAAGTACCCATTTCTTGCACGTGAGGGAATCTGGCAGCTTTTGGGAGTACATGGCCACTTTTCACCATTTGCACGGCCGTGCTCCAATTTTGACCGGTGCTTGATTTTGACTTCCTGATTTGACTTCTTGGGTGCATGAACGTCCGATTGGCTTCCAGGTGCTGATTTTCCCTTGATTTTGAGTGATTTCTTCATGTTTTTACAAACCAAGGGTAATTATCCTGTTTTAACACAATTAAATAGATTAAGTATCAATTCCTATCATTTTATATATAATTGTGATTAATAGGGGATAATTATGCATGTAAAATATGTATAAATGATGGCACATCAACGTGAAAACCTGATCATGTGGAATCATACCGACATAACTTGTCAGTCAACCTTTTCTTATTGTATTCGGATGTCCACGACCTACGAACGACTGTTGGTATGTTTGTCCTCATAAACCCATGCACCATTCTTTCAACATACAACTAGTGAGCGTTTATCATGTTTTGGTGGAATTAAGATGAAGTTAGTGTTCCCCACACTTGTCAGGTATAACCTACCCATCCTCATGGTCTTTTGAGTGCGATGATGAGAGCTTCAGGTCTATGCCAACGCATAATCAGAGAAGTTGATCAACTAGAATCCTAAGATAGCTAAATGAGCATAACTAGTATGGGTTTTTGATCAGTTCATAGTATCTTCAAAATTTTGGTTTAGGGACATAGCACGGCTGACTTACATGCCCTGATTATGAAATAATGTTGGACTTACTTGCACATCGGACTTAGAAGCCATGTTTTTGTCAAGAAAAACCCTTCACAGTCACAAGAACCCAAAAAGAGAAAAATATATATATTATATATATGTACACACTAACATTGTGTATCTTTTTGATTTGATTCCTAATGCACGACATTGACATCACGTGTCTTTTGTTCAAGATTGACAAATTCAATACTAGGATGCACATCATTGTTGTCTTTTGCTTGGATTTGCACATCATAGCATGTCTTTTATTGACCTAATGCACGTCATTGCGTGTCTTTTTGTTCTTTTTCCTTTTCTTTTGAATAGATATATATATATAATAGTAACTCGCAACCCCTTTGTGATGGAACTATGGTTATGTGCAAACCTGGACAAGATGAGTATACACTTTTCAGCAATCATTATCTTTGTCACTGAGTTGCAGTCTATTGGTTTGAATGCTGAGCCTACCAACATGTCCTTTAGTATAACCGCTTCCTCCTTTCGATCCTATTCAAACAATAATCAAGTTAGGTCAGTTCAGCTATCATTTCCCACAATAACAATTATGCAAAAATAGAGACAAAAAAAAAATCTTTTTCAATCATTTTCTTTTCTGTTCTATTCACAAACTTTTCCCTGAAAATTTTATTTATAGACAACCTCTTTAGATGGAATTTTCTAAATAAAAATATTTTTGGAGCTTGATCATCAACTCGTTTTGGTAAAAAAAATCTTTTTTTTGGATTTTTGAAAGAAAATATGAACAATGATATACACTATGCAAGAAGGATAGAAGATGTTACTCAAAGTTCAACAGTCCCAGTTTCTGAATGAGATTAAGAAACTTAGACTTATCGAATGCCTTCATGAATATGTCGGCCTTTTGATCATTTGTATTCACCGGAAGGACTTGAATGTATTCCTTTTCATAAGCATCCCGAATGGCATGAACCTGCACGTCAATGTGCTTTGTTTTGGAATGATAGATTGGGTTCTTGACGATTTTCACACCAGTTTCATTATCAATAAACATTGGAGTCTGCTTCAAGTTGATACCATAATCCATTATTTGATGCTAAATCCATAGGATTTGAGAGCAGCAAGTAGAAGCAACAATATACTCAGCTTCGGCAGAAGAAATGGAGACGAAGGTTTGTTTCTTGCATTGCCAAGAAACCAAACAGTGTCCCAAGTACTGACATCCCCATGACACATACTTTCTGTTAAGTTGACATCCTCCATGATCGCTATCAGAGTAGGCGACCAAATCAAAGTTGTTGGATTTAGGATACCAAAGCCCTAACTTGGGAGAGCCTTTCAAGTAGCGGAAGATCCTTTTTACAACGATTTCATGGGATTCCTTGGGATTAGCTTAATAACGGGCGCAATAGCAAACAACGAACATAATATCCGGACGACTAGCAGTGAGATATAGCAGAGAGCCTATCATAGAACAATAATGGTTCCTATCAACAGGTTTTCCCTCTGGATCGGCGGAGTGGGGAGTTTGAACAACAAAAGGTATTGACGCTGCCTTAGAATCAGTCATCTAGAACTTTTTGAGTATATCTTGAACATACTTGGCTTGATGAATCAAAGTTCCGTCATTTGACTGTTTCACTTCCAATCCTAGAAAGAACGTGAGCTCGCCCATTTTGCTCATTTCAAATTTGGCCTTCATTACGTCCTCTAAGTCTCTACACAGCTTCTCATTGGTTGAACCGAAGATGATGTCGTCCACGTAAATCTGCACAAGCATGATATCTTTTCCGATCTTCTTTTTGAATAAGGTCATATCAATCTTCCCCCGTTCGAAGCCAGTCTGTAGAAGATAAGTTGACATAGTATCATACCAAGCCCTTGGAGCCTGATGAAGTCCGTACAGAGCTTTGTCTAACTTGTAGACTCGACTCGGATAATCTGGATCTTCAAACCCCGGAGGCTGGCATATATAGACTTCTTCCTTGACCTTCCCATATAAGAATTCACTTTTAACGTCCATTTGATAAACCTTAAAGTTTTTGAAACACGCATAAGCCATGAAAATCCTTATTGCTTCCAAACGAGCCACAGGAGCAAATACTTCTTCATAATTAATGCCATCCTCTTGGACAAATCCCTACACAAGCAATCGTGCTTTATTCTTGATCACCATGTTTCTTTCGTCGGTCTTGTTTCAAAACACCCATCGAGTACCAATTGGGTACTTATTCTTCGAAAGGTCAACAAGATCCTGAACTTTCAATTTTCTGAACTGAGCTAGTTCTTCCTGCATTTCATTAATCCAGCTTGAATCCTTTAGGGCCATGGAAATATTCTTTGGAACATCCTGTGAGAGAAAACAAACACAAAGAGTCGTGTTATAAGGAGTTGAGTAACTCCTAGTACGAACACCCTCGGTAATTGGTCCAACAACATTCTCCAAAGGGTGATTTGATAGAGTCTGGAAAGACAGCCCATCAGGAACTTCAACTTGATCTGGAAGGTTCGTTAAATTTTCATCAGGAATGATAGCAGGCTCAACTTCATTACCAGAATCACTCTCAGAGACAGCGGGTTCATTTGCCAAGTTTTGATCAAGAGGAACTGAAACATCCTACTTATTTTTTTTATTATTTATCAGAGTTTAATGCGGAAAACAGGTCCCAGATTTTTCAAAACCTTGCCACTAAAGTGACACTGGTGCATTTCGTTATAAATATTGTTTTTACCTAAGATGTTACATTTACATCATATTACATAGAGATTCTTCAACTCCGACCAGCCACGTCCTCAGGAAGCTTTATTCCATGTGATTCTTTCCTTCAGTGTTTGGAAAATGTTTTCGAATTAGCTTACGCTAAGTAAGTACACAACATCGTTTATTTTATTATGAACCCTTTAGGTTCTTATTATTGTCCATGTTTCCTGGGCTCTCGGCGCCCCCTATGACCATCTCCGGACGTACCTCAGGTTACGTCATTCGTATATTTTATGGGTGTGCTAACCCCCTCCTGACAGCTTCGGACGTACATCCGGTCAGAGTATTGGCAAGGTCCTTATACTAGTAAGTATAGACCCCTTGCATTTGTCACGAAGTCTCATTTGCCATGAAGGCTCATTCATTTCTTAGCCCCGTAATCTTTAGTTTTCTTCTTTATTATTGAGATCCACCTTACAGGCCGGGTATCTCTTTTCATTTGGGACCTTGAGTATCTTAGACTTACAGCCTCCCAAATATATCAAGCATTTGTTTTCATTTCATGTATATGCTTGATTTATTCCCAACCAGTCATCACCTTAAAAATTCGTAACGGTTTCTCCACAAGGCACTAAAAGGGTTTATATATAGGAAGTACCAGCGGCGTATCCACCACCCATTTAACACTTCGTGAGTACTCTGTTACTCCATTTAGGGTTTAGACTCGTTCCATCATACTCATTCATACTTGCGCGTATCATCATGCATTCACGTATTCATATATCACATATTCATGTATTCCACTTTATCACATATTCATATTCTTTATATATTGTAAACTGGGATGATTATCCTTCCAGAGTAGTACCTCCAACAGAGATGTTCCTAGGAAAGAGTGACGGGTCAAGGAGGGATTTATACACCACTCTTTCCTTAGATAGAATAATCCATTTGTCAGATAACTACATACCTGTCAGAAGTTCTCCCGTTCATTTACTATATTTTCATTACTGTCTTTTAGTCTATACCCCTAAACATTCATAATGGTTTCACCACGAAGTATCAAAGAGGTTTATATATAGGAAGTACCAGCGGCGTATCCACCACCCCTTGGATACGTCGTGACTACCTCATCATTCCCGTTTAGTGTTTAGACTAACTCTTTATTACTCCGTACCCTCGTCATATACATAGCACATAACATATATCATTTAGTAACATAATTCACATAGTTGTGTCTAGGGTACGGGTCCAGTGCACTTACAATAACTTCAGGCCGTTTCCTATAATCGTTCCTCGCTTACGCGCTTCTCTGAATTCGAACCGCACTCGCACTTTAACGCACCGCACCGGCTCTTCTAATTCTTCCCAGATCATATGTGTGAAGTATGGTGTTTGTGTGTTTGATGTTTCCATTGGAACGGCCAAATGCATCTTTTTGTAGGCTGAAACTTGCACCCATAGCGGACTGACATGATGGGTGATAGCGGTCCGCTATCACCCACTAGCCAGCTGTCTGGCATGCACCCTACACAATGGACCATTTGCTGCTGGGGTTTGCGGTCCGATATCCATGTCGTGGTATGTTAGACCGTTATGGACCTCATAGCGGTCCGACTTAGGGCTGAGTCATAAGACACGTCTCCGCCACGTGTCATTCTTTCATCATTGCCTTAACCAACACATAGCGGACCGTTTGGGATCTGATAGCGGTCCGCTATTAGTCCAAATTTCATATTTTTGCACTTTTAGCCTTCCATCTTTGGGGTATTTGTACTTAGGCCCCTGGACTTCTATTTTCTTTAGAAATTGGGATATTACAACTCTCCCTCCCTTAAATTAGGTTTCATCTCCGAAACCTGATAATCTTTAAACAACTGAGGATAATTCTTTTTCATCTCATCCTCATTTTCCTAAGTCATTTCAGATCCTTTTATGTGTCTCCATTGCACTAATACTTGCTTGATCGTTTTGTGACATAACTGCTTTTCCTTAGTATCTAGAATCTTGACAGGTTCTTCAACATAAGTTAACTTAATATCAACTTCTATCTCTTCTAGAGGAACATGTGCAGTCTCGTCTGCTAAACATTTTCTTAAATAAGATACATGGAATGTGTTGTGTATCTTATTCAATTCTTCAGATAGTTCTAGCTGATAAGCCACTTTTCTGACTCGTTTGATGATTTTGAAAGGTCCAATGAATCATGGACTTAGTTTTCCACGTTTCTTGAATTGGAGCAAACCTTTCCAAGGAGATACTTTTAACAAGACATAATCTCCTTCTTGGAATTCTATTGGTCTACGTCTCTTGTCTGTGTACGACTTCTGTCTATCTTATGCAGCTTTTAAACGTGCTTTGATTAGGTCAAGCTTTTCTGACGTGGTCTGAATGATTTTTTTGCTTCCTAATTTCTTCTGACCGACCTCTCCCCAAAAGACGGGAGTCCTACATCTTCTTCCATATAGCATATCATATGGTGGCATACTAATACTGGAATGGTAGCTATTATTAGATGAGAATTCTGCTAATGGTAGATGAATATCCCAACTTCCACCGAAATCAATTATACAAGCATGCAACATATCTTCAAGAGTTTGTATTGTCCTTTCACTTTGACCGTCAGTTTGAGGATGATATGCTATACTGATTAATAATCTAGTTCACGTCTCTTCATGGAACTTCTTCCAGAAACGTGAAGTGAAATGAGTATCTCGATCAGTGACAATCGAGACTGGCACTCCATGTCTGGAAACAATTTCTTTAATGAACAAATCAGCTAAAATTTCTGAAGAGTATGTCTCACTTATAGCTAGAAAATGAGCACTCTTAGTTAGCCGATCTATAACTACCCAAACGATATCATAACCCCTAGCTGTTTTTGGTAGCTTGGTTATGAAATCCGTAGTGAGATGTTCCCGTTTCCATTCTGGGATTTCTAATGGTTGTAATCTCCCATACGGTTTTTGATGTTCTGCTTTAACTTGCAAACAAGTCAAGCATTTTGCTACATATTTCATGATACCGAACTTCATTCTGGGCCACCAATAATCTTTACGCAGATCTTGGTACATTTTTGTAGCACCCATATGAATCAAATATCGTGATTTATGAGCTTCATCAAGAATCTTAAATCTGAACTCACTTGATCGTGGTATCCACATACGACCAAATCGAGTCTTAACTTTATATACATTCTCCTCTAGAAATTTCTCCTGACCAGCCATTATTTCTTTCTTAACATTCTCACCTTTTAATGCTTTGATTTGTGCGTCTCGAAGCTGGCTCATGAAATCAGGAGTTATTACTAACTTATATGCTTTCACCCGAATAGGATAATGCTCTTCCTTACGGCTTAGAGCATAAGCTACTGTGTTGGCCTTTCCGGGGTGATATAAGATCTCACAATCATAATCTTGGACCATTTCCAACCACCGTCGTTGCCTCATATTTAAATCTTTCTGGTCAAAGAAATACTTAAGACTTTTGTGGTATTGTACACTTCATTCCATATAGATAATGCCTCCAAATCTTTAATGCGAATACTACTGCACCTAATTCTAGATCATGGGTTGGATAGTTTGCTTCATGCGTCTTTAGCTGTCGAGAGGCATAGGCTATCACCATTCCTGTTTGCATCAGAACACATTCTAACCCATGTTTTGAGGCATCAGAATACACCACAAAGTCTTCTACTCCTTCTGGTAATGCTAGAACCGGAGCTTGTGTTAATCTTTCTTTCAAGGTCTGGAATGCCTTCTCTTGATCTGCATTCCATTCGTACTTTGAGTTTTTTCGAGTTAGTTTAGTAAAGGGGGTGGCTATTTTAGAAAAGTCCTAGATGAATCTTCTGTAATAACCAACAAACCCCAAGAAACTTCTAACTTCTGATGGATTTTTAGGTGGAGACCATCTTATTACAGCCTCTACCTTTTGCTGGGTCTTCTGTAATAACCAACGAAGATGCCTTCTGTATTTACAACATGGCCTTGAAATTGAACTTCTCTTAACTAGAATGCACATTTTGAGAATTTTGCGTATAATTTCTCTTTCCGTAAAGTACTAAGTATTTTACAAAGGTGTTGTGCATGTTCTTCTTCATTCCTTGAATAAATTAGGATGTCATCAATGAAGACAATAACAAACTTGTCTAACATTGGCCGACATACTCTATTCATGAGGTCTATGAAAACAACCGGAGCATTCGTTACACCAAAAGGCATCACTATAAATTCATAATGTCCATAACGAGTTTTGAATGCCGTCTTAGGCACATCCTCCTCCCGTACCTTGACTTGATGATAACCGGATCTCAAGTCGATTTTAGAAAACCAACTAGATCCTTGTAACTGATCAAACAAATCATCAATTCTAGGTAAGGGATACCTATTCTTGATAGTCAATTTGTTCAATTCACGGTAGTCTATACACATTCTCATACTACCGTCTTTCTTCTTCACGAGCAGAATTGGTGCACCCCAAGGGGATACACTAAGGCGTATAAATCCCTTGTCCAACAATTCTTGCAGTTGTGACATCAACTCCTTCATTTATGTTGGTGATAATTGGTATAGAGCCTTAGCTACCGGCTTAGCTTTAGGAATTAAATCGATTTTGAACTCGATCTCTCTTTCAGGTGGACCACCTGGAAGATCGTATAGAAATACTTCTGGGAATTCTTTTACCACCGGAACTTGATCCAGTTCCATCCCTTTCATTTTTATGTCAGCTACGTAGGCTAAGAAGGCTTGGTGACCTTGTCTCACGTAGATACTTATCTTGGCCATCGTACATAACGTAATCTGGTTCCGTCGTTCTCCAATGACATTAACTTCTTTTCCTGTAGGCGTCGTGAATTGCACGATCTTTGGTTGCATATAATCGTTGTTGCATGTGAAGATAACCAGTCTATTCCAACGATCACGTCGAATTCTTGCATTGGCATCGGGATTAAGTCAACGAGATATTCTTCTCCTTTTATCAGTATTCGGCAATCTCGACATATTCCAGTCACTACGCAGTTTCGATCACTCGTGATTTCCACCTCTAATGCCTTAACCAACTTACTTCTACTGAAGTTTCTAGAGTTTGCATATTTTAACGAAATAAATGATCGACTAGCTCCAGTATCAAATAAAACACCAAGCATGTAGGGAATTCAAGAGGAATGTACCTGATACGACGTCAGGAACATCTTTTGCTTTCTCTGTAGTGATTTGAAAAGACCTACCCCTTGGCTTCGGAGCCTCGATCCTCTTAACTTCATTTTCTGCCACTCTAGACCCTTCTCCTGTCTTCTCTGTCTGAGATTTTAGCTCAGGACATTCCCTGCTAAAGTGTCCTGGCTTGTAACAGTTGTAGCACAATTTGGTTCCGCTCATACACTGCAACGCAGTGTGTCCTGCCTTCCCACACTTAATACAATTCAAAGACTTGAATCGGCACTCTTCCGGATGCCTCTTTCCACAAGTCCAGCAGTCATGTACACCATTCCTTTGGGAGGAACCGCCTCTTGGTTTATTGAATTTAAATCTATTAAGAGGCATAGGAGAAGGATAACTCTCTCCTTTCCTCTTTTCGTCTCTCTCAATTTGCCTCTTAAGCTCCGTTTCACGTTCCCGAGACCAATCATTCATCTCTTCCAAGTTCACACACTTGGATGGATGAATAAACTCTCTAATTTCGGTTTTCAAAACGAGATGGTATCTCGTCATCCACATCTCCGGGGTTGTTAATAAAGTCGGACAAAATCTGGCTTTGTCAAAGAAGATTCCCGTGATCTCATCCATAGTTTTCGTTGTTTGACGGAGTTGAAGAAATTCTTCCGTAATTCTTTCAATTGTTGCTCGAGGGCAATAATGCTTCAGGAAGATATCCTTGAGTTCTTCCCATCTCATTTCTTTGATTCTATCCCTACCTTTCTATCTCTTCACTTCTCCCTACCAATCATCAGCTCGTTCTTTTAATTGGTTGGTAGCGAAGGTAACCTCATCTTCCTTCTCACAGTGACATGTATCAAATGCCGTTTCTATAGAAGCAATCCACCTCTGACTTTCTAAAGGGTTAACAGCTCCCTTAAACTCTAGAGGTTTGCACGTCATGAAATCCTTGTATGTACAACGAGTTCATTTCGAATCAATTTTTGGATTTCTTCCTTCTCCATTATGAGTAATATCTTTGTTGCTTTCGAACCAGCTCTCTAATGAGCTTTGTAATTTAGCTTGTAGGATTGGAAAGTTTGCATTGAATGCTTTTCCTTCTTCTAATGCAATTTGTTTATGGATGTTCTCTGGAACTTTCCCAACTTCATTTTCCTAGGGAGGTGGAGATTCAGCTCTCCTGTGACTCCTTTCATCACGTATTTCGTCGTTTTGATGTTCAACCATCGTTTGCTGAAACATGGCATCGTTTTAAATCTCTCGTTCGTTTACCCTAATCATAGTCTAGGGTTTTATACTTCAAGCCTTTTATCAGTTTAACCCTATTAAAGTATTCTAGGGTTTCACATAAGGCCTCATCTATGCATTTTACACATACGCACATTCATTCATGCATTTTATACATGCATAGTCACATTTCTGGCTTACTATCTATTGACATAAGTTATCATATAATGTTTGCGATATCTTAGGGTCCCATATATTAGCTCCTATACTGGCCAGGTATAAGGCAATATATGTTACTCATCATGATACTCCCAACTATTACATGGGGCTTATTTCATACAAATTTCAGCCCACGTATACTCACACCTTTTTGTTTAAGCACTGGAATTTAAACATACCTGCTTCCTTGGACGACCTCGGATTGAATCCTATTTATATCACGAGCACTTATGGTTTGAGTTTAAGTATCCTTCTGATACTTAAATCCCTCAAACCGTGTTCTGATACCAACCTGAAACATCCTACTTATTTCTTTATTATTTATTAGAGTTTAATGCGGAAAACATGTCCCAGATTTTTCAAAACCTTGCCACTAAAGTGACACAGGTGCATTTCATTATAAATATTGTTTTTACGTAAGCTGTTACATTTACATCATATTACATAGGGACTCTTCAACTCCGATCAGCCACGTCCCAGGAAGCTTTATTCCACGTGCTTCTTTCAGTGTTTGGAAAACGTTTTTGAATTAGCTTATGCTAAGTAAGTACACTGCATCGTCCATTTTATTATGAACCCTTTAGGTCTTATTATTGTTCAAGTTTCCCGGGCCCTTTGCACCCCCGTGATCATCTCTGGACGTACCTCTGGTTATGTCATTCGAATATTTTATGGGTATGCTAACCCCCTCCTGACCATTTTTGAACGTATCTCCGATCAGAGTATTCATTTCATTCATGGGTGTGCTAACTCCCTCCTGACCATCTTCGAACGTACCTCGGGTTAGAGTATTGGCAAGGTCCTTATACTCGTCAGTATAGACCCCTTGCATTTATCACGAAGACTCATTTGCCACGAAGGCTCATTCATTTCTTAGCGCCGTAAGCTTTAATCTTTAGTTTTCTTCTTTATTATTGAGATCCACCTTATAGTCCCGATATCTCTTTTTATTTGGGACCTTGAGTATCTTAGACTCGCAGCCTCCCAAATGTATCAAGCATTTGTTTTCATTTCATGTATATGCTTGATATATTCCCAACCAGTCCTCACCTTAAAACTTCGTAACAGTTTCTCCCCAAGGCACTAAAAGGGATAATATATAGGAAGTACCAACGGCATATCCACCACCCTTTTAACACTTCGTGAGTACTCCGTTACTCCATTTTAGGGTTTAGACTCGTTCCATCAAACTCATTCATACTTGCACGTATCATCATGCATTCACGTATTCATATACATCACAATTCATATATTCCACTTTATCACATATTCATATTCTTTATATATTGTAAATGGGGTATTATCCTTCCAGGGCAGTACCTCCAACAGAGATGTTTCGAGGAAAGAGTGACGGGTCCAGGAGGGATTTATACACCACTCTTTCCTTAGACAGAACATTCCATTTATCAGATAACTACATACCGGTCATAAGTTCTCCTGTTCGTTTACTATATTTTCATTACTGTCTTTTAGTCTATACCCCTAAACATTCATAATGGTTTCACCACGAAGTATTAAAGAGGTTTATAAATTGGAAGTACCAGCGGCGTATCCACCACCCCTTGGATACGTCGTGACTACCTCATCATTCCCGTTTAGTGTTTAGACTAACTCTTTATTACCCCGTACCCTCGTCATATACAAAGCACGTAACATATATCATTTAGTGACATAATTCACGTAGTTGTGTATAGGGTACGGGTCCAGTGTATTTACAATAACTTTGGGTCGTTTCCTATACTCGTTCCTCGCTTAAACGCTTTTTTGAATTTGAACCGCACTCGCAGCGTACTGCACTCGCACTTTAACGCACCGCACCGGCTCTTCTAATTCCCAGATCGTATGTGTGAAGTATGGTGTTTGTGTGTGTGATGTTTCCATTTAAACAGCCAAATGCGTCTATTTATAGGCTGAAACTTGCACCCATAGCAGACCGAGATGATAGGTGATAGCGGTCCGCTATCGCCCACTAGCCAGCTGTCTGGTGTGCACCCTACATAACAGACCATTTGCGGCTGAGGTTTGCGGTCCGATATCCATGTTGTGGCATGTCGGACTGTTATGGACCTCATTGCGGTCTGACTTAGGCCTGAGTCATCAGACACGTGTCCGCCACGTGTCATTCTCTCATCATTGCCTTAACCAACACATAGCGGACCATTTGGGATCTGATAGCGGTCCGCTATCGATCCAAATTTCATATTTTTGCACTTTTAGCCTTCCATCTTTGGGTATTTTCACTTAGGCCCCTGGATTTCTATTTTCTTTAGAAATTGGGATGTTACAGGAACTGGAAGCTTTGAATCTATCAGCATTGTTATAGCAGCCTCGATTAATGTTCAGTTCTTTCTTTCAGCAACTCCATTCAGCTGTGGAGTCCTGGCAGCGCTAAATTGTCGAGAAATTCCTTTGCTTTCGCAAAATTCATTCAAGACATGATTTTTAAATTCGGTTCCATTGTCGCTTCTGATAGAAATAACCAAACGATTACAGATCTTCTCAATTTTGCGAATAAGACGCTTCAATACTTCAGCAGTTTCATCTTTGATGGCTAAGAAGTTGACCAAGAATACCTTGAGAAATCATCTGTCACAACCAAACAATATGAATTTTTAGAAATGCTCTTTACACTGACAGGACCAAAGAGGTCCATATGAAGTAATTAAAGAGGAACAGAGATGGAATTCACTTCTTTGGACTTATGCGACTTCTTGTGCTGTTTGCCTTTAGCACATGCCATGCATTTTTCTGAAAAGTTAAAGTCCTTGGAGGGAAAACCTCTTACAAGGTCTTGTTTGACCAAACGATTTATATTTTTAAAATTTACATGGCCAAGTCGATGATGCCACAGCAGTGATTCAGAATCTGAAGCCTTGGATAACAGGCAAGCCATGGATGCTTTAGTCTCTGGATCATTCATATCCACCAAGTAAGTGTTGTTCTTTCACGGGGTCCTCATCAAAATCTGATCATCAGTAACAACGAGTCCTGGTTTGAGGAAGAGACATTCAGCTTTGTTGAACAGCATGGACAACTGTTTATCACAAATTTGTGATACACTCATTAGATTGTAATAAAGTTATAGAACAAGGTTGACTTTCTCCAATGTGAGAGTCCCATTGCACACATTCCCTTGTCTACTAATCTTTCCTCCTTTCTCATCACCTACAAAGTAAATGTATCCCCCATCGATAATTCTGAAGTCAGTCAGCAGATCTTTTTGCCCAGTCATGTGATGAGAGCACCCACTATCAACATGCCATGCATTATTAATAGTCTTCCTGGGAAAGCCCTGTCACATACAAGACAATTTATTGAGAAATCGGAACCCAAGTCTTTTTTTAACTTGGGTGATACAGTTCTTTTAACAACTCTATCAAGTCTAGTTCTCTACCAATTTGTGCCTCTTAGAAGGTTGTAAGAATTTTGACAAAACTGATTGAATTTGTGATAAAATGGATTTTGAACTTGTTGGTTTCTTTTATAATTACCCCCACCATTATGAAATTTGGGTCTTTGGAATCGGACCCAATCAATGTGATAATATTCATGATTACACTGTCTAGCAGTGTGACCTCCCTTCCTACAAGAAAAACAGTTAACATGCTTAATGAATTTTCTTTTGTGTGGAGGTAGGTAAGATGATGATGATGATTGCTGCTGAGACGACACTTTGAATGGGTTTTTGAATCTGCCTTTGGTGTGATGATTTTTTCTTCTATTAGTATACTTTGTTGATGTTTCTTTTTCGGCTTCATCATCAATTTTGACTTTAACTTCAAAATTTTCATCTACAGACTTTGATTCACAATTAGATTAATTGTTTGATTCAGATGATGGTTCTGCTAAGTATTCAGAATCACATTCACTTTCTTCACTGTCTTTTGTGGACAAATAGTCAGAATTGCTTTGATTATCACTCTGACTTGTCGATGTTGGGGTGAAGACTGGAATTTCTTCAGTCATAAACCTTTCAAACTGATTTCTTGAAACATTATTAACCGAATCATTAAAACAAGAAGCATTCAAATAATTAAAATCATTACAACTACTCTGTTCATTACACTCATAATCCGAATTAACTATGCTAGAACATGAACCACTATTACTACCAACATAATCTGAAAGACATGATTCTGTATTCTTGGAATTTAAGAAAGACGACTCAATGGATTTCCTATTGCAATTTGAGTGGCCTAATCCAACACCACAATCATCCTTAACATCATCATCATGCCCTTTTAAACCTGCAGTATTTACATTAGTAGCAGATACAAATAATTTTGCAAGATTATTCTTAGGATGAGGTGACGGAATTGGGTCATAATGACCATGGGTAGGAGGGTGAAACAACTTTCTTTCAAAGTCATTTGAATCCAAGTATCCAACCCCCTTTTTCACAAAACCAGGAGTTTGTTGACAATCAACATGGTATCATGTACCTTTTTACTTACATTCCTTTTGTTAATAATAATTTGCAACTTTACGGTTTCACTTCTTGAAGACGTTAATTTTTCAGTTAAATATGTGATTAAATTTTTTTTCTATAAACAAATTCGTTTAGGGTTTGCATTTCTTGATGAGCTTTATTCAAACTGACTTTGAGAGCAACTTCACTCTTTTTTATTTGGTTAAGGATGGAAAAAGCATCATCCTTTTCACGAATAATAAGTTTGTTCAAGGTACGATAATGAACAATCATGTCAACACAATTAGAGGAACATAGATGAGATTTTACCTTTGGTGGAATCAGCTCAACATCGGTTTTCCTTCAAATGCATCCTTGATTTGAGCTTCCATCACCATTAGCTTGAGTTCCATCACTAGCACTCATTGGAGAGTTAACTCGATCAGTTGAGCTGGAACTAGAGCAGGTATCCTTCTTCTCATCACTGACCTTCACCTCATCCACAATATTACTTTTCTCAATCTTGATGTTGGCATTCTTTTTCCTACTTCCTTCAGTTTCAATCACATGACTCTCTATTCCTTGAATTACAAATTGTCTTAAGAGAGCGGCATGTCCAATTGAGTCAGTGTTAACAATGATCTTTCTAAGCACCTCAATCTTCTCCTTTTCCACAAGACTTGCTTCCATGTCATGAACCACAAACTGAGTTGATGGAGTGTTAGTCATGAGAGCCTTGCATACATCAACTTGAGCTTCTTCAATCTCATTGCTCCAATCAAAGTCATTAACTACCAATGCATTCACTGGTTCCTTTGCCTTCTCAGCCTGTTCCTTTCCATCAGTGATTGCAACCATGGTAGGAATAGGTAGAGCATCAGTGATTGGATGGGGACTTTATCTCTTGAAGTGTCTGAGCTGCTTACAGTTGTAGCATCTCAGCTTAGTCTTGTCAAACCCTGCAGACTTTCTACCAAGACGCTTCTTTCCGGTCTTATCCATAAACCTCTTAGCCCTCAAAGTTAACATGACCATCTGCCATTGTAAATCAACTTCTTCCATGTCATCGGGGTCCACTTGAAAAACATCCTCAATATGACTTACCCCGACTTTCAATTATCCAACAATGAGTGCTTGATAATTGTTGACGAACAAACCAAACAAAGCCATATGTTCACTTGATGGGTTTGGAATGGCGGTATTATTCTGATTGCCTTTGGATTCATTGCTTGTTGAGCTTTGCTGGTTGGTAGGTGGAGATAACTCTAGAAGAGCTAGCATCATTACTTGAAGAAGTTGGAGCAATAAAAGCTACATTGGTTGGTGCCATGGTCTTGGTGTAACCCAATTGATTCATTTGACGCTTTTCTATGTCCATTTCAAAGGCTTTCAAGGTGTTGATCACATCAGATAGAGTCGATGCTTCATTCAGATACCGTATTTTGATCATCATACATTGAATGCTCCATTCTTGTGGCAGAGAATCTAACAGCTTCTTAATCAGATCATAGTTTGTAGGTCCTCGGGTGTCTCAGATCGTCACATGCAAGTGCGTTGGCTAGTCTGACCGTGTGCGGAATGCCCGTGACTAGGTGGAGAATCAAACAACACAAAGTAAACCGATAACAAACACAAGATACTTTAAACTTCGTCTATTGATAATGTAGGTCCACATGACTGATCTACAGATCGATCTCGTGACAGGACGTCTCGATAAAACGGAGTGCGGAATCCTTCGTGTTAACGTATGTATACGAATTGACAATAGAAACAGCAGGTAAATAAACTTTCTCTTTGTATTCCACCAAACACAGAGTTTACAGAATACAATCGTTCAACTCTTCTCTGCTCTCTTTTTTCTTCTCAATAGAATCTGTAAACTTCTATTTATAGACACAAATCAAATAGACTAGGCGAACTTAACAAGTTCACCTCACATGAGACTAGGCGAACTAGACAAGTTCGCCTTTAGCAGAACTTGTTCTAACACTTAGACAAAATCTATACAATTACATAAAAACATAAAGACAACAAGACCTAAACTATTACAAAGCTTTTGACATACATTCTATGTCCTAATAGACTCCCCCTTGACAATAGCTTGATCTTCTGTCTTCATTCTTCATGACGATCTCTTCAAGTTATCTGGTAATCTGCTTCCTGCATGCACTCCATATCTCTGACAGATCTCCAACACTCTTTTATACTGCAATCCTTGTTCTCTCCATTCATCAGTAAACATAATCTCATTCTTTATTAACGTCATCTGATCTTTCTTTGAGAAGTTAATAAGATTCATTGCATCATAGAAACTAACAATGACCTTATTATCTTTATCATCAATTCTAGCTTCACCAGTATTCACATCTACGTACCACCATTTCATATTCCCCAGAAAATCTTGTGGTATTTTCTTCAATGATATCTTCTGTACAACACGTATCGGCTTGAACTTATACTTCCAGGTCACAATCTCAGTCTTTTGATCTACAATCTTCACTCTTTTTCCTTTCTGTGGCTTTAATCTTTTATACTTCCCTGATCCACCTTCTCTTTTAATCAAGTTGGTAATCACATCGGCTAATCCACACTTTGATCTATTAATCAGTGGTTTCGTAGCTAGACCATTCATTTCACACCATGGCAAGGTATTGAAATACTTGATCCTAGGCTTTAAGTATTGAACACCATCAGATCTCTTAAGAGCAAACAATTTCTTGTCATCATCATAAAACCAACTGATGATTCTTCCAATACACCTCTCTTTATTCACATATCTTTCTTTCTAAGCAGGTTGTATAAGTGACTTGGGTAGTACTTTCTTTCACATGTTAACTATTTCTCTCTACTGTTCTCTAGTCATTCCTTTATTTCTATACATCACAGGTTCTTTATTCGGCTTAGAAGACACAGGATGAGTAGTATCAGCATCAGTATCTATCTTGGATTGAGCAGTATCATCAGGTTTAGTGACATCTTCAACAAAATCCATAGAATCTATTACTCCTTCATAAGAAAACTCAGGAATAACATCATCTTGGATGAAGTTATACGGTACATTCAGACCATCACTGCCTTTATATGTAACTTTATCTTTACTCTTTTCTATCTCAATCTCTACAATCTCTCCTTCTTCAACTTCATTATCTAACACATCCTCTTCAATATCATCAATATCATCCAGACATTCTAACTTCTCAGCTTCTTCTTCTTCTTCTTCTTCAGAATCAGCAAAGAATTCCAATAATAAAATATCTTCATTCACTCCAGAATCATTCTTGGTTCCTTCAATAGTTTGTGATGTCGACTCCCCCTGAGCTCTTGATATGGGATTTACGTCAGCAGCGTATTGACGATCACCCTCAACATTACCACTAGGATCATTGTCATCATCATCCTTTCGTTGAATTGACTCAGCATGACAAGTATCATGTATCCTTAACTCCCCCTGAGCGTCTTTGGATACCAAGATCTGCATAGCATCAATCTGACTAGCTTGTGTTTGAAGAACCAACTGGCGATGTGCATCAGTAGCAACAATAGAATCCACTTGAGTTTGTAATGCAAGCACCTGTGATTCAAGGAAGGTAATCCTTTCAGAATCAGAAGGCTTTGAAGTACCAGAAGAAGATTTAGAAACTGTAGGAACAGGAATAATCACAGGAGACGGATGTGGAGATGAAGGAGGTGTAACCAGTAAGGAAGCAACAAAAGTAGCATCCTCAACACCTTGAGATGAATGTGCAGCAGCAATAGAAGAAGACATAAGCTTCTGAGCTTTTGGAACCGGATGTGCATCACTATCAGAATCCGAGCTCTCATCGATTAATGTTCTCTTTCCAAGTACTGATCCAGAAGGAGGATTCCGAACAGACTTACGCCTCGGCTTTCTGGCTTTAGATTTAATACGTTTCCCGCATTTGCCAATTTGCAAAGTAGCCAATCTCTCATAATGACCTGAGCTAAAATCTCTAGACGAATCAGAGTCAGTAGCGTCAGAATTACGTAAAATAGTATAACCGGAACTCGTATCCACCACATTCCCTTCAGCTTCATGAATGGGTGAGTTCTAGGGGTGATTATTGGGCTTTAACCGGACCAACCCGGACCGGGACCGTTAACAGGGTAAACTGGGGACCGAGGACCGGACCAATTGTTAATGGGCCGGTCCGGGCTTTCACGGGCTTTAATGGGCCAGTCCTCGGGTTTTAGCATCAGGCCCGTTTAATTAAATTACCTTAATCATATTAGCTTTTGTGTAACTATAAATCCGACTTATTAGACGTTTTCGTACAATATTCTCATTTGTTTGTTAACGGAAATAGAATATTCTTGAATATTACATCGAAAGAATTGGCCAAATTGTTACAAATATCAATTCAAAGAGATCTTTGTTTTTTATTTCATTTTCTTTTTCATTTTTTTTCTTTATGCAAGATTTTAATTGTGAACTAATGTTATATGCATTTGAATATGTTTTAGTTTTTGTTTCTTTTTACCTTTTAGAATTTATTTTATTTTATATATATGTGTAAATAACATTACATTTATGTATAAATCATTATATGTAGTCTTTAATCTTTGCAGGAGATATATGCAATTGATCTGGGTTATTAATTATGAGTAGTAAATATCGAAAAGTGATAGGTAGGGTCGTAGAGTATTGAAAAAGCTTTTGCAACAACAAATGTTCATAATTAAAAGTATGATGGTGTAAATTGTAATTTAAAATTGTACATTCAGTGCTATTCAATTCTAGTTCTCTTGGACGATAAATGAAAAGTATAAAGAAACATTTGGGTTTATATAACAAAATTGAATAAAGTTAAAAAAAAAACTATATTTATGAAAAACATTGTTTTAGTATTAAAATAGGAAGAAAACTTGAAAACGATTACTGTTTAAACTAAAAAAAGATATATAACTATAGTTAATATTTTCACAATCGTTAAATGTTCACATAATAATAATTTAAAGGAAATTTTTAAATATGGTTTATGTAAAACATAAATTAAGTGCTAGACTTTTTTTTTGAAATTACTAATTGTTCTATATATACGGGTTTTATGGGCTTTTTTGAAAACCCGCGGGCTTAGCCCGGACCAGGACCATAACCGTTAAGCCGTGAAAGGTAGGACCGAAGACCGGACCGGTTACACATATCATGGGCCGGGCCCGGGTTTAACCGGCCGGTCCTGCGGGCTTTCACGGGCCAACCCGTTTAATGCACACGCCTAGTGTGTTCACAACTTCATTATCAAAATCTTCCATATTCATACCCAAATCTTGTTCATTTTATTGAGGAACGTCTTCCTGAACTGGTTCATTAACAGGAATATGAACGTGTTATTGCGGAATAGGAACTTGTTGTTGTGCTTGTACCTGAGCTTGAACTTGTTGTGGTTGTTGTACTTGATTCTGGACTTGTCCTTGAACTAACTCCTCAGGATGAAACCAATTATCATTAGGAGGCTTAATATAATCAGGATTGATTAAATGACCAAACAAAGGAGTCGAAACTGGAATCAAAGCAACATTTTGTTGTTTAACCTTGGTACAATCAGTAAAGATTCTTTTGGACATAGGAGTCAAGGTCAAACGTATTGGATGCTGTGGTAAATCTGGAATAAAATGGGTCAGAATCATTTGCAATAACCTAGGGTACATAAGAAACCCTTGACCTTCTGGAGGATTGATTTGCATAACCAACTCACGGTATATATACAAAGCAAAGTTAAACCATTTGTTCAGGGTCAATGCAACCATTGCAGCTTGTAACGCACTCTTCAAACCATCAGTACCAGCCTTTCTTGGAGATAAACATTGGATGATTACATGCATAAAATACCTCCATTCTCCAACTAAACCACCCTTTCGTGCTTGAGTATCATTTGGTCTGCCTCTGTAGCCCATCCTCTGAAAAAACCCCATAATCAATGTTCCAGGATAAGACATAGGATCTTCATTAGCACCTCCTAATGCCAAAGCATCACGAATAGTTTCCACTAAAATAGCTACCTTTGTATTATTCACCGTTGCACGAAGGACGTGAGGTTCAACATCTGTGTCTTAATGTACTGTAACCCAGAATTGTTGGATATACGGTATGCTGATGTATGGATATGCGGATAATGCCACATATAAACGTGAACGATTCAAGAAATTGATAATTCCTTGGAAATTAACAGCCTCAGACATATTTGGATCTAACAACGCCACTTGATTATGTTTATACTCAACACGACGAGCCATCTGGAAATGTATTGGACATAGAACACATATTAGTCATATAACAAACAAAAAAAATCAAACAAAAACAAAAACAAAAAAAAAATTCACACTAAAAAAAAATTACAAGTCCAAACACTGCTTAGCCCATAGGCGAACTTAATAAGTTCGCTTAGTGTTGCAAGAGGCGTACATAATAAGTTCACCTAAACAAGTTCTCTTGAACAAGTTCGCCGAAACAAGTTCCCCTGAACCAGTTTGTCGATACAAATTCAACAGCAGATTCCAAAATGTTCAAATCGTCAAATATTTTCCAATCAAACACAGTATAAGCATCGGTTCACAACAACTAAACAATATTAAGCTTCAATTTCAAGATTTACACCCAGATAAAAGTGATTTACTCAGACAAGCGTATGAACATCAAAATACGAAGAACATAGGGTTAAAAGAGCAATTTCCCATCGATTTAACGGATAAAAATCCATGAAAGTACCTTAGATAGACTCGCAATTCAAAACCGATCCAGAAACAGACACGAAAATTTCAAATCGAAAACCCTAATTCAAAATTTCACAAGTTCGCTAAAACCCAGTAAGTTCGCTCACAGAAGTTCGCTCCAGTGAAAATGGTAATAAGGATAAGTTCTCCTGAACAAAATATTTATTCACACAATTAAGTTCGCTTCATTAGGCGAACTTGTTAAGATCGCTTAACAAGCCCCAGGCAAATATATTAAGTTCGCTTAATCAGAAACAAGCGAACATATTAAGTTCGCTTCAAACCTTTGCCTTGAACAATTTCGTCAACTTTCAACATGTCACATTCTTGTGAACTTCCATTTGTAGCATGTATCCGATCTAATCCCGAATCATTTTAATAAAAGATAGAATTTTCATGGAAGACAGAAACAAACTATTTTTGGATTTTATCTGTACAAATGGAATCATATATTTTTGGTTTTTATCAGAGCAAACTGAAACACATATTTTTGGTTTTTATATGAGCAAACTAAAACACATATTTTTGGTTGAACATCATGAGCAAGAAGATCATTTCATTATATGAGCAATTCATCACACAGTCTATCATCAACTATGGGAACCTATGATATGCACAAAAAATGATATGAAACAATCAAACTCATTCTTATGTAACTCGTATGTTTTTCATTTTTATGTAATTTTTGCAATGAATATTTATAAATCCATCATATTCACTTTTCAACTTTTCAATCAATTTGAATAATACTTGAAATGATACGCGATAAATTTCAATGTAAACAAGATTAGGTCATGAAATGCTCAATTTTTCATTCTGAATTTGTAATACAAAGCATGAATTCTTAAGTTGTCAATATTATACAATTTGAAACCACAAACGTTTTTCTTCCAATTTCATGAATGCTCTGATACCACTTGTAGGCCTACATGACTCATCTGCAGATCTATCTCGTGACAGGACGTCTCGATAACACGGAGTGCGGAATCCTACCGTGTTAACATTTGTATACGAATTGACAATAGAAACAACAAGTAAATAAACATTCTCTTTGTATTCCACCAAACACAGAGTTTACAGAATACAATCGTTCAACTTTTCTGCTCTCTCTTCTCACTCTTGAACAGAATCTGTAAACTCCTATTTATAGACACAAACCTGCTATAGGCGAACTTAACAAGTTCTCTCCTAAAGATGCTAAGGCGAACTTATATGAACTTATACAGAATTTTATCAACAGTTACAAAACATGTCCTAACAGACTCCCCTTTAACTGTTGCTAACAATTCTATCAATTACAAGTCAAAGACTCTAAGACTAAGACATAATATCTTCAAGCTCGTTGTCACTGGAATATGCTCCAACAGACTCCCCCTTGACAACAACTTTAGAAGATTGTCATCCGTATTCATATATCATCAAACACAATGTAGTCTTTGTCTTGTTCATCTACACTTTCTCTCTTTATTTCTAGAAGAAAACTTGGGAGAAGGACCCCTTGTCAACTTCTATCTGCAATATTCAGTTTTTGCAAAAGAGAATAACCAACAATTAAGATTTCCATGGAAGCTGGAAAAATAAAATCTTTTTGGTTTTTCAAACATAAGACTCACAAAATCTTTTTGGTTTTTCTTTGTACAAACTAAAATGTAAAATACAAAATCACATCTTTTTGGTCGAACATCACGAGTAAGAAGATCATATCAGTATATATGAGATATCAATCACACATCTTGGATATAAAATCCATATAATATCAAATGGTATCCTATGTCATTCTTTCAAGCCTTGGCTAATCAAACCAATATCTTTCAAGATTATCACACTCTATCTTTTCAAGACTTTTATATTGCATGTTATGATACGCAATAAACATTCAAAGAAAATAGGATCAGGCTATGACACACAAATTCAAATTGTCAATATTATAAGATTTGAAATTAAAGCATCTCATTCCCACTTTCTTGTGAGTTAAGGTACCATTTAAGTATGAAATACAACGTGCACCCCACTAGTACGCCAACAGAAAGTAAATGCAGTATCTTCAAGACATATGAGATTTTACTAAAGATTATCCGAATTTCCAGAATGAGGAGACATCACTTAGCACATGAATAGTAGAATCCAAATTGGATTGTATAGGAATCAATGAGATTCAGAATCGAATAATTCAATGTTTTGGCTTATATATGCGGAATCATAAGATTCGGGTACGTGGATCCAACTGTTATCTGGATTATGAATTCAATGGAATCAGTAAAGATGATTTATCAATATGATCCAAGGGCTAGTATATGTTTGACAGATGTTGTCAACTACATATCTTGATTATACTTCAAATTGCATGCTTTTCGGGACATGGGCACTGAAGCAAATCGAATGAATAGTGCTAAAAACATAACCCGAAACTGATCTCATAGGACAATCTTTATTAAAAGCTAATATTCTTTATCTGATAGTGATCTTTTAACACACACTCAAATCACAGTTGTAATATATGCAATTATGTTTTCACACTACTAATGGTTCAGTGACGCTTTTAGTCTATTGACAATTCAAATTATATGCATACACAACACTATCATTTCCTATTTGTCTAGTGTCTGAAGTTTAGATCAAAACATATAATTCAGATATATTAACATAAAGCACCAACCAGTTACTCTAAGGTCATATGTGAAAGAACATCTACTGATGTACTATCATCTCTTCTTTAACTTCAAGTAATGTCGATTTTATCTTTTTCAATTTGTTTGGCTTTTTCAAAATCTTTTTCAAAGGAAGTAAAACAAACGAAAATAAACCTTCCATGAAAACATTTTAAGAAAAAAATTTTACTTGGTTACTCAGGATTAAGCAATTCAATCAATTAAAAACTCAAACCAATGTAATGTAATTGAATGTCATTGCCTCTATCACCAACACAGTTCTATACTCCCCCTATCCTGTAGACTCCCCCTCAACTAGTCAAATGGTTGCATCAACGACTTTATTCTCGCCATTGTCATCCTAAGTTTCAGGTTATCATTTGGACTTTGTAAAACTCTTTCCAAAACATTGTGTGTGACATATTCTCAAGTCGTTGAATCAAATAGATTCTCAGTTATTAACAACTCTTTACTCTTGCAGATGTCATTCCCTGTCATGTGCTATGAAGAACCACTATCAACAAACCAAATGTTATTAATAGTCCCTCTTGGTTAATCCTGCACATCTAACAAGAAACATTAATTTGAAATTGGGACCCAAGCCATGGTAGTCATGGGTCATCCACCTGTATCAAAATAATAAACATCACTACATTCACAATCGAATCTCTCATCGATTTTCAGAGATTGTTCCGACGAGTCAGAAACAGAAACTTTAGATTTCCAAACATACTTCTGGTCATTAAGTTCTTTTTGCTTAAAATGTGAAGTGTTTGAACAATCATGTTCAGTTGAAAAATGTTTAGATTGTGAAAGCTCTTGTTCTAAAAGTTTTCTGAATTTTCTGTTTCTCCTCCGTCTTTGAGGTCTAGAAAGCCTAACCTCAGATTATGAATTACCCTTTGGTGTATCATGAGGTTTAACCACATTTGGGTTAACATAAGGCTTACCAAGAGTTCTTACCTTTCCTGGAGTAACATGTCGGTTACATTTGACGTTGTGAGGACAAGCAATCCGAATGTGACCCACAAGACCACAGTAAAAGCAAGATCTCGTCTCACTATATTCTCTCATATAAGGAATCTTAACACGATAAGATGCACTTGAAGAAGATTCGCCTACATGAACTTCTTTTGGAGTTTGAGACTGAAATTTTTTTTTCTCAACAGGTTTTGATTCAGGCTTCATCTTCTCAAGAAATACATGCTTCTTTCCTTTATTTTTGTAAGGACAGTTCACCACAATGTGTCCCATCTCATTACAATGAAAGCATGTACGCCTGTCTTTATAATCTCTAACATATGGAACTCTCCTTGAATGTGAAGAACTTCCAAATGAATTAGAATCAACCTTTGAGTCTTCTTTCTTAACCTCTTTCAGTATCCCTTCTACCTTAGCTTCATCAAAATATTCATCATCACTCTCAACAGAATACACCATATCTTCACCTGTGACTGGATTAACTTTTAACACAGTCTTAGGATCTAAATCCTCATCTTTTATAATGTTAGGTGTAACAGAATAATTTCCGTTGAATGGTGGAGGAACATAACCAATACCACTAGTTCCCTTCCCCTCTTCTGTATTATAAAAATATCCCAGTAAGAATGATGAATTTCCAAAGCTTTCTAACTTTTTGTGTAATCTGATCACCTCTGCTTTAGATTCAGCTAGTTCCTTATCTTTCTCAACAAGATCATTATTTCGTTTCTCAATTTCTACAAAGGACATATCCAGGTGATATGCCTGCTCTTTGATCTTCAAAGTCAAAGAACTTATATCCCTTTTCAGTGATTCTATTCTCTCAATACACACATTCTCATTATCCTTTAATTTCTAGTTTACCGTGTGCATCGATTTCATATCACAAATGAGGTTTACGTTGTCATCCATAACCTCATCATTTTATCCTTCACTGAAATACAGTTAGAACAAAACGTTTCAGAGTTAGAAACTACCGTATCCTTTTCTTCTAAAGAAGATGCACCAGGAGCCATGAATACATCATCAGCTTCACCCTTTCGAGCAACAATGACAGGCTCTGTATCAATTTCTGATTCACTCAGATTATCTTCAACTGTCTGAAAGCTTTCTTCAGTCATCACATCACTCTCAGTAGATTGAGTACTTTCACCAGAACGAATACTCTCACTATCAGTTAAATCTGCAGAAGAATCACTTTGAGAATCACCCTGCTTCTCCAATACTTCTTTGATCAAGCCCACAAACGCTTGAGAATTTGCTTCACCCTTTTTCTTCAATGCTTCCCATAGATGTCTTGAAGTTGGACACTTCCCGAGACTATGAATGATTTTTTTTGGTAAAGACATCGTTAAAGTTTCACACGTTTTCATCTCATGATCAAACTTCTGCTTTTCTACTTTAGTAAGAGGTGTAACTGGTTTAGGAATGTCACACCCCGCCAAGGCGGAAACGCGAGGTGTGACGTTACATGGTTTCCAAAGCATATGATTACCACAAACACATACATGATAAATGGATACATAAACAAGTTTAAAGTTTTACATTTCAAAAATGTAAATTGGGTTTACAAAAGTGAAGATTTCGCAAATATGACTCTATTACAATGAGTTATACAAGAGAAATCCCCCAAATAGTTGTATCCATCGTGCATGCATGTAATCTACATTGCTAACCTTGCGATCACGTCAATTTCCTGAAAAACATACTTAAAATTGTCAACACGAGGTTGGTGAGTTCACAGGTTTAAATCAAATAGATCTTTGTAAAATTCAATTGTTCGTAAATAGTTCCAGTTGCATGTGATAATCAGAATAAGAATTGTTGACCCATTTGTAAACTAGCTAGGAATACAAATAATATGTTCCTACATGAGCCGTAACCAAACCATGACAATTGTTCTTCGCCCCTAATTTCGTTATCCGGTTCTATGCGGCCATAAATCCTCCAGATTGTGGTTAGCGTGACTAACCATGACCGGGAGACGTCACTCTCCATAGTACTATTCATAGGACCCTAGGCTACAGTTAATGGTTACTAAATTGTTCCAGGGGACTTTAGCGGCCTAAAATCGTTTAACTCATGTAAACATAAAAGTCGAGTCTTATTCTCTTGTTATCACATAAAAATAGTTGTAAGTATGTTCTTCCCCCAAATATTGAAAATAGTAAAAGGGGGCCGTGAAACTCACCTTGAGTTTGTGTATGCTTGCAATGATAATTGTTCTAGTCAACTTGACTATTCGTACCCTAATTACAAAAGGGTAATTCGTGTTATGACCGAATGTCTCATATGCAAATTGTTCACCGACTTAGTAAATCTGGTTGCTTTTGTTTAAATATCTTCTTAGTTTTCCAACACTTGTTTTGTTATAAGATAGTTCTAAGTTACTGCCCAATGGGCTTGAAACAGGTATCGAAACTACCTAGTTTCAATTGAACTGAACAGATGTCGAAACTACCTAGTTTCGATTGAGCAAACTGGGTATCGAAACTACCTAGTTTCGATTGGGTAAGAAAGGTATTGAAACTACCTAGTTTCGATTGAGTAATAGGTATCGAAACTACTTAGTTTTCATTGAACAACATGTATCGAAATTACTTAGTTTCGATTGAGTAAACAGGTATCGAAATTACTTAGTTTCGATTGAGTAAACAGGTATCGAAACAATAGTTTCGATTACTGAAATTTTGATTGACAGAATCAGTTTCAAAACTTTTTTCATACATATACGCATATATTCATGTTTTAATCTTGAATTCGACACACTTTTCTGGTTATTTTTCTTACGTTCGAGTAAACTGTATGTTTAGCTATGGTTTTAAAGAAAATAATATGAATAATATTGAGCTTTTACCTCGAAACAGAGATGATGATTTTTGAGAGAAACAGAGAAGATAGTCTTGAATTCTCTTGGTTAGAAATCCTTGAAAGCTCCTTATAATACCGAAATATGGTGGATTTTGCCTTAAAACTTGACTTCGACTTGAGGAAAATTGGGGAGATTGCCGTAAGAAAGTGAGAATGATGAAAGGGGTTCGTGAGAATGGTGATTGAGGTGGTATGGTTTATATCTGAGTTTTGAAGTCATGAGGTATGGGTTTAAAGATAAAGAATTTGAATGAGAGGAAAACAGTAGTGTGAATGGGGGGGGGGGTCTTCTCTGGCTTCGGCCGAGAAAGTCAAGGATGGGTTGGGGTTAATTAATCAAATAATTAGATTTAAGTGTAAATTTATTTAACCCATTAAGCGTATTAATATTAATTAGAGTTTCAAATGGTAATTTAATTTGGTTTAGGTTCTCCACGGTATTATAAATTTATTAAGTTTATGGCACGTTAACGAAAGATATTGAAATCTTGGATTGTATAATTCGTTGAGGTGATTATTTGTAGGTATACGTACCTAAAGGTGACGCTACATGGTAACATCTTCGAGAGGGTTCGTTAGTTTACTTTTACGTATATTATATGATTTATTCTAAAAATAATTTATTGACCAACGTAAAAATTTGTGTAATAAATATATATTTTTCTGGTTATTTAATTTAACCACTAGTGTTCGTATTTAGTCGGGTTATCCTGGTACGTGAACCGGTAACTCCTAGAATTACCAAATATGAAATGAGACCATGTACGGTTTTTGTTAGACCTTAATGTCCTTGTTTGTGAAATTAAGTAAATCACAAAAACAATTATAATGTAAACTCGTTTATAACATGTACGGATATTGACCTGAAATGTCGGGTGTCACAAGGAACATCACGAAATTCTAGAAAGTCAAAAGTAGGATGCACATATCCTTCTGTTATTGGTGTCCAAAAATTTTCATCAGTTTCTGATACGAACTGTTCGAACCGGACTTTCCAGCTATGGTAATCTGATATGCACAAAAGCCTCGGTGGCATAGTTCCAATCTCATTATCATCACAAGAAATCAACATTTTGAAATTTTTGTGAAAATATCCTGAAATTTTTTTTTTCCTCCAAAATACTTTTTTTTAAAGAACACTAGCGAACTAGATAAGTTCGCCTGAAATTAGTTCGCCTGATACTGCCTGAGCGAACAAGTCCACAAGCGAACTTGATACCAAGCAAACTTGTTAAGTTCGCTTAAACAACAAAATCAGGTAAGTTCGCCTACTGAATAAGTTCGCTTAAACTGAGTGAAGCGAACTTGATAAGTTCGCCTGCTAAGTTCGCCCGTTACAGAGTCTCAGCAAGTTCGCTTGCTTCACATGTAACAAACTAAGGAAGATCTTCAACCCAAACACGAACTAATCAGTACCGAAAATCATCATTTCTCACAGATTAGATGGAATTTAAAGAAATTGGACCGTAGGATTTAATATTTTATGAATTAGAACACTTTTATCGGATTAATTTCACCAAAATCCACTTCAAATCCACGATTTCAGCCGCAAAATCAACTTTAAGAACTTGAAAACTCCATGGATACAAAAATTTGAAAAAATGATAAATTTCTTGTCAAATTGTACACAAAAACGTCTCTAATCACCAAGAATCAAACACAAATCACAAGCAAAAGCTCTGATACAACTTGTAGGTCCACATGACTCATCCGCAGATCTGTGTCGTGACAGGACGTCTCGCTAACACGGAGTGCGGAATCCTACCATGTTAACGTTTGTATACGAATTGACAATAGAAACAGCAGGTAAATAAACTTTCTCTTTGTATTCCACCAAACACAGAGTTTACAGAATACAATCGTTCAACTCTTCTGCTCTCTCTTCTCACTCCTGAACAGAATCTGTAAACTCCTATTTATAGACACAAACCTGCTATAGGCGAACTTAACAAGTTCACTTCTAAAGTTCTTAGGCGAACTTGTTAAGTTTGCCTCTCTATGAACTTGTACAATATTCCTTAGGCGAACTTAACAAGTTCTCTCCTAAAGATGCTTAGGCGAACTTGTTAAGTTCGCCTCTCTATGAACTTACACAGAATTTTATCAATAGTTACAAAACATGTCCTAACAGATAATCACAGACGGTTACAGTGTACAAAATGAGTGCGTACATAATTTTGTCACTAACTGGCTATATATACTAAGACCTGTTGCCTACGCACTTGGCAAGTGTGCAGGGCTTAACTCCTATGTACTTAGCAAGTACGCAGCCTTTAGTCTTGCGTACTTGCTAAGTACGCAGGATGTACATCCTACGCACTTGTTAAGTGCGCACAACACTTACAAAGACTAGATAAGTACAAGTACCTACATACATGATTACAACTCGATAAAACAATACATACAGATACTAAATGCAAATACAAATACAGAAAGTAGAGTACAAAAGCATAAGACATCATCTAGAGTGTCTGTCACACAAACGTGCTCCAACAAACTCCCCCTTGACAATAGCTCTGGATTGTCTTCGGCCTTCAACTTCCTGCAGCTCTAGCTTCCCATCTTCAGCTTATAGTCAAGACAGAACTTGACTAGCTTGTCGTATCTCGATGCTTAAAGCTTTGTCCACTCGTCCGTGTAGATACAATAATTTTCATTTAGGACCATCAGATCTTTCACAAAGAAATTAATGAAAGTGATTTCGTCAAAGACTCTGATCAGTTCCTTTGGTTCCAAGCTTCCACTTGCGGACCTTATTCTTCCAATCACCACCGCCTCGCCCGTTTTTGGGTCCACGTACCAGTACCATATGTTAGCAAGGATATCCTGAGATAACTTACTCAGGGGAATCCTGGTTTCACACAGCATTGGCTTGTAAACCAGCTTCTTAAGACTATGGTTTGTCACAAGATGTTTAACACTTTTGTCCCGGATTCTCTTGGGCATCTGAGGCTTGAAAACTTCAAAGTTTCCTGATCTTCCCTCTCTCTTTAGTGTCTTCCATAAACCTATTGCTACCACGTGATGAGAATTACCAAGAAGCTCTCGGTTTGCAAGGTTCACCAGATCGTACTTCGGCAGGAAGCTGAACGCTTCACTATATTGAACCCCACCAGTTCCTTTAATAGCGAACAACTTCTTGTCGTCGTCGAAACTTGACAGACAAGATCATACCCGTAGCTCCATGTTTGTCTATGATGGATGTCTTTTTCTAGATAGGAGCTTGATCCTTGGTAAACCATCCACAAGGATATTTACTTTTCAATGCTTTAGGATCAACAGGTTGGGGATCGGTGGGAGAGGCTTCAGTCGAGGTTGCTGCACCACTAGCCTCAGCAACAAATTCAGGCTCGACTGAACCTGTGTTAGAAGTTGCTTCAAAGGCTGGAGCTTCAAAGATCTCTCCATCCTCAAGCTCGTAAACTCCTTCACCGTCCCCTTTAGGAAACTCTACCACAACATCCTCATCTTCTACATCCCATTCATCATCAGACCCGATCTCTCCTTCTTCTAGATTGCTGAGAGTATCGATCTGAGCTTCTTTTGAATAGTCTGCTCAATAATAAGAATATCATCAGATAGGTATTTAAGTACATCGGCCGCAGACTTTCCTGTACCACCTTCACTACCTGACACGTCACCTTCATGTTGAGTGGACTCCCCCTTAGCCATAGGCACAGCAGAAATAGGAACAATAGTTAACGCTTGTTGCTCACTTCCACTGGGACCCACTTCAGGATCCTTGTCTATGTCGTCACCCTTAGTCAGGTTGACTAGGTGACAAGCCTCATTAGTTTTGTCGGTTTCTCCTTCTTCTTCATCAACTCTTGAATCTTCTCCCCCTGAGCAGCAAGAGTTTTGGTCATATCACAGACCAATTTAACCATCATATCATGCTCTTTACGCTGCAACTCATCAACCGCCCTTTGTTTCTTCAAAGTCGCTACTTCATCAATCAAAGAGTTAATCTGACCTTGTTGCTTGTCAGACTCCTCCCTTGATTTCCGTACCGTCTCAAGTAAACCAGCGACTTGAGTCTCCAGGGTAGCAATCCTTGCATCCCGTGGATCTGGATCCCTAGATGTAGAGGCAATGGCTGTATGAGTGGGAAAGGTGAAGATCTCATCAAAATCAAACCCATGTGTGAAATCACCATATGTAAAGGGTTCACTGATTGGTTGAAGGGTGGTAGTGGGAACAATGGTTCGGATGGAAGTTTGCATGGTAGATGTTGCAATGGTGGTTGGGGTGATAGTAACCGACTCAGTTTGAATTTTTAGTCATCATCATCACCTGTTGAACAGATTGAACTGGAAGGGATACTATCACAGGAACCTCCTCTGTGACAGTAGTGGCAGCCATCTCAGCACTAACATGTGGCTGCCTCCTCCGCTGTCGTCGATATAGCTGGCTGGAAGTTGAAGTAGAGGGTGAAGCAGTACTCACGACCTCTGTGATTGGATTCCTTTGAGTACTAACCTCGACCTCTCTAGGGATAGCAACAAATGGCCTATCCCCCCGTCGCTTAACACTTCTTTCTCTTCACTGTCTTTGTAATTCACCATCCGAATCAGAATCGGGTTCATATTCGCTTCCAGTACTCTCTTGTCTATGTCTCTTCGAAGACGACTCGGGAAGGGAAACCTTCACTGTCCTCCTTGTTTGTGATTGATTTGGTGCCTCATCAGAGTCAGACGAATCAGATTCAGTGGCTTCAAAATCTGACTCCTCAGCACCATCTCCTCCTTCTTGTTCCTCATCATCACCACCACCATCATCATCAGATTCAACATTAAGCAGATTCAGTGGCTTCAGAATCTGACTCAGTAGCACCATATCATCCTTCTTGTTCCTCATCACCATCATCATCATATTCATCATTCTCATAACCTTCATCTCCTTCCTCTTCCTCCTCTACTTGTTCATTAGAGTGTTCACTCATATCAGGCTCAAACTCAGCACTATACCATCTGAATTCAGCAGGGGCCACAAATGCTTCATTGATAAGATGGCCAAAGAGAGGAGTGTGCATAGGGGTAGGTTCTACACTGTCTGGCGTAAGGAATTGAGAAAACACTCTCTTGGATATTGTCTTGACTTGTAATCTTTCACCTATTGCCGGAAGCGGCAAGGAACTATTAATCAATAGCTGAAAAAATCGTGGATACAACAGGAATCTAAACTTCTCCGTCGTGTTAATCTAATAGGTTAAAGCTTTGTAGATGTATTTGGAGAAGTTTAACCCTTTGTTGAGAGACAAACCAACCATTACAGCTGCCAGGTCATGACCCATTGCATCCTTTCCTGCTTTACGTGAAGAGATGCACATGATCATGAGATGGGCAAGGTACCTCCATTGGTCTAGTAACCACATCTTCTTATAAGAGGCATAATCTCTAGCACCGACATAGCCCATCCTCTGTCTCCAGCACCCATCCACAAAGTAATCAGGGTAAGTGACTGGGTCAGTTGCTAGATCCCTGAACTACAGGACTCTCCGAATGGTGTCTTCAGAAATAGCAATATCATGACCTGCTACGGTAGCCCTAATGACGTTTGGGGTTACCGTACATTCATGATCAGCTGTCTCCCAAAACTGTTCTAAATAAGGTCTTGAGACGATTGGATCAGCAGAAATGACATAGCTGATCTTAGAGCGGTTCAGAAAGTCCACAATCTCTCTGTATTGAAGTGCAATACCCTTCCATTCTGGAGAGCAATAAGATTGAACTCACTGGTAAATGCACGAGCCATTACTGTAAGAACACACAATGAACACTATAAGAATACATAGACTCATTGGAAATGAATATACATGACTAGGTATAGTACATTCACAAAGATCAGAGTTCCAGACTTAGAAAATTATCCAAGTGGCCTTTCCCGCGTACTTAACAAGTACGCAGGGTTTATGTCTTGCGTACTTAGCAAGTACGCAAGAGCTATATCTTGCGTACTTACCAAGTGGGCAAGGTTTAACACTTAGGAAAATATTTTTCTAACTTTCATAATCCATGAATGAGAGATTTTGTTGTGAGTTATGGTCAACACAAGGTCTAAAAACAAGAATACGACATAAGGGACGAACACCACCAACAAAATCAAGCTAACCCAAGTCAAATTGACGTAGCCCTTGTCCGACGTAGAACCACGGCTTCACAGGGGGTTAAATCTAAAATCCAATCATGATAAGGACTATTATTTGATACTTGAGCTTTGGATAATGATTTAAAACAAATTTTAGGTCGTAATTTGGGTCACAAACACCTACAATCGGTCAAAAAATCATAACCAAAGCCCTAGTTCTTGAGGGTCAAGAAATCGGTCAAAAACAGTCGATTTTATTGATGGAATCATCTGAGAATCTCACCAATTGTTAGTTAGGAGATGATGAAACTAGAAATGGGATGAAAAACAAGCTTAGGAACACACAAATATTCGAGGAAATGTGAGCAGCGGGTAATAACACATTGTTAGTCGTTTGAAATGAGATGAGGCCTTGAAAATTTTTCTAACTCCTGTATATATACTATCCACAGATGGGTCGTGGGTACTTAACATGTACGCATGACTTAACTCCTGCGTACTTAGCAAGTACGCATGACTTAAGTCTTGCATACTTACGCAAGGTTTAATTCCTGCATACATGTCAAGTACACAGAAACCCTTGTGAGCTCAAATTTTAACTCAAATTATGAAGAAAGTCAAGTCAAATAACGAACAGGATAAGAACATTCAATCAAGAAGTTTCAAAAACAGTTCAAGGAAGTTAAACACAAATATTTTTGGCTTTTCTTAAGTTTTGAGAAACTGTACTAAAAAACTTTTTGGCATTTTTGATAATAATTGAACTGTATATTAACTTAAAATATTTTTGAGTTTTTTTGAATGAAGATAATATGCATAAGAATATACACATAAGCTATTTTTGGTCAAAGTCATGAGCAGAGGATCATATCAGGCTATTATAAGCAAAAATGATACACAATAAACATCAAAGAATATGGGATCATGTCATGAATTACTACTTATTCATATGTAATATGCAATACAAGCAAGTTAACTCAAGTTGTCAATATTATAAGATTTGAAACCATAAGCATCTTTGTATCACGTTCTTGTATGTTAAGGTATAAGTATACAACGTGTACCCCACAGTTCTGCTACAGTAATTTAAATTGCACTATCTCAAGGCATCTAAGATTTTCTCAAAGATTTCCAAATCTCTAGAACGAAGTTACATCGTTTAGCACATAAAAAATCAAGCAGAATCCATAAGGATTATCAAGAATCATAAGATTCAGAATCGAGTAATTCATTTATCTGGGTTTGATAGGTTTTTCTTCTGTGAATATCATATGATGATTCAGGTTAATAAATATGGTGTCTAAGGATTTAGGTAAGGGGATCCAACTTTTATCTGGATTTGATTTCAATGAATCAGGTATGATTTAAGGGTGAATATATGCTCAACGGTTGATGTCAAGACATATCTTGGCCCAACTTCCCATTGCATACTTATAAGTATGGGCAGTGAAGTGAACTGAAAAATTATGCTAAAGACATAAATCGAAACTGGTCTCATAAGAAAATATTTGCCAAAATCTTACATCCTTTATCTGATAATGATCTTTTTGTATTCTTTTACACACACATGCAAATATGGGTTCAAATCACAGTTGTAGTAATGATTTAGTTTCCACACTACAAATGATTCAAAAATGCTTATAGCCTACTGACAATTCAAATTACTTGCAAATATTCAAATTAAAACTGAAACAACTTAAACTTTCAAGTAATCATGACGCGATCATTTCCCATATGTGCTGTCTAAGACGTTTAGATTACTTATTGATGTACTATCATTTCCTCTTTTCTTCAAATGACTTTGAAATTTTTCATGATTTTCTATTTTGTTTGGATTTTCTGAAGATGTTAATTAAAGAGAAAACGAACTGAACAAAAGAAATTTAAAAGAAATAAAGTTTAACTTCCATGAAATGATTTGATTTGAAAAAGAGTTTTCACTCAGGATTGAACATTCCTATAAAGTTGAACAGATGTTCAAAACGGGTACAATCAAACGCCATAGTGAAAAGTTCAGCAAAGTTGTCATCCGTGTGAACTTTGACAAGTTCAATCAAATGCTTTTCAGCACAGTCACGCATAAAATGATGGCGAATTTCTATATGCTTAGTTTTGGAATGTTTCACCGGGTTGTTCGTGATGGACATAGTGGCATTATTGTCAATGAATAAAGGAGTTCCAGTGTAGTTCAAGCCATAGTCTCTCAATTGCTGCTGGATCCATAATATTTGAGAACAACAGCTTGCGGCAACAATGTACTCTGCTTCACATGTTGAGACAGAAACCGTTGACTGCTTCTTACACTGCCAGGAGACCGGCCTGTCCCCCAAGAATTGACATCCACATGAGGTTGATTTTCTTTCGAGGTTACAACCGCCATAATCAGAATCAGTATAGGCTTTGAATTCAAAAGACTGCTACTTGGAGTACCAAAGACCCAATCGGGGTTTCCCTTTCAGGTATCTGAAGATCCTCTTCATAGCTATCAAGTGAGATTCCTTCGGTTGTGACTGAAACCTTGAGCATAAGCAGACTGTAAACATAATGTCAGGCCTTGAAGCTGTGAGATACATTAGAGAACCGATCATCCCGCGGTACAATTTACAGTCGACATCCTTTCCATCTTTGTCTGGTTATAGACCATGATTGAGTGGGATTGGTCTGCCATAAGTAGTACAATCACTCATCTCCTGCACACATACTTATTTTGATGTAGATAAATGCCATCCTCCCTTTGAGTGACTTGCAGACCCAGAAAGAATGACAGTTCACCATTGTTTCTCATTTAAAACTTGGACTTCATCACCTTTTCGAATTCTCTACACATCTCTTCATTGGTAGACCCAAAGATAATGTCGTCGACATAAACTTGCACCAGTAAAATATCACCTCCTGCTTTTCTAATGAAGAGAGTCGAGTCAATTTGTCCTCGGTCGAAACCATTGGACAGTAGATGTTTTGATAAAGTCTCATACCATGCCCTAGGTGCTTGATGAAGACCATAAAGTGCTTTATCCAGCTTGTACACGTTATTGATATTATGCGGATCTTCAAAACCTGGAGGTTGAGTGCCATAGACCTCTTCATGAACTATCCCATATAGAAAAGCACTCTTCACATCAAGCTGATAGACCTTGAAACCGACAAAGGAGGCATAAGCCAGAAACAGTCGAATGGCCTCAAGTCTCGCAACTGGGGCATACACCTCTGTGTAATCCATGCCCTCTTGCTGATTAAAACCCTGAACAACCAACCTTGCTTTATTCTTCACTACAACATGTCGATCGCCCGTCTTGCATTTGAACACCCATCTGGTTCCAATCGGATGCATACCCTTCGGAAGGTCAACCAAATCCCACACGTGCATCTTTTGGAATTGAGACAATTCATCTTGCATCGCCTCTATCCAGTAGTTGTCAGCGAGAGCCTCTTTCACATTCTTCGGCTCCAACTGGTATACGAAGGCATCATGCAAACATGTTTCCATGATACCTGTATTAAGTATCTCAGCATACAAACTGGTGTTCTCAGTAATGGTTTGGTGACGAGTTTGAACACTGGCATCAGGATCACCAATAATTTTGTCAATTGGATGATTTTGATGCACTCTCTTCTCTGGTAATTGAGGTTCTTGAATTGTTGAATCAAGGTTAGTGCTCAACTCCCACATATCAAGTGTACCCGAAGATGACTCAATGTTGATTGGATCAACTAGCGCATCATTTCCTACATGAAAATTAGGATCAGCTTGGGCATCGTTTCCTTTAACATGAACTTCATCTCCGTTGTCACTGTCAAGAGTTCCAGATGTAGATGCAGCATTGGAATCGGAAGTTAGGATAGGTACCGTTGCTTTGGTTGAGAAATTGGAGTCGTCGCTGCCACAATAGAACTCATACAACTTGGCAGCATCTTCAGTAGATAAATCAGGAAGGTTAAAAAACTTGAACAAAGCATCATAATCAAATCCCCAAGCAGGACCAGTTCAGTCTGGTGGAATGCTGTGTTTACTGCAGTTCACTTCGAACCATTCCTCCACAGACCTACTCTCAATATTGTACACTCTCATGCATGGCGAATTGGCAACATAGCCTAAGAAAATGCCTTCCACCGCTTTTGCATGAAATTTAGACTTTCGATCTTTGTACAGTAACAATAATGAGTAGGGACTACCAAAAGGAACTAGGTAGTCAAGATTTGGAGGTCGATTGTTGATCAACTCATAACAAGTTTTATTATGCCTCTTAACCACCAGAACTCTATTTAAGACGTGACAAGCTATGTTGACTGCTTCCGCCCAGAACGTTACGGGAAGCTTGGCAACTAACAACATTGTCCTTGCAGTCTCAATTAGGGTTCTGTTCTTCCATTCAGCAACTCCATTCTGCTGGGGTGTATACGGTGCACTAAATTCATGAAGAATACCCTTCTTGAGACAAAAAATCTCCATCATGTTGTTTTTGAACTCCGTGCCGTTGTCACTCCTTATTCTTCTAACCTTCAGTTTGCATAAAGTTTCCAAGCTCACAATCAGGTATTGAAGAATATCAGCAGTCTGATCCTTTGTACCTAAGAAATACACCTAAGAAAAACATGAGAAATCATCAGTTACAACTATACAATATGACTTACCTCCAATACTCCTGATACTTATGGGCCCGAAAAAATCCATATGTAGGAGCTCCAAAGGGGTATCGATAGATTTTTAGGTCTTGGGCTTGTGAGATTTTTGTTGCTGTTTGCCCTTTTTATAAGGCATACAGTCATCTGCAACGACAAATCTCAGCTTAGGAATCCCGGTTACCAAACCGTTTCGGACAAGATGGTTCATTTTACGATAAGAAATGTGTCCGAGTTTCCTATGCCACAAGATTGAGTCAAGTTCTATAGCTTTAGTAAGCAAACAAGTAGCAACTGATGAGGTGGTTATCGCCATGCTCATATCAATCTGATAGGTGTCATTTGTCCTTGGCGCTTGATGTAGGGTTTAATAACCCCGGTTTATATGTCGTTTTGTGTGCATCTTAGTTGTTTTAGTATGTATTCTTGTTCAGTGTTATGTGTGTTTGTGGTTATGTCTACCTCTCAGGTTTTATGTGCTAAATGAGCAAGAAACAGGAGTGAAGCAGTCGGACACAATGCATAGAGTGGAAAAAGTCAATTTCCTGGTTTTTATGGTCTTCGCGACACGCGAAGACTTGGGATGCATAGTTCGCGACACGCGAAGAACTTTAGAGGCGCGCCCGACTAGTTTGTTCTTCGCGTCACGCGAAGAACTTGGTTGCCATGTTCGAAACACGCGAAGATTCTATTTTACAGAAAAGTTAACCTAAATTAGGTTTTAATCTTGAGCAGCCCCAATAATCATTGATCTTCAACCACAGCCGTTCCAGACCTTCAAGGAGGCGATTTCCACCGTAGTTGGGCCGATTGTTCTTAATCTTTCATGATTGTAAGTCCTAGTACATTAGTTTTGATTGTTGTTATGAGTAGGAGTTGCTAAATCTCTTGTAGTCCTCTTTGGGTCTAGGGTTTGTGAACACTTGGGAATTCTTGAGTGATTAGCTTGGTTTGTAATCTTGGTTGGCATTTTAAGCCATATGATTTCATTTATTGATTGAATGCTTTGAACTTCTTTGATTGATTTCGAATTGTTGTTCAAATCTCAATAGTCCCGAGTTTCTTTACATCGGGGATAATTTGGGGGTTGGATTATAGTTGGTTTGGCATTGATGGTTGTGTGAGAATAAGTTTTATTTACAACGGGTTCTCACATTATCACTGGATTCAATTGAACCGTAACGATTATGTCTATGTAATTGCTTGCTAATTATCTTGAAGGAGCTTGTGTTTGCATACCCGAACCCCAGAGAGGATTGCCTCTCTTATTATTGTTTTAAAACCCAAATCCAATTTAGTTGCTATTGTTTTCTGTCTTTGAATCTTGTAACAAAGTGACACTTTCCACATACTCCTCGTGGATACGATACTCTACTTACCCTTACTAGTTAAGTTTTTTAAGGATTATTTTTGACCGACCAAACGACATCGATCATCGCTCTCATCAGAATCCAATCGTTAGGAACCACAAAACCAGGGTTGAGAACCAAGCACTCGGACTTGTCAAACATAACTGAGTACTCCTTATCGCACATTTGAGATACACTCAACAAATTATGCTTCAGCTGCTCACAGTAGTTGACATTATCGAAGCTTATACATCCATTAGAAGCCACGCCTTGACAAGCAATACTGCCGCCCTTCTCGCCTGCAAAGGACACATAGCCGCCTCTGAATGGTTTGACATCTTGAAGCAAGGCTATGTTGCTTGGCATGTGCCGGGAGCATCCACTATCCACATACCAACGATTAGAGATAGTTCCATTCGGATGTTCTTGCATGAGTCATAAGAAATTAATTAGATTTGGAGACCCAAGCCATGGTGGTCTTGGGTCGTCCGTTTTTCTCAAAATAAACTACTTCAATTAATTCACAATCATGACTATCAAAAATGGGTGAATCCTTTGAAGATTTGGGATCAGAAGATTGAGAACTTTTGGTTTTCTTGTTCCAGGACCTTTTCTTCTTTTCCCTCTGAACATTAGGCTTGCTAGTCTCAACTTTGGGTGAACTAGTGGAAGCTTCACCTGGTTGACTACCAGCTAGCCGCTGTTTAAGTTTTCTCAACCTTTTTTTCCTTCTTCTCCTCTGTGGCTTAGAAAGTTTCACCACAGGCTTCTCACCAGTTTGTGTACTACCAGAGGTAGATACACTGGGTTTAAAAACTTGCTTTACCCCTTTAGGAACATATGGTTCAGCCACATGTTTTGCTGGTGGCTTAACCATTGGTTTCACTAGTGGCTTCAACTTGGGATTCTTGAGTTGCTTCACTGATGGGGTCTTAGGAGAAACAACTTGTTGTTGAACAACTGGCCGTTTCCCTTCGTTCTTATCAGGACAGATCACCAGGATGTGACTGACCATACCATAGTGAAAGCAAGCTCGTTTTTCTTTGTACGTCCTCCTGTAGGGCTCTCTGCTTTTGGATGCAGATGACTCGACTTGATGAGCAATTGGAGTTGTTTGATGAACATTAACAGCATCTTGTGCTTGACCTGATTTGCTTTTAGGAGTAAAAGGTTTTTCCATGTTTTCATGATGATTATTACTCAAATGATTAACAAAAGCTTCTTTCTTCACTTGCTTTATGGACTTGAAACCTCCATAAAGCATCATTTTCAGTTTATCATTGGACTCAATTGTATCAGGTTTAGTTAAAATGCAATTGTAACGATTAGTGACAATGTTTTTCTCAATTTTATGTTTACCAATCAACTCTTCTGAGACAACACCCTCGACCTTGGTGTTCTCAGAACCTTCATCAGAGAAGAACTCCTCATCAGAAGCTGACTCAGCCTGACTTGAGGAATCATCCTTGTTAGAGGATTCTTCCTTGCTCGAAGAGTCATCCAAGAAGGACAAATCAATGTCCACCGGCCCATTGACAAACTTGCCACTTACTGGTGGAGGAATGGCATTAGAACCTAAACCTTTGCCACTCACTTTTCTCACCACAGACTTGTAGTGTTCCACCACAAAGCGAGAATTTTTCAGCTTCTCAAGTTTCCCGCTCAACTACAGGATTTCATTTTGCAGTTTGGCGATCTCGACATTTCTTTTCTCTAACCCCTTGTATGCAACATCTAAGTGAAATTGTTGTTCACTGATTTTAATTGAAAACTCATGTCTTTCTTTCTTAAGATTTTCAATTGAATCTTTAAACCGTTTTTCATTTTCTTTATAACTTAGAGCTGCAATACGTAAGGGTTCGAGTTGATCATGGATACGATCATTCTCGTTCTTCAAGATAAGACATTTGGAACAAGAAACAATAGAAAAAGGATTAGAATCTACCTCAGTTGACGAACTGGATGCCTCTCCAATAGCCATGAGAGCAAACGCAGATGTAGATTCTTGTTGGTCAGCAACAGTTGCTTCCCTTTCCTCAGCTTTCATCAACTCAACAATCTCTGCCATTAAAACTATTTAAGTCTGTGCAAGTATGGCATCTTCCAGATGAACACCCCAATCAAAGCTCTCGTCCTGTTGAACCACTAATGCACTGGACGTTCCAACTTAAATCTAATTGCGGTTGTTCTGATTGTTGTACCCTTGGTTGTTTCCCTGGCTTGGTCTAGTGAAACCCGAAGCTGGTGCTTTATCCTTTTGACATTCCCTTGCGAAATGCCCAAAGTTATTACATTTGTAGCACTTAGCATTGGATTTATCAAATCCAACCTTGGCATTAGAATGCCCACCAATGAACTTCCTACCTGTTCGGTTCAGAAAACGCTTAGCCCTCCTCAAGATCATGGCCATGTTCCATTGAATATCCATATCCTCCATATCATCCGGATCCACCTAATTAAAGTCTTCTTCAATGGTTTCAGGATCCTTTAGATTCCCACCTATGAAATTCTCATAGGCAAGCATGCAGGATGAGAACAGTGCCACATGATCTTCAGCTATCTTGACAATAGCAGATTGGTTTGCTGAAGGGGTAGAGGTAGGGCTTCTTGAAGAATGTTGGTGGTATGAACCAGATCCTGATGCAACAAAACAAGTATGACCACCACAACCATTAGAATTATCATCTTCCTGAGGAGTCCTAGAGAACAAGGCAATTCCAGAACCAGATACCTTTGCTATGGAAGTCACTCCATAATACATAGAAGGATCTTGAATCTGAGGTCTTCCAGAACTTTCTTTCTTTTTCAGGTTCATGTCGTGTGCTTGAACCTTTCCAATTGGATCATCAATTGTCATCTCATAAAAATCCGGGTTCTCTCTCAACAGTGTGGTATACATGTCAAATTTTGGTGGCAAAGAATCAAGAAACTTCTCCACTAATTCATCATCAGGATACTTGAGTTCATGAGAGTTTAGCTCGGTTTTCAGGTGATAGAATCTAGAAATAAGTTCATCAATAGATTCATTCTCTAAATATCTGAAGCACTCATACTGCTTCCTCAGTAGCTCTTTCTTGCTTTTCTTGACGTCACTGTTTCCCTCGAACCTCTTCTGCAAAGCCTTCCATAGATCCTTAGAAGTATCATAACCTCTGAAACTGTGAAATAGATCCCTAGTCAAGGCCATAGTTATAGAGACATGTGCCTTCTTTTCTCATTCATAAGCCTTCTTCTCTTCTTCATCTAGCTTAGAGATAGGTTTGGGAATAGTTTCATCAAGAAATAGATAGGTTGGATGTTTATATACCTCAAGAATTGGTATCCATAAGGTGGAATCAGTATACGAGATATACTCATCAAAGCGTGCTTTCCAGTTCGAATAATCATTTACATTAAGCAGCTTTGGTGGTTTTTGTGGAGTACCAATCTCATTATCATAGTTCATCAGACTATTAATGTTCTGAATGTTTGACATGGTGATTAACTTAGTCAAAACTCAGAAATTTCAGGACAACTTGCGCACTTAAAACTGGCCTTGCGCACTTGAAATTTGGTCTTGCGCACTTGAGATTTCCTCTTGTGTACTTAGTAAGTACGCAGGAAGCAAAGTTAAGTACGCACAAGAATGGTCTTGCATACTTAGCAAGTACGCAGGAAGACTGTCCTTTATGCCAAATAAGGTAAGTACGCAGTATGCTTTATCCACCTGCTCCACCAACTTTTTCCAGTCACCGGAAATAGCTCAGATCTTCAAATTTTGAAGATATGAGCAAATTGATCAAACCAAAAGGTTAGAAACTTGTTTCTAACAAACCCTTGATGATCAAAACACTCAAACAAACAACAAAAAGGTCGGATTTTGAAGGATTTTTGCTTTTAAAATAGCGCTCAAGAGCTACCTCTATTTTATCACAAAAATCACGAAAATCGATCACTTTTCCTTATAGAAAGGCTGTAGATTGTGTCGAAAATGCTCCTAACACACTCACAACACTCGAAATCAAGAGCTGATGCTCTGATACCACTTGTAGGTCCCCGGGTGTCTCAAATCATCACATGCAAGTGCGTTGGCTAGTCTGACCGGGTGCGGAATGCCCGTGACTAGGTGGAGAATCAAACAACACAAAGTAAACCGACAATAAACACAAGATACTTTAAACTTCGTCTATTGATAATCACAGCCAGTTACAGTGTGCAAAATGAGTGCGTACATAATTCTGTCACTAACTGGCTATATATACTAAGACCTGTTGCCTGCGAGCTTGGCAAGTGCGCAAGGCTTAATTCCTGCGTACTTAGCAAGTACGCAGGACGTACATCCTGCGCACTTGTTAAGTGCACACAACACTTTACAAAGACTAGACAAGTACAAGTACCCACATACATGATTAGAACTCGATAAACAAATACATACAGATACTAAATGCAAATACAAATACAGAAAGTATAATACAAAAGCATAAGACAACATCCAGAGTGTCTGTCACACAAACGTGCTCCAACAAAGTTTCTAATAACAACCTCGACTTGCTTCAGTTTGCTTGAGATTTCCATGAACCTAGAAATGTGCTTTGATAAACCTGCCCCTTTGATAGTACCGAAAGTATCGTAATGTTTTTGAAGCATATCCTTCTTCCCTTCTTTTAAATCAGAATTGCCTTCATAAAATTCACACAATGCTTGCCACAGAGTTTGAGCGGTCTTGTACTCCTCAAACATGTTCATTATGTCGGCCGGAAGGGCCATGTTTATAGCACTAAAAGCATTGTAATCTCTTAAGATCAGAAGTTTGTCATTCCCGGTATACGCTGCGGGATCAGTTTAAGTTTGAACACCGTCCTCTCCGATGGTCATTGGATAGTGAGGACCATTAGTAGTCGAGATCCACTAACCGAAGTCAGTCACGTAAAAGTACGCCTTCATGCGGTTCTTCTAGTTTGGGAAATCATTAGTGGAAAAAAGCTTGGGAGGTCTAGACATGGAACCAGTTTCCAAATTAGCTTGGGTAATGGATATAACAGACATCTTGAAAGACAGAGAATCGAAAGAAACGCAGAAATTGAAAATGTCGAGAGTCGGCTGGATCAAATAGACAGTCGGCTCGAGAGAGTCGGCTGGACACAGAAGAGTCGTCTGGGAAAACAAGACAAGCGACACCTCCCCTTGACAAACTAGAAAATCTCACTCAGAGTGTCGGCTCAAGAGAGTCGGTAGCTCACACTAGTTAGTCGTAAACTTGCGTTTACTAAGAGAATCAGCAAGAACAACTGACAGTCAGCCCGGAGAATTTACCAAAAAAGCAATAGTCGGCTGGGAGAGTCGACCAACAAAGAAAACAGACAGCTCAAGCAAGAGAGTCAACCCTAGACAGTTGGCTCATGAACAACATCATGCTCTTTTTCACTAAATAACACAAAATCAATCCCTGAATGCTCAGATCTAAACCAAAATGCCAATTAGATCTGTCAAACTCTTCACAAACAAGTTTCTGAGTGAATTTCAATATGAATTTATGATATTGATACAAATCAATCCAGAAATCAAAGAAATTCAGATCTAAACAAAACCCCCAAAAACTTTACAAAATCACTAAAATCAAGAGCACAGAAGGTTATGATACCAAATTATAGGTCCTTATGATAGGTCCCTGTGCTAGAATGATTCTAGTTAGAAAACTGTAGGTCCAGATTTCAGTCAAATCACTGATATGATCGATTACACACACACACACAGGCGGAAACTGTGTGTATGGTGGTGAAACAGGTAATAGAAACAGTGTTGGTGAAGATAACTAGCTAACCACAGTTTGAATCAACAATCAAAAGCTATGAAAATGTATGAACACAGTGAATAAACAACTGCAGATTGTATTGATTCAAGCAAAATGTGAAAGAGAAGGTTCAGGGTTACAGCCGCTACTCACACCCTAAACAATCTCAAACTAGGCTATTTATAGTAGTGACAGGTATCGAAACTATGGTCAATCGAAACTACTAGTTTCGATTGACCATTTACAATTGATACACACTGTCGAAACTACCATCTATCGAAACTACTAGTTTCGATTGAACAGACTCAATCGAAACTAAGTAGTTTCGATGGCCCAGACTTAACTAATTACAGAAAACTGAAATTACAATAATGAAATGACAGAAAGTAAACTAGTCTAAAATTGTTTAAACATACAATAAATGACAACAGCTTATACAAAATATATGACTCTACAATCTCCCCCTAAGCTGTTGCATTACTGTCTTCAGCTCTTCATGAAGCAGCTGGTCCTTCAGATGTCTTTGGGATGAAAGGTTTGACATGGAGAGATACAATTCTTTGATAGGCTTTGGCATCAGCTTCATCTTCATCACTATAAGCCTGAATGTGATTCTGGAATAGCACCTCCAGATCTTCAGGTTGAAATTTCAGCAGCTCCATTGGATCAAAGATGGTGATGTCTTCCTTGCCCTCACATTCAATAACTGCACTGCCAATGACTAGGTTATAGAACCACTTTCTGAAAGTTTGTAACTGGACAGGTACAGATTTTGGAATAGTGATAGTCTTATGTGTTTGGGCAGACTTGTATCTTAGGAACACATATGGCTTTTTAGTCTTAGGATGAAACCTAGTATTTGAGATCTTCTTCTGAGTTTTTCTAGGCTTCATTCCTTTGAAATCATTGTTGACTTGAGAATGCAGAAACCTCTCAAAGTCATAAGCCATCATGACATTCCCAGGGTTTTGAAGTGGAAGTTTTGCTAAATCCCTGAGGTCATAAAAAGGAAGGGTCTGGAAGTCAGTCATGTTCTTGAAGTGCTGAACTCCCCCTCTATATCGTCTGATGATAAAGAGCTTCCTTTCAGCATCGTATTTCCATCCAATTGGAGGCCTTTTCAGTTCTTGATGCTCGGAAATCCACTCATAAGTTTGAGGAGTCTCTTCTGGAATGATCTTTTTAAACCAATACTTCCTTGAAATAGGAGGTTCAGGTACAGTTGAAGGTTGATCTTGAGTTGGAATTGACTCAGAGATTGGAATGGTTTATTCAGGAATGACAGTCTTGATGAGATTAATCTGAACATCTTCTTCATCTGATAGGTTTTGAATTGCATCTCCTTCTTCAGTAAAATATCTAGTTCGTTCAGTTTCTTTCTCTTCAGTAGTTAGAATTTCTGGATGAAGGTCATTGTATCCAAAGTTGTCAATCTCATCTAGAAGAACATTTAGCTCATCATCCGATGGGATGTCTTCTTCATCCAGAATTACTGTTTCAATATTAGCCATAGCTCCCTTCCCTCTCTTCCTTGCTTCTATTCTTTCATGAGCTGAGGGAAGGACAGACTCTGTTTCTTCAACCTTTACTTCAATAGACTCCTTTGTCATGGCACCGTGGCCAGTATACACGGTTAATGCAGATTTTGGATCAGTGACAAAGGCAGGAGACGATTGTTCAAGTTCAGATGTAGTCTCCCCCTGAGCCTTTGAAGTGGTTTGCTGTTGTGGAGTAGGTTTGTTGACAGAGTCTTTGAGCTGCTTAACTATTTCAGCTAAGGCTTTAAAGTCTTCTTGTTGCCTTATGATTAGTTTTTGTTGAGTTTTCAGCTGAGTCTGCTGACTATCTATTTGAGTATGTAAGCCCCCAACCTCCAGCTTCAAGTCTTTGACTTCCTCCTTAACTTCTTTTAGCTTAGACTTCAAGCCGTCAATCTCTGTATCTTTCTTTTGAAGATTGTCCTGAAGTTTCTTTATTTCAAGACTTAGAGTCTTTACTCTCGGTACAGGAGAGGTTGAATCATGGTGTGGAGATGCAGGAGGTGTATGGATGGGTGATTGTTGTGGAGATATAGGAGGTGTAGGGATAGGTAATTGTTGTGGAGATGTAGGAGGTGTAGGGATAGGTAATTGTTGTGGAGATGTAGTAGGTGTAGGGATAGGAGATTGTTGTGGAGTAGGATGAGGAGATGGTTCTAGAGTGGTGAATGAAGACTCTGACGAGGATGATAAATCCTCCAATCCAGTCTTTATCTTTTTAGCCCTAGGCTCCTCCTCTTCAAAATCAGATCCTGACTCAATTTGTCTTTTTGAGGAAGATGCAAGTTACTCTGTTCTTTCATCTGAATCAGACTTGTAATAGTCTGATCCATAAATTCCTGCATCTAGAGTCCCACTTGACTCTGCCACTTCTTCTTCATTCTCTTGTAAGCCAGCTTCAACATTTACTGCTGGCTCTTGAACTATCTGTATTTCTTCAACAAAAGGAGCCTCTATCACAAGCTCAATTACATGTTGCTCTTCTTCTTGAACAATAGGTATGTCTACCTCAATCTCAGCTTCATCAATAGGTGGATTACCTTTATTTTGTTCAGCTTCCAACTCTTCTTCATCTGATGATAAGTTTTCTTCTTCAAGATCAGGATCAATGTCAGGAATAAACTCTTCTTCTTCTCCAATGATATGACCGAACAGGGGAACGTCGGCTATCGCTCGGTTGGTCCTTTTGTTGGTACTTTTCATGTAGCTGAGTGTTTTGGCTATCATATTATCAAACACAAAGGTGTTTCCACCTTGATGAAGCTCAGGAAGAAGATGATTGATGATAATTTGCAGAAATCTAGGATATGCTAGAAACTTCTCCTTCACTGCTCCAGTTAAGTTATCCTTTAGCTGAGTGAATATGAAACCAGAAAAGTTGTAGTCTCTTCCCTTTATTAATCCTAAAATAGCTGATCCCAGAGTACTGTTAGCTGAATCAAAACCCCCTTTCCTTATTGATAGGCAGTGAATAAACACATGCACTATATATCTCCAATGGCTTGGTAAGGAGTTCTTAATTATTTGACCACTCTTGAACTCATCAGGATGACCCATTCTTCTGAAGCATTCTTTCACATAGTAGATTGGAAAATCAAAGGGTGCTTCTGGGTTGTCATTTAACTGCAGTACCTCTCTCACTGTGTCTTTAGAAAATAATACTTCTTGGCCATGTACAGTTGCTCTAATGTGTTGCACATTATCAACTGTGATTATCTCTGCAGTTTCCCAAAATTGTCTAATAGTTGCCTCAAACACCGGTAGGTTGTGGCTTATGGCAAAACTTATGTTGGAATTTGCCAGAAAGTTTAAGACCGGAATGAACTCAGCAGCTTTCGGATCATTGCTATTAAGAAATGCACAGACATTGTGCCTTTTCACGAATACGAGATCCATACCTGTAAAATTCATCAGTTTTGCACAATAAGTAAATGTTCTGAATATGGTCAATCGAAACTAAGTATTTCAACACTTAGGAAAAATCAGAAATCCTTACTGCCGAAACTAAGTAGTTTCGATAGAGATGAACTTATCGAAACTAACTAGTTTCGATAGAAGCAATAAGCTTTGATCAACACTTATAAAATTTCTGAAATCAACACTGTCGAAACTAAGTAGTTTCGACAGAGATGAACTTATCGAAACTAACTAGTTTCGATAGAGGCAATAAGCCTTGATCAACACTTATAAAATTTCTGAAATCAACACTGTCGAAACTAAGTAGTTTCGATAGAGATGAACTTATCGAAACAAGTAGTTTCGATGGAGAAAAACTTATCGAAACAAGTAGTTTCGATGGAGAAAAACTTATCGAAACAAGTAGTTTCGATAGAGAAAAACTTATCGAAACAAGTAGTTTCGATAGAGACATTAGGTCAAGTTTGGGCGTCGAAACCAGTAGTTTCGATTAAACATTTTGAGAAATTTTGAAAGAGTTGAACTTCTTTATCGAAACTACTTGGTTTTGAAACCCAAACCCCTTTTGATTCACTATACTCAGACTAGAATAAACAGTTTAATGAAGAAATGACGGAATGTCATCTTACCAAATGCGAGACTGTTATCTGCAATAAAACACAATAATAGTGAGTTCTAAGATGATAAAGATGTTTGCAAACACGGATATGCACACAACGACTATTATTATGAAGATTCAGTCGAACAATTTGAGCTTTTGAAACCCTAGTTCTGTTGATTCGCAAGAAACATTCAATGAAATAGTCGGACGTTACCTGATGATGAAGACGAAGGTGACAACGGGGGTAATCAGGTGATTAACCCTGATAATTTGCAACTCAGACCAAGACTTGAGAAATTTTGTGTGTGTCGAAGAAGATGAAAGGGTTGCGAAAAAGACGAGTGAAGAAGATATGAAGGGAGGGATTTATTTATGAAGGCATTTAAATTGCGAGGAACAAAAGACAAAAATGCCCCTGTCGAAACAACTAGTTTCGCTAGGGCAAACTAGTTTCGATATTTACAGAGTAGTTTCGATAGGGCAAAGTAGTTTCGATATGAACATAGTAGTTTCGATATGTCAAAATAGTTTCGATATGTACAAAGTGACAGAAATAAGACTAACATATATACATAAGATATTTACATTTTTCTTCTTGAAAAAGATCCAACATGAGATCAGATCTGGTCAGTCTCTTGAAACACTTCCTTTTGCAATTAACTACTGTGAGTCCCTGAAGATAGTTGATATTTGTGCAAAGTAAACCCGAACATTTGTTTGTATTTTGATTTCATGTGATTAAAAGGTACCATTTAAGCACTATACAAGGTGTACCCCACATATTAAAATAAAATGATTTTGAAAACCTATCAATCCTCAAGAAGTACCCATCTTCATCCTATCATCTCTTTCTGATTAACCAAGGTACCGTCTTAGTAATGTCAAAGTACCACCAAAATAAAATAAGATATCCAAGTGGATTTAGAAAATAAAAATAAAAATATCCAAGTAGATATTAAAAAGGTACGAGCATTCTAGATCTTTGCGTAAGCAAAACAGAAGAAGTCGTAAAATTATCCAAGCGGATAGAAAAATGTTGAACACCCGAGATCTTTGCGTAAGCAAAACAGACGGGGTCAAATCATCCAAGTGGATGGGAAAAGGATGAGCACCCGAGATCTTTGCGTTAGCAAAACATACGGGGTCATCGGTGGTAAATATCGTTATATTGACGGTCACTTGGCGTATGAATAGGAATCCAATACGTAAGCCTGTATTTGATTGAATTGGTTTTCTTAAAAAAAAATGGGTTAGATGTTTCAATAATGGGTTCAAACACACAAGTATGAGATATATATTAGAGTTTTCACACTACTTACAAGTTTTAACCATATGTCTGGCCTCCCAGCTATACCTCAGTAAACACCATCGCTTTTGGTCCATTCCATGTCCAAGAGATGAGATCAGACACTATCATTTCTCAAAGGTCAGATTCAATTCTTCCTGCAACTCAAAACCACTTGTAAGATTTTATACACAGCAATTCTTTTCAATATAATATTTCTCCCCCAAAAGAGTTGCGTAAAAACTGTTCATAAAAGTAAAAAAAAATTTTGGAATTTTCTTTGACAAGTAAACAGAATAAAAAAAAAAAAAAAAAAAAATACTATTCACACTATTTACTGAAAGTTGATCATTCCAAGCATCTCCACCAGTTGGGCGAATCTGGTAGAGTCAAAAGCCTTTGTGAAGATGTCTGCGGTTTGTTTGTGAGTTTTGACTTCAACAATTTGAATATACTTCTTTTCAACACAGTCACGGATAAAGTGATGTTTGATTTCAATGTGTTTGGTTTTGGAATGCTGAACGGGGTTTTTTGGTGATATGAGGAACGGCGGTGTTGTCACACAAAATGGGTGTCTCATGGAATGTGATCCCATAGTCAAGCATCTGATGGTGTATCCATCTGACTTGGGAACAACAGAGGGCTGCGGCAATGTATTCGGCTTCAGTGGTGGATTGGGAAACGGTGGACTGTTTCTTACATTGCCATGAGACAAGGCGGTTGCCAAATGTAACATCTCTGAATTTAGTATTCATATTTCAATTCAATGTAATGCAATTTCAAATTCAATACTCGTGCACTGCCTTGTTATTTTGCTTACCGTAAACTAAATACAATGATTCAATACAAATTTACAAGTTTTGCTCGATTATATACACTTAAACGCTATACAAGTAACTATTTATTTCAAACTAACCAAACCTGAAAAGTCAAGGACTAAAGTTGAAAAATGTCAAGAAATCCTAGTCTAGCACGGTCGTGCTTCATCCTGGCACGGTCGCGCCAAGTGCCTCGGCACGATCACGCGACTGGTCCTGGATCGATCGCGCCCGGTGCCTAGGCACGGTCGCGTCCCTCTTGGGCACGGTCGCGCCTGCGTAACAGTTGAAACGTAAATGAAGTTTAATCACCCGATCGTTGGAAATCCGTTACAGTCATCCGTTTCTTTCCCCTTAACGAATGAATCACAATTTTCGAATTACACAAACGTCTCAGTTTCATATTACCAATTTCAAAAATTCTCTCTCAAAGCATTCCAAGAAAAATCAAGGATTCTCCCCTGCAATCCGTATTATCTCAATCAAGCAAGAAATTCGTGTCACTCGTCCCTCCCGAGAAGTTCTAGACTGACTGGATTGGCCGGAGTGCAACAAGGATCACCGGAACTCAATCTCGCTGTCGCCGGAATTTCCTCCCTACCAATATCCATCGATTCGCTACTGTTCAGGGTAACTTAAACCTTTAATTCATTCATTTCAGTATCAGTATCAAAAGCCCCTATTCAAATTGGGCTTCCATTATAGAAATCGATCTGAATCAGAACTCATGTTTTATAAAAAAATGATTTAATCGAATCCCTGCTTAAACACGATGTACATGCAATTAAGTTATATGAAAAGACTCGTAATAACCCATTAATCAAAATCCCTAACAATTCAAGCGTTTAAAATACAAGCATTTGTCAATTCGTGTCTGATTTGGAAGAGAGACGGTCGCGCTAATCATCTAGCGCGGCCGTGCCCCATGTAGCGCGGTCGTGCCGAATAGAAGCGCGGTCGTGTCCTCCTGTCCAGACCTTGTCATGCCCTCTGGGCTAGTCTCTGTTGTGTCTAAAGATCATAGACACGACCGTGCCAGACCAAGGCACGGTCGTGCCTGTTTGACTGGTCTAGTTTGTGCCCTCTGTTGATCAACCCGGTCGTGCCCCGACTAGCGCGGTCGCGCCCCTGGCTTGAGCACGATCGTGCCCTTCCGAGGCACGGTCGTGTGTGACTCAAAAATTGTAACAGAATTATAATTTTATATTTTTCGATCAATAAATGTTTCGATTTTATAAAAATATGTTTTCTGTATTTAAAAATGGATTAAAAGTTTAATCTTGGCATAAATATAATTTATTTAAAAGTTTATGAAAAATTAAATTTATATTTATTATCTTACACTTAAATGATATTTTAAATAATTAAGTTACAAAATTTATAAATAATTAAGATAATGATTGTTTATTTAATTCATTTATACTTAATTACAATTAATATTTACATTATTTCATAAACTATAATTATATATTTATTCAATTATCCAATTCAAACCTAATCAAATTGTTTCAAAAATATTTTTACTTCAAACTCTATATATTTTATTCAATACTTTTAAATACAAATCAATAGTTTTATACACAAATTCAACTTTCATCTTAGACTTAAACTTTATGCGTCTATTTGATTCAATACACATTACTCTTTAGGTTAAATTGTGCATTTCGATGATCATATTTGCTATCTATAATCCTTGTTAGCTACACTTCCATACCAAGTGAGTTTTACATAGCCCCTTTTTCACTGTTTTTACATTTTGGGGTGAAACATGATCACAGCTTACAATGATTTACATAAACTACACAATACAAATCCACTTTACAATTTGTGTGCAATTTGAGCTTTATGTTTGAGTGCTAGGTGTGTTAACTACTTATTTGCAATTACATGTACAATCATTAACTAATCAAGCCGACGGTTAACAATGATAGATCTATTGAGTCTGACAAACCCACCCATGGTGCGCGGTGATTGAAACCGACAACACAATTTTTGCATGCTAGTCACAAGGTTTGATTGTACATGGTTACACAATAGCTGCTCCCCATAAATGCCTTATTTTATCATGTTTTGTAAAGGATTTGTTTTCAACTATATGCTATCTACATACAACTGTGTTATACTCACCAACTTTTTAGTTGACTTTATTTTATTCATGTTTCAGGCCCCAATATGTGAGAGTGATTCAAGACGTGTTCAACATAGGATTTGGACTTAGCAATTAAAATCAAGAACTTTATGAATTGTTTTATGTTTCTTGTTTGAATTTGGTTTGTACTCGGATTATTTGTAATGGAAATTTAACTTTAATATATTTCAATTTAGTCAACCATGAGCTATGAACAATCTTACATGTCCCGCCCCGATGATTCCGCCATCGGTCGGGGTGTGACAGATTGGTATCAGAGCCTTGGTTATAGGGAATTAGGTTATTAGACACCTTGACCTAGACTATAACTTTAGGACACCCACTTATACTATGCTTCATGATTTTTGTGCTATGTGTTACATGCTATGTGCTATATGTTATATGTTACATGTTTAGTATGATTACTTATTATTGCATTATGATGACTTATGTGTTTTAAATCCATGACTTATTAGGATATTCTTAATAATTAAATAAATAATATCCTTTCCTATATTCTAAAACCTCATAATATTTCTATTTTCTTTTCTATCTTTATCCTTTCTTAGCATGTGGAAGAACTCTTGAAGTAAAAATCTTTAAAAATATTTTCTTTATTTCTTCGTTAAGGTTTTTAAACTTGTGAAATTATTTGAAGACACGTGTAATCTGGAAGGGTGACACCTGTATTTTGGGTTTTCTGTCTAGGAAAGCATTTCGCATAAATCCCAATCAAATGAGGGACCCGTATGCTTTCCTGGGAATTCCCGAGATGAGTGTTTACTTATAGGCTAAAGCATGTCTCCTTGAAAATTTTATAAGTTTAATTAACCTTAATGTGCCATGGTATTCAAGTGATTTTGTCACTTTTGAGTACAATCCAAACTAAGAATATCTATTTTATTTTGTATCTCATTCTATTAAATCCTATCAAATCTCATAAGTTCTCACAATTTTTTTTCTTGTCTTGTGACAATCTGTAGAATGCCTCCTCGTCGTACTGCCACAACCAACGCCAACACCGACATTGCTGCTATTCTCACCCAATTGGTGACACAACTCACCCAAGCCAATGGTGCCACCAATGGCAACAATGGTGGAAATGGAAGCAATAGTGGTAATAATGGTGGAAATGGTGGAAATGGTGGTAACAATCCACCTCAATGCACCTTCAAGCACTTCAACTCGTGCAATCCCCTAAAGTTTTATGGAACCGAAGGAGCTACTGGACTCCTTCAATGGTTTGAAAGCATTGAGAATACCTTTCTCAATAGTGACTGTCCCGACAACCTCCGTGTTCGTCATGCTACAAGTGTCCTACAAAAACGGGCACTTACATGGTGGAATGGGGAGAAAAGAAATAGGGGTGTTGATGTAGCTATGGCCTTACCTTGGGATGAGGTCAAAAGGCTTATGACCGAGGATTTCTGTCCTCGAAATGAAGTGAAAAAGTTAGAAGCTGAATTTTGGGATCTTGCCCAAGATAGTGGGGAAAGCTTAGCATATACAACTCGGTTCCATGAGTTGAGTCTTCTAGTGCCCCACATGGTCACTCCTTTGTCCCGTTGTATCGAGAAGTATATTGGTGGGCTACCAAGACAAATCCAAGATACTGTCTTAGGTAGAAATCCTGCTACTCTGGAGGATGCTATTCGTCTATCTGCTACCTTAACTGATAATCATGTGAAAGCTGGAACTCTTACCAAAAAGGGTTCTAAGAAAGTTTCTAAAACCATAACCCCTCCTACTCACAACAAAGAAACCACAACCGAGCCTTCTCGCAATAATAGAAAGAGGAAGGTTAGAAATTTTGCTGTGGTTACTCCTGCCGTTCCCGTCAACCAAGCTGCACCTATGATTCAAGCGCCGGCTAAAAAGCCATATGTTGGGATCTACCCTCTTTGTGCCACCTGCAATTTTCATCATCCTCAAAACATCCCATGTCGCCTTTGTACTTATTGTGGGAGATATAGTCATACGGTTAGTGTTTGTAGGACCAAAGCCCTTACGGGCCCAGTCAACCCTCCAAACCGAACCGTACCTCAAGTGGCTAACCAAGGTGCTCCCGCCATTGCTAATGGGCGTGCTTGCTATGAGTGTGGTGACCCGACCCATTTTCGTGATCAATGTCCAAGACTTGCAAATGCTAGACAAGGTGGAGCTCGTGGGCGTGCGTTCAACATAAACGCCAACGAAGCTCAAGCCAACAATGACGTGGTCAATGGTACGTTTCCTGTTAATAGTCAATATGCCTCCATATTATTCGATACCGGAGCTGATAAAAGTTTTGTGTTACTTAATTTTGAACCTTTACTTGCAAAGACTCGGTCCCAATTAGAGAAAACATTTACCGTTGAAGTAGCAAATGGTGACTCCCTTACAATTGAGTCCATTATCTATGATTGCTCTTTAGAACTTAATGATCACACATTCCCAATCAACCTTGTTCCAATGCCACTAGGAAGCTTTGATATAATCATAGTTATGGATTGGCTATCAAATCATCATGCCGAAGTCATTTGCTTTGAAAAGTGTATCCAAATTCCGCTACCATCGGGAGAAACCTTAAGAGTTTTTGGTGAAAAGCCTTGCAAGGGACTTAAGTTGATGTCGTGTACTACCGCCCAAAAGTACTTACGAAAGAAGTACATTGCTTTCTTAGCTCACATTGTTCAAAAGGATGTCAAGGAGAAGAGTATCCAAGACATTCCCATTATTCGAGATTTTCCCGAGGTTTTTCCTAAGGATTTATCCGGTCTTCCTCCCGTTCGTCAAGTAGAGTTCCGCATTGATCTTATACCTGGAGCTAACCCCGTTGCTAGAGCTCCCTATCGTCTTGCACCATCTGAAATGCAAGAACTTGCAAGTCAACTTCAAGAACTCTCCGACAAGGGATTCATCCGTCCGAGTCATTCACCGTGGGGTGCACCCGTCTTACTTGTTAAGAAGAAGGATGGATCATTTCGCATGTGTATTGACTACCGCGAACTCAACAAACTTACTATCAAGAACCGTTATCCTTTGCCTAGAATCGATGATCTATTTGATCAACTTCAAGGTTCTACTTGCTTCTCGAAGATCGATCTTCGATCCGGTTATCATCAGCTTCGTGTTCAAGAAGATGACATTCCTAAGACTGCTTTTCGAACAAGGTATGGGCATTACGAGTTCATGGTTATGCCTTTCGGGTTAACCAATGCACCTGCAGTTTTTATGGATCTCATGAATCGTGTGTGCAAACCGTACCTTGATAAATTCGTGATCGTTTTCATTGATGATATCTTAATCTATTCCAAGACTAAAGCCGACCATGAAGAACATCTTAGATTGGTTTTGGATCTCTTAAAGAAGGAACAACTTTATGCCAAATTCTCCAAATGTGAATTTTGGCTAAAGGAAGTTCAATTTCTTGGTCATATTGTCAATGACAAAGGAATTCATGTTGATCCTGCTAAGATTGAAACAATTAAGAATTGGAATGCCCCGAAGACTCCTACCGAAGTTCGTTCATTTCTAGGTCTTGCGGGTTATTATCGTCGTTTCATCTCAAACTTCTCAAAGATTGCTGTCCCTCTTAACGCTTTGACCCACAAGGGTAAGACTTATGAATGGGGACCGAAACAAGAAGAAGCTTTCCAAACCCTCAAACAAAAGTTGTGCAATGCTCCTATATTGACTCTTCCCGATGGAATCGATGATTTAGTTGTCTATTGCGATGCTTCTAACCAAGGTCTTGGTTGTGTTCTCGTGCAACGAGGCAAAGTAATCGCTTATGCATCAAGGCAACTCAAAGTTCATGAGAAGAATTATACGACGCACGATCTTGAGTTGGGTGCGGTCGTATTCGCGTTAAAGATTTGGAGACATTACCTATATGGCACGAAATGTGTGGTGTTCACCGACCACAAAAGTCTTCAACATATTTTCAACCAAAAAGAACTCAATATGAGGCAACGACGTTGGGTCGAACTCCTTAACGACTACGACTGCGAGATTCGCTACCATCCCGGCAAAGCGAATGTTGTAGCCGATGCTTTGAGTCGAAAGGACCATGTTATGCTTCATTGTGCCCGTATTCAAACCGATATTCAAACCTGTATCTTAGAAGCTCAACACGCCTCGGTAACCGAGGGTAACATGTATGAAGAAATGTCGTGTGGTGTTGAACTTCTTCTTGAATCAAAACCCAATGGCCTACTATATTACTTGAACCGTATTTGGGTTCCCGATCGCGATGATCTCCGCACATTTCTCATGAACGAGGCTCATAAGACTCGTTATTCTATTCATCCTGGTGCGGATAAAATGTACCAAGATATTCGCCAACAATATTGGTGGCCCGGTATGAAGAAAGACATTGCTCTTTATGTGGCCAAATGCTTAACCTGTTCCAAAGTCAAAGCCGAACATCAACGTCCTTCTGGTATGCTTGAACAACCGAAAATTCCCGTGTGGAAATGGGAGAACTTAGCCATGGATTTTATTACCAAACTCCCTCGCACCTCAAGTGGTTATGATAGTATTTGGGTGATCATTGATCGACTCACCAAATCTGCACATTTCTTGCCTATCCGTGAAGACTATCGGGTTGAGAAACTAGCCCGAATTTACATTGATGAAATTGTGAGCCGTCATGGTGTTCCTTTGAACATAATATCTGATCGAGATGCCCGGTTCACTTCTTGATTTTGGCAATCTCTCCAAACTGCTCTTGGTACTCGATTGGATTTGAGCACGGCTTACCATCCGCAAACTGATGGTCAAACCGAGCGAACAATCCAAACTCTTGAAGACATGCCTAGAGCTTGCGTAATCGATTTTGGTGGCAATTGGGATTCACATTTATCCCTCATTGAGTTCTCTTACAATAATAGCTACCACACAAGTATCAACATGGCTCCATTCGAAGCTCTCTATGGTCGCAAGTGTCGTTCTCCTATCTATTGGAACGAGATTGGTGAAGCACAAATCACCGGTCCCGAGTTAATTCAAGAAACATCCGACAAGATTATTCAAATCCGTGACAATATTCGAGTAGCGAGGAGTCGGCAAAAGAGTTATGCCGACAAACGTCGAAAACCTTTGGAATTCCAAGTCGGTGATCTTGTTCTTCTTAAGGTGTCTCCATGGAAGGGCGTGATCCGCTTTGGAAAGAAAGGAAAGTTAGCACCTCGTTATGTTGGTCCATTCAAAATCCTTAAAAGGATTGGGAAAGTGGCTTACAAGCTCGAGTTACCTCCATCTCTTGGAAATGTGCATCCTACATTTCATGTATCTAACCTGAAGAAGTGTCTCGCTGATGAAAATCTCCATATACCGCTTGACAACGTGCGCATTGATGAAACGATGCACTTCGTTGAGAAGCCGGTGGAAATTATGGATCGTGAAGTCAAACAGCTCAAGCGAAGTCGCATTCCCATTGTCAAAGTTCGTTGGGAATCTAAGCGTGGTCCTGAGTTCACTTGGGAACGAGAAGACCAAATGAAGCTCAAGTACCCTCATCTTTTTACTAATACTGTTGTATCCTCTAGCTAAATTTCGGACAAAATTCTCTCAACATGGGGAGACTGTAACATCTCTGAATTTAGTATTCATATTTCAATTCAATGTAATGCAATTTCAAATTCAATACTCGTGCACTGCCTTGTTATTTTGCTTACCGTAAACTAAATACAATGATTCAATACAAATTTACAAGTTTTGCTCGATTATATACACTTAAACGCTATACAAGTAACTATTTATTTCAAACTAACCAAACCTAAAAAGTCAAGGACTAAAGTTGATAAATGTCAAGAAACCCTAGTCTAGCACGGTCATGCTTCGTCCTGGCACGGTCGCGCCAAGTGCCTCGGCACGATCGCGCGACTGGTCCCGGAATGATCGCGCCCGGTGCCTAGGCACGGTCGCGTCCCTTATGGGCACGGTCGCGCCTGCGTAACAGTTGAAACGTAAATGAAGTTTAATCACCCGATCGTTGGAAATCCGTAACAGTCATCCGTTTCTTTCCCCTTAACGAATGAATCGCAATTTTCGAATTACACAAACGTCTCAGTTTCATATTACCAATTTCAAAAATTCTCTCTCAAAGCATTCCAAGAAAAATCAAGGATTCTCCCCTGCAATCCGTATTATCTCAATCAAGCAAGAAATTCGTGTCACTCGTCCCTCCCGAGAAGTTCTGGACTGACTGGATTGGCCGGAGTGCAACAAGGATCACCGGAACTCAATCTCGCCGTCGCCGGAATTTCCTCCCTACCAATATCCATCGATTCGCTACTGTTCAGGGTAACTTAAACCTTTAATTCATTCATTTCAGTATCAGTATCAAAAGCCCCTATTCAAATTGGGCTTCCATTATAGAAATCGATCTGAATCAGAACTCATGTTTTATAAAAAAATGATTTAATCGAATCCCTGCTTAAACACGATGTACATGCAATTAAGTTATATGAAAAGACTCGTAATAACCCGTTAATCAAAATCCCTAACAATTCCAGCGTTTAAAATACAAGCATTTGTCAATTCGTGTCTGATTTGGAAGAGACACGGTCGCGCTAATCATCTAGCGCGGCCGTGCCTCATGTAGCGCGGTCGTGCCGAATAGAAGCGCGGTCGTGTCCTCCTGTCCAGACCATGTCATGCCCTCTGGGCTAGTCTCTGTTGTGTCTAAAGATCATAGACACGACCGTGCCGGACCAAGGCACGGTCGTGCCTGTTTGACTGGTCTAGTTTGTGCCCTCTGTTGATCAACCCGGTCGTGCCCCGACTAGCGCGGTCGCGCCCCTGGCTTAAGCACGATCGTGCCCTTCTGAGGCACGGTCGTGTGTGACTCAAAAATTGTAACAGAATTATAATTTTATATTTTTCGATCAATAAATGTTTCGATTTTATAAAAATATGTTTTCTGTATTTAAAAAGGGATTAAAAGTTTAATCTTGGCATAAATATAATTTATTTAAAAGTTTATGAAAAATTAAATTTATATTTATTATCTTACACTTAAATGATATTTTAAATAATTAAGTTACAAAATTTATAAATAATTAAGATAATGATTGTTTATTTAATTCATTTATACTTAATTACAATTAATATTTACATTATTTCATAAACTATAATTATATATTTATTCAATTATCCAATTCAAACCTAATCAAATTGTTTCAAAAATATTTTTACTTCAAACTCTATATATTTTATTCAATACTTTTAAATACAAATCAATAGTTTTATACACAAATTCAACTTTCATCTTAGACTTAAACTTTATGCGTCTATTTGATTCAATACACATTACTCTTTAGGTTAAATTGTGCATTTCGAGGATCATATTTGCTATCTATAATCCTTGTTAGCTACACTTCCATACCAAGTGAGTTTTACATAGCCCATTTTTCACTGTTTTTACATTTTGGGGTGAAACATGATCACAGCTTACAATGATTTACATAAACTACACAATACAAATCCACTTTACAATTTGTGTGCAATTTGAGCTTTATGTTTGAGTGCTAGGTGTGTTAACTACTTATTTGCAATTACATGTACAATCATTAACTAATCAAGCCGACGGTTAACAATGATAGATCTATTGAGTCTGACAAACCCACCCATGGTGCGCGGTGATTGAAACCGACAACACAATTTTTGCATGCTAGTCACAAGGTTTGGTTGTACATGGTTACACAATAGCTGCTCCCCATAAATGCCTTATTTTATCATGTTTTGTAAAGGATTTGTTTTCAACTATATGCTATCTACATACAACTGTGTTATACTCACCAACTTTTTAGTTGACTTTATTTTATTCATGTTTCAGGCCCCAATATGTGAGAGTGATTCAAGACGTGTTCAACATAGGATTTGGACTTAGCAATTTAAATCAAGAACTTTATTAATTGTTTTATGTTTCTTGTTTGAATTTGGTTTGTACTCGGATTATTTGTAATGGAAATTTAACTTTAATATATTTCAATTTAGTCAACCATGAGCTATGAACAGTCTTACATGTCCCGCCCCGATGATTCCGCCATCGGTCGGGGTGTGACACCAAGGAATTGACAACCTCTAGAAGTGGATTTTCGGTCTAAGTTGCAACCCCCGTAGTCTGAGTCTGAATAAGCCACAAGATCAAACAAGTCAGTTTTAGGATACCACATACCCAATTTTGGCTTATATTTTAAATATCTCAAAATACGTTTTACAGCAGATAAATGAGAGAGTTTAGGATTAGCCTGAAAACGTGCACATAAGCACACTGCAAACATGATGTCTGGTCTGCTGGCCGTGAGATACATGAGCGATCCTATCATAGAGCGATATAGATGCGGATCAACGCTTTCCCCATCCATATCAGGAGTCAAACAATGTCGAACTTCCACAGGAGTTTTTACTGGATGGGAATCAGCCATTTTGAACTTGGTCAAGATTTCTTTTACGTATTTTTCTTGATGGATAAGGATTCCTGACTCAGACTGATCAACTTGTAGTCCCAAAAAGAACTTCATTTCCCCCATGGAGCTCATCTCAAACTTAGATCGCATCACTTCTCCAAATTCTTTGCAGAGACGGGGATTTGTAGAACCAAAAATGATATCATCCTCATAAATTTGCACCATGATTGTATCCTTTTCCTCCTTCCGTTTGAACAAAGTTTGGTCAATTGCTCCTCATGTGAAACCATTCTCAAGCAGATGCTTTGATAAAGTTTCATACCACGCACGAGGTGCTTGGTGAAGACCGTACAATGCTTTGTCTAACTTGTAAACACGGTCTGGAAAATTAGGATCAATGAAACCCGGCGGCTGCTTGACATATACTTCTTCTTGAACTTTGCCATACAAGAATGTGCTTTTGACATCCATTTGATGGACGGTGAAGTCCATGTAGGCTGCATAGGCGAGAAACATTCGGATGGCTTCCAAGCGAGCAACTGGTGCAAAGACTTCCTCGTAGTCAATCCCTTCTTCTTGATAGAAACCTTGAACCACTAGACGAGCTTTGTTTCGAATCACAGTGTCGCCTTCATCCTTTTTGTTGCGAAAAACCCAACGAGTACCGATTGGAACTTTGTTCTTGGGTCGATCCACCAAATTCCACACATGAAACTTTGAGAATTGCTGTAGCTCTTCCTGCATTGCTTCCACCCAGCTGTTTTCTAGTAGTGCTGCTTTAATGTTCTTTGGTTCAGTTTGAGAGATGAAGCAGGAAAACATGCTGTTTTCAAATGCTTCACAGGCACCTCGGGTACTAACACCCACATTGAGTGGTCCAATGATGTTATTGGTGGGATGAATCTTGTGAATTCGCAGTTGAGGAATTGTATCTTCTTCCACGACTTCTTCCAAATTGGTAAGATTTTCATCAGGAGGATCGGCAATGTCATTAATAGGATCTTCAGCAGATGATTGTGGTTCAACATCTACTGTTGGAATGGAGTTGTCTTCAACAGTTTCACTTGTTGCACCAGAACCGGAAGACTCCATATTAGATTCAGCATTTGTAACCATAGGAATTTCAACCTGAGCAGATGAGGAAGAACCTTGATCATTTAAGTTCCCTAAATTGTTCACAGAAAAATAAGGATTAGCATGAGTTGAGTCAATTGAGAAATCAGGAAGATTAAATGATTTAAAAACTGAATCGACGTCAAATAGCCAATTGGGACCGTCTCCTGCATCCGTGTGATTATTTTCATTCCAATTGATATCAATGGACTCCAGCACTATTCTTTTCTGCTTATGATAGACACGAAAAGCACGTTGATTGGAGGAATAACCAACAAAATAACATTCATCAGCTTTGGCTTCAAATTTGTTGAGCTGATCTGAAGTGTTCAACATCGTGCACACACACCCAAATTTTCTGAAGAAATCAATAACTGGCTTTCTCTTGTACATGATCTCATATGGTGTCTTGTTGCAACTTTTAGTGATAAGAACCCGATTTTGTACGAAACATGCAGTGTTGACCGCCTCAGCCCAGAAAGTCACGGGAAGCTTAGAGTCAACAATCATAGTTCGTGCAAATTCAATTAAGGTGCGGTTTCTCCTTTCAGCTACACCGTTTTGTTGAGGAGTACGAGGTGCACTAAATTGACGAGAAATTCCTTTGCTTTCACAGAAGGAATCAAGAGTTGCATTCTTAAATTCTATTCCATGATCGCTGCGGATAGTCTTCACACTTAAAATGAAGAGGTTTTCAATTTGAAGCAAATAGGTCTTTAAAATCTCTGGCGTCTCATCCTTCTTAGCTAAGAAAAACACCCAAGTGAATCGAGAAAAATCATCTGTTACCACCAGACAGTATGACTTTCGTCCAAGACTCATGACACTCACTGGACCAAAGAGATCCATGTGAAGCAATTGGAGAGGAGAGTCAATGGAATTGGTGGTTTTAGGCTTATGTGAAGATTTGTGTTGTTTTCCCTTAGAACATGAAATACAGTGTTCCATAGGAGTGAAATCTTTGAGTGGTAATCCAGTGACTAGGTTGCCTCGAACCAGTCGGTTCATTGTTTTGAAGTTGACATGTCCCAACCTCTTATGCCACAGGAAAGATTCATCTTCGGAAGCCTTTGAGAGAAAACACGATTCAATTCCCGATGGGTTGTTCATATCCAAGCTATATGTGTTGTATCTTCTGGGAGCACGCATGAGAATAAGTTCTTTCGGAATCACCACTCTCGGCTTTAAGATAAGACATTCTTTTGAATTGAATAAATCACAAAAGTCTTTGTCACAAATCTGTGAAACACTCATCAGATTGTACTTTAACTGAGGAACATAGTTGACAAATTCCAGACTATTTACTCCATTTGATACTGTTCCTTGTCCTTCAATATTTCCTCCTCTTGGGTTTCCAGCAAAAGCAACATACTCTCCATCAATCTGATGACAATCTTGCAGCAAGTTAATGTGCCCAGTCATATGCCTTGAACATCCACTATCTACATGCCAGATGTTATCGCCGGTTCTTCTTGATTGACCCTATACACAACGAACCATTTATACGTTTTGACAAAAAATGTTTCAATCAAGAGATTTTAGTGTCAGGATATGACATCTCATTGGAATCAGAAGTACAACCATCCTTTGATGAAGCACGGTCATCAAATAGAACATTATTTTTAATTTTCCAAGTTCGTTTTAATTTTTTTTTAGCATTTTTAATTCTTTTACGCCTAGATTTCCTACTGTGAGAATAGTTAGGCAACACATATGAATTTAATGAACTTTGGGAAGGTGATTCTTCTTTAAAATTTGCGGTTGTCAATTTATAACTTTTTGAAACATGATTTGAGGCACCACAACTAAAACAAACGTTTTTACAAGATATCTTAGCCTGATAATAATCATCACAAGATGAAGATGATTGTGATGTTGAGGAATCTGAACATGAGACGGTTCTCTCATCAATAACTTTGTCTTGAAGATGATGTGCTTCCTTTAATCTAAAAAATTCCATGTTGCTCATGGTTTCACGTGGTACATCATTCACAATAATTCCTGCACTTTTAAATTTTGTAACACATGTCATAACATTCAAAGATTTAGGAACAAAAGGCAAGGCATTTTGAAATTTAGAAACATCACATCCCAAACCCGTATGCTCAGCAGGCATAGAATCAAAATACAAGTTTTTAACGTGTTCACAAATATTTGGTTTTGACACGGACATATTATTACATTCATCCGACTCAAGTTCTTTTAAAATAGTTCTATCATTAGCACTCTTATCACAATCATCTTCGGACTTTACACAATTTGATTCTGCACAAGAAGCAAAACTGTCAGAATCATAGGATGTAATATAATCATCAGGAGATAATGTGCAAACAAAAGGTGTGGAAACATGTGGAGTAGGCATATCAGCAAATCTCCCTGATTTAGAATAAGGAGGTGGATGAGAGTTATACCCAAGACCTTCTGTGCCTTTTCTATTAAATTGTTTATCAATTATTCCAAACAGAATTTTCTGATCCATATCCATGTGATCAACCTGTAATTTGGCTTTTTCTGCCTTTTGGACTCTTTCTGTTAAAATTGTATTATTAATGGTTTGAGTATTGAGTTGAACAATTAAAGAACGATTTTCACCAGAAATATCACGAATTTTCTTTAAGTAAAGTTTCTCATTTTTGGCCACAGAGTCATACACCACCTTAATGTGATTTCGTTCATCAATCAAGGCTTGATTGATGAATCTGTATTTTTGAATTTCATTTAAGCAAGATCTAGAATCACAAAGTTTAGAAGTAACCTCAGCAGGCACAGCAGTGAGATCCTCAGCTGGTTCAATCATGACACACTTGCCATTTTCCTCCACATCAGCCATCAAGGCTTTATCAGCAGCTTCCTCAACTTGTTCTCCCCAATGATAATGTCCATCAGCTTGGCACACAAGAGCTATGGAACTTGAAGTTGTGTTTGTCTTTGGAGGATTGGCAGCTTGTTTACCAGAGGAAATCTTCTTATCTTGCTGATCTTTAGAGGACGGCTCCTTGCAGTTTCTGGGAAAGTGACCCAGCTGATCACAATTGTAGCATCTCACCTTCTTGATGTCAAACCCAAGCGTCTTTCCTTGATTGAACCTGTCTATACCAGTCCTTTTGATAAATCTCTTGGCTCTTAAGGTCAACATGGCCATGCACCAATCAATGTCCATTTTCTCTAAATCATCAGGATTAATCTGCTCCAAGTCATCAGGTTGAAAGCTAACCGGTGTTAGATTTCCAGAGATCAGTGCATCATAGCACGACATGAAAGCAGTCATGATTGGGACATATTCATCAGGAATCATGGTGATAGTCTTTTGAGGAGCAGAGGAGCTGGTAGACTTAATTGCAGCAGCTGAAGGAGGAACATCAGTCTGAAAGTATGGGCTACCGGATGAGCTTGATCCAACAATGAGAGCTGTGTTTCCAGACTGATTAGATGGGGGTGATTGCTCCCTTCTTAATCTCAATTTCATAAGATTCAAGAATGCTATAGACTTCCTGTTGAGACAGAGCACTCAGATTCTCAGTCTTTTTGATCATGATTCGATACATATTCCATTCCTCAGGAAGAGAATCTAGGAGTTTCTTGTTCAGATCAAGAGTAGGGTACTCAACTCCCATTACCTTCAACCTTGAGACAATGCTTGAGAAACGGTTGATCAAATCAGATATTGATTCTCCCCTTACACTGCTGAACATCGCATATTGTTTCTTGATCAGATCTCTTTTGCTTTCTCTGACATCCTCACTTCCCTCATATCTTGTGCACAGTGCAGCCCATAAGTCTTTGGCAGTTGTGTACTCAGCAAAGATGTTGAAAATATCCATAGGAAGAGCCATGGCAATAGTCCCATAGGCCTTGTTGTCTCGGGCAATCAAGGCAAGATCTTTCTCATCATACTCAGACACTAACTTAGGACGTTGAACATCAGCAGTGGTAGTTACGGGCTTATGGGGACCATCGGTGATAGAATTCAATAGTGTATAATCGTGAAATTGAAAGAAAAGCTTCATTTTTTTAGTCCATTCATCAAAATCTCTTGTGGACATAAGAACAGGTGGTCTATTTCCCCCAGAATGTTCTGTTGAACTTGAAGTGGCCATAATGTTTTGAATCGAAACTAAAACAGTAACTATTTTCGATAGGTCAACTTCTATCGAAACAACTAGTTTCGATAGGACTAGTTTCGATAGACCAACTATTATCGAAACAACTAGTTTCGATAGGACTAGTTTCGATAGACAAATTTTATCAAAACAACTTTTATCGAAACAACTAGTTTCGATACTGAAAATTTCACAGACTAGTTTCGATAACCACAGTTTCTATAAGAGACAAAAATCTAGTTTCGACAGTACCTTCTCCCGACAAAACGTAGACAAGAAGTTTCGATGATCAACAGAAATCAGAAATTGTTCCCCGTAGTTTCGATGCCTTCTTCTCCAAAACAGAAATACTCCATTGATGAAAAGCTCCAGAAATCAAAGATGCAGAAATAACAAACCAATCCAGCGAAAACCTTCGCCTAACTGTCCTGATCACGAATCCAACCTCCGATTCCGAAAATACGAGCAAAAACCCTTGAAAAATGATGAAACAGTACCTCGAGAATAAATGTGCAAAAACCCAAAATAAGCAACGAAAACCCTCGGTAATCACCTAGAATCGATCAACAACCTGATAACACTCAAAAACACTAGAGCATAAAGCTCTGATACCAATTGTAGGTCCAGATTTCAGTCGAATCACTGATATGATCGATTACACACACACAGGCGGAAACTGTGTGTATGGTGGTGAAACAGGTAATAGAAACAGTGTTGGTGAAGATAACTAGCTAACCACAGTTTGAATCAACAATCAAAAGCTATGAAAATGTATGAACACAGTGAATAAACAACTGCAGATTGTATTGATTCAAGCAAAATGTGAAAGAGAAGGTTCAGGGTTACAGCCGCTACTCACACCCTAAACAATCTCAAACTAGGCTATTTATAGTAGTGACAGGTATCGAAACTATGGTCAATCGAAACTACTAGTTTCGATTGACCATTTACAATTGATACACACTGTCGAAACTACCATCTATCGAAACTACTAGTTTCGATTGAACAGACTCAATCGAAACTAAGTAGTTTCGATGGCCCAGACTTAACTAATTACAGAAAACTGAAATTACAATAATGAAATGAAAGAAAGTAAACTAGTCTAAAATTGTTTAAACATACAATAAATGACAACAGCTTATACAAAATATATGACTCTATAGAAACAATCAACAAAATAGCAATTATGAAGCTGATTATTGATGAAACTAAGAAATTCAAGATGAAGAGAAAACACAATAAGGAAACAAACAAGATCGACTCACAAACATCCACTGATATGATTGATAATAAGCACATGGATACACAAAAGGTTACAAACAAACCCTAAAACCATTGTACTCCTACACTTTCCACCAGTAATTAGCTTTTAGTTTCTTATACATCAAGAGTCGCTAGGTCATGGAACAACCTTTGCAGATCGAGGATAGGCAGGTGAAAAAGTTGAAAAGAAAAAGACTTGTGACAGTCAAAGTGAAATGGAACTCTAGACGTGGACCTGAGTACACGTGGGAATTGGAGTCTGAAACGAAAAAGAAATATCCTCACTTGTTCGAATAATCTCGAGGACAAGAATTAAAACAAGGTGGGGGAGGATGTAACACCTATCACAAAAAGGTTCAAGAAATGCCAAGGATTGAACCACAAGGACTAGAAGTGTAATATTTTAGAAGTTCAGGGTTGAAAATGAAAAATATAGATTTTAAGACCTTAGAGGACCGCTAAGGATTTCTCTAACGGTCTTCTACGACCGTCATTTCCTAGAGGTCCGCCAAGGAGGTCCTCCAAGCTAAAAATCCAACGGTGGCGGAACGCCACCCGAACCCTAACGGTCTGCTACTTAGCGACTAAGGAATCAACCAGTGGCTGACATGTGGCTGCTGACTAATGGGTAAGATCCTAACACGTGTCCACGTGGAGGACCGCCACACCTCCTGATAACGGTCCTCTAGCCGTAATATCTAGAAGGTTTCTGACACGTGGCAACGTAGCGGACTGCTTCGCTCTTAGCTAACGGTCCACTAGCCGCGAAACCAGGAACAGTCCAATCAGAGCATGACATTTAGGGCTGACGTCATCAATGGGTGGTGGCAGACTACCAAGCTCTTGGCTAACCGTCTGCTATGGGTTTGGTTTCAGCACTACAAATAGATGCACGAATTCAATCCAATTTACTCATCCAATTTCGAAACCACTTCACCCTGAAGTATCCGGTACTCGTTTAAGTCCCACACTCTCAAATAAACGCTCGAGGAAGCTAGGAAACACTTAGGAAGGCTAAGGTAAGAAGCTAGAGCCTTAGTTCCAAGGTTAAGAAATCTTTCCTAAGTTGTTACTCTCTTCAAATCAAGGTAAAAACTTTATCTGCTTTCAAAACCTTGAGTCAAATATTTACGTTTATGAAAATGGCCAAAAAAGTGTTAAATAATCGATGCATAAAGGTTTGTCTATATTAAAAGCATCAAGTCCATAAGTATACGTAAAGTTTGATCAAATGATACATGGGTTGCGGGTGAAAGTCCCGCACTGTGGCTGGTACTTGCTTGTGTAAGCAATGTAAGACGAAGCTCGCTGAGAGCCGTAGTAAGTAAGACCAGGACGAGAGTTCTGGCAGTTGTCTTACAGGGCATGATACCAGTGTATATACTGGTGCATACGAAGAGAGGAATATATAAAGATTATGATTGAAAGTTTAATAACTGTTTGTGCCAAATGATTTTATTGTCATGATAAATGTATTCACCAATGTTTGCGCTGACGTTTTATTTTCAAAATGTTTTCAGGTACAAATGAAATGTTTTGTATTTGTCGGGTTGGCTACGGATATAACCTGGGAACATGTGTGAAAAAATATTGACTATCGGTTTGGCTACAGACAGGGGCGGACCGTATGTAAGAAATTAGAATCAGTTGACTGGGGCCCCCTAAAAACTATGGGGCCCCCATTTATCATACACTCTTATATAGGCCCATTTCCAATAATCCAATTTGCACCTTCCATTCAAGCCTTCCAGATTACTAGTCCAATTTCCACTCCACGTTTCCACCATTGCAAACAGTTCGGAGTTTCTAAATTTCCTAATTCCTCTTTCCTAAATCCTAACCAATTGTCTCATCAAATCCTAAATCAACGGAGAAGAAATTGGCTGAACGTTTTCTAAATGGCGATTGCTATGATTCTATTCCTAATCAAGAGAAACAAAACCATCAGTGCAATCAGTGTTGTCGAAAACCTAGACCACCGAAAACTTAGATCATTGAATCGAGAAACGATACTTGAGAGGCTGAGACATTAGTATTCATTGGAATCGAGAGTTTGAGAATGAGACCCTACATTAATTATTGCAAATCTGGAGTCTTATTGTTCATCTGCTGCTGCATTAGACTTGAGAGGCTGAGGTGAGGCCATCTGCAGACCATCATTGAGGTATTTCCGTACTTGACTTGTGAATTTGATTGTTCAATTTGTGGTGGATTCCTGTATGTGTGATACATATATATGCGTGTGTATGTTTGTGTCAAAGTCAAACTAAATGTTTCAGTTTCATTTTAACTATGTATTAGCATGCAAAATAGTACTCAAGATATATTAAATGTCAATAAACCATATGCAAAAATTCACTTTACATGCATACACACTCGTTCAAGTATGATAGTGTTCATGGCCAATGAAAACGCAATGAGCTTAGAATGAAAGACGAAAATACTCTTCTATTTGCTGAGAAGCCAATCGTTGTATTCAGCATCAGCTCTTAAAGTACATTTGTATGAATGATGTTTAGAAAAATGTTTTTTTTATTATTCATTTAGCACTGTTTGTCTTTTTTGTTACACTAATCCTATTTTTCATGACCTTAATGTTTGAAAAAACCGACTTTATTTAGCCACAAGTTTATAAAGTGATTTGGTGCTACATAAGTTTTTTCTTAGTAACTTCATGTCAAATATAAATCGAAAGTAGAAACCTAAAAAGATTTGTAGAACGGCCCCGTATTTGTATTTGTTTTGGGCCCCCAAAATGGTTGAGCCACCCCTGGCTACGGATATAACCCAAAGTCAAGAGTATATAAAGATGTACAAGATTACGTATGGTGTGGACCGAGATGCCCTAAGCACAGGAAGATCCTGAAGATATAAGACAGGGATAGTGCCAAAGGACTGAGTTTCCCAAGGCATACTATTACCTTGTTGCTTAAATACTTGGCAGGAGACAAAAGATGTATTTGATTTCAACTATATTTGTAATCAAACTAAACGGGTATTTAATTCCCAAGTTTAAAAATAAAAGATCTTTGTTTGTTTAAATGTGGTCTTGATATTTACAAAGACAACCCTTAAGGTTACGGTTTATAAAGAAACGATCCATGAAAACTTTTCGCTGCTAAATAAACTATGAGTTCAAAGAACGGGTGCCAATCGAGTCACATACGCCCAGGGGGTGCCTGAGGCAGGGTGTGACAATTCCCAACACCACATCGAATCCTCCTAAGGCTATGAGCAAGGAATCTATGCCATAAATGTCTATTGTAGGTCCTTAAACTTGGATCTCGGTACTAGAATGATTCTAGAGATGATCAGATCAACAAATCAGCTATTGACCAGCTGTTTGTTGATGAATCAATAGAAACACAAGAAGAAGAGCACACCAATAATAAACATAAACATAATCATATCATTAATAATCCACTAGAATGATTACAAATAAGCTCCTGGACATAAAGCAACTTGAAAACCCCTCTCAAAAAAGCTAAACACACACACTATTACAATGGAATACTATCAAAAGGACTAAATATTATGAAAATGGTCAAGTATATATAGGGAACACAGTATCACCAATCTGCATGCCGACACTATGAGATTGTCGACTTTAACCGACCTAGTGACACTCAGAGTATCGCTAGCGACACTCTGACTATTTTCATAATCTTCCAAAACATGTAGCTTCTATCCCTATACTTTAACTGGAATGTAACGGTTTGACAGGTTCCAACAATTTCCCTCGAAACTGTTGCATTCCAGTTTCTTCAAGCTTCCTTGGGCTTGTCATCCATTGGATCCTTCGACTTTCCTCTTTCTTCAATGCTTTCCTTGAGCTCAACCATTCTTTTCTTTAATTCAAATGATGTTGTAGCTGAACGAGCAAAAAAATGGGCTTCTTCTTCAGTTGCATGCCTAGCTCCCATTGGGATGCGGTTCTTGAAAAAGATTTCCAGGTCAGAGATTGACAAGGAGAATAGACCCATTGGATCAAACACTCTGATGTCATTGACTGGAGACCCGTCTCTACACAACACGGCTTCTCTAGTATCATTTGATGAAGCACTGAAGGCAATCTTCACACTCTAGGGGGGGGATCAAAACTCTAGTCACCACCTTTGCAGGTTTCATAAAGGTGATAATCTTGGGTCGATTGGTTATCGGATCAACCTCCTTCTTTGACTTCTTTCTGATGGGTTGATGCGGCTTGAAGGTAGGAAACCTCTTGTGACATTCAAAGCGGATGAAACTTTCAACATTGGAACCCTCTGAATGATTACCATGGTTGATCATATTCAGCTTATCTAGAGTGTAAATGTCCCAAGAAGGTTGATGTCTCCCAGACGGTCTATAAAAACTAACAAATAAACCTAACCTAGACTTCTAAGTAATAAATAGAGTACCTATGAACTAAACTGCACTGACAGTAAAGTGTTCCTATAGAGTGTAGCACACCTTAATGGTAAACCGGAATATCGAAACCTAGAGACACTGAACAGCTAAACTAGACTCTGACTCAGACTTAAAATTATTTGGATTGGGGGGTTTTCTACACTACTGATTAAACTAGCAAATGCAAAACTAACAATCGACTCTAGCTATCCAGATAAAGAACTCAAGGAAATAAGAGGAATGGGAAGAATACCACCTAGGTCGGAATCCTACTTGCAAAGCTCAACTTCTACCGGTGATAGAAACTATGATTGATCTGGGTTTCTAAAGATAACAGCTCTAGACAACCTAGTGGATCCCTAATTACTCTCAGAGTGTCACCAACTAAGGAACCTAAAGATGTACTTGTCACACCCCGCCAAGGCAGAATCGTGAGGCGTAACGCTCATGGTTTCCAAAGCATATGATTATCGCAAACACATACATACAAATTGGATACATAGTTTAAAGTAATGTTTTACAGCCAAAATATTTGTTCAAGTCACAAAATAGTAAGATTTTACAAATATGACCCAAGTGTAATGGGTTATACTAGAAAAATCTTCAAAAAAAGTATCCATCGTGTATGCATGAACCCTACAAGTATTACCCTTGCAACCACGTTTAATTTCCTGAAAAACGTACTTAAAAATGTCAACACTAGGTTGGTGAGTTCACAGTCTTTATATGAATACAATGAGCAAACCAATTGCATGAAAATGATCTTTACGTATATGATAAACAAAACAAGTAATGTTTGACCCATCCGCAAACTAGCTAAGAATACGAATTAAATGTTCATACATGAGGCATAACCAAACCATGACACATGTATTTTTGCCCCCCACTCGTACCTCCCGAGCACACGGTTGAACACTATACAGTCATTCGACCAAAACCGATCGAACCATGACCGGGGGTGTCAATCCCAAATAGTACTATCCATAGAATCCCAGGCTAAAACTATAGCTAATGGTTATTAATAGGTTTACGTAGGGGACTTTACGAGATCTCAAAGTTAACTCATGCAAACATAAAGGTCGGGTCTTGTTTTCTTGTTATCATATAAAAATGAATTCGTGTATGTTTTCCCCCAAGTTTACAAAACAGTAAAAAGTTAAAAGGGGGTCGTGAAACTCACCTGGTGTCAATGCAAGCTAGCAAATTAACGTTCGTGAAAGCGAGACTCTACTACTCGTGCCCTATGTATTAAAAGATATGTCTTAGGGTCGAGAATGGACGTCTTAAATGCAAGTTGTTCACCCAACTTAATAGATTTGGTTAGGAAGGTTTTCATTCAAAGAAAATGATGTATTTTACGACCCGTTGGTGATTGTTATTTATTTCCTTATATGTAGCTATAATGCACGTAATATACTTATACAAATAAGCATAACAATAATACAAGTCACGTTCATCGAATAATTATATATTTTCAAACATATATAATTATTTTTAGAAAAATATTCCGTTTTCGTCGTAATAGCGTAAATAATATGACTTATATTATTTAATTATATATATATATATACATATAAGCACTCGTCTAAAACAATTTGTAGTTAATATTTATTAAGATTCTGTCATAATCAATTTTCTAATACTTAGAAGTCTACTAACTTTCCAAGGTGCACCTATTTATACACATTTATATATATTTATATACCATATCATCCAAGAATCCTTAAATCACCATTTAGCAATTAGTTATTCTAAGTATTATACATTTAACGGTTATATTTATTTAAAGTAATACTTAGGTTTTTCAACACTTATTTTGTCATAAGAATACTTCAAAGGTTCGGTTCTTTCCAAAACACCATTTTCATGTATTAATCACAAATTTTCACCGAAAATATATTTAGAGTCATAAAGTTGATATTTTTATAAAATTCATTTTTACGTAATAAAAATTTAAGCCTTATGTTACACGAACTAATATGACTATTTTAACCACAATAACCAATTAACCATTTTTATGTACCCAATCTCACGTTAACTAGGATTATGCGTTTTTTTATATAAAAATTATACTACTTTTAACATACCAAATTTCGTATAACATATCATGCTCATGTTTTTCAATCGTCTAATTCATAGATCTACCTATATAAATATGCATATTAACTTAATAATAACAACAACACTTGTCAAAAGTATATACTTTTCCATACATGCCTAGACCTAGATTTTATTATGACATCTTTAATTAACATACACATATACAAACATATATGCATGCTCACGGTTTTATACATACATAGATCCATGCATTTCTTTCATATGTTTAGTGGTCAAGAATTCATAACTAACAAAGTTTTATAAAAACTCTACACATGTTTCCATACATTATCTTTTAGTAATTTTCATGAACCAAAACAACACATATGTATAGATACATACCTACGACCATGCACACACCCATAATACATGTATTAAACTTTTAAACAAACTCATTTCATGTACTAGTTTACATTTTTTTTAAAAGGTTTCACGAAAACATCCTACTTTGGGTGAACATTATGCATTTCTAAACCATGATTTTAAGAAAAGAGGAGGTGAAAGGAATGTTATACCAACAAGAAGCTAGATGATGATTTTTGAGAGAAAAAGCAAGATCTTGGGTCCCTTAGCTTGAATCCTTAAGAAATTTCTTGTAAACTTCTTGAATCACCAAAAATGGAGAACTTGTCTTGAAAAAAAGGTGATCTTTTGAAGGAAAAAAAATGGAAATGGGGGCTTGTTGTTGTTGCCGTAAGAAGGGCAAGAAAAAGGAAGTGGGATTTGATGGATAGGTATGGAGAAATGAAAGGAACTTGGAGTGTTCAAGTAGGTGATTGAGCATGTCTTGCAACAACAATTAAAGATGTAAGACTTTTATTATTATTATTTTTTTTTAAATTGTGGGATGGCCCACAAGGGGGCTCTAGGCGGCGAAGAATTTTTGGGGTTGGGTTAATTACTTTAGTAATTAAGTTTAGGTATTAACTAATTAGATATTAAGTGTATTAAACATAATTAGAGTTCTAAGTTTTAACTTAATTTGGTTTAGGTTCTTAATGATGCAAGAATTTTAATTTAATTAGTTAAAGCCTCGTTAGGTGAAAAGAATATTCAATTCCCGGGTTGTATAATTCGTTGATGTGATTATTTGTAAGTATAGTGCCTAAAGATGACGCTATACAGTAACATTTTGCTAGACGGGTTATACGGGTACGTGAATCGGTAACTCCTAAAATTACCAAAATATGAAATAATCAACGTATGGTATTTGCTAGACTTTCAATGTTCTAATTTATGAAATTAAGTGGATCAGGAAACATAAATAATGTAAATCGTTTATAATCGGTACAGATATTGACCTGAAAGGTCGGGAGTCACATTCTCAACATGTTAAAAGAATTTCGTCCCGAAATTTATATCGTGCCATCTTGAACTGGTGTATCCTTGAACAAGGAGGGATACTTGGTTTTCATTTGATCCTCTCGTTCCCATGTATACCCGGGATCACACTTTGAGTTCCAACGTACTTTAACCAGTTTGATACAAGTACGTCTCAGCCTTTGAACTTTCCAATCTGTGATCTTAATCGGTTCCTTGATGAAATAAAGTTTTTTGTCAATATGAATTTCATCTGGCGGTATGATCAAGGTGTCGTTTGACAAGCACTTTTTGAGATTTGACACGTGAAATGTATCGTGTACGTTGCTTAGCTCTTGCGGTAGCTTGAGCTTGTAAGCTACAGGGCCAACCCTAGCTAGTATTTCAAACGGTCCAACGTATCTAGTGTTAAGCTTACCACGGTTACCAAACCTTGCAACGCCTTTCCATGGTGAGACTTTTAACATTACCCGGACTCCAACTTAAAATTCTATTGGTTTTCGTCTGTTATCAGCGTAGCTCTTTTGTCTGTCTCGGGCCGCTTTCAGGCGATCTTTAATTTTGAAGATCTTATCAGTTGTTTCCTGGACAATCTCAGGACCTGTCAAATGTTTGTCACCGACCTCCGCCTAACATAGCGGCGAAAGACATTTTCGACCATATAAAGCTTCAAATGGAGCAACCTTAATGCTGGTGTGGTAGCTGTTATTATAGGAAAACTCAGCTAACGGTAAGTGAGTATCCCAGTTTCCTCCGAAATCAATTACACATGCACGGAGCATATCTTCTAATGTTTGGATAGTCCTTTCACTTTGACCGTCCGTTTGTGGATGATAGGCTGTGCTCATGTCTAGGCGCGTGCCTAGGGCTTCTTGTAATGACTTCCAGATCCTTGACATGAAACGACTATCTCTATCATAGATAATAGAAACTAGCACTCCGTGTCTTGCCACAATTTCTTTAATGTAGAGCGTTGTAAGTTTCTCAGTTTTTTTGGTTTCCTTAATTGGCAGAAAATGAGCGGATTTCGTTAGACTATCGACAATTACCCATATGGTATCATAGCCACTAAACGTTTTGGGTAATTTTGTGATGAAATCCATGGAAATCTGTTCCCATTTCCATTGGTGAATCTCGGGTTGTTGTAATAGGCCAGACGGTTTCTGATATTCTGCTTTGACTTTTGAACACGTTAAGCATTTACCGACGTATGTGGCAATATCACCTTTCATATTGGGCCACCAATAGAATTCCTTGAGATCTTTATACATTTTGTCTGAACCTGGGTGGATGGAGTTCTTGGACTTATTGGCTTCGTCCGTAACTAACTCACGTAAGTTACCAGTACTCGGCACCCAAATTCTGTCCACGAAGTATAACGTATCATCTGACTTAGACTCTAATTGTTTAATCATTCCACGTAGTGCCTCATTTTGGATGTTCTCTTCCTTAAGTGCCTCTTGTTGTGCTATTCGGATTTGAGTAGTAAGATTCGTATGAATTATCAATCCCAGGGCATGAACACAAAGTGTTTTAACTCATTCTTTACGACTTATGGCATCTGCTATAACATTGGCTTTTCCAGGGTGGTATTTGATGTCACAATCATAATCGTTCAATAATTCAACCCAACGACGTTGTCTCTTGTTAAGCACTTTCTAGTCAAAAATATGCTGGAGACTCTTGTGATCCGTAAAGATAGTACATTTCGTACCATATAAGTAATGCCTCCAAATCTTGAGGGCAAACAAGACAACGCCCAATTCTAAGTCATGAGTCGTGTAGTTCTTCTCATGTACTTTCAACTGTCTTGATGCATAGGCTATGACCTTATCTTTCTACATCAGTACACAACTCAGACCTTGGTGTGACGCGTCGCAGTACACCACAAAATTCTCGGTTCCTTCGGGAAGTGATAGGATCGGTGCACTACACAACTTCTTCTTTACTAACTGAAAAGTTGATTCTTGTTTATCAGTCCAGTCAAACTTTTTTTCTTTCTGGATTAACGTGGACAACGAAAAGGCTATTTTTGAAAAATTTTCGATGAATCGACGGTAGTAGCCGGCTAACCCCAGAAATTGACGCACCTCGGTCGGAGTTCTTGGTGCTTCCCAGTTTTTGATTGACTCAATTTTGGACGGATCCACATGTATACCTCTCTTATTGATGACATGTCCAAGAAAATGTACTTCTCGGATCCAAAACTTACACTTAGAGAATTTTGCATATAGCTTCTCATTCCTGAGTAGTTCCAAGATTAACATCAGCTGATGTTCATGATCCTCCTTGGTTCGTGAATATATCAATATGTCATCGATAAACACAATCACGAATATATCCAAGTATGGCTTGCACACTCTATTCATAAGATCCATAAAAACTGCCGGTGCGTTTGTTAAGCCAAACGACATAACTAGGAACTCGTAGTGGCCGTAACAAGTCCTAAATGCCGTCTTTGGTACATCTTCTTCTTGGATTCTCAGTTTTTGGTATCCCGAACGTAGGTCGATCTTAGAGTAGAAACAAGAACCTTGAAGTTGATCGAATAAATCATCTATTCTAGGAAGCAGATACCGGTTTTTATTTATAAGCTTGTTTAATTCCCGGTAATCAATACACATCCTAAAGGTTCCATCCTTTTTCTTTACGAATAGGACTGGAGCTCCCCAAGGTGAGAAACTCGGTCTTATGAAGCCCTTATCAAGCAACTCCTACAGTTGATTTGATAATTCCCGCATCTCTAAATGTGCTAGTCAATATGGTGATCGCGCAACCGGTGCGGCTTCTGGTACCAAATCAATTCGGAATTCAACTTGTCTCGGTGGTGGTAACCCAGGTAAGTCTTCGGGAAAAACTTCAGGGTAATCCCTAACGATTGGTATGTCCTCAACTCGACGTTCCTCAGGTTTCTTCTCGACAATGTGAGCCAGGAACGCGCAATAGCATTTACGTAGGTTCTTACGGGCTTTCATGCAGTTTATCATCCTCAATGTTGCTCCACTTTTTTCACCTTGAATCGAAAGAACTTCTCCGTTTGTGAGTGGAATACGTACAATCTTCTCAAAGCAGACGATCTCGGCGTGATTCTTTGTCAGTCAATCCATGCGGACAACGACATCAAAGCTTCCCAGATCAACATGTAAAAGATCTATACTAAATGTATGGTTTTCTAAACATAAGGTACAACCCTAAATAATCTCTATGGTTTCAATTAATTTCCCGTTTGCTAGTTCAATTGTATAACTTTGTTTTAGTTTGTTGGCCTTAATAACAAGTAGGGATTTAAAGTCATTTGACACAAAACTCATATCAGCACCCGTATTGAAAAGTACAAAGGCATAGTGATTATTTATCAGGAACATACCAGTGACGATGTTAGGGGTCCTGGCGTGCGTCCCCAGCACCCATCAGAAATTCTCTCCATCGAGCTTAGTTATTGTTTTGATCCTTCACCTTGGGGCAGTCTTTCACACGATGTTTGGGATCTCCACATTCAAAGCACCTTGGTTTGACCGCCCTAGGAGTGATATTGACTCTGCAAGACTGAGCCTTGTGTCCAAACCTCTTGCACCTATCACATTGGGTGCATTTCCCAATATGATGATATCCACACTTGTTACATCTCGGGTGGAAGCCATTGTACCCCTTTTGCTCCACCGTGTTTGCAGCAAATACCTTCACCGTTTCCTGTTTCTTATAGGGTTGCTTCTTGAATCTGTTATTGGGTTTACCAGTCCATTTTCTCTTATCCCCAGATGTTTTCTCATCGGTATCTTTCTTTCCAAACAATCCATTCCTCACGGCATCATCTCTCAGTTTAAAGGCCAGAACTATGGCACTCTTAGCATCCATCGGGTTCGACGAGGTCACCATGCTGCGGATTTGGGGTGCAAGACCCCACAAGTACCTTTCAACCCTTTTGTACTCTGGCATGACCATGTGTGGCACCAAGATTGCCAACTCATTGAATCGGTAAGTGTAACCAGCCACATCATCTCCTATCATTTGAAGGTTCCACATATCAGTTTCAATTTTCTATAATTCATTTCAAGGACAGTACTCCTCGATCATCATCACTTTCAGATCATCCCAAGATAGTTGGTAGGCAGTCTGTCTTCCCAAGGTTTTCATTTGAGAATTCCCAAGGTTTTCATCTGAGAATTCCCAAGGTTTTCATCTGAGAATTCCACCATGTTAATGCTTTGTTAGTAAGTGTGCAAGTGGCATATTTCACCATACAGTCAGCTGTGCATTCACTGATATCAATCACGGATTCCATCTTCTCAATCCACCTCATTAGGCCTACTGCACCCTCGGTGCCATTGAAGTTGTGAGGGTTGTAGGATAGAAAGGCCTTATAGGTGCACTTCTTTCTTTAAGCATCTGTAGGGTCACAGGTCACTATTTTAATAATGTTGTTAACTTAGATCGTGACTATGTGTTACAGAGGTGATTACTCCTATTGCCTCCAGAACCTCTAGCTGTGCCACTGCCTCCTGCACCTCCTCCGCCAGTACCACTGCCATTCCCTCCGTCGATATTCCAATTGGCTTCATACTGCTCCATGGCAGCGGCTACACGTTGTGATATGAGTTGCTCCACGTCTGTCACACCCCCAAATTTCAACTAACGGAGTTTTACCGTTTTGGGAAGTGACTAACCAGGATCTCAAACATTAGTTACTTTGAACGACTCTACATGGGACTCAAAATAAAAAATATCTTTTAAATCAGAGTATCAATGCGGAAGCGTAAAGAAAGTAAATGCGCAAAATACACATGCCCAAAACCAAAGTCCAGAAGTCTCAAAAGTCCAAACATCCAAACCAAACACAGTACAAATATAATAATTCAACCAAACATAAATAGACACAAAGCAAAGCAGTTGAATCCCATGCATGCCCTAATGTGCACCTGTGTCTTAGCTTAGCGTCCTGAGAAAACATGTAAAGAAAAGTGTCAACACGAGGTTGGTGAGTTCATAGGTTTCAAATAATTAAGTAAGCGTTTACCAGATTTATGATCATTCAATACGTATCTATAGGTAGCTAACCTATGTTCATGTTTAGCTCAAGTGCTCGCAACTGAAACTGACTGTTTGTTTATTGCCTCCTGCCAGGTCTATCAACACTGGCCATGTGAGTAGGCTAACATTTCACCCGTTCGATATCCAATCGAGTTAGCGCGACTAACGCGGGTGGGATTTGTCAAACACAGTAGTACTACTAAACATTACCTCGCTAAGATCCATATTAACGGTTCGAGATAAGATGAGGACTTTCTGTGATAGCATGTTACACTTAGCTTTAACATTGATAGCATATGAAATACAAAATCTCAAAATCAGTTTAAGCATGTTTTCTCCCCCAAGTTAAAACAGTAAAAAGGGGTCGTGAAAACTCACATGCGTTGCGTTGTAGGTAGTATCACACAAAGGATAGTTGGAACCACGTGTGTAAGTCTCAAACGACTTACGAATGCCCTAAAATTATAAACACATAAATTAGGGATAAAATGGGAATTGTGACAACGACACGGAAGACTAGAATGCCCTAACGCATTCTAAGGATTTAAGAATAAACGAACGTGTCGACGGAGTTTTATATATATATATATATCTTATTGTAATGATTTTAGGAAATTCGCGTTACGCGTTGAATGTTGATAACGGATAATAATTAAATAATTATTTTAATGCGTTTGAATCGTTTTACAATGGTTAGGAAAATAATATAATTTATATATTATTTTTAAGTACGAAGGATTTACTAAATAATCCTTGGAGTGGAAAAATAATAAATATATTATTTTTAATCGGGGTAAATAACGTAGGTAAATAATATAATATCGTATATATTATTTATAGTTTTTAAAACAAATGTCACACGAGGAAATTGAATGAGTTGAAAATAATATAATTTATATATTATTTTATTAACATCGAATACGGGTTGAAAATAATATTTTTATATTATTTTATACGAGATTACGGTTTGAAAATAATACGAATACGATATTTTTTTAAAAAGTGGAATTACAATTGGTTACAAAATTCAAACCCGAGCCCACGGGTTGTTTCCCGGGCTAAAACACATTTATATAACAATATAATATTATAGGGTTTGATTTTTATTAATTAAATATTAACAGAAAAATGTTTAAAAATAATTGTGGGAGCCCGGCCTCGAACCCGAGTTTATCCCACACACGCACACAACTCTAACCAGTCCCGGCCGCTAGGCTATCGCAAACAAACCCGAGACCCATTGCTTTTAACACCCAGGTCCAAGTGGTTTTCTTCCCCAATCCATTCGCGATCGAAACCCGTCCAAAGACCCTCGAATCCGGTCGCGATCTAACAAATTAACACAGGGGTTTTGTGAATCGAGTAACCACGAATCTGTGGTGGGTTTTAATTTGAAAATCGCTGAGTTTTTAAGTCGTTTAAATCTTAGTTTCAAGGATCGAACCCCAGAATAAGAACTTGGAATCAATTTGAGCAATTATGATGTTAGAATCTGTTGAAATCATAGGGCTTTTATCAAGTGAATGGTCACGAATCTACCCATAGTATTTAATTTCATTGAGATCGAGTGTAGGTAAGAATTAGATTAAACAAGAATACGCATGAACCCTAGGTTTCGATCATGATGATTCTGATAATGCAATGGTTTGAAATTATGGGGCTTTCAATAAGCAAAGATTTACGATGCTATCCACGTATTTTAATTGGATTAAAAACATGTCTAGATTAGTATCCGATTAACCCAAAAGTTTATGAACCCTAGGTTTTGGATCTTGAAAAATCTGATGTTGTTTGTTAAAATTAACATAGGGTTATCAATAGATAAGGTATTGCGATGTTAATGGTGTTAATTAATTGAATTTAAACAAAGCCTGAGATGGAGTTCGATTAAACTGGTTTCTCATGAACCCAAGAATCTATTCCTGATCGGATCGATGATTTAAGCCTCAATAATCATAGGGCTTTCAATATATGGGTAAAAACGAATCTGTGGGTATGATCAATTACCTCTAATGATGTCAAATTGATAGAGCTCGATCAGATGGAGGTCCGACTCCGAGTGTCTTGGTCTTCGGCAAATTCAGCCGCGTCTCCGACGAAATTAGAATACTCAGGAGGTTCAGAAGAATTCGATTGAAGTACCTGGGTGTGTAATTCGTAAGAATTGCGACTGACAAGAACGAATTTGATCGATTTAGGATTGGTTTCGACGGTTACGGAATAATTCGTCATTAATTCGATTAATGTGTTAATGATGGATGATTTAATTGATGATTAAGGTCATTAAAGATAAAAATTGAGTGCTAACGTTTCCAATTTCCATAGAATCGATTTGCAATTTTCGATTTTGATTTGATTTCCACGAGTTTGACTTCAAAAAGTCAAACAAAACTGAATTGATTCGATTTTTGACTTTGGGGAGTCAACAATTCGATTTGGCATATTTTCACAACTAGTCCCTGCAGTTTTGAGTTGATTTTGTGACCGAATTAGTCCTTGGGGTTAGATTTGATTAATGGGGTTAAGTTTTTCATAAGAAACTTAACGGAATAGTTAACGGAAAAATCCGGATTGTCACATCATCCCCTAGTTGAAAGAATTTTCGTCCTGAAAATTAAAATATATAAAAAAAATTTCTGGGTTGTTACATCATCCCCTAGTTGAAAGAATTTTCGTCCCGAAAATTAAAATAGTACCTTAAGAATTTGACGCGGAGTGCTTGAACAGATTAGGATATTTGTGCATCATATGATCCTCGCGCTCCCACGTGAATTTCGGTCCGCGTTTCGAGTTCCAACGAACTCTGACAATAGGGATCTTACTGTGCTTTAACGTTTTGACTTCCCTATCCATAATTTCCACAGGTTCTTCGATGAAACGTAACTGTTCATCAACGTGTAGTTCCTCAAGAGGAACTGCGAGTGATTCGTCTGTCAGGTATTTCTTTAAATTTGAGACGTGAAAGACGTTGTGCACATCACTAAGTCTTTCAGGTAAGTCCAGCTGATACGCTACTGGTCCGATTCTCTTTAATATTTTGAAAGGTCCAACATAACGAGGATTCAATTTACTTCGTTTCCCGAAACGAATGACACATTTCCAAGGTGAGACTTTAAGTAAGACCATGCCACCTACTTGAAACTCTAAAGGTTTACGGCGTTTGTCGGCGTAGCTCTTTTGACGATCACGAGCTGCCGCCATACGGTTTCTAATTTGGACGATCTTTTCGGAAGTTTCAAATACAAGTTCAGGACCCGTGAGTTGGCTATCTCCAACCTCGGTCCAACAAATGGGAGAACGGCATTTCCATCCATAAAGTGCTTCAAATGGAGCTGCCTTGATGCTAGTGTGATAGCTGTTGTTGTAGGAGAACTCCACCAACGGTAGGTGAGACTCCCAAGTGTTACCGAAATCAATCACACAAGCTCGTAGCATGTCCTCCAGAGTTTGGATAGTACGTTCAGTTTGGCCATCAGTTTGAGGATGGTATGCTGTGCTCATATCTAGACGCGTGCCTAAGGCCTTATGTAACGACTGCCAGAAACGAGAAGTGAATCATGCATCACGATCCGAAATAATAGAGATTGGCACCCCGTGCCGAGAGACTATTTCTCTCAAGTATGTACGAGTAAGCTTATCCATTTTATCGGTTTCCTTGATGGCTAAGAAATGGGCGGATTTTGTTAAACGATCAACGATTACCCAAATGGTATCGCATCCGGTAGGAGTTCGTGGTAATTTGGTGATGAAGTCCATGGATATTTGTTCCCATTTCCACATAGGAATTTCTGGTTGTTGTAGAAGACCGGATGGTTTTTGATATTCAACTTTGACCTTCGCGCAGGTCAGACACTTACTAACATAGGTGGCTATATCGGCCTTCATCCTCGGCCACCAATATAGTACTTTTAGATCATGGTACATTTTATCGGAACCCGGATGGATGGAGTAATGAGATTTATGAGCTTCATCCATGATTAGTTCCCTTAAATTTCTGAATACTGGAATCCATATTCGTTCGACGAAGTAACGAATTCCATCAGATTTTACTTCAAGTTGTGCTTCCATGCCGCGTGTACCTTCTAACGGTAGGTTATCTTCTTTTAAGGCTTCAAGTTGAGCACTACGGATTCTGTCAGGCAATCCAGGGTGAATAGTAAGTTGTAACGCTCGAACTCGTTTGGGTTTGGTTTCCTTTCGGCTTAGTGCATCAGCCACAACGTTAGCTTTACCTGGATGATACCGGATCACACAGTCGTAATCATTTAAAAGTTCAACCCAACGACGTTGTCGCATGTTCAACTCCTTCTGCTCGAAGATATGCTGGAGGCTCTTGTGATCGGTGTAGATGGTGCATTTGGTACCGTAAAAGTAATGTCTCCATATCTTAAGTGCAAAAACTATTGCTCCCAACTCTAGATCATGAGTGGTGTAGTTTTTCTCGTGAATCTTTAACTGACGTGAAGCGTATGCGATCACCTTTTCGCGTTGCATTAAGACACAACCCAGACCTTGAATAGATGCATCACAATACACTACAAAATCATCGGTTCTTTCCGGAAGAGCTAAAATAGGTGCACTGCAAAGTTTCTGTTTGAGGTGCTGGAAAGCTGACTCTTGGTTATCGCCCCAATTATAGGCTTTTCCTTTTTGAGTTAGGGCGGTGAGAGGTTGAGCAATTTTGGAAAATCCTTCGATGAATCGACGATAATATCCAACCAATCCCAGAAATTGTCGCACTTCAGTCGGAGTCGTCGGTGCTGCCCAATTCTTGATGGCTTCTATTTTGGATGGGTCGACATGTATCCCTTTTTCATTTACCACATGCCCTAGAAACTGAACTTCCCGGATCCAAAATTCACACTTGGAAAACTTAGCATACAGTTGTTCTCGCTTAAGTAGTTCTAAAATTAGGCGTAGATGTTCCTCATGTTCCTCCTTGTTCTTGGAATAGATGAGGATGTCGTCGATGAAAACGATAACAAACTGGTCAAGGTAAGGCTTACACACACGGTTCATGAGGTCCATGAATACCGCGGGTGCGTTGGTTAACCCGAAAGGCATGACCATAAATTCGTAATGGCCGTACCTCGTTCTGAATGCAGTCTTAGAGATATCTTCTTCTCGGACTCTTAACTGATGATAGCCGGACCTAAGATCTATTTTGGAATAGAAACTTGATCCTTGGAGTTGATCAAAAAGGTCATCAATGCGAGGTAAAGGGTAGCGGTTCTTGATTGTGACTTTATTCAGCTCCCGGTAATCAATACACATACGGAACGTACCGTCCTTCTTCTTGACAAATAATACCGGAGCTCCCCACGGTGATGAACTAGGTCGGATGAAACCTTTATCCAATAAGTCTTGCAATTGAGTGGACAGTTCCTGCAATTCACTGGTGCCAGTCTGTAAGGTGCCCGAGCAATCGGTGCTGCTTCGGGTGCTAAATCAATTTGGAACTCAACCTGACAGTGCGGTGGCAGACCGGGCAGATCCTCGGGAAACACTTCCAAAAATTCACGCACGACGGGAATATCTTCAATTTTCTTCTCTTCGGAGGGCTGCTCGGCAACGAGAGCCAAAATAGCGGTATGCCCCTTTCGAAGGCATTTTTATGCTTTCATGAAGGATATAATTCCCATGACTGCACCAACTCTTTCGCCTTGGATGGAAAGGGTTTCTCTATTCGAGAGAGGTATACGTACAATCTTCTCACGACAGATAATTTTGGCTTGGTTTTTAGATAGCCAATCCATGCCGACAATTACATCAAAACTACCAAGTGTGACCGGCATAAGGTCGATATCTAGAATATGGCTAGCTAGATCAAGCTTACAACCCTTAAGAATGTGGGTTGCTTCAATTATTTGGCCGTCAGCTATCTCTATTACATACTTAGCTTCTAACAGAGTTGGAGTTCCTTTTATCATATCACTAAGCTTCTTAGATATAAAACTCCTATCAGCACCAGTGTCAAAAAGGACAGAAGCAAAGAAATTATTTACGAGGAACTTACTGGTAACCACATTATGGTCGTAACAGGCTTCTCCAGATCATAGTACGAAGGATCGTCCCTTCGCACCATTTCCTCCCCCATTGCCACTATTACCACCATTACCATTGTTATTGTGGTTAGGGTTGTGATTTCCATTACCCCCTTTCTTCAACTGAGGACAGTTCTTCCGAATATGCCCTTCCTTTCCACACTCAAAGCAAGCCCTAGTAGATCCCGGTTGTTGAAAGGGTTGTTTAGTTTGTAATTCACCCCTGCAGTCCTTAGCAGCATGGCCTATTTTACCGCACCTCTGGCAACGATTGCAGAACCCAAAATGGTGTAAGTTACACTTGTTACACTTTCGGGACTTCCCCGCATAACCACCCTGGTTTTGGCCAGAAGAGGTCGACTGATTGAAGTTCTTGGTAGGCTCAAACCTACGTTGTTGCTGTTGTTGCGGTTGGTTAAACTGGGGTTGGTTGGGTTGAGGTCCTTTGGAGTGGGAGTTAGAGTGGTTGTGGGTGTTGGAATGGTGATCGAACTTGCGTTTGTGGCTGTCGGTGGGTTTAGCAACTGAACCTCTTGGAGGTAAAGTTCCTTGCGTCACCGCCTGATCGGTCAATTTGTGAGCAAGTCTGATGGTCTGTTGGATGGTGGTAGGGTTGGATGAGGTCACCATGCTTTGAATCTGAGGTACCAAACCTCCAATGTATAGTTCAATCCGTTTGTAATCCGGAGTCACCATGTGTGGGCACATGGTAGCAAGTTCGTGCGAACGGGTGGTGTAGTGTTCAATTTCCGAACCCTCCATCTTAAGGTTCCAGAACTCTCCCTCTAGCTTTTGAATTTCATCTCGTGGGCAGTATTCTTCCTTCATCATTGTTTTAAATTCCTCCCACGGGAGTCCATTTGCCATTGCCAGTCCCAACATTTGAACTTGGGCATTCCACCATGTTAGGGCCGGGCCTTCCAAAGTTCCAGCAGCAAACTTCACTTGGTTAGCCGCGGGGCAGTTACACATGGCTATTACTGATTCAACCTTCTCAAACCAGCGAAGTAATCCCACGGCTCCTTCAGCTCCACTAAAGGTGTGGGGCTTGCAATCCATGAATGCCTTGAAAGTGCAGGCTGGCTGTTGGTTTTGCTGATTTTGCTGGCCTGGATTTAGAAATACAAATTGAATTGGAATTATAGAGTTTAGAAAGATGTTTTTAGGAGAAGGATTGACACTATTAGCCAATAGTTAAAGCATTTACCTGCAACATTCTGTGCTGCTAGGGCCTCTGCCACACTATTATTTATCAAAGCTGCTAGCTCTGCTGCCGTCATGTTAATGGTACCACGACCACCGGCACGACCTCCTCGTCCTCTCCCAGACATGATTCTTCACAGTCACAAATGAAAGATAATGAGAAATATATAGCATATTAAACATTATTCAGGTACGAGTAAGGAGATACAACATCTAATATTTTGAAGATTAAATAAATTGTAAGGCTACAAAATAAATAACTCAAATATTAAACTTCTCATGCTTTTATTGGATGGGAACAACCTTACCCATCTAGGTTTGGAAAGAGAGATAACATAAGCAAAAACAAACATGAAAAAGAAGATAGTATAGGGAGATCATCAAACATCCTCTTCATTAGAAGAGACGTATGACTGTGCATCATCGATCTCCACTGGCTCCTCCTCAGCTGGCTCCCCCTCTAAGGGCTCCTCCTTAAATGGCTCTTCTTCAAAAGGTTCCTCCTCATCGTCAGATACTGGAATGTCCTCCGGAAATAGGGCCGCTTGCAATTGGGCTTCCAAGTGAGTCACCCTCTCTTGAAGGCATTCAGCAGTGTGGTTTGCCACATGTAGCTGAGCTTCCATAGCAGCTAATCTCTCCAGAACTCCTTCCATATCATCATCCATAGTGTCAGCCCTCATCTCTAGATGTGCCACACGATCCACTAAAAGGTTGTGGACATGGTTCGTTGCAGCTAGTTCGGTAGTCAAGTGTTCTATTCCTACCTTATTCTTCTCTACTTGGGGTCCATGCTCCAGAAGTTTAGGTATCTCCTCGGTGGCATCTTGTACAAAACTCAATTCCTTTAACATATAAGATACGAATGCTGTGAAAGCTTGTTCCATGGTGCATGGTAAGCTAGGTAGTGTAGATGATGAAGATGCGGATCCAAAGTACGGTGATGGAACATCTCCCATTTCGATTCACCTTTGGATCATATGTGGGTATACATCCCAATTAAGAGCATAATCCAAAGCTCGTGCGTTACTCGGTTCGCCTTGGTCAATTGAGGTAGTACGGCGCCTTTTGGGCTCCGGGGATGAGAGTACAGGTGCCTTATGCCCTGATGCGTTAGATGATGGAGGTGGGGTTGACGACATGATCCTGTAACATTATGTATAAGTACCATACATCCAAATGACATGTAACTAATGTGTGAAGCTATAGTCTAGTATGCAATCCTAGTTCTCTATAACCAATGTCTCTGATACAAATCTGTCACACCCCCAAATTTCAACTAACGGAGTTTTACCGTTTTGGGAAGTGACTAACCAGGATCTCAGACATTAGTTACTTTGAACGACTCTACATGGGACTCAAAAGGAAAAATATCTTTTAAATCAGAGTATCAATGCGGAAGCGTAAAGAAAGTAAATGCGCAAAATACACGCGCCCAAAACCAAAGTCCAAAAGTCTCAAAAGTCCAAACGTCCAAGCCAAACACAGTACAAATATAATAATTCAACCAAACATAAATAGACACAAAGCAAAGTAGTTGAATCCCATGCATGCCCTAATGTGCACCTGTGTCTTAGCTTAGCATCCTGAGAAAACATGTAAAGAAAAGTGTCAACACGAGGTTGGTGAGTTTACTGGTTTCAAATAATTAAGTAAGCGTTTACCAGATGTATGATCATTCAATATGTATCTATAGGTAGCTAACCTATGTTCATGTTTAGCTCAAGTGCTCGCAACCGAAACTGACTGTTTGTTTATTGCCTCCTGCCAGGTCTATCAACACTGGCCATGTGAGTAGGCTAACATTTCACCCATTCGATATCCAATCGAGTTAGCGCGACAAACGCGGGGATTTGTCAAACACAGTAGTACTACTAAACATTACCTCGCTAAGATCCATATTAAGGGTTCGAGATAAGATGAGGACTTTCTGTGATAGCATGTTACACTTAACTTTAACATTGATAGCATATGAAATACAAAATCTCAAAATCAGTTTATGCATGTTTTCTCCCCCAAGTTAAAACAGTAAAAAGGGGCCGTGAAAACTCACATGCGTTGCGTTGTAGGTAGTATCACACAAAGGATAGTTGGAACCACGTGTGTAAGTCTCAAACGACTTACGAATGCCCTAAAATTATAAACACATAAATTAGGGATAAAATGGGAATTGTGACAACGACACGAAAGACTAGAATGCCCTAACGCATTCTAAGGATTTAAGAATAAACGAACGTGTCGACGGAGTTTTATATATATATATATATATATATATCTTATTGTAATGATTTTAGGAAATTCGCGTTTCGAATGTTGATAACGGATAATAATTAAATAATTATTTTAATGCGTTTGAGTCGTTTTACAAAGGTTAGGAAAATAATATAATTTATATATTATTTTTAAGTACGAATGATTTACTAAATAATCCTTGGAGTGGAAAAATAATAAATATATTATTTTTAATCGGGGTAAATAACTTAGGTAAATAATATAATATCGTATATATTATTTATAGTTTTTAAAACAAATGTCACACGAGAAAATTGAATGAGTTGAAAATAATATAATTTATATATTATTTTATTAACATCGAATACGGGTTGAAAATAATATTTTTATATTATTTTATACGAGATTACGGTTTGAAAATAATACGAATACGATATTTTTTTAAAAAGTGGAAATACAATTGGTTACAAAATTCAAACCCGAGCCCACGGGTTGTTTCCCGGGATAAAACACGTTTATATAACAATATAATATTATAGGGTTTGATTTTTATTAATTAAATATTAACAGAAAAATGTTTAAAAATAATTGTGGGAGCCCGGCCTCGAACCCGGGTCTCTCCCACACACGCACACAGCTCTAACCGGTCCCGGCAGCTAGGCTATCGCAAACAAACCCGATACCCATTGCTTTTAACACCCAGGTCCAAGTGGTTTTCTTCCACAATCCATTCGCGATCGAAACCCGTCCAAAGACCCTCGAATCCGGTCGCGATCCAACAAATTAACACAGGGGTTTTGTGAATCGAGTAACCACGAATCTGTGGTGGGTTTTAATTTGAAAATCGCTGAGTTTTTAAGTCGTTTAAATCTTAGTTTCAAGGATCGAACCCTAGAATAAGAACTTGGAATAGATTTGAGCAATTATGATGTTAGAATCTGTTGAAATCATAGGGCTTTTATCAAGTGAATGGTCACGAATCTACCCATAGTATTTAATTTCATTGAGATCGAGTGTAGGTAAGAATTAGATTAAACAAGAATACGCATGAACCCTAGGTTTCGATCATGATGATTCTGATAATGCAATGGTTTGAAATTATGGGGCTTTCAATAAGCAAAGATTTGCGAAGCTATCCACGTATTTTAATTGGATTAAAAACATGTCTAGATTAGTATCCGATTAACCCAAAAGTGTATGAACCCTAGGTTTTGGATCTTGAAAAATCTGATGTTGTTTGTTAAAATTAACATAGGGTTATCAATAGATAAGGTATTGCGATGTTAATGGTGTTAATTAATTGAATTTAAACAAAGCCTGAGATGGAGTTCGATTAAACTGGTTTCTCATGAACCCTAGAATCGATTCTTGATCGGATCGATGATTTAAGCCTCAATAATCATAGGGCTTTCAATATATGGATAAAAACGAATCTGTGGGTATGATCAATTACCTCTAATGATGTCAAATTGATAGAGCTCGATCAGATGGTGGTCCGACTCCGAGTGTCTTGGTCTTTGGCAAATTCAGCCGCGTCTCCGACGAAATTAGAATACTCAGGAGGTTCAGAAGAATTCGATTGAAGTACGTGGGTGTGTAATTTGTAAGAATTGCGACTGACAAGAACGAATTTGATCGATTTAGGATTGGTTTCGACGGTTACGGAATAATTCGTCATTAATTCGATTAATGTGTTAATGATGGATGATTTAATTGATGATTAAGGTCGTTAAAGATAAAAATTGAGTGCTAACGTTTCCAATTTCCATAGAATCGATTTGCAATTTTCGGTTTTGATTTGATTTCCACGAGTTTGACTTCAAAAAGTCAAACAGAATTGAATTGATTCGATTTTTGACTTTGGGGAGTCAACAATTCGATTTGGCATATTTACACAACTAGTCCCTGCAGTTTTGAGTTGATTTTGTGACCGAATTAGTCCTTGGGGTTAGATTTGATTAACGGGGTTAAGTTTTTCATAAGAAACTTAACGGAATATTTAACGGAATTAACTGAAAAATCCGGATTGTCACAACGTCTGTGGAAATCGTCGTGTTGTTATCACCGGTAGTGTCACGGGGCGTCCTTCGCTTAGGTGCCATGGTGTTCTTTTCGAATCATACAATTTAAAAAGAAACAACATTTTATAAGAATAATGATATAACTTGACATAAGAATACAACAACATCAAATGCATAACAACCATCATCACAACATATATGTAACATCCGTGACTTTTTCATGTAATATTTTATTTCATTTTGTACCTTAATAACATTTATGACCGCCATATTAGTTCAATCTCGTTATCTCGTATGTACGTTTTGTCGTACCAATTATTATTGCAAACGTGTAAACGATCCGTAGTTTCAAAATTTCATTTTTTATACATATATATATATATATAAGTGTGTTTTTCTAAATAATAAATTGATAAAAATGAGATTTTATATTAGTATTATTATTTTTTTTATATATAAAAGTTAATCATAAGAAAATAAATAATGATATATAAGTTAGATAAGTGTTATAAAATAAATTTTATAACTTAATGAAAATAAGCCTTGAACCCCTTCTAGTTGCCCTAACCCTTAATTTTTGAACCCTTTTTTTTTTAATTTTGTTGAACCCAGAAAAATATATAAATAAATAAATAAATCGCAGCTTTGACTTTGAAAAGTCAAAACCCACTCTTCCCCTTCTAAATTCGTTGAATTAGCAAGCAAGATTCAAATCTTTCGAATCCTATACAATCAAGGTCGTATATTAATTGCGTATCAAGCCCCAATTTGAGAAATCTGGGCCAAAATCGTGAGATTTGGAACCCTGTTTGGTATGCCACGTAAATGAGGATGAGATTTGTAAAATCATCTAAATCAAGCTCCAATCACGCGAATCTCGTCCCTTTAGCAACTGTTAACGCGTGTAATCACCCTATAAACACCCCCGATCTGTTACAAACCGACATCACCTCCAAATTCATATTTTTTTTCTTTCTTTCTTCCTTCCCAATTCTCGACCGGCGCTTAAGGAGGAGGAGAAGGACTCGCGATCTGTGAAGACTCCATCTAGTCGGCTTCTTTTCTTGCCTCTGAAAATGATTTGCAGGTATCCTCTTCATTCCCTCTCTAATCGTATCCTTCTGTCTTGTTGGAATCAAATTAGGGTTGGGGGAGAAGGTTAAGGCATGACCTGGATGTTTGAGAGGGGGATAATTAGCTGGGTGTTTGGGATTTAAATGCACTTTCTGGTTTGGCTAACAAAAGTGAGCCTTGGTCCAGTGGTAGTCTTCTACGTATACAACAAATAGGTGCGGGTTCGACCCTGGCAGGCCATTTTCTTTTTCTGTTTTGTTTCCTTGATCTTGTTTCACACACACATAATTATGTATTATTATCATTATGTTTTGTTTAAAACTCCATTTCCTTTATAAACTATCAAGAGCTTTATAGTTATTATCTTTTCTAAATAATAAGTATACATACACATATATATATACATATATGTTTGATTTATTTTCTAAAAACCTTTGATTACCTCAAACATATAACACATAGTATATGAGCATTATTATTAAGTATGCATTATCTCGTTACCCTAGTTGTCTTAATAAAATCTTATTTGAAAATATATATTTAAACACCAAGTTTTCTTTTATAAATAACATTTATAAAACATTATTTCATTTCTATATTACCACTTTATTTAACTCGTTATCGTCAAAATTCGTATCTCTAATATTCCTTCGTTCGTCTGTTCGCTCTAACTCCTAAAGTCCCAATCGCTCCGCTCTTATTCCTTTTAATCATTTCCATATATTAAATTACATATCTTATTTATTTAGGGCATCGTTAAACCAGTTCGCCCGTCCTTCCGTTCTAGTTCCAGTTTGATACTCAATATCAAGGTGAGAACATAGCCCCTTTTTCTTTTTAACTTTTGGGGTGAAACATGTATATTTTTTATGGCTTAATAACTAAAACCTTTTTACTAAAACAAATTCTCAAACAAGTAATTTCAATTATGTGCTTGATATTTGAACACTTATAACAAATTGCAATCATTAACTTGATCATAAGCCTAAGGAAGTACTAGTATGGCCATATGGGGGAAACCGATATAACAACGGCACAATCTTAGGGATTGTGGATGCATATAACTTTTTACGGCACAATCGTGGATTGTGGATGCTTATAACATATAACATTTAGGGTTGATTGCAAAAACGTTTGTGTTAATATGCTTGTACATTTGTTTGAACTTGGTTTGAATTTGTTTATATCTTTTATGACAATTTATCTTTACAACATTTAAAACCTATGTCTCTCACCAACTTTATGTTGACCCATTTTCTTACATGTTTCAGGAAATAATAACTAAGAGAGAGAGGATCATGTAGGATTGCTTATGGACCTAGTTAAAGAAATAATTACAATGTTTTGTTTGGGATTTTGTTTATTTATTTTAACATGTATTGAACAATCAATTATGAAATTAATAAAATTTTGTGATGCCTTAGTATTTGTCTTTATACCTTGTGCTATGTACTATATGTGTGACACTTCGCGTATTCCGCCTTGGCGGGGTGTGACAGATTGGTATCAGAGCCTTGGTTATAGAGAATTAGGCTTAGAAAGACCTAGACTATAACCTAAGACTCCCTTACACTTTCATAGGAACTATATGTGATTTATGTGCTAACCTTATCTCTTCTTAGCCATGTCATCACGCGTATGTCCACTCGGATCTTTCTCCAACCACTTACCACTCAAGAAAAGGAAGCTTGCTCGAGAAGATGGATCTCACTCTTGGGCCTCAAAGCCCAATCCATTATTCTCATCATAACCATGGGTTCAAGTGATAGATGTTAGTAGTATATGATGGCTGGAAGAGTGGATGTAGGCCCATAAAAGGTTCTGACTAAGGAAAGACTTGGTACTTAAGTGTGTCCCTTGTGACCCACCTCTCTTTCTTGGGAATCCTTTTGGTGGCTGCACTACTTATAGGTCAAGTATACTTCTAACACGCTATTGTGAGAACTCGGTGTTATGATTAGTCAAAATTTAAAATTCATTTGTACTTAACACTAAGCATTATATAAGCTAGTGTTTATCTATTTCAATTCTACCTTTGTATGACATTAATGCAAGTGAATTTCTATTTTATGAATATATCACTTCTATTATTTATATGTCTATCTCTAACTCGATTAATAATCTTGTCTTCGTAGAATGCCTCCTCGACGTGAAACCACCGACGCCACCCATCCTGGAACCAGTGATACCACCTTGACTGCTCCGACTATGGATACCACTGCCATCGCCACACTCTTAACTCAGCAACTTGCTGCTGTGCTACCTGATATGGTTACTCGACTCACAGACACTATGAGGGATACCGGAGGAACCACCTGCACATACAAGCACTTCAACTCGTGCAACCCTCTAAAGTACAATGGATCTGAGGGTGCCACTGGCTTACTTCAGTGGTTTGAAAGCATGGAGTCAACCCTGGTAATGAGTGAATACCCCGATGACCTGAAAGTGAAGTATGCTTCAAGTGCCTTCCAAAAGAGGGCGCTTACTTGGTGGAATGGCGAGAAGCGAACTCGGGGATTAAACGCAGCCTTGGCCTTGACATGGGATCAACTTAAGGAGCTCATGGTTGAAGAATTTTGCCCAAAGAATGAAATGAAAAAGCTTGAGGTGGAAATGTGGGATCTGGTTCAAGATAGCGGTGAAAATGAAGCATACAACAACCGTTTTCATGAACTGAGCACATTGGTCCCACACATGGTCACCCCGTTGAGTCGCCAAATTGACCGTTACATTGGCGGCCTACCTCATCAAGTTAGGGGTACCGTCATGGGCAGCAACCCTACTACTCTTGAGGCTGCCATCCGCCTAGCTGCGTCCCTCACGGACGATCTCGTGAAAGAAGGTATTCTGACCCGAAAGGGTGGAAAGAAAGTTCTGGTTGAAGAAACCAAGAAGCCTGAACGCCACTTCAAGAAGTAGAAGGTGGCAAAGAACTTCGCCATGGTAACCCCTGCTGCTCCAATTACCCAAGTGGCACCAACCCAAGCACAAGCTTCCACAAAGAAATCTTATGGCGGGTCTTACCCTTGGTGTGCTAAGTGCCAATATCATCATGATGCTACCTACCCTTGCCGTATATGCACTAAGTGTGGTAAAGGAGGTCACTTGGCAGCTACTTGCCGTGTGGTTAATGCTACTCCTACTGCGGTCCCCGCAATTGCAAATGGTAGAGCTTGCTACCAGTGTGGCGCTACCGACCATCTCAGGAACCGTTGCCCCAAATTGGCTAACACACAAGGGGCACGTGGCCGGGCTTTTGTTATTGGTGCCACTGAAGCACTTGAGGAACCTGCTGTTGTTACAGGTACTTTTCTTGTCAATAATGTCTATGCATCAATTTTATTTGACACCGGTGCCGACAAGAGTTTTGTTTCCACCAAATTAGAACCTTTGCTTGGTAAATGCGCTAGTGTGTTAGAACCTCCTTACACGGTTGAAATAGCCGATGACAAACTAACCTATGTTCGTACGGTTGTTCGCGGTTGTACCTTAACTCTCAACGATCACCCGTTCATCATCAACCTTATTCCTATGACTCTTGGAAGCTTTGACATAGTTGTAGGTATGGACTGGCTATCCGGCAACAATGCTGAAATCGTATGCTCGGAGAAACTTATTCGTATTCCTCTACCTGCCGGTGAAATCTTGGAAATACTTGGAGACAAGCCTTGTCGTGGCCTAAAGATTATTTCTTGCATGAAGGCTCGTAGCTACTTAAGGAAGCAATGCTATGCTTTCTTGGCTCATATTGTTGAAAAGAAACCCGAGAATAGAACCATTCAAGACATACCCGTTATTCGAGACTTTCCCGAAGTATTCCCTGACGATCTGCCCGGACTCCCACCTGTTCGACAAGTTGAATTCCGTATTGATCTTGTTCCTGGAGCAAACCCTATTGCTAAGTCTCCTTACCGTCTCGCACCATCCGAATTGCAAGAATTGTCTAGTCAATTGCAAGAGCTACTAGACAAAGGTTTCATTAGACCGAGCTTCTCACCTTGGGGAGCCCCGGTCCTTTTTGTCAAGAAGAAAGATGGAACCTTTAGGATGTGCATTGATTATCGTGAGCTCAACAAGCTGACTACCAAGAACCGATATCCTCTTCCCAGAATTGATGACTTATTCGATCAATTGCAAGGAGTAACTTGTTTCTCAAAGATTGATCTTCGATCTGGTTATCACCAATTGTGAGTCCATGACGATGACATCCCAAAGACCGCTTTTAGAACTCGATATGGACACTATGAGTTTGTGGTTATGCCTTTCGGGTTAACCAACGCACCCCCGGTGTTCATGGATCTTATGAACCGGGTTTGTAGACCCTACTTGGATCAATTTGTCATTGTCTTCATTGACGACATATTAATCTACTCTCGAACCGCCAAAGAACATGAGAATCACCTAAGGCTAATCTTGGAGCTTTTGAAGAAGGAAAATCTTTATGCGAAATTCTCCAAATGCGAGTTTTGGCTAAAAGAAGTCCATTTCTTGGGTCATGTTATCAACGAGAAGGGTATTCATGTTGACCCATCCAAAATCGAAGCTATCAAGAACTGGAGTACGCCCAAGACTCCCTCAGAAATCCGTTCCTTTCTGGGTTTAGCCGGCTACTATCGAAGGTTCATCTCGAACTTTTCAAAGGTCGCCCTACCACTCACAACCCTAACCCAAAAGGATAAACCTTTCGTTTGGGAGCAGCAACAAGAAGATGCTTTCCAACTCCTTAAGCAGAAATTATGTGACTCTCCTATCCTAAGTCTTCCAGATGGCAACGATGACTTCGTCGTTTATTGTGACGCCTCAAATCAAGGTCTCGGTTGCGTGTTGATGCAACGCGGCAAAGTCATTGCCTACGCATCAAGACAACTCAAGGTCCATGAAAGAATCTACACTACACATGACCTTGAGTTAGGTGCAGTGGTCTTTGCTTTGAAAATTTGGAGACACTACCTCTATGGTACAAAATGTGTCATCTTCACTGATCATAAAAGCCTTCAACATATCCTTGATCAAAAGGATCTCAACATGAGGCAACGGCGTTGGGTTGAACTTTTGAGCGATTACGATTGTGAAATTCGCTATCACCCGGGAAAAGCCAATGTGGTTGCTGACGCCCTTAGCCGAAAAGATCAGATCAAACCCTCTCGCATTCGGGCCATGGGAATGATCGTCCAAACTAGCCTCAAAGCCATGGTTCTTCAAGCTCAAAAAGAGGTTCTTGCCAAGGGTGAGTTAAAGCAACAGTTAGATTGCGGTGCCGAAAAACATCTAGAGCCCAAGTCCGACGAAATTCTTTATTTCATGGGACGTATGTGGATTCCTGACTCTCAACCCCTCCACAAGCTTATCCTCGATGAGGCACACAAAACCCGGTATTCTATTCATACCGGTGCCGATAAAATGTATCACGATCTGAAGGAATTTTATTGGTGGCCCGGAATGAAGAAGGATATAGCTTTATTTGTGAGTAAGTGCCTTACGTGCCTAAAGGTTAAAGCCGAACATCAAAAACCCTCGGGTCTTCTCCAACAACCCGAGATCCCTATTTGGAAATGGGAGCAAATCTCTATGGATTTTATCACCAAACTCCCAAGAACTCCTCGTGGGCACGATTCGATTTGGGTCATAGTTGATCGCTTGACCAAATCCGCTCATTTTATCCCTATTCGTGAAGATTTCAAGATGGAAAAGCTGTCAAATCTCTATATCAGTGAAGTCGTGACTCGTCACGGTGTGCCCTTGTCCATTATCTCCGATCGTGACGGCCGTTTTACTTCCAACTTCTGGCGATCCTTACAAAAATCCTTAGGGACTCGTTTGGACCTTAGCATGGCTTATCATCCTCAAACTGATGGCCAAAGCGAAAGGACTATCCAAACCCTGGAGGATATGCTTCGCACTTGTGTGATCGATTTCGGCGGAAGTTGGGATAACCACTTGCCTCTCGTGGAATTCTCTTACAACAACAGCTACCATGCTATCATTAAATGTGCTCCTTTCGAAGCCTTATATGGTAGAAAATGCCGCTCCCCGGTATGTTGGACCGAGATCGGTGACGCTCAAATAACCGGTCCCGAGCTTATTCAAGAGACTTCCGATAAGATCTTCAAGATTCAAGAAAGACTTAAGGCTACCCGTGCTCGCCAAAAGAGTTATGCTGATAATCGAAGGAAACCCCTCGAATTCCAAGTCGGGGATAAAGTCTTACTCAAAGTTTCCCCTTAGAAGGGCGTGGTCCGTTTCGGGAAGAAAGGGAAATTGGCACCAAGATATGTGGGTCCTTTTGAAATCCTTGAAAGGATCGGCCCTGTAGCTTACAAGTTCAAGCTGCCGGCCGAACTCAATGGAGTATATGACACTTTTCACGTGTCGAATCTCAAGAAGTGTCTGGCTGACGACACTCTTCATATCCCATTAGATGAAGTCCGTGTTGATGACAAGTTGAACTTCATTGAACAACCCGTTGAGATCATGGACCGTAATGTTAAACAACTCAAGCGTAGCCGTATACCTATCGTGAAAGTCCGTTGGAATTCTAAGCGCGGCCCTGAGTTCACTTGGGAGCGTGAAGACCAAATGAAACTTAAGTACCCTCATCTCTTTTCTAATTCAGTAGCCTCCACAAGTTGAATTTCGAGGACGAAATTCCCTCAACTTGGGGATACTGTAACATCCGTGACTTTTTCATGTAATATTTTATTTCATTTTGTACCTTAATAACATTTATGACCGCCATATTAGTTCAATCTCGTTATCTCGTATGTACGTTTTGTCGTACCAATTATTATTGCAAACGTGTAAACGATCCGTAGTTTCAAAATTTCATTTTTTATACATATATATATATATATATATGTATATATGTGTTTTTATAAATAATAAATTGATAAAAATAAGATTTTATATTAGTATTATTATTTTTTTTATATATAAAAGTTAATCATAAGAAAATAAATAATGATATATAAGTTTGATAAGTGTTATAAAATAAATTTTATAACTTAATGAAAATAAGCCTTGAACCCCTTCTAGTTGCCCTAACCCTTAATTTTTGAACCCTTTTTTTTTTATTTTGTTGAACCCAGAAAAATAAATAAATAAATAAATCACAGCTTTGACTTTGAAAAGTCAAAACCCACTCTTCCCCTTCTAAATTCGTTGAATTAGCAAGCAAGATTCAAATCTTTCGAATCCTATACAATCAAGGTCGTATATTAATTGCGTATCAAGCCCCAATTTGAGAAATCTGGGCCAAAATCGTGAGATTTGGAACCCTGTTTGGTATGCCACGTAAATGAGGATGAGATTTGTAAAATCATCTAAATCAAGCTCCAATCACGCGAATCTCGTTCCTTTAGCAACTGTTAACGCGTGTAATCACCCTATAAACACCCCCGATCTGTTACAAACCGACATCACCTCCAAATTCATATTTTTTTCTTTCTTTCTTCCTTCCCAATTCCCGACCGGCGCTTAAGGAAGAGGAGAAGGACTCGCGATCTGTGAAGACTCCATCTAGTCGGCTTCTTTTCTTGCCTCTGAAAACGATTTGCAGGTATCCTCTTCATTCCCTCTCTAATCGTATCCTTCTGTCTTGTTGGAATCAAATTAGGGTTGGGGGAGAAGGTTAAGGCATGACCTGGATGTTTGAGAGGGGGATAATTAGCTGGGTGTTTGGGATTTAAATGCACTTTCTGGTTTGGCTAACAAAAGTGAGCCTTGGTCCAGTGGTAGTCTTCTGCGTATACAACAAATAGGTCGCGGGTTCGACCCTAGCAGGCCATTTTCTTTTTCTGTTTTGTTTCCTTGATCTTGTTTCACACACACACAATTATGTATTATTATCATTATGTTTTGTTTAAAACTCCATTTCCTTTATAAACTATCAAGAGCTTTATAGTTATTATCTTTTCTAAATAATAAGTATACATACACATATATATATACATATATGTTTGATTTATTTTCTAAAACCTTTGATTACCTCAAACATATAACACATAGTATATGAGCATTATTATTAAGTATGCATTATCTCGTTACCCTATTTGTCTTAATAAAATCTTATTTGAAAATATATATTTAAACACCAAGTTTTCTTTTATAAATAACATTTATAAAACATTATTTCATTTCTATATTACCACTTTATTTAACTCGTTATCGTCAAAATTCGTATCTCTAATATTCCTTCGTTCGTCTGTTCGCTCTAACTCTTAAAGTCCCAATCGCTCCGCTCTTATTCCTTTTAATCATTTCCATATATTAAATTACATATCTTATTTATTTAGGGCATCGTTAAACCAGTTCGCCCGTCCTTCCGTTCTAGTTCCAGTTTGATACTCAATATCAAGGTGAGAACATAGCCCCTTTTTCTTTTTAACTTTTGGGGTGAAACATGTATATTTTTTATGGCTTAATAACTAAAACCTTTTTACTAAAACAAATTCTCAAACAAGTAATTTCAATTATGTGCTTGATATTTGAACACTTATAACAAATTGCAATCATTAACTTGATCATAAGCCTAAGGAAGTACTAGTATGGCCATATGGGGGAAACCGATATAACAACGGCACAATCTTAGGGATTGTGGATGCATATAACTTTTTACGGCACAATCGTGGATTGTGGATGCTTATAACATATAACATTTAGGGTTGATTGCAAAAACGTTTGTGTTAATATGCTTGTACATTTGTTTGAACTTGGTTTGAATTTGTTTATATCTTTTATGACAATTTATCTTTACAACATTTAAAACCTATGTCTCTCACCAACTTTATGTTGACCCATTTTCTTACATGTTTCAGGAAATAATAACTAAGAGAGAGAGGATCATGTAGGATTGCTTATGGACCTAGTTAAAGAAATAATTACAATGTTTTGTTTGGGATTTTGTTTATTTATTTTAACATGTATTGAACAATCAATTATGAAATTAATAAAATTTTGTGATGCCTTAGTATTTGTCTTTATACCTTGTGCTATGTACTATATGTGTGACACCTCGCGTATTCCGCCATGGCGGGGTGTGACAATATACAACCCATACATAGTTAAAACATACATAGCACATTGTTACAAAAGAAAAGGATACAAAATAGATGGGTTCCTACGACCACATCACTACCAAAGTTTCAAACTACATAGTGTGTTACGGGCACAACCCTCCCGTAATAGGTCTAATGAAAGAAGTGGGAGTACAACCCAAACAACTTGGCAAGTCTAGCCATGACAACACTAGCTCTACCTCCCAACTCTACAGCCAAAGTCCTCTCCTCCAGTGCCTCCACACTGTCTCGGACCGTAGTAGTCAACAACCAGTCCATATCGGCCCTCATCTCCAAGTAATCGGTGGTACTTTGAAGGTCTCTAGTGTTGTCCTCCAGTGTCTTGAATCGGTGTCCGAGCTCTTGCTGCAGCCGAGTAGATGCATCCCCTTGTTCCATGAGATCATCAAAGAGGTCATCGAGACGCTCCTCGTGCGTATTTACACGGGCTACAAAAGTAGGAACTGTGAGCTCCACGTCCTCCCCAGCGTGGGGCAGCTGTGATGGGGAGTTTGAAGACTCCCCGAGCTCAAACATGGAAATGATGCCCTCCATCTCTCTCCAATGTGCAAGAGTACGGGGCATCCAGACGGTGGTAGGGTGATATCAAGGTCGCTATCGGGGCGACTCCTCTCTAGTCTCTTGGTCCTCGGGGCCACGTGTAGCCTGGGATCTCTTGTGCGGCAATCGTGTCCTCTTCCTGGCGCTCTTGACCATGATTGGTCCTTCACTCTTCCTGCGGTAGCAGATAGGTGGCTCTCCAAGAGCTACGTCAGGTGGTGTGGAGTTGCGGGTCTGTACCTGATACTGGGGTCGGGGGTGGTAGGCAGAGGTCTCCTCCTTATCAGCAACAGTGAGTGGAACAGGATCTGTTGGAACAGTCTCAGATAGGGTATGTGAATCCTAAGTCTCCGAAGCAGGGTGGTACCCCACAGACTCATCCTCTGAGTCAGAAGTCTCGATCGGGTCGTGGGAGGAAAACATGTTGTGTCTAGAATATCCATATGATGTAAAGTGGGTTATGCAATGCACATACAATGAAAACGTATTAACGAGTCATTTAAATTATAGACTAGGTTTAATTTAGACTCCTAGTTCGCTATAATCAATGGCTCTGATACCCATCTGTCACACCCCGCCAAGGAGGAATCGCGAGACGTAACATTTATGTTTTCCAAAGCATATGATTATCACAAATACATACATATAAATTGGATACATAGTTTAAAGTTAAAGTTTTACAGCCAAAATAATTGTTCAAGTCACAAAATAGTAAGATTTTGCAAATATGACCCAAGTGTAATGGGTTATACTAGAAAAATCTTCAAAATAAGTATCCATCGTGTATGCATGAACCCTACAAGTATTACCCTTGCAACCGCGTTTAATTTCATGAAAAACATACTTAAAAATATCAACACTAGGTTGGTGAGTTCACAGGTTTTATATGAATACAATGAGCAAACCAATTGCATGAAAATGATCTTTACGTATATGATAAACAAAATAAGTAATGTTTGACCCATCCGAAAACTAGCTAAGAATACGAATTAAATGTTCATATATGAGGCATAACCAAACCATGACATAGGTATTTTTGCCCCCCGCTCGTACCTCCCGAGCACACGGTTGAACACTATGCAGTCATTCGACCAAAACCGATCGAACCAGGCAAAAACTATAGCTAATGGTTATTAATAGGTTTACGTAGGGGACTTTACGAGATCTCAAAGTTAACTCATGCAAACATAAAGGTCGGGTCTTGTTTTCTTGTTATCATATAAAAATGAATTCGTGTATGTTTTTCCCCCAAGTTTACATAAAAGTAAAAAGTTAAAAGTGGGCCGTGAAACTCACCTGGTGTCAATGCAAGCTAGCAAATTAACGTTCGTGAAAGCGAGACTCTACTACTCGTGCCCTATGTATTAAAAGATATGTCTTAGGGTCGAGAATGGACGTCTCGAATGCAAGTTGTTCACCCAACTTAATAGATTTGGTTCGCGTAGAGAAGTTCGGTTTTCAGTGTTTCGGCCCCAATAAGCAGTAGATAGTTCCAAGGTAAGGTTTTGACTAGTTCCTAATAACTTGGTTACTTTCACTAAGCTAGGAACTTATGATTAAGTAATGTTATAATGGCTTAGGACCTTAATCCAAGTCATTGTGATGTTTACATTAGCACGAAAGGATTGTTTGAAAGAGAAGGAAGTTAGAGGTGAGTTATATGAGGCCCTTTTTAAATGTTTTAATTAAATGTTTTGGGCCGGTATGCATGCTAGAAATATTTACATAAATGCAATATACCTTGATTGGATAGTATTCATGTTGCAAGAGGTTATGTATAAATGATGTCTAAATCTTAAAACTAAGTAACAGAGTATTCATGAGATATCAAATAAGTGTTGGGTAACCATCCGACCGGTATGTAATTATCTGGCAAACATAATGTTCTGTCTAAGGAAAGAATGGTGTATAAATCTCTCCTTGACCCGTCATTCTTTCATGGGAACATCTCTGTTGGATGTACTACTCAGGAAAGATAACCACTTACTTTCTTTGATATAATATAAAGAAACCTTTACCAGAATTTAAGATAAAGACATATTTTGAAAGAAAAGGGAAAGTGGTGTAAAGAAAGAGATGAACACTTACCTTTATTGTCACACCCTGAAATTCCACAGCGGGTTACCCGCGGGTTGTGACTGTCAAGGATCATCAGTCCCGGTCATTTCGAACGACCTCTAACTGGTTTTCGAAAAGACATTCCGTTTGAACATCATACAAAATTAAATAGTAATACAGAGTTTGAAAATGCGGAATGTAAAGTGCGGAAGCAAAAGTTATGTTGCAAAATACAGAAGCATGACAAATTAGGTTCCCATAAACCTAAGCTTCTAAATGAAAACATGTTGTGGGACTCTTGGAGTGCAATCCTAGTCCGTGTATGAATGCTTAGCGACCTGAGATAAACATGCTTAAAGTGTCAACACAGGGTTGGTGAGTTCACATGTTTAAGTAACAGAAACAGAAATGAAAACAGTGTAACAGTACGCATGTATACTATTGATTCGATTGTTGATCAGACAATAAACATTAACTATATAAGCAACACCGAAACCGAAGCTCAACGAAGGAATGCAGAAACTAGCATTTTGCCTCTTACGTGCCCAGCACGCAATGGATTAGGTCAATTATGCACCCGTTTGACTCCCAGTCAGAGTTAGCGCGACTAACCCGGGTGGGGGTTGTTAAACCCAATAGTACTATTCATGAATCACCTCGCTTTGTGTAATAATTAACGGTTCGAATATGAGAGGACTTTATGTGCGGGAAATGCACCTACTTATATAAATTAAAGCGAAATCAAAGTAATTGTCATACGACTAAGTAAGAAAATGGTTTACCATGTATCTCCCCCAAATGGAAAAGTAAGTAAAATGGGGCCGTGAAAACTCACCTGGAAATGCGGTGAATGAGAAATGGGAGTAACGAGAGGAATCGAGTAACTCCGGGTAACCGACCTAACCGAGCCCTAAGAATTAATAAGGCTATAAGGTCTATGAAAGTAAACATGGTTTATGTAACCACATTCATCCAAACGACTCAACGTTGAAAGGTTACATTGACGTTTTGAAAAGGTTTGACCAAAGTTGACCGAGGTTTGACCAACTTTGACCAAGTTTGACTAATGTTGATCAATGTTGACTAGTGTTGACTAATGTTGACCAAGTTTGACCAATGTTGACTAATGTTGACCAATGTTGACTAGTGTTGACCAATGTTGACTCATATTGAAGTCATGTATAAACAACACACAAGTAACATATAAGTTGTAAACATGTAACACATAAGCATCATACAAGTTATACATGTGTAGCACAAGTAGCATATAAGTTGTACATGTGTGACACGTAAGGAACATACAAGTTGTATCTAAGTAACGTATAAGTAACACCTTGTGACATAACATACATGCTTCAACTAGTTGCATAAGAAATTAACATGTTATAAGTGACATGGCATTTGCACCTCTTAATGGCATATTTCATACACATAATTCATGTCATCATATTAATAACCTATTAGTACCATTTCAATTCTTTTAAACAAGTAGCATAACATGTCATTGCAATTTCATAATTCTTAACATAACAAGGTTTCCATTTTTGGTAATTAGGGTTTTAGTGCATCTAAGGCGTCATAGCTCAAACAAACAAGTTGTACATGAATTTATACTATTAACATACTAGTAACATGATCCTATGCATTTACTTTCTATTTCAAGCAATTATGAAGTTTTCTCAACAAATAAAGTTTCCTTATTTAGCAAGGTTCACCAAAACATGTCATAACACAACTTCAAATTACATATTCTTGCATAAGTCATCTATTCATATGATAATGAAGCTATATAATCCATTTTAAACATTTATAACCTACACATGCCAAATATGAACAATTAAAGTTTCCTTTTTAGGAAAGTGGTCCAAACGACCCTATTGCACATGTGTAACCTCAATTAACTCTTTTTACTACTTTAATATATATTATAGAACCATAATATCAAGTTTTTATCCAATAGAAACTCATAACACAAAATATGCAAAATTAAAGTTTCCTTAAATAATAAGTTGTCCATAACCGAGTGTAAAACAACATTTTAACCAAAAAATTTATATTTCCTATCTATTCCACTATTATGTGTACCATTTAAACCAACAAACATATCACACATCAAGTTTTGCAAAAATGCATCCAACAAAGTTTCTATAAATAGAAACGAGCAAATAATGACCTAAACAAATATTTCGAAACATAAAATGTGCATATGTGCATCAACAACTCATTATTATGAAATCTTTTAGTTAAAACAAGCATTATAACACTTTGAATCAACAAAAATCGTTTGGATGGCTGGGTTACCTACTTTGGCCGAAAATGGTAAGAAAATATAGATGGAATGCTTACAAAGCCGAGATATGATGTTAGAATGGTTGTAAACTAGCTCCAAACACTCTTGAATCACTATGAAATGCCTTGAAATGGCCTTGGAAGGCTTGAACCAAGGTTGGCAATGGTGGAGGCTCTTGTGGTGGTGGCGGCCGAATGGAGGGAGGGGGGCTAGGGTTTGTGAAATGTGATTAGGGTAAAAGTGAGGGTGTGTGGGGTTTAAGGGATTTTTAATGGTAATAGGTTTGGGCTTTTCTATCTTGCAAGGCTTTTTATTAAGTAAATGGGCTACTAATATGGATTACTAACACTAATTTGCTGAATTATTTAGCCCAAGTAAAGAACCCATCATTTTTATAAAAATCTAATTTAGTGTTGATGGCACATATCGCGTATTTGCTTAAAAACGTTAAAATAAAAGTTGTTCTAAAAATTCCGGAAAAATTCACATAAACATGAAATATTAAATCACAGTATTACATATAATTTTTACACACCAAATATATGTCTAAATATTATTTCTAATATTCGTTAACGTTCGTGTGACAGGACGCGTGTGTGACCCGGTAATCCGTCCGATTACCGATGCATGTAATGAAATGAAACGAATGAACTTGTTATATGAAATGTGTACTTAATTAACCTATAATTAAGTATGATGCAAGTGTAATCACGTGAATTCAAGTAATAGTCGGGTATGGATATTAACCTGAATTTGCCGGGTGTCACATACTCCCCCTGTTAAAAGGAATTTCGTCCCGAAATTCAGTTCGCGTCACTGGTAGACGGTGTAGTTTTGAACAAGTGAGGGTATTTACGCTTGAATTGGTCCTCGCGCTCCCAAGTGAACTCCGGTCCGCGTCTAGAATTCCAACGAACCTTAACTATGGGAATGCGGCTTTGTTTTAACTGTTTGACCTCGCGGTCCATGATCTCGACTGGTTCTTCGACGAAGTGAAGCTGATCGTCTATTTGAATTTCCTCCAATGGTATGACTAGTGTCTCGTCTGACAAGCACTTCTTCAGATTTGACACGTGAAACACGTCATGAACGCCACTGAGGGTTTCTGGTAGGTTGAGTTTGTAAGCAACAGGGCCAATCCTTTTCAGAATCTCGAAAGGTCCAATGTAATGAGGATTAAGCTTTCCACTCTTGCCGAAACGTATCACTCCTTTCCATGGCGAGACTTTCAGTAGTACCTTGTCTCCCACTTGAAATTCTAATGGTTTGCGTCTCACGTCAGCGTAACTCTTTTGACGATCACGCGCGGCCTTGATACGTTCGCGTATCTGTACAATCTTCTCTGTAGTTTCATGAATAACTTCTGGACCTGTGAGTTGGCTATCTCCCACTTCTGTCCAGCAAATCGGCGATCTACACTTTCGTCCGTAAAGTGCTTCGAATGGTGCGGCCTTAATGCTAGTGTGGTAGATGTTGTTGTATGAAAATTCGACCAACGGTAGATGGGCATCCCATCCGTTCCCGAAGTCAACCACACAAGCTCTGAGCATGTCCTCCAGGGTCTGGATGGTCCTTTCACTTTGACCGTCCGTCTGGGGGTGGTATGCAGTACTCATATCTAGCCGAGTACCCAAGGCTTTCTGTAAGGATTGCCAGAATCGGGATGTGAATCGACTATCCCTATCTGAAATGATGGAGATTGGCACTCCATGTCTTGTGACTATTTCCTTTAAGTAAGTTCTGGTTAGTTTCTCCATTTTGTTCGTTTCTTTAATGGGAAGGAAGTGCGCAGATTTGGTTAGTCTGTCGACAATTACCCAGATTGTGTCACAGCCATTAGAGGCCCTGGGCAATTTCGTGATAAAGTCCATTGAAATCTGTTCCCACTTCCACTGTGGGATCTCTGGTTGTTGGAGTAACCCTGATGGTTTCTGATACTCTACCTTGACCTTAGCACATGTCAAGCATTTACTGACGTAGGTAGCAATTTCGGCTTTCATGTTAGGCCACCAATAATGTTCCTTGAGGTCATGGTACATCTTGTCAGCACCGGGGTGGATCGAGTACCTGGACTTGTGTGCCTCGTCCATCACCAGATCCCTTAGATCCCCAAAGCTTGGTACCCAAATCCGATCCATGAAATAACGGATGTCATCGGATTTGACCTCAAATTGCTTGTCCATACCACGTAAGGACTCATGGCATAGGTTTACCTCCTTGATTGCTTTGAGTTGGGCGTCGCGGATTTGCATGGGTAAGTTCGTGTGGATGGTCAACTGTAACGCCCGCACTCGTCGCGGTTTGGGTTGATCCTTCCTGCTCAAGGCATCAGCCACGACGTTTGCCTTTCCAGGATGGTAACGGATGGCGCAGTCGTAGTCGTTTAGCAATTCGACCCATCGACGTTGCCTCATGTTAAGTTCCTTCTGATCGAAGATGTGTTGAAGGCTTTTGTGATCGGTGAAAATTGTGCACTTCGTGCCATACAAGTAGTGCCTCCAGATCTTGAGTGCAAATACTACCGCTCCCAGCTCCAAATCGTGGGTAGTGTAGTTTTTCTCGTGCACTTTCAGTTGTCGAGAAGCATAGGCTATGACCTTCACCCTTTGCATTAACACGCACCCGAGCCCTTGATGTGACGCATCGCAGTACACCACGAAATCGTCTGTTCCTTCTGGTAACGATAGGATCGGCGCGCTGCAAAGTTTCTGTTTGAGTAATTGAAAAGCGGTTTCTGCCTTGTCATTCCATTCGTATTTCTTATCCTTGTGTGTCAGTGTGGTGAGAGGTTGGGCTATCTTAGAGAAATTTTCGATGAATCGTCGATAGTAGCCCGCAAGGCCTAAGAACTTTCGTACCTCAGTCGAAGTCTTAGGTGCTTCCCAATTCTTAATCGCCTCGATTTTGGATGGGTCAACATGTATGCCTTTCTCGTTGACCACGTGTCCAAGGAACTGTACTTCGCGAATCCAGAAGTCGCATTTCGAGAACTTGGCGTACAATTTCTCGGCTTTCAGCAACTCCATAATTAACTTCAAATGCTCGGCATGTTCCTCTTTGTTCTGTGAGTATATCAAGATATCGTCTATGAACACAATCACAAACTTGTCCAAGTAGGGCTTGCACACTCGGTTCGTGAGGTCCATGAATACCGCCGGTGCATTGGTTAACCCAAATGGCATGACCATGAACTCGTAGTGACCGTAACGAGTTCGGAAGGCGGTCTTTGGAATGTCGTCTTCCTGAATCCTTAGCTGATGGTAACCCGACCGCAGATCGATCTTTGAGTAATAGCTCGACCCTTGTAATTGATCGAACAGGTCATCGATCCTTGGTAGTGGATATCGGTTCTTGATAGTTACCTTGTTCAGTTCTCTGTAGTCGATACACATACGGAACGATCCGTCTTTCTTCTTAACGAACAAGACTGGTGCTCCCCAAGGCGAGAAGCTTGGTCTGATGAAGCCTTTGTCTAGCAGTTCCTGTAATTGGTTAGACAATTCCTGCATTTCCGATGGCGCCAGTCGGTAAGGTGACCTTGCTATCGGAGCAGCTCCGGGTGTGAGATCAATCCGGAACTCGACTTGTCGCTGCGGTGGAAGTCCAGGCAAGTCGTCGGGAAATACTTCCGGATAGTCTCGGACGATCGGTATGTCTTTAATCTTATTTTCTTCTTCTTTCTTTTCCGTCACGTGTGCTAAGATCGCGTGATAACCCTTCCGCAAGTACTTTCGGGCTTTCATGCAGGTAATGATTCTTAACGTAGCACCACTCTGTTCTCCTTGAATGGTCAGTGTTTCTCCGTCCGACAGTGGAATGCGGACTATCTTCTCGTGACAGACGATTTCGGCTCGGTTCTTGGACAACCAGTCCATACCGACTACTATGTCGAAGCTTCCCAACGTCACTGGCAATAGGTCTATAGTGAAAGGATGATCGGCTAGTGTTAAGACACAACCTGGAATTACTTGTTCTGTCTCTATTAGCTTACCATCTGCTAGCTCTACCGTGTATAAGTAATCTAAGGCGATGGGAGTAATCCCAAGTAATGAGCTAAACTCAGTGGATACAAAACTCTTATCGGCACCCGTGTCAAATAGGATAGAAGCATAGCAGTTGTTTACGAGAAACGTACCAGTAACAATGTTGGGATCCTGCCTAGCCTCGCCGGCTCCGATGACAAATGCTCTGCCCCGAGTGTTTGTATTTCCAGGTTTCCGGTTCTTCGGGCAGTCTTTGCGGAAATGTCCGGGATCACCGCACCCGAAACATCCGCGGTTTCCCCCGCCAGCCGGGGCTTGTTCAACTGATCGGCAGCTCTGGGCAGTGTGTCCAAAACGTTTACACTTCTGGCACCGAGAATCTTCACAAGTACCATTGTGGTGAAACTGGCACTTGTTGCACTTAGGTAGGGTTCCAGTGTATGTCCCTCTTGGCCTTTTATCCGGTTGGTTAGCCACAAACACCCGGGCCGGTTCCTGCTTCTTCTGGTTACTCGGCACATAGGATTTGGCAGGAGCATTTTCCTACTTTCTCTTGTTGTCAAAGGTTTTCACAAAACTTTCTTCCTTGTTGAACAGTCCCTGACGGACTGCCTGATCCGTAAGATTATGAGCCAGCCTCACTGTGTTGTGGACAATTGTGGGTTCTGCAGAAGTAACCATGCTTTGTATTTGAGGTGCCAAACCCCAAATGTACCGCTCAATTCGTTTGTACTCCGGTGTAACCATGTGCGGTAGTAGTCTTGCTAAATCGTGGAATCTTGCGGTATATCCCGCGATGTCAGCACCCTCCATCCTTAGGTTCCAAAACTCCTGTTCCAACTTTTGGAGTTCGTTACGAGGACAGTACTCCTCTTTCAACATTTCCTTGAATTCCTCCCAAGGAATGGCGTTCGCATTATCCAGGCCCAGAGTCTGAATATAAGAGTTCCACCAGGAGAGGGCTTGGCCCTCGAGAGTCCCAGCTCCGTACATGACTCTGTTCTCCATTGTGCATTGGCTCATACTGAAGACCGATTCGATCTTTTCTATCCATCGTAGCAGTCCCACTGCTCCTTCCGTCCCGGTAAATGTATGCGGCTTGCAATCCATAAAGGATTTGTAGGTGCAAGCCTTTGTTCCATGCCCAGTTCCTCTGCTCTCGCCGTGGCCTCCCGATCCTCCACTGGATCGATTGGCTTCGTGGTTAGCGAGTGCATCTGCCACGCGTTGGGCGATAAGGGCTTCAATTTGGGCAGTGGTCATGGAACTGGTGCCTTCTACTGGGTTGTGGGGTGTCCTCCGCGGCCTTTTCCTCCGCGGCCTCGATCCGGTCTCGTACTATCAGTAGTGCCTGGTCTGTCAGTGCCAACTAATCCTGGAGGGATGATATGTCAGCGTCATGTAACCTGCTGCGCGTCGCAAGTATCGGTAGTACCTCCCGGGTAGGCCGGAGCCAATAGGGTGGTGGATAGGATGGTCCAGTTGACTCTCCCGTAGATGAAGTGTCCGATGATGCAATCCGGGCCCTTTTGGCCGATGGTCCAGCAATGTCAGGGGAGTGGGCTGGTCGCTTTCCTTTGCGAATGTTCTTCTTCCGAGCTGTGAGTTTGGTCTTCGCTCCCACCGGTGCAAGTGATGGTGATGGCGGCGTCGGGTCCGCCAGACGAGGTGGTGAAGGTAGTATGGAGCCGTCATCGGACGATGAGTCCCCGTGTAGTACGGAGTGGGGCACCGTCTCGCCCGAGACGCTCCCCTCGCCGGCGTCTCCGTCACCTCCGGGGGCTGGTGCGTCGTCTTCCTCCTCCTCTAGATCCTCCTCAGGATCCTCCTCCGGGTCCTCCTCAGGATCCTCTTCAGAATCCAACTCTACAAAATCCACTGAGTCATGTGTCTGCTCCTCATCCGTGGATGAGTGGGGTGATGAAGGTGGGGTGAGGGGCTCCACTGATGATGATGGGGTAGCTGGTGTGTACTCCTCAGAGTCCGAGATCACAATGGGGTCCGATGAGGTCGACATCCTGTAACAAGTCAATATCCAGTAATCCATTGTATTCGTGTATGAAAATGCATGTATGATGTGATGTGAACTATGTGAGCCTACAGTTATAGTCTAAGTATACTAAATGCAACTTAGTTCTCTATAACCAGGGCTCTGATACCAATCTGTCACACCCTGAAATTCCACAGCGGGTTACCCGCGGGTTGTGACTGTCAAGGATCATCAGTCCCGGTCATTTCGAACGACCTCTAACTGGTTTTCGAAAAGACATTCCGTTTGAACATCATACAAAATTAAATAGTAATATAGAGTTTGAAAATGCGGAATGTAAAGTGCGGAAGCAAAAGTAATGTTGCAAAATACAGAAGCATGACAAATTAGGTTCCCATAAACCTAAGCTTCTAAATGAAAACATGTTGTGGGACTCTTGGAGTGCAATCCTAGTCCGTGTATGAATGCTTAGCGACCTGAGATAAACATGCTTAAAGTGTCAACACAGGGTTGGTGAGTTCACAGGTTTAAGTAACAGAAACAGAAATGAAAACAGTGTAACAGTACGCATGTATACTATTGATTCGATTGTTGATCAGACAATAAACATTAACTATATAAGCAACACCGAAACCGAAGCTCAACGAAGGAATGCAGAAACTAGCATTTTGCCTCTTACGTGCCCAGCACGCAATGGATTAGGTCAATTATGCACCCGTTTGACTCCCAGTCAGAGTTAGCGCGACTAACCCGGGTGGGGGTTGTTAAACCCAATAGTAATATTCATGAATCACCTCGCTTTGTGTAATAATTAACGGTTCGAATATGAGAGGACTTTATGTGCGGGAAATGCACCCACTTATATAAATTAAAGCGAAATCAAAGTAATTGTCATACGACTAAGTAAGAAAATGGTTTACCATGTATCTCCCCCAAATGGAAAAGTAAGTAAAATGGGGTCGTGAAAACTCACCTGGAAATGCGGTGAATGAGAAATGGGAGTAACAAGAGGAATCGAGTAACTCTAGGTAACCGACCTAACCGAGCCCTAAGAATTAATAAGGCTATAAGGTCTATGAAAGTAAACATGGTTTATGTAACCACATTCATCCAAACGACTCAACGTTGAAAGGTTACATTGACGTTTTGAAAAGGTTTGACCAAAGTTGACCGAGGTTTGACCGAGGTTTGACCAACTTTGACCAAGGTTTGACCAACTTTGACCAAGTTTGACTAATGTTGACTAATGTTGACCAATGTTGACTAGTGTTGACCAATGTTGACCAAGTTTGACCAATGTTGACTAATGTTGACCAATGTTGACTAGTGTTGACCAATGTTGACTCATATTGAAGTCATGTATAAACAACACACAAGTAACATATAAGTTGTAAACATGTAACACATAAGCATCATACAAGTTATACATGTGTAGCACAAGTAGCATATAAGTTGTACATGTGTGACACGTAAGGAACATACAAGTTGTATCTAAGTAACGTATAAGTAACACCTTGTGACATAACATACATGCTTCAACTAGTTGCATAAGATATTAACATGTTATAAGTGACATGGCATTTGCACCTCTTAATGGCATATTTCATACACATAATTCATGTCATCATATTAATAACCTATTAGTACCATTTCAATTCTTTTAAACAAGTAGCATAACATGTCATTGCAATTTCATAATTCTTAACATAACAAGGTTTCCATTTTTGGTAATTAGTGTTTTAGTGCATCTAAGGCGTCATAGCTCAAACAAACAAGTTGTACATGAATTTATACTATTAACATACTAGTAACATGATCCTATGCATTTACTTTCTATTTCAAGCAATTATGAAGTTTTCTCAACAAATAAAGTTTCCTTATTTAGCAAGGTTCACCAAAACATGTCATAACACAACTTCAAATTACATATTCTTGCATAAGTCATCTATTCATATGATAATGAAGCTATATAATCCATTTTAAACATTTATAACCTACACATGCCAAATATGAACAATTAAAGTTTCCTTTTTAGGAAAGTGGTCCAAACGACCCTATTGCACATGTGTAACCTCAATTAACTCTTTTTACTACTTTAATATATATTATAGAACCATAATATCAAGTTTTTATCCAATAGAAACTCATAACACAAAATATGCAAAATTAAAGTTTCCTTAAATAATAAGTTGTCCATAACCGAGTGTAAAACAACATTTTAACCAAAAAATTTATATTTCCTATCTATTCCACTATTATGTGTACCATTTAAACCAACAAACATATCACACATCAAGTTTTGTAAAAATGCATCCAACAAAGTTTCTATAAATAGAAACGAGCAAATAATGACCTAAACAAATATTTCGAAACATAAAATGTGCATATGTGCATCAACAACTCATTATTATGAAATCTTTTAGTTAAAACAAGCATTATAACACTTTGAATCAACAAAAATCGTTTGGATGGCTGGGTTACCTACTTTGGCCGAAAATGGTAAGAAAATATAGATGGAATGCTTACAAAGCCGAGATATGATGTTAGAATGGTTGTAAACTAGCTCCAAACACTCTTGAATCACTATGAAATGCCTTGAAATGGCCTTGGAAGGCTTGAACCAAGGTTGGCAATGGTGGAGGCTCTTGTGGTGGTGGCGGCCGAATGGAGGGAGGGGGGCTAGGGTTTGTGAAATGTGATTAGGGTAAAAGTGAGGGTGTGTGGGGTTTAAGGGATTTTTAATGGTAATGGGTTTGGGCTTTTCTATCTTGCAAGGCTTTTTATTAAGTAAATGGGCTACTAATATGGATTACTAACACTAATTTGCTGAATTATTTAGCCCAAGTAAAGAACCCATCATTTTTATAAAAATCTAATTTAGTGTTGATGGCACATATCGCGTATTTGCTTAAAAACGTTAAAATAAAAATTGTTCTAAAAATTCTGGAAAAATTCACATAAACATGAAATATTAAATCACAGTATTACATATAATTTTTGCACACCAAATATATGTCTAAATATTATTTCTAATATTCGTTAACGTTCATGTGACAGGACGCGTGTGTGACCCGGTAATCCGTCCGATTACCGATGCATGTAATGAAATGAAACGAATGAACTTGTTATATGAAATGTGTACTTAATTAACCTATAATTAAGTATGATGCAAGTGTAATCACGTGAATTCAAGTAATAGTCGGGTATGGATATTAACCTGAATTTGCCGGGTGTCACATTTATGGCACGAGTTCATAAAGTAAATAGTTTTAGAAAGAAAATGGTTTTGACACGTAAAACATTTTAGAACTTGTCATGGTGCGCCCAAATAAGTAATGGAAGAGGAGTCAGGGTTTTACCTTGACTAGCAGAGGTCTTAACATTTATTGTCTTGAAAAAAGAGAAAAGAGAAAGATATAGAGTTTTTGGCATGTTTTGCCATGTCAAATGTTTGACCATATTGGTTTGTAAAGAAAGAAAAGATTTTGCCACGTCTGGCCAAATGCCACATAATATCTTGCAACTTAAGCCGTAGAGATGTACTGCATTACTTTGTAGAAAGTAGTATGGACATCTTGTGCAAGGGTATGTATAAGTGGTGACGGCCGAATGAGGGTTAACGTGACCTCAGAAAGAGAAGTGTGCAAGTATAAAGTATTATGTTTGGGCAAGAAGTTAATGTGATGTTTTGAATGCGTGTCATATAAAACCATTTATGAATGAGACAGAGGTCAAAGACGTTTTTGACTAAAACTTAGAACTCACCAGCGTAAAGCTAACAAATGTTTAAGTATGTGTAACAGGAAAAGAGGTAGCCTCATGCAGTAGAGGCAATGAACAAGAATAGAGGCATCGTGCAGGCTATCTGACATCCTCAGATGAGCTGGCATTAGAATAGTTATGTTATACTTTCTTTAGAATGTACATTAAGACAAATTTTATGATATAAAATATTATTTTAAAGTCTTCCGCTGTGTATGATCTCTGTTTTACTATATGTTCATTAGTAAATCCGGCAAGTGGCCGACATCTCGGGTGAGCCGGGATGTGGGTGTCACGGTTCTGGATCCACTGGATCTTCTTTCTTTTCTTCATCCTTTTCTTCTCCTTTTGATCCAAAAATATCTTCATCATCTAGAGTGGTTAGATCAAACACATTATCAAACCACATTGGTTCTTCATTCATTTTCTCCTTTAATCGATTCAGTTCCTTTAACATTGTAACACCACCTCATTTTACCACAATCAGTGCCTTGGCCATATCACTGATGTTGCACTTCTGAGTCATATTTACATTCTTTTGATTTTCTAATTGAAACTCCAATTTCTCAATCACTTTTCTTTGTTCTTTTAAAGTTTCTTTCATTTCTTGTACCTCTTCTACTCTGTTTCCGACGACTTTAATTTGCCCCTTCATCCATGTGATCAACTTTTGTAGTTTCTAGCCCAACTTTCTCAACCATCTCTGGATCCAACGGTTTTTTTCTTGGTGGTGGGACAGGTTTTCCCAATGGCTTCATCATCTTTCTTGCCATTGTTTTCATCCTCTTAGGTGTGCTTCCTTGATAGGGTTGTTGTTCTTTTGGTGGGGAATGTCTTGTACTGGATGTACCTTCTGTCTGTTGAGGCGGAGTATGCCTTTCAGCTTCTAGAGTGGCACGGGCAAAAAGATCAGGTTCTATGTCTTCCTGTGTGATTCCCTCAGGAGGAGGGGTGGATAATCTGAACTTAGAAGGACTATGTTGCTGTTGTTGTTGCCTTCTGTAACTTTCCCTGGCTGATATCATGAAGCCTTCACCATCTCCACCAGCTCTTGGCTTTTTCTTCTTACCGCCTTTAGGGTCATGCCTTTCCTTTTTGCTTTCGAATTTCCTCCTCACTAACTTTCTCCGGTTCTTTCCCTTTCCCGTTTTCCTTCTCAACCCTCTTCTCTCTTTCTATCTTCTTCTTCTCAAATGCCTTTTCAACTCTCTTACCTTTTCTAAACTCCTGAATCTTCTTTAAAGCTTCTTTGATGGTGGGTAGTCTTTCCTCTCTAGAGTGGTGTCCATATTCCAGAAAAACCCTGATAAGGTCTCGTTATATCTTTCTAAATCGAGTGTCAACCTTTGTAAACACCATAGGATCTCCACTGGGAGGTAGATCTTTGAATAGACGGTTGAGTATCATTTGTACAAAACGAGGATACAACAACCATTTGTTGTCTCGGACCCTGTTACACATACGGCTGAATATATGGTGAGAGATGTTAAACTTCTCACCACGACATATCTTTAACATAATGCCTCCCTATTGCATTCCCAATGAATCATATCCTCCTTTTCGGTGTGACAACGAGTGGATGAAAACATACATAATCACTTTCCAATCTTTGGATAAAATCGCTTCTGAATTTCATTCTTTCTTAATGGCCCTTCATATCCCAACTCTTCAACAAACCATCTTCGAACGTCCTCCTCATCTATTGTTCTTGGATCATCACGACTATCTCCCAATCTCATTGCATTTCTAACAGTGCTCTCAGTAATCATCACCTCTCTCCCATGGACGATTGATCTGATATGGGGTCTCTTGGTAATGTCATGGATCTTGAAATCAGAGCTGATCCAAAAGTCTTCTACCATTGTCTTGTAAACCACATCAATCCAAGAGACTGCATACCCAATATCACTTTGCAACACACATCTAATTACATCATCAAACTCATCGGGTATTGGAGTAGGAAAATTTATGGGTATGTTGTGGCGACTATCACTTACCAATCATTCTTCAACCATAATATGCATAAATTACGCACAAACTTATAAGTAACTTGAATTGTCAGTCAATTAGTACAAGCAAGTTAAAGAAAGTAATTAAGTTCAAGTTAGTCAATAGATGGTGTAAAACAGTAGATAATCGGCCAGAAAATACAAGATAATCGCATGGGAACAAGAGACAGTCGGCCCAGTAAACAGTGAGTATCAGCTCGTTATTGAGAAAGTGTCGGCCCGGACAAAAGTGAGTATTGGCTCGTTACTGAGCAAGTGTCGGCCCGGACGTAAGTGAGTATCAGCCAGTGAGTGTCGTCTACGAAGTATCAGCCACTATCATAAGTGACAATCAACCCTATGACTCTGTGAGAGTCGGCGTATATTTTGAACTTACGTTCGTTCGGAGTGTCGGCCCAAGTGCTGATACTCATCTTTTTCTTCCTTTAAGTGTCGGACCATGAACTTTGAGTTCAGAAACCCTAGTGTTTCACTGCAGATCCCAAAACACTCCCTTTTGATCATTTTCAACCAAATATCTTGCAAAATAAAGAACGTAGACACATAAGAAACAAATATTATACCTTATAGAGATGCAAAATCCACAAGCAAGTGAGCAGATCGGAAAAAATGGATTTAGAGGTGTGTGTATGTGAAATCACCGGTGTAACGGAGAAGAAGAATCAAAGTGGGGTAAATGAGTAATTTCACGAGGAATTTTGAATTTATACCTGCAAATTTTTGTATGGGTCGATACTTGAGTGTCGGCTCATAAAAATTTTCAAAAGAAAATGAAGGTTTTGACCATTTTGACTTGCAATTCGTGCTTGTTTTTGGTTTTTGGACCTTAAAATTATGTATCAAGTTCAACTTAGACTAAACATGCCTGCACATGATACCAAAACTTGAGTACGTGATAATTTAAAACTTTACGAAAGCTGCAAACCTGTTTGTGAGATCATACCAACTTAACCCGTCAAGTTTACACTTCAACTTGCATTCGGAATAGGCATGGTTTATGAATGATTGTTGGTATGTTTTTCCACTTAAACTCATACACCATGAATTTAACATACAACCAATGATTGTTTATAATGTTTTTGGTAATCTTAAGATGAAATTAGTGTTCCCCACACTTGTTAGGTATAACCTACCCTTCCTCATGGTCTGTTGAGTTTGATGATGAGTGCTTCAGGTATATGCCCTCGCATAATCAGAGAAGATGATCATCAAAGTTCCTAGGGTATAACGAAGTGAGCATAACTAGTCTGGATTTACAAAAAAATGTAACTTACCAGCACGTCGGTTGTCACACCCCGCCAAGGCGGAAACGCGAGGTGTCACATATTTAGTTCATAGCACAAGGTATAAAGATAATTGCTAAGGCATCACATAATTTATTAATTTCATATTTAATATTCAACACTTGTTTCAATACACCAACGAACAACTAAAATGAAAACATTGTTCAAATTTATTAGCTAAGTCCTCAATCCAATGTGTAGCATCTTGTAAATGATCTCAAATGTAGGCACCTGAAACATGATGAAAACAAGGTCAACTAAAAATAATTGGTGAGCATACATAGGTTTTGTTATCACAATTTGTTCTCAAGTGTTTGCATACAATTCTTCATGAAACATGGAAAATAAGGCATTTATGGAGAATCACTATTGTCAAACTGGGTGTACAATCAAACCTTTTGACTGAAGGGCATAACCCGCAGGTTATCCTAATGTAGGGCATAACACTTAATGTTATCCTGATGTAATGTCAGTAACAATCACCCTACCTGGGTGGGTTTGTCAGACACAATAGATCTATCAATGTTACCGTTAGCTTGTACATAGTTAATACTTGCACGAGTATGTTATGTATATGTAGTTTCAACTCATAGTATTCAAGCACAAAGCACAAATTGCACACATATTCATAATGTAGAATTGTATATGTTGTAATTGCAAATAGTTTTCAATGCACATCATATTTCACCCCAAAATGTGTAAAAATGTAAAAAGGGGCTATGTAAAACTCACATTGATATTGTGACTTAAACTTGAACTAGTTAGTAAGGACAAGTGAACCGGATCAATGATGCCCTAAGTAAATAATTAGGCATATTTAATACATTGAAATGATCAACAAAAATAGAAGCAGAATGATTTGGACTTGAGGATTTGGAGCGAACGAGAGAACATTAAAGATTCAAATTTTTAACGATAACTAAAGTAATAATATATAAATGGAATTGCATGAAATAATGTTTTATAGATTTCTATTTTATCAAAAAGATTGTAGGTGTTAACGATGAATATTACTTGTAAAAATATTGATATAACAACTATAATATTTTTATTACTAGGTTATTGTTATAGGTGAATAAAAATTAGGTAAATAAAATAATTGTTATTATGAGATAATATTATTCTTAAAGATATAATTTGGAATACACGAAAAAACGGATTGAAAGTCTAAACTGTAAGATTATTTATTTAGTAACTACTAATAAAATAAATACACTAATGAAACAATCATTTTGATAATGCAAATAAAATCATATTATTAATAATACGTTGTTTTTAAAGTTTCAAATAATATATATATATATATATATATATATAAGCTTTTAATAATTTTTATGACGTTACAAAAATAGTTTTAAAAGTTACATATATATATATATATATATATATATATATAAAATAATAGGTTGTATAAACTCTCGAGGAAATAAAAAATATGAAGAGTTGATTTATTTTTAATATGTATTTTACCAATTTAACTCTACAAAAATATATGTATTGTGGTATATATATGAATATGTATATATATGTGTGTGTGTGTGAGTGAGTACAAGGAGGCAGTTAAGAAAGAAAAATTAAAAGCATGAAAACGGGTCAGGGCAGGATCCAACCTGCGACCTGCCCTGTGGGGGGTGATGCTTTTATCCGTCTGACCTGGGCTAGCGCTTTGTTAAGATTTAAAAAACGTTTTGTTTTATCTGATGGGTTCGTAGAACCCTCCTTCCCCACATTGTCCCAAACGCAAAACCCTAACTCCTTAATCGAACCCGATCGGTCACAGATTTGAAATTGACTCCATATGGCTTTTACTCAGAGGATCAAAACGAGTAGAGGGATGTGTTTATTACCTGAAATGGTTGCGAAAAGGTGGAGGTCGACTAGAGACTTCGTGTTCGTGCTCCTCGGCCTGAATTCGAGTTCCAGGGACATTATGCGTCGGATTTGTGAGTTCAGAGAGCGTCAATGGAGTGTTGTGAAGGTACAGGTTTGGTTTATATAGTCCTAATTCATCCTAAATGCTCGATTTGAATGGATTTAGTTAAGGAACAGTTACGGGTCATGATTTTAAGTTAATTCGTTTGATTTCTTTTTAATTAGATCATTATTTGAGCTGGAACACATTTGGGTAACGTGCACGCATGATTGCAGGTCATTAAACATGTTTGAATTTGCGAATTGAAACTGAAATCGGGCATTGTTTGACTCAAAAAAGTCAAACTCGACAGGTTGAGTTTGAATTCGGGTTTAGGTTCTGTTTATAGTCAAATTAGTTCCTCATGTGCATGAATCTTGGTCGTGTAACTGTCCCGCATGAGTTGAAAGCATAATCAGTTTTGGATTCGATAATTTGAGGCGGGGATTGAGTGGGATTCGTTCCTGTTGACTTGTGAAAGTCAACGAATGGGGAAGAGGGTCAAGGACATGAAGAAAGTCCAAATTTAGGGGTGTGGGGTTTCCATTTCAAAGGAGTTCAAAAGAAATTAGAGGGGGGGGGGGGGTGTTCATAGGAAATGAATGGGTTCAAGACCTAATTATTTGTTTTAAATTTCATCTTTAACTATTTATTAAATGGTTTTCTATAATATTTATAAAAGTCTAAATATTATTTGTTTAGTCATAAAGATTTTTATAAAAGGAAGAGTTTATATTTTTATAAAATTTACAAAGTTTGCAATTGATTTATTTATTGAAATCATATAATATATATATATATATATATATATATATCTAACTATATTTATAAATAATTACATATACATATATATGTATAATAGAGCATAATATGTTATGGCAAGGTTGAAAAATTTTGAATTTAATACACGTCAAAATAATAATTAATGTGGTAAATACAAGTTTAAAATGAAGTGTTATTATTATATAAAATATAATAAATAAATACCAGAAAATTTTGAATGTTACATCGGTCTTATGGTTTGTCACATAAATCCAAAATAGAAAATATTTATTACTATATGTACACTCTATGGTGTATCTTTTAATTTTCAGATTATCCTAATGCACGACATTAACATTGCGTGTCTTTTGCTCAAACATTGACAATTTCAGTACTAAGATGCACATCATTGTGTGTCTTTTGCAATTGCACGCCATTGCATGTCTTTTATTTTCCTAATTCACGTCAATGCGTGTTGTTTTGTTCTTTTATCTTTTTATATTTATATATATATAAAATAACTCGCAACCCCTTTATGACGGGACTAAGGTTATGTGATGGGTTTACACTTATCAGCAATCTTTATCTTCTGTCACTAAGTTGTAGTTTTCTGGTTTGAAATGCTGAGCCTACCATCACACCCTTTCAGTATAACTGTTTCTACCGTCAGGTCCTATTCATGTAGTAACAAAGTCAAACCAGTTTCACTATCATTTCTCACAAACAAGTCATAATATAAGAACAAGTCAAATCTTTTCTTTTGCTATTCATTCCCCCGAAAACTTTATTTATGAACATCTTTCTTAAGTGAAATTTTCATGTAAAAGAAAATTTTGTTTTTGCTGCACGTTTTGCAAACCAATTTGGTCAAGAAAATGTTTTTAGAGTTTTTAGAATGAGTATGAACAGAGAAATGTACAATCAAACACAGAGCATAAGAATGTAAAGTTAATGGATAAAAGATGTTACACAAAATTCAACAATCCCAGTTTCTTAATTAGATCAAGAAACTTAGATTTATCGAATGCCTTTGTGAAGATGTCAGCCTTTTGATCATTGGTATTCACAGGAAAGACTTTGAAGTACTCTTTCTCATAAGCATCTCTGATGGAATGAACCCTCACATCAATGTGTTATGTTTTTGAATGTTGAATAGGGTTCTTCACAATTTTCACGCAAGTTTCATTGTAAGTATACATCGGAGTCTGCTTGAAATTGATGCCGTTTGGATCCATATGATTTGAGAACAACAACTCGAAGCAGCAACATACTCAGCTTCTATAGATGAGATGGAGACAGAGTTTTGTTTCTTGCACTGCCATGATACTAAACAGTGTCCCAAGTATTGACATCCTCCTGACACGGATTTTCTATCAAGTTGATATCCTCCATGATCGATATTAGAGTAAGCAACCAAATCGAAGCTTTTGGACTTTGGATACCATAGCCCCAACTTAGGAGTGCCTTTCAGGTAGCGAAAGATTCTTCTAACTGCGATCTCATGGGATTCTTTGGGATTTGCTTGATATCGAGCGCAATAGCAAACTGCAAACAGAATATCTGGACTACTGGCTGTTAGATACATCAAAGAGTCAATCATTGAACGATAATGACGTCTATCAATAAGTTTCCATTCAGGATCAGGAGTCAATGCACTTTGTGCAGCCAATGGTGTTGTGGCTGCTTTACAGTCGGTCATCTGGAACTTTTGGAGCATATCTCGAACGTAATTTTCTTGATGGATTAACATTCCTTCATTTGACTGTCTTACCTCCAATCCGAGAAAGAAAGTGAGCTCACCCATTTTGCTTATTTCAAATTTGCTTTCATCACATTCTCGAACTCCCTACACGACTTCTCATCAGTTGACCCAAAGATTATCTCGTCTACATAAATTTGCACAAGCATGATGTCATTTCTAATCTTCTTTTTGAACAAGGTCATATCAATTTTCCCCTCTAAGAAGCCATTCTATAGAAGGTATTTGGAGACAGTGTCATACCAAGCCCTAGGGGCTTGATGAAGTCTATACAAGGCTTTGTCTAACTTGTAGACTCGGTCTGGATAATCTGAATCTTCGAACCCTGGAGGCTAGCACACATACACTTCCTCCTTCACTTTCCTATATAAGAACACACTCTTTACGTCCATTTAATAGACCTTAAAGTTTTTATGACAGGCGTAAGCAAGAAAAATTTTGATAGCTTCCAAACGAGCAACATGAGCAAAACCTTCCTCGTAGTCGATTCCCTCTTCCTGTGCAAACCCTTGAACCACTCACCGAGCTTTAGTCTTTACCACAACATGATTCAGTATCACTACCTAAAGAATCTGACACACATGATTATGCTTTCTTGGAATTTAAAAACAAAAATTTAATTGACTCCCTATTGCAATCATTGTGACCCAATGCAACACCACAATCATTCGGTACCTCATCATCATGCCCTTTCGTCAAACCTGCAATTGTTCACATTAGTAGTCGATACAAAACACTAGCAAGATCATTTTTAGGGTGAGGTAATGGAATAGGGTTGTAATGAGCCTCAGTAGGAGGATGATACAGTTTTCTTTCAAAATCATTGGAATCCAAATAACCGACTCCCCTTTTGACATACCCCGACAGTCAACCATGGTATCTTTTACCTTTTTGCTTAAGTTCCATTTATCAATTATTATTTATAATTTAACTGTTTCACATTTATCAATTATTATTTATAATTTAACTGTCTCACTTCGTGAAACAGCCAATTTATTGGTTAAATCAGTAATTAAGAACTCTTTTCTATAAAAAAAACTCTTTTAGGGTCTGGATTTCATGATGTGCTTGATTTAAACTGATTTTGAGAGGAATCTCATTCTTTTTAAGCTGATTAAGAAGACCAAGAGCATCATTTTTCTCACGAATGATAAGTTTGTTCAAGTTACGATAGTGAACAATCATATCAACACAGTCTGGTGAGCATAAACGAGATTTTACCTTAGGCGGAATCAGCTCGGCAGTAGTCTTCCTGTAGATACAACCATGATCTTTTGTTCCATCACATGCACTTTGTGGAAGGTCAACTCGATCCATTGAGCAGGAACTAGAGCATCCAACAACCTTCTCTTCACCCATATTCTTTTCATCAAAAACCTTTGCTTTCTCAATCTTGATATTTGCATTATGCTTCATGCTACCTTCTGAATAAATCACATGACTTTCAGTTCCTTGAACCACGAAGTGGTTCAAGTGTGCGGCTAGACCAATTGAGTCAGTGTTGATCACAAAGTTTCTCAAATGTTCCTTCTTCTCCTCCTCCACCAAGCTATCTTCCATCCCTTGCACTATGAATTGTGGTGAAGTAGTTTTAGCCATAACAACTTTTCAAATTTACACTTGAACTTCCTCAATCTCATCGCTCCACTCAAAGTATTTGATTACTAAGGCATTAGCAGGTTCCTTAGCTTTATCCTTTTGTTCATTGCCCTTAGTGATTGATACAATTTTTGGTAGGGGTAGAGCATTAGTGATGGGATGAGGACATTCTTTCTTAAAATGGCCTAATTGGCTTACAATTGTGAGACCTTATCTTGGATTTATCAAACCCTGCTGATTTTCCTCCCAAATGCTTCTTCCCAGTATAATCCATAAATCTTTTAGCTCGTAGAGTCAACATGTCCATATACCATTGTAGATCAACTTCCTCCATATCATTTGGGTCAACCTGGAAAAACATCCTCTTTGTGACTTACTCCATCTTTCAACTCACCAGCAAGAAGTGCCTCATAGCTATTCACAAACAAACCAAATAATGCCATATGTTCAGTGGACAAGTTAGTTGTAGGGTTGTAGCTCTGACTCCCTTAAGATGTAGTATTAGAAGAGCTTTGCTGTTGTTTATTGGATGAAGTGGAGAACATTGCAGGAATCACACCTACAGAAATTCCCGAGTTGCTTGAAGTAGTTGGTGCAATGAATGCTACATTTGTTGGTGCCATACTCTTGTCATACCCAATCTGGTTCATCCATCACTTTTCAATATCCATCTCGAATGACTGCAGTGTATTGATCACATCTGACAGAGTTGATGCATCATTTAGGTACTGCTTCTTGATCATCATGCGATGAATGCTCCATTTCTGAGGTAATGAATCCATTAGCTTCTTGATTTGATCATAGTTTTTTTATCACCACACCAGCTTGTTTAAATTTGCTTGAAATTTCCTTGAATCTGGAAATATGCTTTGACAATCCTTCACCTTTGATACTACCGAATGTATCATACTGCTTCTGAAGCATATCCTTCTTTACTTCCTTCAATTCAGAATTTCCTTCTTAGAACTCACACAAAGCATCCCATAGGGTCTGAGCAATCTTGTATTCTTCAAAAATGTTCATTATGTCAGCAAGAAGTGCCATGTTTAATGCACCGAAATCCTTATGTTAGGACATAGAATGTATGACAAAAGCTTTGTAATAGTTTAGGTCTTATTGTCTTTATGTTTTTATGTAATTGTATAGATTTTGTCTAAGTAATAGAACAAGTTCTGCTAGAGGCGAACTTGATAAGTTCGCCTAGCCTATTAGAGGCGAACTTGTTAAGTTCGCCTAAGCATCTTTGAGGCGAACTTAATTGCAGAGCTTGTGTCTATAAATAGGAGTTTACAGATTCAGTGAAACAGAGAGCAGAGAGTTGAACAAGTATATTATGTAAACTCTATGTGTTTGATGATATAAAAGAGAGAAGTTTATTTACCTGTTGTTTCTATTGTCAATTGATATACATACGTTAACACGAAGGATTCCACACTCCGTGTTATCGAGACGTCCTGTCATGAGATCGATCTAAGATGAGTCATGTGGACCTACAAGTGGTATCAGAGCATTTGCTTGTGATTTGTGTTTGATTCTTGGTGATTAGAGATGTTTTTGTGTACAATTTGACAAGAAATTGATCATTTTTAGAAGTTTTTGTATCCATGGAGTTTTCAAGTTCTTGAAACTGATTTTACTGCTGAATTCATGGATTTGAGGTGGATTTTGGTGAAATTAATCCTATAGAAGTGTTCTAATTCATAAAATACTAAATCGTACGTTCCAATTTCTTCCAATTCCTTCAAATCTGTGAGAAATGATGATATTCGGCGCTATGAGTTCGTGTTTGGGTTGTTGAGTTTGTTACAGTTGAAGCAAGCGAACTTGCTGATATTTGTTGCAGGCGAAATTAGCAAGCGAACTTATCAAGTTCGCTTCTCTCAGTTTAAGCGAACTTAGTAGGCGAACTTACTGGAGTTTCTTGGTTAAGCGAACTTATCAAGTTCGCTTGATATCAAATTCGCTTGTTTGGATTTGAAGCGAACTTATTATCTTCGCCTAAGGGGAGTGCTTGTTAAACACTTGGGAATGTTTTCTGAAAATGGAAAATATGGTGCAAGTGACTAATATGTTAAATTATGATAACGAGATTGGTACATCTCAGAAACCACCCAAATTGTTAAGTCTTGCAGATTATTCTAACTGGAAAGATCGCTTTGATCAGTTCGTATCTTTTACTGATACAAGTTTATGGATTCTAATCTTGGAAGGCTATACACATCCGACATATACTTGGATGGGAAAGGATGATGTTCCTAAATCAGTATCTGCGTTAACCACAGAAGAAAAATTATTGTCTGAAAGGGAAAATAAGGCAATGGCTAGTATCTCAATGTCTCTTCCTAAAGAAATTTATTATAGCTTTAAACAATTCAGGACTTCTCAACAATTGTGGGAAGCGTTACAAAAGTGGTGTGAAGGTAGTTTGGATGTTAAGAAAAGCATAAAAGAATTACTGAAGAAACAATTCTTAGTATTCAAGCACTTTCAAAATGAATCTTTAGATGATCTTGCAACGAGATTCTATCATTTGTTGAGTGAATTGTCAAGTGCTTCAGTGGTTTATGAGACTGAAGAGATAAATGATAAGTTTTTGGAGGCATTACCATCTAAATTTGATGTGTATATGGTATATTCAAGATCCTTCAATGTATTTTGCTAAGTCTTCTGGCAAAACTGGTGCAGGGGTTGCGTTCTTTTCTGGTAATACTCAAGATCTTTCTAATGATCATTGTTCTGGGGTTCCAAGTCATTCTGGTTTCTCTATAAATACAACTTCTTCATCATCTGGAACACATAATATGAATCACAGAGTTGCTGATGATTATTTAGCGATGTTTTCTTCCTTTATGGCTTCTTATGAAAATTTTATTAGAGGAAAGATTTGTGATCCAGATGTTATTGAGGAAGATTTCAGACAGATTGATCCTGTTGATCTGGAAGAGATGAACATTCAATGGAATATGGCTATGTTGATGAGACAAGCAAAGGATTTTTTGAAGAAGACTGGAAGAAAGTATATCGGTTCTAACAGTCGTTCACGTATGGGATTTGAAAAAACCAAAGTTCGTTGCTATAATTTTCAGGAGTATGGTCATTTTGCCAAAGAGTGTGTGAAACCAAAAGTTGAATTTGATTCTCAGAAGAAGCCTAATAACTTTCAGAACAATCGTAATCAGTCACATGGCTCATCTGGCTCTGGAAATTCTAATCATGCATCTGCATCATCTGCTTTGGTTGCTCAGAATGATGAAAATTATGACTGGGGTATTCATCTTGAAGATTTGGTTGGTACTGTAAGTCAAGCGTTTGTAGCTGAGATTCATTCTAAAAAATCTGAAGAGTCAACTGATGATGATAGCTCAAGTGATGGTGATAGTTTGCCTAGTGCTGATGAAGAGCGTGATCAAGTACATAATGTTGAGTCTGATATTGCATCTGGTGTATCTGAAGATGATATTATATTAACTCAAAATTCTTCTGATGGTGCTGATTCTGAAAATATTCCGATTGCAAAAGTCTTCATGGTAGATATGTCAGATCCTTCAAAGGTAAAAGATTCTGTCTGTCACATTTATTGCTCAAATTGCATAAGTATAAAAGATAAAATGCAAAAAGTAATGGATGATAACACAAATTTAATTTGTAATATGAAATCGATGCATTCAGTTAATCAAAAATTGAAAGATAATGATAAATTGTGTATAGATAGAATTGAGTCTTTGAAAAGAGATTTGAACTCTTTGGGATTGAAATATAAGGAACAAGCATATCATCTGGATATGGCTTATGCTGAGATTGAGAAGCGAAATGAAATTGTCGCTCAGAAGAACAAAGAAATTTCTGATAAAGAATCTGAAGTGATCAAATTACATAGAAAGCTGGAAAATTTTGAAAATTCATCTGTGGTATTGGATTACTTTAATGCTAATGCTGATCCTACTAAGAGGGTTGCTGGAATTGGATTTGTTCGTCAACAATTCAATGCAAATTATGTGGTTGAACCATAAATTATTCATGAAGAGGAAATTGATCCAAAGACGGTGTGGAAAGTAAATCCAGTAACTGGTGAAGATATGATCTATGATTCTGATTCTGAGGATGAAGTTTTTGATGATAAAAAGGTTGAAGGCATTCCTAAGGAAGTGCAACTTGATGAACCAAAGGTAGTAAAAAATGTTACCCGTGATAGATGCATTTTAACAGAACCTGATGAGGTGAAAGTTGATCAACCTAAAATTTCCAAAATGTTACAATCAAGTGGTTTTGTTGCTGCTGGTCATTAGAAGAAGAATTTATCAACGGTGACTAAACAAGTTTTTGTTCAAAAGAAGCTAGTCAAATGTTCAGTAAAATCTTCTGAAGATTGTTCATCGGATGGATCATCAAATTCGAGAAAAAACTCCTTATATAAGAAATCATCAAGATAGAAGAGTTTGTTTTCACTGTAATGAGACTGGTCATATTCTGATTCACTGTCCTTATAAGAATCAAGGCAAATTAAAGAGTGATCCCTCATAAAAACGTTTGGTGACGATTCTGAAAAGACAAAATTGGGAAAAGCCTCGTCTAGTGTTGTAAAGAATATGCCTTGTCAATCATTTGCTAAATCTTCGGGATTTAAGCAACATGATAAGCGTATTTCTAAACCAGTAGTTTTTCAAAAGAAGTTTGAGATTCCACATGTTGAAATTCCAAAAGAGTCTCAACTTGAGGTCAAACTTTCTAGACCACAACGAAGAAGACGTAACAGAAAACTAAAGAAATTTTTGGAAATACTTGAATCTGATATTCATAAATCTAATAATGTTTTTCCAATTAATCATACTAGGCCTTTATTGAGAAGGTCTAATTGTGAATCTTATGTTCCAAAGGTTGATGACAATGTTGATTGTGAATTGCTTGAAGTTGTTTATTTTGATCCATCTGGACGACCCAAGACCACAATGGCTTGGGTTCCAATTTCTAACTAATTTTCTTTGTTTATGTAGGGACAATCAAGGAGGACTATCAACAATACGTGGTATGTGGATAGTGGTTGTTCTCGACATATGACAGGGAATATTCGCTTGTTGGAAGATGTTATTAATATTGATGGTGGTTATGTCGCTTTTGCTGGAAATAAAGGCGGGTACATAACTGGTCAGGGTACTTTAAAGAACGATAAAGTCAAATTTGAGAAAGTGAACTATGTGGAGCAACTTGAACATAATCTTTTAAGTGTATCTCAAGTGTGTGACAAGAAATTTTCATTTCATTTCAATGATTCTGAGTGTTATATCTTGAAACCGGGCTTTGTGATTCCTGACGAAAGGATTATAATGAAGGCTCCGAGAAGAAATGACACATATGTCCTAGACATGAGTGTTGCTACTACAATGGATTCAATTCCTACATGTCTACTCTCTAAGGCGTCTGAGTCAGATTCTATTTTGTGGCACAGGAAACTTGCTCACATCAATTATCGGAAAATGAATTATCTCGTGAAGAATGATCTGGTTTTTGGTGTTTCAAAAATGAAATTTTCTGTTCCTGATAACTGTATTCCTTGCAAGAAGGGGAAACAACACAAGAAGTCCCACAAATCTAAGACAAAGAATTCTATTGTAAATCCTTTGGAGCTACTGCATATGGATTTGTTCGGACCGATTAGTATCAGAAGCATTGGTGGTAAATCTTACTGTCTGGTGGTAACATATGATTTTTCTAGATTTTCATGGGTTAAGTTCCTTGCTTCTAAAGCCGAAACCACAAAGTTGGTAAAATTCTTAATCCCGGGTTTAGAGAATTTGTTTAAACAGAAAGTCAGAAGAATTAGGAGTGACAATGGCAGTGAGTTTAAAAATAGCAATATGGGTTTATTTTGTCTTCAAAAGGGAATTCATCATGAATTCAGTGCGCCATATGTACCTCAACAAAATGGTGTTGCTGAACGAAAGAACATGACTTTGGTTGAAACGATACATACGATGCTTGCTGATTCTAAGCTTCCAGTAACTTTTTGGGCTGAGGATGTGAATACTGCATGTCACGTTTTGAACAGAGACTTGACCGTTAAGCGACATAACAAGATATGCTATGAGTTGCTTAATAATCGTAAGCCGAATCTGGAATATTTACTACCTTTTGGTAATCAATGCACCCTGTTGAAAGTGAGAGATGTCCCAACCAAGTTCAGTGCTAAAGCTATTGAAGGGATCTTTCTGGGGTATGCAAATTCTACTACCAAGAGGGTTTATAACAAAGAGACTCGTCAGGTTGAAGAATGGTTTCATATTGACTGTTCTTATCGGTCTTTACCTCAAATGGCGATTGGACCAGACTGGGCTTTTGATTATGACAATTTATTCAAGTCTTTTCATTTACCTTCTGATATTTCTCCTAAGGAAGCTGCTGTATTATATGATTCATGTCAAGATGAACAAAATAGTGGTTTTCTACCGACTATGGTTCCACAATTATCTGTTTCTTCAACATCTGCTCCAGATCCTAATGCTATTTCTCGTTCGAAAACACAAGAGTCTGATAGTGAAGATGAAAATGTTATTTTCTAAGATTCTTCTGCTGATCCTTTGATAGTTGATGAACCTTCTAATTTGTCACAGGCTCAGGGGGAGATTCCTACAAATCTGGACTCGGAGATACTAGTTAATCAAGATCTGTCCTATCAATCTGATACAACTCAAGTTGATGTGTTGCCGGTTCCTGAGGTTACATCAATCAAGGAACTCAAAGCTCATCTGATTACGAATATCATTGGGAATTTGCGTGATGGAGTGCAAACGCGTTCTATTCTTGACAACACTTGCTTGTATACAGGTTTTAAGGATACTGGTGTTTTTTATGTATGCTCACATTCCTGTTTTATTTCTCAGGTCGAACGAAAGAATGTCGAAATGGCGTTACGTGATAACAATTGGATAGAGGCCATACAGGAAGAACTTACTCAGTTTGACAAACTCAAAGTTTGGAATCTTGTAGATCTTCCAAAGGGTGTGTATCCAATTGGTACGAAGTGGGTGTTTAAATGCAAGAAAGACGATCGAGGTGTTGTGGTGAGAAATAAGGCAAGATTAGTTGTACAAGGTTTCAATAAACAAGAGGGAATTGATTACACCGAGGTTTATGGTCTTGTTGCTAGGCTTGAAGCTATACAGCTGTTTCTTGCTTTTGCTTCATACAAAGGGTTTAAGGTGTTTCAATTAGATGTAAAAAGTGCTTTCTTATATGGTAAAGTCAAGGAGGAAGTTTATGTGTGTCAGCCGCTGGGGTTTGAAGATCCAATTAATCCGTCTAAAGTTTTCAAGCTTGATAAAGCTCTCTATGGTCTTCATCAAGCTCCTCGAGCGTGGTATGAAACGTTGTCTACACATCTTATTGAAAATGATTTTGTTCGTGGACATATTGACTCGACTTTATTCATTAAGAAAGCAGGGGGAGAATACCTACTAGTACAGATATATGTAGATGATATTATTTTTGGCTTTACAAATAAAGGGTTGTGCAAAGAGTTTGAGAGTATTATGAAATCGAAGTTTGAGATGTCAGCTATGGGAGAGTTATCATTTTTCCTAGGTCTTCAAGTTAACCAGAAGGAAGATGGTTTCTTTATTCATCAGTCCAAGTATGTAAAGGACATCTTGAGCCGGTTCAAGATGGAGGACTGTACCCCATATGATACTCCGATTCCGGTCAATCATAAATTGAATTCTAACCCGGATGGAAAAGAAGTTGGTTGCCGACTCTACCGTGCAATGATTGGATCTCTCATGTACTTAACCGCTTCAAGGCCAGACATAATGTTCGCTGTGTGTATTTGTTCCATGTTCCAAGCAAAACCAAAAGAGTCTCATTTGATTGCAGTAAAGAGAATCTTTCGATATCTAAAAGGAAAACAAAGATTGGGACTATGGTTTCCACATGGTTCTAACTTTGAATTCAATGCATGCACTAATTCTGATTTTGGTGGTTGTTGTTTAGACAAGAAATCTACTACATGTGGTTGCCAGTTCTTGGGTAATCGTCTAGTTTCCTAGCAATGCAAAAAGCAAACTACAGTCTCCATTTCAACATGTGAAGCAGAATACATTGCTGCTGCAAGTTGTTGTTCACAGATCCTGTGGATCCAACAACAATTATGAGACTACGGTTTGGATTTTACAGGAACCCCCATGTTTATTGATAATAATGCTACAATGTCTATCACAAATAATATTGTTAAGCACAGTAAAACAAAGCACATTGAAATTAGATATCATTTTATTCGTGATTGTGCAGATAGGAAGTTGATTGAGCTGGTAAAGGTATATACAGATGATAATTTTGCTGATATTTTTACCAAGGCATTTGATCGTGCCAGGTTTGAATTTCTGATCAAAATAATAGGTATGATCAATCCCGAATAAAAGTATTTCAAAAACAATTTTCATGGGAGATTTTATTTTAAAATTTCTTGTATTGCTTTATTACATTTCTGCATTTTAAATTTCAGTCAAAAATTGTTATTTATAAAAATTCAAAACAAAATAAAAAATATAAAACTGACATCATTTAAAGTTAGAGAAGAAATGATAGTACATTAGTAAATAGTTCATTACACATGACTATAGTGGACCTTTGATATATGATAGTTTAAAGTAAATTGATTTGATCTAAATTTCAAAGTCTGCATAAATGAGAAATGATAGTGTTTTTGTAACATCCTAAAATTTAAAACGACAATTATAATAACAGTATAAACGAATGAGGCATGACGGGCCGGGCCGGATGGGCCGGCGGGCTTGAAGGGGAGAACATAGGGGAGCCTCCTCTATAAATAGCCAGCACACTCCACATTTCTCTCATTTGCAAGTTCTAGAGAGAGAAACCATAGAGAGAGAAAGTTGACGGATCGACCCGAGATTGAAGAAGTGTGTTGCTCCATAGCTCGTGAGAAGAACCTCCGAATTAGAAGCTCGATACAGGTAACGATCCAACCTAGATCTGAGTTTTTGTTTATTTTTGGGTTTTTCGGGTTTTGGACGAAAATGTGACGTTTTTACGGATGAAACTGGAAGAAAAACATAGTTTTGAATTCCTTAATGAAAAGCAAATGTTTTGAATGTAAACAAGTTCGGGATCTTGACGAGATCAGACCCGAATGCGAAAATTAGGGTTTTGCGGGGAAGCAGATCTTGCGTACTTATCAAGTACGCATGAGGAGGATCCTGCGTACTTATCAAGTACGCATGAAGAGGATCCTGCGTACTTATCAAGTACGCATGAAGATGATCCTACGTACTTATCAAGTACGTATGAAGAGGGTCCTGCGTACATATCAAGTACGCATGAAGCAAGGTTTACACACTTATTAAGTAAGCAAGAGCAAGGCCCTGCGCACTTGCTAAGTGCGCAAGCATCAGGCTGTTTAGGTAAAGTCAGTATGTTTAGAAGGTTAAACCGTTAAAGTCGGGATTTGGTCTGATGTGTATTTAACTAATCAATTCAGATTGGAAGTGACGTTGTGGGATCTTTATCACGTGAGTTCTAGAAGCCCTCTTTTAAATGTTTTATATAATGTTTTCGGGCTGGTGTGCATACATACGAAATGATGTTTTATGAAACGATGTTTATGAAACTATGTTTACAAAATGATGCTTATGAAACTATGTTTACGAAATGAAAGGATTTGGAATGAATGGTTTATGGAAAGAAAGTTTTATGAAAGGAATGTTTACGAACGAAATGTTTATAATGAAATGGTTTAAACTAAAGGTAAAGGGTTTTGAAAATGAATGAATTTTTTTATGAAAAGAAAAGAAAAGGGAAAAGGTTTTAAAGAAGTCATTACAAATCTAATCTATCGAATGAATGGAATTGACGAATGAAGTCTGGGAATGTAATTCCCAGCCTTGTGGTAGATTATGGACAGCGAGCCGTAGTTTCCATAAGAACAACGGGGGCAGTGTCTTGGTGGCCTGCCAATGGTTATGATGTTGTACAACTAGTAAGGGAGTAACGACGGTTACTCAGGGGTTAACGTGACCCTATGAAGGTTAAATTATGATTTGACTGTGTTATGGCCGTGAGCCATATCCGTCGATGGAAGTTTTCGGTTTTTGGACATGAGAGCCATAGGGGCAACTAAATGGGTATTTTCGGTCCTCGTGCAGTTAAGCCTTGGGGGCAATACAAAAGGGAATTGACGGAATGTATTGTATTGTCGGTATTCATGCAGTTAAGCCTTAGGGGCAATACAATAGGGAATTGATGGAATGTATTGTATTGTCGGTCTTCGTGCAGTTAAGCCTTAGTGGCAATACAATAGGGAATTGATGGAATGTTTTAATTGTGATGAATGAATGATTCCGCTACGTTATTTGATATTCAAGTTTAATAACTGTTTGTGAATGCGTAAATCCAACAAGTGAGGCCTCCCGGGTTTGGGGCCTTACAAGTTGGTATCAGAACAATAGTTTGAGAGATTCGGACACTCCCAGTGTCTGAACTTAAACTATGAATGGGATCGAAAGCGGATTCCAGTACGGGTAACTCGAGCCATAGCATCAGGTATGAAGGTAGTATATATTTACATGTATAGTATGCCTTAGAAAGGGTTAGGTAAGGACTTGTGTTCTAATGGAATCACAAAGGTGGTCAAATAGAAATCGAAAGGTAGTGTAATGGTTAATTGCAGATGGCTAGTGTATATTAACATCTTACAGTGCTTGTTGAATTTTATTTGTTAACCAGCGAGATGACATTGGATTCTTGTCTTATAGAACGAAATAGCAAGAAGAGGAAACGGAAGGCGTGGTGGGGGCCGTACCGGTGGTCGTAACGGCGGTCGCGGTAGGACCCCTGCACCTTAGTAGTATAGTGAAGAGGAAGTGTTCACACTGAACCAGAAGTTAGTGTGCACGGTACTGAGCCGGCTCATGTCGGAGAACAACAATTCACTTTTGAACCAGAAGTGAGAGCGGCTCTGGCATGCGAGTTCACTGAGTTGATGAAGGTTTCCCTGCCAGGTGTCACACCCCAACCGACTGCGGAAACGTCGGGGCGGGACATGTAGACTGTTCATGAGCTCAAGGTTGACTAAATTGTAATATGTTAAATCCGTTTCCATTCAAATAAACATGAATCAAGTTCCAAGTACATAATGAAATACAATTTGTTTTTTAATTAAGATTAACTAGGTCCAAAGCCTATGTGTAGCATGTCTTGATCAAACTCATATGAAAGCACCTGAAACATGAATAAAATAAGGTCAACTAAAAAGTTGGTGAGTATAACACAGGTTTGTATATAGATAGCATATAGTTTGTAAAACAAATCCTTACATAACACGATAAATAAGGCATTTATGGGGAGAAGCTATTGTGTAACCTAGTACAATCAAACCTTTGTAACTAGCATGCAAAATTGTGTTGTCGGTATCAATCACCCCAATCTGGGTGGGTTTGTCAGACTCAATAGATCTATCATTGAAAACCGTCGGCTTGAATTGTTAATGATTGCACATAATCGCATACAAAAGTTAGCACACATAGCACTCGGGCATAAAGCTCAAATTTGTACACATGAATGTAAATAGGATTTGTACTTGTGTTGTTTGTGTAAATGTAAACATGTAATTTGATAGAGTTCATGTTTCACCCCAAAAGTGTAAAAGAGTAAAAGGGGCTATGTATACTCACATGTAATAATTGTATAGATAACACGAGCAAATATGTAGCACAAGTGATTCTCTAATCTCACGTTAACCTAGAGTAAAATTGTATGAATCTAAATCAATGACATGCACAAAGTCTAAGGTTGAACTGGATTTGAGCATAGGGACTTGAACAGAAAGGGTTTATGTTATTTCATGTAAAGGATGTATGTATGTTGATGTTTGTATTTGAATGAAAGTTTATTCGTAAAGAAATGTAAGTTCAAAGTGTATACTAATTGTTTTTTTTTTTTGGGTTTAAATTTAAATAGTTTGAATAAATAAATTCTTGTTATTTATTTATTTTATTATTAAAATAATGTGCCAAAAGTGATGTAAATATATATATATATATATATATATACATTAATAAATAAATAAAAAATTTATTTGTTTAATTAGGGTTCAAACCCTAATATCGAAAATGATTTATAAAAATTTGTTTCATGATTCACAATTTTAAGATTAGGTATTTAAAATCCTTTGTTTAATAACTCAATTAAAAATAACTTTTTAAACGATTTTCTAAAAAATGAGATTCTAACCGATTATACTTGTAAAAGTAGTTGTTTTATGTTTAAAAATCACAAACTAATGTAATAAGTTGTTATCAATGATGTTTGGTTTATAAGAATTTTTTTATACATTAAATAGCGAAGTAATATACACAAAAAAGGTGGTTCGGGCCTGTTTTGAACCCGCGACCTCGCCTCCATGGGTCAAGTGTGCTAACCGGTGCAACTGGGCAAATGCCTTGGTCAGTAGCCGGTTGAAAATGTTAAAACCCAGAAAACCCATTCTCCCTTCGTCCCCATTTGAAATACCTGTAACCCTAGTCCTTGAATCAACCCGATTAGCAACATATCGAAGCTCCGACCATGGGGCTTTCGATCTTGAGGTCAGAACGATTCGAATGGCACAAGAAATACCTGTTTTGGTGGTGTACTGAAGAATAATGGCAGGGGGAAATCGCGATCGATGTTGTTCGCTTCGACAGAGCTTCAGGGAGAAATGTGATCGAATAGAGGGTGCAGAGGGTTTGTAATGGGTTATGTGAAGGTGTGAGAGCAAATTAATTTGATTGATTTTATCTTAATTACGCGATTTGATCAAGGGTTTGAATGTGACGGGTATCGAACGAATTTTGCGCAATTTCGGTTAAATGGGAATGAATTGGGTCAGGTTTTAGTGCTGTATACATTCACGATCAATCAGAGCATGATTTGCGGGTGATAAGCGCGTTGATATCTTTGATTTGAGATGGGGATTGATTCGGTTTGACTCTGGGGAGTCAAACCCGTTTAATTCAGTTGGAGTTTGAACTAGGCCACGCAAATAACATGTTTAATGGGTTTAGAAAAATCGACATTCGTCCTAGTATCTATGGCAAGCCATTTTCTTTTGGTCTTGATCGATTTAGGTGACTAATTGCAAGAATCTGTCCATGTTTGACTTTTCTGAGTCAAATTTGGCAGGATCTTGGGTTCTTGTTGACTTCTAAAAGGTCAGAGTTGAGGAAAGGGGTCAAAGGGTCCAATTCAAATAAAGAGGGTTCAATTTCAAAAGGTTTGGGTTCAAATTGAGGGTTCAACTGTCTAGAGGGTTCAACTAGTTAAATTGTAATCTTGTTATAAAATAATTTTTTTATAAAACTTGTAATATGTTAAATCATTACATTTTTTTATATATTTTATATAGAAACCCATGTTTATATCTACAAATGTATATATATCTGTTCGTATAGATAAATTGTCCCTTTGTTTTGGAGCTTGATATTTTATAAACTTTGAAAATAATAAAAATCTAAATGTATTAATGTCTTGCTATTATTAATTTATACAGCAGAGTGTTTATTTCTATAAGTAACGTACATGCTTAAAGTAAAGGCAATTATACATTTATATATATATATATATATATATATATATTTTTAAATATACATGCATGTGCTATAGAAAAATTATATGTAATGCAAGGTTTAAACTTCGAATTGGAATAATGGTTTATGTGACTCATTGAGTGGCGCAAGTACGGGATTCGAACGGAGTATTATAAAATGAATAAATGGATAATTAGATAGGCTAAAATAGTGCCGGAAAACCATGGATGTTACAGTATCCCCATGTTGAGGGAATTTCGTCCCGAAATTATGTTAATGAAAGCTACTGAAACAGGAACGGAATGAGTTTAGAGTTTTGATTGTCAATTTGAGGAGTATGATAGATAACAAGATTCAGATCTGGTACTCGAGTCAGATACGAAAGGTGATAGTGGATTTTGTTTTTTGAAATGAACTAAACAAGAAAACTGATGAATAATAATCTGGACTCTAAAGGTGAAATGCATTAATTGGAATGGGTTTGATGAGAAATTGATGATCAGGCTTTGTGTAAGATGTAGTCTAATATGCTTAAAACTGTCAGTGGGTAAAATATCTCATAAACATTAGTCTGGGTCAAAACTTTACGTGACACGAACAACGCTACTTCTGATAATATGTTAGGACACTTATATATAGGAAGTACCATCGGCGTATCCACCATGCCCTTGTCATATCGCATCAGTTTCGTTGTTACATATCATGATAAGTTTTAGGTCACAACACACAACAAGATTTCACTATGTTTTCCATGCGCTGATTTTCATAATTCCGTGTGCACCCGTAATTACTCAAATCATCGTATGGTCCGTATAGATCATTTCGTTGTGTGCGGGTAAGGGGGCAAAATTTCACTATTATCACGTCTATTGCTTATACATAAAAGTCGCTAACAAGTAATTATGTCCCTAATCAGATCAGTTGGCAAATAAAGAGAAATATGATAGTAAAACTTAAAGTTCTATAGTTTACTCATGTTTGAACATGAATACGTCAAACACCGAGTTGTTTCAATGTGTTATGGTCTTCAACTTTGGTGAACCAAGTGTATGACCATGCCTTGTGTGTAATAAACCAAATTGCATCAATTGTAAGCAGTTTAGTTTCATGTATAATGTAAACACACAAGTCTCATGTATGATATAGTATTATGTAGCTTGTAATCGAATAGGTTTCTTGTGTAATGTGAGCAACTAGATATCATGTATTTTGTAAATCAACAAGCCTTCACGTGTAAGGTAAACAATGTAGTATCATGTGTATTGCAAGAAATGAATTTCATGTATGGTGTTAAAACCTAGTATCATGTATTTTGTAAACTCATAATCCTTCATGTGTAATGTAAGTAATGTAGTATCATGTACTTTGTAACCAAATAAGTTTCGTGTTCTAGTGGTCAATCAAGTATTGTATATAAAACAATCAAATGTTATGTGCCATGTATATTGCAAACAACTAAGTTTCATGTATTACGTGTTCAAGCTCGTAGCATATGTATTGCAAATAAACAGGTTTCATGGGTTATGTGATCAATCCAGTAAATTGTGATTTGCACATAAACTAGTTTCATGTATTATGTGATCGTGATGTGTATCTTGTGAACGTGCATACATAAGTTATTGAATTTCGTTTGTGACATATACTAACGAGTTTTGCATGTGATTGAATGTTGCGGAGAAGCGTGTTGTTTGACGTTTGTGAAAAATGTGGTGGTTAGATTCTAGTTCTTTAAATCTCGTTGAGGTTTGTAGAGAAGGCAAGTGAAAGGTATCTAGGAGGTTTTGAAAACACTCAGGGAAATGTGTTTACAAATAACTGATCTTTGTTTGAAAATAGAAAATTGTAAATTATTCTTGGTTGTAGATGTATAGAGTAATGAAACTATTGAGTTAAATAATCTAAATAAATAGATAGTTTATAGGAAAAATATTTTAATTTAAATTTTTAATTACTAATAAGAGAATATATATATTTTTTTAAGAGAAATTATTGGCTAAACTAGTAGTCGTATATTAATTTAGCCAGGGTTTAGAAATAATTACTTTTATGAGGAAAATCATACTTATTTATTAATTTGAAATGATGCTTTTATAAAACAGGTTGTATTGAATTTTCTCACAAGATGAAAATGTTTATAGAAAATTCATATTTCTAAAAGTCTGATAAACGTTTTGTTTGAACAAAATAACGAGGTTGTTTAAATCAAATAATAGGATGATTTGTTTACGATGAAGATTGTCGATAGTGTACTAAATCGTATTGAATGAAGAAGGTGATACTTGAGAAATTTTGATGAAAATATGATGGGTGTAATTCACACTCAACGGGTCAAATCAATGAATAGTAATTTTAGAGTTGGGATATATAAAATTGATTAAATGTTGAAATGTTAAACATTGCTCAAAACATAGGGAAATGTTTTCAAACTGAAAATTTAAAGACAATAAATAATAAAAAATTAATTTTGTTAACGTCTCTTGTAGCTTTCCACTAGAAGGAAGATTATTCCCAAGACGAGCACTGCTATGGTCACTCGGGTAGCCGACCTGGCTTCAGCTTTAGCTGTCTTCGTGCGATGCTCTAGTATTTCTTTTTCGAGGATGGAGATTAATTCCTTTTGGTACCCTAATTGGTTTGCTAGGCTATCCATTCTTTGTCCTTGCAAGTCGTGCCTTATCTCGTGCTCCATCCTTTTCCTTTCAAACTCTGAGGTCCTCACATATTGGTGAACGTCATCGATTGAAATTCCCATAGCACTAGTGGGTGCCATGGTACGCCTTACCCAAGGGTTAGTATGATACGGGTCGGGCACCAGATACGGGTCTCTTAGTGGGGGTGGTAACTGAGTGTGTAGATGGGGTGTCTGATACTGGTTTCTGGGTGGGGGTGATCCAGGTGTTCGAAGTCTCGGGCCAGTGTTCCTAATCCAGTCTGCCCTTACATCAAACCTTGGTCTAGCAGCTGGGGGTGGTGGTGACCGATACTCGGGTGATCTGATGTCTTCTTCCCAACCAGACTCTTCTCTGGGACGGTATACCGGGGAGGAAGGAGAGTAGAATTCCATGTCTAGTAGGAAACAATGAAAAAGTTGTAAGTGATAATAAAATATTGAGTGTTAAATATAGGAGTTCTCATAGGTTTAGAGTGGGACTAGTCATAACACCGAGCTTTCATAACAGTATTTTAGAAATACAATTGACCTATAAGCAATGCATCCCTGAGGAGGATTCCCAGGAAAGAGGGGTGGGTCACTAGGACACACTTAAGTACCCTATCTTTCCTTAGCCAGAATCCCTCATGGGCCTACACACTCTTTCAGCCATCATGTATTAATAACACTATTGTTGGGCTCATGGTTATGATGAGAATTGTTGTGGACTGGGCTTTGAGGCCCGAAAGTGAGGCTTATATGTTGTAGTAGGCTCCTCTTCTTGGAGGGTAAGTGGGCTTCTAGTTTATTATTAATGGGTATTAGGCCCAATAGTTTAAGTCTATGTTCACCAGGGGTGATGGTATCATGTATGTGAGTTCAAAGGTGTATGAAGGATTTAGTGTGTATGTGTGTGTGTTAAATTTAGGATGGTTCTTAATGAAACACATAGGTAGCATGTAGGTAATAATGAATGTAAGCACAAGAGTTATCAAGTAGTGCGACACATAAACTGTTAAGTATTGTAGCATGTATTGAAATTACTTAGGATAACATGTAAAAATATTCACACAGAAATTAATCATGTAACATGTAGTAGCACGTCATTGTATGGGTGTCCTAAGGTTATAGTCTAGGTCAAGAGTGTCTAATAACCTAGTTCCCTATAACCAAGGCTCTGATACCAATCTGTCACACCCCAACCGACGTCGGAAACGTCGGGGCGGGACATGTAGACTGTTCATGAGCTCAAGGTTGACTAAATTGTAATATGTTAAATCCGTTTCCATTCAAATAAACATGAATCAAGTTCCAAGTACATAATGAAATACAATTTGTTTTTGATTTAAGATTAACTAGGTCCAAAGCCTATGTGTAGCATGCCTTGATCAAACTCATATGAAAGCACCTGAAACATGAATAAAATAAGGTCAACTAAAAAGTTGGTGAGTATAACACAGGTTTGTATATAGATAGCATATAGTTTATAAAACAAATCCTTACATAACATGATAAATAAGGCATTTATGGGGAGCAGCTATTGTGTAACCAAGTACAATCAAACCTTTGTAACTAGCATGCAAAATTGTGTTGTCAGTATCAATTACCTCAATCTGGGTGGGTTTGTCAGACTCAATAGATCTATCATTGAAAACCGTCGGCTTAAATAGTTAATGATTGCACATAATCGCATACAAAAGTTAGCACACATAGCACTCGGGCATAAAGCTCAAATTTGTACACATGAATGTAAATAGGATTTGTACTTGTGTTGTTTGTGTAAATGTAAACATGTAATTTGATAGAGTTCATGTTTCACCCCAAAGTGTAAAAGAGTAAAAGGGGCTATGTATACTCACATGTAATAATTGTATAGATAACACGAGCAAATATGTAGCACAAGTGATTCTCTAATCTCACGTTAACCTAGAGTGAAATTGTATGAATCTAAATCAATGACATGCACAAAGTCTAAGGTTGAACTGGATTTGAGCATAGGGACTTGAACAGAAAGGGTTTATGTTATTTCATGTAAAGGATGTATGTATGTTGATGTTTGTATTTGAATGAAAGATTATTGGTAAAGAAATGTAAGTTCAAAGTGTATACTAATTTTTTTTTTTTGGTTTAAATTTAAATAGTTTGAATAAATAAATTCTTGTTATTTATTTGTTTTATTATTAAAATAATGTGCCAAAAGTGATGTAAATATATATATATATATATATAAATATACATTAATAAATAAATAAATAATTTATTTGTTTAATTAGGGTTCAAACCCTAATATCGAAAATGATTTATAAAAATTTGTTTCATGATTCACAATTTTAAGATTAGGCATTTAAAATCCTTTGTTTAATAACTCAATTAAAAATAACTTTTTAAACGATTTTCTAAAAAATGAGATTCTAACCGATTATACTTGTAAAAGTAGTTGTTTTATGTTTAAAAATCACAAACTATTGTAATAAGTTGTTCTCAATGATGTTTGGTTTATAAGAATTCTTTTATACATTAAATAGCGAAGTAATATACACAAAAAAAGGTGGTGCGGGCCTGTTTTGAACCCGCGACCTCGCCTCCATGGGTCAAGTGTGCTAACCGGTGCAACTGGGCAAATGCCTTGGTCAGTAGCCGGTTGAAAATGTTAAAACCCAGAAAACCCATTCTCCCTTCGTCCCCATTTGAAATACCCGTAACCCTAGTCCTTGAATCAACCCGATTAGCAACAGATCGAAGCTCCGACCATGGGGCTTTCGATCTTGAGGTCAGAACGATTCGAATGGCACAAGAAATACCTGTTTTGGGGGTGTACTGAAGAACAATGGCAGGGGGAATTCGCGTTCGATGTTGTTCGCTTCGACAGAGCTTCAGGGCGAAATGTGATCGAATAGAGGGTGCAGAGGGTTTGTAATGGGTTATGTGAAGGTGTGAGAGCAAATTAATTTGATTGATTTTATCTTAATTACGCGATTTGATCAAGGGTTCGAATGCGACGGGTATCGAACGAATTTTGCGCAATTTCGGTTAAATGGGAATGAATTGGGTCAGGTTTTAGGGCTGTATACATTCACGATAAATTAGAGCATGATTTGCGGGTGATAAGCGCGTTGATATCTTTGATTTGAGACGAGGATTGATTCGGTTTGACTCTAATTCAGTTGGAATTTGAACTAGGCCGCGCAAATAACATGTTTAATGGGTTTAGAAAAATCGACATTCGTCTTAGTATCTATGGCAAGCCATTTTCTTTTGGTCTTGATCGATTTAGGTGACTAATTGCAAGAATCTGTCCATGTTTGACTTTTCTGAGTCAAATTTGGCAGGATCTTGGGTTCTTGTTGACTTCTAAAGGGTCAAAGTTGAGGAAAGGGGTCAAAGGGTCCAATTCAAATAAAGAGGGTTCAATTTCAAAAGGATTGGATTCAAATTGAGGGTTCAACTAGTTAAATTGTAATCTTGTTATAAAATAATTTTTTTATAAAACTTGTAATATGTTAAATCATTACATTTTTTTTATATATTTTATATAGAAACCCATGTTTATATCTACAAATGTATATATATATATATATATATGTCCGTATAGATAAATTGTCCCTTTGTTTTGGAGCTTGATATTTTATAAACTTTGAAAATAATAAAAATCTAAATGTATTAATGTCTTGCTATTATTAATTTATACAGCAGAGTGTTTATTTCTATAAATAACGTACATGCTTAAAGTAAAGGCAATTATACATTTATATATATATATATATTTTTTAAATATACATGCATGTGCTATAGAAAAATTATATGTAATGCAAGGTTTAAACTTCGAATTGGAATAATGGTTTATGTGACTCATTGAGTGGCGCAAGTACGGGATTCGAACGGAGTATTATAAAATGAATAAATGGAAAATTAGATAGGCTAAAATAGTGCCGGAAAACCATGGATGTTACACCAGGAATATTGGCAGAAGCGTTAAAGAAGGCTAGTGAGACGGGTGGGTCTAACACGGCGGTTGGTACCCCGAACACTGAGGCAATCAATACACCGCTTAACCGTGGTTGCGACTATAAGTCCTTCAAGGCATGTGATCCGCCGGTTCTCATTGGATAAAAGGACGCGGTGGCTACTTTTGACTGGGTAATACGTATGGAAGCTGCCATCCGTCTGAGCGAGTGTCGAGCAAATCAAGTTGTGAAATTTGCTGCTAACTCCTTGAGAGAGGAAGCATCCCATTGGTGGGAAGGTGTACGTCAAGCCAAAGGGGACGAGACTGTGGATGCGATGATGTGGTCTGATTTGAAAACTTTGGTGATCAATTTCTGTCCAAGGAATGAGATCGAAAAGGTAGAAAGGGAATTTCTGGGGATTAAGGCCGGGAGCATGACGCACCGGCAGTACACCACACGGTTCAATGAACTGGCACGTCTGGTGCCACACCTTATCATGACTGAGGAAAGAAAGATTTGCTTTTACATTCAAGGGCTGTCGGACCAGGTCCGCACCTATGTTAAGGCAAACGCCCCTACGACCTATGATTCAGTAGTAGAACTGAGCGACGTGGTATTCGATGATCTGGCGCTGAATGTCGTTGCCATTGAAGAGCCTAAGAAGAAGCCGAGTTTCCCCGCTAAGCGATCGGCTGGGAAGTTGTTTGGGGTTCGGGACAAACAGGCCAGGGTAGGCGAGACGGCAGTCTGTGGAAGATGTGGGGTAAGACATGCGGGTGAATTTCGGTTAGGATCAAATCTATGCTTTAAATGCGGCAAAATCGGACACTACGCACGTGAATGTCCCCATCTATTCAAATGCTACAACTGTGGGGAGAGTGGTCATATGAGCCGGGAATGCACCAAGCCCAGAATGGGTGAAGCCGGGCAAGGGAAAGTCCCAAAGAAGAAAGAAGAGAGGCCCCAAGCAAACACTCGTGCGTACGCGCTGACGCAAGACCAAGCCAGGGCAGACCCCGATGTGGCGTCAGGTACGTTCATCCTTGACAACACTTTTGTTTCTGTGTTATTTAATTCGGGTGCCAGTAAGAGTTTTATATATGTGACTTTTTGTAAACGAGTGAAGTGCACTGTCAGTCAGCTAGAAAGGGCCTTTAGCATAGAAACCGTTGAGGGTAGAACTGCGAGAGTGACCGATGTAGTTGACAACTCCAATATAAAATTAGAAGGTCATAGGTTGCCTGTCAGAGTGTTTGTTATTGTTTTGGGATGGTTTGATGTTGTGTTAGGTATGGATTGGTTAACTGCCAACGAAGCACAAGTCATATGTAAACGTAAGATAATCGGACTCAAGGCTCCGGATGGTAGCAAAGTCAAGGTTTTTGGGGATCGTGACGCCTCGATGCCAAACGTCATCTCGATGATTAAGGCAACAAATTACTTAAGGCGCGGATGCGAGGCTTATCTGGTGTACGTAATTGACAAATGTAGGGAAGTGAAGGAACTAGACGATGTACCCGTGGTACACGAGTACCCAGAGGTGTTTCCAGAAGATTTTCCTGGGATACCACCCGACAGAGAGATTGAATTTCGAATCGACTTAGTACTAGATGCCCAGCCCATGGCTAAGGCTCCATATCAACTAGCACCAGTGGAAATGAAAGAACTTATGGCCCAATTAGACGAACAACTTGAGAATGGATTTATACAACCGAGCATCTCGCCTTGGGGTGCTCCGTTGTTGTTTGTGAAGAAGAAAGACGGTTCAATGAGAATGTGTATTGATTATCGCGAGTTGAACAAACGTACGGTGAAGAAGTACCTTTTACCAAGGATAGACGACCTGTTCGATCAATTGCAAGGCGCAAGTTGGTTCTCAAAAATCGACCTTCGATCCGGGTACCATCAGTTGAAGGTGAGGGAAGAAGACATACCGAAAACTGCATTTCGCACGCGTTATGGACATTTCGAGTTTCGCGTGATGTCTTTTGGATTGACGAACGCCCTCGCAGCGTTCATGGATTTGATTAGTAGAGTTTGTCCACTAATGCTGGATCGATCGGTAATCGTGTTCATCGATGATATCCTCATCTACTCTAAGAACGAGGGTGATCACGCGTGTCACTTGAAGGAGGTATTGGAAGCTCTGAAGAAGGAAAAGTTGTATGCTAAGTTCTCCAAATTTGTGTTCTGGCTTAGGGAAGTCCAATTCCTAGGTCACTTCATCAACCCGAACAGCATTATGGTTGACCCAGCGAAGATAATGACGGTAAGGGAATGGAATATTCCTAAGACGCCAACAAAAATCTGTAGTTTCTTGGGATTGGCAGGCTACTATCGGAGATTCATCTAGGATTTCTTGAAAATAGCTTCGCCATTGACAAAGTTGACTCGGAAGGAGGTAAAGTACGAATGGGGTTCGACCCAGGATGAGGCTTTAAGGAATTGAAAGAGAAGCTAACCAAAGCTCCAGTCTTGGCCCTTCCCGAGGCCAATGAAGACTTAGTGGTATACTCTGATGCTTCGGGTCAGGGATTGGGATGCGTGTTGATGCAACGCGAAAGAGTGATCGCCTATACGTCACGACAATTGAAGATTCACGAAGCTAATTATCCGACCCACGATTTGGAACTTGCTGCTGTCGTATTCGCATTGAAAATCTAGAGGCACTACCTATACGGGGTGAAGTTTATTATTTACTCTGACCATAAAAGTTTGATTTACTTCTTCGAACAAAGAGAGCTTAATATGAGGCAGAGACGATGGTTGGAACTATTAAAAGACTATGACTGTGAAATCATATACCATCCTGGAAAGGCAAACGTGGTGGCTGACGCTCTAAGCCAAAAGGATGTGCCTACTCCTATTAGAGTGAAAGCTTGCCAGTTGGTGGTAACATCAGATGTGATGAGGGAAATTGAAAGAGCTCAAGATGAAGCACTTAAGGAAGAAAACATAAAGAAGGAAAGGATGGTTGGCCAACATAACAAGTTGAAATATAACACCCTTGGTGTTAGGACACGTTTTGGACGGGTATAGATACCTATAGGTGGCGAGCTTAGAACCAAAATCTTGGATGAGGCTCATTAGTCTCGGTACTCTATCCATCCTGGTACCAATAAAATGTACCAAGATTTGAGGAAGGAATACTGGTGGCCTGGAATGAAACATGAGGTGACAAAGTATGTAAGCAAGTGTTTGACTTGCTCACAAGTAAACACCGAACACCAGAAACCGTATGGAAAGATTCAACCACTTGATATACCGGAATGGAAGTGGGAACACATTACCATGGACTTCATAACCAAGCTACCTCGCACAGCTAAAGGTCATGACACCATTTAGGTAATTGTGGACCGTTTAACGAAGAGTGCTCATTTCCTACCTATTCGCGAGACGTTCTCGTCGGAAAGGTTAGAAGAAGTATTTATTAATGAAGTAGTAGCACGGCATGGGATGCCTTTGACGATCGTATCTGACCAGGACACCCGATTCACATCGAGGTTCTGGAAAAGATTCCACGAAGCGATGGGCACGAGGCTTAATATCAGCATGGCATACCACCCACAAACGGACGGTCAGTCCGAAAGGACCATTCACACATTGGAAGATATGCTTCGTGCTTGTATCATCGATTTTGGCGGCAGTTGGGACAGTCATCTGCCGTTAGCCGAATTCTCCTACAACAATAGTTATCACACGATGATAGGCATGCCGCCTTACGAAATGTTGTATGGGAGAAGATGCAGGACCCCCGTTTGTTGGGGTGAGACTGGACAAAAGGAATTAGGAAGTCTTGATGTCGTAAGAGAAACGTCAAAGATGTTTGATCAAATCAAAGCACGAATGAAGGCCGCACAAGATCGTCAGAAATCCTATGCGGATAAACGACGAAGGCCTATCGAGTTTGATGTTGGGGACAGAGTAATGTTGAAAGTGTCACCCGGGAAGGGAATCATACGATTCAGGAAGAGAGGAAAGTTAAGTCCGAGGTTTGTCGGACCATTCAGGAAAATGGCACGGGTTGGTGAAGTCGCTTATCGGCTAGAGTTTCCTCATGAGTTATGTGGGATTCATCCAACCTTCCATGTATCACACTTGGGAAAGTGTTTAGCGGATGAATCGGCTCACGTACCACTCACTGACATCGAGGTCGACAACAGCCTTAACTACATCGAAGAACATGTGGCCATCCTAGATTGGAAGGAGAAACGTTTACGTAATAACGTAATCCAATTGGTTAAAGTCCAATGGAAGCACCGAAAGGGATCGGAATCTACTTGGGAAACGGAGGAGGAAATGAGGGAGTCGTACCCTCATCTATTTGACTTATGATAGGTTTAGGGGACGAAACCTATTGTAAGAGGGGTAGACTTGTAACATCCCAAAATTTAAAACGAAAATTATAATAACGGAATAAACGAATGAGGCATGACGGGTCGGGCCGGATGAGCCGGCGGGCTTGAAGGGGCGAACATAGGGGAGCCTCCCCTATAAATAGCCAGCACACTTCACATTTCTCTTATTTGCAAGTTCTAGAGAGACAAACCGTAGAGAGAGAAAGTTGGCGGATCGACCCGAGATTGAAGAAGTGCGTTGCTCCATAGCTCGTGAGAAGAACCTCCGAATTAGTAGCTCGATACAGGTAACGATCCAACCTAGATCTGAGTTTTTGTTTGTTTTTGGGTTTTTCGGGTTTTGGACGAAAATGTGACGTTTTTACTGATGAAACTGGAAGAAAAACATAGATTTGAATTCCTTAATGAAAAGCAAATGTTTTGAATGTAAACAAGCTCGGGATCTTGACGAGATCAGATCCGAATGCGAAAGTTAGGGTTTTTGCGGGGAAGCAGATCCTGCGTACTTATCAAGTACGCATGAAGAGGATCCTGCGTACTTATCAAGTACGCATGAAGAGGATCCTGCGTACTTATCAAGTACGCATGAAGAGGGTCCTACGTACATATCAAGTACGCATGAAGCAAGGTTTGCGCACTTATTAAGTACGCAAGAGGAAGGCCCTGCGCACTTGCTAAGTGCGAAGGCATCAGGCTGTTTAGGTAAAGTCAGTATGTTTAGAAGGTTAAACCATTAGAGTCAGGATTTGGTCTGATATGTATTTAACTAGACAATTCAGATTGGAAGTGATGTTGTGGGACCTTTGTTTAGGACAACCCAGATTAGCTTATCAGGTGAGTTCTAGAAGCCCTCTTTTAAATGTTTTATATAATGTTTTCGGGCTGGTATGCATACATACGAAACGATATTTTACGAAACGATGTTTATGAAACTATGTTTTCAAAATGATGCTTATGAAACTATGTTTACGAAATGAAAGGATTTGGAATGAACGGTTTATGGAAAGAAAGTTTTATGAAAGGAATGTTTACGAACGAAATGTTTATAATGAAATGGTTTAAACTGAAGGTAAAGGGTTTTGAAAATGAATGAATTGTTTTATGAAAAGAAAAGAAAAGGGAAAAGGTTTTAAAGAAGTCATTACAAATCTAATATGTCGAATGAATGGAATTGACGAATGAAGTCTGAGAATTTAATTCCCAGCCTTGTGGTAGATTATGGACAGCGAGCCATAGTTGCCATAAGAACAACATGGGCAGTGTCTTGGTGGCCTGCCAATGGTTATGATGTTGTACAACTGGTAAGGGAGTAACGACAGTTACTCAGGGGTTAACGTGACCCTATGAAGGTTAAATTATGATCCGACAGTGTTATGGCCGTGAGCCATAGCCGTCGATGGAAGTTGTCGGTTTATGGACATGAGAGCCATAGGGGCAACTAAATGGGTATTGTTGGTCCTCGTGCAGTTAAGCCTCGGGTGCAATACAAAAGGGAATTGATGGAATGTATTGTATTATCGGTCTTCGTGCAGTTAAGCCTTAGGGGCAATATAATAGGGAATTGACGGAATGTATTGTATTGTCGGTCTTCGTGCAGTTAAGCCTTAGGGGCAATACAATAGGGAATTGACGGAATGTATTGTATTGTCGGTCTTCGTGCAGTTTAGCCTTAGGGGCAATACAATACTAAATGACGGAATGAATGGTAACACAGATTTAGATAGTAATGTATGACTTAAATGAATGTTAAATGTTTTAAATGAATGTTAAATGTTTTAAACGAACGATCTGTTTAGCGTGTTTATGATGATGATAAATGTTTGAATGTTTTTAATGATGAACGAAAGGCCCTGTTTTCTTATACATGATGTTAAACCCTAATGAATTATTGAATGATGAACCATTTCTTAAATCGAATGAAAAACTGGAACTCACCAGTGTAGCTGACTTTTTTTAGTATGAACATTCAGGTTAAGGCAGGTATGGATGATGGACGGTGATGTTTGGCAAGCGAGAAGAGTTACTCGGTTGATCACGAAGACTGGCATCCCGTTATGAGTTGTTTATGTATTTGACAATGTTACACTTCTGCATGTTTGAACAAGTTTTAATTATGATGAATGAATGATTCCGCTGCGTTATTTGATATTCAAGTTTAATAACTGTTTGTGAATGAGTAAATCCAACAAGTGAGGCCTCCCGGGTTTGGGGCCTTACAGTTTTGAATGCTCTAATCATGATAATATGTTTTAAATTTGAATATGAGTTTGAAACTTAAATTGTCAATAGACTAGAAGCGTTTTTGAACCAATAGTAGTGTGAAAATTAAATATGATATGATTACATCTGTGATTTGAATCCAGTATATGCCTGGGTGTGTGTGTGTAAAATATCATTATCAGATAAAGAATATATGGTTTTAAGAATTTCATGTGACCAATATCGAATTATGTCTTTAGCACAATCTCTTTCAGTTCACTTCACTGCCCATGCCCCGAGAAACAGGCAATGTGCTGTTGAACTAAGATATGTTTCTGTTGGAACATATATTCACCCTTGGATCAGTTAGATACATCATATATTCTGATTTCATTGAAATTTATCCAGATAATAGTTGGATCCTCCTACCTGAATCTATTGATTCTCATTATAAAGTCAACTCATCAGAGTCTTTTGATTCTGAATCATTTTGATACTTATATCCTTTGGGATCTGCTATTCTATATTTGTGCTAATAGAGATAATTTCATCTTGGAGATTGATCTAATCTTGCAATAAACTGTGTATGTCTTGAAGATATTGCAAATTTAAATTTCTGTTGGCATATATGTGGGGTACACGATGTTTTTCATCTAAATGGTACTTACTCACATGAATTTGGAAGAAAAATGCTTATAGTTTCAAATTATATAATATTGACATTTTAAAAGTTCATGCTTTGTATTGCAAATTCGGAATGAAAAATTGAGCATTTCATAACCTGATCTTGTTTACTTTGAAATTTATCACGTATCATTTCAAGTATTATTCAAATTGATTGCAAAAGTTACATAAAATTGAAAAAGATTTGAGTTACATAAGAATGAGTTTGATTGTTTCATATCATTTTTTTAGCATATCATATGTTACCCATAGTTGATAATAGACTGTGTGATGAGTTGCTAAGATACTGATATGATCTTCTTGCTCATGATGTTCAACCAAAAATATGTATTATAGTTTCCTCATATAAAATCCAAAAATATGTGCTTCAGTTTACTCAGATAAAAATCAAAAATATGTGATTCCGTTTGTACAGATAAAATCTAAAAATATTTTGTTTCTATCTTCTATGAAAATTTTATTTTTTTTATTAAGATGATTTGGGATTGGATCGGATACATGCTACAGATGGAAGTTCACAAGGATGTGACGTGTTGAAAGTGAAGAAATTGTTCGTGGCAAAGGTTTGGAGCGAACTTAATATGTTCGCCTGGTTCTGATTAAGCGAACTTAATATGTTCGTTTGAGACTTGTTAAGCGAACTTAACAAGTTCGCCTAATGAAGCGAACTTAACAAGTTCGCCTAATGAAGCGAACTTAATTGTGATTAAATATTTTGTTCAGGATAACTTATCCTTATTATCTTCTTTCACTGTGAGAGCGAACTTATCGAGCGAACTTATGGGTTTTATAGCGAACTTGTGATTTTCTGATCTAGGGTTTTCGATTTGAAAATTTTGTGTTTGTTTCTGGATCGGTTTTGGATTGCGAATCTTTCTAAGGTAATTTCGAAGATTTTTATCCGTTAAATCGATGGGAATCTGTTATTTTTAACCTGTGTTCATCGGCTTTTGAATTTTTTACGGTTTTCTACGAAAATCAACGTTTTATGCACTTAAATCTTGAAATTGAAGCTTAATATTGTTTAGTTGTTGTTAATCGATGTCTATGATATGTTTAATTTGAACAAAATTGACAATTTGGAATTTTTGAGAATCTGCTGAAAAATTTGTATCGACAAACTGGTTTAGGCGAACTTGTGTAGGCGAACTTATTATGTTCGCCTCTTACAACACTAAGCGAACTTATTAAGTTCGCCTAAGGGCTCAGTAGTGTTTGGACTTGTGTTTTTTTTTTATAAAAAATTTATGTGTGAAATTTTTTTATTTTTTCTTTTGTTTGTTATATGGCTAATGTGTGTTTGCTTGTCCAATACATTTACAGATGGCTCGTCGTGTGGAGTACAAACATAATCAAGTGGCATTGTTAGATCCAAAAATGTCTGAAGCTGTTCATTTTCAAGGAATTATCAACTTTCTGAATCGTTCACGTTTGCATGTGGCCTTATCTGCTAATCCGTACATCAGTTTATCGTATATTCAACAATTCTGGGATACAGTACATCAAGATACAGATGTTGAACCTCACGTACTTTGCGCTACAATGAATAATACGGATGTAGCTATTTCAATGGAAACTATTCGTGCTGCTTTGGCATTGGGAGGTGCTAATGATGATCCTATGTCTTATCCTAGAACACTGATTATGGGGTGTTTTCAGAGGATGGGTTACAGAGGAAGACCAAATGATAATCAAGCCCGAAAAGGAGGTTTAGTTGGAGAATAGAGGTATTTTATGCATGTCATCATACAGTGTTTGTCTCCAAGAAAGGCAGGTACTGATTGTTTGAAGAGTGCATTACAAGCTGCAATGGTTGCTTTGACCCTAAACAAACGGTTTAACTTTTCTTTGTATATATTCCGTGAGTTGGTCATGCAAATCAATCCTCTAGAAGGTCAAGGGTTTATTATGTACCCTAGGTTCGTGCAAATGATTCTGAACCATTTAATTCCATATTTACCTCAGCATCCAATCCGTTTGACTTTGACTCCTATATCCAAAAGAATCTTTAGTGATTGTACTAAGGTTAAACAACAAAATGTTGCTTTGATTCCTGTTCCAACTCCTTTGTTTGGTCACTTAATCAATCCTGATTATGTTGAGCCACCTAATGATAATTGGTTTCATCCTGAGGAGTTAGTTCAAGGCCAAGTCCAGAATCAAGTTCAACAACAACAACAACCGCAACAAGTTCAAGTTCAACAACAACAACAACCACAACAAGTTCAAGCTCAACAACAAGTTCCTATTCAACAACAACAACAACAAGTTCCTATTCCACAAGAACAAGTTCACATTCCTGTTAATGAACCAGTTCAGGAAGATGTTGCTCAAGATAATGAACAAGATTTGGGTACGAATATGGATGATTTTCATAATGACGCTGTGAACTCACCCATTCATGAAGCTGAAGGGAATGTTGTAGATACGAGTTCCGGTGATACTATTTTACCTTATTCTGAAGCTACTGATTCTGATTCGTCTAGAGATTTTAGCTCAGATCATTATGAGAGGTTGGCTACGTTACCATTGGCAAATGCGGGGAAACGTATTAAATCTAAAGCAAGAAAACCGAGGCGTAAGTATGTTCGGAATCCTCCTTCTGGATCAGTACTTGGCAAGAGAACTTTAATTGATGAGAGTTCTGACTCGGTTAGTGATGTTATTCCAGTTCCAAAAGCTCAGAAGCTTATGTCTTCTTCTATTGCTGCTGCTCATTCATCTCAAGGTGTTGAGGATGCTACTTTTGTTGCTTCTTTACTGGTTACACCTCCTACTTCTAAACATCCATCTCTCCACATGTTCCACACACATCTGACACTGGACCTTCAAATCCGTCTGATTCTGAAAGGATTACCTTCCTTGAATCACAGGTGCTTGCTTTGCATACTCAGGTAGATACTCTTGTGTCTACTGATACGCAGAGACAGTTGGTCATTCAAGCTCAGGCTACACAGATTGCTGACATGCAGTTATTGGTGTCCAAACTTGTTGAGCGTCTTAACGCTCAGGGGGAGTTAAGGATACATGATACTTGTCATGTTGATCCTGTTCAAAGAAAGAATGATGATGACAATGATCCTAGTGGTAATGTTGAGGGTGACCGTCAATACGCTGACGTGAATCCAATATCAAGAGTTCAGGGGGAGTCTACATCAGAAAATATTGAAGGAACCAAGAATGATTATGGAGTAAATGAAGATATTTTACTATTGGAATTCTATGCTGATTCTGAAGAAGAAGAAGCTGAGAAGTTAGAATGTCTGGATGATATTGACGAATTATTTGATGATGTTGAAGAGGATGTGATGGATAATGAAGTTGAAGAAGGAGAGAATGTAGAAATTGAGATAGAAAAGAGTAAAGAGAAAGTTACATATGAAGGAAGTGATGGTCTGAATGTTCTGTATAACTTCATCCAAGATGATGTTATTCCTCAGTTTTCTTATGATGGAGTAACAGATTCTATAGACTCTTTTGAAGATATCTCTACACCTGATGATACTGCTCAATCCAAGATAGATTCTGATGTTGATACTACTCATACTGTGTCTCCTAAGCTGAATGAAGAACCTGTGATGTATAGAAATACAGGAATGACTAGAGAACAATGGAGAGAAGTAGTTAATAGTTGGATGAAAGTACTACCAAAGTCACCTCTACAACCTGCTCAGAAAGAAAGATATGTGAATAAGGAGAGGTGTACTGGAAGAATCATCAGTTGGTTTTATGATGATGACACAAAGTTGTTTGCTCTTAAAAGATCTGATGGTGTTCAATACTTAAAGCCTAGGATCAGTATTTCAATACCTTACCAAGGTGTGAAATGAATGGTTTAGCTACAAAACCACTGATTAATAGATCAAAGTGTGGATTACCCGATGTGATTGCTAACCTGATTAAAAGAGAACGTGGATCAGGGAAGTATGAAAGATTAACACCACAGAAAGGAAAAAGAGTGAAGATTGAAGATCAAAAGACTGAGATTGTGACTTGGAAGTATATGTTCAAACCAGTACGTGTTGTACAGAAGATACCATTGAAGAAAATACCACAAGATTTTCTGGGGAATATGAAATGGTGGTACGTAGATGTGAATACTGGTGAAGCTAGGATTGATGATAAAGATAATAAGGTCATTGTTAGTTTCTATGATACAATGAATCTTATTAACTTCTCAAAGAAAGATCAGAGTACGTTAAGAAAGAATGAGATTATGTTTACTGATGAATGGAGAGAACACGGATTACAGTATAAAAGAGTGTTGGAGACCTGTCAGAGATATGGAGTGCACGCAGGAAGCAGATTACCAGATAACTGGAAGAGCTCATAAAAACTGAAGACAGAAGATCAAGCTATTGTCAAGGGGGAGGCTGTTAGGACATAGAATGTATGACAAAAACTTTGTAATAGTTTAGGTCTTATTGTATTTATGTTTTTATGTAACTGTATAGATTTTGTCTATGTAATAGAACAAGTTTTGCTAGAGGCGAACTTGATAAGTTCGCCTAGCCTATTAGAGGCGAACTTGTTAAGTTCGCCTAAGCATAAGTTCGCCTATTGCAGAGCATGTGTCTATAAATAGGAGTTTACAAATTCAATGAAACATAGAGCAGAGAGTTGAACGAGTATATTCTATAAACTTTATGTGTTTGATGATATAAAAGAGAGAAGTTTATTTACCTCCTGTTTCTATTGCCAATTGATATACATACGTTAACACGAAGGATTCCGAACTCTGTGTTATCGAGATGTCCTGTCACGAGATCGATCTAAGATGAGTCATGTGGACCTACACCTTATAGTCTCTTGTGATTAGAGTTCTATCATTTTCAGTATATGGTGCTGGATAAGTTTGAGGAACAATTCCGTCTTCTACTATAGTCATGGGACAATGAGGACCGTTTGTAATAGAAATCCACTGACCGAAATCTGTCAGATAGAAGTATGCTTTCATTCTGTTTTTCCAATAGGGAAAGTCATCAGTTAATAATAGCTTAGGTGGTCTAGACATTGAACCAGTCTCTAAATCAGATTGGGTAACAGACACAACAAACATCTTTGAAATCAAATAATCAAACATATTAGACTTTGAAATTTTGAGAGTATCGACCCGAGAGTATCGGCTGGATCAAGGGAGTGTCGGCTCCGGGAAACGGATGATTAAAGAGAGTATCGGCACTCACTTTTATTGCTGCTGAAAAAATCACCAAGGAAGTTTCGACCCATGAGTGTCGGCACTCACTTAAGACAGTTAGCTAAAAGTGTCGGCTAAACAAACTCAGTGACTATGAACTTAAGTTCAAGTAAGTCATAAACTTGCATTTACAAAGAATCGGCCCGATGATGCAAAGTTTCAGAGTGTCGGCTCGGGAGTGTCGACCCGGCAGACACAGACAATCGGATGAGAGAATCAGATCCCCAACAAACTGACTCAAAAACACCAAAACTTAACAACAATCGACCAAGGAAACTAGAGACATCATCTTCAACCTTAAGAATCGGCTCTAGAAATGAGAGTGTTGGCTCAAGAACACACACACAATCGTTTTCTCTAAAACTCACAAAATCATTCCAAGAACACTTAGATCTAAACCAAAATGAAACCAAATCCATCAAACTCTTCAAAAACACATTTCTAATCATTTTTCAATAACAATTTCTGAACTTGACATAGATCTAAAACAGATTTTGATAACACACAGACTTTTTCAAAAGCCACAAAAACCCTAAGTTTTCACTAAAATCAAGAGCACAATGGCTATGATACCAAACTGTAGGTCCTTAAACATGGATCTAGGTGCTAGAATGATTCTAGAGATGATCAGATTAACAAATCAACTATTTATTAGTTGTTTGTTGATGAATCAATAGAAACACAAGAAGAAGAGCACACCAATAATAAACATAAACATAATCATATCAGTAATAATCCACTTGAATGATTACAAATAAGCTCCTGGACATAAACCAACATGAAAACCCCTCTCAAACAAGCTAAACACACACACTATTACAATGGAATACTATCAAAAGGTCTAAATGTTATGAAAATGGTCAAGTAGATATAGGAAACAAAGTGTCGCCAATCTGCATACCGACAACATTAACCGACCTAGCGACACTTAGAGTGTCGCTAGCGACAGTCTGACCATTTTCATAATCTTCCAAAATGTGCAGCTTCAGTCCCTGTACTTTAACTGGAATGTAACGGTTTGACAGGTTCCAACACCTATGGTGCAATTATCTATTGCCTTTATTACTTTTGTGTTTCTACCAACAACAATTTCTATGTTAAAGGCATGTTCTATCTTTGAGATGGGGCATTTCAGTTTAGTGCAAAATGTAGAAGCTATGAACTCTTTGTTGTGCAAGAATCAAATGGTACTGAAGCATAGATGTTATTGATAAGAAACGTACCTGACACCACGTCAGGATTTCCACGGGCTTATTATTGAGTAATAGCATAGGCTCTGGTTCTAGCTCTTGGTGCCTCATTATCTTTAGCCCCACTGCCATTCCCTTTACATGTCTTATTCTAGGTTGGCTTTCTGCAGTCCCTGGTCGCGTGACCATTCCTCCCATACTCTTGGCATTGGGCCGCGTTGAAACAGTGGCGAGAGTAATGCCCCGTCTTGCCACATCTAAAGCATAGGTTTGTGCCAACGCGACACTCCCCTAGGTTACTTTGACCACATTAAATGCACTTTTTCGGTGCTTAATCCTGTGCTTTCTTTCTTTTCTGTTCAGACCACCCATCACTCTGCCTCTTGTTTGAGCTAGGCCTTTTTTAAGGTTTCTCATAAGGGAGAGGCCCTTCAAAAGATACGTCATCGTTCACCTTACCTCTTACAGCTACAACTGCCTCATAAGTTTCGGGAGTGTTGGCCTTCACAATTGTGCGGACTCTTGGGGGTAGTTTCTGAACATAGCACTTGATTTTCCTTTCTCTTACTATGATTTCTCTTTCCGGAGTTTCATTCTTTCTAACTCCAGCCTCTTTCAATGCTTCAGTTAGAGCTGTCAGCAAAGTGGCTTTCAAAATAGTTGCCACTTCCTCAACAATAACATCCCTGACTTCTTATTCCGTAGTCAGCTTTTCATCATACCGAGAACTTGGTTTAGTCATCTTATTTTCATTTTCGTTCCCGTCGACCTTTGGGGGAATCTGGAGCTTCAATATAGGGTTCTCTTTGCACCGATGGTGCACAATCGGCTGGGTGTCTCCGACACGTACGTTTAATATGTTTTTCGTCTAGTCATGTCTATTGCTCTTTGCAAAAAGGGAAAACACTCGTGTCAACTTGATAGGTCATTATTTAGAACACGTCGAGTACTGTAAATTACTATATTAAATTAATAATTTACTTTACTACTCGGGTTCTGAACATTTCCCATCAGGAGTAACATTCACATTTCACCTTCCCAAACTTCATCTTGAAGGCATTGAACGACTACTGTCTATGTAACATTTCTGATTTTAGTATTCATATTTCAATTCAATGTAATGTATTTCGAACTCAATACCCGTGCACTGTCTTAATATTTTCTCGCCGTAAATTAAATGCAAGGATTCTATACAAATTCGCAAGTTTTACTCGATCATATACAATTAAAACGCTATACAAGAAACCATGTTAACCAAACTTACCAAATCTGAAAAGTCAAGGACTAAAATTGAAAAATATCAAGAAATCCTAGTCTAGCACGGTCGTGCTTCGTCCTAGCACGGTCGCGCCAAGTGCTTTGGCACGGTCGCGCCTCTCTTGGACACGGTCGCGCCTGCGTAACAGTCAAAACGTAAATGAGATTCCAAAAATGCTCGATCGTTCGAATTCAAACCCGATTTACGTTATACCTTCGTTATCAAAGAAAATATCTTGGTCAATCGCAATTATTACCATCAAAATACAAAACTCCTCTCTAGAAACCGTCGATCATTCTCTCAAAACTCAAATCCCTAATTTCGATCAAATTTCTCCCAAGCAGTCGAGGAATCCTTTTCAGCAATCTCCTCTATTATTACTGGACTCCGTGGTTTAGCCGGAATTGCAGTCGAAGTCGCCGGAAGCCGTTATCGCCGACGTCGGAACTTTCTTCTACCGCTTTCTATCAATTCGATACTCTCCAAGGTAATTATCACCTTTTTCTCAGTAGATTTAGTCCTCATATCAAAAGCCCTCTGTTAATTGGGGCTTTCATCATAGAAAGCATCCTGAATCGGATTTCTCATTTTAATAAAAATGATTTAATCGAATCCATACTTAAACACGATTTACATACAATTAAATTATATGAAAAGACTCGTAATAACTCAATAATCAAAAGCCCTATCAATTCCATTATTTAAAATACCAGATTTAACCAATTCGTGTCTGATTCGGAAGAGACACGGTCGCGCTAATCATCCAGCGCGGTCGTGCCTCATGTAGCGCGGTCGTGCCGACTAGCAGCGCGGTCGTGTCCTCCTGTCCAGACCTAGTCATGCCCTCTGGGCTAATCTCTGTTGTGTCTAAGAATCATAGACACAACCGTGCCGAGCTATGGCACGGTCGTGCCTCGTGAATTATCCAAGTTGGCATCTGTTTGATCAAACCCAGTCGCGCCCGTGGTTCGAGCGCGGTCGTGTCCTTCCCATGCACGGTCGTGTCTAGGTCAGAATCTTTGATCAGAATTATTGTTGTTTTATTTTAATCTGTAAAATTCCAGGTTAAGTTTTAAAATAAAGGTAGTTAGTTTTATAAAAAGGTATTTGAAAAGGTCAAATAATTAATCTTGGAATAAATGGAAAATCATTTAATTAAAAGTTTATAAAATTAAATTTGTTATTAAACTTTTCATTTAAAACATTTTATTTGTAAGTTACATACTTTATAAATAAATAAATAAAGATTATTTATTTATTCTTCATTTTAAATAAATTAAATTACATTTAACACATACTTTATTTTCATAATCAATGATTTTATAAATATTCTATTTTACTATTCAATTCCCAATCTTAATCAAAATGTTTCAAAAATATTTACTTCAAAACTTTATATATGTTATTCAATAATTTTAAATACAAATCAATAGTTTTATACACAAATTCAACCTTCATTTTTAGACTTAAACTTTGTGCACATATTTGATTCAATATACATTATTATCTAGGTTAACTCGTGCGTATCAAGGATTCTTATTTTATCTATACTCTTGTTAGCTACACTTCCATACCAAATGAGTATTCACAGCCCCTTTTTACTCTTTTACACTTTTGGGGTAGAACATGAACTTTATACACATTACACATTTACATTTACACAAACAACACAAGTGCAAAATCCTATTTACATACATGTGTGCAAAATTTGAGCTTTGTGCCCGAGTGCTAGTTGTGCTAATCTTTGTGAAAACTTATGTGCAATCATTAACTATACAAGCCGATGGTTTTCAATGATAGATCTATTGAGTCTGACAAACCCACCCAAGTGGAGGTGATTGATACCGACAACACAATTTGCATACTAGTTACAAAGGTTTGGTTGTACTTGATTACACAATAGCTGCTCCCCATAAATGCCTTATTTTATCATGTTTTGTAAAGGATTTGTTTTCAACTATATGCTATCTATATACAACTGTGTTATACTCACCAACTTTTTAGTTGACTTTATTTTATTCATGTTTCAGGCCCTAATATGTGAGAATGATTCAAGACGTGCTCAATATAGGATTTGGACTTAGCAATTTAAATCAAGAATTCTATGAGTTGTTTATGTTTCTTTGTTTGAATTTGGTTTGTACTTGGAATATTTGTAATGGAAATTTGACTTTAATATATTTCAATTTAGTCAACCATGTGCTATGAACAGTCTACATGTCCCGCCCCGATGATTCCGCCATCGGTCGGGGTGTGACAGATTGGTATCAGAGCCTTGGTTATAGGGAATTAGGTTATTAGACACCTTGACCTAGACTATAACTTTAGGACAACCACTTATGCTATACTTCATGATTATGTGCTATGTGCTACATGTTATATGTTACATGCTTAGTATGATTACTTATTATTTCATTTTGATTACTTATGTGTTTTAAATCCATGACTTATTAGGATATTCTTAATAATTAAATAAATAATATCCGTTCCTATATTCTAAAACCTCATAATATTTCTATCTTCTTTCTATCTTTATCTTTTCTAAGCATGTGGAAAATTCTTGAAGCAAAAATCTTTAAAATTTTTATTTCTTCATTAAGGTTTTTAAACTTGTTAAATTATTTGAGGACACGTGCAATCTGGAAGAGTGGCACCTGTATTTTGGGTTTTCTGTCTAGGAAAGCATTTCGCATAAATCCCAATCAACCGAGGGACCCGTATGCTTTCCTGGGAATTCCCGAGATGAGTGTTTACTTATAGGCTAAAGCACGTCTTCTTGAAAATTATATAAGTTTAATTAACCTTAATGTGCCATGGTATTCAAGTGATTTTGTCACTTTTGAGTACAATCCAAACTAAGAATATCTATTTTTATTTTTGTTATCTCATTCTATTAAACCCTATCAAATCTCATAAGTTCTTACAATCTTTCTTGTCTTGTGAAAATCTGTAGAATGCCTCCTCGTCATTCTTCCGCAACCAACGCCAACACCGACATTGCTGCTATTCTTACCCAATTGGTGACACAACTCACCCAAGCCAATGGTGCCACCAATGGCAACAATGGTGGAAATGGAAGCAATAGTGGTAATAATGGTGGAAATGGTGGAAATGGTGGTAACAATCCATCTCAATGCACCTTCAAGCACTTCAACTCGTGCAATCCCCTCAAGTTTTATGGAACCGAAGGAGCTACTGGACTCCTTCAATGGTTTGAAAGCATTGAGAATACCTTTCTCAATAGTGACTGTCCCGACAACCTCCGTGTTCGTCATGCTACAAGTGTCCTACAAAAATGGGCACTTACATGGTGGAATGGGGAGAAAAGGAATAGGGGTGTTGATGTAGCTATGGCCTTACCTTGGGATGAGGTCAAAAGGCTTATGACCGAGGAGTTCTGCCCTCGAAATGAAGTGAAAAAGTTAGAAGCTGAATTTTGGGATCTTGCCCAAGATAGTGGGGAAAGCTTAGCATATACAACTCGGTTCCATGAGTTGAGTCTTCTCGTGCCCCACATGGTCACTCCTTTGTCCCGTTGTATCGAAAATTATATTGGTGGACTACCAAGACAAATCCAAGATACTGTCTTAGGTAGAAATCCTGCTACTCTGGAGGATGCTATTCGTCTATCCGCTACCTTAACTGATAATCATGTGAAAGCTGGAACTCTTACCAAAAAGGGTTCTAAGAGAGTTTCTGAAACCGTAACCCCTCCTACTCACAACAAAGAAGCCACAACCGAGCCCTCTCGCAATAATAGAAAGAGGAAGGTTAGAAATTTTGCTGTGGTTACTCCTGCTGTTCCCGTCAACCAAGCTGCACCTATGGTTCAAGCGCCGGCTAAAAAGCCATATGTTTGGATCTACCCTCTTTGTGCTACCTGCAATTATCATCATCCTCAAACTATCCCATGTCGCCTTTGTACTCATTGTGGGAGATATGGTCATACTATCAATGTTTGTAGGGCCAAAGCTCTTGCGGGCCAAGTCCACCCTCCAAACCGAACCGTACCTCAAGTGGCTAATCAAGGTGCTCCCGCCATTGCTAATGGGCGTGCTTGCTATGAGTGTGGTGACCCGAACCATTTTCGTGATCAATGTCCAAGACTTGCAAATACTAGACAAGGTGGAGCTCGTGGGCGTGCGTTCAACATAAACGCCAACGAAGCTCAAGCCAACAACAACGTGGTTAATGGTACGTTCCTTGTTAATAGTCAATATGCCTCCATTTTGTTCGATACCGGTGCCGATAAAAGTTTTGTGTCACTTAATTTTGAGCCTTTACTTGCAAAGACACGATCCCAATTAGAGAAAACCTTCACCGTTGAAATAGCGAATGGTGACTCCCTTACAATTGACTCCATTATTTATGATTGCTCCTTAGAACTAAATGACAATTCATTCCCAATCAACCTTGTTCCAATGCCACTAGGAAGCTTTGATATTCTCATAGGTATGTATTGGCTATCAAATCATCATGCCGAAGTCATTTGCTTTGAAAAGTGTATCCGAATTCCACTACCATCGGGAGAAACCTTAAGGGTTTTTGGTGAAAAGCCTTGCAAGGGACTTAAGTTGATGTCGTGTACCACCGCTCAAAAGTACTTACGAAAGAAGTACATTGCTTTCTTAGCTCACATTGTTCAAGAGGATGTCAAGGAGAAGAGTATCCAAGACATTCCCATTATTCGAGATTTTCCCGAAGTTTTTCCTAAGGATTTATCCGGTCTTCCTCCCGTTCGTCAAGTAGAGTTCCGTATTGATCTTATACCTGGAGCTAACCCCGTTGCTAGAGCTCCTTATCGTCTTGCACCTTCCGAAATGCAAGAGCTTGCAAGTCAACTTCAAGAGCTCTCCGACAAAGGTTTCATTCGCCCAAGTCATTCACCGTGGGGTGCACCCGTCTTATTTGTTAAGAAGAAGGATGGATCATTTCGCATGTGTATTGACTACCGCGAACTCAACAAGCTTACTATCAAGAACCGTTATCCTTTACCTAGAATCGATGATCTCTTTGATCAACTTCAAGGTTCTACTTGTTTCTAAAAGATTGATCTTCGATCCGGTTATCATCAGCTTCGTGTTCAAGAAGATGACATTCCTAAGACTGCCTTCCGAACAAGGTATGGTCATTATGAGTTCATGGTTATGCCTTTTGGGCTAACCAATGCACCCGTAGTTTTCATGGATCTCATGAATCGTGTGTGCAAACCATACCTTGATAAATTCGTGATCGTCTTCATTGACGATATCTTAATCTATTCCAAGACTAAAGCCGATCATGAACAACACCTTAGATTGGTTTTGGACCTCTTGAGAAAAGAACAACTATATGCCAAATTCTCCAAATGTGAATTCTGGCTAAAGGAAGTTCAATTTCTTGGTCACATCGTCAACGACAAGGGTATTCATGTTGATCCTGTTAAGATTGAAACGGTTAAGAATTGGAATGCCCCGAAGACTCCAACCGAAGTTCGTTCATTTCTTGGTCTTGCGGGTTATTATCATCGTTTCATCTCAAACTTCTCTAAGATTGCTGTCCCTCTTACCGCCTTGACCCACAAGGGTAAAACTTATGAATGGGGACCAAAACAAGAAGAAGCTTTCCAAACTCTCAAGCAAAAGTTGTGCAATGCTCCTATATTGACTCTCCCCGATGGAATCGATGATTTAGTTGTCTATTGTGATGCTTCTAACCAAGGTCTGGGTTGTGTTCTCATGCAAAGAGGCAAAGTAATCGCTTATTCATCAAGGCAACTCAAAGTTCATGAGAAGAATTATACGACGCACGATCTCGAGCTGGGTGCGGTCGTATTCACGTTAAAGATTTGGAGACATTACCTATATGGCACGAAATGTGTGGTATTCACCGACCACAAAAGTCTTCAACATATTTTTAACCAAAAAGAACTCAATATGAGGCAACGACGTTGGGTCGAACTCCTTAACGACTACGACTGCGAGATTCGTTACCATCCCGGCAAAGCGAATGTTGTAGCCGATGCTTTGAGTCGATAGGACCATGTTATGCTTCATTGTGCCCGTATTCAAACCGATATTCAAACCCGTATCTTAGAAGCTCAACACGTCTCAGTCACCGAGGGTAACATGTACGAAGAAATGTCGTGTGGTGTTGAACTTCTGCTTGAATCAAAACTCAATGGCTTACTTTATTACTTGAACCGTATTTGGGTTCCCGATCGTGATGATCTCCGTACCTTTCTCATGAACGAGGCTCATAAGACTCGTTATTCTATTCATCCTGGTGCGGATAAAATGTACCAAGATCTTCGCCAACTTTATTGGTGGCCCGGTATAAAGAAGGACATTGCTCTTTATGTTGCCAAATGTTTAACCTGCTCCAAAGTCAAAGCCGAACATCAACGTCCTTCTGGTTTGCTAGAACAACTGGAAATCCCCGTGTGGAAATGGGAGAACTTAGCCATGGATTTTATTACCAAACTCCCTCGCACCTCGAGTGGTTATGATAGTATTTGGGTGATCATTGATCGTCTCACAAAGTCTGCCCATTTCTTGCCTATCCGTGAAGACTATCGGGTCGAGAAACTAGACCGAATTTACATCGACGAAATCGTGAGCCGTCATGGTGTTCCCTTGAACATAATATCTGATCGAGATGCCCGGTTCACTTCTTGATTTTGGCAATCTCTCCAAACTGCTCTTGGCACACGATTGGATTTGAGCACGGCTTACCATCCCCAAACTGATGGTCAAACCGAGCGAACAATCCAAACACTTGAAGACATGCTTAGAGCTTGCGTAATCGATTTTGGTGGCAATTGGGATTCACATCTATCCCTCATTGAGTTTTCTTACAACAATAGCTACCACACAAGTATCAACATGGCTCCATTCGAAGCTCTCTATGGTCGCAAGTGTCGTTCTCCTATATGTTGGAACGAGATTGGTGAAGCACAAATCACCGGTCCCGAACTAATTCAAGAAACATCCGACAAGATTATTCAAATCCGTGACGACATCCGAACAGCGAGAAGCCGGCAAAAGAGTTATACCGATGAACGACGAAAACCCTTGGAATTCCAAATCGGTGATCTTGTTCTTCTTAAGGTGTCCCCGTGGAAGGGTGTGATCCGTTTTGGAAAGAAAGGCAAGTTAGCACCTCGTTATGTTGGTCCATTCAAGATCCTTGAAAGGATTGGGAAAGTGGCTTACAAGCTCGAGTTACCTCCATCTCTTGGAAATGTGCATCCTACATTTCATGTATCTAATCTGAAGAAGTGTCTCGCTGATGAAAATCTCCATATACCGCTTGACGACGTGCGCATTGATGAAACAATGCACTTCGTTGAAAATCCGGTGGAAATTATGGATCGTGAAGTCAAACAACTCAAACGAAGTCGCATTCCTATTGTCAAAGTTCGTTGGGAATCTAAGCGTTGTCCTGAGTTCACTTGGGAACAAGAAGACCAAATGAAGCTCAAGTACCCTCATCTTTTTATTGACACTGTTGTTTCCTCAAACTAAATTTCAGGACGAAATTCTCTCAACATGGGGAGACTGTAACATTTCTGATTTTAGTATTCATATTTCAATTCAATGTAATGTATTTCGAACTCAATACCCGTGCACTGTCTTAATATTTTCTCGCCGTAAATTAAATGCAAGGATTCTATACAAATTCACAAGTTTTACTCGATCATATACAATTAAAACGCTATACAAGAAACCATGTTAACCAAACTTACCAAATCTGAAAAATCAAGGACTAAAATTGAAAAATATCAAGAAATCCTAGTCTACCACGGCCGTGCTTCGTCCTAGCACGGTCGCGCCAAGTGCTTTGGCACGGTCGCGCCTGCGTAACAGTCAAAACGTAAATGAGATTCCAAAAACGCTCGATCGTTCGAATTCAAACCCGATTTACGTTATACCTTCGTTATCAAAGAAAATATCTTGGTCAATAGCAATTATTACCATCAAAATACAAAACTCCTCTATAGAAACCGTCGATCATTCTCTCAAAACTCAAATCCCTCATTTCGATCAAATTTCTCCCAAGCAGTCGAGGAATCCTTTTCAGCAATCTCCTCTATTATTACTGGACTCCGTGGTTTAGCCGGAATTGCAGTCGAAGTCGCCGGAAGCCGTTATCGCCGACACCGGAACTTTCTTCTACCGCTTTCTATCAATTCGATACTCTCCAAGGTAATTATCACCTTTTTCTCAGTAGATTTAGTCCTCATATCAAAAGCCCTCTGTTAATTGGGGCTTTCATCATAGAAAGCATCCTGAATCGGATTTCTCATTTTAATAAAAATGATTTAATCGAATCCATACTTAAACACGATTTACATACAATTAAATTATATGAAAAGACTCGTAATAACTGAATAATCAATAGCTCTATCAATTCCATCATTTAAAATACAAGATTTAACCAATTCGTGTCTGATTCGGAAGAGACACGGTCGCGCTAATCATCCAGCGCGGCCGTGCCTCATGTAGCGCGGTCGTGCCGACTAGCAGCGCGGTCGTGTCCTCCTGTCCAGACCTAGTCATGCCCTCTGGGCTAATCTCTGTTGTGTCTAAGAATCATAGACACGACCATGCCGAGCTATGGCACGGTCGTGCCTCGTGAATTATCCAAGTTGGCCTCTGTTTGATCAAACCCGGTCGCGTCCCGACTAGCGCGGTCGCGCCCGTGGTTCAAGCGCGGTCGTGTCCTTCCCAGGCACGGTCGTGTCTAGGTCAGAATCTTTGATCATAATTATTGTTGTTTTATTTTAATCTGTAAAAATTCCAGGTTAAGTTTTTAAATAAAGGTAGTTAGTTTTATAAAAAGGTATTTGAAAAGGTCAAATAATTAATCTTTGAATAAATAGAAAATCATTTAATTAAAAGTTTATAAAATTAAATTTTTTATTAAACTTTTCATTTAAAACATTTTATTTGTAAGTTACATACTTTATAAATAAATAAATAAAGATTATTTATTTATTCTTTATTTTAAATAAAAACATTTATTTATTTATTAAATTACATTTAACACATACTTTATTTTCATAATCAATGATTTTATAAATATTCTATTTTACTATTCAATTCCCAACCTTAATCAAAATGTTTCAAAAATATTTACTTCAAAACTTTATATATGTTATTCAATACTTTTAAATACAAATCAATAGTTTTATACACAAATTCAACCTTCATTTTTAGACTTAAACTTTGTGCACATATTTGATTCAATGTACATTATTATCTAGGTTAACTCGTGTGTATCAAGGATTCTTATTTTATCTATACTCTTGTTAGCTACACTTCCATACCAAGTGAGTATTCACAACCCCTTTTTACTCTTTTACACTTTTGGGGTGGAACATGAACTTTATACACATTACACATTTACATTTACACAAACAACACAAGTGCAAAATCCTATTTACATACATGTGTGCAAAATTTGAGCTTTGTGCCCGAGTGCTAGTTGTGCTAATCTTTGTGAAAACTTATGTGCAATCATTAACTATACAAGCCGACGGTTTTCAATGATATATCTATTGAGTCTGACAAACCCACCCAGGTGGAGTTGATTGATACCGACAACACAATTTGCATACTAGTTAAAAAGGTTTGGTTGTACTTGATTACACAATAGCTGCTCCCCATAAACGCCTTATTTTATCATGTTTTGTAAAGGATTTGTTTTCAACTATATGCTATCTATATACAACTGTGTTATACTCACCAACTTTTTAGTTGACTTTATTTTATTCATGTTTCAGGCCCTAATATGTGAGAATGATTCAAGACGTGCTCAATATAGGATTTGGACTTAGCAATTTAAATCAAGAATTCTATGAGTTGTTTATGTTTCTTTGTTTGAATTTGGTTTGTACTTGGATTATTTGTAATGGAAATTTGACTTTAATATATTTCAATTTAGTCAACCATGTGCTATGAACAGTCTACATGTCCCGCCCCGATGATTCCGCCATCGGTCGGGGTGTGACAGTCTATGTTTACTACTTGTACTAAAGCCTTTATCAATTACAGTGATTGTTTACTTTTGTCGCGTGGCTGACATAGTGGCTTCCCGAACTGACTTCCCCGCTTTGGTCCCATTTATAGTCTGAGTTCAGACATTTGGATGTCTGAATCTCTCAACTATTGCTCTGATACTAACTTGTAAGGCTCTAATATCGGGAAAACCTTACTCGCTGGATTTACACATAAACATATAACTCAATACTGGAATCTCATAAAATTTAAAACATTCGTGCAGTGGAATTACATCATTTAGTTCGAACATAAAAATGTCAACCAATTAAAACTTTAAACATCATTGTCTATAACATTCATTCATTACATCATTCGGGAAGTCAGTCTCGAGTCGAGCAGCCAATCACCCATCCAGTTAGCCCATGATCATAATATCTTTTTCTTTCCATTATCACATGAGATGCATACAAAAAGTCAACTAACAGTGGTGAGTTCTAGTTTTTACATTCAAGTAATCATCATACGTTTTCATTCATTTAACGTCTTTACATATTGTACTTATTTAAACATAGAGCGTATTCATATTGTTTAAGCACATAGGTACATACACCACCATCTTTACTTTAAGTTCTATATTAAACATAGAGCGTATTCATATTTTTTAAGCACATAAGTTCCATACATCCGTTTACCGATGTAATTGTTTCGTCCGTCTACTGAAGTAGCAGTTACATCGTTCTTCTACCGAAGTAGCCATTACATTATCCGTTTACCGATGTAGCCGTTTCATCCATCCTACCGTCGTAGATCTGTTTAACATACAGTCTACCACCATAGTTGTCTAACATCCGTCTGCCACACGTGGTGTAACAGTCCGTTCATCCATCTACTATCATAGCCGTTTCATCCGTCCTACCTTAGTAGTCCATTTTACATCCGTTTACCGAAGCAACTATTTCATCTGTCCTACTGTCGTACTCCGTTCCACCCGTATACCAAAGTAGTCGTCGTCTGTCCACCGAAGTAGCCGTTTAGTATGTCTACCGAAGTAGCTTTCATATAATCACGTAATACGTGTAGGTCCCGGAGAGGTCAACACGGATCTAACACGATGAGCAACCGACACACACGCGGAGTGCGGAACGCATGCATGCTTGTGTACAGATGACAACTAGAATAATAACAATTAACACAGAAGGTAAATAAACTCCAATTGTATTGCTCTCAAACACCTATTTATAGAAAAGTAACTGCTGCAGACGAACTTAACAAATTCGCCAGAACTTGTCCTAGGAGAACTTACTAAGTTCGCCTACGCCAAAAATTAGTTACTTCCTACACATTACAAGTGTAAAAGACAAACACAAAACATAAATATATAACAAAGACCTAATCTATTACAAGGCTACTTGTCACAAAACATGTCTCTACAGACTCCCCCTTGACAATAGCTTGTATCTTTATCTTCAGGGTCTTTGGTCTTCACGTCTTTCTCTAACTCTTCTGTCCACCTTGACTTCCAGTATGTAAATTCTTTTCAATGCAAACATATAAAACTCTCTTGTACTGTATGGCTTGTTCTCTCCACTCCTTTGTGTACATAATCTCTTTCTGTATGAGAATAAGTTGGTCTTTTCTTGAGAAGTTAACCAGATTCAGAGCATCATAGATACGAGCTAAGATCTATCCTTCTTTGTCTTCCAAAACTGCCTCACATGTATCTACATCCACATACCACCACTTCATGTCTCCCATATAGTCTTGATCAAATCTTTTCAATGTAATCTTTTGAAGTGATCTCACAGGTTTATACTTAACTCTGGTGATCTCTTTCTGGGTTACTAGATCAAACACACCACTCTTGATTCTTTTACCTTTTTGTAGCTTCAGTCTATCATACTTTCCAGTACTCCATTCAGTACAATTCAGTCTTGCAATGCAATCAGCAATGCCATCTCTTGATCTATTAATCAAAGGTTTAGTTGTTAGACCATTCAGCTCACACCTTGGCAATGAGTTAAAGTATTTCAATCTGGACTTCAGGTCCTGAGTGCCATCAGATCTCTTGATCACAAAAAAATTGAACTCATCGTCATAAAACCAACTTAAGATTCTCCCAATGCAATACACATCATTTACATATTTCTCTTTGAATATTGGTCTTGGTGGAGTCACAAGTAAATTTTTCTTCCAACTTTTCACCATCTTAAGCCAATTTTCCTTGGTCAAACTAGTTTCTTTGTAGAATACTGGTTCTTTATTTTGGTCTTGACCAGTTGGAATTGCAGTAGACGGGGAACATGTCTGATTCTCATCACCTTCTATATCATCAGCCATGTCAGATATATCATCTGAGCTTTCTTCTTGAGTAACATTTTCTTTAATAAATTCCAAATCAATATTCAACCCGTCATTTCTTTCATATGTCACATTGCTTACTTCCTTTGTCACTTCAAACTCTACTATCTCTCCTTCTTCAATATCAAGCTCAGCATCATCACCATCATCATCATCACTTAGACTGTCTAAGTTGATTAAGCACTCAATCTTATCATCATCACTTTCATTTTTTTAATAGCAACACCTAGATATTCTAGGATAATTGGGTTTCCCCGAGGCAACACCTAGAACATCCACGGTAGCCCACCACAGGAGGAACCCCCCCAACTAGGTAAACCCCCTGACCTGGCCACAGACCCCTTTTTTGCTGTTGCCAGGATTCGAACCCAAGACCTCCATTATGGGAAATCTTGGGGTTACCATTGCACCAAATGGCCAAAGAATGATGATTTTTATAGTAAATCTATAGCTTCAACATTAGATCTTTCTTCAACACTTGTCTTGTCATCTTGAGTAGACTCCCCCTGTGCTACAGATAACGGTGTCACATCAACGTGTTGACGCTCACCTATACCTCTTGCATTAGGATCATTGTCGTCATCAGTATCTCGTCTTTTACTTAAACATTGTGACAAGTATCATCAGTAGCTCTCTCCCCCAGAGCGTCAACACGCTCTACAAGCTGGGTAATTAAGATTTTCATTTCAGCTATCTGACGATTTTGTGATTTTAATTCAGTTTGCCTTTGTATATCAGAAGCTTGAAGGACATCAATTTGCCCTTGCAAACCCTCAACTTGTGCTTCTAAGCAAACAACTCTGGCCTCTCGAGCTTTAACCTTTTTATTTTTTTTCAACATTTGATGGTTCAGCTTGACTTGATTGTTTGGGAATAGATGGAGTAGTTGGAGTTGATGGAGGAGTGACAAGCAAAGAATCAACAAAAGCTATATCATCTACAGCTGATGTAACAGGAACTTTCTTAACTATTTTCTTATTTCCCTTAGGAGAGTCAAGGACATAATCAGAGTCAGACGATTCGTCTCTTAGACTTCGTTTCCAAAGTACAGATCCGAAAGGAGGACCTCAGACTGAATTTCTTCTTGGAACTGATTTCTTTCTACCTTGTTTATGTTTTACAACCCTTGTTTGCTTACTTAATACCTCACAATGATCTGAGTCAAAATCAGGTTGTGTAGCCTCAGAATCAACTTCTTTACCTTTGTCACCTCCTTCTTCTTCTTTACCAGAACTTGATGAACTTGAACTAGTAGATACAACTTCAACATTCTCTTGCTGTTGTGGTGGAGGTGAAGGTACATTGACATCCTCATTCACAGGAATATCTTCAACAACGTTATCAATATTTTCATCTACTTGATTTTCAACTTGAACCTCATCCTGAACAGGATCAACATGTGCATGTGGTTCTTGTTGAACAAGAGCTTAAACATTAACTTGAGCAGGTTTTTTTTGTTGAACTTGAGCTTGAGTCTGTTGTTGTTGTGGTGCTGGTACTTGTTGCTCATCCAGATTGATCCAATTATCATTTGCAGGAGCAACATAATCAGGATTGATTATATGTCCAAACATAGGAGTAAGAAATGGAATGAATGCAGGATTCTCCTTTTTGACATTATTACAATCTGTGAAGATCCTTTTTTTCATTGGTGTAAGTGTCAGTCTTTGACCAGCTGGCTGTACCTCAGGAATCAGGTGATTAATGATAACTTACAAGAACCTTAGATACATTAGAAAACCTTGACCTTCTGGTGGATTAATCTGTGCAACAATCTCATTGTAAAAATAATGAGCAAAGTTGTATCCTCTGTTTAGAGTAAGTGCCACCGTAGCCGTTTGAAGAGATGATTTTAACCCATCAGTACCATCATTTCTTGTTGATAAGCACTGTATGATTATATGCATGAAATACCTCTATTGCCCTACAAGGCCTCCCTTCCTTGCTTGAGAATCATTTTCTTTCCCTCTGTAACCCATTCTGTGAAAGTATCCAGTTATAAGAGTGGTAGGTAGCATTAGAGGATCATTGTCAGCTCCACCCAAAGATAATGCTTCTCTAATAGTTGCAACAGATATGGCTATAGCTTGATTATTGACAGGTGCACGGATCACATTTGGATTAACTTCACAATCATGCACTACTGTATCCCAAAATTGTTAAATATATTGCAAGCTGATGATTGGATTTGCTAATAAAGCAACCCTGATTCTTGATCTGTTCAGAAAAGTGATAATCTCACGGTAATTAACAGCCTCTGGGAGATCTGGATCAAGAAGTGCCACTTGGTTATGCTTATACTCCACACGACGATCCATCTATCAATGAAAAACAATATGTAGACATTAGAAATAAAATAATAAAAGAAATCAAAAGAAAAACAAAATAAACAAGAAAACAAAAAAATTTGCTAAGTCTTGAATTCAGTACTGGCCCCTATGGCGAACATAAAAAGTTCGCCTCCTTAAGTTCTCCAGTAACAGAAGCTAAGTTCGCCTGAATCGCTGAAATCTCAGAAGAGAGAAACTTCAACCAAAACTCAAACCGAAACTTCTGAAAATCTTCATTTCTTGATGATTTGAAGGAATTTGATCAAATTGAACCATATGAATATCTATAGTAAGAACTAGAACACTTTGCATGGATCAAAATCTTCAATAACACTTCCAATTTGATGAAATCAGCCTCAAAATCACTTCAAGAACTCAAAAACGCCATGAACATGAAATTCTTGTAAAAACTCAAGCTTTTGAAGTCAAATCACTACACAAAGGTCGCTAATCGATCTCAATCAAGAGCATATAGCTCTAATACCACATGTAGGTCCCGGAGAGGTCAACACGGATCTAACACGATGAGCAACCGACACACCGCGGAGTGCGGAATCCAACGCATGCATGCTTTTGTATAGATGACAACTAGAACAATAACAATGAACACATAAGGTAAATAAACTTCAGTTGTATTGCTCTCAAACTCAGAGTGTTTACAAGAACTGGATGAACAAAAAGCTTACAATTCAAACTAGTAAACACCTATTTATAGAAAAGTAATTGTTGCAAGCGAACTTAACAAGTTTGCCAGAACTTGTCCTAAGTTCGCCTATGCCAAAACTTAGTTACATCCTACACATTACAAGTATAAAAGACAAACACAAAACATAAAGACATAACAAAGACCTAATCTATTACAAGGCTACTTGTCACAAAACATGTCTATACAATACACGTATCGTTCTTTAAGTCATTAACGCCCGTTTGCACTAAGACAACCGTTTCATCATTCATTGAATTTACATATTTATATGATTAATCCATTTGTTCTTTACATCCGTTACACGTGGGCAACCATTTCATTATTTACTTTATTGGCATGTTTACACGTTTTGCCCATTTTATAATTTATTTATGGTGGCACGTTATACATAAACCCTTTGTATACTATATCATTCATGTTGGCACATTGACACGCATCATCATACATTTAGGCACACAATTTATACTTAGCCTACATTTCATACTTTACTATTAGTACGTTTAGCCAAAAAAACATTTACATCGTAAGAGTATGCACCCAACCCAAAATCGTAGACAAAGGGGGGGACTTAGAACTCACATGGTAGTCGGTATATTGTTTGCACTTACTAAACTTCGGCTAGACAAGTGCTATGTGATCTGTACGAATTCAATACGTGAAATCGGTTAAACTTTTGCTAGTGTCGCCTATAGTGTCACCACATACAGTGCCGCCTGAGCATTAGTGTCGCTAACACTAGAGTCGTTTGACAGAGTCGCCTAATGATAATCTCGTCAGATATTAGTTTTGTCTGATCAGTGACGCCAGAACTTTTGTTCTAGACTTAGATTAGTTCATTGTGTCATTCATATAGTGTCGTTTAAATAGTGTCACTCATATAGTGTCGTTCATATAGTGTCACCAAATAACATTGGCGACACTCCTTAGTGTCGTGTACATACATGACGACACTCTTTAGATAATGTCGCCAAATGGAATGACATGTGTCCTAATCATTGGCGAACCTCGGGAGACGTACATCATAATGTTTTACATCCAAATGGATTGACACGTAACACCTCAAATTTTTTAAAGGACCAGAAGTGCCAACCTTTAAAAGTTCAGGGGCTAAACGAGATAAGTCCCTAAAGTAGAAGGACTGGAATTGAAATTACATAAAAGATCAAGGATTAAAATTGAAAAATTCTTAAATCAGGACGGTAGCGGATCGCAACTAAGGAGCCTGGCGGTCTGCTACGTGTTGAGGAAGGTAATGATGAGAGAATACCACGTCATCTGACGCGTGTCTGATGACTCGGCCCTATGGCGGACCGTTAAGCCTTTGGCTAACGGTCTGCTGCCGCAATACGGACCCGGACAACGAGAAGCTGACACTTGTTTTGGTGACTCGCGGACCTAGTTGGGTGGCGGACCGCCACCAACAAGGTTAACGGTCCGCTACGTGGTGCACACGCACCTTATCCAGAAATGAGGCGGTGGCGGTCCGCTACGGATGCCATATTGCCCTATAAATAGACATCGATGCCTAGAGCTGTTAACACAATTCTCACACACAATACACCTTTCTATACACATACTTAGCCTAGGTATTCATGCCAAAAGCCCCGGTACGCTTTCGGAAGTCTAGTTTCTAGCCTTACGCCTTCAAATTGTCGTAGATAGTCCGAGGTAAGGTTCTAACCTACTATCCAAGGTTTAGTTATGTACTAATAAGAAAAATTATGGATTAAGAAATATTGGGATAGTCTAGGATATTGTTCGAGACTATTATTGCAGTTAAATATAAGCCGAAGTGTTGTCCAAGTGAGTTCCTCTGAACATTTTATAAAACGGGATGTGTGCCGGTTTAACCGGTAATTGTTTATGTACTTGAACGTATCTTGAATTGTTATCAATGCGTCAGATAAAATATTTCATGTGGTGGGGTTTATCATGATTGTAATTCCTGTGTCGACCAAGCCTTTAGTTTTCAGGTGGTCTACTGTTCAGTTTCGGTAGTAGACTACTATCCAGTTTAGGCAGTATGGTCAGATTGCCATCTGTTTCAGTTATAGGGCAGATGATGGATATGCTTGTTATCTAGCTGTGATAACCGATATATCAAGATGATTGTTTGAACTGGATTTTATGACCGTTTATGAACTCGCCAACATTAAGTTGACCCGTTTTCTTTCAAATATTTTTGAGCACACATCTTAGGTGCTCAGTAGTGCAAGTAAATCTTAGATTGGCATGGCATTCTAGATAGACAGATGTGTACAGTTGTTGAATCATATGATCATTGACGGCATGCTTGGAAGAGCTATAAGTCCCATGGTTTTGAGTTTCTTTACAGGAACTGATGATTGAGATGATAGTTGGTTTGTCTAGTTTGTAATAGACATTTTGGTTATAATGTAAAACAATTTAGTTATTTAATAAAAGAAGGTTTATGGTATAGCTTCCGCTGTGTGTTCTGTACAATGTGTCACGACTAACCAATGCATGGGACTGGGTGTGAAAGACATGTCTCGATTACTGTCGTCCGATGAATATGGCGACACTAATAGTGTCGCCTCAAGAACAGAAAACCTTAATCCATAAAGCTAGATCTAGACTTTGTTCACGTTTTAACACGTAAAAATCCGACCATTAAGGTGAAAACCCTAGTTTTACCCAAAAAACCCATTTTAAACAAAACAAAGATTCCAGGTTGGATCCATACCTTAAATATGCCATTTTCTTGGTGTTTTCTTGCTCGATTTCAATGGAGAAGAAGGTTGTGACAGGCCTTGAAGCTAAAACACGAGTTCTTGCAACTTTCTCTCTCTAAATTTTTTGGATGAGAAGATGCAATAGGGGGCTGTCACATGAGGGATCTAGGGTTATGGAAACCCTTTGGGCCAAGCCCATCCCTCCAAGCCCATATTCGCCTTTTTATTTATTTTATTTTGGCCCAACTCAAAGTGTCGGGTTATTGGGTGTTACAAGTACTTGGACTAATCATAATAGTTGACGGCTTGAAAAGTGTCATGCCATATTAGGGCCAGTTAGATGTAGCTAGATGTCCAACGCTGTTTGTATTAACATGTGATTGAGACTCATGCAAGTGGAAGTCAGTTAAACTAATATGCCAAAGTAACGACATATGACAATATTAGTATACGATTTAAATAGTTACACTTCAAGCAATGATCATTTAGACACGAATCATGGCGACGAAAATTAATTTTTTATTAATTATTTAATGGAAAAGTAATTATTTTATTTAGAATAAATTAATAAAAGGTTATTAATTATTAACTAATTAATTAATAAAATTATCTACGTAGTAAATAATTAATACTTAAATATTATTTTGAATTTTCTATACTATTTTAATATTAAAAAACCCTAACATGTTTCGAAAGTTTTGAGAGATTATAATTAGGAAAGAGATTTGGAGATTCAGATGCACGGAAATCAGAAACCCTAATATCTCCCTTCCTTCTCTCTCTCTTCATCGTTCGCCACCACCGCCGGACCCACCCTCGTGTCGCCGTTGGACTAAATTTAGACCAAAGCTTAAATAATAAACCCTAATATGTGTATATATATATATATAGGATTTATATCATGAATAAGCCAAAGCTTAAATAATAAACCCTTAAACTAAATTTGGAGCACATATTTATTATAAATTAACGTGATGTTGACTTTTGTGGAAGAAATTAAAAAAAAAGAGAAATAAATGTGTGGTCAGAATTTGATTTATTGGTTTTTTAGTTTACAGAATACATATGCCATATATATATATATATATATATATATATATATATATATATATATATATACACATATATATATATAGGGTAGGGTTATTCTACAAAGTATAAAAACTGAAAAAAGTGTAAAATGTCTTTTAAAAACCCCACCACCACCCCCCAAAAGCCTAAAACCCCCACCCCTAAAAACCTTTATCCTAACAAAAAAAACCCTAAAAAGCCAAAAAAAAGTCGTCTAAAAACACCACCACCACACCCCAAAAGCCTAAACCTCCAACCCAACCCCCCCCCCCTCAAAAAAAAACCTAACCCCCACCCCACCCCCAAAAACCTAAAACCCCAACCCCAACCCCCCCCTCCCCCCAAAGCCTAAATACTAAAAGCTAAACCCTTAAGGCAAAAACTAAACCCTAAAATATAAGATCGTAGAGTTCGACGAGACGGTTCCAACGCCGCTGAAATGAGTAAAATCGGAGTTCGTATGAGGTGGTTATGAGTGTTTTAAACATTTTTTTGACTTTTTAGCGAAAACTCACACTATATATATATATATACATATACATATATATACACATACATATATAAATATATATATATATATATGAAAATGATCAAATGTGAACCAATTTTAAATGTCTAAACCAAAAACCAAATCCTGGCCACATATTTATTATAGTTAATTGGATATTTGACTTTTGGGCAATTGATTAAAATAAGATGAAGAGTAAACTGCAGTTTTCGTCCATGAGATTTACCCCAAAAATCACTTTACGTCCTTGAGGTTAAAAAAGTCTAACACTTTTCATCCTCAACCCATCTTCTTCATCACCACCCCTATCTTCTTCATCACCATCTTCCGGCAGCTTACCATACCACCAGAAACCTTCCTTTCTGTCCACAAACTGACCAACCACCACCACCACTAACCAGCTCCAACTTCTATGATGTTTCCCTGGTCTTCAAAAGCTCGAAACAAGTGCCGGCGTATTCCTTTTTCGGCGATACTACGACGACAATAGAAACTGTCCATACGTCGCGTATACGACTAGTGAACATCGCCATTCACCATCTCCACCATCTGTCATGCTCCTCCGATAGCTAGTTGAATCAGAAACCTTCCGCAGCCACCATCTCGTCTTCCCGGCGACAGTCGCCCTTGACTTGGGGGTGGTGGAGGTGACGGTAGTGGTGGAGACGGTGGTGAGGGTGATGGCGGAGGTGAGTAAACTGGTGATGGCGGCGAAGGTGGGGGTGAATAAACCGGTGGTGGTGGCTCTGAATAAACAAGTGGTGGTAGTGGTGATGGGGGACGTTTAAAGTTACAGGGATGAAAACTGATTTCTAGTGTAAACCTTAGGTACGAAAATTGTAGTTAACTCAAACAATTGGGGTGGAAAAGACCAAAATAGCCTCAAAATATGAAGTGAAAAGACACCATTGCCCCTGAAGGCTAACCATTGACTAACGAACGTTTGGTCCAAGGACGACAAGTGATAAAAATAGAAACTACGAGGAAGAAAATAGCAGTTTTAAAGTAGGAGGGACGTAAAGTGATTTTTGAGGTAAACCTTAGGGACGAAAACTGCAATTTACTCTAAGATACAAATAAATGTGTGGTCATAATTTGTTTTTTTAGTTTACGAGTTCACATTTGATCCTAACCCTATATATATATATATATATGTGTGTGTGTGTGTGTGTGTGTGTGGATTTATTCATATAAGAACCAATAATTAGTAAAGAACTATAAGAACCATTGCCAGCCAATAGATTAGTTGATCAATGGTCCACAATATTCAAGGGTAAAAAGTAACTATAAATCATCATTTCCTATTTAACGTACAGTAATCAAGGGTATAAATTCAAATTACATTACCCTATAAATTTTCATCAAACCTAGGTGGCCTCACGCATTGGATTTACTTGTAAACAAACAATTGTTAAACTTGAATATCAAATAACGAGCGGAACTTTCATTCAGCATAATCGTAAACATGTCAACATTGTAAAACATAAACATTGTCTTAACATAATTTTAAACATAAATCAAAACATAACGGGATGCCAGTCTTCATAATAAGTCGGGTAACTCTTCTCGCTTGCCAAGCATCCATTTTCAACATCCACGCCTGTACTTAACCTGAATGTGCATACTAAAAGTCAGCTACGCTGGTATGTACTAGCTTTTACATAAAACATTAACTTCAAATATTTTCTAAAACATAACATTTAACTTCATTAATAAAAGCGTACGTAAAACATGCAATAACATAGTGGAAAAAGCATAAGTCAACAAATACATCGAATCTGCACCTTCTCGTAACCGTCAATTCCATATATTACATACCGGCAAAGAAACCTAATGCTCGTTACCTCTAGGCCATTCAACACCTAGGTCTCCTAAGGCCCGTTACCTCTAGTAAGACCAAAACATACGAAGGGTCACGTTAACCCTATGAATGGCCGTCGCCATTCCCTGTCACGAAGAACCAGTTGTACAACAGTTGGCCAGCCACAAAGGCCCCTATAAAGGTATTCCCAAAACATACATAACATACATAACTTTGATTCCCAAAGGAACCATGGTAGATTCATATATTTTGTGACTTTCGTAAAACATTCACTTTCTTTACATCAAACTTTAGTTAAAGCATTTGTACGTTTTATAAATAACATTTCATTCGTAAACCACTTGTAAACCATTTGTAAACCATTTGTAAACTTCTTTGGCAAAATATTTGGTAATCCCATTCCAAAACTTCACTTTCGAAATATTTTTCATAAACATCTTTCGTAAACATCATTTCGTAAACATCGTTTCGTAAACATCATTTCGTAAACATCGTTTCGTAAACATCATTTCGTATGTATGCACACCATCCCAGAACATCATTTAAAAGAGGGCTCTAGAACTCACCTGATCAGCTAGCTCAAATGTACCATCAACTCAACGGACAATGCTCGGAATCTAGATCGATAACCAAACATGTCAATTCTAAACTCATTCTGTTCTGAGCGAAACTAAGGCTAGTTTCGCTCCTACATTCCTAGCGAAACTATTTTGCTTTCATGTTCATAGCGAACCAAGCCATCAGATGAAACTACATTCAAATGAAACTAGGCCAGTTTCGCTTCCCATACTCTAGCGAATCTATTCAGCTTTGCCACATGAATAGTTTTGCCTGCAGGCTAGTTTCGCACGGTCGTCTTCCTTAGCAGAAAACTAAGGTTTTCTGCATGGAATGGCAGCCAAGGTCTAATCTCGTCAAGGTAGCAACTTTTTACGTTCAAACTTATTGTTTCATGTTCGTGATACTAGATCTACGCTTTGTTTTACATTACAAACGTAAAAATGCTACCTTTAGATCGAAATCATACCAAAAAACTCATTTTAAGGCTGAGTCTTTACCTGGTGATGCCGATCCTTCTTACTTAGCGATCCAGAGACTTGTATCAACGACCTTCGAGCTCATATAGACCAAACCCGACTTTCCCTCTGTACGGTTTCTCTCTCTAAAAGTCGGTGTTTGGGTGCAAAGTGAAGGAAACAAGGTGAGGCCAGAAACTTAAGCCCACCCCCTCTCCATAATTTCACCCCCATCGCCCCTTTACCGACCCATTAACATGGCCCAACTCGTGGCTTTCGAACGTGTTTGTTTATTCCGTCTAAAAATCCCGTTTATTACTTGTTATTTTAGGGATGTTTCAAGTCTACCCTCCTTACAATAGGTTTCGTCCTCGAAACCTGTCATAAGTTAAACAACTGAGGGTACGACTCCATCATATCCGATTCTGTCTCTCAAGTGTCTTCTGACCCATTTCGGTGCTTCCACTATACCTTAAACAATTGGATGACTTTATTACGTAAACGCTTTTCCTTCCGGTTTAAATGGCCACGGGTACTTCGATATAGTTAAGGCTGTTGTCGAACTCGATGTAAGTAAGTGGTACGTGAGCTAATTCATCCGCTAAACACTTTCACAAGTGTGACACGTGAAACGTAGGATGAATCCCACTTAACTCATCAGACAACTCTAACTGATACGCGACTTCCCCACCCATGCCATTATTCAAAACGGTCCGACGAATCTCAGACTTAACTTTCCTCTTTTTCTGAATCGTATGATCCCTTTCCAAGGCTACACTTTCAATATTACACGGTCCCCAACATTAAATTCAATAGGCCTTCACCTTTTATCCGCGTAGGATTTCTGGTTCATTTGTGCTTTGATCTGATTAAACCTTTCCGATGTTTCTCTGACCACTTCGAGACTTCCCAATTCCTTCAGTCCTATCTCACCCCAACAAACCGGGGTCCTGCATCTTCTCCCATACAACATCTCATAAGGTGGCATACCTATCGTCGCGTGATAACTATTGTTGTAGGAGAACTCGGCTAATGGCAAGTGACTATCCAAACTACCGCCAAAATCTATAATACAAGCACGGAGCATGTCTTCCGGCGTTTGAATGGTCCTTTTAGACTGACCATCCGTTTGTGGGTGATAGGCTGTGCTGATATTTAACCTTGTGCCCATCACTTCATGAAACCTTTTCCAGAACCTAGACGTGAATCGTGTGTCCCGGTCGGATACAATCGATAATGGCACTCCGTGTCGTGCTACAACTTTCGTGATAAATACTTTAGCTAACCTTTCCAATGAGAATGTCTCTCGAATAGGTAGGAAGTGAGCACTCTTCGTCAAACGGTCCACAGTTACCCAAATGGTGTCATGACCTTTAGCTGTATGAGGTAGCTTGGTTATGAAGTCCATGGTAATGTGTTCCTTTTTCGTGAAATATGGTATCACTAAAAATCATGAATCTTTAAAGGAGACATTTTCACCAAGGCCCGTTGATATGTTAAAGTTCTTAGCATCAGTCACTTTTTTGGGACTGATATCATTTGAGTAACATCATTCTATCTCTAACTTGTAGATATTGCACATTTGTTTATATATATTTATTTTGACTTTAAAACACCTTTCCAAAATATCAAAAATATTTTCAGACCCTCCACATGCTAGTTTGTGTTTCATTGTCTTCCTTTTTCGTCATAGTGAAAATTTTGTTTTTTGAAAAAAATGTCATATCTTCCACTGTGCTACCTTAGTCTTGATATTATTCGGATAACTTCAAAAGAAAACTTTTCAGGGGAGAATTAGTCTTGAAAAAAAATTGATCTGAGTATATATATACCATGTGCTAGAAAATCTGTGGTTCCCTCATTTTTGTGATTATCTATGTGTTTGAAAATGATAGGAACTAATTTGTCTATGTTATCGCGTGAATAGGATCTAAAGGAGAATGCAGCTACATCAAATGATATGACGGTAGGCTCAGCCTTTCGAACAAAGTAGATGAACTTTCTGTGATAGAACATAACGTACGATGAAAAGTGGCAATACCCATTTCAGTCCAGGTCTGCATAAACTGAGTCCCTTCACAAAGGGGTTGCGAGATGACTGTTTACTGTCCTATATATATAGTAAATAAAAAGTCATGCAAAGTCATGTACTGGAAAAGATACACGATGATTATGCAAAGCAAAAGACGCCAATGATATGCAACGTATCTGCAAAGCAGAATTTTTGAGCAAAAAGACGTGCAATGACACACTATAAGTCTTAAAATCAAAAGATACGCAATGTTAGCGCATACATACTAATATTTTTATATATATTTTTCTCTTTTTGGAATATGTGATTGGTAAGGGGTTTCTTGTCAGGGCATGTAAGTCCGTTATGCTATGACCCTGAGCATTTCTTGTCAAGAACATGTAAGTCCGTAGTGCAATGTTCTTGATCAAACTTGTTAAAGATTCCCTTAACAGTTCATAGAACCGTGCTAGTTATGCTCATGTAGATATTTTCTAGGATCTCAAAAGACCATGAGGTAGGGTAGGTTTTATCTGTCTGAGCATGGGGTCCACTGACTTCTTTATTAATCCTACCAAAATATGATAACCTATCGCAAGTTTCTGATTGAAATCAAGAAGACATAGGTTTAAGCGGACAAACATACCGACAATCATTGTTTGAGCAGTACTGATCTGAATGAAAATTGAAGTGTTGACTGACTTTTCAAGTTAGTATGGTCTCACAACAGGTGATCTTGAGGTTGTTTCAAAGTAGAAGCGACAATCTTTGTTTAAATTTTTGCTTACGTCATAAAATTCCAAAAATATTTTCTATTTGTGTCTATACAGGTTTCTAAATTATGTGTCGTGGTTCTTGACCGTGAGTTGCATAGATTTCATGTCGGAGGTGTCTATATTTTATTTTATTTTATTTTTATCTTATTTTTCTTTGTTTTTTGGTTTGGGTGACACTATAATGTCGTCAGGGATTTTGACGACACTGATTGTGTCATTTAAGATTCCGATGACGACAGACAAAACTAAGTATGTATATATGTGTGTGTGTGATTTTTTAAAGTTTTGTATCTTCTTCCTCCTAGGTCTTTTTCTTCACGTCTAAGCACACGATAATCACACACACTCTCAGATTTCTCCCATTTGCATCTGATTTTGCAACTTGCCACTTTATCCATGTACCAACTCATCTATTTTAGTTTCTTGTACGAATTTATAGCCTCTAGGGTAGGTTTCATTGAGTTTTAGCGAATTAGGACTGCCCGATCGACTAGAATGATTGAAGACGGCACTATTTCTTGGCTAGGCGACAGTAGTCCTTGAGACGACACTATCAGTATCGTCCGAAGACACTACTTAGTGTCGTCCCTACAGACCTTTTTGTGACCTTTCAGTGTCGTTTGGCGACACTACAAGTGTCATATGACGACACTATTAGTAAACAAAAGTTCACGACACTAGCTCTAGTTCTGTCGCCTGATTTCTCATGGCGACACTAATTAGACGACACTAGTGTAGCGACACGATGTTGTGTCATCTGAATTATTTTCTCACGACACTATTACTGTTGTCTGTTTTTCTTTGACGACTCTATCTAATGACACTGTTAGTGTCGTCTGTTTTAGCGACACTATGTTTTTGCTTGATTTTTGTTGCTTATTCATCTAACGCCTGCTATATTTGTGATTTGCAGCAATGGCCAATCTAAAATACGATGCCAGACACAATGCTTGTGCATCTTTGGAAACTACTGATCCTGGTACAACCCGATTCATGGATGCTCTCTCCTGGCCAAGTCGATCTAAAGTTAGACATGCAGTTTCATGCAACGTACCCATCTAGGAAAATCTTATCAGGGAGTTATGGTCAACAGCGAGAGTATCGTTCTAGGGAAGATCCGGCTTGCATCTTCGCTGTTGTTTAGAATCAGGAAATTAGAATAACTGAAGAAGAAACTGTTCGAGAAGTGTTAAGGATTAATGACGAAAGGAGACATAAGATTAATGCTGATTGGATGATATCATAGCATGTTTCAATCGTATGGGATATGTTGGAAATTACAAGAAGAACTTGGTGACAAAGAGTATGCTTTGTAGAGAATGGAGGTGCATATCACACATTTTTATCGTGTGTCTATCTAACAGAAAAGGTGGATTTGATCAGTTAAATCAACAATGGGTTGGTGCTATGAGATGCGTGGTTATGAATGAGCCCTTCAATTACTCATATTTGATCTACAACTACATGCAAGGGAACATTTCTGGTGAAACCTTCTTGATGTATCCCCGTTTTATTCAAATGATTCTGAATACTAAGTTGAAGAAACTGCTAGCAGCTGGTAATTTGAAGCTAACTCACATGGGTTGTAGAATGTTTGCTGACATGAGGGAGAACAAGGTGGTATACAGAAGTTTGTTTGATCACATGTATCCCAGGGCAAGGTTGTTAGAAATCAGACAGGAAGATAATGTTCAAGGTGAAGAGGTTGAAGGAGGATATGTTGAAAGAGAGAACGTCGAAGGAGAGAATGTTGAAGGAGGTAATTTACAAGGTGAAAGACCTCAACAAATTGAATGTGAAGAAGGTGGAGATATCGGTGGTGGTGAAGAAAATGTGATTATCCCTGAGATTACTAGAGAGCAAAGAAGGGAGTTAAATGAGCAAAGACTAAAAATGAGGCATGAAAGACCACCATAGTCTGGAATAAACATCAGAAGGAAAGCAAGAGGAAGTGAGAGGGATTCGTTAAGGAAACAACCAACTAGTGCTAGACCTCCTCCATCTACCCAGTCTGGTTCAAGACAAGAAAGCCGAGAGTTCCATTCGAGAAAGAAGATGATGTGTAAAGGGAAAGGTATAGCACAAGAATCAGAGTCAGATCGTCCAAGAAAGAAGCAAAGAACAGGGGAGATGGGTTAGATGAAGATATTTTGAATGTACTTAGTGAAGCATCAAGGAATGAGACAAGCGTGTTAAGGTCTCAAATTATGGCGATGAAAGAAAGAGAAGAGGACAGAGAGAGAGGTGACTATGTTAAAGAAGATGGTTCTAAGTCAAAATCTCATGATTGAATCTCTAAAAAAACTGTCGAGTTGAGTGGTATTGTAACGGAACTTCAGAGCAAGGTGGGGGGCTTCACAGGAAACTAACCTAGATAACTTGTTTGAGTTCTGAAGATTCCAAAGTGACACTAGAAGTGACAGGAGTTATGGTAGTAAAAGAGATGTTCAAGGTTCTTCGGGAACTAAGGACAAGACTACACTGGAGGTGGTGGATGAAGGATATGAAGATGATGATGATGTTGACGGTTATGACAACCCTGATAAACACTTATCTAAAGATGATGATGGCCAAGCTCAAGGAGATGGTAGCACAGGTGGTGCAGGTGGTGTAAGTGATGCTGGTGGTACTAGTGGAATAGGTGGTGATGGTGATACTGGTGGAACAGGTGGTACTTAAGGTGCAAGTGATACTGGTGGTGATAGTGGTGTTGTTAGAAGTGGGGATGGTGTGACGACAAAGGAACAGCTGAATTAGATAGGGCTACTGGAAAGCCGGTTTATGAAATGGCGGAAGGTGAAGTTTTAGAAGATGACGAGACGGTGGATGATGCTAATATCGACATATTTGGTTAGTTTAAGACAACTGAGCCTAGTCTGTCACCCTTATTTCAAAACATTGACGTCAATCTCAAGGAAGAGAAGAATAAAATCATTACTTGGAAGTACGAGGCTTTAAAGGATCTGTATGCCCTCAAAAGAAGAGGTGGGGTGATCCAGTACTTCAAGTCTAGACATGATCTCCAATCTCTTCCTAGATGGGATATCAGAAAATTCTCAACACTTGACATCATCAATCCCACCAATTTTCAGGAGTAAATGACCTGCATGCTCTCATTAGAAATCAATGTGAGCATGGCTTCACTACATTCAAGCCCCAAAAGACCCTCCGAAGAAGATCAAAGAATGTCATCAACCCTATTACTGGAAAATGGAAGGTTAGAATATTTCACTACATGCGTCCTCGAATCCTGCGTCGGTACAAACCAACTTCATATGTCCTTCCGTTCTTACTCGTGCACCAAATCCATTCGGTGTCGAGCATTTTCTTGCACAATTAACTAAACTTTTACTTTGCTTAGCAATTCGATCACCGCCCCTGGTGTCCAAAGAAATTCTCTTCACTGCTCGTTTTCGATTTGGGACTTGTAGGTTTTACCTACACATTCTGTCGTCTTTCATCTCTCCGGCCATAAATCCATAGCTCGATACTGATTTACACATGATCTACTTAGTATCCTCGCATTAGCAACACCATTGGGTGCTTATTGTTAGATGCCCCATAGTACCACGCTCCTTACTTCATTATCATGCGTTTTGTGCGCCCCTTAAGTATGTACATACACCCAACACTAGGGTCATCTTCCTTAGCCCTCGATGTTTCTCAAAGCTCACTTATATGCAATCCTGCAATTATCCCCCCCCCCCCCCGAGTTTCCCTTTCCTCATTGTTGCTCTACCATTGGCATGCGATCACCGACCGCGTCTCATTTATCGTGTATGATCATGGAGTTCTTCTGCTCACAAGCCTCAGCTATCCGTCGTCTCGTTCAGAGAGAACATCCCCATTCCTCTTGTTTCTCATCTCGACTGAATCCTTCATATAGAACGTGTTCCATGAAGACCCTTCGTCACCTCGTTAAATCCGTGCTGAAATATTCAGCGTCGTCACCTTGATTCCATCATAATTATCTCTAGTCAAGCGTTCAAGCAAGCGTTTTCATTATCAACTCTCACAATTCCACACCTTGGCTTCGTGCTCCAAATTCCCGAGATATAAGTATAGGCATCTCCTACGAGCACCTCGCCGACCGTCTAGAAAACGTCAAAACTCCTCACATCATCTCGGTACATCAAATGCCGAGAAGATTATCAAAGGTATAAGTACTCCACCAGAGTACATCGTTTAAACGTCCTACACACGACCCACCGTGTACTACAAGGACACACATCTACATAACATAACGATAGAACACACAATGTTCTACATTCGTACTAGTAACCCCAAACTCTAAACACACATCACATGCACACACACAAACTGCTAGACCTGAGTAGTTACGTGCATACGACCTGACCACGTCATTCATAGACACACAACCCCTGAACCTTATCTCTTACTCACCACAACGGTGGCCCCTGTCACATGTCAACACGTACTCACACAGAGTTCACACGGTCATACCCCACACAGGTCGTACCAGAGGTTCAGAACGACATACTAATCAGACTAGACACAAGGCATCAACTTACGGGTTACAACATAGGTGTCACACACTAGACTTCCTACATCTTCATACACCTAACATAGTAATTTCCTACAAGACCCCGTCCTGAACACTCACACAAAGTGCAATATACTCGTTGCACTCCGGACATCACCTAGACATTAACGCATAGGTGTCACTACCCTCAGACTGTAGACACAGGTAAGTTCAAGTTTATGTCTATAAAATTCTACCTGCACAACCTACTCAACCATACTCTCTAAGAATCACATTAAACGTTAACTCACGCCATTCAAAATGAAATCACGTAATCACACATTACCGTACATAATCAACAACTGTAAACACAATTGTACACCATCACATACACAATTATCATGATTTATGTTCAACTCATAATGCGGTAAAACTAAAATCAATATCAAAATCAAATATTCATCATTTGAATTATGCATCACACCACGTAAACGTCTAATCGGTCAAAACGTCAAGTTATCCCGCAATCTCTCGTGACAACTGTCACACCCACTAATCATCAAGAAGTCAAGTATCTCAAACAGCGCTCGCAGAATCACTTCTGGACCACATAAGGTGTTTCTACTATGTCCTCCTCTGGTTCCTCCTCATCGGATCCCATGTCAATCACCGGGTCCTCTTGAAAAAAAGCTCTCTTAGCTGTCGCACGTGGTCGATCTATCAGCCATACAGGTCCACATCCTGGAGGGAAATCACGTACTATTGACACCGCCCTCCTTTTCCATCCAGTCGTTCTGGTCACGGCACCACACGGGGTGCTGCCATCCTCAACTCTAGTCACACTTGGCGCGGGAAGCGCCAACACTACTCCCATGTCACTGTCCGTCTCTTCTACAGCAGCCGTTGGTTTGTCCTGACGATCTGCTCTCTCCCTGGCCGGAGCTCCCCGTCTGACCGATCTAGTACACTTTATCTTAGCCATTAGTACTTGCACAAGATAGAACGTTAGAGTGATTACTATGGGCGTCAAATTCAGAATATGAGAGTAATCATAGACTGCCAAATCACGGTGATCAAATGCAATTTGGTGGCCACATTACTGCTTGGATTCTAAACCTTCCCCATCATATTCATACTAGCTTTCTATCTTTAACACACCCCGGATGCACATGCATCCCACATAACTCACATTGCACCACGTAACAATCTAGCATATCATCATATTATCACAATTGCACACCACACATGGTTACACGCAAGATCACTAAACCATGTCGACACACCAAACTATCACATAGTCACAATTATCTAATACGCAGCTTACACAGCATGATTCCACATGGAACCATAAACCATTTACTCACACCAATTTCTTCACCTAGTGTAACACTACACAAATGATAAATAATAATTACTGTTCAACTCAAAAGACGTACCTCTTGGCTTTCGGTTACTCGTGGTGGCATTCGTTTCACCCTCGTCCCATTTTCAGTTTAAGTTAAGGTATTTTATTTGTTCAAAAACACCAGTTTTCTCTTAAACCACGGCTTTGATACCAACTTGTAAGGCCCCAAACCGGGCACCCTACAGTTGGTTCTCAACACTTGGTATCCTCTTTAAAAGAACTCATTTTATTTAACAAACATACAGCGGAAGTCTTTCAAAAAGAATAATCACTATTTAATGTCGTTATCGTCATTAAGTTTAACTCACGAATGCCTGCACACCAATCCGATTAGCACCACTCCCAAGCCAAGATACATCGACCCCAAAGCTCACCTGCAACACAATCTAACGTACATACAAAGTCAGCTACGCTGAGTGACTTCTAATAGTTTAATTTAATCAAAAGCCAACTCGTCTCAATTAATGTTTATCTCCACTCAAGACCCTCTTGTCTTTATAAAATAGTTTTATAAGTTTTCATCATATGTATAACCCATGTTATCTTACAATATCCCAATGGATTCACCACCCCATACTCAACCCACCACTTTAACTCAGTAAGTCTCTCCGACATGGATCGAGCTTACTACAATGGTAACTCAGAATTTACTACACATATTAGCCATACATTAGTTATCTCAACCATCCTCTAGACACCGACCTACACAGCTCTAACCAAGACTCTCACAAACCAACTGACACAACATTTTCAACACAATGTCCTCATCCCGACACAACGGTCAATCTGACCCTACACACCACATTAATATCATCTACTCACCACATCAATAACATCTCATACACAATTATTATAACTCATCACTTGTATGCAATTTAACACATATATATGCACACAAACACATACCTCATCACTGCACCCTTGTAAGGGTTACCCTCGTCAGGGCGTTCGACACACCTCGAGCTCATCTCTGTCCTGTTGGACATTTTCACCTTTGGTGACCTCCCGAAGGACTTTGTCCTCCACAATACCGTTTGCCATGTCACAGAGACAATGAAACAAACACACCCGTTTTCCGTGCCACAAGGACAATGATGCAAACACAACACATAGCACATATTACACATCATCACATATTATTTATATGCCTAGTTACTAGGCATGCACCACATACACGTTCCCAGGATAATATATCCTACCCAAACTCATGAGCGTCTACCTCAAACCCCGACTTACCCTGACTAACACATAGCACATAACAGCATACTAGCATTTACGTGACCCGTTAGCTAAGCATGCACCTCACACACTCTCCCAGGGTAAAACATCCTACTTACACCCATAAGCCATTTAGTTTATATCCCGACTCACCCCGACTAACTCATAACACGACACACAACAATAGTTCCCTTAACCCCAGCTCACCTAACTTCAATGACACCCCATAGACTCACCGACTCATTAGTAATCATTATAGTTCATGACTACTTCGGGTTAAAACCCAAAACTCTTTGCACGTTTATTAAAATAAGCATATCTTGTAAGCATGTACGATAGCCCCAAAACATTAAAAACATTTAAAGAGGGGGATTAGAAACTCACCGGTTATGGAGTCCAAATCCTTGCTTTCCAAACCCGTTCGTCCACGCTTGAACCCAACCTGTCAAACATATGATCTCATATCAGAATATGTGCTAAACACACGTCGAATACACATACATATAAGTGAACCCCGACATTCGCCTTACTAGCTCATCGTTCTTCTTCACAAAACCCTAGTCCCACAAGCACTATTACCGCATCGTTCCTGACCCGATTAGAAATCGTGTACCCAGACCGGGCTCCATGCATGCAACCCATGCCATGCAGAAAACTAAACCCCATGAGACGTGTAAGCTCGAATTACGTTCTCGTGCTTGCACGAACACACACCATGCGGGCCAAGTCTTCCCATGCAAAAACACTAGCTCCATCTGAGCTCATCCACGCACCACCCTGGTTACCACTGATCTCGTCGTGCACCATCACTCTAGCCACCACGTCCCTTCGCCGTCCCCGTCGGTTTCCATCGTTCTCATTTTTCTTGTCGGCCACCACCAGTAGCCGTCGTGCGCTACCAACACAACCCCAATCTAATCCTCGTTGCACCACCGTAGGATACCCCCGCTGCCGGCACCGGCCGTTGGGTCTGTCACCATCACGGTTGTCGCCGTCCTCCGCCGTCAGGCGCCTCACTACTCTCCCTCTGTTCCCGAGCGTTATCACCGGCGAGCCACTCCCCTGCTGTCTTCTTCCACACCCGAGACACCCCACCTCAACCGGCCGTTCTCGTAGCTTCCACCGTCGTACACCACTGCCACCACAGCCGGCTACCTCCTCCGCTCCCACCTTTGCCGTCAAACACAGCCGAGAATGCAACCCTAACTGATGAATAAAGAAACCATCTTCCTTTTGATTTACTTGTAAACCTAAGAAAAACGTAAACACGTAAAACTTCAAGAAAGAGAATTACCTTAGCCGATCATGAAGTTCCTCGCTCAAGTTCGTCCTTTCCGGCCACCCCCGTCGTCCGACGTCTCTTCCCTCTCTCCCTCTGCTGCCGTCACGCACACCTAGGCCGAATGGCCTAGGGTTTGTGTCTAAAGTGGTTTTTATACCACCCGCTAATTACGCGTCGGGTCCCTCCAAATTTGTTAAACGCGTATCTGACTCAAACTTGTGAGACAACGACTAACCGTTTCTTTAAAATTCTAGGAATAGGGTTTTATGCGAAAACGCCCGTCAGTCGACTTTATATACAAAAGACTTGAGTCCCCCGCTAGCTCAAGTAATCCGTGATTGGATTTTCGGGATGTTACAATCCCGCTTCTCCGCTGTTGACAATCCAACCTACTTCTCTGTTGTTGATCTTGATCAGTCCCTCTTCACTGTTGATAATCAATCCCGCCTTTTTGGCTAATGATAATCAAACCTGCTTTACTGCTAATAATCTTAATCCTATGATCAAACTTCTAAACCTTTATTCTCCTTCTCTAATAATCAAATTCCCCTTGTTTTGTATTTTCTTTTTTCTAAAGTATGCCCTTTTCCTACTTAATAGAAAAAACCATACAAAACAACAAACTGACCCTTTTCTACTTGTTTGTCTAATCAATTTAGAGTTCTAAGTTGCAGAACTCTATAGATTGAAATGAAAAATACTTACTTGTATGACGAGTACTTCTTCCAATTTATTTTATGATCGTAACTTTTGAACCTCCAAAATATCCAATCGATCTTCCCCTTTTATGCCAATCGATTTTGCAAAATGATTTAGGATTCATGCTTTTGATGTCGAGACCCAAACGCATCCCTTATCAAGCAAAACAAAAATCCACAAAAGTGTTTAATTGAACCTTTCTCGATCCAATTTTGATTATCTTAGGGCACAACCTTCAATCGACGATTGCAAACGTGATTGCTTCTGATTTTGATTGCCGCCTCTGATCCTTGGATTAAAAAAATGAATTAAATCACTGCTTCTCAAATCCAATTTGGTTTTTAGTATTTAATCGAATCAGTGATATTCTTCATATTCGAACACTCGATGATTTCTGAATCGTTTAACCGTCTGTCTGATTCTTCTGTTCGTTTCTTTTGATTTGCAATCTCGTCTTCTGCTTCCCATTGATCAATGTTCTTGATTAACCTGACTCTGATACCACTGTTAGTAGTCAAAGCCCAAATTGTAAAGAAACAAGATGAACGATTTACACAAACTAGTAATTTTGATTAACAACTTGTTTTAACAACATTCCAAACATCGGCCCTTGTAGGGTTCTTATATGACATGAACCGGTGCCAAACAATCGACATATCGAATGGCAAACAACCGGTTATACTAATAATCTTATTACAATCTAGACCCTTCATATTTACAATATTACAATTTGACCCCTAAACATAGTTTACAACAATGACGGCTAATATTTAGTTTAATATCCAATAGGATATAATATAGGGATCTAACTATAAAATGAACGTTGAATACATAATCAATTTTAAGCACAAAATTATAACAACATAAACGTGTAAACTTGTTTTTAGTTCTAATACATAATACGGATATGTAACCGCATATCTGTCTATCTTTCTTTCTTCCACTATATATAGTAACACTATGTACAAATACTTACATGGTTCTTTCTCCTACTAAATATTCTTCTACGGTTCTGTATTTACACTAATAGAAAACTGGGTAATTGCGACCGAAAAAAACGGTCGCAAAATTTGCGACCAATTTACGACCGAAATTATAACGGTTGCAAAACAGTCGCAAATTTTACGACCATCGTATGTCGGTCGCAAAATAGTCGCAAAAATAAAACGCGGTCTCAAATCAATCGCAAGGTTTACGACCGCCTAAAGAAAAAATAAAACACGGTCGCAAATCAGTCGCGAGGTTTACGACCGCCTAAAGTCGGTCGCAAAAAATAAAACGTGGACGCAAAACAGTCTCAATGTTTACGACCGTCTAATGCCGGTCGCAAATATTTTTTTATTTAAAAAGATAAATAAATAAAAACAGGCTTTAATGCCAAAAAGCCCAAAAGCTTCAAAGTCAACAAGCCCGTCAAAAGCCCAAAAGCATAGATCAGAAGACGTGGAATGAAGCCTGTTGAAGTGTAATTGCTTCGGTCGACATTTAGACCAATTCAGTCGAGCGTTTTTCTTCACGGTGGTCCTCAAATCAGATCAATTCACGGTGGTCCTCAAATCAGATCAATTCACGGTGGTCCTCGCGTTCGTAGATCACAATCTCCTCCGTCGTCATAGCGGGATGTAGCGGTTTCGCCATAATGCTTTCCTCCGCCGTTCGTAGATCACGATCTCCTCCGCCGTCGTTCATAGATCACCATCTCCTCCGCGTCACCTCTCACTTCCGTAAGTTATTTTATCCGGATCTGATTTGATAGAATTAGGGTTTTTGTGCTGTCATTTTTCTGGATCTCGGTTTCCTTATGCTAGTTAGGGTTTTATTTGCTCAGCTAAATTCAATTGCATCTCCTTCATGCGATTTATTGCTTACTGTTTGTTCGAAACCTGTAACGATTGACTATTGAAATGATTCAAATGAATGAAGTCACTATAAGCTGAATTTGGTGAAGATTTGGCTTAAAAGCTGCATAATCAACCATAACATAAGAAATTTAATATTTCAGATTTCAATTGACTATCGATTTGCTTGTTGCTGACTTGCTGCTTCTGAGTTTCAATCATCGAGTTATCCTGCTGTTTTAGTTAATTGGAGTATATTTTCATAGATTTGTAACTAAACTTGCCTAGATTTTCACTTGTGATAGTTTTGTGTGTTGTTTTATATTATTTAGTCCCATGTCCCCACATTGATTTGTTAGGGTTTTTTAGGATTTCAAAGATGAATTTACCTGAATATGCTTTGTTTGACTTCCAACATAAAAGTGCATAGTCTGTTTGTTAATAGTTGATAGTTAAGCTTTTAATTCTTATGATAGCTATGTTATGTTTGACTTCCAAGATAAAAGTGCATAGTCTTAATTTTAACAGTTAACCTTTAATTCTTATGATTAATAGCTAGCTCATGCTTATCTTTCTGTTATCATAATAATGTCCCTTTATTTTTTTTCTTGATTGATCTTGTGTGTGCTATTGTTGTTATCATAATAAGATAGGAAGAAGAAAAAGCCCTTGGTTTCAGTATTAACTAGTTGCAGTTGTGAATTTTTTGCTTTTTACAAAATTCCAAAAGTCATTTAAACAAATAATGTGTCCACCGAGTATTCAGACAGTAAGGAGATGACTGCAGTCATTCCAATTAGCCAAATCATCCAAAAGTCATCTAAGTTAACTGAACTGTAACACTTTAAACGGAATAGATCTGATTTGGTATAGTTTTTTTTTATGTAATTTGGGTTTAGGATGCTGATTTTTTGTTAACTTCTAAATATTACTTTTGTAGGCGAAGATAGTTGGGCATGGATTTCCCTTCCGTCAGATGTGGAGGTAGTTACATTGTAAGAAAGGTTTTAGGCCATTGGGCAAATTGCCAGAGTGTACCAGTTCAGTTGAGGACATCGATTTAGAAGAGGACGTTGAAGAACAAAAATTGAAATGGGTTGACTAAAGGTCACATGAGACTTGGGTAAGTTTCTTCAATTCCAAGATGATTATTTTACATAAATTTCATATAAAGTAAAATTTTGTTTTGTTCGTGTAGATTAGAAAACATACGAGGGATATATTGAGGAGAAGTACGGGAATGATGCTAGCACACACCCAGAATTTGACTTAGACTTGTGGTCACGAGCAGTTGGGGGCAAGAATAAAGGAAAAATTTATGGGTTAAGCCTTCCACACCGTGTAGTAATACTACATATGTACACGAGGTATGTTTTCATATAGTACCCTTAATTTCATTAAGCAAATAATAAATATATATGTTTTAGCATTCTAACCTGCCATCACAACACATTATATGCTACACACTTTGTTAACCCATTAGTAAGTGACGTGAAAGCATTCAAAACTATACAGTCGGCTTCACATATTATTTATCACAAACCTTATGGAACTGGGTTTTGGGTGTGTTTCCTTATTTGTTGTTTGGTGTTTCTTGTTCACTGAGTATCTTGAAATTAATTTCATCCTTACACCTTAACACTCTTCCATTCAAACAGCATACTGCCTCTGTTGCTTTCTTAATTTGCAATACAATCTTGTAAATCAGTGTGATATAATTTGAGTTAGATTGATAAACTTCCTAAATAATTGTAGGAGAATCTTTTACAGATGTGAAAATCGAAACCTGCATAGGCTTTACTATTTTAATCATTTAGCAGATCATGGTGCCCATCAAACATTCTCCTGAATTTACATAAACCCCCCCCCCCCCCCCCAATTCTCCATAGGCTTTCTTTCACAAAAAGACTCGCTGGAATCCCAACACCACTGGTCCATCTTCTTCTATCCATTGCTATATATTGTCTCATTGTTCCCCCAGATTACCATCACCACCTTCAGTTTCTACTTTATTTTTTTTTTTCATTCAATGAATACCAAAATTACAAAAGTAAGAGAGGGCCATGTGCAGGTATCCTTCATATGTTTCAGTTTTGTACGAAAATAGTTGTTGTTTATAAGATTGACACATGATAAATTAACAAATGTCAGCTTTCAAATGAATTTACTTTTACTAATCAACTTTGTAGGTTCACTTGTTGGTGCATTAGTTATATATACTGGTCTTTTATTGGATAAACATAGTATAACATAACCTGAGACTGTGACAACTCTATAATCAAATTGCAGGGCTAGAACAAGATAACAGAGTTTTGCTATAGATTGAATAACATTGATGCAAATTAGCCTTCAAAAACTCATTTGACCCAGATTCTGTAAAATCCTCTAGATCAATTATTACTTTTGATTCTTTGATTGGAACTTAACCCGATGCTCAAAGAAACAAACTACAGGGAGTTTGTATAGATGTGGTTATTACGGGTCCTAATGGGTCATGTTTGATTATAATGGGTCTAAATCCCTCTTATAATAAAAGACTAAATGGTTTTGCCACTTAGCATCACCATATTCTATCTCAAAATATTTTTCCCCAAAAACCACATTTATATTCTTCATTTAATATTTTCATATTTATTTATTTTTTAAATTACATAAATAAATATTTTAACAAATCAATTCATCATTATTACCGCTGACCCGCATTTTTTTAACATTATCATCAAAAGTGAATATTTAAAAAAATCAAGAATTAAAAAATAGGAAAATTTAAAAAAGAGTGTTTTTAAAGTTTTATTATTAAAAAATGATTTTTTGAAAATTTATTATCAAAAAACAATTTTTTTTTAATTGTACATATAAAATTTGAAAATACTACGTTTATAATTTAAATAAATATGTGTTAGAATAAAGTTCACTAATATTTAATTAGTAGTTTTCTAATTAAATATGATATTTTTAAATTAATTTTTATTTTGATTTATAAATTTTAATAGTTAGTTTTTAACAAAATTAAGAAACTTGCAAATATTTATTTTTAAAAGTGTATTATATTTTAAATTTTAATTTTTTTTAAATGACGAGATTTAAAAAAAAATATATGGTTACAACTTTCAATTCTAATTTATTAGTTTTAATTTTTTCATATTTAATTTTGGAATTTTAAATTTATTTGTGTCGAAGTATTAAGGAGTGATTTTTAAAATTTGGAGTTTTAAATTTTGAATTAAAAAGATGATATATTGTTGAAATTTAAATTTTATTTTATGTTTTTATTTATTTTTTTAATGAGATTTAGTATTAAAAGTTTAGCGATATTTTCCGCATACAAGTGTAAATAGTATCCGTCAATCAGAGCATGTTGATGATGATTTTAATGAAAGTTTATAATCTCTTGATTTTCTAAATGGACTTACATTATTAGGTTTGTCATAAATTAGTTATAAATGTCGGTGTTCAAGTTGTGCTATTAAAAAATATTGATGAAAAAACGGTTTAGGTAACGTAACAAGACTTTAGGTCAAATCACTAGGTAATCGCGCTATAGAAGCGAAAATTATATTTGGAAGCAACATTAGTAATCACAATTTTATCCTTATAATTGGGTTAACATATTCAGACAAAAATATTTCATTAAAATTTCAAAGAAGAAATTGTTGTAAGTTTTGCAATTACCATAAATAAAAGTTTAGGGCAGTCACTTTCAAATGTTGGTTTGTACTAAAAGATTCAGTGTGTATTCATGGTTAGATGTATGTTGAATTATCAAGAGTTAAAAGTACAAATGAACTGAAACTATTAATCTTTGGTAAGCATGGGAAAACTACCAATATCACGTCAAATATTGCATACAATGAAGTATTTTCAAATTTGTAAATAATCATTGTAAGGTTTCATTTGATATATTATTTAATGTATTCTAAAAAAATACAACACTTATGAAATGTAATTTCATGTATTTTTTGATATTTTGACTACTTTTATCCATATTATATTAACATATACGAAAATGAAAAGGTTACAAATACAATATCAAATTTGTATAAAAAGAGTTGTTAAGATATTTATCAATATAATCTTAACATTTCACCCCGTGTAACACACGGGGTTAAAGATAGTCAGTTATATTTGAGCTTTTATATTTAAGTGTAAATTTAAGTACATGTTTATTATTTGCAGATACAAAAGTTGAATAGAATCATTGAGAAGCTTGTGAAAGAGAAGGAAGATGATAAAGAAAGGTTTGTTGAGGATTTGATGAATAAAAAAGAAAAGGATAAAGAGGAGAAACAATCCATACTCGATAGGATGATAAAAGTTTGAAGAACTGTTAAAACTTGTGTCACAAAACATCCAACCACCTAGTTAAACCTATAAACACTTTTATTTGAATGTTTGGGTTTCTGTTATGTTCGGATAATTGATAATTGACGGTTTTTTTTTAGAAATTTCAATTAGAATCTTTTGCACTATTTATAATTTGTGAATGGTTTATATTTAAAAATCTAGAAATTAATAGAAGATTCAAAATAAACTACTATAAAAACAGGAAAGAGATATTGGTAAAAAAAAGCATTGCGGTTGCAAATTGCGGTCGCAAAGGTGCAGTCACAAACTGGTCGCAAATTTTGCGATTGCATTTCCGGTCATAAATTTTGCGACCGCAATTTGGGTCGCAAACTTTGCGACGGCATTTCCGGTCGCAAATATTTCGACCGCATTTCCGGTTGCAAATTTTGCGATCGCATTCCGGTTGTAAAAAACGGTCTCAGCTTTACGACGATCGCAATTCGGGTCGCAAATTTGGATTAGCGACGGAGGTTTTTGCGACCGCATTTTCGGTCGTAAATTGGTCGCAAAACGCGTTTTGTGACCGATTTGTGACCGGAAATGCCGTCGCAATAGCCCAGCTTTCTTGTAGTGTTAAACTGAGTCTGTATTGAAAGCGTCCCCTAATCATATAACATAAAATGTGCATCTTTATAAAAACAGAACCAGAAATACAAATTCCATATCGGTGTTTATTTGTTTAGAGATTAATTATATTTAAACCCGTCACAAATTAATTTTATTACTATTATAAGTTTTCAATCGAAATAAAGGCTACCCAAGGTCATAATTATCCTGTCATAAAGTTATTTTTCAATCCTCATGTGCTTTAAATTGATTTTGCGATAGTTAATTTTGTTAAACAGAAAAAAGAGTATAATATCATATCACAAATGTATAAGGAAATAGTTTTTATTTAGCATTTTTAAATGCGCAAATTTGTAAATGACAATCATGAGACTGGTCGTATTCATTAATTAAAACATTTATTTCAAATCTGATACGATTGACTGTGAATTTTTGTTGGGTTGAACTGTCTCTTTCTTCAAACAAACCCTTAAATAATGAAAGTTCAATACGAAAGTTGCAATAAAAAACACCTTAAACACCAAATGGCCTGTGGCTTAGCGGGTGCAAGATATGCATGAAAGGTGTTCCTCCTTCGGTGGATGAGGGTTCAAGTCTGATGCGGACAAATGAATAGAATTAGAGGGTGTGCGAGTTAGTTGTTCTTAGACTTAAACCGGATGTATGATGTAATCCGATCTTTTCATTTAATTTCGATGTAACGATTCAGATCACAAAAAATAACAGCTGTCGTTACAGATTTCAAAACCATCAAAAAACTAATTTTTATACGTCAAATGGGTCCGGTGAAGAACACCAGCTGCCTGGATTGATCCCAAGGCTTGTCCCAAACAAGAGCCACATAACTATTCTCGGCGCTGCCGTCAACCGCGGTGATGGTCAGGTTATAGTTCACTCCCTCGACCACTTGGCTCTCTCCTTTGACGACCTGTCCAAACGTCAGAGCCGCATAGAACTCCTTGTTGTGTTCATCCACGGCGAACCTCCCGATATCCACCACCGTAGGGTCACTCAAATTGGGAATTGACTTCCATCCGCCCGAAAGTGATTCGACGGAGGATTTGCAGAGGAAGACGGCGATTAGAATTGTGATGAAGAGGTTATGCATTTTGGAAGGATGGTTTATGAGATGTGAGTCTGAGAGAAGGGAATGGTGGTTAATATATAGGGGTGAATGTTACGTGAAGTTCACACTATGTTTCTATACATTTCAGATTCGTTGATTTATTATATATGTTTAATGATTAACCTTTTGCATTTATATCACTAATTGTAAACCATCACTAATGAGAAAATTTTCATCATTAATTACAAGCATATTATATAAAACTTGAGTTTTCATATTGAAAAGGAAAGGCCCACAAAACCCACCAGACAATAAAACTTAAGCTAGAGGCACAAATTTAATAACCCATCCCCAAAACGGTTAGGCCACGTGAAAGACTCCCACTGGAGGAATACTTGTCCACCAATCTAAAAGGAGGACACTCATGCGTGACTCCACAGTGGCCCCCACAATTCTCACACTCCCTTGATGAGATAACCCTAAAACCACTCAGTATATAAAGGAAATAACAACCATCTTCACAAGTATGCACCCTTACTCACACACTCTCACTACTTTCAATCATTCATCACTTATTTCATTCACCAGAGGTCCTGATTCTCACACCGGATGGTGGTTACAGGGATTATCCCCTCCCTATGACGCCTTAACGCGTTGTTTTGGTATAGGATAGCAACCGGAGAAGATAAGTGTAAGACCCCGACCCGGGCATCCTACAGTTGGTTCTCATAACGGATTATGCTCTTTTTAAAATATATATGTTACTAATCAAACTACAGAGGAAGTCTTTCTAAAATCTAATATTGTTATTTAACATCGTTATCGTCATAAGTTTACCTCACTAATACCTGCACACCAATCCTAGTAGCACCGCTTCCAAGCCAAGATACGCGGACCACAAAGTTCACCTGCAAGACAGTCTAACGTACACACAAAGTCAGCTACGCTGAGTGAGTTCTAATAGCTTAATTAAATTAAAGACCAACTCATCACAAAAGTTATTTAAACTTACTCAGGACCCTCCGATTCTTATAAAATAATTTTATATGTTATCATCACATGGATGACCCCTGTTATCATATGTTGCCCCAAAAAAGTTCACCACCCAAGACTCACCCCACAAACATAACCCCGTAACTTTCACCAACACAACTCAATCATTCTATACTAAATACTCGTAATCTACTATCCGTATTAATACGAAAACCTAGTTAACACGATAAATCCCTAGACACCGGTTGACTCAGCCTTAACTAAGGCTCCCACTATTCAACTGACACAACAGTTATGCGCGCCACGTCACAATCTCGACACAAGGGTCAATCTAACTCTACGCCCCTCATTAATATTAACTACACATCACAATAATAATATCTTATGACCAATAAATATAAATTAACACTTGTATGCAATTTAACACATATATATTTGCACACAAACACATATCTCGTCAGGGCTTACAAGAAACCCCGAGCTCATCATTAACCTGTTGAATATTGTCACCTTAGGTGACTCCCCGAAAGACTTCGTCCTTCACAATCCCGCTTGTCGTGTCATAAGGACAACGATGCAAACACAACACCCGCCGTGCCACCAGGACAACGACACAAAACACACAACCCAAATATAACACATAATATCACCCTACATATACACGACTCATTAACTACCCCCGCACCCCGCACATATCACTAGATTAACGTGGCATACACGTAATCATAAGCGTTTAGCTTATATCTCGACCCACTCCGACTAACTCTTAACACGACTCGCATTAATAACTCTTATCTCTCACTCACCTAATCAATTTAGACACCCCGTAACCCTTTATCTCATTAGTGAATATTCTAGCTAATAAACATGTCTGGTTAGACCCCAATATATCTCAATTTATTCAATATGCAAACACCTCTTGTATGTATTTACGATAGCCCCAAAAATAGTAAAAACCTTTAAAAGAATAGGAGATTAGAAACTCACAATATATGACGAACCTCAGTCTTTGCTCTACTACTCGTCCGCCCCCTCCCAAATCCCAACCTGACAACGCGTGATCACACGATCAGAATTCGTTCTAAGCATACGCCGTATAAAGTATAAATAAGATAGACCCCCGATACTCAGTCTTATTCGCTCGTCAAATAACTTCTCGGGTTAACTATAGTCGGCTATGCGCCATCACCATGTTATCACCGTCTTTGTCGCGCAAGAAGACCTAGCCGAACCCTACTCGTTCCTCGCCTTCGCTCACCCGTCGGTTTCCGTCATCCCCGTCACCCTTGTCGGTCACCACCAGCTGCCGCCGTGGAACCCCACTGCTGCCAGCTCTGGTCGTCGGGCCTTTCTCCATTACAGTTGTCGCCGTCCTTCGCCGTCGGCCACCCCCTTGTTCTCTCTCTGCTCTCGAGTGTTATCACCCCCAAGCCCCTCTCCTGTCATCTTCCTTTACACCCAAGTCACAACCCTCAGCTGGCCATTTCGGTTGCCGCCACTGCCGTACGCCACTGCCACCACGGCCGACCACCTCCTCCGCGCCCACCTTTGCCATTGATCACCACCGAGAACCCAACCCTAAGCGGGTTCTAAACTCACAAACATAAACGTAAACATGTAGAGACTCAAGAACGAGAATTACCTTATCCAACCGTGAAGTTTCCCCGCTCCGTTCGTCTTCTCCCCGACCTTCGTACACTGTCGTGAGCCGCCCCGCTTCTCCTTCCGTCACCTCTTTGCTGCTGTCAACCACCTAGACCGAAAAATGGTCTAGGGTATGCGAAGTTGTGGTATTTATACCACACGGATTTTCATTCGGGTCCTCGAGCTTCTTTTTATGCTTGTTTTGATCTCAAATTCACGTTAAACGACCGACCATGCTTCTACTCGTGGTTATGCGCACTACCAATAACAATTCTTACAAAACTATTTTAAAAAGAACAGTTGGGTTACCTACCGACCCGACCCGTTTATTTTGTGGATTCCCGGGATGTTACAAGTCTATCCCCTTTAAAAGTGGATTCGTCCTCGAATCCTTTGTCGGCATAATCCAACACCGTTCATCTTCCTATTACACTCGGTTTATTAAAAATCCTTTTTGTGCCAACTGCTCTCTTTCGCACATTACGTCAAGGTTATTACTTTCAACGTGGTCACCATCCCTCATGCTCAAAAGAAGTCTCCTCCGTTTCCTGCTTTTAATTGTTAGAACTCGTAGGATCACCTACATACCCCTTTATTACTCGTCCTTCATCTTTTACTCAGTCGGTATGATACCGTAATTTCTCGTGCACTTATCACCCTTCCCGATATTGCATATAAACACATCGGTCCATGTTCTAGCATAATCTGGATGACCTCGTCATTCCGACTGTCATTCCTCTAGGTGAGGCCTCTTGCCTTTCAAAATAGTAACATTCATCCCCTCCTCTCGTCTCGTACTCTATTTGCCACCTTGCAATGATTTCTCGAGCCCAGACACCCTTTCCTTACTCGTAACGGTACTCCCTTTGTCCTCCTATGAAGATCTCCAGGAGCTTGTGTAAAGCTTCATTGATCCCCTCTAAAGTTCTACTACTACCATCTCTCGTTACTGCATTACCTTGCGCTCATCAAGTCTTATAGGTAAGCACGCACCGCTTACCCTTAGGGCCTCGATCATCATCCCCCGATGATCTCAAAAACTTGAACACCACAATCATGTTTGTTCCAGAACCCCAGCGTTGACTCCTTCGATGGTCCGCACAAAATTGCTCCTTTTAACATCGTCATATGTGTTCCAGCGTAGGCATCTACTTCAAAAACTTAGAGGAAATCCTACACCTATCCCTCCTGAGTTTCACCCTCCTCGTTGTTGCTCTATCATTCCCACGCGATCATATACTGTGTCTCATTTATCAAATGTGAAATGAAGTCCGTCTTATCACAAGCCTTAGCCACCCTCTTGCTTCGTGTAGAGAAAACATTCACATTCCTCGTGTATCTTACATTGACTGAATTTATCCTAAGGAACGCATTCCATGGAGTCCCCTTCGTCCCTTTGTTCACTCCGTGCTGAAGTCTTCAGTGTTGTTACCTCAATCACGTCATAACTATCTCCGGTCAAGCGTCCACGTAACGCCTTCATCGTCAGCTGTCACAACTCCACCCCTTGGTTTCGTGCTCCAAATTCTTGGGATATAAGCATAGGTATCTCATAAGAGCACCGTATCGATCGTCTATGAAGACGTCAAAACTTCTCGTATCGCCTCGATGTATCATCGTCAAGATAGGAACACTATACTTGGTCCTACCTGTCACACTCCGGCCGGCGACGGATTATACGTCGGGGCTGACGCGGTTGTTCAAAAGCACATGATCAACTATTTAATAAGTTTCAATATTTATTTTATCGTATTAAATATTCATTACAAGGAAATAAGATATATATTGTACAAAAGAAACATAAAAAAATCAATGTCTGGGTTAAATTTAACTAGGTCCATAGTCCTATATGAACAAGACTTGTCCTCAAACGGGTGCACCTGAAATATGTGAGTAAATGTCAACTACAAGTACTTGGTGAGAAACATATGTTTTGACACCAAATAAAGTTAAGTATAGGTTTACAACTCAATATGTTTAAAGCAAGTCTAAAGCATATATGTGAAAACACACAAGGTTCCAAGCGTACAATCAAGCCATGTAATAGAAAAAATAGTTACGCAATCCAACTGATTGCCTTTTGAAAAAGTAGTAAGATGTATACACAAAAACCCGCCAAGGTTTTGTGTTAGATAATGTATTGGATTCTCGTATAAATGATTATAAAAGGTACTACCTTAGGCTTGCCACACAAGTTAATGATTGTACTAACATGAACACACGTAATGGTCACCAAGCAGTTTAACACATAAAGCATAAAGACCAAAGCATAAGAACAAAGGTATTGAATTGTTTGTGAAATATAGTTAATGACATGTTTCACCCCAAAAAGCAAAGAGAGTAAAAAGGGGCTATGTAAACTCACCTTGATATTGTGATTCCAACTTGAACTAGATCGTGAGGACGAGTGACCCGGTTTAACGAAGCCCTAAATAAATAATTATACATACTTAATATATAGGAATGCTTGAAGGATAAAGAATGGAACAATTGAGGACTTTAGGATTTTGGAACGAACGGGCGAACGAAAGTATTAGAAAATCCAACTTTAATGATACCAAGTTAATTAGAGTGATAATATATAAATGAAATAATGTTTTATAAGTTTAAAAAAAGGGTTTTAGGTGTCAACAATAACTATTAATTGAAAAATTAATATATCTTCAATTAGGCTAAATGGTTATCATGATGGAACATTATAATATATTAGTACTTATATGGATATCATTAGAAATAAATTAGTTAATTATGATAAATGTAATATTATTATTTATGAAAATCAAATTATTAAAAGAATCATAACTTTTGTGAAAATATTAATAATATGATAAATATGTTAACATGAAATTTATTAAAATTTATTTTATTAATTGCTAATAAAATTGTATTATTATTAACCTTTTATAGAGCGTGACGTTTTAAAGGTTTAGTTTATAAATATATAACCCTTTAGTTTAGTGATGTAACAACCAAGACTATTTTATAGTTTTAAAAGTTATATAAAATAATAGGGTTTATGCAATTTCACCAACATTAGTCACGTTCCTTTTAAAATATATAATGTGGTAACGAAATAATACGTATTCACAATAATGATGCCCAAATTCTGACAAAACGTTTAATTATAACTAAACATATGTGCGTATACATTTTATTTTTGATCAAATGTACGTTGTACATGACATCTAGAGATTTCAGAAAAATGTTTATGATTTATTTGTTTGAAACAAAAAAAATTCAGATTATTAATAAAAAATGTACTAATGTGTGAAATGGGCTAAACATCAAAGGACAAGGAAAAAAAAAGGGAAGGGGCGTTGGCGCCGGGTTTCGAACCCGCGACGTGGCCTTTAAGCGCAAGATGCTTTAACCAATAGACCACTGACCCTTTTTCTTTAAATAATTCAGAACCAAAATATATAAACTGAAATCTGTCTACTTTTCTTCTTCCTTCCATACTCAGCAGACGCAAGTTCAGAGGAGTTTAACCCTACCCATCCTAAATCGAAGACGAGGATTACAAGTTCAGATAAGTGTCGCAAACGAGGGATGTGTTATTACCTGGAGTCGGTCTCGTAACCCAAGCAGAAGAAAATCGAACCACCGAGACTCCAATTCCGTTCGCGACAAGGGGAGCAATTTGGGAAGAGGAGAAAAATTTTGAGGTGTTCTTGCTTGTAATCGTTTAATGATACATATGGATGAGTATAAGTGCGTTTTTAACGGTTGATTTGGAATGGGATTTAAAGGGTTCGGACTTCAATCGTGGCTTTTAAATGTCTATAACCGAATAACCCTTTAATGGTTTTAAATGGATTTGATTTTTCAATTATTTGGCTCGGTTTCCAGTCTCCATAAGATCACGACGGTTTGGTAATTCATTTGAGCCTTTCAGGATCCAGATTTTTTGATGGTTGGAAGTATTTGGAGTGAGTTTGACTTTTTCAAAGTCAAAATTGAATGAAGGGTTGTTCCATGGTCCAACTTTGGGAGGAGGGGTTCAAAATGAGGGTTCAAATGCAAAAGAGGGGGTTCAAAGGAATTGGATGGGTTCAAACTCTAATTCTTTTGTTTTAAATTCATTCTAATTATTTATAAAGGTGTTTTTTTTATAAATTTTATGTCCTAATTATATATTTTTCTAATTATAAATATATATATATATATATTTATATATAAAGGAATAAGTTTCATAAAACTACACATTGTGTAAATGGTTTAAAATTATATATATATATATATATATTTATAAATAATTACACACAAATATATATACCTAAAAGATGTAAATACATGATAAATGTTCATAAGTTTTTTTTTTTATTCTTATAAAGTTAAAGTTGTATACTTGATTTATTTTAGAAAAATCAAATATATTACGTGATTAAAGCTCGTAATTATTATAACAAAGTGTATATATATATATATATATATATATTTATAGAAAATAGTATGCCATTGCAAGGTTAAAATGTTGAATTGATACACGTTAAAATAGTTAAGGTGGTAGGCACGGGATCGAAATGAAGTGTCATTATTGTTTAAAAATAAAATAGGATAAAATAAAATAAGGCCGAAAATTTATGGATGTTACAGTATCCCTATGTTGAGGGAATTTTGTCCCGAAATTCATCTAATGGAGAGTACTGAATCAGGAAAGAGATGTGGGTTTGGACTCTCAACGAGCTTTGATTGTCAGTTTGAGGAGTATAATTGATGATAAGGTTTAGGTCTGATACTCAAGATCAGGTCAGGTCATCGTGACAGGCATGAATGGTGGTTGTGGATTTAGTTCGAAGAAGATTAAGGAGAAAATTGCCCTAGAATAATTTTGGGCTACAAAGATGAGATGCATCACTTTACAATGAGAGCGATGAGAATTTGATGTTCAACACTTGTTTAGAATATAGCCTAATATGTTTAAAAGGTATCACTCGGTAACGATCTCACAGACATTAGTCAAGGTCAAATTAATAGAGAACCCTACGTGACACGAAAAACGCTACTACTGACAAAATGACAGGAGCACTTATATATGGGAAAGGCCAGCGGCGTATCCACCATGCCCTTATCATATCACAATAGTTTCGTTACTATGTATCACTATAGGTTTTATGTCATCACACACGATAGAAATTCAGTATGTTTTCCATGCGCTGACTTTTATAATTACGTGTGCACTCGTAATTACTCAAATCGTCGCATGGTCCGTTTATATCATCCCATTTTGTGTGGGTTAAGAGAGGACACAAAACATTTAGTTCATAACTATTGTTTTCATGTATGAGTTGCTAATAAGTAACTATGTCTCTAGATGGTAAAGTCAATAAGGAAATAAAGACTAACAATGTGGCACAACCCCATACATGGGTGCCCTAAGTAGATGACATAACCCTCCCGATTACCCATAAAGTTTATAGCCCTCTCGTGTTTGAACAAGAATACATCAAACCCCGAGTAACATAAAGTTTATAGCTTCCTCATGTTTGAACAAAAATACGTCAAACCCCGAGTAGCTCAAAGTTAATAGCTATCAAATTTCATGGATAAAGTGAATGATCATGCCTCATGTATATAGTGGAAAATTAATTTCAACTAATGTAAACAGTCTAGTTTCGTGTGTAATGTAAACACTCAAGTCTCATGTATAACATAAATAATCTAGTATCATGCATATTGCAAACAACCAAGTATCATGTATCATGTATCATGTGAACAATCTATTATCATGTATCATGTGAACAATCTATTATCATGTATATTGCAAACAACCAAGTCTCATGTATTATGTGAAAAATCTAGTATCATGTATATTGCAAGCAATTCAAGTTTCGTCTATAATGTGAACAATCTAGTATTATGTATATTACAAACAACCAAGTTTCGTGTATAATGTGATCAATATAGTATCATGTATATTGTGAATGTTCATATGTAAATTATTGAATCTCACGAGTAACGTAGACTATCGAATTTTGTAGATGGTCAAGTTTTGCGGACGTACGTGTTGCTTGACGTTCAGGTATCATGCAGGTAGTTGGGTTTTAAGTTCTCACTTTTGTTGAGGTTTATATGGGTGGTTAACGCTTACGTGAAATGATTCATCTTTTTAAAGTGACTAGTAAGCTCATACATTTCCAAAGGTGCAAGATAATGAGAAGGTTTTGCAGGTAATCAGAATAATGTGTACATGAATAACTAATTTATGCTTTTTGTTTGTAACTAAACAAGTAATTGAAATTTTACTCTTGTTTGTAAATTAATAAGTGAAAATAATAAATTGAGTGGATGGATAATTGGATATATAAATAAAAACATTTTATTTATTTAATTTAATTATCATAAAAAAGGTGTTTCAAAAGAAAATAATGGCCTTATTATTTAGTAATTAGGCCAAGATTTAAATAATAATTAGTTTAACGAATTAAAAAGTCATAAGGAAATAATCAATCAAATCATTATTGAATTAAAAGAACGAAATATTTGTTAATGTTTTTATAAAGCAATTTGTACAAGACGGGTATTAAGTTTCTTTACAAGGTAAAGAGGTTTGTATATAATTTATAATCTAGATAAAACCTATAACCCAATGTTTTGATAAAGGTCTTGTTTGAACAAAATAACTATATTAGTTAAATCGAGTAATAACAAAATAATTAGTTTACAAAGAAGGTTTAGATGCCAACCATTAAGGCGAGCCAAAAATAATAACATTTATATTTGGGGTACAGGATATGGGTTTCAATTTAATTTTTTAAGAAAACGAGAAACAGGATATTCGAAAAACATCTCAAGTAGTTTTCCACTAGGAAGCAGATGAGCACCAAGACGAACATCGTTGTGGTTATTCGTATTGCAAACCTGGCTTCAGCTCTATCCATTTTCGTACGCGCATAAAGTATTTTCTAGTCTCCTTCCATCATGTCTATGTGGGTGCAAGATTTGCAATCAAGTCTTCCTGGTACCGTACTTGGCCTAATAGGTTATCTATTCGTTGACTCGGCAGGTCGTGCCTTTTCCCTGCTCCGTTCCTTGTCTCAGAAACTCTGTGGTCCTTACATATAGGTGAGCGGTATCAGCTGGAACTCCTATTGCATTGGTAAGTTCCATAACTTGTCTTGCTCCTAGGTCTGGATGGTATAGGTTAGGTGCTAGATAAGGGTCTCTCGGAGGAGGTGATTTAGCTGTTCGGAGTCTCATGCATGTGCTCCTAAGCAAATCTGCGCTGCGGTCAAACATGGATCTGGCAGCTAGTTGTGTCGGTGGCCGGTTTTCTGGGGATGGGGATCCACAGTCTTCCTCCTGTCCTGACTCTGTTTCGGGGTGATACTCCGGGGAGTGAGGAGGGTAAGAGGCAATGTCTAGCACGAAAAAGGTCGTAAGTGCTAAATGTTAAGCGCAAAGGTTTTCATGAGTTTAGAGTTTGGCTAGTCATAACACCGAGTTCTCATAATAGTATGTTAGGAGTAACACTTGACCTATAAGTAGTGTGCCCATGAAGAGGATTCCCATGAAAGAGAAGCGGGTCGCAAGGGACACACTAATATACCCACTATCTCCTTAGTCAGGATCTTTCATAGACCAACACCCACTCTTCCAGCCATCATGTACCATTAACATTATTATTTGAACTCATGGTTATGATGAGAATCATTATGGATGGTGTCTTGTGGTTTAAAGGTGTGCTTCATCTAAGTAGCTTCCTTTCCTTGGATGGTAGGGTCTAAGGGTTTAAATTCCTCACAAGTGATGATAAGGATGATGTAATTTTCAAGGCATAAGGATGAAGGGGGTATAGGAACTTAAATAGGATTAAGTGTAAGAATCATATAGGGAGGTTTAGACATGCGTACTAAATTGTAGTAAACAGTGAATGATGTTTAGATTGCATTCATCTGGTACATAACCAAACCAAATGGATATTGTGGCGAATCAAATTGATTCAAGTTCGTATACTTTCAAGAAGACATGCTTTAGCCTATAGGTGAATACTCACTTCGGGAATTCATAGGAAATCATACTGATCCTTCAGTTGATTTGGATTTATATGAAATGCTTTCATAGATAGAAGACCCAAAGTACATGCATTCACCCTTCCGGATTGCACATGTTCTCTACTAATTTTCAGAACCCAAAACACAGGCATTCACCCTCCGGAATGATAAGTGTTTGAATTTTTCACAAGTGATTAAGTGATGATGTGTAAAGTTGAAAGTGTATAAAATCTTAGATATGAATGAGTGTATGGCAAGACTTAGGATAGCTTTTTGTGATATCAAATAGGTATGGCAAGATTTGGATTTTTCACAAGTGCTTTAGACTTGCTCTGTCACACCCCGGCCGGCGTCGGATTATACGTCGGGGCTGATGCGGTTGTTCAAAAGCACATGATCAACTATTTAATAAGTTTTAATATTTATTCCATCATAATAAGTATTCACTACAAGGGAATAACATATAAATTATGCAAAAGAAACATAACAAAATCAAAGTCTGGGTTAAATTTAACTAGGTCCATAGTCCTATATGATCAAGACTTGTCCTCAAACGGGTGCACCTGAAACATGTGAGTAAATGTCAACTACAAGTAGTTGGTGAGAAACATAGGTTTTGACACCAAACAAAGTTAAGTATAGGTTTACAACTCAATATTCTCAAAACAAGTCTAAAGCATATATGTGAAAACACACAAGGTTCCAAGCGTACAATCAAGCCATGTAATAGGAAAAATAGTTACGCAATCCAACTGATTGCCTTCTGAAAAAGTAGTAACATGTATACACAAAAACCCACCAAGGTTTTGTGTTAGATAATGTATCGTATTTCCGTATAAATGATCATAAAAGGTACTACCTTAGGCTTGCCACACAAGTTAATGATTGTACTAACATGAAAACACGTAAAGGTCACCAAGCAGTTTAAGACATAAAGCATAAAGATCAAAGCATAAGAACAAAGGTATTAAATTGTGTGTGAAATATAGTTAATGACATGTTTCTCCCCAAAAAGTAAAAAGAGTAAAAATGACTATGTAAACTCACATTGATATTGTGATTCCAACTTGAACTAGATCGTGAGAACGAGTGATCCGGTTTAACGAGGCCCTAAATAAATAATTATACATACTTAATATATAGGAATGCTTGAAGGAAAACGAATGGAATGATTGAGGATTTTAGGATTTTGGAACGAACGGGCGATCGAAAGTATTAGAAAATCCAACTTTAATGATACCAAGTTAATTTGAGTGATAATATATAAATGAAATAATTTTTTATAAGTTTTAAAAAAAGGGATTTAAGTGTCAACAATAATTATTAATTGAAATATTAATATATCTTATTAAGACAATTAGGCTAAATGGTTATCATGATGGAACATTATAATATATTAGTACTTATATGGATATCATCTGAAATAAATTAGTTAATTATGATAAATGTAATATTATTATTTATGAAAATCAAATTACTAAAAGAATCATAACTTTTGTGAAAGTATTAATAATATGATAAATATGTTAATAAGAAAATTATTAAAATTTATTTTATTAATTGCTAATAAAACCGTATTATTATTAACCTTTTATAGAGGGTGACGTTTTAAAGATTTAGTTTATAAATATATAACCCTTTAGTTTAGTGGTGTAACAACCAAGACCATTTTATAGTTTTAAAAGTTAAATAAACTAATAGGGTTTATGCAATTTCAGCAACATTAGTCACGTTCCTTTTAAAATATATAATGTGGTAACGAAATAATACGTATTCACAATAATGATGCTCAAATTCTGACAAAATGTTTAATTATAACTAAACATATGTGTGTAGACATTTTATTTTTGATCAAATGTACGTTGTACATGACATCTAGAGATTTCAGAAAAATATTTATAAATAATTACACATATATATATACCTAAAAGATGTAAATACATGATAAATGTTCATAAGTTTTTTTTTATTCTTATAAAGTTAAAGTTGTATATTTGATTTATTTTAGAAAAATCAAATATATATATAAAGAGATGTAAATACGTGATTAAAGCTCGTAATTATTATAACAAAGTGTATGTATATATATATATTTATAGAAAATAGTATGTCATTGCAAGGTTAAAATGTTGAATTGATACATGATATCGTCCAGACGGTTTATAAAATAAATTACTAAACCTAACCTAGACTTCTAAGTAATAAATGGAAAACCTATAAACTAGACCACACTGACAGGCAAGTGTACCTATCGAGTGTAGCATAACTTAATGGTAAACCGGAATATCGAACCCTAGAGACACTACGATAATAATACTAGACTCTGACTCGGACTAAAGATTTAAGTGGTTTGGGAGGTTGACTACATTAAAGGTTAACTAAGAATGAAGCAAACTAATGTCGACTCAACTATCAAGACAAGTACTAAGGTGAAATCAGAAGATGGGAAGAATACTACCTAGGTCGGAATCCTACTTGCAAAGCACAACTTCTACCGGTTCTGGAAACTATGATGGATCTAGGTTTTTAAAGATGACAACTAAAGACTACCTAGTGGATCCCTAATCACTCTTAGGGTGTCACCAACTAAGCTACCTAAAGTGTACTAAACTCACTAGATGGTTAGATCACCTCTTGGGTATTTCCAACAATGATAAAGTACCCACAAGACAGATTACCTCTTAGTCTCACTGTCCACAATACATTCGAAGAATGCACGGGGTAATCTCTGGATAACAACTATGATTTAACCTAGCAACAATCACTAGACACCTAATACTAACGTCCTCTTAGACTGTTAACACTCGGATTCCTAATGATGAAGACTAGACAACTACTTCTCACCTCTCGGGTATTGAACTAGGACACACATTCAATTCTGATCAGCAATCAAACCCAACTCCTATGGTCACTATGTCTAGCAAACCACACAACAATCACAAACCCTAAAGTCTATGACCTAGATACGCAAATCAAACTTGCAGACAACCACAATAAGAATACGGAGTTAAAATCAATTACAAATCAGATCTAAACATGCTATATAATCATAATAATTAACAAGAGATTCTTTACAAAACCATAAAACCATCAATCGAATCCAAAAAACAGTAAAAATCATAATTTTAACAAATATTCATCATGTGACCTAGGCAATATTAAGGTTTAGCCTATGATCATACTAAAGTTCAACAAAACAGAAGAACAAGCATAAACCATGGTATCAAACTATCAAATCAAACACAAAAATCAAATCTTGAACATCGAACAAGTTAAACTACAAACCCGGGATCCAAAGATTCAAGATATTCTCTTCAATTGAGTTCCTAACTCCCAAAATCGCCCCTTTTTGCTCTGTAGACGGCTGGAAATCGATTAGATTAAGAATGGGAGAGTCCTAGACCTTTAATCCTTTAAATTAGGTTAAAAAACATGTTCCTGGGGTCTCTCGCGTACCGAGGGGGAGTTCTGGCGAGACAAAATAGTCGCGCACGATTTTTGGTCTCTCGTGTACCGCGAGTAATTGGACCACCATCTCTCGCGTACCGCAAGAGATTACTGATTTTTTGTATTCTTCTCCTCGAAATACCCCAAATCGATATATTATGGACCGCGTAACTAATTTTCTAGCCCGAGATAGGCCTCTTTTAAGGTTTGACTCTTTCCCAACTTTTTTCGTTTCTCATCCCGGGTTCTCGTGCTCGTTTCTTTCGCACTTCTTGATCGTTTAAGCTCCAATTCTTCCCGAATACCTACAAAACATAGCATAACTAAGTACAAGCTATAAATGACTCGAAACGACTCTAAAACCATATGAAAACGCTACGAAATACAAGTGAAATGCATGTGTGCTTTGCAAATCGACTCAGACTCCTCTAGCATCCTAGCATTGATCTCAGCAAATCGAGCTCTCCAGTCTACCTTCTTCACTTCCTCTACCGAACATATGCCATACTCAATCAAGTGGGAGTCATCCTCTACAACCTCTTTCTTCTCCACACTCCTAACTGACACGGCCATCACTGAAGCATTTGTGCCTGAAGATGGACCTTCAGGCTCTGAGCGATGTCTCCTACCGTGCGTTGCAAATCCTAGAATGCTGACTGCTGATTCTTTAATAGAGTGTCATGGCTTTTGCCTTGTGTCCTTGTCTTGCTGGACTAAGTGGGCAAGCAGTTGTGTCTGATTCTCGAGCATATCTTAGATCTTCCTTGTATTGACACTGATTCCCGAGCTCGCTCCAACTTCTGCTCCTCCATACTACTGCTGGCGACCATTAAACCAATGCGGGTTATTTCCAGATCTCTATCCCGAGCCATAAGTATTGTTGTAATTGTTGTATCCTTGGTTCTGGTTCTGGTTACCAGCAAAGCTCACCCACTCCAGATTATTGACTGGGCAATCCTTGGTGTCGTGGCCTCCCCTGCACACTTGACACCGCTGAGCACTGAGCTTCAGCTCCTTGATCTCGTTAGCCATTGAGGTCAGTGCAGCAGCCACGCTAGAATCAGGAGTGACCTGATGCACACCTCTAGGAGAAGAGGCGGGTGATCTAGCACTAGGAATGGAAGTCCTAGTAGATGGTTGCTGATGTTACGCCAGAGCGAAGCTCTGGAACATCTCCTCACACTCGTCTGGCTCGAGCTTATCCATGATACAGCCTCCCGCAGCTGTGTTGAACATTTGCTGCTTCTCGAAGGTGAGGCCACTATAGAACTTCTCCACTAGCGCCCAGTCAGAAAGACCGTGCTGAGGACATCGGCTCAACAACGTGTTGAACCGCTCCCAGGCAATGTGATAAGGCTTGTCAGGGTCCATCCAGAATGAATGGATTTGGTCCCGAAGGCGAGCGACCCTGGAAGGTGGATAGTACTTCTTGTAGAATTTGGCTTGAAAATCCTCCCATGTGGTGATAGAATTGTCGGGAAGGGTGTCAAGCCAAGTAGATGTGTGACCAGAGAGTGAGAATGGGAAGAAACGTAAGTAGATAGTGTCCTTAGACACACCCATGATATTGAATATATCACATATCAACGCGAAGCGGGACAAATGTCCAGGTGTCCTCATCCTCAAGGCCATGAAATTGGGTGGCAAGAGTGATGGTGCTCATGACATGTGACGGGATCTGCCATGTATTGGCGTTAGGAATGGCGGGGCGTGTGATCGAAGATCTCGTCCCGGTGACCCCGTCACTGGCCCTCTGGTGCACGGTACGTCTCCTGGTGGGTCAGCGTCGCCCATGGTAGGAAATGGAATTGGGCTAGTAGAACATACCTGGGATTTGCAAAGCTCTTTCAAACGCTCCCGAAAGTCACGGGTGTGCTCGTGTAGTTCTCGTTCGGGCTCTTGAAAAGCTGAATATGGTGGTGATCCCTGCGAACGATGGTGCATAAACTGACACAAGAACAAAAGAAAATAAACAAAGACTCAAAACAGAAAGACTCAATCCTATGTTAGACTCACAGATAGCACGTAGGACAAGCACACAAACAAGACTCAAAAACAAAACAAACCAAAAATCACTAAAAGAACTAGTCAAAGCTAATATTGCTATTGCTAAGTGTCCCCGACAATGGCGCCAAAATCTTGTTGTCGTCCAGACGGTCTATAAAATAAACTACTAAACCTAACCTAGACTGCTAAGTAATAAATGGAAAATCTATGAACTACACCGCACTGATAGGCAAGTGTACCTATCGAGTGTAGCACAACTTAATGGTAAACCGGAATATCGAACCCTAGAGACACTACGATAATAATACTAGACTCTGACTCGGACTAAAGATTTAATTGGTTTGGGGGGTTGACTACATTAAAGGTTAACTAAGAATGCAGCAAACTAATGTCGACTCAACCATCAAGACAAGTACAATGGTGAAATCAGAAGATGGGAAGAATACTACCTAGGTCGGAATCCTACTTGCAAAGCACAACTTCTACCGGTTCTGGAAACCATGATGGATCTAGGTTTCTAAAGATGACAACTAAAGACTACCTAGTGGATCCCTAATCACTCTCAGGGTGTCACCAACTAAACTACCTAAAGTTTACTAAACTCACCAGATGGTTAGATCACCTCTCGGGTATTTCCAACAATCATAAAGTACCCACATGACAAATTTCCTCTCAGTCTCACTGTCCACAATACATTCGAATAATGCACGGGGTAATCTCTGGATAACAACTATGATTTAACCTAGCAACAATCACTAGACACCTAATGTGACACCCGACATTTCAGGTTAATATCTATACACGATATAAATGAGTTTATATTATATTTGTTTTCGTGATTTACCTAATTGCATAAATTAGGACATTAAAGTCTAAGAAAAGCCGTACCTTGTTTCATTTCATATTTTGGTAATTTTAGGAATTACCGGTTCACATACCCGTATAACCCGACTAAATACGAACGTTAGTGATCAAATTAAATTACCCCTTTTAAATCTCTAATTGATATTAATACCATTAATAAACTAATACTTAAAACTAATTATTAACCCTCAAACCACTTTTTTGACTTTCTCGGCCGAAGCCAGAGAAGACCATTCCCCCTTTCACTCGTCCCATACCATACCTGAGAAAACTCAGATAAAACCATACCTCCTCAGTCTCAACCTCACATTTCCTTTTACATATTTCTCATTTCTTACGGCAAATTTTCCCCAATCCTCTCCAAGTTGAAGTCCGGTTTAAAGCAAAAATCCACCACAATTCGGTGTCTTAAGAAGAATTTCAAGTGCTTCTAAAGGAAATTTTACAGAAGAATCAAGATCATTCTCTGTTTTCTCTCATCATCTTCATATCTGTTTTAAGGTAAAAACTCAATATTATCTATATTATTTTCTTTAAAAACCGTAGCTAAAACATACAAAATATTCAAACGCAAGTAATATAACAAGAAAAGTGTGTCGAATTCAAGTTTAAAACATAAAAATATGCAGGACTGATTCTGTCAATCAGAATTGCAGTAATCGAAACTATAGTTTCGATACCTGTTTCTCAATCGAAACTGGGAGTTTCGATACCAGTTTGATCGAAACTAGGAGTTTCGATACCTATTTGATCGAAACTAGGAGTTTCGATACCTGTTTACTCAATCGAAACTAGGTAGTTTCGATAGCTATTATTCAATCGAAACTAGGAGTTTCGATACCTAGTACTCAATCGAAACTAGATAGTTTCGATACCCAGTTTGCTTAATCGAAACTAGGTAGTTTCGACCTCTGTTCTGTTCTGTCCTGTTCAATCGAAACTAAGTAGTTTCGATACCTGGTTATCAGTCCCATTTAGCAGTAACTTAGAACTGTTTTTACTACAAAACAAGTGTTGAACAACTAAGAAGATTTTAAACAAACACAACCAGATTTACAAAGTCGGTGAACAATTTGCAATATGAGACGTTCGGTCTTAACACAATTTACCCTTTGGTATCCAGGGTACAAATAGTCAAGTTGACTAGAACAAATATCGTTACAAGCATACACAAACTCAAGGTGAGTTTCACGGCCCCTTTTTACTGTTTTGTACTATTTGGGGGAAAAACATACTTATAACTATTTTTATATGATAACAAGAAAACAAGACCCGACCTTTATGTATGCATGAGTGAACACATTTGGAGCTCGTAAAGTCCCCTGATCATCATATTTATAACCATTAGCTATAGATTAGCCTGAGATTCTATGGATAGTACTATTGGGTCTGACACCCCCGGTCATGGTTAGTCGCGCTAACCATGGGTCCCTCTGGCCAAATGACTGCATAGTGTTCTAATATTGCTCGTGAGGTACGAGTGAGGGGCAAAACACCTGGTCTTGGTTTGATTATGCCTCATGTATGTACATATTATTTGTATTCCTAGCTAGTTTACAAATGGGTCAAACATTACTTGTTTTGCTTATCATATACGTAAAAATCATTTCATGCAATTGGTTTGCTCATTGTATTCATATATGAAACCTGTGAACTCACCAACCTAGTGTTGACATTTTCAAGTATTTTTTCAGGAAATTAATCGTGGCAACAAGAGTAATACTACGTAGGGTTCATGCATACATGGTGGATACAACTTTTGAAGATTTTTCTTGTATAACCCATAATGTTCGGGTCATATTTGCAAAATCTTACTAATTTGTAACTTCAACTACTATTTTGGGCTGTAAAACCTTAAACTTAATTTATGTATCCAGTTGTATGTATGCGTTTGCAAAAATTATATGCTTTGAAAAACCATGAACGTCGCGCCTCGCGTTTCCGCCTTGGCGGGGTGTGACAGAATTGGTATCAGAGCCATTGATTATAGCGAGCTAGGAGTCTAAAGAAAAAAAAATCGAGCCTAGTCTATAATTTAAATGACTCACTGAGACGTTTTTCATTGCATATGCATGTCGTAACTTATCATCATATTGTACGGATATCGTAGACACTGAACATCGTCACACATTAACCCCATTTCGACTTCAGACCGATGGCACCCAAAAGAAGGACACCGCGTGACACTACTGGTGAAAACAAAATGACGATTTCCACAGAAGTTGAACAACTCATATCACAACGTGTAGCCGCCGCCTTGGAGCAGTACGAAGCCAATCGGAATAACGTCGGAGGAAATGGTAGTGGTAGCGGAGGAGGTGCAGGAGGCAGTGGCACTGCTGGAGGTTCTGGAGGTAACAGAATGTGTAATCACCTCTGTAACACAGTCACGATCTAAGTTAACAACATTATTAAAAATATTGACTTTTGACCCTACAGATGCTTTGAACAAGAAGTGCACTTATAAGGCCTTTCTATCCTGCAACCCTCGCAACTTCAATGGCACCGAGGGTGCAGTAGGCCTGATGAGGTGGATTGAGAAGATGGAATCTGTGATTGATATTAGTGAATGCACAGCTGACTGTATGGTGAAATATGCCACTTGCACACTTGCTGACAAAGCATTAACCTGGTGGAATTCTCAGATGAAAACATTGGGAAGACAGACTGCCTACCAGCTATCTTGGGATGATCTAAAGGCCATGATGATCGAGGAGTACTGTCCTCGAAATGAATTGCAGAAAATTGAAACTGAAATGTGGAACCTTCAAATGATAGGAGATGATGTGGCTGGTTACACTGACAGGTTCAATGAACTAGCAATCTTGGTGCCACACATGGTCACACCAGAGTACAAAAAGGTTGAAAGGTACTTGTGGGGTCTCGCACCTCAAATTCGTAGTATGGTGACTTCGTCGAACCCCATGGATGCCAAGAGTGCCATAGTCTTAGCCTACAAACTAAGGGATGATGTTGTTCGTAATGGTTTGTTCGAGAAAAAGGAAACTGAGGAAAGAAAGTTAGGAGAAAAGAGGAAATGGGTGGGAAAACCAAATAACCAATTTAGGAATCAAGCCTATAAGAGACAGGAGACTGTGAAAGCTTTTGCTGCTAACACGGTGGAGAGAAAGGGTTATGCTGGCCCCCAACCGAGGTGTGATAAGTGCGGGTATCACCATGTGGGGAAATGCACTCAATGTGAAAGGTGTAGAAAGTTTGGGCATTGAGCGCAGACATGTCGACTCAATGCCAACCCCACCGATAAGATTAAGCAAGGATGCTACGAATGTGGAGATCTGAAGCACTACAGGAAAGATTGCCCCAAGTTGAATAATCAGAATAACAATCAGGCCCGAGGAAGAGCGTTCGTGATGGGAGTTGGGGACGCACGCCAGGACCCTAACATTGTCACTGGTACGTTCCTGATAAACAATCATTATGATAAAGAATCACTATGTCTAGCAAACCACACAACATTAACAAACCCTAGAATCCTGCGGTATCTCGCGTACCGCGAGAGACAAAATAGTCGCGCATGATTTTTGGTCCCTCGCGTACCGCGAGGAATTAGACCACCATCTCTCGCGTACCGCAATAGATTACTGAATTTTTGTATTCTTCGCCTTGAAATATCCCAAATCGATATATTATGGGCCCTGTAACTAATTTTCTAGCCCGAGATATGCCTCTTTTAAGGTTTGACTCTTTCCTAACTTTTTCCGTTTCTCATCCTGGGTTCTCGTGCTCGTTTCTTTCACACTTCTTGATCGTTTAAGCTCCAATTCTTCCCAAATACCTACGAAACATAGTATAACTAAATACAAGCTATAAATGACTCGAAACGACTCTAAAACCATACGAAAAAGCTACGAAATACAAGTGAAATGCAAGTGTGCTTTGCAACACATCAATACACGTTAAAATAATTGGTGGTAGGAATGGGATCGAAATGAAGTGTCATTATTGTTTAAAAATAAAATAGGATAAAATAAAATAAGGCCGGAAATTTATGGATGTTACACTACCCACCACACGTCCTATGCATGACTACGCGCGTACCACCAGGACACATAACGCCAGGTCACAGTAACAAACCTATCATAATTAAGGTATATATAATAATATAGTATCCCAACTCTCTAACTCATACAAAGTGCACACACCACTAGCTAGACCTGAGCAAATCTACGTGTGTATAGTATGACCTCGTCTTTTATAGACATACAAACTCATGAACCCTTCCTACTTTTCCTCCCAACGGTAGTCCCTATCAAACGTCATTCTAAACTCACACGGAGTTTACACGGTCGTATCCCATACGGGTTGTACTAGTGTTTTAAGACGCGCTACTCAGTTTAGACACAAGACATTCTTCTACATGTTCATACGCACAAGATATAGAAATATCATGATTCCCCACAGGATCTTGTCCTACACATTTATACCTAGACACAAGGTATATGACTACAAATTCTGATAGCACTTCATCCTGATTACTCTCACAGAGTGTTGTACACCCATTGCACTCTAAACATAACCTCATAACCATCACTACTTAAGACTGCGGACATAAGAAATTTCAACCTTATGTTTATCAAGGTCTAGTCACACACACCTGTTAATTATATTCTAGCATCACGGCAAGGATTATATCTATCATGTCTAACATTATTAACAAGGTAATCACATTACCACACAAGCTTCAATGATGTATCTACATTAATATGCTCCACATACTACAACTAATATTACTTAGCACCATCCCATAATAAAACTCAAGATCAAGATCACAATTAATTGATTAGGAATCAAAATGAATATCTCGCCACAAAAGCGTCAAACTAACACTACTCAAAACACGCTATGACACCCGACAAATCCCAGTTAACGCTGTTAATTCAAACTCCGTTATCTCACAAAAACTCAGTTAGTTCAGTCAACCCAGTTAACTCAGTCTTAAACCTCAGGGACTAATTCTGTCATTATTTAAACTCAAACTATAGGGACAAATTCTGTAATTAACCCAAACTTGATCCCTTTGACTTTTGAAAGTCAAAATCGTGAATTCTTGGATCCAAACTCAAATCAATAACCGAATTCGTCCAAATTATAACTGAAATGCACAACTAACTTCTTAAACGCTCATCATTAGAGCACTAACTACATCATTGATTCGAATTTAAACCTAATTATGAGCTTTCAAGTCAAAATCGTCGACACATTTAGCTATACCACCAAATTCGACGAATTCAATTACCATTCTCGCAAACAAACACCCTCCACAAAGTAAACGAATCCCACTGAACCTGTTGCATCATCCAACTTCACCGGAGAAGGAAACAGAGCCGTCAGAGATCAAGCCACTCGAAGTCGGAACCCATTCTAGTCGAACACCACCAATTCAAATCACATTCTGGTAATTATTTAAATCATTACTTTCGTTTCAGTGTCTAGATCAAAAGCCCTATCACTATTGTGGCTTACATCATCGAATTAACCAGGAACGAAATCTAGGGTTCATGTGATTTCGTGTTTAATCGAACACTACTCTAAACTCAATCTAAATTCAATTAAAGGGCATGGTTAGACTCGCAATCTCTCACTCATCGAAAGCCCCATGAATCCAGCAATTTCTATTATCAGAATCAATAGATTTGATTTCGTGTTCTTAAAACTATGGTTTCGGTTTTCAAAACAGAAATTAACGATTCCAAACTCAATGTTTTTGCAATTAAACTTACCCACATACTCGCATTACACGGATGAACAAAACCCCTATATTGTTTTGGCTAATCGCGATCGAATATGATGGAGTTGGGACTGAGTTGGATCGGCTCGCATGGGGGAAGAACACAACGGGTATATATGTAAAAACCAATTCAATCCGGGTTCCAGCGCGACACCCTAGCGGGCTGAGTTGGTTAATATCTTGATCATGCACACAGGAGACCCGGGTTCGAAACCGGTCTCTTGTGTTATTTTTTGGGGCATTTTTCTTGGATTATTTTTATATAAAATCAAACCCTATATTATTATAATTATATTAATTATGTTTTAAAACCCGGAAACACCCGTAGGCTCGGGTTTGGATTTATATCTAGTTTTTAATTATTATCCCCGCATTTAAAAATAATATCATTATTTATATTATTACCTAAGCATACGAGTCCGAATGAAAATAATTATTTTTATCACATAAATAATTATCGTATTATTCTCCAATTTAAAAATAATATAATCGTTTATATTATTTTCCTAAACCATTATTTAATGGTAAAAACACACGAATATTTAAATAGTATTATTCGTAGTTAGTGACGTTTGGTACGTACCACATCTATTCATTGTTAAATCAAGGATTTCGTGAACCCGTTGACTAACTTATCTACTCGTTAATCATTAGTGTGTCTTAGGACATCAAATCTTCCGTGTCGTCGTCACAAAATCCCACGTGTCCCTAACAATTGTAAATATAATTCTAGGGCATTCGTAGGCGGTTCACAGGCAAACTCTTGTGTTTTCTATTGCATCCTTGTGTGGTTCTAACTACCTACGCTTACACAACTCAGGTGAGTTTCACGGCCCTTTTACTGTTTTAAATTGGGGGAGAAAACATGACGCAAACACTTTTGATTAGTGTAATTCATATATTATCACTTGTTATAGACTAAGCGTAACGCTCTATGCTGAAAGTCCTTACACATCGAACCTTTTATTATGCACATAGCGAGGTAATTTTGAGTAGTACTACCGGGTTTGACAAACCCCACCAGCATTAGTCGCGCTAACTCGATTGGAGGTCGAACATGTGTATTATTAACCTAAACACGACACCATTGTTGATAGACATGGTGGGAGGCATTCAAACACAAACACAAACATAAACAGTCAGCTTTGGTTTCTAGCGCTTAAGTAAACATGAACATAGGTTAGCTACCTATTGATATATATATTGAATGTACATAATCTAGCAAATGCTTTTACAAACTGAAACCTGTGAACTCACCAACCTAGTGTTGACACTTTTCTTACATGTTTTCTCAGGTCGCTAAGCACAGGTGCACACTAGGACATGCATGGAGTCTCTTTATCATTTCCAACACTTAAACTATTCATCTGCTTTCTATTTGCTTTGACTTTGGGCGTGTTTGTTTTGCGCATTTATTACTTTGTTTATCCCTTCTGCATTAACTCTGAACATTTTATGATTTTTGTTTTTGTCCCATATAGTGTTGTTTGATGTAACTAATGTCTGAGATCCTGGTTTGTCACACATCAAACGGTAAAACTCCGTTAGTGGAGTTTGGGGGTGTGACACACGCCAATCCTCGTGTGGTAATGCACCACCTATCTAATCATCGAACAAGTCGAAGTTATCGCCCACTTGCTCCTCATCGTCGGACTTATCAAGCCATCCGTAGCCCGACCCTGAGTCACGCCTTGGAGGCTGATGCCTGACCGCAAATGCATTCCTTCCTCTCCAACCACCCCTCCTGTAGAAGGAGCTAGTGAGTCCTCCTCTCGCAGCTTCCCTAGTAGCACTAGGAGCATTAGGCGCCGGAAGCGTAAAAATCAACTCCTGTATCTGTAGCTCATGCCTCTCCTTAGCTGCCGATGGCACTACTGACAATCGAACTGGTGCTAAGATCCGCCTCCTGTCGACAACTACAGTGCGTACCGCAGCCAAACGTCTAGCACAACGCTCTGCCATCCTTCTGGCGATAGCTCCCCGCCTGATCCACCTCGTCCTAATTGTCACAGCCATATGTACCTACACAAGATAGAACGTTGGAGGGATTACTATGGGCACAAATTCAGAATATGAGAGTAATCATAGACTGCCAAATCATGGTGATCAAATGCAATTTGGTGGTCCACATTACTGCTCGGATTCTAAATCTTTCCCAACATACTCACACTAGCTTTCTACCTTTCACGCACACCGGATGCACATGCATCCCACACAACTGACCTAGCACCACACAATAGTCTAGCAAATCATTATAATAATTACCATTGCACACCACACATGGTTACACACAAATTCACTAAACCATGCTAACACACCAAACTATTTCACATAACGCAATCAATGCTATTCCACGCTATTTAACTCACACATAATCTCATATAATCACACCACACAACTCCAAAAAGTTTTATACTACACAGTTAATACTCTAACAATTAATACATAACTCAAAAGACGTACCTCTTGGCTCGCGGTTACTCGTGGTGGCATTCGTTTCACCCTTGTCCCATTTTCATTTAAAGTAAAGGTATTTTATTTTATAAAAACACACATTTTCTCTTAAACCACGGCTTTGATACCAACTTGTAAGACCCCGACCCAGGAATCCTACAGTTGGTTCTCATAACGGGTTATTCTCTTTTTAAAATACATATGTTACTAATCAAACTACAGCGAAAGTCTTTCTAAAATCTAAAATTGTTATTTAACATCGTTATCGTCATAACTTTACTTCACGAATGCCTGCACACCAATCCGAGTAGCACCGCTTCCAAGCCAAGATACGCCGACCCCAAAGTTCACCTGCAAGACAATCTAACGTACACACAAAGTCAGAAACTATGATACCCGACAATTCCAGATTACCCCGTTAACCCAAACTCCGTTATCTCACAAACCCAGTTAACTCAGTTACGAACTTCAAGGACTAGAACTGCTATAGTCTCAAACATACACACAGAAACTACATGGCCTGATTCTTTCAATACCCAAAAACTCGATTCATTGACTTTTGAAAGTCAAAATCGTGTGTTCTTGGTCCAATTCAAACCTGTAACTCCAAACAGTTTGAATTCGCGACTGTTGTGAGTGGCATTGATGATCTCGACCATATTCTAACCATTTCCATGCGTTTTTTATTGATAATGATTACTAATTTAATCCTATTAATCTCGTTCAAAGCATAACCTTCGAACCGCAATTAAAACCCCTTAATTCAATCATTTGGCCTATCAATTTTGAAATCAAACACTCCACACACACTAGTCGAACCCCTCTGAACCTTCTGCATATTCCAATTTGGCCGGAGAAGCTGCCGGAGACGCCGAACATCAAGCATTCGAAGTCGAAACCCTAGTTAGTCGATCTCCACCAATTCGACATCAATCGAGGTAATTAAACATACATATAGCCTCGTTTTCATGTCTAGAACAAAAGCCCTAACTCAATTGGGGCTTACAACACTGAATTAAACACGAATAGATTCTAGGGTTCATCGTATGAACTAGATAATCGAACTATAACTTAGACTCTATTTCAATCCAATTAACTTACACAGATAGTTTCGCAATCCTCCAATCATTGAAAGCCCTATGATTCAGTAACAAACCAAGTCTAATTTGGTGTAATCGATTCATAGTAAACCTAGGGTTTACGGGTACTTAGCTGGTTCAGAAATCAATCCAATCAAACCGAAAACAAAATTAAACCATGCTGACATGATCGCCATACATTGTTGTACAAAAACCCTAAACCCTTTTGATCGATTAAAAAAAATCTATGGTAATCGGATTTTGGAATTCGAATTGGGGAAGAACTTGGATCGCGATTAAGGGTTATAAGCGTATAGTTTGGGTTTTGTTCACAATTGTACTCCAGATCAGTTGGTAATGTTGTTGGGGTTGCACGCACGAGACCCGGGTTCAAATCCGGTCTCCTGCATTGTTTTTGTAAAACCATTTTCTTGGTTTTTCTTTTTACAAAACTATTCCCTATATTATTTTAATAATATTTTAACTCGGTTTGATACCGAAAAACGTTCGTGTACTCGGAATCAAATTTATTAGTTATTTTAACTATTACCTTTATATATAATATCATATTATATTAACGGAATCATTCCAACAATAATATCATACATTGTGATTATATTTAATTAATCTAGGGCATCCATAGGCGGTCCATTTGCTTTACTTGATATTTCTTATATTGTGCTTGCTATCTTTTACTGCACATCAGGTGAGTTTCACGTCCCCTTTTATGTTTTAAACTAGGGAGAGAAAAACATGACGCAAACATTAGATTTTGTAATTCTAATATATCACCTCTTAAACTAAGCGTAACATTCTATCATGAAAGTCGTTACACATCGAACCGTTTAATATGGAATTAGCGAGGTAATCTTGAGTAGTACTAGTGGGTTTTACAAACCCCACCCGCGTTACTCGCGCTAACTCGACTGGAGATCGAACGGGTGTAAAATTAACCTAACACATCACCATTGTTGATAGACATGGTGGAAGGCATCAAACACAAACAGTCAGCTTCGGTTGCGAGCGCTTTAGTAACTTGAACATAGGTTTGCTACCTATTGATATATCTAGAATGTACATTATCTGGCAAACACTATTTATAACTAAAACCTGTGAACTCGCCAACCTAGTGTTGACACATTTCTTAACATGTTTTCTCAGGTCGCTAAGGCACAAGCACATGATTAGGACATGCATGGGAGTTCTTTATTATTGCAAACATTTAAAATATTTACTTCCTTTTAAACAACTTGGTTTTGGGTGTGTTTGTTTTTCCCATTAAATATTTGACTTTACGCTTCCGCATTTACTTTGAATGTTTAATGGTTTTATTTATTAAATTCATATAGTGTCGTTTGACATGACAAATGACGTGGATACTGGTTTATCACGACCCCCGCGGCGGATCGTCACAAGTGGAATTTGGGGTTGTGACAGATTGGTATCAGAGCCATTAGTTATAGAGAACTAGGATTGCATACTAGATTTTAACCACACACAATGCATTAGTTACACGGCACAGACATTCAAACATGGCACTTACATCTTGCTTTACCGGAATGTCGACTCCACCTACATCCCCAGCTAACCAGGAAGCCGATGTTCCTACTGTACCTTCACCCGAACCTAAGAGGCGTCGACTGAACTTTGTTGACAACACCGTGGTCTACGACGAGCCCTTTACTGTGCGTGTCAGGGATAACATGCAGGGATGGCATTAGTATCCTGACATGATCAGGAGTAGGGTTCGTCAGGACCAGTTCCCACCCCCTCACGTTGTTGACATTCCCTCTTCTTCGCAAACCCTACCACCCTTACCATACCCACTAGGACAGGCTTTTGCTACCTTTGTAGCAAAGATGGATCGGGAGATCCGGAACATGCGCGAAGCAGCGGGCGAGATTACCGGGTTGTTGCAGCACGAAAGTCAAGCTGACCAAAAGATTGAGAAACTGACAGCGGATCTAAGAGAGACTGACAAGGTGCATGAAAATATGGTGGCAACATTCCAAGAATTAGAGACCCGAGTGAATGTGCTAGAGTTTAACCTTGGGGCAGCTGAGACTCGGATTGAGGAGCTGGAGGCGCAGCTTAAGGCTGCCAATGCAGCAGGAGACGCACAGGATGTTGAGCCCGAGGGAGAACTAGCTGAGGACAATGATGACGGATCAATTGTTTCTTCAACTGGCAGTTTCATATGATATTCTATGTTTATTTATCTTTTCCTCCTAAACCTAGATGGGCAGGGTTGTTCCCATCCAACAGATATTTCTGGATTTTGATGTTTTGGTTGAATTTACTTTGTAGCCTTTTCAATTTATTTAATCAAGGATTATTATTGAAATATTTGATGTTGCGGTTTATGATTTCTCTTGGTTTGCTTATGCTTGTATGACGATTATATGCGATATATTTTTCTCATTATGGTATATTGTGAATGTAAAGATCATGTCTAGGCTTGGCAACAGACATGGTGGACGCGCCAGCGAGCGTGGTGATCGTGGCAATATCAACATGACTGCCGCTGAACTCACTGCACTGATTAATGATAGGGTGGCTGAAGCCTTAGCAGCCAACCCAGCCGGAGGTAAATTTGTCATTTATCGACTTTACCGGGTCAACTCAAAAAAATTTTCTATCTCAAATTTTGTATACTTAAACAGTATCTATGTTCCCAATCCAGGTCAGCACAATAACCAGCAGACCTGCACTTTCAAGAGCTTTATGGACTGTAAGCCTCACACGTTTAGTGGTGCTGAAGGAGTTGTCAGTTTTCTCCGCTGGATGGAAAACGTTGAATCGGTATTCGCTATGTGCAACTGTCTGCAAGACAACTAAGTCAAGTATGCATCTAGCATGCTTGAGGGTCCGGCCCTTACGTGGTGGAACTCCCAGGTGTAGATGTTGACTCTGGAGATGGCAAATGCATTGCCATAGGAAGAATTCAAGACCATGATGTGAGAAGAATACTGCCCCTGTGATGAGGTGTAAAAACTTGAGAGTGAATTCTGGAACCTCAAGATGGAAGGTTCTAAAATTGAAGCCTACACTACTCGTTCGCACGAGTTGGCAATCCTATGTCCTCAAATAGTGACACCAGCCTACTAGAGGATTGAAAAGTACATCGAGGGTCTAGTCCCTTAGATCCAGAGTATGGTGACATCTTCCAACCCTACCACTATCAAGTAGACTATCAAGCTAGCTCACAAGTTCACTGGTCAGGCAGTAGCTCAAGGAACCCTACCCCCAAGAGGTGCGGTTTCAACGACTGCTGACAACAAATGAAAGTTTGACAGCACTCACTCTAAAGCATTTCAGTCTAACCCACCCCCGCAACAGCAACAACATCAGCGTAAGTATGAACCTGCTAAGAACCTCACTCAAACTACCTCATCCCATCAGAACCAGGGTACATATGCTGGAAAGTACCCAAAATGCAACAAGTGCAACTCTCACCATAACGGACCGTGTGACAAGTACCGCTGCCAGCGGTGCGGTAAAATGGGCCATTCGTCCAAAGACTGTAGAGGAGAGCTTCAAAATAAACAGACGCCACCTGGTGAAGCACCCAAAGGCTTCTTTGAGTGTGGAAAGGAAGGACATTTCAAGAGAAATTGTCCTCAGTTGAGGAAGAATGGTAATGGTATTGGCAGCGGTAATAATAGTACCCAGGGCAATAATGGCAGTAACAACGGAAATGGTACGAAGGGTCGAGCCTTCGTGATTGGCTCAGGGAAAGCTAGGAATGATCAGAACGTCGTTACCGGTAAGTTTCCTCTAAAGGATTGTTTTGCTTCTGTTCTTTTCGATACTGGCGCCGATAGACGTTTTATATCTAGAAGCTTTAGTAAACAGTTAGAAACAACCCCAACCCTATTAGAACACAAGTACACCGTAGAGATAGCGGATAGTAAGTTAATCGAGGCAACCCACATCCTCAAGGGATGTAAGATAGGACTGCCTGGTCACAAACTTGATATCAATCTCATGCCAGTTACACTTGGCAGTTTTGACATAATTGTCGGTATGGATTGGTTATCTAAGAACAAAGCTGAGATCGTCTGTAGTGATAAGATCGTTCGTATTCCTCATTCTAGCGGAGAAATCCTATCCGTTCTGGGCGAGAAGAGTGGTGCATGAAATCTGATATAGCCACCTATGTGAGCAAGTGCCTGACCTGTTCCAAAGTAAAGTCGAATACCAAAAGCCATTTAGTTTGCTCCAGCAACCGGAAATCCCAATATGGAAATTGGAACAGATTTCCATGGACTTCATTACAAAACTACCCCGAACTCCTAGCGGATGCGACACCATCTGGGTGATCGTAAATCGCTTAACCAAATTCACTCATTTCCTTGCAATCAAAGAGACTGATAAAATGGAGAAGCTAACTCGTACAAAAAACAAAATTAAACCATGTTGACATGATCGCCATACACTGTCGTACAAAAACCCTAAACCCTTTTGATCGATTAAACAACAATCTATGGTAATCGGATTTTGGAATTCGAATTGGGGAAGAACTTGGATCGCGATTAAGGGTTATAAGCATATAGTTTGGGTTTTGTTAACAATTGTACTCCAGATCAGTTGGTAATGTTGTTGGGGTTGCACGCACGAGACCCGGGTTCAAATCCGGTCTCCTGCATTGTTTTTGTAAAACCATTTTCTTGGTTTTTCTTTTTACAAAACTATTCCCTATATTATTTTAATAATATTTTAACTCGATTTGATACCGAAAAACGTTCGTGCACTCGGAAACAAATTTATTAGTCATTTTAACTATTACTTTTATATATAATATCATATTATAATAACAGAATCATTCCAACAATAATATCATACATTGTGATTAATTAAATTATATTTAATTAATCTAGGGCATCCATAGGCAGTCCATTTGCTTTACTTGATATTTCTTGTGCTGTGCTAGCTATCTTTTACTGCATATCGGGTGAGTTTCACGACCCTTTTATGTTTTAAACTAGGGGGAGAAAAACATAACACAAACATTAGATTTTGTAATTCTTATATATCACCTCTTAAACTAAGCGTAACATTCTATCATGAAAATCCTTACACATCGAACCGTTTAATATGGAATTAGCGAGGAAATCTTGAGTAGTACTACTACGTTAGTCGCGCTAACTCAACTGGAGGTCGAACGGGTGTAAAATTGACCTAACACATCACCATTGTTGATAGACATGGTGGAAGGCATCAAACACAAACAGTCAGCTTCGGTTGCGAGCGTTTTAGTAACTTAAACATAGGTTTGCTACCTATTGATATATCTAGAATGTACATTATCTGGCAAACACTATTTATAACTGAAACCTGTGAACTCGCCAACCTAGTGTTGACACATTTTCTTAACATGTTTTCTCAGGTCGCTAAGTCACAAGCACACGACTAGGACATGCATGGGAGTTCTTTATTATTGCAAACATTTTAACTATTTACTTTCTTTTAAACAACTTGGTTTTGGGCGTGTTTGTTTTGCCCATTAAATATTTAACTTTATGCTTCCACGTTTACTTTGAATGTTTAATGATTTTATTTATTAAATTCATATAGTGTCATTTGATATGACTAATGACTAGGATCCTGGTTTGTCATGGCCCCCGCGACGTATCGCTGCAGGTGGAATTTGGGGGTGTGACAGCTACGCTGAGTGAGTTCTAATAGTTTAATTAAATTAAAGACCAACTCATCACAAAAGTTATTTAAACTTACTCAGGACCATCCGGTCCTTATAAAATAGTTTTTATAAGTTATCATCACATGGATGACTCTTGTTATCATATGTTGCCCCAAAAAAGGTTCACCACCCAAGACTCACCCCACAAACATAACCCCGTAACTTTCACTAACGCAACTCAATCATTCTATACTAAATACTCGTAATCTACTATCCGTATTAATACGAAAACCTAGTTAACACGATAAATCCCTAGACACCGGTTGACTCAGCCTTGACTAATGCTCCCACTATTCAACCGACACTACAGCTATGCACGCCACGTCACAATCTCGACACAACGGTCAATCTAACTCTACTCGCCTCATTAATATTAACTACACATCACAATATTAATATCTCACGCACAATAAATATAAATTAACACTTGTATGCAATTTAACACATATATTTGCACACAAACACATACCTCGTCAATACACCCTCGTCAGGGCATACAATACACCCCGAGCTCACCCAAATATAACACATAATATCACCCTACAAATACACGACTCATTAACTACCCCCGTACCCCGCACATATCACTAGAATAACGTGGCATACACGTAATCATAAGCGTTTAGCTTATATCTCGACCCACTCCGACTAACTCTTAACACGACTCGCATTAATAACTCTTATCTCTCATTCACCTAATCAATTTAGAAACCCTGTAACCCTTTATCTCATTAGTGAATATTGTAGCTAATAAACATGTCTGGTTAGACCCCGATATATCTCAATTTATTCAATATGCAAACACTGTATGTATGTACGATAGCCCCAAAAGTAGTAAAAACGTTTAAAAGAATAGGAGATTAGAAACTCACAATATATGACGAACCTCAGTCTTTGCTCTACTACTCGTCCACCCCCGCCCAAATCCCAACCTGACAATGCATGATCACACGATCAGAATTCGTTCTAAGCATACATCATATAAAGTATAAATAAGATAGACCCCGATACTCAGTCTTATTCGCTCGTTAAATCACCCCTACAAAACCCTAGTTCCACACGTTCACGTGCTCTGAACCGTCCTTGACCCATTTAGGCCTCACATACCCAAACCAGCTTCCTCCCATGCACGTACATATGTGACTATGTAACTAAAATCACACGAGAGCACGCGTACTCGATCCGGGTCTCATACCCTCATGCGAGCCATGCAACGTGAAAGTCCACCATGCTAACGCATGAACCCATGTCGGGTCCTTCATTCCTACATGTTCTGTGAAACCCTAGCCGAGCCCGTCGTGCACCACTGCGTCTCCCGCATAACCGCCCCCACTTCTCGGATTAACTCTAGTCGGCCATGCGCCATCACCATGTTATCACCGTCTTTGTCGTGCAAGAAGACCTAGCCGAACCCTACTCGATCCTCACCTTCATGCACCCGTTGGTTTCCGTCATCCCCGTCACCCTTGTCGGTCACCACCAGCTGCCTCTGTGGAACGCCACCGATGCCAGCTCCGGCGGTCGGGCCTTTCTCCATTACGGCTGTCGCCGTCCTCCGCTGTCAGCCACCCCTTGTTTTCTCTCTTTTTTCCCGAGTGTTATCACCCCCGAGCCCCTCTCCTTCTTTCTTCCTTTACACCTGAGTCACCGCCCTCAGTCGACCATTCCGGTTGCCGCCACTGCCACCATGGCCGACCACCTCCTCCGCGCCCACCTTTGCCATTGATCACCACCGAGAACCCAACCCTAAGCGGGTTCCAAACTCGCAAAACATAAACACGTGGAGATTTAAGAATTAGAATTACCTTATCCAACCGTGAAGTTTCCCCATTCCGTTCGTCTTCTCCCCGACCGTCGTACACTTCCGTGAGCCGCCCCGCTTCTCCTTCCGGCTCCACTTTGCTTCCATCAAAACCTAGACTGAAAAACAGTCTAGGGTTTGTGAAATTGTGGTATTTAAACCACACGGATTTTCATTCGGGTCCTCGAGCTTCTTTTTACCCTTGTTTTGATCTTAAATTCTCGTTAAATGACCGACCATGCTTCTACTCAAGGTTATGCGCGCTACCTATAATAATTCTTACAAAACTCTTTTAAAAAGAAGAGTTGGGTTACCTACCGACCCGACCGATTTATTTTGTTGATTCTCGGGATGTTACAATAAGGAGTGGATTGTGGGCTTGATTGAAGGGGATTTCATTAACCTGGTTACCGGTTGAAGAGCCCTTCTGTCACACCCCAACCGACGGCGGAATACGTCGGGGCGGGACATGTAGATTGTTTCTAAGCACATGATCCAGCTAAAGTTTCATATATTAAAATAACTCAAGTGTATAACATTGTTCAACAAACAAAATCAACCAAACAAAGAAAGTAAAACACATCCACAAGTTTATTTGTTTATTTCACTAGGTCCTCATATCCTAGATGAAGCAACTTGAAACATGAACTCAAAGATTTGTACCTGAAACATGATAAAAAAAACAAGGTCAACTAAAAATAGTTGGTGAACATACATAGGTTTTGACACCACAAATAATCTTCAAGTGTTTTATACAATTCATATGACACATGGCAAATAAGGCATTCATGGAGAATCTATAGTCAAACTAGGTGTACAATCAAACCTTGTGACTGAGGAATAACACGCAGGTTACCCTAATGCAATGTCGGTAACAATCACCCTACCTGAGTTGGTTTGTTAGACACAATAGATCTATCAATGTTACCGTTGGCTTAAACATAGTTAATGATTGCACGAGTGTGTCATGTATACGTAGTTCAACTCATAGCATTCAAGCACAAAGCAAAAATCACACATATGAACACAATGTAGAATTGTATATGTTGTAATTGCAAATAGTTTTCAATAAACATCATGTTTCACCCCAAAATGTGTAAAAATGTAAAAAGGGGCTATGTAAAACTCACCTTGAATAATAGAGGGTCGAAGTTATAACTTATAGCAACAAGAATTAAGAATGCCCTAAGTTGAATAAAATATGTTATTAAAATGTAGGAACGATTAAGGGAAACAACAAGGAAATGATTTGGGATTTAGGGTTTTGGAATGGGCGAGTGATCGAGGATATGAATAGAGTTTGTAAATGATGTTTTATAAAGTTTATTTATATAAGGAGGACATGTGTCAATAATAAGTATTATTTGTAAATATAATATTATAATGAATATCTCAGTACAATATTTATATTTTTAAGACAATATCAAAGGTATTTAAAGCTAAGCATTAAAATGATCATTATTTTGAAATATTATATAAAATGATATTTATAATGATATGATTTAAAATAAATAAATGTGTTATGCAATTGTAATATTACTATTTATGAAATCCATGCCATTTTATTTGTGAAAGAAATAACGTGATAGATATACTAATAAACAATTATTAAAATTAGTAACACTAATAAAATAAAATGTCGTTTTAATGGTTTATGTTACTAACATAACTATAACCCTTTTGGATTAATAAAAAATTATCACTTTACAAAATACGACTATTTTATTATTTTTAAAGGTTATATATAAAATATTAAGGTCTATGACGATAAAATAATTTTTGTCAAGTATTTTGAAATAGTAGTAATGAACGAATAAGATAATGATGCTCATATATTCAAAACAATTTTAGAAAATGATTAAACATAATTATATGTATGCTATTCATTTAATGAGGATATTAATTATAAAACTTTTGAAAGATAATATAAAAAAAGAACCTGGGTTTCATAACCATAACATAATGATAATAGTTTACTTATACCATACATGTATATATATATATATATATATATATGTATATATATATATTCATATATCATAACATTTATAAAATAAATGTCAAAATTATATGTATGTGTTTTGTTATAATTAGTTATAAATATGAAATTTTAAACCCTTTTTCCCTTTGTAATAATACATAAGTTTATTTATATAAATAAATATATATATATATATGTATGTATGTGTGTGTGAGAGAGTGAAATATAGGCAAATCAGGAAAAGAAAATGAAAATGCAGCAGAGCCGGGTCGAACCCATGACCTCTGCTGTGTGAAGGATGCGATTTAACTGGTCTACAACTTCTAATTTGTTTAATTCAGGATGACATGCGTTTTAACCAGGAGACCCAGTTCATCTTCTTCCCCCAAATACTAGTTGCAAACTGAGGTTTCCCACAACCCAACACTAATCGATTTCCAAGCAGAAGGAGAACGATTAAGATGATGGAAAGATTACCTAGAGAAAACCTTAAATATAACGAAAATCGAACCACTAGAAGTTCAAAAGCCGATCGAAAAAGAAAGGGAAAGACGAAGACGAATTTTCTGTAATGAACTCGATTGCGAAAATGATCAGGGGAATAATGGGGTGTTAGAAACGTGCAACGGCTATTAATCGACGAGAATTGTGGGATTTATGAGCTAGGTTCGTGGGTTTTGAAACTCACAACCGTAACTACTATATGGGTTTTAATATTATTGATTTCTCAATCAATGTGATTGATTACGGGTTTCCAAATGATCACCAATGGGTTAGAAATCATTTTGGTAGGATTAGAATCCCTGATTTTCAGGTAATTGAAGATTTTGATGCGAGTTTGACTTTTTGAAGTCAAAATTGGGCTTGGTTTTGGTTCCAGGGTGCAAAACAAGGAAGAGGGGTTCAAATTAAGGTCCAAAAGGTTTGAGGGGGTTCAAGCAACAAGATGAGAGGGTTCAAATGACATAAAAGGGTTAAAGTTTAATTCTTTTGATATCTATCATTTAATTATAAAATTTCTTTCACAAAACTTACAAAAACTTATATCATTATTTATTTTTGTTATAAATGAAAATCTCATTCTCACTTTTATAAGTTTATAAGTTCATGATTTAATAAATTATATATATATATATATATATATATATATGACATAAACAAAAGAAATATGTACATATAAAAAGTAAAAGCTTAAATCTCAAAACACCGAACGATTATATGTTCGAATAATATGGCATAAATGTGCAGTGATAAAGTTGAAATGACATGTCGCAAAGTTTTTAAAAGTATAAAATGAAATCAAATACTACATAAATATCACGGATATTACAATATCCCCAAGTTGAGGGAATTTCGTCCCAAAATTCAACTGTTGGAGACTACTGAATCGGGAAGGATGTGAGCTTGGATTCTCAACGAGCTCTGATTGTCGGTTTGAGGATTATAACTGATGACAAGGTTCAGGTCTGATACTCAAGATCATATCCGGTCATCGTGTCAGGCATAGATGGTGGTAGTGGGTTTAGTTTGAAGAGGATTAAGGAGAAAACTGTCAAAACAAAAATTTGGACTCTAAAGGTGGGATGCATCATTTGGAATGGAAACGATGAGGATCTGATGGTTAAAACTTGTTTAGGATGAAGTCTAATATGTTCAGGAAATGTCATTGGATAAGAGGTTTCACAAACATAGGTCAGGGTTAAAATAATATAAAACTTCACGTGACACGAACAACGCTACTTCTGACAATATGAGAGGAACACTTATATATAGGAAATACCAGCGGCGTATCCACCATGAACTTATCATATTAACTTAGTTTTGTTATTATATATCACGATAGGTTTTATGTCATAACACACGACAAAATTTACTATGTTTTCCATGCGCTGACTTTTATAATTACGTGTGCACCCGTAATTACTCAAATCGTCGCATGGTCCGTATAGATCCTTCTGTTATGTGTGGGCCAAGAGAGGACACAAAATTAATTAGTTTATATCTATTGTTTTCTTGTATGGGTTGCTAATAAATATTTTTGTCCCTAGATAGTAAGGTCAATCAGAAAACTAAAGAGTAATAATGTGGCATAACTTAGAGTTCCATAGCTTCCTCATGTTTGAACAAGAATACGTCATACCCCAAGTAGTTTTAAAGTTTTACAGCTTCCTCGTGTTTGTACAAGAATACGTCAAACACCGAGTAGTTTTAAAGTTTTATAGCTTCCTCATGTTTGAACAAGAATACGTTAAATCCCGAGTAGCTCAAAGTTTATAGTTTTCAGCTTTCGTGGATGAAGTTGATAATCATGCCCTTGTATATGATGTACTCAATCAATTGCAACAATGTAAACAATCTAGTCTCGTAAATAATCAAGTGTCATGCATATTGCATACAACCAAGTATCATGTATTATGTGATCAATCTGGTATCATGTATATTTCTACAACCAAGTTTCGTGTATAATGTGATCAATCTAGTATCATGTGATCAATCTAGTATCATGTGTATTGTAAACAACCAAGTATCATGTATCAGACAAACAAGTTTCATGTATCATGCGATCAATCTAGTGTCATGTATATTGCAAACAACTAAGTTTCATGTATTATGTGATCAATGTAGTATAATGTATATTGCAAAGAACTAAGTTTCATGTATTATGTGATCAATCTAGTGTTATGTATATTGCAAACAACCAAGTTTCATATATCATGTGATAAATCTAGTATTATGTATATTGTAAACAAACAAGTTTCATGTATCATGTGATAAATCTAGTATTATGTATATTGCAAACAAACAAGTTTCATGTATCATGTGATAAATCTAGTATTATGTATACTGCAAACAAACAAGTTTCATGTATCATGTAAATGTTCATATGTAAGTTATTGAATCTCATGAGTAACGTAAACTATCGAATTTTGTAGGTGGTCAAGTGTTGCGGACAAGCGTGTTGCTTGGCGTTCATCTATAATGTGGGTAGTTGGTTTTTAACTTTTTAAATCTTGCTGAGGTTTATATGGATGGTTAATGCCTACGCGAAATGATTCATCTCCTTGCAGTGCCTAGTATACTCATACATTTCCGAAGGTGTAAGATAACGAGAAGGTTGTGTAGATATTATGAGTAATGTGTTTAGGAATAACTGATTTGTGCTCTTTGTTTGTAAATAAACAAGTAATTGTAATTTATTCTTGTTTGTAAATTAATAAAATGGTGAAAATAATAAGTTGATAACTAAATAAATGGATAAATAAATGAAAAACTTTTTTTTTATTTTAATTATCATAAAGAGAATATTTCAAGAGAAAATAATGGCTAATTTATTTAATAACTCAAGCCAAGATTTGAGAATAACTAATTAATTAAGATATTTTTTTATAAAAAAAGTTGTATTAAGTTTTCTTACAAAAAGGTTTATAGAAGTTTATATTATAGATAATATCTATAAACTAAAGGTTTGATAAATGTTTTGTTTGAACAAAATAACGATGTTGTTTAAATCAGATAATAAAATGATTAGTTTACAAAGAAGGCTTAGGTATGTATACTAAATTGCAATAAACAAAATGATGGTGTTTAGATTGTACTCATTTGGTATCATAACCAAATGGGTACTTTGACAAATCAAAGTAATTCAAATTCTTATACTTTCAAGAAGACATGCTTTAGCCTATAGGTGAACACTCACTTCGGGAATTCCCAGGAAAGTATATGGATCCTTCGGTTGATTTGGATTTATATGAAATGTTTTCCTAGACAGAAGACCCAAAGTACAGGCATTCACCCTTCCGGATTGCACATGTTCTTTACTAATTTTCAGAACTCAAAACTTTGACCGGATTTTAAAATTTTAATAGGCTTTAGGCCTAAGAGTTTAAATTCTTCACAAATGATGATGAAGACGTAATTCTCAATGTGTGAGAGTGAAGGTGTACAAATACTTAGATATGAATAAGTGTGTGGTAAGACTTATGATATCATTTAATGGGCTTAAATAAGTAGCATGTAACCAATCAGTGTGGTAAACAAGGTATTACATAGATAGCAATTTTATAAGCATGTGAGTTTTTTTTAGTAGCATAGCGCATAATATAACATGTATTGTGTCATGTAGTGTAACACCTAAGATAACATGTAGGATAATCACACAAGGGGGTATTCTAAGGTTATAGACTAGGTCATTGGTTTCTAATAACCTAATTCCCTATAACCATGGCTCTAATACCAATCTGTCATACCCCAACCGAAGGCGGAATACGTCGGGGCGGGACATGTAGACTGTTCATAAGCACATGATCCAACTAAAGTTTCATATATTAAAATAACTCAGTTGTATAACATTGTTCAACAAACAAAATCAACCAAACAAAGAAAGTAAAATACATCTACAAGTTTATTTGTTTATTTCACTAGGTCCTCATATCCTATATGTAGCAACTTGAAACATGAACTCGATTTGTACCTGAAACATGATAAAAAAAACAAGGTCAACTAAAAATAGTTGGTGAGCATACATAGGTTTTGACACCACAAATAGTCTTCAAGAGTTTTATACAATTCATATGACACATGGAAAATAAGGCATTTATGGAGAATCTATAGTCAAACTAGATGTACAATCAGACCTTGTGACTGAGGCATAACACACAGGTTACCCTAATGTAATGTCGGTAACAATCACCATACATGGGTAGGCTTGTCAGACACAATAGATCTATCAATGTTACCGTTGGCTTGAACAGAGTTAATGATTGCACAAGTGTGTCATGTATATGTAGTTCAACTCATATCATTCAAGCACAGAGCACAAATCACACATATGATCATAATGTAGAATTGTATATGTTGTAATTGAAAAGAGTTTTCAATGAACATCATGTTTCACCCCAAAATGTGTAAAAATGTAAAGAGGGGCTATGTGAAACTCACTTTGAATAATAGAAGGTCGAACTTGTAACTTGTAGCAACAAGAATTAAGGATGCCTTAAGTTGAATAAAATATGTTATTAAAATGTAGGAACGATTAAGGGAAACAACAAGGAAATGATTTGGGATTTTAGGGTTTTGGAATGGACGAGTGATCGAGGATATGAATAGAGTTTGTAAATGATGTTTTATAAAGTTTATTTATAAAAGGAGGACATGTGTCAATAATAAGTATTATTTACAAATATAATACTATAATGAATATCTCAGTACAATATTTATATTTTTAAGACAATGTCAAAGGTATTTAAAGCTAAGCATTAAAATGATCATTATTTCAAAATATTATATAAAATGATATTTATAATGATATGATTTGAAATAAATAAATGTGTTATGCAATTGTAATATTACTATTTATGAAATCCATGCCATTTTATTTGTGAAAGAAATAATGTGATAGATATACTAATAAACAATTATTAAAATTAGTAACACTAATAAAATAATATGTCGTTTTAACAGTTTAAGTTACTAACATAACTATAACCCTTTTGGATTAATAAAAATTTATGACGTTACAAAATACGACTATTTTATAATTTTTAAAGGTTATATATAAAATAATAAGGTTTATGACAATAAAATAATGTTTGTCAAGTCTTTTGAAATAGTAGTAATGAACGAATAAGATAATGATGCTCATATATTCAAAACGATTTTAGAAAATGATTAAACACAATTATATGTATGCTTTTCATTTAATGAGGATATTAATTATAAAACTTTTGAAAGTTTATATAAAAAAAAGAACGTGGATTTCATAACCATAACATAATGATAATAGTTTACTTATAACATATATGTATATATATTCATATATCATAACATTTATAAAATAAAGTATATTAAATAAATGTCAAAATTATATGTATGTGTTTTGTTATAATTAGTTATAAATATGAAATTTTAAACCCTTTTTCGGTTTGTAATAATACATACATATATATATATTTATATGTATATGTATGTGTGTGTGAGAGAGTAAAATAGAGGAAAAACAAGAAATGAAAATAAAAATGCAGCAGAGCCGGGTCGAACCCATGAGCTCTGCTGTGTGAAGGATGGGATTTAACCAGTTGGTCTACAGGTTCTAATTGGTTTAATTCAGGATGACATGCGTTTTAACCAGGAGATCTAGTTCATCTTCCCCCAAATACCAGTTGCAAACAGAGGTTTCCCACAACCCAACCCTAATCGATTTCAAAGCAGAAGGAGAACGATTAAGATGATGGAAAGATTACCTGGAGAAAACCTTGAATATCGAGCAACGAAAATCGAACCACCACAAGCTCAAAAGCCGATCGAAAAAGAAAGGGAAAGAGGAAGACGAATTTTCTGTAATGAACTCGATTGCGAAAATAATAAGGGGATTAATGGGGTGTTAGAAACGTGCAACGACTGTTAATCGACGAGAATTGTGGGATTTAGGAGCTAGGTTCATGGGTTTTGAAACTCACAACCGTAACTACTATATGGGTTTTAATGTTATTGATTTCTCAATCAATGTGATTGATAACGGGTTTCCAAATGATCACCAACGGGTTAGAAATCGTTTTGGTAGGATTAGAATCCCTAATTTTCAGGTAATTAAAGTGATTGATGCGAGTTTGACTTTTTGACGTAAAAATTGGGCTTGGTTTTGGTTCCAGGGTGCAAAACAAGGAGGAGGGGTTCAAATTAAGGTCCAAAAGGTTTGAGGGGGGTTCAAGCAACAAGATGAGAGGGTCCAAATGACATAAAAGGGTTAAAGTTTAATTCTTTTGATATCTATTATTTAGTTATAAAATTTCTTTCATAAAACTTACAAAAACTTATATCATTATTTATTTTTGTTATAAATGAAAATCTCATTCTCATTTTTATAAGTTTATAAGTTCATGATTTAATAAATTATATATATATATATATATGACATAAACAAAAGAAATATGTACATATAAAAAGTAAAAGCTTAAATCTCAAAACACCGAACCGTTATATGTTCGAATAATATGGAATAAATGTGTAGTGATAAAGTTGAAATGACATGTCGCAAAGTTTTTAAAAGTACAAAATGAAATAAAATACTACATAAAAGTCACGGATGATAGACCTTCGCTGGAAACCGCGTTTACATTGGCGCCATCCGTTTGTTACACGACACAGTCAGTTCTCTCTAATTTTCTCCTTCATATGGCTCATGGCTTCCTCGACTCCATCTTCAGAACCACCACCACCCTGTTTCATAGCACACACGTCTTCTGCTCCCCTATCAGTGCCGCACACTTTACCATCCACCCTAGCAGGAGAACTAAGTCTTTCCCAGCTCTTTGATACAACCCAGGAGGATGAACTCTTAACACCCATACCACAGCTACACCAGACACCCGTTATAACTTCAACCATGGGATCTTATCCTCTATTATTACCTCCTGCACAAATGCCATGGTTGTTCTTGTCTATGCCTTTAGTGAACCCGATACCATTCACATCAGCTACTTTACCATCACTTAACATGACTTAGAGCAATGGCATGTCACCTAGTACTATTGTCGTGACTTCCTTTCCTTTGTTTTCTTCTGATTTACATGGCTACTCGTCCCTTCCTTTGCCCGTGACACAATTCTCACCCGCCCTTACCTCATCCTATGCTTGGTGGTTAGAACATCAACGTTATGTGCAGCAATATGAACAGTGGTTGCACGAATCGCAGCTGACTAGTGTGCGCGCGTGATTATTTAGTGGAGAAGGGACGCCTGTTACTCTGTTGGGACCGTGTTTCCCCTACAATATCCAGCATAACGGTTAATCCATTCCTAGGCAGGTAGGGACCTCCTCCGACCACTCTTCCCATTTCTCAGTTTGACGCTCGAGACCACGTCCCGCCACTCATAGGTGTTTTTTCCAAACCATACCGCTCGGCGACGCTAGTCGCTTAATCAATGTTAATCAATGTTCACTGCGCAAATAACGCGATCGGAATTTCCTGATGATCACGTGAATGTCTTCATTAGCTCGAGAGGCGTAGAACAGTGCTCCATACTGGTATGGTGCCAGTTGTTTGTCCAAACCCTGGTGGGTTGTGAGGCCCCAAACCCGGGAGGCCCCACTTGTTGGGTTTACTCATTCACAAACAGTTATTAAACATGAATATCAAATAACGCAGCGGAAAAATTTCATTTAAACATAACTTAATCGTTGTTCATATATGCGGAAGCGTAAACATTGATTAAAACATATTTACATCATAACTAAACATAACGGGATGCCAGTCTTCAAAGCAGCCGGGTAACTCTTCATCTCTAGCCAAGCATCACCGTCCATCCTCATAACTTGCCTTAACCTGAATGTGTACACTTAAAAACGTCAGCTACGCTGGTGAGTTCTAGTTTTCGTTCGATTTAAGAAATGGTTCATCATTCAAACATTCATTAGGGTTTAACATTCGTATAAGAAAACAGGGCCTTTCATTCGTAAACCTTCGCACATTTAAACACGATCATTTGTTTAAATCATTAACATTCATTTAAGTCATACAATATTATCTAAAATCTGTATCGTTACGCGTCTCTATGTCCCCGTAGGAACTTTTAATGTTGTGGGCAACCGTTACGTATCGCCGTCATTGCCACAACCATACACTACGTAGGGTCAACCGTTACGTATCGCCGTCATTGCCCAACCCTTCAATGCGTGGGGTCAACCGTTACGTATCGCCGTCATTGCCCAACACGCATCTTTCCTTTGGAAATTAACCGTTACGTATCGCCGTCATTAATTTCCCATTACCATTCAATACGTGGGGTCAACCGTTACGTATCGCCGTCATTGCCCAACACGCATCTTTCCTTTGGAAATCAACCGTTACGTATCGCCGTCATTGATTTCCCATTACCTCGTTCGTTAGGATGATCGTCATCACCCGAGTAACCGTCGTTACTCCCTTACCAGTTGTACAACATCAAAACCATTGACATGCCACAGAGACAATGCCCCTGTTGTTCTTGTGGTAACTATGGCTCACTGTCCATAATTTACCACAAGGCTGGGAATCACATTCCCAGACTTCATTCGTCAATTCCATTCATTCGACAGATTAGATTTGTAATGACTTCTTTAAAACATTTGCCCCCTTTTGTTTTCTTTTCATAAAACCTTTCCTTCACTTTCAAAACCCTTTACCTTTTCATTAAACCATTTCTTTATAACATTCGTTCGTAAACATTTCGTTCATAAACTTTCTTTCCATAAACCCTTCGTTCCAAATCATTTCCTTTCGTAAACGTAGTTTCATAAATATCATTTTATAAAACAACATTTCATACATGTACACACCAGCCCGAAAACATTATATAAAAACATTTAAAAGAGGGCTTCTAGAACTCACCTTATATGCTAGTCTCGGTTGTCCTAATCAAGGTCCAACGACTTCACGTACGATCTGAATTGAGTAGTTACATATACATCAGACCATTACCGACTCTAACGGTTTAACCATTCTAAACATACTAATCTCTGCTCAACAGCCTGATGTCTGCGCACATAGCAAGTGCGCAGACCCTGCTGCCTGCGCACTTAGCAAGTGCGCAGACTCTGCCTCCTGCGCACTTAGCAAGTGCGCAGGTCCCTCTTCCTGCGCACTTAGCAAGTGCGCATGTTACTTCTCCTGCGCACTTAGCAAGTGCGCAGGTCCTTCCTCCTGCGCACTTAGCAAGTGCGCAGGTCCCTTCTCCTGCGCACTTAGCAAGTGCGCAGGACCTGCTCCGTGCGCACTTAGCAAGTACGCACGACCTGTTCTTCGCGAAAAACACTAACTTTCGCATTCGGTCAGATCATTTCAAGATCCCGAACCCCTTTGCATTCAAAACATTCGTTTTCCATTGTAGATACTAAACCTAAGCTTATTCTTAAGTTTCATCCGCAAGAACGTCCGATTTTCACCCAAAACCCGAAAACCCAAAAACCCAAAAACGAACAAAAACTCAGATTTAGGTCGGATCGTTACTTGAATCGAGCTTCTGATCCGGAGGTTCTTCTCACGAGTTATGGAGCAACACACTTCTCAAATCTCGGGTCGATCCGACAACTTTCTCTCTCTACGATTTCTCTCTCTAGAGTTGCAAATGAGAGAAATGGGTTGTGACCTTGGCTATTTATAGGGAAGAACTCCCCAAGCCCGGTTCGCGACTGACCCGGCCCGACTTCGGCCCGCTTGAACTCGTTAACTTTATTTTTCGTCATTTTGGGATGTTACAAGTCTACCCCCCTTATAATAGGTTTCGTCCCCGAAACCTATCACAAGTTAAATAATTGAGGGTAAGACTCCCTCATTTCCGCCTCCGTTTCCCATGTAGCCTCCGATCCCTTTCGGTGCCTCCATTGGACTTTAACCAATTGGATCACTTTGTTACGCAAACGCTTCTCCTTTCGGTCTAAGATAGCCACGGGTTCTTCGATGTAATTAAGGCTGTTGTCGACCTCGATGTCAGTAAGTGGTACGTGAGCCGATTCATCCGCCAAACACTTTCGCAAGTGTGATACATGGAAGGTAGGATGAATCCCACTTAACTCATCAGGCAACTCCAACCGATATGCGACTTCACCAACCCGTGCCATTATCCTGAATGGTCCGACAAACCTCGGACTTAACTTTCCTCTCTTTCTGAATCGTATGATTCCCTTCCAGGGCGACACTTTCAACATTACTCTGTCCCCAACATCAAACTCGATAGGCCTTCGTCGTCTATCCGCATAGGACTTCTGACGATCTTGCGCGGCCTTCATTCGCGCTTTAATCTGATCAAACCTTTCCGACATTTCTTTTACGACTTCCAGACTTCCTAACTCTTTCTGTCCAATTTCACCCCAACAAACCGGGGTCCTACATCTTCTCCCATACAACATTTCGTAAGGCGGCATGCCTATCGTCGTATGATGACTATTGTTGTAGGAGAATTCGGCTAACGGCAGATGACTGTCCCAACTGCCACCGAAGTCAATAATACAAGCACGGAGCATATCCTCCAAAGTCTGAATGGTCCTTTCGGACTGACCATCCGTTTGCGGGTGGTATGCTGTGCTGATATTAAGCCTCGTGCCCATCGCCTCGTGAAATCTTTTCCAGAACCTCGATGTGAATCGTGTGTCCCGGTCAGATACGATCGTCAAAGGCATCCCATGCCGTGCTACTACTTCGTTGATAAACACTTCTGCTAACCTTTCCGAAGAGAACGCCTCGCGAATAGGTAGGGAATGAGCACTCTTCGTTAATCGGTCCACAATTACCCAAATGGCGTCATGACCTTTAGCTGTGCGAGGTAGCTTAGTTATGAAGTCCATGGTAATGTGTTCCCACTTCCATTCCGGTATATCAAGTGGTTGAAACTTTCCATACGGTTTCTGGTGTTCAGCCTTTACTTGCGAGCAAGTCAAGCACTTGCTTACATACTTCGTCACATCACATTTCATTCCAGGCCACCAGTAGTCTTTCTTCAGGTCTTGGTACATCTTGTTGGTACCAGGGGGGATAGAGTAACGAGACTTATGAGCCTCATCCAAGATTTTGGTTCTAAGCTCGCCACCCATAGGTATCCATACCCGTCCATAACGCGTTCTAACACCAAGGGTGTTATATTCCAACTTGTCCTGTTGGCCCACCATCCTTTCTCCCTTTATATTTTCTTCCTTCAAAGCTTCATCTTGAGCTCTTTCGATTTCTCTCATCAGATCCGATGTTACCACCAACTGGCAAGCTTTCACTCTAATAGGAGTAGGCACATCCTTTCGGCTTAGAGCGTCAGCCACCACGTTTGCCTTTCCAGGGTGGTACATTATTTCACAGTCATAGTCCTTCAGGAGTTCCAACCATCTCCTCTGCCTCATGTTAAGCTCCTTTTGTTCGAAGAAGTACTTCAAACTTTTGTGGTCGGAGTAAATAGTAAACTTTACCCCGTACAGGTAGTGCCTCCAGATTTTCAATGCAAATACGACAGCAGCAAGTTCCAAATCGTGAGTCGGATAGTTGACTTCGTGAACTTTCAACTGCCGCGACGCATATGCAATCACTCTACCGCGTTGCATCAACACACACCCTAACCCCTGACCCGACGCGTCAGAGTATACCACCAGGTCTTCACTGCCCTCGGGAAGGGCCAAGACTGGAGCTTGTGTTAGCTTCTCTTTCAATTCCTTAAACGCCTCATCCTGGGTCGAACCCCATTCGTACTTTACTTCTTTCCGAGTCAACTTTGTCAATGGCGAAGCTATTTTCGAGAAATCCTGGAAGAATCTCCGATAGTAGCCTGCCAATCCCAAGAAACTGCGGATTTCAGTTGGCGTCTTAGGAATGTCCCATTCACTTACCGTTACTATCTTTGCTGGGTCAACCATAATGCCGTTCGGGCCAATGACGTGACCTAGGAATTGGACTTCCCTAAGCCAGAACGCGCATTTGGAGAACTTAGCATACAACTTCTCCTTTTTCAGAGCTTCCAATACTTCTTTCAAGTGACACGCGTGATCACCCTCATTCTTGGAGTAGATAAGGATGTCATCGATGAACACTATTACCGATCGATCCAGCATCGGTCGACACACCCTATTCATTAAATCCATGAACGCTGCGGGGGCGTTCGTCAATCCGAAAGACATTACGTGGAACTCGAAATGTCCATAACGCGTGCGAAATGCAGTTTTCGGTATGTCTTCTTCCCTTACCTTCAACTGATGGTACCCGGACCGAAGGTCAATTTTCGAAAACCAACTTGCGCCTTGCAACTGGTCGAACAGGTCATCGATCCTTGGTAAAGGGTACTTGTTCTTCACCGTTCGTTTATTCAACTCGCGATAATCGATACACATTCTCATCGAACCATCTTTCTTCTTTACAAACAACACCGGAGCACCCCACGGCGAGATGCTCGGTTGGATAAATCCTTTCTCAAGTAACTCGTCTAGTTGGACCATAAGTTCCTTCATTTCCACTGGTGCTAGTCGATATGGAGCCTTAGCCACTGGCTGGGCATCTGGTACTAAGTCAATTCGGAACTCAATTTCTCTATCGCGTGGTATCCCAGGCAAATCCTCTGGAAACACCTCCGGGTATTCGCGTACCACGGGTACATCGTCTAGTTCCCTCACTTCCTTACACTTGTCAATTACATATACCAGATAAGCCTCGCATCCGCGCCTCAAGTAATTCGTTGCCTTAATCATTGAGATGACGTTTGGCATCGGGGGGGCGTCACGATCTCCAAAGACTTCGACTTTGCTACCATCCGGAGCCTTGAGTCGGATTATCTTTCGTTTACATATTATTTGCGCTTCATTGGCAGTTAGCCAATCCATACCCAACACCACATCGAACCCTCCCAAAACCATAACGAACAATCTGACAGGGAACCTATGACCTTCTATTTTCATCGTGGAGTTGTCAACTACATCGGTCACTCTCGCAGTTCTACCCTCAGCGGTTTCTACGCTAAAGGCCCTTTCTAGTTTACTAACAGTGTACTTCACTTGCTTACAAAAACTCGCAGATATAAAACTCTTACTGGCACCCGAATCAAATAACACAGAAACAAGAGTGTTGTCAAGGACGAACGTACCTGACGCCACATCGGGATCCTTCCTAGCCTGATCCTGCGTCAGTGCATACGCACGAGTCTTTGCACGAGATCCCTCTCCCTTCTTTTCCGGGCCCTTTCCTTTCCCGGTTTCCCCCATTCTGGGCTTCGTACATTCTCGGCTCATATGGCCGAAATCCCCACAGTTGTAGCATTTGTAGCCTTGCGGGCATTCACGGGAGTAGTGCCCGGTCTTGCCACACTTAAAGCACAGGCTAGATCTCAGTCTGCATTCACCTACATGTTCCCTTCCACACTTCTTACAAACAGTCGGCTCATCCACCCGAGCCCTTTTATCACGAGCCCCAAACATCTTTCCCCCAGTTCGCTTGTTTGAGAAGCTCGGTCTCTTCTTTTGTTCTTCAACGACAACAACATTCAGTGCCAGATCGTCAAATACCACGCCGCTTAGCTTTACTGCCGAATCATAGGTAGTAGGGGTGTTTGCCTTCACGTAGGTGCGGACCTGGTCCGGCAACCCTTGAATATAACAGGCAATCTTTCTCTCTTCAGTAGTGACAAGGTGTGGCACCAGACGTGTCAGTTCATTAAATCGGGTTATGTATTGCCGGTGCGTCATGCTTCCGGCCTTCAAACCCAAAAATTCCCTCTCTACCTTCTCAATCTCGTTCCTTGGGCAGAAATTCTTGATTACCAAGGTTTTCAAGTCAGCCCACATCATCGCATCTACAATCTCGCTCCCTTTTGCCTGTCGTACACCTTCCCACCAATGGGATGCTTCCTCCCTCAAGGAGTTAGCAGCAAACTTCACTACTTGATTAGCTCGACACTCGCTCAGACGAATGGCAGCTTCCATACGGATCACCCAATCAAAAGTAGCCACCGCGTCCTTCTTCCCAGTCAGGATCGGCGGATCACATGCCTTAAAGGACTTATAATCACATCCGCTAGCAGGCGGTGTATTGTCAGTCTCATTATTTTGGGCACCAATTGCCGCGCTAGACCCACCCACCGCATTGACCTGCTTCAATGCTTCTGCCAACAGACCTGGCAGAGAAGCCTTCATCAGTTCTGTGAACTCTCGAGCTATAGCTGCTCTCACTTCGGGTTCAAAAGTGAAAGGTTGTTCTTCAACCTGTGTCTGCTCAGCTTCATGCACACTAACCGCCGATTCAGTGTGAACACTTCCTTCTTCACTATACTCTTGGCGCGCAGGGATCCTGCCACGCCCACCATTTCGACCGCCGGTACGACCACCGGTACGGCCACCACGTCTTCCGTTTCCTCTCCTTGCCATTACGTTCTATAAGACAAGAAATCCAATGTCATCACGCTAGTTAACAAATAGAATTCAATAAGTACTGTAAGATGTTAATATACACTGGCCATCTGTAATTAACCATTACACTACCTTTCGATTTCTATTTGACAACCTTTGTGATTCCATCAGAACACAAGTCCTTACCTAAGCCTTTCTAAGGCATACTATATACGTAAATATATATACTACCTTCATACCTGATGCAGTGGCTCGAGTTACCCGTACTGGCATCCGCTTTCGGTCCCATTCAAAGTTTAAGTTCAGACACTGGGAGTGTCCGAATCTCTCAAACTATTGCTCTGATACCAACTTGTGAGGCCCCAAACCCGGGAGGCCCCACTTGTTGGGTTTACTCATTCACAAACAGTTCTTAAACATGAATATCAAATAACGCAGAGAAAAAATTCATTTAAACATAACTTAATCGTTGTTCATACATGCGGAAGCGTAAACATTGATTAAAACTTATTTACATCATAACTAAACATAACGGGATGCCAGTCTTCAAAGCAGCCGGGTAACTCTTCATCTCTAGCCAAGCATCACCGTCCATCCTCATAACCTGCCTTAACCTGAATGTGTACACTTAAAAACGTCAGCTACGCTGGTGAGTTCTAGTTTTCGTTCGATTTAAGAAATGGTTCATCATTCAAACATTCATTAGGGTTTAACATTCGTATAAGAAAACAGGGCCTTTCATTCGTAAACCTTCGCACATTTAAACACGATCATTTGTTTAAATCATTAACATTCATTTAAGTCATACAATATTATCTAAAATCTGTATCGTTACGCGTCTCTATGTCCCCGTAGGAACTTTTAATGTTGTGGGCAACCGTTACGTATCGCCGTCATTGCCACAACCATACACTACGTAGGGTCAACCGTTACGTATCGCCGTCATTGCCCAACCCTTCAATGCGTGGGGTCAACCGTTACGTATCGCCGTCATTGCCCAACACGCATCTTTCCTTTGGAAATTAACCGTTACGTATCGCCGTCATTAATTTCCCATTACCATTCAATACGTGGGGTCAACCGTTACGTATCGCCGTCATTGCCCAACACGCATCTTTCCTTTGGAAATCAACCGTTACGTATCGCCGTCATTGATTTCCCATTACCTCGTTCGTTAGGATGATCGTCATCACCCGAGTAACCGTCGTTACTCCCTTACCAGTTGTACAACATCAAAACCATTGACATGCCACAGAGACAATGCCCCTGTTGTTCTTGTGGTAACTATGGCTCACTGTCCATAATTTACCACAAGGCTGGGAATCACATTCCCAGACTTCATTCGTCAATTCCATTCATTCGACAGATTAGATTTGTAATGACTTCTTTAAAACATTTGCCCCTTTTTGTTTTCTTTTCATAAAACCTTTCCTTCACTTTCAAAACCCTTTACCTTTTCATTAAACCATTTCTTTATAACATTCGTTCGTAAACATTTCGTTCATAAACTTTCTTTCCATAAACCCTTCGTTCCAAATCATTTCCTTTCGTAAACGTAGTTTCATAAATATCATTTTATAAAACAACATTTCATACGTGTACACACCAGCCCGAAAACATTATATAAAAACATTTAAAAGAGGGCTTCTAGAACTCACCTTATATGCTAGTCTCGGTTGTCCTAATCAAGGTCCAACGACTTCACGTACGATCTGAATTGAGTAGTTACATACACATCAGACCATTACCGACTCTAACGGTTTAACCATTCTAAACATACTAATCTCTACTCAACAGCCTGATGTCTGCGCACATAGCAAGTGCGCAGACCCTGCTGCCTGCGCACTTAGCAAGTGCGCAGACTCTGCCTCCTGCGCACTTAGCAAGTGCGCAGGTCCCTCTTCCTGCGCACTTAGCAAGTGCGCAGGTTACTTCTCCTGCGCACTTAGCAAGTGCGCAGGTTACTTCTCCTGCGCACTTAGCAAGTGCGCAGGTCCTTCCTCCTACGCACTTAGCAAGTGCGCAGGTCCCTTCTCCTGCGCACTTAGCAAGTGCGCAGGACCTGCTCCGTGCGCACTTAGCAAGTACGCACGACCTGTTCTTCGCGAAAAACACTAACTTTCGCATTCGGTCAGATCATGTCAAGATCCCGAACCCCTTTGCATTCAAAACGTTCGTTTTCCATTGTAGATACTAAACCTAAGCTTATTCTTAAGTTTCATCCGCAAGAACGTCCGATTTTCACCCAAAACCCGAAAACCCAAAAACGAACAAAAACTCAGATTTAGGTCGGATCGTTACCTGAATCGAGCTTCTGATCCGGAGGTTCTTCTCACGAGTTATGGAGCAACACACTTCTCAAATCTCGGGTCGATCCGACAACTTTCTCTCTCTACGGTTTCTCTCTCTAGAGTTACAAATGAGAGAAATGGGTTGTGACCTTGGCTATTTATAGGGAAGAACTCCCCAAGCCCGGTTCGCGACTGACCCGGCCCGACTTCGGCCCGCTTGAACTCGTTAACTTTATTTTTCGTCATTTTGGGATGTTACATGGGTGCGGCGCGTTTATGGTTTGATAGCTTACCCACAAGTGGAATTGATGACTTTGAGGAATTAATTAAGAAATTCATGCAGCAGTTTAGCCAACAAAAGCGCCATACCAAAGATAAAACCAAGATCCTCCACATTTGGAGGAAGGATGATGAAACAGTTGAGCAATTCATGACCCGATATACCCTACAAAGCCTACAAATAGAGGGAGCCACTGAGGAGCTTATGATAGCAGGTTTCGTTAACGTGGTGCGGGATGACCACCTTATTCGGTGGATTCATGGCCTAGAGGGCATGCCCCAGACTATGAAGGCTCTCATGGATGTGGCCAAGATCTATGTGAAAACAAAAAATCAGTGGCGCAAAATCATGCGGGGGAGAAACCTATGGAAAATCGCCACCTTTCTGACCCATATCCCGGACGTGACTCAGATCACCCAGTAGGTTCAGCCAGCGACCCACGCACGGCTCCAGATTCTCATTTCCCGGTCCTTACGCCTGGCCAAACAGACCGTGTAAGCCTTACCCCTGCGCACATCTTTATCGCATAAACGAGAAACCTCTAGTGTATCACAACGCTCATCTTTCCCGCCTCTCTCATACCCTTCACTAAGTAAATCCTCTAGCGCCATCTTGGGGTCAGAATATCTGAAACTTGAAGAGTCAAGTCCCTTGCGAGATAACCCTACGCGCGACAACAAAACATACTGTGCTTTCCATAAGGCTAATGGTCATGACACGGATGCCTGCTACCAACTCAAGAGACAAATTGACTTACAGGAGGGAAAATTGGCTCACCTGCTGAAAGATAACAAACCTATTGGTTCCTCTGGCAGAAAGGGTAGAGAGGCGGCACCCGATTCTCAACCACGGGTCCGTGATTTATATATGATCTGGGAAGGTTTGAACACGCCGCGAGGAGGCAAAAAGCGCGCAGGAGAGACTATAGAATTCTGGATGACTGTTCCATTCACTTTCCCTCCTCAAATTAGAGATTACCACATTGGGTCGTTAACGAACACTGCCCTGGTAGGTTCATATCGCATGTGCCGAATTTTTATTGATTCAGGGAGCACGTCAGTTATTCCCCTTTTATGACAATCGATTTTGCAAAATGATTTTGGATTCCTGCTTCTGATGTCTAGACCCATACGCATCCCCTGATCAAGTAAAAAAATCCGACAAAAGTTTTAATTGAACCTTTCTTGATCCAATTCTAATTATCTTAGGGCACAACCTTCAATTGACGATTCCAAATGTGACCGCTTCTGATTTTGATTGCCTCCTCTGATTCTTGAATTAAAAAAAATGAATTGAATCAATGCTTCTCAAATCCAATTTTGTTTTAGTATTTAATCGAATCATTTATGTTCTTCATATTCGAACACTCGATGATTTCTGAATCGTTTAACCGTCTGCCTGATTCTTCTGTTCGTTTCTTTTGATTTGCAATCCCATCTTCTTCTTCCCTTTGATTAATGTTCTTGAATAACGTGACTCTAATCCGAGTGTTTGTAATCAAAGCAAAAATTGTAAAGAAACAAGATGAATGATTTACACAACCTAGTAATTTTGATTAACAGCTTGTTTTGAAAACATTCCAAACATCGGCCCTATTAGGTTTCTTATATGACATGAACCAGTGCTAAGCAATCGACGTATCAATTGGCAAACAACCAGTTATACTAATAATCTTATTACAAATTAGACCCTTCATATTTACAATATTACAATTTGACCCCTAAACATAGTTTACGACAATGACTACTAATATTTAGCTTAATATCCAATAGGATAATATCCGCACACATTTACCGGAGCTGAGGGAGCAGTGGGACTACTCAGGTGGATAGAAACAGCTGAATGTGTATTCAGCATGAGCCATTGTACGATGGAAAACTGAGTCATGTATGGAACCGGTACGTTCGAGGGACAAGCCCTCTCCTGGTAGAACTCTCACATTCAGACCCTAGGGTTGGACAATGCTAATGCCATCCCATGGGAGGAATTCAAGGTTATGCTGAAGGACGAATACTGTCCCCAGAACGAACTGCAGAAATTGGAGCAGGAGTTCTGGAACTTGAGAATAGAGGGTGCTGACATTAAGGGTTACACGGTGAGGTTTTACGATCTGGCGCGACTATGTCCACACATGGTTACGGCTGAGTACAAGAGAATAGAGAGGTACATTTGGGGCTTGGCGCCTCAAATACAAAGTATGGTTACTTTTGCTGAGCCTGTAGCCATCCACAGCGCCATGAGACTGGCTCACAACCTAACCGATCAGGCGGTACGTCAGGGTACATTGGTGAAGAAAGGAGCTTCTGTGAAACCCTTCAATAACAAACAAAAGTGGGACAACACCCGTGCTAAACCATATGTTCCGTTTGTGCAAAAGAAACAGGAGCCGGCCAGGGTGTTTGTCGCCAACCAACCTGAAAAGAAGGCAAGGGGTGGATATACTGGAAACCTACCGAAGTGCAACAGGTGCCAGTTTCATCACACTGTTGTCCAAGAACCAAGCCAAGATTGTATGTCACGAGAAAATTGTTCGCATTCCATTGCCGAATGGAGAAACACTGGCGATTTAAGGAGAAGGTGCGGGTCGCCCCACCCTAGGGCCGGCCCTGTAGGATATAATATAGGGATCTAATAATAAGATGAACGTTGAATACATAATCAATTTTAAGCACAAAATTATAACCACATAAACGCGTAAACTTGTTTTTTAGTTCTAATACATAATACGATTATGTAACCGCATATCTGTCTATCTTTCTTTCTTCCACTATATATAGTAACACTATGTACAAATACTTACATGGTTCTTTCTTCAACTAAATATTCTTCTACGGTTTTGTATTTAAACTGAGTCTGTATTGAAAGCGTCCCCTAATCATATAACATAAAATGTGCATCTTTATAAAAACAAAACCAAAAATACAACAACCATATCAGTTCTTATTTGTTTACGGATTAATTATATTTAAACCCGTCACTATTAATTGTATTACTATTATAAGTTTTCAATCGAAATAAAGGCTACCCAAGATCATAATTATCTTGTCATAAAATTATTCTTCAATCATCATGTGCTTTAAATTGATTTTGCGATAGTTAATTTTGTTAAACAGAAAAAAACAGTATAATTTCATATCACAAGGAAATAGTTTTTATTTAGCATTTTTAAATTCGCAAATGTCTCTTTCTTCAAACAAACCCTAAATTCAATACAAAAATTGCAATCAAAACACCTTAAAGACCAAAGTGCCTGTGGTGCAAGGTATGTATGAAAGGCGCTCCTCGTAAGTCTGATATGGATAAATGTGTATATGAAAGGCGTTCCTCGTAAGTCTGACATGGATAAATGTGTAGATTTATGAATAGAATAAGAGGGTGTGTGAGTTGGTCGTTCTTAGACTTAAACCGGATGTATGATGTAATCCGATCTTTTCATTTAGTTTTGTTATAAAGATTCAGATCACCAAAAATAACAGCTGCTGTTACAGATTTCAAAACCATAAACAATAAACTAATTTCAATACGTCAAATGGGTCCGGTGAAGTTCAGCAGCTTCCTGGATTGCTCCCAAGGCTTGTCCCAAACAAGAGCCACATAACTATTCTCGTCGCTGCCGTCAACGGCGGTGATCGTCAAGTTATAGTTCATTCCCTCGACCACTTGGCTCTCTCCTTTGACGATATGTCCGAAAGTCAGAGTCGCATGGAACTCCTTGTTGTGTTCATCCACGGCGAACCTCCCGATATCCACCACGGTAGGGTCACTCAAATTGGGAATTGACTTCCATCCGCCAGAGAGCGATGCGACGGAGGATTTGCAGAGGAAGACGGCGATGAGAATTGTGATGAAGAGGTTATGCATTTTGGAAGGATGGTTTATGAGATTTGAGTCTGAGAGAAGGGAGTGGTGATTAATATATAGGGGTGAATGTTACGTGAAATGCATGTGTTCACACTATTTTTCTATACATTTCAGATTATTTATGTTTAATGTTTAATGATTAACCTTTTGCATTTATATCACTAATTTCCAACCATCGCTAATGAGAAAAATATCATCATTAATTACAAACATAAAATATAAAGCTTGAGTTTTACCATTATGATAATGAATTTAAATTCAAATAACTAAAGATAATTAAATATAATATGTTTTCTATTAAATATTTAATTTTATAAAATACATGTATAAAATTTAAAAGAAAAGATAACATGTTATAAAAAATAACTTAAGGCCCTTTTACACACTAACCAAACCAACACGTTCATTTTTTATATGTACAATATAAACTTTATAAATGAATATTCGATAAATAAATAAAATCGTCAAATGAATAATTTTATTTGGTTCATAAACTTTTCATGTCTTCAAATATTTTATTGATAAATAATTAACTTTATAAACAAATATATTTTTCGTTTCTGAATGCATTAATTTCTCGAAATTATACTATGCTCAACCTTAAGTTTTATAACAAGTAAAATAATAAATTGCTTCCAAATAATTAAAGTGGTTAAATATGATAAATGAGTCACGTGTTTCAAGACCAGTCTTTTAAAATTATCAATTCAAAATTTAAAATTAAAAAATAAGTTTAGAAATGTAAAATGTGTAATAGTAAAATTAAAAGTAAAACATATCTTAATAAATAAAGGAAAAAATAAACTTGTAATAGTACAACCAAACAAAATCTCAAATTTATGTTCAACCAAACAATATCATTTAAATCCATGTTTCAATACCACATACGTAAAGAAATATCAAGATAACAATTAGGGTTAGATTATACCTTCCTTCATTACTTGCTATACATTATTTTTTAAAAAATAATTAAAACTTGTCATAATCCCTCCTCACAAAAATCATTATATTTTAAAAGGTCTTTTAAAAAAAGGTTTAAAAATACTTTCTATAAAAAAAATGTTTTATAAAAAATAAAATAATATTTTTGTAAAAAAATAATATTTTTGTAAAAAAAATATCTTTTTTAAAAAACTTTATAATGTTTTTTAGAAAGTAAATAAAAAACATTTTTTAAATAAAAATAAAAACTTATAATAAAATATTAAACCCAAACATTTCTAAACTAGTGTAAGTAACTTTTTTAGTGTTTGCCCCATAAAAATATAGTAATTAAAGTAGTTGAAAGGTAGAAAGAACATAAAAAAGTAATATTAACGTAAACTTTACGACGGAGTACGTCGGTGACCGGTGGTGGAGAGATGGGACATATGGTGGGGATGGTGAGGGGTGCATCTGTTAGCTAAAAAAGAGTAAAAAACTCTCTTTTAAAAAATGACACAAAAAAATATTTTTTTAATTATTTTCTCAAACTTGATATATATATATATAGGGGAGGGATATTCTAGGAAGGCAAAAAACTATAAAAAGTCTAGGAAGCCATCATGGAATGACATGTGTCCAAGGAGGGGACCAAAGGGGAAGGGCAAAATCGTAAAAGAAAAATGCGTATAATTTTTCAAATGCTCAAAATATGCACATCAAAGTCACATGCATATTCGCCCATATTTTTTAAACGTTCATAACTTTTTAATGCGTTATTATTTAAAAAAAATATTACACCATAATAACGAACGTTTTTTTAATCTTAAATATGAGTACAATATTGTTACATAAAATTTTAAAAAAAATTTACGTGTTAATCAGTGTCTTTTATTCATTGTGTTTTTGCACTAGGTTATACAAACTTTATAAAACATCATAAAAATCGACGTACAAAATACCATAAAAACGTATTTAATTAAAAAAAATCATAAAAAACATTTAAACTGGACATTATATGGTGTTTTTGAAGTGAACGTGTTATGATGTTTTTGAACTGTGCAAGTTTTTGATGTTTTTGAACCGGAGTAGTTTATGATATTTTTAAAACAGCTTGTTTCATCTGGAAAAGAAAAATACCATAAATAAAACACCTAAAACCATTATGGTAATGACGTCCAGAAACGCGTTTTCTGTTATTTGCTTGATCACGTACGAGCTCCTGCAACTCTCTCTTACCAAATTAAGATAACGATTTCTCAGAGGTGTTGGAGAATCTGAAAAACGCATTTTCTGTTTTTTGCACAATCACAGTTCAAAACACGCCATAAAGTTGCCAAGTTTAAAAACACCATAACACGCCCAGTTCAAAAACACTATAAAATAAGACACCATAAATAAAACACCTAAAACCATAATGGTAATTTAATAAAAAAACACGATAAAAACATCATGCTGCGTACGAGCTCCTGCAACTCTTGTGTTCCTAGAGCTGAACACCAAAGATATCGATTCCATGAAGGTGTTAGAGAATCTGAAACATGCATTTTTCTGTTTTCCGCACGATCGCTGATCAAAAACACCAGAAAAGTTGTCCAGTATAAAAACACCATAACAAGCCCATTTAAAAAACATCATAAAAACGTCATAGCAATATATATATATATATGGAGAAGTTCCTTAATGAGAGAACTAGAGAACTACTCATTAAAGGGAAAAAAAAATTCAGAAAAATAATAAAAAAAAGCATAACTCAAAATATAAATCAAAAACTAAAAAAGTGGTTTGTAGACCATGTTTCCCACATCGTCCTCGTTAAAAAAAAACGCAAAAAATGCCCGATTTAGCTTTAGGGTTTAGTTTTTGGGTTTAGTTTACCTTTTATGATTAGGTTTTTAGGTTTAGATTTTAGAGTTAGGTTTTTGAGGGTAGGGGTGGGTGGGGTGGGTTTAGGTTTTTGGGTGAGGGTGGGTGGTTTTAGGTTTTTGGGTGGGGGTGGGTGAGGGTTTAGGTTTTTGGAGGTGGGTGTAGGGGGTTTAGGTTTTTGGGTGGGGGTGGGGGTGGTGGTGGGGGGGGGGGGTTAGGTTTTTGGTGGTGGGGTGGGGTGGGTGTGAGGGGGGTTAGGATTTTTGGTGGTGAGGGTGGGTGGGGTGGGGTGGCGGTGGGAGTGGGTGGGGTGGGGTTATGTTTTTGGGTGTGGGGTTTAGGTTTTTGGGGATGCGTTAGGTTTTTGGGGTGATATTACACATATGCAGTATTAAAAATAAGAAGAAAAAAAGAGTTAATTTTTATACTCAAATAAAAGATAAACAAATTCTTAATTTAATGTTGTAATTTTTAAAAAATAATAATAACGTATGCAAAAGATAGAAATGTTTAAAGATTGATATATTTTAAATTCCAATTTTATCCTTTCTATTTAAAATTTTGGTGCAACGGTAGCCCCAAGACTTCCCATAGTGGAGGTCTTGGGTTCGAATACTGGCCACAGCAAAAAAGGGGTCTGTGGCCAGGTCAGGGGGTTTAACCAGTTGGGGGTTCCTCCTGAGGTGGGCTGCCCTGGATGTTCTAGGTGTTGCCCCGTAAACCCAATTATCCTATAATATCTAAGTGCTGCCGTTCAAAAAAAAAATTAAATTCCACCCCTTCACTTTTTAGTGGTTCTCTAGTTCTCTCATTAAAATGAATTCTCTCATTAACCTAACCCTATATATATATATATACACACACATAGGGTTAGGTTCATGAGAAAACTCATTTTAATGAGAGAACCAAAAACTTCTTATTAATGACACTTTTGTAATTATACTATCATTATATATTTTCACTCTCATACACCCCAAAAACATAAACCCCCCCATCCCCACCCCCCGAAAACCTAAACCCCCCTCACCCACCACCCCCTCACCTCCAAAAACCTAACCTAAAAGCTAAACCCAAAAACTTAACCATAAAAGTTAAACTGAACCCGAAAAAACTGAACCCTAAAGCTAAACTGACCATTTTTTCCAGTTTTTTTATGAAACGAGCCAAACGAGAGAAACATTTTGGTTTTTTAGTTTTTCTTGTTTTATTATTTATTTATATTTTTTTAGGGTTTTTTTTCCCTTACAAAAAATATGCCATTAATGAGAAGTTTCTTGGTTTCCTTCCCAAGAAGGAGTTTTCTCATGATCTTCTTCATACATACATATATATACATAGGGAAGGGTTCAAATACTAACCAACTTTTTATGTGATAACCGTGCTAACTACTATAAAACAATCACATAATTTATAAATTATTTTATTCTTTTAATTGTTAAAATAGTATTTAAGTATCTTGAATAAATATTTTGAACGTAAATACAAAAATGATAATTCTTACGTATACGTACCAAATATACGTGACACATAGTGTTTACATATATGTAACATTAACATAATGATAATTGTTACATATACGTAACACTATGTTTGATATATATATAAATAAAGTTTATATATTAAAAACATATTTTAAAAAAGTTTTTATCAAAAAGCTAAAAAAACGTTCTACGTTTTTTTTTTAAAAGAAATGGTCTTTTTATTTAACTCAAGAAAAAATAAACAACAAAAGGGAGGGAGGGAGGGTGGGGGGGGGGGGGGGTTGTTTGTATTAATTAGAAACTAAAATGGTGGGATGGTATGAGATGAAAACTTGAAGAGAGGGGTATGATAATTAAAAATAATGATAAAATATATCTCATAGGAAATCACGATTGCTTTTTAATTAATTCTAAATTTTCAACTGCACGCTTCTTAATTTATAAAGCATATGAAGTCCGCCACCATCAACTTCCCTTCTGACGATCTATTTCTCCACTACAAATTCAGTCTCTCGTAAGGTCCATCTTTAGTTGAAAAGAGTGAGCAGATCGACATCATCGCTTATCAATAGTAACCATCACCGCTGCTCTCAAAGTCACCTTAGCTCCCCACCACCGGCGACCACAACAACCCTAGATCCGGCATCATCACAGACCCCAACTTTGTTTTTTCTTCTTCCTTTTCTCGTCTTTCTGGTCCGGCCGCGGTTTACAACCACTGGTTCGACCGCCCGACCGCACTGTCACACCCCGATAACAGGGGTTGGGGCATAACGATTGGATCAAACAACACGTAGCGGAGAGTAGAAAATATTATAACTCAATGATTCAAAGTTACAATGTTTAATGGGCACATCATGGTTCCGTATCTAGGTAATTGAAACCACAACTAATCTGCAAGACAAAATAATACAATTAGTCTAAAGAACTCAATAACAAGTCCTTAAGTGCTATGCTCCAAAGTATAGTTCCCAACCATGATGCCCAAGTCTTTTAACATGTCCAACGATTCCTGAAAAGCATGCTTAAAATAAAATGTATCAACTGTTAAGTTGGTGAGTTCGTAGGTTTAGTGACACAATAAATAAGTGTTTGCACATGTATGTTGTAATTAAATTGAGCCCACAACCAAACCTCGACGAGTTTCTACACCTCAATTCCAAGTTCTATCACGTAACATAGATAAAAATTGGATAATATGCATTCATTTGTAACATAAAAGTCAAAGTTGGCACGTCCAACAATGAAAGGAGTGTCAACCGAATTAGTACTACCCATATAATCCAACGGCTTATCCTAGGTTAAATGGTTCTGTGTGTGAGGACTTGTGTTTGGGTGATAGCATAATCGCCTCATTTAATCCACATCAAATAATGTGTAACACGTGCATAAGAGTTACATGCCCCCCCCTCGCCCCAAAAAAAAACAGTTAAGTAAAAATGTGGTCGCGAAAACTTACTTGGTAATAAGGCGGGATTGAAATCTAAGCACGTGATAACAACGGAACAACCGTCCACGACAACGGGTAACAAAACCTACTCATATCCTACGTTTAAAGTAGACACTAATGAGATTTACAGACTTAACCCCTAATTCAATTATAGAGACTAAACTCATGTCACCGTCTTAAATTCTAATTTGCAAAACATGCATTTTTTATGGTGATAAAATGATAATTTCTCTGAAACTATATACAAACAGCATTTCGGCTAATAAGTAGTTGTGCCGATCTTTATTAAAGTCCACGGTTAGCAGAAACTGTCACGTAAAAACTTGATTCAACAAGGATAAAAAGACCGGGTAACTGTTTAATGTCTAGTTCGGGATTATAATCATACAAGACGGTTTAAGAAGGGCCCGATCAGAACCTTAAGGGGGTATATATACCACCTAAACTACAAAACCTAGCCATTCGGCTAGGGAGAGTTCGACGGCAGCCAAGGGAACCGGGTGAGAGACGCCGACGACAAAGGTGATCGGACGAGGAAGACGGTGACGCGTGGGTGTCCACTGGGAAGCTCCATAACGCGCTAAGGTAATCCACTTTGCGATTTCATTGCTTATATTTGTTCGTTTTCTTGTGTTTTGGTTTAAAAACCGATTCGGGTTTGGGGTATTTGGCCTAGCCGTGAGCGACGAAGAAGAGGAAGGGTTGAGAGGGTGGTCGCCGGTGAAGGGGTGTGAGCCGTAGGTGGAGGCGTGTAGCGGAGCACAATGGGGAGCCGTATGGTGGTGCCCGGATGGCGGACGACTAATGGCCAAAGAGAGAGAGAGAGAGAGAGAGGGAGTAGGAGGATGACGGATTCTGACGGACTTGAAGGGAGGCCGTCGGGTTTGGTGGTGATGCAACAGCCTGCATGGCAACCATGTGATGGCAGTGGTGGCGCGCACAGGGGAACCCACAAGGGGACACCCGATCACGTTAATGGTCGTACGAAAGGATTCAAGGTGGTAGGCGGTGGCGCGTGAACGAGCACATGTGTGGGTGCGTACCAAGCTTAGGTTGCAGGGCGACATTTTGGTGGTTATGGTCTTGCATGGCATGAACGTGCATGCATGAGAGGCTCGGGTTCGGTGAACAAGACTTAAGCGAGTCGGGGAATGCGTGGCAAGATAACCTGAGAGACGAGGGTCTCGCGGGGTTGGGACGTTGATGTGATAAGTTGGGCATCGGGGTTTAATTACTGTAATGCCATATCCGAAGCATGATTAGTACGCGTCTGATCAATGATAGTGCATTTGGCAGGTTCGGGTTTCGAGCGTGATCGGGCGGAGTTCAGAGCAAGAGTTTGGATTGCCTCATAACCGGTGAGTTTCTAATCTCCCTCTTTTAAATGTTTTAAACGTTTTGGGGCTATCGAACATACTCTTGAGACATGTTTAGTACATTAAATGTATACCGAGCTTTGGAGTCTAGCCCGATGAGTTTATCAAGTTAAATAGTTAAATGGGGGGCTAAGGGACTGTGCGTGTCCATAGGACGTGCGGGTTACAGATAGGGATATGGTCACGGGTCGTATAGTGACCTAACATGATTTTAATTAAAGGTCATACGGGTATGACTAGAAGGTATCACAGGGTGTGCATGTACGTAGTATGTGCTTAGATAATGAGACGTAGTATTAGTAAGTGTGTTGCTGTACTAGCATTGTATTGTGTTACGAGTTAGTCGGCGCAAGTCGGGATGTAAGCTAAACGCTTATGAACACGTGCAGGATATGTTATCCTAGTGCTACGTGTGGGGTGCAGGTACAGTTAATGAGTAATGTAAATAGAGTATGATGTTATGTGTTATATGTGTTACTTTATGTGCTTGCATTGTTGTCCTTGTGTTGGGTCAACAGTGGTGTGGAAGACAGAGTCCTTCGGGGTCATCATTATACGTGTGCTCTGGCAGTCACCGTATGGTAGATGATATAGTCACCGTATGGGTGGCTAGGTAGTCATCGTAGATGACGAGTGTGTCGCTATTTTTAGTGGTGGGGCCCTGTAACAAGGGTGGAGTTGAGCTTATGAAGAGTGTGCCGACGGGGATAACCCTTGCGAGGATGCAGTAATGAGGTATGTGTTTGTGTGCTTATATAATTGTGTTAAATTCCATGCATGTGATGAATTATATTTATTGTGCATGAGATGATACTATTATGTCGTGTAGATGATATTAATGATGAGAGTAGAGTTAGATTGGTCGTGGTGCCAGGATTGTGATGTGATGTTTATAACGATTATGTTAGTTGATTTGTAAGAACCTTGGTCAAGGCTGAGTAAGTTGATGTCTAGGGATTCATGGTGTTAACCAAGTGTCGAGTTAATACGTGTACTTGAGTACGAGTTAGTAGTGTAGTAAGTTCGACCTATGTCGATGAGACTGCGGGATTATTATTATTATGTGACGAGTCATGGGTAATGAGTTATTATGGGACATCGGGTGATAACAGGGGTTATCTAATGGTTAATGAATTGTGGATCTATTTTATAAGGACCATGGGTCCTGAGTGTAGTTTAAATAACTTTTGAGACGAGTTGGCTTTTAATTAAACTAAACTATTAGAACTCACTCAACATAGCTGACTTTGTGTGTACGTTAGATTGTTTTGCAGGTGAGTCTGCTAGGCGAGGTATCTTGGCTTTGGAGCGGTGCTACCGGATTGGTGTGCAAGCATTCTTGAGGTAACTTAATGACATTAAATAGTAGTTAATGGTTTTAGAAAGACTTCCGTTGTAGTTTAATATATCTAAAATGAGTATTTTCAAGGGAATAACCCGTTATGAGAACCAACTGTAGGGTGCCTGGTTTAGGGCCTTACAAGTTGGTATCAGAGCCGAGGTTTAAGAGAAAATTGGTGTTTTTAAACAAATAAAATGCCTAAACTTAAACTGAAAATGGGACAAGAGTGAAACGAATGCCACCACAAGTAACCGTGAGCCAAGAGGTACGTCTTTCGAATTGAACAGTAGTTATTATTTATCATTTGTGTAGTGTTACACTAGGAAAAGTGATTGGTGTGAGTAAGTGACATATGGTCCCGTGTGGGAACATGATTGGTGCTATGTGCTGTAATAGTATGTAGAACTACGTGAAGTTGTGTGGTGTGATTAAGTGAGACCATGATGTGAGTTGAGTAATGTGGGGTAGCATTAATTGTAACTATGTGAGATAGTTTGGTGTGTAATTTAGTAATTTTTGATGTAACCTTGGATGGTGTGAAATTGTGATAAATATGATGACTTGCTAGATTATTGTGTGATACTATATGAGTTGTGTGGGATGGATGTGCATCCGAGGTGTATGAAAGATAGAAAGTTAGTGTGAATATGATGGGAAAGGTTTAGAATCCGAGCTGTAATGTGGACCACCAAATTGCATTTGATCACCGTGATTTGGCAGTCTATGATTACTCTCATATTCTGAATTTGACGCCCATATTAATCACTCGAACGTTCTATCTTGTGTAGGTACTGATGGCTAAGACAAAGCGTACCAGATCTGTCAGACGGGGAGCTCCGGCTGGGGGAGAAGCAGATCGTCAGGACAAACAGGCGGCTGCTGTAGACAAGACGGACAGTGACATAGAAGGGGTGTTGGCTCTTCCCGCGTCAAGTGTGACTAGGGCTGAGGATGGCAGCATCCCGCGTGGTGCTAAGACCAGAGCGACATGATGGAAAAGGAGGGCCGTGTAGGCAGTACGCGATTTCCCTCCAGAATGTGGACCTGCATGGTTGAGAGATCAACCACTTACTACAGCTAAGGGAGCTCTATCTAGAGAGGAACCAGTAAATGACTCGGGATACGATGAGGAGGAACCGGAAGAGGACACAACAGATACACCTAATGTGGCCCCGTAGTAGTCTTGCGAGCGTTGTTTGAGACGTTGAACTTCTAGATGACTTTTGGACGTGACGGTTGTCACGAGAGATTGTGGGGTGATTTAATATTTTGAGGGATTAGATGTTTACGTGGTGTGATGTTTATCTAAAATATTGACTATTTGATTTTGACATTTAGTGCGGGTTATACCGTGAGATGATTTGGGTATGATAAATGATAGTTGCATGTGTGATATCTTGCTATTGGTGGTGCAGTGTTAATTAGGTGATTATGTAATTACCTTTGAACAACATGAGTTCACACCTAAATGCAATCTTTTATACGATGCTAGAGCTTGGTTGATTTGACTATATGAGTAGACCTGTGTAGACCTGAGTTTTGATTACTTGTGTGCGTCTACGGTCTTGAGATAGTGTCACCTATGTGTTATGCTTAGGGTGCCTTTTGACCAAACAACATGATATACTTGTGTGTCTATAAATGATGAGATAATATTGTGTGCGTGTAGATTTACCCAGATCTAGCTAATTATGTTTGTGCACTTGGTGTGAGTTAGAAGGTTGAATTACTAGTACATGTTTAGAACGATGTGCGTTCTGTAGTTATGTGTGTCAGTGTGTGTCCTTGTAGTACACGCTTAGTCGTGCATAGGACGGATGGTCAGTGTACACAAGCATAGTATTTCTATCTTGAAGATGTTCTAGACGCTGATACATCGAGGTGATGCGAGGAGTTTTGACGTCTTTCTAGGCGACCAGTGAGGTGCTCTTAAGAGATGCCTATGTTCATATCTCGGGAATTCAGAGTACGAAGCCAATGGGCGGAGATGTGAGAGTAGACGATGAAAGCTTTTACATGGACGCTTGACTAGAATGCTTATGATGAGATCAAGGTGATGACCCTGAGGATTTCAACATGAAGTTAACAAGGTGACGAAGGACCTTTATGGAACACGTTCTTAATGAAGAATTCAGTTAAGGTGAGGCACCAGAGGAATAGGGATGTTTTCCCTGAACGAGACGACAGATAGCTGAGGCTTGTGAGCAGGCGGACTTCATGTTTGTACATGACAAATGAGATGCGGTCGGTAATCGCAGAGTAATAGTAGAGCAACAATGAGAAAAGTGAAACCCATGAGGGGTAAGTGTAGGATTGCATATAAGTGACTGGGAAGGAAAAGCCTACACTATTGAACGATTTGCTTCCGAGGCAGGCATGATGGTGATAGGTGGACTTTTGGGAATCGAGATAATGAAAAGAATAGATGCTATGATAAATAAATTTAATGGAGACAAGTGCAGCTTTGCACAAGCTCCGGGAGATCATCGGAGAAGAGCAGAAGTAATACCCTTCTGGGTAAGACAATGGGCTTGAGTTTGAGGAATCATCGCAAGATGGCAATCGGAGTATGAGAAAGAGAAGTATAAGAAGTATATAATGGTGAAGTAGTGAGTGCTTCTATCGGTGGAAGGCGAGAAACCTTACTTAGGGAGATGACCTTAGTAGGGACAAGATCATTAGGACTATACGAGGTATTGTCAAGGACAATGACAACGAGACATTCGTGAAAGGATTGACATTCAAGGCAATCATGGATGGAAACTTCTAGCAAGTGTCGGGATAACAAGAGTGGGAAATAAAGTCATTTGGCTAATGAATAGAGACACTAGAGGCGAAGGAATGGGTAGGTGAAACCTACAAGTCACAAAGTTGAAAGTGAGCAACGGAGAAGATTTCCTTAAATACCAAGGCTGGTGGCCATGTGGAAAAGCAAGGATTAGGATTATACATATACGAAGGAAACTGGGTAGCACCTAAGGGTTTTGGTGCACGAGTAAGAATGAAAAGGAGGAGTGGTGTTGGTTTGTATCGACAAATGATTCGAGGACGAATCCTCTTTTAAGGGGGTAGACTTGTAACATCCCCAAAAACTATAAACGAATGGTTCTGGTTGGTGAACTGACCGAGTCTTTATTAAAGTCCCTGGTTAGCAGAAACTGCCACGTAAAAACTTGATTCAACAAGGATAAAAGGACCGGGTAACTGTTTAATGTCTAGTTCGGGATTATAATCATACAAGACGGTTTTAGAGGGGCCCGATCTATAACATTTCTGATTTTCATTATCTATATTTCAGTTCAATGTGATACATTTTCAAACCAGATTCTAGTACACTGACTTGTTCTATTTGTACTAACAATTAAATACTATGTTCCAACGCAAATCCACAAATTTTACACGAGTATATCCTATAAAACTCTACATAAGTCCATATTTATACAAACCTGTCAATACTAAGACTTACAAGGACTGATTTTATAAATAAATAAACAGAAACCCTACTAGGCACGGTCGCGCCTCGTTCTAGCACGGTCGCGTCAAGTGCTATGGCACGGTCGCACGCCTTGCTTTGGAACGGTCGCGCCCGGTGCCTTGGCACGGTCGCGCCTCATATGGACACGGTCGCGCCTCTCATCAGTTAAAACGTAAATACAACTTTTAATCACAGGGACGTTTGAATTCATAACCGATATACGCATCATTATCATTAACAAAAACAATAAACCGAATAATCATTACAATTACATCCAATAACTCCAAGAAATTCGATTTGACTCAAGAAAATGAAATTCTTCCAATCGAAACCACAATTCGTCTGTCCTGAATTGAAATCCTCCCAAGCAAAAGCTCCAACGAACTTCTCTGAAGCTGCCGGAAACACCGAGTCAGTCGGAATTGCTGAAGAAGGCGCCAGAAACCAAACCCGTCGTCGCCGGAACTCATCTCTACCGAACACTATCAATTCATCGTCCTTCCGGGTAATTGAAACCTTTCGCACTTACGTTTTAGTATATAAATCAAAAGCCCTAATCTAATTTGGGTTTACAATATGGGAATCATCACGAACCAGAATTTAGTTTTCATTCAAAATAGACTTAATCGAACCCTGCTTTGAACACGTTTAAAACACAATTAATATATTCCAAAATACTCGTAATAACCCTACAGATGAAAGCCCCATGAATTCAAACATTAACAATATAAGAATTAGCCAAATCGTTTCTGTTTTGGAACAGACACGGTCGCGCTAGTATTCTAGCGCGGTCGTGCTTCATGAGACACGGGCGCGCCAATACCAGCGCGGTCGTGCCTCCCACACTCAGACCCGGTCATGCCCTTGGCTAGACTTGGTCGTGCCTTAAAATCCTAGACACACTCGTGCCTGGCCCAAGACACGATCGTGCCTAGTGAGCAATTCAATTAAGCCCTCTGTTTGATCAACGCGGTCGCACCCTGACTAGCACGGTCGCGCCCGTGGTCCTAGCACGATCGTGCCTTGTCCCAGGCACGGTCGTGTGTGTGAGAAAATTCTTGGCAGAATAATTATTTTCATATTTTAAAAACAATAAGTATTTCAAGTTAATTTTTAAATAAAAAAAAGAATTGATTTTATGAAGATTTATATTAATATTATTTAAAAAGATCAAATTTCTATTCTAAAATAAATAGAAATTATTTATTTAAAACTTATAAAAGTTAATCTATATTTATTGTTAAACCCTACACTTAATTATTATTTACACAATTTATTTAAACATCTTTATGAAAATAAAGTAAAGAAATTTATATTTATTATAAAACATATAATACATTTTTATAACTAAATGACTAAGTTACATATTTTATAAATAAATAAGGTAACAATTATTTATTTAATTTACATTTAAACAAAAATCATTCATTTAGGTTATACTTAATTAACTCTAACACCAACATTATTTTTATAACTAAGTAAATAAATAATGATTTTGTTTTATTATTTAGTTATTCCAAACCCAAATTTTATACAACACCATTCAAGTACAACCCACTAACACCTACAATTTCAAATTCCTTATACACACATCCAATTTAACCTTAGATTTAGACATAGACTATTGTACACACTATTGATTCAATACATATTACACTCTAGGTTAACGTTGTGCATTACGAGGACCCCGTTTCTATCTAGTATCTCGTGTTAGCTACGCCTTCAAATCATGTGAGTATTACATAGCCCCTTTTACTCTTTTGCACTTTTTGGGGTGGAACATGAACATTATACAATACTCTTGTTTACAATTACACAAACTACACAAATACAAATCCCCTTTTACATTCATGTGTGCAATTTGAGCTTTATGCCCGAGTGCTAGATGTGCTAACTTTTGCGTGCAATTTATGTGCAATCATTAACTATTCAAGCCGACGGTAAAAAATGATAGATCTATTGAGTCTGACAAACCCACCCAGGTAGGGCGATTGTTACCGACAACACAATTTTGCATGCTAGTTACAAAGGTTTGATTGTACTTGGTTACACAATAGCTGCTCCCCATAAATGCCTTATTTTATCATGTTATGTAAGGATTTGTTTATTTTCAAACTATATGCTAACTATATACAAACCTGTGTATGCTCACCAACTTTTTAGTTGACCTTATTTTATTCATGTTTCAGGTACTAATGTGTGATTTGATCAAGATTTGCTTCACATAGGCTTTGGGGACTTAGTTAATTTGAATAAAGGATTTTATGTATTTCAATTATGTTCTTTCTTGGATTTGGTTGTGTTTGGATTATTTGAAATGAAATTGATGTTTAATATATTACAATTTAGTCAACCTTGTGCTCATGAACAGTCTACATGTCCCGCCCCGACGTTTCCGCCGTCGGTTGGGGTGTGACAGATTGGTATCAGAGCCTTGGTTATTGGGAACTAGATTATTAGACACTCTTGACCTAGACTATTACTTTAGGACACCCACTTATGCCATGCTTCATGATTAGGTGATATGTGCTACATGTTATGTGTTACATACTATGTGTTATATGCTATGTGTTACATGTTTTCTATGATTAGTTATTATTTTATTTTTGATGCCTTACCTATTAAAAAAATTCATGACTTATTAGACTATGCTTAAATAATAATTAAATACACAATATTCCTACCTATACCCTAAAACCTTATAATATTCTTACCTACTCCTCTATCATTATCTTCTTAGCATGTGGAAACTTCATGGATCTAAATCTATAAAAATTTTCTTTATTTCCCTGTTAAGGTTTTTAAACATTGTTAATTATTTGAGAACACTTGCAATCTGGAAGGGTGACACCTGTATTCTAGGTTTTCTGTCTAGGAAAGCATTTCGCATAAATCCCAATCAACCGAGGGACCCGTATGCTTTCCTGGGAATTCCCGGGATGAGTGTTTACTTATAGGCTAAAGCATGTCTCCTTGAAAATTATATGAGTTTAATTAACCTTAATGTGTCATAGTATTCAAGTGATTATATCACTATTTGAGTACAATCCAAACTATGATTAACTATTTTATTTCATTATCTTGTCCTTTTTTAATCCAAGCAATTCTCATAAGTTCTTACATATTTTCTTGTGTTGTGCAAATCTGTAGAATGCCTCCCCGTCGTGCTCCCGTGGCCAACACCAACACCGACATTGCTACCATCCTTGCACAACTCGTAACTTAACTCACTCAAGCTAATGGTGCCACCAATGGTCACCATTGGGCAAATGGTGGTAATGGTGGAAATGGTGGTGCCAAACCATCTCAATGCCCCTTCAAGCATTTCAACTCATGTAATCCCCTCAAGTTTTATGGTACTGAAGGAGCTACAGGACTCCTTCAATGGTTCAAAAATATTGAGAATACCTTTCTCAATAGTGACTGCCCCGATAACCTTCGTGTTCGTCATGCCACAAGTGTCTTACAAAAACGGACACTCACGTGGTGGAATGGGGAAAAGAGGAATAGGGATGTGGATGTAGCAATGGCCTTACCTTGGGATGAGGTTAAAAGGCTAATGACTGAGGAATTCTGTCCTCGAAATGAGGTAAAGAAACTCGAAGCCAAATTTTTGGATCTTGCCCAAGATAGTGGTGAAAGCTTGGCATATACAACTCGGTTCCATGAGTTGAGTCTCCTCGTGCCCCACATGGTCACACCTTTATCCCGCTGCATTGAAAAATATATTGGTGGATTACCTAGGCAAATTCAAGATACTGTCCTAGGGAGAAATCCCGCGACACTTGAAGATGCTATCCGTTTATCCGCTACCTTAACCGATAACCATGTGAAGGCGGGGACTCTTACTAAAAAGGGCACAAAGAAAGTCTCCGACACTGCAACTTCTTCCACCCACAACAAAGAAGCCACAACTGAACCCTCCCGTCATAATAAGAAAAGAAAGGCTAGAAACTATGCTATGGTCATTCCTGCTATGCCTATTAACCAAGTTGCTCCCATGGTTCAAGCACCAGCCAAAAAGCCATATGTTGGGATCTATCCACTCTGTGCCACATGCAACTATCACCATCTCCAAACCATACCATGTCGCCTTTGCACTCATTGTGGGGAATATGGCCATACGGTCAATGTCTGTAGAGCCAAAGCACTGGCAGGCCAAGTCAACCCACCAACCCGAACCAATCATCAAGTGGTTAATCAAGGTGTTCCTGCTATAGCAAATGGGCTTGCTTGTTTTGAATGTGGTAACCCAAATCACTTTCGTGATCAGTGCCCAAGGTTGATCAATGCTAGACAAGGTGGAGCTCGTGGGCGTGCTTTCAACATAAACGCCAATGAAGCTCAAGCCAACAATGATGTGGTGAACGGTACGTTCCTTGTTAATAGCCAATATGCCTCCATTTTATTTGATACCGGTGCCGATAAAAGTTTTGTGTCACTTAGTTTTGAACCCTTACTTGCAAAGACACATCTCAATTAGAGAAAACCTTCACTGTCGAAGTAGCAAATGGTGATTCACTTACAATTGAGTCTGTTATCTATGACTGCTCTCTAGAACTTAATGAACATACATTCCCAATCAATCTTGTACCAATGCCACTAGGAAGTTTTGATATCATCATAGGCATGGATTGGTTATCAAATCATCATGCCGAAGTCATCTGTTTCGAGAAGTGCATCCGAATACCTCTACCATCGGGAGAAACGTTAAGAGTCTTTGGTGAAAAGCCTTCCAAGGGACTTAAGTTAATGTCATGCATTACCGCCCAAAAGTACTTACGAAAGAAGTACGTAGCCTTCTTAGCTCATGTTGTTCAAAGGGATGTCAAGAAGAAGAGTATCCAAGACATTCCCATCATTCGGGATTTTCTCGAAGTATTTCCCAAAGATCTATCCGGTCTTCCACCCGTTCGACAAGTATAATTTCGCATTGACCTTATGCCCGGAGCTAACCCCGTGGCTAGAGCTCCTTACCGTCTTGCACCTTCTAAAATGCAAGAACTTGCAAGTCAACTCCAAGAGCTCTCCGACAAGGGTTTCATTCGTCCAAGTCATTCACCGTGCGGTGCACCCGTCTTGTTCGTCAAAAAGAAAGATAGATCATTCCGCATGTGTATTGACTACCGCGAACTCAACAAGCTTACCATCAAGAACCGTTACCCTTTGCCTAGAATTGATGACCTCTTTGATCAACTTCAAGGTTCTACTTGCTTCTCGAAGATTGATCTTCGATCTGGTTATCATCAACTCCGTGTACAAGAGGAAGATATTCCAAAGACTGCCTTCCGAACAAGGTATGGTCACTACGAGTTCATGGTCATGCCTTTTGGACTAACCAATGCACCCGCAGTCTTCATGGACCTCATGAATCGTGTGTGCAAACCGTACCTTGTTAAATTTGTGATCGTCTTCATTGACGATATCTTAATCTACTCCAAGACTAAAGCCGACCATGAGCAACACCTTAGACTGGTTTTGGACCTCTTGAAGAAGGAACAATTATATGCTAAATTCTCCAAATGTGAATTTTGGTTAAAGGAAGTTCAATGTCTTGGTCATATCGTTAATGACAAGGGAATTCATGTTGACCCTGCTAAGATCGAAGCGGTTAAGAATTGGAAGACCCCGAAGACCCCCACCGAAGTTCGTTCATTTCTTGGTCTTGCGGGATATTATCGTCGTTTCATTTCAAATTTCTCTAAGATTGCTGTTCCTCTCACTGCTTTAACCCACAAGGGTAAAACTTATGAATGGGGACCGAAGCAAGAAGAAGCTTTCCAAACCCTCAAGCAAAAATTGTGCAATGCTCCTATCTTGACTCTCCCTGATGGGAATGAAGATCTAGTTGTCTACTGTGATGCTTCAAACCAAGGCCTCGGTTGTGTACTCATGCAACAAGGCAAAGTAATCGCTTATGCATCGAGGCAACTTAAGATTCATGAGAAGAATTATACAACGCACGATCTCGAGTTGGGTACGGTTGTATTTGCACTGAAGATTTGGAGACATTACCTCTATGGCACGAAATGCGTGGTGTTCACCGACCACAAAAGTCTCCAACACATCTTCAACCAAAAAGAACTCAATATGAGACAACGACGTTGGGTTGAACTCCTTAACGATTATGACTGCGAGATTCGTTACCATCCCGGCAAAGCGAATGTTGTAGCCGACACTTTGAGTCGAAAGGACCATGTCATGCTTCAATGTGTTCGAATTCAAACCGAAATTCAAAACCGCATATTAGAAGCTCAACACGTCTCAGTCACCGAGGGTAACATGTATGAGGAAATGTTGTGTGGTGTTGAACTTCAACTTGAATCAAAACCCAATGGCTTACTTTATTACTTGAACCGTATTTGGTTTCCCGATCGCGATGATCTCCGTACATTTCTTATGAACGAGGCTCACAAGACTCGTTATTCTATTCATCCTGGTGCGGATAAAATGTACCAAGATCTTCGCCAACAATATTGGTGGCCCGGTATGAAAAAGGACATTGCTCTCTATGTTGCCAAATGTCTAACGTGCTCCAAGGTCAAAGCCGAACACCAACGTCCTTCCGGATTACTTGAACAACCGAAAATTCCCATGTGGAAATGGGAGAACTTAGCTATGGATTTCATTACCAAACTTCCTCGCACCTCAAGTGGTTTTGATAGCATTTGGGTGATCATTGATCGTCTCACTAAATCAGCTCATTTCTTGCCTATCCGTGAAGACTATCGGGTTGAGAAACTAGCCCGAATTTACATTGATGAAATTGTGAGCTGGCATGGTATTCCCTTAAACATAATCTCCGATAGGGATGCTCGGTTCACGTCTCGCTTTTGGCAATCTCTCCAAACTGCTCTTGGTACACGATTGGATTTGAGCACGGTCTACCATCCCCAAACTGATGGTCAGACCGAGCGAACAATCCAAACTCTTGAGGATATGCTTAGAGCTTGTTTAATTGATTTTGGTGGCAATTGGGATTCACATCTATCTCTAATCGAGTTCTCCTACAATAATAGCTACCACACGAGTATCAATATGGCTCCATTCGAAGCTCTCTATGGTCGCGAGTGTCGTTCTCCTATATGTTGGAACGAGATTGGTGAAGCACAAATCACCGGTCCCGAGCTAATTCAAGAAACATCTGACAAAATTATCCGAATACGTGACAACATTCGAGTAGCGAGAAGTCTATAAAAGAGTTATGCCGACAAATGACGAAAACCCTTGGAATTCCAAGTCGGTGACCTTGTTCTTCTAAAGGTGTCTCCGTGGAAGGGTGTGATCCGTTTTGGAAAGAAAGGCAAATTATCACCTCGCTATGTGGGTCCATTCAAGATCCTTGAAAGGATTGGGAAAGTGGCTTGCAAACTCGAGTTACCTCCATTACTTGGCAACATGCATCCTACATTTCATGTGACTAATCTGAAGAAATGCCTTGCTGATGAAAACCTCCACATACCTCTTGACGATGTGCACATTGACGAAACGATGCACTTCGTTGAGAGACCGGTAGAAATCATGGATCGTGAGGTCAAGCAGCTTAAGCGAAGCCGTATTCCTATTGTCAAAGTTCGTTGGGAATCTAAACGTGGTCCTGAATTCACTTGGGAACGAGAGGACCAAATGAAGCTCAAGTACCCCCATCTCTTCACCGATGCCGTCGTTCCCACTAGCTAAATTTCGGGACGAAATTCCCTCAACATGGGGATACTGTAACATTTCTGATTTTCATTATCTATATTTCAGTTCAATGTGATACATTTTCAAACCAGATTCTAGTACACTGACTTGTTCTATTTGTACTAACAATTAAATACTATGTTCCAATGCAAATCCACAAATTTTACACGAGTATATCCTATAAAACTCTACATAAGTCCATATTTATACAAACCTGTCAATACTAAGACTTACAAGGACTGATTTTATAAATAAATAAACAGAAACCCTACTAGGCACGGTCGCGCCTCATATGGACACGGTCGCGCCTCTCATCACTTAAAACGTAAATACAGCTTTTAATTGCAGGGACGTTTGAATTCATAACCGAATACGCATCATTATCATTAACAAAAACAATAAACCGAATAATCATTACAATTACATCCAATAACTCGAAGAAATTCGATTAGTCTCAAGAAAATGAAATTCTTCCAATCGAAACCACAATTCGTCTGTCCTGAATTGAAATCCTCCCAAGCAAAAGCTCCAACGAACTTCTCTGAAGCTCCCGGAAACACGGAGTCAGTCGGAATTGCAGAAGAAGGCGCCGGAAACCAAACCCGTCGCCGCCGGAACTCATCTCTTCCGAACACTATCAATTCATCGTCCTTCCGGGTAATTGAAACCTTTCGCACTTACGTTTTAGTATATAAATCAAAAGCCCTAATCTAATTTGGGTTTACAATATGGGAATCATCACGAACCAGAATTTAGTTTTCATTCAAAATAGACTTAATCAAACCCAGCTTTGAACACGTTTAAAATACAATTAATATATTCCAAAATACTCGTAATAACCCTACAGATGAAAGCCCCATGAATTCAAACATTAACAATATAAGAACTAGCCAAATCGTTTCTGTTTTGGAACAGACATGGTCACGCTAGTATTCTAGCACGGTCGTGCTTCACGACACATGGGCGCGCCAATACCAGCGCGTCGTGCCTCCCACGCTCAGACCCGGTCATGCCCTTGGCTAGAATTGGTCGTGCCTCAAAACCCTAAACACGGTCGTGCCTGTCCCAAGACACGATCGTGCCTAGTGAGCAATTTAATTAAGCCCTCTGTTTGATCAACGCAGTCGCACCCTGACTAGCACGGTCGCGCCCGTGATCCTAGCACGATCGTGCTTTGTCCCAGGCACGGTCGTGTGTGTGAGAAAATTCTTGGCAGAATAATTATTTTCATATTTTAAAAACAATAAGTATTTCAAGTTAATTTTTAAATAAAAAAAAGAATTGATTTTATGAAGATTTATATTAATATTATTTAAAAAGATCAAATTTCTATTCTAAAATAAATAGAAATTATTTATTTAAAACTTATAACATTTAATCTATATTTATTGTTAAACCCTACACTTAATTATTATTTACACAATTTATTTAAACATCTTTATGAAAATAAAGTAAAGAAATTTATATTTATTATAAAACATCTAATACATTTTTATAACTAAATGACTAAGTTACTATTTTATAAATAAATAAATAAGGTAACAATTATTTATTTAATTTACATTTAAACAAAAATCATTCATTTAGGTTATACTTAATTAACTCTAACACCAACATTATTTTTATAACTAAGTAAATAAATAATGATTTTGTTTTATTATTTAGTTATTCCAAACCCAAATTTTATACAACACCATTCAAGTACAACCCACTAACACCTACAACTTCAAAGTCCTTATACACACATCCAATTTAACCTTAGATTTAGACATAGACTATTGTGCACACTATTAATTCAATACATATTACACTCTAGGTTAACGTTGTGCATTACGAGGACCCCGTTTCTATCTAGTATCTCGTGTTAGCTACGCCTTCAAATCATGTGAGTATTACATAGCCCATTTTACTCTTTTACACTTTTTGAGGTGGAACATGAACATTATACAATACTATTGTTTACAATTACACAAACTACATAAATACAAATCCCCTTTTACATTCATGTGTGCAATTTGAGCTTTATGCCCGAGTGCTAGATGTGCTAACTTTTGTGTGCAATTTATGTGCAATCATTAACTATTCATGCCGACGTTAAACAATGATAGATCTATTGAGTCTGACAAACCCACCCAGGTAGGGTGATTGTTACCGACAACACAATTTTGCATGCTAGTTACAAAGGTTTGATTGTACTTGGTTACACAATAGCTGCTCCCCATAAACGCCTTATTTTATCATGTTATGTAAGGATTTGTTTATTTACAAACTATATGCTAGCTATATACAAACCTGTGTATGCTCACCAACTTTTTAGTTGACCTTATTTTATTCATGTTTCAGGTACTAATGTGTGATTTGATCAAGATTTGCTTCACATAGGCTTTGGGGACTTAGTTAATTTGAATAAAAGATTTTATGTATTTCAATTTTGTTCTTTCTTGGATTTGGTTGTGTTTGGATTATTTGAAATGAAATTGATGTTTAATATATTACAATTTAGTCAACCTTGTGTTCATGAACAATCTACATGTCCCGCCCCGACGTTTTCGCCGTCGGTTGGGGTGTGACACGATCGGAACCTTAAGGTGGGTATATATACCACCTAAACTTCAAAACCTAGCCTTTCGGCTAAGGAGAGTTCGACGGCAGCTAAGGGAGCCGCTTGAGAGACGCCGGCGATGAAGGTGATCAGACGAGGAAGACGGTGACACGTGGGTGTCCACCGGGAAGCTCCATAACGCGCTAAGGTAATCCACTTTGCGATTTCATTGCTTATATTTTGTTCATTTTCTTGTTTTTTGGTTTAAAAACCGATTTGGGTTTGGGGTGTTTGGCCTAGTCGTGAGCGACGAAGAAGAGGAGGGCTGAGAGGGTGGTGGCCGGTGAAGGGGTGTGAGCCGTAGGTGGAGGCGCGTAGCGGAGCATAGTGGGGAGCCGTATGGTGGTGCCCGGATGGCGGACGACCGATGGCCGAAGAGAGAGGGAGTAGGAGGATGACGGGTTCTCACGGACTTGAAGGGAGGCTGTCGGGTTTGGTGGTGATGCAACGACCTACATGGAAACTATGTGATAGCAGTGGTGGCGCGCCGAGGGGAACACGCAAGGGGACACCTGATCACGTTAATGGTCGTACGAAAGGATTCAAGGTGGTAGGCGGTGGCGCGTGAACGGGCACATGTGCGGGTGCGTACCAAGCTTTGGTTGCAGGACAACATTTTGGTGGTTATGGTCTTGCATGGCATGAACGTGGATGCATGAGAGGCTCGGGTTCGGTGAACAAGACTTAAGCGAGTCGAGGACTGCGTGGCAAGATAACCTGAGAGGAGGGTGTCGCGGGGTTGGGACGTTGACGTGATAAGTTAGGCAATAATTGTAATGCCATATCCGAAGCGTGATTAGAACGCGTCTGATCAATGAAAGTACATTTGGCAGGTTCGGGTTTCGAGCGTGATCGGGCAGAGTTCAGAGCAAGAGTTTGGATTGCCTCGTAACCGGTGAGTTTCTAATCCCCCTCTTTTAAATGTTTTAAACGTTTTGGGGCTATCGTACATACTCTTGAGACATTTTTTAGTACATTAAATGTATACCGAGCTTTGAGGTCTAACTCGATGATTTTATGAAGTTAAATAGTTAAATGTGGGGCTAAGGGATTGTGCTTGTCCATAGGACGTGCGGGTGGGGATATGGTCATGGGTCGTATAGTGACCTAACACGGGTGAGTAGGGATTGTAATTAAAGGTCATACGGGTATGACTAGAAGGTATCACAGGGTGTGCATGTACGTAGTATGTGCTTAGATAATGAGACGTAGTATTAGTAAGTGTGTTGCTATACTAGCATTGTATTGTGTTACGAATTAGTCGGGGTGAGTCGGGATATAAGCTAAATGCTTATGAAAACGTGTAGGATATGATATCCTAGTGCTACGTGTGGGGTGCAGGTACAGTTAATGAGCATTGTAAATAGAGTATGATGTTATGTGTTATATGTGTTACTTTATGTGCTTGCATTATTGTCCATATGTTGGGTCAACAGTGGTGTGGAGGACAGAGTCCTTCGGGGTCATCATTGTACGTGTGCTCTGGCAGTCACCGTATGGGTGGCTGGGTAGTCATCGTAGATGATGAGTGTGTCGCTATTTTTAGTGGCGGGGCCCTGTAACAAGGGTGAAGTTGAGCTTATGAAGAGTATCCCAACGGGGATAACCCTGGCGAGGATGCAGTAATGAAGTATGTGTTTGCGTGCTTATATAATTGTGTTAAGTTACATGCAAGTGATGAGGTATATTTATTGTGCATGAGATTTTACTATTATGTCGTGTAGATGATATTAATGATGAGAGTAGAGTTAGATTGGTCGTGGTGCTAGAATTGTGATATGATGTTTATAACGATTATGTCAGTTGATTTGTAAGAGCCTTGGTCAAGGCTTAGTAAGTTGATGTCTAGGGATTCGTGGTGTTAACCAAGTGTTGAGTTAATACGTGTACTTGAGTACGAGCTAGTAGTGTAGTAAGTTCGACCTATGTCGATGAGACAGCGGGATTATTATTATTTTGGGATGAGTCATGGGTAATGAGTTATTATGGGATATCGGGTGATAATAGGGGTTATCTAATTAATGAATTGTGGATCTATTTTATAAGGACCGTGGGTCCTGAGTGGAGTTTAAATAACTTTTGAGACGAGTTGGCTTTTAATTAAACTAAACTATTAGAACTCATTCAGCGTAGCTAACTTTGTGTGTACGTTAGATTGTTTTGCAGTTGAGTCTGCTAGACGAGGTATCTTGGCTTTGAAGCGATGCTACTCGGATTGGTGTGCAAGCATTCTTGAGGTAACTTAATGACATTGAATAGTAATTAATGGTTTTAGAAATACTTCCGATGTAGTTTAATATATCTAAAATGAGTATTTTGTTGATGCACTTTCCTGTGACAACACTCTGGATAGAGTCTTAGTTTGTATGTCTAATGTCTGTAATTTGTCTTTGTATTAATGAGTCATTATGTAATAGTTTATCGAGTTATATTTAGTTTAACATAATGTATGTTGTTTTTCTGCTAAGTGTTTTGCGCACTTACATGTGCGCAGGAGAAAGCTCAAGCATACTTAGCAAGTACGCAAGAGCAATTGGTCCTGCGCACTTGCTAAATGCGCAGGCATCAGGTCTGTATAAATAGGATAGGTTCACAGAGGTTAAGTACGCAGAACCATTTGTTCAGACAAACTCAGTTTTGCTAAGTACGCAGCTTGTATTCTCTCTGTAACCGTCGAGTGTTTATAATACAAAGAACGTTTATTGTGACTCTCGTGTTTGGTTTACTTTGTTTTGTAAGACTCTCCACCTAGTCACGGGTATTCCGCAACCCGGGGAGACTAGTAGACCACTTGCATGTGATGATCCGACACACACGAAGGGACCTACAAGTGGTATCAGAGCATTGCTCTTGAATTCGAGTGTTGTAAGTAAGTTTGGAGACGTTTTACTGAGTTTTACAAGCAAAAAGAGGTATTTTTGTTGATTTTTGTGATAAAAAAGGGGTAGCTCTTGAGCACTTTTTTAGAAGCAAAAATCTCTCAAAAATCGATTTTTGTTGTGTATTTGTGTGTTTTGAGCATCAAAGGTTTGTTAGAAACTTGTTTCTGATCCTTTGGCTCGATTGCATTGATCATCAGCCTATTTTTCACTATCTCCGGCGATTTTCAGGTGACCGGAAAAGTTTGGTGAGAGTTGCTGAAAAGGTGTCCCGCGTACTTACCATTTTTGGTAAAAAGTACAGTCTTCTGCGTACTTACTAACTACGCAAGAGTTATCTCCTGCGTACTTACAAGTGCGCAAGACTGAACTTGTGCGAACTTAAATTATATCCTGCGTACTTAATATTTCCTCCTGCGTACTTACAAGTACGCAAGAGCATATCTTAACTACGCAAGACCATTTCTCAAGTGCGCAAGGCCAAAACCAAGTGCGCAACAGTGTCTGATTTTTCTGATTTTTTGACCAAGTAATTCACTATGTCGAACCTTCAGAATCTTGGAAACATGTTAAATTATGATAATGAGATCGGTACACCTCAGAAACCGCCTAAACTATTAAATGTAAACGATTATTCCAATTGGAAGGCGCGTTTTGCGCACTACATTTCATACACCGACTCATCATTATGGATACCAATCATTGAGGGATATAAGCATCCCACACACATCTATCTTGATGAAGAGGTGCCAAAGCCCATCTCTAAGCTTGATGAAGAACAAAAGAAAGCTTATGATCGGGAAAAGAAGGCTCTTGGCTCAATCACTATGTCATTAACTCGGGAATTGTTTCACAGTTTCCGAGGCTATGACACCTCCAAGGATCTTTGGAAAGCACTTCAGAAAAAGATTTGAGGGGAATAGTGACATTAAGAAGAGTAAGCGGGATCTTCTCCGAAAGCAGTATGAATGTTTCAATTTCATGGAAAATGAATCGTTAGATGATCTCATCTCTAGATTCTATCATTTACAAACGGAGTTGAAAGCTTTTGAACCGAAATATCCCGATGAAGAACTGGTGGAAAAATTTCTTGATGCTTTGCCACCAAAGTTTGAGATGTATACAACCCTGATGAGGGAAAATCCTAAATTCTATGAGTTAACAGTAGATGAGGCTATTGGTAAGATTCAAGCTCATAACATGAATCTTATGAAGAAGGAGAGCTCGGGAAGACCTCAGATACAGGACCCTTCCATGTATCATGGGACGACTTCCACTTCAAAATCATCGGGCTCTGGAATTGCCCTCTTTACTGGACACTCCAATGAAGAAGACCACTCAAATGGGTGTGGTGGTCATGCTTGTTATGCATCCGGATCAGGGTTGGGAACTAATCATCAACACACCTCAAGAAATCCTCCAGCTACGTCTTCAGCTAACCATTCTGCAATAGTCAAAATAGCTGAAGATCATGTAGCTTTGTTTTCATCATGTTTGCTTGCGTATGAGAATTTCATAGGCGGCAAGCTAACGGATCCCGAAACTATTGAAGAAGACTTTAACCAAGTGGATCCTGATGATATTGAGGACATGGATATTCAATGGAATATGGCCATGCTTTTGAGGAGGGCCAAGCGTTTCCTGAACAGAACAGGAAGAAAGTTCATTGGTGGACATTCTAATGCTAAGGTTGGATTTGATAAATCCAAGGCCAAATGCTACAAGTGTCTGAACTATGGACACTTTGCTCGTGAGTGTCAAAAAGACCGAGCACCGGCCTCTGGTTTCACCAGACCTAGCCAGGGAAACAGCCACGGCCACAACAACACTAGCCACCACAATCAACACCAAGGTGGTTCGTCAAATGCACTGGTAGCTCAGCATGACAAAAACTTTGATTGGGGTGTTCATCTAGAGGACGCCATCATTGCTCAAACACAGGTTGGTCTCATGGCTGAGATCATGGAGCTGATGGAGGCTGAGAGAAAAGAAGCTGAGGAGATGGAAGCTTCTGTAGCTGTTGAAAAGGAGTCTACCACTGCCGTTGCTCTCATGGCCATTGGAGAAGCACAGAGTTCATCATCTGAGGTAGATTCTAACCCTTTCTCTGTTATTTCTTGTTCTAAATATCTAGGGCCAAAGCTTGAAATTTCTAAGCTCCAAGACAAAATCGAACCCCTAACTATGGCAGCTCATAATTGCAAAGAAAACGAAAAATGTTTTAAAGAGTCTGTTGAAACGTTGAAAAAAGAAAAATGTGAATATTCTTTACAAATAAGTGAGCAACAAGTTCACTTGGATATTGCGTATAGGGGGTTAGAAAAACGGAACAATGAAATCAACAAACTGCAAAATGAGATCCTGCAGTTAAAATGTACAAATGAGAAGTTGAAAAACTCTCGCTTTGTGGTGGAGCACTACGAATCAGTAGTGAGGAAGTTGAAGGGCCTAGGTCTTGGTACCAATGCCATTCCTCCACCAATAAGTGGGAAGTTTGTCAATAGCTTGATAGACATTGATCTCACCTGTCTAGATGAGTCCTCTGATAAGGATGATTCCCCTAAAAATGATGAATCCTCAAGTAAGGCTAACTCCACATCTAGTGAGGAGTATGTTACTGCTTCTGATGATGGGTCGGTTAACACTTGCCCTGAAGGAGTAGTCTCTGAGGAGTTGTTGACTGAACAGATAGTCCACAAAAACATTATCACTAATGGTGATAACTGCATTTTAACTGAACCTGATATCATTGAAACAAATGATAAACTTAAGGTAATGCTTTACAGGGGTTATAAAAATATTAACCAAGTTAAGAAAGAGGCTTTTTCAGCTCATTATGGGCTTGGTTACAAAGAGAATTTGCAAAAGTATTATACCCCCAAAAACCAAACTGAAAAAGGTCAGACTCCTGTTCATAAACCAACTCCTCCTGCTCATAATGGAGAGTTATCTAAGGCCAGATCTAATGAGCCTTACAAGAGAACTCATGTGGACAAGAGGATGTGTTTTCATTGTGGCATGGTTGGTCACATTCTTGTGAACTGTCCATCAAAGAACCAAGGGAAACGACATGTTGTCTCACAGCAAGCCGTTATCCCTAAGTCGCCAATAGTGAAACCTCCCAGAAGTCCAAAGCAGAATGTGGTGAAACCACCAGTACAACCTATGGGAAAACCTAAGATTAAATCTGAGGCCAAATCTGTTGCAAGAAAGGTAAAGCAACCTGCTGTACCACGTGTGTCTACATCTGGTAGTACACGCACTGGTGAGAAATCTATGGCTAGACTCTCTAAGCCACAAAGAAGAAGAAGGAATAAGAGGTTGAGAAAGCTGGAACAGCTGACTAAGACTCAATCAGGTGAAGCTTCCACAAGTTCACCGGCTGTGGTTGAGCCAAAGTCTATTGTTCTGGTTAAGAATCAAAAGAGATCCTGGAACAAGAAAGTTAAAGGTTCTCAATCTCCTGTTCCAAATTCATCCAAAGATTCACCAATTTTGAACAATCATCATGACTGTGAGTTGAAAGAAGTAGTTTATTTTGAGAAGGATGGACGACCCAAGACCACAATGGCTTGGGTCTCCAAATCTAACTAATTCTTTTGTTACTCGTGCAGGGACGTCCGAAGGGTACTATCTCTAACCGTTGGTATGTAGATAGTGGATGCTCCCGGCACATGACAGGAAACATGGCCTTACTTCAAGATGTTAAACCATTCAGAGGCGGCTATGTGGCCTTTGCCGGAGAAAAAGGCGGCAGCATCACGTGTCAAGGCGTGGTTTCAAACGGTTGTGTTAGCTTTGAAAATGTCAACTTTTGCGAGCAGCTGAAGCATAACCTGTTGAGTGTCTCCCAAATGTGTGACAAGGAGTACTCGGTGATGTTTGACAAGTCAGAATGTCTGATTCTCAAACCCGGTTTTGAGGTTCCCGAAGACTGGATTCTGATGAGAGCACCAAGATCAAACGACACTTATCAGATCGATATGAATGTGGCAAAAACCACCTCATCAGTTGCTACTTGTTTGCTTACAAAAGTGACAGAACTTGACTCCATCTTGTGGCATAGGAAACTCGGACATATTTCTTATCGTAAAATGAATCATCTTGTCCGAAACGGTTTGGTAACCGGGGTTCCTAAGTTGAGGTTTACCGTTGCAGATGACTGTATGCCGTGTAAAAAGGGCAAACAGCAACGGAAGTCTCACAAGCCCAAGCTCCAAAACTCTATCGATACCCCTTTGGAGCTATTACACATGGATCTGTTTGGCCCCATAAGTATCAGGAGTATTGGAGGTAAGTCGTTCTGTCTAGTTGTAACTGATGATTTCTCACGTTTTTCTTGGGTGCATTTTTTAAGTACAAAAGACGAAACTGCTGATATTCTTCAATACCTGATCCTGAGCTTGGAATCTCTTTGCAAGCTGAAAGTTAGAAGAATAAGGAGTGACAACGGAACTGAGTTCAAGAATAATTTGATAGAACTTTTCTGTCTCAAGAGAGGGATCCGTCATGAATTCAGCGCGCCGTACACACCTCAGCAGAATGGAGTTGCTGAACGGAAGAACAGAACACTAATCGAGACTGCAAGGACTATGCTGTCAGATGCAAAGCTTCCTGTCACTTTCTGGGCAGAAGCAGTTAATACAGCTTGTCACGTCTTAAACAGGGTTCTGGTTATGAAAAGGCACAACAAGACATGTTATGAGTTGATCAACAATCGACTTCCCAATCTTGATTGCCTAGTTCCTTTTGGTAGTCCTTGTTCCTTGTTGCTACAGTATAAAGACCGTCAGTCTAAATTTCATGCGAAAGCGGTGGAAGGCATCTCCTTAGGATATGTTGCCAATTCGCCCTGCAAGAGAGTGTACAACATAGGAACTCGTACTGTCGAGGAATGGTTTGAAGTGGACTGTAGTAAACACAACACTCCACCAGAACCAAAAGGTCCAGCTTGGGGTTTTGATTATGATGCGCTATTCAAGTCCTTCAATCTTCCTGACTTATCTGCAGAAGACGCCGCAAATGTCTATGATTTATTGCGTGGCGACAATGACTTCGGTTTTTCTACTTGTGCTACTGTACCAATTATAACTCCTGATTCCAATGTTGCATCTGCATCTGGAACTCATGACAGTGATAACAGTGAAGGTGTTCATGTTGTTGGAGATGACGCTCAAGCCAATTCTAACACAATTATAGGAAATGAAGCTCCAGCTGATCCAATTAACATTGAATCTTCTTCCTCTAGAACACAGGAAATGGGGGAGTTAAGCACAAATCTAGATCCAGAAATTCAAGAACCAATTGTACTGGAGACGAGGGTGCATAGGAATCATCCAATCGACAACATCATTGGTGATCCTTATGCCGGTGTTCAGACTCGTCATAGAACCATCACTGAGAACACCAGTCTTTACACAGAGATATTTGACACTGGTGTCATGGAAACATGTCTGCATGCTGCATTCGTGTCCCAGGTAGAGCCGAAGAATGTGAAGGAGGCTCTCGCTGACAACTGCTGGATTGAGGCGATGCAAGATGAACTGTCTCAATTCAAAAAGTTGCAAGTGTGGGATTTAGTTGACTTGCCAAAAGGCTTTCAGCCAATTGGTACCAGATGGGTGTTCAAATGCAAGACGGATGATCGTCATGTAGTTGTGAAGAACAAAGCAAGATTGGTTGTTCAGGGTTTTTATCAACAAGAGGGCTTGGATTACAATGAAGTATATGCCCCAGTTGCTAGAATTGAGGCCATTTAACTGTTCTTGGCTTATGCCACATATGTCGGCTTCAAGGTCTATCAACTTGATGTAAAGAGTGCTTTCCTTTATGGTAAGGTGCATGAAGAAGTCTATGTCACTCAACCTCCCGGTTTTGAAGATCCGCATAATATCAATAAAGTGTACAAGCTCGACAAAGCACTTTATGGTCTTCATCAAGCACCGCGGGCATGGTATGAGACATTATCTAAGCATTTACTGTCTAATGGTTTCGACCGTGGACAGATTGACTCGACTCTCTTCATACGGAAAGCAGGAGGTGACATTCTTCTTGTGCAAGTATATGTCGACGACATTATCTTTGAGTCGACCAATGAAGGGATGTGTAAGGAATTCGAGAAGGTGATGAAGTCCAAGTTTGAAATGAGCAATATGGGTGAACTGTCATTCTTTCTAGGTCTGCAAGTCAGTCAAAGAGAGAATGGTATTTATCTACATCAAACTAAGTACGTGCAAGACATCTTGTCAAAATACAAAATGAGTGATAGCACTACTTATGGCACACCAATCCCAGTCAATCATGGTTTGCATCCCGACAGAGATGGAAAGGATGTGGACAACAGGTTGTACCATGGGATGATCGGATCACTTATGTATCTCACAGCTTCAAGACCCGATATAATGTTTGCTGTATGTTTGTGCTCAAGGTTTCAGTCTCAACCGAAGGAGTCACATATGATAGCCGTGAAGAGAATTTTCAGATACCTGAAAGGGAAACCCCGATTAGGTCTTTGGTACTCTAAGCAGCAATCATTCGACTTCAAAGCCTACATTGATTCAGATTATGGCGGTTGTAACCTTGACAGAAAGTCAACTTCTGGTGGATGTCAATTCTTAGGAGACAGACTGGTCTCCTGGCAGTGTAAGAAGCAGTCAACGGTTTCTGTCTCAACTTGTGAAGCAGAATACATTGCTGCAGCTAGCGGTTGTTCTCAGATATTGTGGATTCAACAGCAATTGCGAGACTACGACTTGAACTTCACTGGAACTCCTCTATTCATTGACAACAATGCCACCATGTCCATCACAAATAACCCGGTGAAACATTCCAAAACTAAACATATAGAGATTCGCCATCATTTCATCCATGACTGTGCTGAAAAGCATTTAATTGAACTTGTAAAAGTTCACACGGATGACAATCTTGCTGACCTTTTCACAAAGGCATTTGATCGATCCCGTTTTGAGCATCTTGTCAACTTGATAGGAATGTTCAATCCTGAGTGAAAACTAAGTTTTCTTAACTCCATTCAATTCATGAAAGTTAAATTTTTAATTCTTTTAAATTTTCTGTATAGTTCTTTTAGTCCTTAAAATATTTTACAAAAACAAAAAAAAAAGAAAATGGAGAAAATTTCAAAGTTAACTTGAGAAAAGAGGAAATGATAGTACATCAGAAGTGATCTAAACACCATAGACTGCTCATATGGGAAATGATTGCGTCATGCTTACTTATCTGTTTAAAATTATTATGTTTTTAATCTGTTTATTTACAAGTAATTTGAATTGTCAGTAGGCTGTATGCGTCTTTGAATCACTAGTAGTGTGTAAACTAAATCTAAATTACAACCGTGATTTGAACCCATGTTTGCAAGCGTGTGTGCGTAAAAGAATAGAAAAGATCATTATCAGATAAAGGATGTTAGATTTTGACAATAATTTTCTTTTGAGATTAGTTTCGGGTTATGTTGTTAGCACAATTAATGCGGTTCATTTCACTGCCCATACTCACAAGTATGCAAGGAGAGATTGAATCAAGACATGTCTCTGCATTAACCGTTGAGCATGTATTCATCCTTGAATCACTCCTGATTCATTGAAATCAAATCCAGATAAAAGTTGGATCCCCTTACCCTATAATCAAACACCATGTTCATTATCCCGAATCATCATACCGATATTCAAAGAAGAAAATCACATGAAACCAAGACAAATGAATCACTCGATTCTGAATCTTATGATTCCTGATAATCCTTATGGATTCTACTTGATTTTTCCTGTGCTAATTGATGTAACTTCATTCTGAAAATTAAGAAAATAATTGAAAATAATCTTAGATGCCTTGAAGATAGTGCAAAATATCATAGCATCTCAGTGGGGTACACGTATTATATCTTATAATTAATACCTTAATACACAAGAACATAATACAAAGAGGCGTATAGTTTCAAATCTTATAATATTGTCAACTTGAATTACTTGTCTATATGCTTATTACGTATGAATAAATAGTAATCCATGACATGATCCCATATTCTTTGATGTTTATATTGTATTGTTTTTGCTATAAGTTAGCCTGATGATCCTCTTCTCGTGTCTTTGATCAAAAATAGCTTGTGTGAATGCTTGTATATTTCTATGAGAAAAGATCAAAAATATGTTAAGTTTATGCATAGTTCAACTTTATTCTGAAAAAGCCAAAAAATATTTGTATTTAACCTTCCTGAATTGATTTTGAATCCTTTTGATTGAACGCTTTTATCTTGTTCGTTATTTGACTTAAAATCTTCATAATTTGAGTTGAAGTTTGCGCACATAAGAGTCTCTGCGTACTTGATAAATGCGCATGAGGTAAACCCTGCGTACTTAACAAGTACGCAAGACTTAATTCATGCGTACTTAGTAAGTACGCAGGAGTTAAGTCATGCGCACTTAGTAAGTACGCACGACCAATATGTGTTGGGTATAAATACAGGACTTAGAAATTTTTTTAGGGTTTATCACTTTCAAATCGTTTTCTCCTGTGATATTCCCTCCGACCATTTTCCTCAAAAATTTCGAGTGTTCCAACCGGATTTTTCATCCCAATCACATTGTCATCTTCGTATTTCATCTCAGTGGTGAGATTATAGGCCAATTCCATCCATCGATTCTTGACATTTGGACCGATTTTTGACTTAGAAAATATTAGGTTAAATCCGATATATTTTGGGGTAAAATGGGGTTGTTTGGGTAACTTATTATCTGTAAAAAGCGAATAGGAAGCCTTAATCGATTCCCTAATCATCTCCTGGTCCTCGATTGATCCGTCGGTTGAAGGTTAACCGACAGTGGGTCGGCGACTGGTCTAGGTCAAAAATTGAGCGTGGTTAAGCAGTGTGTGGTGTTGATAATGGTACCATAGGTTAGAATCCTTGATTCCGACCTAGTGGCGACCTAATCAACCCACGTTTTGAACGAATTTCATTTTTCTGGAATTTTTGCTAAGTGTGAATCTTGCGCACTTAGCAAGTACGCAAGAAGCAATTCCTGCGTACTTGCTAAGTACGCAAGAGGAAAATCCAACACTTAGAAATTTTTCCTAAGTCTGAAATTTTTTTCAAAGTGTAACTACTATACTATGTCATGTGTGTCTACTTTCGGTGTTATAAGTTGTTCTGAATATGTTTTCTGTGTGTGCTTGCAGGCTATGGCTCGTGCATTCACTGACGAATTCAACCTATTGGCTAACACCGAACCAGAATGGAAAGGCGCAGCCTTGCAATACAGGGATATAGTGGATTTTCTAAACAGATCAAGGATAAGTTATGCAATCTCAGCAAACCCAACAGTCTCAAGACCTTACCTGGAGCAATTCTGGGAGACTGCAGAGCACGATTGCACGGTGTCCCCTAATGTCATAAGGGCTACCGTTGACGGTCGGGCTATTGCTATCTCTGAGGATACAATAAGGAGAGTATTGCAGTTGGGAGACCTTGCCATCGACCCGACATCCTATCCAGATTACTACGTGGATGGGTGTTGGAGGCACAGAATGGGATATGTCGGGGCTAGGGACTATGCTTCTTACAAGAAGATGTGGCTATTGGATCAATGGCGTTACTTTGCCCACATCATGTTCGTGTGCATCTCATCCGGGAAAGCGGGGAAAGATGCCATGGGTCATGACCTTGCAGCGGCCATGGTGGGCCTGTCTCTCAATCGGGGCTACAACTTCTCTCGCTATATCTTCAAAGCACTCAATGACCAGATAAATACAGCAGAGAGGTTCAGGTTCCTTTTGTACCCGAGGTTTGTGCAGCTCCTGATCGATGATGCATTGCCAAACCTACGTGCTATCGGGGAGAGACTGCAGGTAAAAAGGGTGGACAAGAGAGTCTTTGCTCAGTTTCTAAAGCCAGGCAGTGTAGAACCTACCCCTGCGCACACTGAACTCTTTGGCCACATACTGAATGTCACACCCCGACCGGCGGCGGATTATACGCCGGGGCTGACACGGTTGTTCATAAGCACATGATCATCTATTAAATATGATAATATTTATTATTCAAATTAAAAGCATCCGTTACAGAGGAAAATGAAACGTTCAAAACACAATTTAAATTAAACTAGGTCCAAGTCCTAGGTGAGCAAGTAGTCCTCAAACAGGTGCACCTGAAACATGTAAGTAACTGTCAACTACAAGTAGTTGGTGAGGAACATAGGTTTTGACACCAAAAGAAAATTAAGTATAGATTACAATTCAATATGTTCAAAGCATGTCTAAAGCACATATGTGAAAACACACAGGGTTCCAAGCGTACAATTAAGCCATGTTATATGTATGCACAATCCCCCGGATTGCGTGAAGTTCACAATGTAACACTAACCCGCCAAGGTTCGTGTTAAGTAATGTATCGGATTCCCGTATAAATGATCATAAAAGGTACTACCTTAGGCTTGCCACACAAGTTAATGATTGTACTGACATGAACACATGTAATGGCCACCAAGTAGTTTAAGACATAAGCATAAAGACCATAGCATATGAACACAGGGTATTGAATTGTGTATGTAAATGTATTTGTAAAACGGGGCTATGTAAACTCACTTGTATTAAAGTTGGGAATGGTACGAACTAGTAGAGATTGTTAGGCCTCGTGAGGAACTCTCACCACAAACCTATACATGTAATGATACTCTAAATTTAATATATGTTTAAATGGTACTTAGGAGATTTTGGGACATTTAGGGTTTCATGGGGGGTTTGAGACTTGGGCATAGGGTTTGAACAAGTTTGGCAAGCAAACATATGTATTTATTTAATAATCAAGTAAATCATAATGTGTGAAAAAGGTTTAAATAATTTTGTATAAGAATTGTTATATACATATAATGTGGTATGGAAAAATAATATACTTAGATTTATTTACATAACAATTATAAATAAATTATAAGGTGGGAAAATGTTTAATACGCTTTATAAAATAAAGTGAGTAATAATTCGTTTAAATGAATCTTTTAAAGACTAAGAAATCTTTAAATAGAATTTATTTGTACTTTGTATAAAATAATTATTTAGGCATTTATAATTTTAAAGATATCTAAATAATCATCATTACCAATAACAATTATTTATAAATTAGAGAAGTTTAATAATGTTTAAAAAAATATATAAACAATATTTAAATACATAAGTAACAAAATTAAATTTGTCTAAACAATGATTTATATCATTTATCAAGAGATTTAATAAAATAAAATATTCAAAGTATTATTTATATATGTTCTTTTGTATAAATATTATAGGATGTATTTGTATAGTTTATAAGAAGGTTAAGATGTTAAAAATGTATTAAAATGGTTTAAAGTAAAAAGATAAAAAGAATAGGACCAGGTCTCCCCCCCGAGACTCGAACCTGTGACCTTAGCCGGCCCACACACACGCAACACTTTAACCATCAGACCAGGGCTTATGCCTTGGTCTGAAACCAGTTCATTTAAATCAAAACCCGAAGTTCCCAAGTCATCTCCTTCCCTAATTGAAATCCGAAACCCTAACCCCTCGGATCGTTCGATCGAGCAAACAATCGAAACCCATTTCATGGGGCTTTTGTTCCTTGGATCAAAAGGAGTTAAATGGTACTAATTTTACCTGGAATAAGTGAGTGAGGAGGGAGAACGGAACCGAGATCGAGATCGGCGTTTCTTGAGCTTGTCGGAGTTCTGGAGACGATAGGCGAGTGATTTAAGGATGTAGGGAGTTCGTAATGAGTTTCGTCGATGGATTGGGGTACCTATTTATACACAATTTGTGCGAGAACGAATCGATCGATTAAATGAGCCTTTAATGGCTTTCGGTTACTAGTTCAACCACGATGGGTTCATAAAAACTCAATTACTCGAAGGAGATGGATCGATCGCGTGGTATGAACGTTTAGCCGGTTTCTTTTAAGCGTGATAATGCCTCAGGGATGAGTTCACGATTATGGCTTCGGAACCGGTCTTGAGCGGGTTTCGAACCCATGACTGAAAAGAGGAAGGGGAAAGTCCGGGTTTGGCAAAACAGGCCCCTGGCCTTTCATAGCTTTATCATTTTATGTAGAAAACTTTATTTTTAATTGGAATTAAGTTTCAGGAATTTACATTATCAACCCTGTACTTTTATAAAGTATGGAATCATTAAATTTAGAACTTTTTATAAAATCATTTGAATCATTTAGTTAAAATTAAAGGTTATAATAATAATAAAATGTAATTTACTAACTAAGATTAATTAAGACACATAAATCCAATTATTTATTTGTTATTAATGGATTTGAAATAATTGCATAAATATATTTATATAATTAAAATGGTTTTATTTCTACTAATTCCCATTTACTTAAAAGAAAAATGTTAAGTAATTAATACAATCTTTCAGTTATAATTTGGTATTTTTATAAATATGTGCGTTAATATATTTATGTAGGTTTTGAAATATATGTATATATATTTATTTAGTAGAGTAATAATAAATACTTATATAATTTCTTTAAGTAAGTATCTATCATTTTGTAATAATGGTATTCAATGCATGCATGTATAAATACATTAGGTAATTTATTGTAATTGATAGATGTACCCATAAAATAAAGAAATTACAATGCCGGACAAGTTCAAATAAAGGTTGGAATTTCTTGGAGATTACAGTCTCCCCTACTTTAGGAAATTTCGTCCCGAAATTGATTAGGAAGAGGGTCCTGGAAATAGATGTGGGTATTTGGCCTTCATTTGATCCTCACGTTCCCAAGTGAACTCAGGGCCACGTTTGGATTCCCATCGAACCTTAACGATTGGAATTCGGCTTCGCTTGAGTTGTTTAACTTCTCGGTCCATGATCTCCACGGGCTTCTCCACGAAGTGCATTGTTTCGTCAATGTGAACCTCGTCAAGTGGTATGTGGAGATTTTCGTCAGCTAAGCATTTCTTTATGTTCGAGACATGAAATGTCGGATGGACGTTGCTGAGTCCTTCAGGTAGGTCCAACTTGTAGGCTACCTTCCCAATTCGCTCAAGGATTTTAAAAGGGCCTACGAATCTTGGCGCAAGTTTTCCTTTCTTTCCAAAACGGATCACGCCTTTCCAAGGAGATACCTTGAGAAGGACTAGATCGCCAACTTGAAATTCCAAGGGTTTTCTACGTTTGTCGGCATAGCTCTTTTGCCGACTCCTTGCTACCAGAAGTTTGTCTCGGATTAACATTATCTTGTCGGAAGTCTCTTGAATAAGTTCAGGACCAGTGATTTGTGATTCACCAATTTCGGTCCAACAGATAGGAGAGCGGCACTTCCGGCCATAAAGTGCTTCAAAATGAGCCATGTTAATACTCGTATGATAGCTGTTGTTGTACGAGAACTCGACTAGGGGTAGATGTAAATCCCAATTTCCTTTGAAGTCAATGACACAGGCTCTAAGCATATCTTCCAGGGTTTGAATCGTTCGCTCAGATTGATCATCAGTTTGTGGGTGATAAGCAGTACTAAGATTTAGTTGAGTGCCCAAAGCTGATTGAAGCGATTGCCAGAAGCGAGAGGTGAATCGTCCATCACGATCAGAAATAATGTTGAGAGGTACACCGTGACGACTAACGATCTCATCAATATAGATTCGAGCTAGTTTCTCCACTCGATAGTCTTCACGTATGGGTATGAAATGAGCGGATTTTGTCAGACGGTCGATGATTACCCAAATGCTATCATGACCATGTGATGTGTGTGGGAGTTTGGTTATAAAGTCCATGGCAATACACTCCCATTTCCATACGGGAATCTCGGGTTGTTCAAGTAAACCAGATGGACGCTGGTGCTCGGCTTTAACCTTCAAACAAGTAAGGCATTTGGACACATAGAGGGCAATGTCCTTCTTCATACCAGGCCACCAGTATTGGGTACGGAGATCCATGTACATTTTGTCTGCACCAGGATGCACAGAATAGCGAGTCTTGTGAGCCTCGTTCATGATAAAGGTACGAAGGTTGTCACGGTCCGGAATCCAGATACGATTTAGAAAGTAAAGTAACCCATTGGGTTTGGTTTCAAGTTGGAGTTCAGCACTACATGACATTTCATTGTACATGTTCCCTTCAGTGACAGAAAGATGTTGTGCTTCTAGGATGCGAGTTTGAATATCATTTTGGATTCGAATGCTGTGGATCTTGATAGGTTCCTTACGGCTAAGAGCATCAGCCACTACATTCGCCTTACCAGGATGATAACGAATATTACAGTCGTAGTCATTTAGGAGTTCAACCCAACACCTTTGTCTCATGTTGAGTTCTTTTTGATTGAAAATGTGCTGGAAGCTCTTATGATCGGTGTAAACCTCACATTTGGTACCATATAGGTAATGTCTCCAAATTTTTAGAGCAAATACGACCGCACCTAACTCAAGATCGTGCGTCGTATAATTCTTCTCATGGATTTTGAGTTGTCGGGACGCATAAGCAATCACTTTGCCCCGCTGCATTAGTACACAACCAAGGCCTAACTGGGAAGCGTCACAGTAAACGACAAAGTCTTCGGTTCCATCAGGAAGAGTCAGGATAGGAGCCTCACACAGTTTCTGTTTCAGGGTTTGAAAGGCTTCCTCTTGTTTTGGTCCCCACTCGTAGGGTTTGCCTTTGTGAGTTAAGGCTGTGTGAGGTACCGCGATTTTTGAAAAGTTTGCTATGAAACGACGATAATAGCCCGCTAAACCTAAAAATGAGCGGACTTCGGTAGGGGTCTTTGGAGCTTGCCAGTTCTTCACTGCCTCAATCTTAGCGGGATCCACGTGAATACCCTTCTCGTTGACTATATGACCCAAGAATTGGACTTCCTTTAGCCAAAATTCACATTTGGAGAACTTAGCATATAATTGCTCCTTTTTCAAGAGATCCAAAACCAGACGCAAATGTTCTTCGTGTTCCGCTTTGGATTTTGAATATATGAGGATATCGTCATTGAAGACGATCACGAACTTGTCCAAGTACGGCTTACACACGCGGTTCATAAGATCCATGAATACCGCGGGTGCATTGGTTAGTCCGAAGGGCATAACCATGAACTCGTAATGGCCATATCTAGTACGAAAGGCTGTTTTGGGGATATCGGAGTCGAAGACTCGTAACTGGTGATAACCAGAACGAAGATCGATCTTAGAGAAATAAGTCGAGCCTTGAAGTTGATCAAATAAATCGTCAATCCTCGGAAGTGGATAACGGTTCTTCACGATAAGCTTGTTAAGTTCCCGATAGTCGATGCACATTCTGAAAGAACCATCCTTCTTTTTGATAAACAAAACAGGTGCTCCCCAAGGGGAAACACTAGGACGAATGAATCCTTTGTCAGAAAGTTCTCGAAGTTGACTTGAAAGTTCCTGCATCTCTGATGGTGCAAGACGATAAGGTGACTTGGCCACGGGGTTTGCTCCTGGCACTAAGTCAATACGGAATTCGACTTGACGTATAGGAGGAAGACCGGGTAAATCTTCGGGAAAAACTTCAGCAAAGTCTTTGATTACAGGAATGTCTTGGAGACTCTTATCTTTGCCTTTTCGTTCCACAATATGGGCCAAGAATGCCACACATTTCTTCCGTAGGTACTTCTGTGCGGTAGTGCAAGACATAAGCTTGAGCCCCTTTGACGGTTTCTCACCATAGATGTTCAAAATTTCACTCGAGTTAAGAGGGATACGGATATACTTGTCAAAACAGACAACTTCAGCATGGTGCTTGGTCAGCCAGTCCATGCCTACTGTGATGTCGAAACCTCCGAGAGCCATAGGAATAAGATTGATTGAAAAATCATGATCGCTCAAGGTTAAGGTACAATCTCTAATAATGGTGTCACATGAGACAGAATAACCATTCGCTACTAAAATGTCAAAGGGTTTGTCTAGCTTAGCTCGACTAATAGCAAGTTGCGGTTCAAATTCAAAGGACACAAAACTCCTATCGGAACCAGTATCAAATAGGATAGAAGCATATTGGTGATTAATTGGGTACGTACCGTTCACCACATCATTGTTAACTTGAGCCTCGTTGGCATTGATGTTAAAGGCACGTCCACGAGCAACAGGGTTTGCATTCCTCTGATTCACATTTCCCCAGTTCATATTCCCCTGGTTCCTGTTTCCTTGGATCACGTTACCTTGGTTCCCGTTCCCTTGAATCATGTTGCCCTGATTCATGTTGGCTTGGTTCACAATGACCAACCTAGGGCAACGGTTCCTAAAATGATTTGGGTCACCACACTCGTAACAAGCACGACCCTGGGCGATAGCAGCAGGAACAGGAATAGCAGGTTGGTAGATTTGGTTAGCCGATGGGGCACGACAGGTGTTAGCCCAGTGTCCATAATGCCCACAAGTGGTACACACGACATGTGACGTTTGCAGTATGATGAAATTTGCAGGTGTTGCACATTGGTAGGGTTCCCACATACGGCTTCTTGTTGGGGTTGAAGGCAGTAGGTGCCACTTGGGCTAGAGGAGCAGCATGAGTGATGATGGCGAAGTTCCTGCCTTTCCTCTTTTTGCCATTGAAGGATGACTCAGCTTTGGTTTCCTTGGTGGGTTCAGTAGTGGGTATTTCAATGACTTTCTTAGCACCCTTCTTTAACAAAGTCCCTGCCTTAACGTGGTTATCTGATAGTGTGGCAGCTAAACGGATAGCTTCTTCAAGAGTGGCTGGGTTACTACCCAACACGGTATCCTGAATCTGCATGGGCAGACCGTTGATGTACTTCTCAATGGCTCGGGAAAGAGGAGTGACCATGTGGGGCACCAAGAGGCTAAGCTCATGAAAGCGAGTGGTGTAGGCAAGGCTTTCACCACTGTCTTGTTTGAGATCCTAGAATTCAGCTTCTAGTTTTTTGACCTCATTATGGGGGCAAAACTCATCTGTCATGAGTGTCTTCACATCAGCCCAAGGCAAGGCTAGTGCAACCTCTATCCCGCGGTTACGTTTTTCTCCATTCCACCAAGTTAGTGCCCTCTTCTGGAAGACACTAGTAGCATAACGAACTTTCAGATCCTCAGGACAGTCAGCATTGATGAAGGTTCCCTCAATGCTTTCAAACCATTGGAGGAGTCCAGTGGCTCCTTCGTTCCCGTAGAACTTGGTGGGGTTGCAGGAGTTGAAGTGTTTGAATGTGCACGCGGGATTCCTTGGTGCAGCATTCTGGTTCAGTTGGTTGACCATAGTTGGAAGGATCGTAGCCATTTGCTGGATGATCCTATCGGTGAGGTTGTTCCTATGCTCATGACGGGGAGGCATTCTACAAACGGGTGATTAGAAAGTTCATAAGATGTGAATCATGTATAAGAGTTTGCAATTTAATAATGAGATGTTAGGTGAAACATAGATGGTACCCTATTGGGCACGTTGGCTTATCAAGGTATTTTAAGTCTTTCTAATGTTTGAGAAGTCATGCTTTAGCCTATAAGTGGACACCCATCCCAAGAATTCCCAGGAAAGCATAACTGGTCCATCGGTTGATTTGGATTTATACGAAATGCTTTCCTAGACAGAACTCCCAGAATACAGGCATCCACCCTTCCGGATTGCACAAGTTCCCATTCATTAGTTAGAACTTACATACCTTTGACGAGATTTTCATTCGGATTAGAATCTTAAGTCCAAGTGTAAGTTTCATGTAGTTCAAGTAGTTCCAAATAGTTTCATGTAGACTATTAAATGTTGTAGTTCATGGAGTTGTATCAGATAATCAAAAATAGATAGATGTAGGTAAGCATGCATAGTAAAGATAGAGTGGAGTTCCTAATAAGAGACACGAGTTAAACTCATGTTTGGGACTCCTAGGTTATAGTCTAGGTCATGTGTCTAATAACCTAATTCCCTATAACCATGGCTCTGATACCAATCTGTCACACCCCGACCGGCGGCGGATTAAACGCCGGGGCTGACACGGTTGTTCATAAGCACATGATCATCTATTAAATATGATAATATTTATTATTCAAATTAAAAGCATCCGTTACAGAGGAAAATGAAACGTTCAAAACACAATTTAAATTAAACTAGGTCCAAGTCCTAGGTGAGCAAGTAGTCCTCAAACAGGTGCACCTGAAACATGTAAGTAACTGTCAACTACAAGTAGTTGGTGAGGAACATAGGTTTTGACACCAAAAGAAAATTAAGTATAGATTACAATTCAATATGTTCAAAGCATGTCTAAAGCACATATGTGAAAACACACAGGGTTCCAAGCGTACAATTAAGCCATGTTATATGTATGCACAATCCCCCGGATTGCGTGAAGTTCACAATGTAACACTAACCCGCCAAGGTTCGTGTTAAGTAATGTATCGGATTCCCGTATAAATGATCATAAAAGGTACTACCTTAGGCTTGCCACACAAGTTAATGATTGTACTGACATGAACACATGTAATGGCCACCAAGTAGTTTAAGACATAAGCATAAAGACCATAGCATATGAACACAGGGTATTGAATTGTGTATGTAAATGTATTTGTAAAACGGGGCTATGTAAACTCACTTGTATTAAAGTTGGGAATGGTACGAACTAGTAGAGATTGTTAGGCCTCGTGAGGAACTCTCACCACAAACCTATACATGTAATGATACTCTAAATTTAATATATGTTTAAATGGTACTTAGGAGATTTTGGGACATTTAGGGTTTCATGGGGGGTTTGAGACTTGGGCATAGGGTTTGAACAAGTTTGGCAAGCAAACATATGTATTTATTTAATAATCAAGTAAATCATAATGTGTGAAAAAGGTTTAAATAATTTTGTATAAGAATTGTTATATACATATAATGTGGTATGGAAAAATAATATACTTAGATTTATTTACATAACAATTATAAATAAATTATAAGGTGGGAAAATGTTTAATACGCTTTATAAAATAAAGTGAGTAATAATTCGTTTAAATGAATCTTTTAAAGACTAAGAAATCTTTAAATAGAATTTATTTGTACTTTGTATAAAATAATTATTTAGGCATTTATAATTTTAAAGATATCTAAATAATCATCATTACCAATAACAATTATTTATAAATTAGAGAAGTTTAATAATGTTTAAAAAAATATATAAACAATATTTAAATACATAAGTAACAAAATTAAATTTGTCTAAACAATGATTTATATCATTTATCAAGAGATTTAATAAAATAAAATATTCAAAGTATTATTTATATATGTTCTTTTGTATAAATATTATAGGATGTATTTGTATAGTTTATAAGAAGGTTAAGATGTTAAAAATGTATTAAAATGGTTTAAAGTAAAAAGATAAAAAGAATAGGACCAGGTCTCCCCCCCGAGACTCGAACCTGTGACCTTAGCCGGCCCACACACACGCAACACTTTAACCATCAGACCAGGGCTTATGCCTTGGTCTGAAACCAGTTCATTTAAATCAAAACCCGAAGTTCCCAAGTCATCTCCTTCCCTAATTGAAATCCGAAACCCTAACCCCTCGGATCGTTCGATCGAGCAAACAATCGAAACCCATTTCATGGGGCTTTTGTTCCTTGGATCAAAAGGAGTTAAATGGTACTAATTTTACCTGGAATAAGTGAGTGAGGAGGGAGAACGGAACCGAGATCGAGATCGGCGTTTCTTGAGCTTGTCGGAGTTCTGGAGACGATAGGCGAGTGATTTAAGGATGTAGGGAGTTCGTAATGAGTTTCGTCGATGGATTGGGGTACCTATTTATACACAATTTGTGCGAGAACGAATCGATCGATTAAATGAGCCTTTAATGGCTTTCGGTTACTAGTTCAACCACGATGGGTTCATAAAAACTCAATTACTCGAAGGAGATGGATCGATCGCGTGGTATGAACGTTTAGCCGGTTTCTTTTAAGCGTGATAATGCCTCAGGGATGAGTTCACGATTATGGCTTCGGAACCGGTCTTGAGCGGGTTTCGAACCCATGACTGAAAAGAGGAAGGGGAAAGTCCGGGTTTGGCAAAACAGGCCCCTGGCCTTTCATAGCTTTATCATTTTATGTAGAAAACTTTATTTTTAATTGGAATTAAGTTTCAGGAATTTACATTATCAACCCTGTACTTTTATAAAGTATGGAATCTTTAAATTTAGAACTTTTTATAAAATCATTTGAATCATTTAGTTAAAATTAAAGGTTATAATAATAATAAAATGTAATTTACTAACTAAGATTAATTAAGACACATAAATCCAATTATTTATTTGTTATTAATGGATTTGAAATAATTGCATAAATATATTTATATAATTAAAATGGTTTTATTTCTACTAATTCCCATTTACTTAAAAGAAAAATATTAAGTAATTAATACAATCTTTCAGTTATAATTTGGTATTTTTATAAATATGTGCGTTAATATATTTATGTAGGTTTTGAAATATATGTATATATATTTATTTAGTAGAGTAATAATAAATACTTATATAATTTCTTTAAGTAAGTATCTATCATTTTGTAATAATGGTATTCAATGCATGCATGTATAAATACATTAGGTAATTTATTGTAATTGATAGATGAACCCATAAAATAAAGAAATTACAATGCCGGACAAGTTCAAATAAAGGTTGGAATTTCTTGGAGATTACACTGAATGAAGCATACGTCGCTCCTGAAGATTGGAACTGGTATAGT